>JARQOC010000006.1:332053490-333281137 GCA_033576535.1 Allobates femoralis
GGTCTGAAGTACCACGAAACGCGTAAGAATTGTACATTAAAGGTATTACTTTTAACATCTTGTGATTCCTTGGATTTCCTGGAACCAACGGACAGACGGCAGCGCACGAATTACCACCTTTCATCTAATGCTTTAACCTGTTTTCCTTGGGCGGAGTGCTGCAAGCCGGCTTATGCTTCAATAGTTGTTGTGACTCTCACAACAACATAAGGTTAGTGCAACAGCACACAATACAACACCCCGGTTACACCCGGATAAGACCCTATGTGCGCTTTTCTACTTTTCTTCTAGTTTTCACCCTCAACTTTATGACATTGTTTTGCAACATATGATTCATGGGCCCTGTGGAGAACACAACCCCAATTCGCCCTGTATGGATCTTGGCAAATGTACTAAAGGTTTCCCTAAAGATTTTCAAACCTCTACCATTATAGCTAAAGATGCCTATCCCATTTATCGCAGAAGCTTTGGCCCTTCCATTCAACACCACTCTAAAACAATTGACAATTCTTGGGTAGTTCCATACAATCCGTTCCTACTCTTGAAATACAGGTGCCATATTAATGTGGAAGTTTGTGCTTCAATTCAAAGTGTCAAATATTTGTTTAAATATGTCTACAAAGGCCATGACAAAGCTAACCTTGACATTTGCCAGACTCACATTGACCATGATGAAACAGATCAATTTATGGATTCCAGATATTGTTAGTGCACCAGAGGCAGCTTGGCGCATTTTTGCTTATCCTATGCATAAGCAATCTCATAGCATCATTCGCCTTGCCGTACATCTGCCTCATTCTCAGTCACTCTATTTTCATGAGGATGACTGCATTGCTAACATCCGACAAAAACGTCATCGGAATTCTACTCTTATGGCCTACTTTGAGCTTAATATCAATGACCAACATGCTCATAACTATTTATACCAGCAAATTCCAGAGTACTATGTTTGGAAGGAAGGCTTTTGGGAACTTAGAAAGCGAGGAGGTGGCTCTGTTATTGGAAGGATGTACACCGTCAGTGTCAAAGATCAAGAACGCTACTACTTGTGATTGTTGCTATTAAACGTCAAAGGTGCTACATGTTTTGACAGTATTAAAACGGTCACTTATGAAACCTTCAAAGAGGCAGCATTAGCCCTTGGCTTGCTGTTTGATGATAGTCTATGGAAAAATATGCTACAAGATGCCTGTATTCTCTTCTCAACATGCCAGCACAGCTTCGGGACATGTTTGCCTATATCTGCATTTTTGCCCCTCCAGCTAATCCTCTGCAGTTATGGGATGAATTCAAGGAACACTTTCTACAGGACTACTGCCATGCATACCACTCCAATACTCAGGCCTGCATATATTGAGAAGGCTATGTTATGACTGATGTGCAAGATGTTCTAAAAAGTCACGGGAAAATTATACGGATTTTCATTTACCACGACCCGTAAATAAACCACACCTCCTCCCGCTGTATAATAAGGATGTTGAGCTACAAACAGCTGCAGAGATGAAAGCCACTCTAAATGACGAACAACTGTTGGCCTATAATACTATCAGTCAAGCTTTACAAGACTCTACTGACACCACAAAGTGCTTTTTCATTGATGGTCCTGGTGGGAGTGGAAAAACCTACTTATATCATCTACTGCTACATCAGCTAAGGGGAGAAGGACACATTGTGTCAGCGGCTGCCACAACAGGAATTGCGGCCAACTTACTCGAAGGAGGACGCACAATCCATTCTCTTTATGGCATTCCAATTCCTGTCAATGAAACTTCGGTTTCAAGGATTAAAACTGATACAGAGGCAGCCAAATAGTTGCAGAATACAAAACTATATATCATTGATGAGTGCACAATGCTCTCTAAATATGCATTGCATGTCATTGATAGACTTTTACGGGATGTCATGACAACACATGTCTCCAAGAAACAGCAAACACCGTTTGGAGCTTAAGTTATTGTTCTGGGAGGAGACTTTAGACAATGCCTTCCTGTCATTGCTCACGGAACCAGAACTGATATTGTAGAGAGCTGCATTAAGTATTCCCAACAGTGGCAACATTTCATTAGACTGCCACTCATTAACAACATGCGCTCCATTGACCAACAATACAGTACTTGGTTGCTTCAACTGGGAAATGGTGAACTTTCCAATGATTTTAACCTTGGAGCTGATGTCATCGAAATACCTTCAGACATGCTCTCCACTGGCTGCTTAATACGTGATATCTTTGGAGACAACATTTCTATTGATATTAATAACAATGAGAGTATCAATATTGCGGCATCACATGAAATTCTATGCCCTAAAAATGAGGATGTTGATAATGTTAACTCCAACATCATGGATCGTCTGAATGGTGACTACACTGAATATATCAGTCATGATTCCATTGATGCTGACGAATCTGATGACCCTGACCAATATCCAGTGGAATTCTTACATTCGCTTACACCAACTGGAATGCCTTCACATCGGCTCAAACTTAAAAGTGGCACCATTATCATGCTATTACGCAACCTTAACACCAAAAAAGGTCTGTGCAACGGTACTCGCTTGATTGTTACTGCTTTGCTTCCAAACATCATAGAAGCTAAAGTAATTACTGGGTCAGCAGCTGGAAATATTGTATTCATGCAACGTATCGATTTATGTCCATCTGACACAGGATTACCTTTTACATTAAGACGCCGCCAGTTTCCTGTGAAGCCAGCATTTGCCATGTCAATTAACAAATCGCAAGGCCAGACACTCCATCGAGTTGGTATTTTTCTACCTGAACCAGCATTTGGCCATGGTCAACTATATGTTGCTTTTTCACGAGTGAGGCAACGCTGCAATGTCAAGGTTCAAGTGGTGGATACACCAGCTCAAGGGAAATTAGTTCCGAATAGTCCCAAAGTTTTCACAAAAAATATTGTTTATAAAAGTATTTTACGTTAAACTCTTTAGATAGATAGTTAGGTGTAGATACATAGTCACTTTAAAATTAAACAAAAAAAATACAAAAAAATTAGTTTAGCCATAGATGTATAGGAATAAAAAAAAAAAAATACCAAAAAATTAGTTTAGTTATAGATATAGAGATTATAATTACTTAGATAGGAAATAGTCATCTAAGATATATAGTCGTTAGTTTTTTAGGTTACAGCATTTTCTTTTATATATTTGATAGTATATGTATATGAACACACATTTAGTAGAAGATGGTAGATGTGTATCATCCAAATGACTGTATTTGGTGATAGGAACCTGTCTTTGAAGCTCCAGCAGTATAGCTGCTGAGAGATTTCATTTTGTTTTTAAACAGGGTGAGCTTTTTGTGAACAGCTAAGAGACGGGTGGCATGGCTGTTCACACACATCTCTATCTCGAGGTGTGTTCTGTACATATAAATGATAGAGAGGTACGTATTTAGATAGATAGGGAAAGAATAGAGATTTAGTTTTCACATCTGTGTTTTACTGTTATTTATGGAAGTTAGAGTGCAAATAGCACAATTTTTGGACTTGCTGTACAAGGGCTGAGCTACAACTCACTTGCTGTAAGTCGTATGTAATATATATGAAATTTGTGGTTCACTTGCAGCAGATGCGGCAACTTGGTTTCAGTAGTTCAGGCCGCAAAAACCATGGCTACAAGTGTTTTTTTGTGGATGCATTTGCTGCAACTGTTGAAGCCAACTTTGCCGCATTTACTACAAGTTAACTGCAAGTTTCATATACATTGCATCGTACTTGCTGCAAGTGTGTTGCAGGTCAGTTCTTAGGTGCCAAGTGTGGAAGTTTTTATTTTTTTGAACATTACTTCTGCAAATAGCAGAAAAATGCAGATGTGAAAGGGGTGTAAGTGTTAAGAAGTAGGGATAAGTTAGTTAGGACCCGTCAGATCAAAGGCCACCGTGAAGTGGTTGATGGGCACGCTTATATTGGCAAATCTGTGTACTATAGACGTTGATTTCTTAAATTTTACACTTCTGTAAAAATAAAAACAAAAATTTTGGGTACACAAAAGGTCTTTTAGCTCAGTTGTACCTCTTAGAATTATTAATAATGAAGGCTTAGCTAAGCCCAAAAAATGATTGAAAACGTTCTATAGCAACCCATCAGATGTAAAATTACTGTGAAAATACATGATGGGCACACAAGTATTCGCCCGTATGGGTACTAAGCGCCTTTGCACATATTCAAAAATGTTATAGAACATACAAATATACATAGTTGATGGATACATATTATTTATTGCATTATTGTTGTTGAGCAAAGACACGTGGAAGTGGCATTTGCCATTAAACGGTAAGCCAACATCTGATGTTTTCCATCCCTCCCCTCATAAGCACGTTTATGGATGCTGTGTAACTGGACCTTGAATGAAAAGAATTCTCACGAGCTGGTGAGTGCTGCCGTTTTTTGTTCTTTCTTACTATTATTTATTAATTGCATTATTGTTAAATTAGAATAAATAAAGTATATATGGATTCTAGACTCCCGATTCTTTAGAATCGGGCCGCCATCTAGTAAGAATTATAAAGGAATTCAGGTGTAGAAGATCCCTGGGACCAATACTTTCTGTAGATGAAGAGATGGCTGGTTTAGATAGGCGTTGTTATCCTTGTCATCTTAGTTATTGCATCTATTATTGTTTGTTGAGTCCTTCCCTGTGTAAGGAAGATGATTGGGAAACATCAGTTCTCACTTTCCTAGCTCAAGAGGTTAGTTATTCTGTAGACATAGAACAGCTAGGCCATCTTCAGTCTTTTATAGTCTCCAGCTAGATGGTCCCCTATTCCTCTAAGTTATGATAGCTAGGGTAGACACCTCAAATAGTTCATATATGCGAAGCCTGTACCAAGGGGGGTCACATGGTTCATTATTGTGAAGTCTGTATCGAGGGGAGTCTAATGGTCAGCATTTCTCGTCTAACGGGCAGCACAAAAAGAGTTAGAGGCACATTGGTCAGATGTGATAGGCTCTAGTAAGGACAGGTTAATCAAGTATTTAGGGGGGACTGTTAAGGAGAGCCTTAAGATCAAAATACATAATTAACCTTAAGACATAAGGGCATGGGAGAAATGATCTATAGAGTGTATTATTTTCACCTTACATAAGCTTGTTTCAGACAAAGATGGCTCCCATTTCCTGCCACATCACCACATATTCTGAGACAAGACAAAGACTGATCAATCACACAGAATGACACCTCATCTGATGGCTTCGTGGATCAATCTAACCTGGAGACCTGATGGACTAATCTACCTTGATGACCTCATGAATCCCCCCATGGACTAGCCCATATCCCAATTCGTTAGCCAATGAATACATTCCATTTGTCCCCATTCTTTGTGTAACCGAGCCCCTTAAAGAGCTTTGTTAAAATCCATGTGTGATCAAATAAAACTCACTTTGGAGCTGTGCCTTGTACAGGGCTGAAGAGAGCTTACACCTGATTGTGTTAGCGGTGTATTTCTTTCATGCATGCATCAGTCCATAGCAATTAGGACAGGAGCAGGCAACTCATTATTATTATAAAGTATTAATCCATATCAACTGTAGGTCCTGTGCTCTTTTCTCTGACCTCTCCCATATGTGACTGTAGATCTAGTGCTCTTTTCTCAGACTTCCCCCATATGTCACTGCAGGTCCTGGGCTCTTTTCTCTGTCAGCCTCATTGCATTTTCGGTGAACAGTAGAATGCTTTCTTTTTTTTTTTTTTTTGTAAAATAATTTTTATTGAGTTTTCAAATAAACATAACAAATGAAGTAAATTTTTTGTTTTTCATATACATTCGGTTACAGAGTTTGTCAATTCCAACTATTTCCCTCCCACTTTCCCCCATCCCCTTTCCCCTAGGGTTTCATGTTACCATAATTTCCAGAGAAGGGACAAGCCAGGAGGAAGAGTAAAGAGAGAGTTGTCAATGTCCATCAAATGTCCAATTATAAACACATTTCCCTCTTCCCTCCTCCCCACCCTGCATCATACAGTTTAGTCTAGTTTCAATTTTCCCAGTCTTCCTCCCAATTCCTCTAGATTATACCAGCTGGTTAGTCTGAAAGGCCACACCACCTTCTTGATTTCGTCTGTTGATAACTGAGACACAATGAATCCCCTCCATCTGGAGAAAAACTTAGCCGTGTCTCTTTCCTTATTTTTTTCTGCTAATAGTTTCTCCACTGACATAGTTTTTTTTATTTCTATCATTACTTCTGATGACCGAAGTGGGCCTGAATTCAACCAATGCCTCAGTATGACTCTTAGCGTGATAGTTGCTATCAAGTGAAATAATGGTATATCATCTCCCTTTAATGTTGTCGTCTCTCTGTCTTGGAATATCCATAATTGTGGTATCAGAGGAATCAGTTGTCCCGAGGATTCTGCCAAGATTCCCCTCACTCTTTCCCAGAGTCTCTGTGTAGTGTCACATTCCCATATCCCGTGGTACATATCCGTTTTATCTTGTTGGCATTTGGGGCAATGTTGTATCCATCCTGTTTCGGTATTTCTAGTAGAGAATCTAAATCCCAATACTGCTCTGTGTATAACCCTGAAGTATGAGTCTCTCCACCTCTCATTTGGTATGTAGCGCCGCATCTCTCTCCATCCCCTTCGTATCATTGTTTCTATATCTTCAATGCCTAGTCGGTCCCTCCATCCCCTGTACATATCTCGGTTGCCTGGTGGGAGTGTGTATGTCCTCAAAGCTGAGTGTATGGTGGAGACACCCACCGCCGAGGGGTCTAAAGCTGTCAGCTCATCCCAGATATTGGTCACATATTCCGCTCTAACATTTATTAAAGATTTCATTATTCGCTGTTTAATCTGGTAATATTGGAATATGTGTGAGGGTGGTAGATTATATTTATTCAGAATTTCCTGTCCAGATAACCATCTAGTTTCCTCTTTATGGAGCAAATCTCGTGCTGTTTGTATTCCTTTTGTTTTCCATTTCTCAAATAATTTATTATCTCTCCCTTGCGGAAAGTCTGGACATCCCCATAGTTCAAGATATTTTGAAACCTTCCACGGCAATTGAAGTGATGTCCTCACTATTTTCCATGTGCTAACTGTGTCCCTAAACACCATAGATTTTTTGACTATTTGGGGTAATTGTCCCCCTGGGGTATGTAGTAGAGACACCAGGCTCCAAGGCTTGCACATCTCCGACTCCAACAAGTAATCTGAGTATTTCCCCGCACCTTTCACCCAATCCAGAACATGTCTTGAAATGCACGCAAGGTTGTATCCCCTAATATTGGGAAAATTTAACCCCCCCCAGTCCCTAGGAGACATTAAGTCCGAAGCCCAATTCTGGGTCTCTTTCCTCGCCAAATAAATGCTGAGAACATCTTGTTCAGCTCTGTCACATCTTTTTTTTTCAGTAGGAGCGGTAGGGTCTGTAACGGATATAGCAGCCTGGGGAAGCTCACCATTTTTATCAAGTGGCATCTTCCCAATAAGGACAAGGGAGGCCCATCCATTTATTTAATTCTGCTTTTATTTTGGCTATCAGTGGGTTATAATTAAGTTGGTATACTTGTTTTTTTGTTCTGGCAATTGTATGCCTAAATAAGTTATTGATTTTTCCCTCACCGGGATTCCGTGTAAGTTCGTTACGTGATGTCTCCTCCCACCCGACTCAGGTCGTCCCGCAGAAATAGAATGTTACATTTGTTTTTATTTAACTTGAATCCAGAGAAGGCTCCAAATTTTTCTATATAGCTAATCACTTTTGGCAGGTCTCTTTGTGGGTTTGCGAGATAGAGAACTACATCGTCCGCGAATAAATTTATTTTATGTTCCTTCCTCCCCAGCTTGATCCCTTCAAATATGTCCTTATTGTCGAGTACTCTTGCTAGTGGTTCTATGGCTAAGTCAAAGAGTAACGGCGATAAGGGGCATCCTTGACGGGTTCCTCTCCCCAGTTTGAAATCGCGGGAAAGGAATCCTGGCATGCTCACTCTCGCTTTGGGATTATCATATAGATTGCTCAAAAATGTTCTAAATGAGCCCCTAAGGCCCAACCTGTCCAGTACCATATCCAACCAGGACCACCTGACGTTGTCGAAAGCCTTTTCGGCATCGAGTGTTACTATGGCTGGGTTATCCCTCCCACCTGGATTGATGGCGTCTATAACTAATAAGGCCTTCCGAACATTACCCACCGCTGACCTCCCTTTTACGAAACCTGCCTGGTTTGTATTAATTAAAGAGGGCAGGATCAAGGCTAGTCTATTGGCTAGTATTTTAGAGATTAGTTTTAGGTCAAGGTTGATTAGGGAAATCGGTCTATAGTTGCTGGGGTCATCTAGGCCCTTTCCACCTTTTGGGATGAGAGTGATGTGGGCCGTATTCATGTGAGTTGGAATTTTCTCTCCGGTCAGTAATTTGTTAAATAGGGTCTTTAGAAGTGGGGACACTTTGTCCTTTAAAGCTTTGAAAAACCCTCCACTGAACCCGTCCGGACCTGGTGCCTTATTCGGATTCAGATCCGATATGGCTCTCTCCACCTCCTCAAGACTTATTTCTGCATTTAGGGCTAGCAGATCCTCCTCCAAGATCCCCGGTAGTTCTATGTCGCCCAGCCATTTCTCCCCCCTGTCGACCAATGTCTCCGGGGGACCGTATAATTTTGCAAAGTATTCCCCCAAAACTTCCACCATCTCAACCGGATCCGAGATGCGCAAACCAGAGCTGTTTTTTATTGTGGTTATTAATGTTTTAGATCTTCTGCCCCTAGCCAGATTTGCTAGAATCTTTCCTGCTTTGTCCCCATATCTGTAAAGTTTGCCTCCCAATCTGCTCTGCCCATACCCTCCTTGATCCTTGCCCACTCTTCAAAGGTGTGTTTGTGTGTTTGCCAGGTCGTTTTATGTTCTGGAGTTGGATCATTTTTAAAGATCACATAAGCCGTTCTGACTTTTTCACTGTATGAGCGGAACATATCGTCTGCTTTCTTTTTCTGGGTGAAGGTGTGGGCCATAATCTTTCCCCGTAGGACAGCTTTAGCAGTTTCCCAGTACAATATGGGGTTGTCTACATGTTGTGCATTATTGTGTGTGTATTCTGTCCACCATTCTCCCAACAGCAGAGCAAAATCCGGGTCACCACTCAGATAGGATGGAAACCTCCACAGGTAATCCTTCCCTCTGGATACGTGTCCGCCAATTCTAGCATCACTGGGCTGTGATCAGAAATCACCATTGGCATGATCTCTACCCCCCTTACTCTCGGCATCATACCCTCTCCCAGTAGAAACAAGTCTATCCTTGACCACGTCCCATGAGGGTGGGAAAAGTGTGTATAGTCCCTTCCCTCGGGGTTCCTCAGTCTCCATATATCGTGTAAGGGCAATGTCTCTCTCAGGTGTTGTAGTGCGGTGTCTGATGGAGATGTCGTCTTTCTATGTGAGCCCTCCTGTGACCTATCTTCTCCCGAGGACATTGTTGCATTAAAATCACCCCCGACTATTTCCTTTTATCTAGTTGGAGCAAGTGATTCTGGAGGTCAGAGAAGAACAAGGCCTGATCTGTATTTGGGGCATATATACTGAAGATTTGTAAAACTTCTCCCTGGCATTCCAAGGTTAATCCCACCCATCTTCCTTCTTCATCATGTTCCCATTCTCGAACCTTACAGGATATGTTTTTACTAATGAGTATCAGAACCCCTGCCTTTTTCCCTTTCGCCCCGAGCCGTAGACCTCTCCTACCCAGGATTTATTCATTCGGAATAGTTCCTCTTGTCCTAATTGCGTCTCTTGTAATAGAGCTATGTCTCCCTTCAATTTTTTTATATGCCTCAACACCATTGATCTTTTCCCTGGAGATCTCAGCCCTTTGACGTTCCACGTCACTATGTTAACCATTTTTTGGTTGTGGTAGTTTTAATGCATTTCTGATGTACAAGCCCTTTTCCCAAAGACTCTTGAATATATGAATGAACTTCCTGACAATATCTAGTGGTGTCATTGCATTTTCGATAGCAGAAACCCTTCCCAACTTCAATAACATATAAACATTCCCTCCCCCCCCCCCATTATAGAACTTTAACCATCCTTTTTCGTACCAGTTTATCCCTTCCATTTTTCAATGTAGCACACTGAGGGAGTCAGGATTTGCTCCCACCATCTGGCCTGATCTTGCGGTTACAGATGGTTACAGCAACCATCAATGGAGAACTGCACGGCATCAGGAGCCTCTTCTCCCAAGTGGACAATGTTGTCGAGCTTTGTCCGTGGTGGTTGTTTAGAGGTTCATCCACCTGTGAGAGGCTCTAGAGAAAGAGAGAAAAAAAAAAAAAACAAAAAAAAAAAACAATGCAGCCTCCTTGTGTGTCACCAAATTCCTGAGCCTAGATTGTCCCGTATCTTACAAGTGGCGCCATGAGGAGGTGTCCGTAGCCGGTATCGTCTCCAGTCTTTGGCAGCAGTCCCCTCAGATAAAGTGTCTTTACTCCGAGATTCTGTGACTCGGCATTTCTGTATGTTTCGGCGGTGTTCTCCCCGGGGATTCCTCAAGTTCTCTTCTTGCGCTGCCGTCTGCTGTTTGGAGTCTGCGTTCTGCGTCGCTGTGTTCATTTATTCTCACGGGCGATCTTCTGGATCCTGATGTAAAGTGTTTCAGCGCTTCTCCAGCATCTCTGAAGAACATCGGTGGTCCCTGTGGCGACGCCACCTTCAGGGTGGCCGGGTATTGCAACTGGAACATTATGTTCCTTTTATATAACAGGCTGCAGATTTCGTTAAATTTCTGTCTCTGTCTGGATACTATGATTGAGTAATCGTTGAACAGGATTACCTTGGAGTCTCTAAGGAATAACGGCTGTTTGCGACGTTTGAACGTTTGCAATATACGTTCTTTGTCCTTGTAGTCCAGGTAGCGTGCTATGGTTTGCCTCGATTTGGATGGCTTCTTGTTACCATTTGAAGCTGGCGGTGCTCCTACCCTGTGAGCCCGTTCAGTCCTACATCTGTATGTCAGTCCTAGAGCCTCCGGGAGTTCCTTCTCAAATATAGCCTCCAGCTGGGAGTTGGCAACAGATTCCGGCAATCCCACGATCCTCAAATTGTTCCTTCGGGAACGATTTTCGAGGTCGTCGATTTTATCTCCCATCCATCCAGATTGCTCCATAACCTCTGCCAGTCTTTGTTCTAGTTGAACTATTCTATCTTCTGCGTCTGATAAGCGTTGCTCAGCCTCATTTAGCCTGGATCCTTGTTGTGTGACTTCTGCTCGGAGTTCAGCCACACTTGCTGCTATAGCTTCTTTCACAGTGGCTTGCAGTCCTTCAGACAATGCTCCTTCAGTTCTTGGAGCATGGTCTGAAATGTGGTAGGGTTGTTTTGCATTTCCATGTCTGCTCCCTGTGGCGTCTGCCCCTGAGTGTCCCTGGACCAAGCATCATTGTCCCATACCATTGGGGTCTGTTTTTTGTTTAGGGGCTTTTCTACCATCTTGGCACCGATCCCCCACTCACCTCCTGTTGTGGTTTGGCTCTGTTGTGATGGGGAACGGCGCTGCTGCAGTGGCTGCTGCTTCTCCTTCCCCTTCTGTTTGGGGACTCCCGCCATCTTTGCTCCCTCACCTCCTCCCTGCAGCGCCTCCGATCTTCCGTCTGCGCCCTTGCTCCTCAGCCAGCGGTAAATCCGGTGCTCCGGACGTCGCCGCCTTTTATCAGCTCTGTCTGGGGGCTTCCCTCGCCATGCGTTCTGTTTACATGCGGTTATGAGGCCGACGGTGACCGGAGCTTCTCCCTCGCGTGGCGCTCACATCGGGGCCGGAACCGGAAGTAGAATGCTTTCTTTTATCAGTAAGCTCTATCTTATCTCATCTGTCCACAACACTCTTTCCCAGAAGGATTTTTGTTATTCATGTACATTTTGGCTTTGCTATTTCTCTGTGTCAGCAGTGGGCTCTCCTGGGACTACTCTATAGAGTTTTATTTCATTCACATGAGGATGGATAGTTTGCCTTGACACTGATGCCCCCTGAACATGCAGAATGGCTTGAATTTCTTTGGAACTTGATTGAGGCTTATTCTCTATCTGAACTATCCTGTGTTGCAACTTTTCATCAATTTTTCTCTGCTGTCTACACCCAGGAGATTGGCGACACTGACATGGGTTGTAAACTTCTTAATTATGCTGTGCACTGCAGACAAAGGAACATTAAGATCTCTGGACATGGACTTGTAACTTTGAAATTAATCATATTTTTTTGGTGTAATGCTAGGTGATGGTGGATTGACCAGCTATACACCAGCAAGCACATTGTGTCAGTCACACTTGGCGCTAACCATCACACTGCCATGCACCCTTGAGGGTATACTCTTCCCCTACCTCCCAGTCTTGGCACAGGGGGAGCTTCAGCATAGCCCTTCCCAAGCGGCGAGCAGCACGGTGGCATGGACATACAGCAGCAGTTAGATGAAGCATACCAGAAGCAGAACATTATACAAACACAAACTAAGGGAAAGCAATGCTGCAGCAAAAGCTGAGACCACACAAACATCAGAAATACTGAAGCCCTGACCTCACCTACAGAACTCTTCAACTCACTCTCCAATCTCGGTCCACAGAACCAAAGGAGGAGGGAAGTAGAGGTAACTTCCCAACATATGACTGTCCTGATAGACACAGTGGCAACAGCTAATACCAAGTGAAGTGATGTCCCAGGACTCCTGAGTGACACTGGGAGAAGTGTGTGGTCAGAGCGGGCACCGGTTCAAGTTCCACATTATGGAGATGAAGCTCCACCCCTCATGACCAGTGAAAGTCGACGGTGAGCTGACAGAGAGCCAGAGCACGCCCAGGAGCGCGATGGACCCACTTGGATGCAAAACTACCAGACCTGACATGTGGTTGTCAGGACAGTTCTCTTCTCCGCTTTCTGTTCTCCATGCTTAGTGTGGCACACACAGACACACAATACAAAGATTGAGTCAACATTTCCCCTTTTTATCTGCTTTCAGGTGTGATTTTTATATTGCCTACACTTGTTACTTGCCACAGGTGTGTTGGAACGAGCATCATATGCTTAACCTCTAGACAACAGCCTAACGTCTACAGACGTCGGAAAAAAAGGGTACTAAAGCCTAGCCGACGTCTGTAGACGTTGGCAGGAAAAAGCTCTATAGCGCCGCCCCTGGAGCTAATACCTCAGGATGTCAGCGTACCTATTGTAGCTGACACCCTAGAGATTAGTAATTAGCTGTTTTTGTACCCGCACCTGTAATGTGATGACGGGTAAACACCGTTTACCGGTCATCACATTACAAAAGTGAAAGTGCTCTGTAAAAAATGCTTTCACTTTGATCCGACATGAAAACACATGTCGGATCAAAGTGATCCATTAACCACTAAGGCCCCTAAGACCCCTCGAGCCCCCCCCCCGGGCCCCCACACCTCCATCCACCCCCCCCCCCCCCGTACCAATCAAAAATGGCGGCGGTGCGCTGCCTTCCCTGTATCTCCATGCAGCCTGACATGTCACACATGTCAGGCTGCATGGGAATGTCCTCCCCCGGTGCTCCCTAGTCCCCTGCAGGGATCCCCCAGCCTCCGGGCATCCTCCGTGCATCCCCCGGCCTCCGGGCACCGGGCACCCCCTCCCCTGATGCCTTGTGCCCGGTGCCATTTCCCCAGAGGCCCCGCCGCCTCTAAACTCTTTGTAGGGCCCCCCCAGCCCCGGTAAATCCCCCTCACCACTCTTACCTACCAACGATCCTGATTCCGGTCCCGCGGTCCTCCGGTCCTGGGGGCTTCTCCTGCCAGCGGCTCCTGCTTCTTTCTCCTGCGGCGCTCGCCTCCTCTGTGCGCGCACCCTGGCGTGCGCGCACGCGTGCACCGCTGTTAACCCCTGCTGTGCGGCCCAGGGAATGACAGGTCATGAACTCAGTGAGTTCATGACCTGTCAGAAACCTCGGGTCACAAGGGGTTAAGTGTGCTATTCATGGTGGTCTCCACATCAGATCATCATCAGTGGTGATCTATCAGGATCCTGGGATCCCATAGGGATCCTGGGATCACCACTGATGGTGATCTGATGTGGAGATCACCATGAAGAGCACAGTTAACAAGGGGTTAAGTGTGCTGTTCATGGTGGTCTCCACATCAGATCACCATCAGTGGTGATCTATCAGGATCCTGGGATCCCATAGGGATCCTGGGATCACCACTGATGGTGATCTGACGTGGAGACCACCATGAACAGCACACTTAACCCCTTGTTAACTGTGCTCTTCATGGTGATCTCCACATCAGATCACCATCAGTGGTGATCCCAGGATCCCTATGGGATCCCAGGATCCTGATAGATCACCACTGATGTTGACCTGATGTGGAGACCGCCATGAAGAGCACAGTTAACCCCTTGTGACCCGAGGATTCTGATAGGTCATGAACTCACTGAGTTCATGACCTGTCATCCTCCTGGCAATAAACCTGCTTTTATAGCATATGGGGGATGCCCCATATGCTATAAAACTGAGAATCGTCGCGGGACCTCCCACTGGACTACGTCGGACCTTCCCACTGGACTACGTCGGACGTCAAAGAATAATAAAGATGGAGTCCAAATAGTGTTTGTGTTTCTTTTCTAATAAAAATATTTTTCTCTGTCTTGTGTCTTCTTTACAAATTACTAGAGATTCCTAATGGTCCGGTCTAATATTGGCCAGACGTTATGAATCTCGGGCTTAGTGCCAGCTGCGAAAAAGCTGGCATTAACCCCTTATTACCCAGTCTGCCACCGCTACACGGCAGCTGGAAGAGCTGGATACAGCACCAGAAAATGGCGCTTCTATGAATGCGCCATTTTCTGGGGCGGCTGTGAGCTGCAATTCGCAGCGGGGGGGGCCCAGAAAGCTTGGGCCTCCCTACGCTGAGGATTCCAGCCCCCAGCTGCCTAGTTGTACCTGGCTGGCCCAAAAATATGGCGAAGCCCACGCCATTTTTTTTTAAAATTATTTCATGAAATAATTTAAAAAAAAAGGGACTTCCCTATATTTTTGGTTTCCAGCCAGGTAAAACTAGGCAGAAGGGGTTGGTGGCAGCCCGTAGCTGCCTGCTGTACCTGGCTGGACCAAAAATATGGCGAAGCCCCACGTCGTTTTTTTTTTAAATTTAATAAAGAAATACAAAAAAAATGCAGGGGAGGAGACGACCAGGACACGGTGTCTCCGTGTCTTGTGCACATGCTCTAAAAGTGAGAAATTGCGTGAAAAAAAGAAAATGTTCAATATGACATTATCAAATTCTGTGAAGTAGCTGTAGGTTCCAAATGCTCACTATACCCCTAGATATAATCCTTGAGGTGTCTAGTTTCCAAAATGGGGTGGCTTGTGCGGGAACTCCAATGTGTAGGCACATAGGGGCTCCCCATATGCTGCGACATGGTGTCCGCTAACTATTGGAGCTAATTTTCCATTCAAATTGTTAGCGGACACTATGTCGCATATGGAGAGCCCCTGTGTGACTAAACATTGGAGCTCCCCCACAAGTGACCACATTTTGGAAACTAGACCCCCAAGGAACTTATCTAGATGCATAGTGAGCACTTTCAACCCCCAGGTGCTTCACAAATTAGTCTTTAAAAAGGAAAAAAAGAAAATTTTTGTGAAAAAAAGTACTTTTTCATTTTTACGGATCAGTTTGTGAAGCACCTGGGGGTTCAAAGTGCTCACTATGCATCTAGATATGTTCCTTGGGGTGTCTAGTTTCCAAAGTGAGGTCACTTGTGGGGGAGCTCCAATGTTTAGGCACATATGGGCTCTCAATACGTGACATGGTGTCCACTATGAATTGGAATTGTAAGTGGATACCATGTCGTGTATGGCGAGCCCCTGTGTGTCTAAACATTAGCGCTCCCCCACAAGTGACCCCATTTTGGAAACTAGACCCCCCAAGGAACTTATCTAGATGCATAAAGAGCACTTTAAACCCCCAGGTGATTCACAAATTGATCCGTAAAAATGAAAAAGTACTTTCTTTTCCACAAAAATTTTCTTTTTTCATTTTTACGGATTCATTTGTGAAGCACCTGGGGGTTCAAAGTGCTCACCACCAATCTAGATAAGTTCCTTGGGAGGTCTCGTTTCCAAAATGGGGTCACTTGTGGGGGAGCTACAATGTTTAGGCACACAGGGGCTCTCCATACGTGACATGGTGTCCGCTAACAATTGGAGCTAATTTTCCATTCAAATTGTTAGCGGACACCATGTCGCGTATGGAGAGCCCCTGTGTGCCTAAACATTGGGGCTCCCCCACAAGTGACCCCATTTTGGAAACTAGACCCCCCAAGGAACTTATCTAGATGCATAGAGAGCACTTTGAACCCTCTGGGGCTTTACAAATTGATCTGTAAAAATGAAAAAGTACTTTTTTTTCGCAAAAATTTTCTTTTGTCCTCAATTTTTTCATTTTCACATAAGCAACAGGATAAAACGCATCCTAAAATTTGTTTGCCAATTTCTCCTGAGTACACCGATACCCCATATGTGGTCATAAACCACTGTTTGGGCGCACGGTAGGGCTCAGAAGAGAAGGAGTGCCATTTCACTTTTTGAATGGTAAATTAGCTCCAAAAGTCAAATTGCGCTCCTTCCCTTCTGAGCCCTGCCGTGCGCCCAAACAGTGGTTTATGACCACATATGAGGTATCAGTGTACTCAGGAGAAATTGGCCAACAAATTTTAGGATGCATTCTATCCTGTTGCCCATGTGAAAATGAAAAAATTAAGGCTAAAAGAACATTTTTGTTGGAAAAATTAAAATGGCCATTTTTTGTTTCCACGTTGCTTTAGTTCCTGTGAAGCACCTGAAGGGTTAATAATCTTCTTGAATGTAGTTTTGAGTAGCTTGAGGGGTGTAGTTTTCGGAATGGTGTCACTTTTGGGTGTTTTCTGTCATGTACACCCCTCAAAGAGACTTCAAATGTGATGTGGTCACTAAAAAAAAGGTTATGTCAATTTTGCTGGAAAAATGAAAAATTACTGATGAACTTTGAACCCTTATAACGTCCTAACCAAAAAAATTTTTTTTTCCAAAATTGTTGCTGATGTAAAGTAGACATGTGGGAAATGTTATTTATTAACTATTTTGTGTCACATAAAGATCTGGTTCAACAGAATAAAAATTACAAATTTGAAAATTGTCAAATTTTCAAAATTTTTGCCAATTATTTTATATTTTCACAAATAAACACAAAAATTATCGACCAAAATTTAATACTAACATGAAGCCCAATATGTCACGAAAAAACAATCTCAGAATCGCTAGGATCCGTTGAAGCGTTCCGGAGATATTACCTCATAAAGGGACACTGGTCAGAATTGCAAAAAACGGTCTGGTCATTAAGGTGGAAATTGGCTCCGTCACTAAGGGGTTAAAAAAAGTTGTTTACCAACAGTTTTGGAAAGGTGCCAACAATTGTGTGCGGACCATTTTGGGGGTTTTGTGTGAAATTATGTAAAATTTGCCTTTTTTTCTCTATTTTTCTTTTGTGTTGTTCCAATACACACAAAGGAAATAAAGATGTGTATAAGAAAACGTGTTATTGCAATTATTTTCTGAGAGAAATACTTCATTTCTTGGAATAATTACAAGGGTGCCAACACTTTTGGCCATGACTGTATATGTATATGTGTATGTATAAACAGGGGCAGGCATGTGAGGGAAAAAGGAATACGGTATATCTTCTGACCTATCAAGAAATATTCCTATAGCCGCCATTTTATCAGGTGTCTCTATTGTCCTCTCACTCCAAGGAGAGAACTCCCTCCTTTGGCCCAGGGTCATCTCCTGGATCTGTTAGTTAACCTGAGAATATTGCCCTCCTGGCCAACTGTTGCTACACAAAGAAAGTTCGCTAGGTGATAGAGAGGAATCGAAGACAATTACACAAAAGGAAGAATCCCCCACCAACCTGCAGAGAGAGGTGAGTAGTGATGAGCGCGTGTAATCATTACTATTCGCTAATTGTTCGGATAGTACAGTATTCGCGATACTTATTACTTGGAGAGTATCGCTGGTGCTCATGAGTGATGTGTCGATCATTATCAATCTGAAGGCCCAGTCACACACACAGATAATTGTGCAGAGATTGTTCACAGATCTCTGGTTGCAGTGAAATCATGAACATATTGTTACATTTGTACACAGCCACAAAATGTAACAATGTGTCCATGATTTCACTGCAACCAGAGATCTGCGACCAATCTCTGCACAATTATCTGTGTGTGTAACTGGGCCTTGACACAAATTGACAGCTCCCTTCAGTACACAAAGTGAGCTGGCACCTCAGTGAGAGCCTCTTGAATGTTAGGGTCTCTGGGGGGCACAGCAAGGTGTTTTATGCAGTAGAAATGACAAAAAGCCCGCCCTCCCACCCTGTTTCGGAAATACTCGTTTTGTAGCCATGTGTGTGTGCGTGGAGCCTATCACTAATTGACTAACACTGGACGAATATGTGAGTATTAAAAACTACTCATTACGAGTAGAGATGAGCGAGTATGCTTGTCACTACTCGGTACTCGCACGAATATCTCGGTACTCGGGGTACTCAGCGAGCACCGAGTAATCTCGCGATAGTCTTGCTTTGCTCGGGGTCCACCTCCCTGCATGTTGGCGCTCTTTTCAGAGCCAGCCCGCATGCAGGAATTGGCTGACAGACACTGTAATGCCACAGCCATGTTGGTTGTGGCATTACAGTGATTGGCTGGCCGCACAGCGTCATCAGGTCTTTATAAGACCTGACCGCGCTGTGCTCGTTACTCTGCTCCATAGACAGTCAGTGTAGGGAGAGCTGCTGCTGATTGAGGGACAGATTTGTGGCCTTTCATCTAGTGTAGGCACAGGGCTGCCAGTCTAATTACCACAACAGTCCTTCTGAGGACTAATAGAGCTGTATACAGGCAGGCAGGGAGGCAGGGTATATAGCAAACTTCGTTGTGCCAGTATACCAGCCTGCATCACATCTGGGGCTGGTGTACAGGCTGCAAATCTCATCCATCCATCCATCCCAAAACAGTGCTTTTAGGGATTAATTTAGCTCTCTATAGGCAGGAGTAGGTTTTAGCTCAAATTAGGATACGCCAAAAGACTCATGCTAAAAACCAACTCTTGTCTGCACTAATTTAGCATCTTAGTGCTGCTACTGTAGGTTGCAGCGTAAATTAGGATACGCCAAAAGACTCGTGCTAAAAACCAACTTTTGTCTGCACTAATTTAGCTGTATACAGTCAGCACAACATTGAAAATGCGCAAGGCCGGTGGCAAGGGACAAGGAACTGGATGTGATGGTGGTGCAGGCAGAGGCCGAGCCCGTGTGCAAGCTTGAATTGCGCCACGACAAATGACCACATCATCTCGCTCGACTTTCTTGTCCAATTTCTAGGTGAACGCAGCAGTACTCCACTATTAAACCAAGACCAGTGTCAACAGGTTGTTAGTTGTATAGCGGATAATGCTTCCAGTCAGTTTGGCACCACCACAAATACCCTGTCTTCCACAGTGTCAGTAGCCGTGAGACTGGACCGCACATTCCACACCCTGATCCTCCTTCCTCCCACCATGCCGAGTGCCCGGACCCGGACATAACTGATCCCACACTTAGCCACTCTGAAGAGCTGTTCACTTATCCATTCGTAGATTCTGGCCTCTTGCCAGCTCCAGGTGAAGTGGGTCATGAGGAGATCGTATGTACCAATGCCCAAATATTTGAGCAGTCCACGGTCTCCCGAAGGCAATGGTGGGAATGTGTCTCAACAAGAGATGGACGATGATGAGACACAATTGCCAGAAAGTCGGGAGGAGGACCAGGGTGCGGAAGTGGAAGACGACATGGTGGATGACCCAGTAACTGACCCAACCTGGCAGGAGGACATGCAGAGCGAGGACAGCAGTGCACAGGGGGAGTTAGGCGTAGCATCACAACAGGCCGGAAGAAGCAGGGTGGTGTCCACAGGCAGAAGGCAGGCAACCGTTCCCCGGAACAACAACACGAGTGATGTTGCCAGTACAACTGTTAGGTCTTCCCGAGTCTGGCTGTTTTTTTAAGGCGTCTGCAGATAATTCCAAAAAGGCCATTGCCAACACCTGCCATGCCAGCATCAGCAGGGGTAGCAAAACTAGCAGCCTGACCACCACCAGCATGATCAGGCACATGGCAGCAAAGCACCCAACTTTGTGGGATGTACAGCAGAGTACAGGAGCATTGTCTGCAGGTGACACAAATGCGTCTTCCACTGTTGTGTGTGCAAGCCAATCCCCTGCCCATACTGCATGCCTCCTGTCCTTCACCTGTACTTGAACAAGCAGAAATAGCACCATCATCAGCCACGTCCTTGTCCCAGCGCAGCGTTCACTTATCCATATACCAATCTTTGGAACACAGGCGCAAATACGCTGCCAACGCCCCACATGCCACAGCTCTAAATACACACATTTTGCGACTGCTTGCGCTGGAAATGTTGCCTTTTAGGCTGGTGGAGACTGAAGCATTCCGCAACCTGATGGCGGCGGCTGTCCCACGTTACTCAGTCCCCAGACGCCACTATTTTTCCCGGTGTGCCGTCCCCGCATTACATAAGCACGTGTCACAAAACATCAGACGTGCCCTTAACAACGCAGTTTCAGGCAAAGTCCACCTAACCACGGACACGTGGACAAGTGCTTGTGGGCAGGGCCAGTACATCTCGCTTACAGCACACTGGGTTAATATTCTGGAAGCCGAGACCCAGTCTGAGCTTGGGACGGAACACGTCCTTCCGACACCAAGGATTGCAGGCCCTAACTCAGTCAGGGTTTCACCCACAGTGTACAGCTCTGGCACGTCATGCTCCTCAGCCTTCTCCTCCTCCTCTTCCTCCACTTCACCCTCCACACCAGTCCCAAGCTGGAAGCACTGCAGCACTGCCTCGGCTAAGCGGCAACAGGCTGTGCTGAAGCTAATATGTGTAGGTGACAAACCCCACAACGCTGAAGAGTTGTGGACAGCAGGGGGGGCGTGTCCTGCAGCTCATGGAGCAGGACGCTTGGTGAAGAGCTACTCACACCCAGCCCTGTTAACGGCGATTACAGGCTCCCTCGACTCCCGCTGCCCGCTGGAAACACTTCTGCCTGCTCTGAGACTCCCCCGAGATGCCACGGGCTTCATCCCGGCGCCGCAAGACCGTGCAATCGGTAAGAGAATTCTTTGCTGTGAAGAGACCAACTGTGCCTGCATCCAACATGGCGCTGGGGGCGGGTTCTGCCTCTCTTAACCACTCTCCCTGCTCTCCACACAGTCTGGGAAGCTTTGAGGACAGGGAGATGATGGTGCACCTGTGGCGCCGCGCAACGAGTGCGTCACAAGAGGGTATTGCAGCCAAGACAGAAGCCGCAATATTCTTTGACTCAGCAATCACTTAGTTAACCCAGAGATCCATACCCTACATGCATCACCTAGCATAGAGGGCCAATCAGGTCCGGTGGGTGGAGTGTAGTGGTAGTGTGAGGAGAACTGACTTTGGCAACGTAGGAGAAGGAAGCAAAAACCTTGAGCTCCGTAACGTAGGAGAGGGGGCTGCACTGTCCCGTGCGGCCCCCTGGCGGTTCCCTGCCGTTCCCTGCCATCAACCCGGTGGAGCACCCTAATTCCCGGGGCTTCTACAACCGATCAACGGGCATCATCATGCGGGTCCAAAATCATCCCGTGCCCATCTACAGCCGGTTTGCTGGTACCGAAGCTAGCAGCAGTTCAGCTCTGCTAAGCGAACCAGAGGAGTGGAGGGACCGCTTTACAGGAGCACCCCACCACCGCCAAATCCAGTCGTCTAACCAGCGGTGTACCCACCAAGGGACCCAAGGCTCCCCAAAGCATCCGGAACGTATACCCCGGATAGGGCATTCAAGCAGCCTCCCTGTACCCGATCTGGTATTCCTGGGCGACAATGACAACACTTAGTTAGAATCGAGGAACACCGCGGATCTCTGAGAACACACTGGTCATTGCTGAGTCCACCCGCTCCACTACCTACAAACTGTATGCCATGTACTGCTTGCTGGTTACAGTAAACAACCCGTTACAGAGACTTACAGTGTCCGTGCCTTCTTATGAACTGTTTATCCGCATCTTAAGGTAACTGCAGCTGCCTCAGAACATCTTGTGCAGCTCCAGCCTCCGGGGATCATCGCTTAGCCTGTGGGGAGCGTTCCATCTTGCTGCATTCCATCCCCCGGAGGCCCCGCAGCGCCGGTAAAGTTAGCGGAACACTTATAGGTGGCGTCAAGACAAATTAACCCCTTAATCTGTTCTACCAATGGCGTCTTTATTGTTCTGTACCACCGGGCCTTCACGGCCGCAGGCGCGGTCCATCCGTGACAAGGAGGAGAAGCAAAAGTCCTGCAGCGTGTCGAACCCGGCCACGGTGAGTCACACCGGTCACCTGGGGATGTCTGCAAGGCTTCCTGGATTCGCTCCGCAGATCCCTGCATGAGGATATGCGCGGCTTGATAAATGACCTGAGAGCTGACATAACAGTCATGGGGGAAAGAACAACCCACTTAGAGACCAAAATGACGGACTTTGCTAATGCCACAATCAACTAGCAGATGATTATGCCGTGATTGACACTGATGTCCGCTTTCTGCAAGCTAAAGTATGTGATCTGGAGGACAAACTCCGCAGAGGGAACGTTAAACTCAGAGGTCTAGCTGAACTGGGTGAAAATGAAGGTTTACTGGCTTCTGTAACGCTGTTTCTAAAGACTGCCCTCCCTGACGCTGCTGATGGAGACCTGTCTGTGGATAAAGCATTTAGACTGCCTAAGCCTGCACGTCTGCGCAAGGACATTCCCAGAGATGTGCTGGTTTGTTTTTCCTCTCCTAAAACCAAAGACATGCTGATGGAAGTGATGAGACATACAGTAAACCTCAGCTCCCAGACCCATTTGCTGCCCTTTCAGTATACTCAGACCTGTCCCCCGGGACCCTTGCCAGAAGGCGAGACTTTGCACCTTACTGTCTCATTCTGAGGGACAAAGGAATTTCTTACAACTGGGGGTCCCCGGTATGTGTGAACTTTCGGTATAAGGGCTCCAGGCAATCGTTTTCCTCACCTTCCAGGCTTGGAAAGGCTTTTAAAGAGTGGAACTTTCCTAGAGCTTCCCCCTCGTCCTCGCCCAAACAAGTCCAGATTTCTGTATAATGGTTGCACAGACAATTAACTGTTAACAGGGGGCGGGGCTACACGGGAGAGCAAAAACCCTCTGTTTAAATGCTGCAGACAGGGAGAGAATGATTGGCAGCGGTGGGCAGATTACACAGGCAGGGGGTGTGAATCTGCCCTTGGCTGCAGCCCCTAGCCACCTCCTTAGTGGCTGGAGCATGTAAGTTTCCTAAGTGTATTATCTCTGGGTACAGGGGGGCTCAGGTGCTGGATGACCTCTTGCCTTGCATGCTGCAGACATGCTGTATCCAGTGCTGTAATTAGATCACCATGCCTGGTTTGGTGACAGGTCCTCTTTAATATCTATCAGTTGAAATCAGCGCTCATTTGAGAAAAAAATACGTGTGAATGAGTCCAAAGGAAAATAGTTTGCACTATCATCGTTAAATTATTAGTCTCATTCTGAGCAGATCGGTCACATTCCTTACACATACAGGCGACCTGTTCACCATGTGATGGCCAAATAACTGGTGACGACCAATTTATTATATTACCAAGTTTTGTTTATTGATAGATTATTTTTACAATCTGAAAATCCTGAAATTAATATTTATGACCCCCCCCCAGGGCCGTGGGGTACCCCGTTCCCGGACATTGTAGTTTACGGGGGATGTCATGGGGCCTGTTGCCTGGTCCTGTGGCCCTGGTGGTTGCTAAAAAGGGGGTTTTGAGTCAATAGGAATGAAATAAAAGATGATTCGTGACGCCACCTACAGTTCCGGTAATGTTACTGATGCTGTGAGACAGACATCCAGGGTGATGATGGAACAGCAGGATGGTTACGCTCCCTGTAGGTGGAGCGGGATCCCCGAGGCAGTAGTGGAAGTTTGTGGTTTCACACAGGGATGCAGCTACAACAGGCCTTGTCAATGATCCTCCTCCCTGCTGCGGTTGGCGACTCCTCAGGTGGAGATAGAAAAGGACGCCACACAGTCTTTACTCTGTACACGTTTACTGGCAGTTCTTTGATTACACAGTCTTTTCGGGTCTGCCTGGCCTGGGTAGTCACTGGGAATTAGGTTGCTCCTGTCTGGTCCTTTCCTGCGCTCTCTCCTGTCTCCCTCAGTGCTCCCGTGCACAGAGCCTGAAGCCAGCTCCCACGGATCTCTCGGCGGAGGGCTTTTCTCCGGGTACCCCAGACCCTAAACGATGCCTTTTTCTGGATTCGCCGGGGGTCGGCTGCTACTTCCTCTAGAACAGTGATGGCAAACCTATGGCACGCGTGCCAGGGAGGGCATGCAGAGCCGTCTCCGCTGGCACGCGGCCTTGCCACTACACTGCCGCTTTGATCTGCCGGCGCGTGCTGCGGCGCCGACAATTTAAAGCTGTGTCAGATCAGAGGGGACATTTCTCCTAGCCCAGCCCTCACGGCCAGCGTCATTTGACAGCGGTCATGTGATGCGCCCGGGTCACATGACCGCGCTCAGCGCGGGTCGGGAGGAGAAGACAGAAGATGCCAGGAGAGGAAAGCTGCAGCACCAGTGAGAGCAGGAAGGTGAGTATGACTTTTTTTTTTTTTAACTATTTACAGGGGCAGGATGGGCACCACCAACAGGGGGCAGGATGGGGCACCACCAACAGGGCAGGTGGGCAATACAACAGGTGGCAGGATGGGGCAATACCAACGGGGGCAGGATGGGGCAATACCAAGAGGGGGCAGGATGAGGCAATACTAAGAGGGGGCATGATGGGGCAATACTAAGAGGAGGCAGGATGGGGCATATTGTTATGTGATGGGGGCTGATAGGGCATATTATTATGTTATGGGGGCTGATAGGGCATATTATTATGTTATGGGGGCTGATGGGGCATATTATTATGTGATGGGGCTAATGGGGCACATATTGTGTGATGGGGCTAATGGCACATTATTGTGTGATGCGGGCTGATGGGGCACATCACTATGTGATGGGGGCTGATGGGGCACATTATTATGTGATGGGGGCTGATGGGGTACATTATTACATGATGGGGTAGAATGGGCATATTACGTGATGGGGGCTGTTGGGGCATATTATTACATGATGGGGGCTGATGGGGCATATTATGTGAAGGGGGTAGGATGGGGCAGATTACTATGTGATGGGAACAAGGATGAGGCATATTAATATGTTATGTGGCAGATTACTATGTCATGGAGGCAGGATGGGGCAGATTACTATGTGATTGGGACAAGGATGGGACAAGGATGGAGCAGATTACTATGGGATGGGGGCAGGATAGGGCAGATTGCTATGTGATGGGGACAAGGATGGGGCATATTACTATGTGATGGGGGCAAGGATAGGGAAATACTACCAGGGGGCAAGATGGGGCATATTACTATGTGATGCGGACAAGGGTGGTGCAGTAATATGCCCCATCCACCAGAAAATGTGCCCCATCCTTGTCCCCTGGTATTATTATACCAGGGGACAAGGATGGGGCACATTACTGGTGGATGGGGCATATTACTACAATGAGACAAGGATGGGGCATATTAATGGCAAGTGGACAAGGAGAGGGTCAGGATGGAGCACAACTGCAAGGAGAGGTCAGGATGGGGCCATAAATGCATGGAGATGGTCAGGATGGATCATATAGCTAGGAGAGGACCAG
The DNA here is from genome assembly GCA_033576535.1 of Allobates femoralis. Taxonomy (NCBI): domain Eukaryota; kingdom Metazoa; phylum Chordata; class Amphibia; order Anura; family Aromobatidae; genus Allobates; species Allobates femoralis. Next base: position 332,079,289 of record JARQOC010000006.1, read on the forward strand.
AATGGAGCACATAGCTAGAAGAGGGGATCAGGATGGAGAACATAGCTAGAAGGAGGATCAGGATGGAGACATAGCTAGAAGGAGAAGGTCAGCATGGAGCACATAACTACAAGGAGAGGGTCAGGATGGAGCACATAACTACAAGGAGAGGGTCAGGATGGAGCACATAACTACAAGGAGAGGGTCAAGATGGAGCACATAACTACAAGGAGAGGGTCAGGATGGAGGACATTATTAGGAGAAAGTCATGATGGGACACATTACTAGAAGGAGGGGGTTCAGGATGGAGCACATTACTACAAGGAGAGGGTTAGGATGGAGCACATAGCTAGAAGGAGAGGATCAGAATGGAGCACATAGCTAGAAGGAGAGGATCAGGATGGAGCACATAGCTAGGAGAGGATCAGAATGGAGCACATTACTAGAAGGAGGGGGTTCAGGATGCAGCACATTACTACAAGGAGAGGGTCAGGATGGAGCACATAGCTAGAAGGTGAAGGACAAGATGGAGCACATAACTAAAAGGGGAAGGTCCGGATGGGACACATTACTACAAGGAGACGGTCAGGATGCGGCACATTACTAGAAGGAGACAGTCAGGATGGGGCACATTACTACAAGGAGACAGTCAGGATGAGGCACATTACTACAAGGAGAGGGTCGGGATGGAGCACATAACTACAAGGAGAGGGTCAGGATGGAGCACATAGCTACAAGGAGAGGGTCAGGATGGAGCACATAGCTACAAGGAGAGGGTCAGAATGGAGCACATAACTACAAGGAGAGGGTCAGGATGGAGAACATAGCTACAAGGAAAGGGTCAGGATGGAGCACACAGCTACAAGGAAAGAGGGTCAGGATGGAGCACACAGTTACAAGGAGAGGGTCAGGATGGAGCACATAACTACAAGGAGAGGGTCAGGATGGAGCACATAGCTACAAGGAGAAGGTGAGGATGGAGCACATTACTACAAGGAAAGGGACCAAGATTTCAGTATGAAATCTGCTTGCATTTCATGATAAAATCTATCTCCTATCTGTCTAATATTCTGCATTTTTTCCATACAGATCAATCCACCTGCTGTTTCTAGAAAGGGCAGTGGCAGCAGCTCACCTTCAATGTGCAGTACACATGAGCTGTCTGACCACTGCTGAAGAGAAGAGAAGACTGCAAAGGTAAGTCTAAAATTAAATAATTGTTAAAATAATTGACTTGATCATCAGTGTTTCAGGACTACAACCACTGCACAGGGAAAAGAGATGGCATCTGCTGGCTCTCCCCCCTGTGCAGCGCTTGTGATGACCACTGCTGTAATTTAGGTTACATTACCGTATTGGCACTTCGCCATAAATAATTTGGTTTTGGGTTGCAGTTTGGCCACTCGACCTCTGAAAGGTTCGCCATCACTGCTCTAGAAGCTCGGGCCTCCAGTTCAATGGCTTGAGGATAGACTTCCGCACCGTGCTCAGAGCCGGTCCTCTGTTTCGTGACAGATCCCTCCGGTCGGTAGATGTACCGGGTCTGGATTCAGGGTCACCACACTACCTGGTGCCCTTAGGATCCCCTTCCTTCCTGACGGCCTCTTCGCCGTCCCGCACTCCTCACTCCCCAACGGAGCTTTTCTTAGACTAACCTAACTCTCCTCCCGCCCACACACTTTTGTACCCTATCACTCCTCCCAAGGGACTGCGCCCTCCCTGAAACAGGTTCACCCACAGTCCCCTACCTAGGGTGTGTGTGGATGTGTTGCGTGAGGGTCCTTTGTGCAACATCCCAATTCCCTAGTCACAGGAATACTAAACATTCTTTTATGGGTGCAGTACTCCTCCATGGTGTCCCGACCAGTGGGGTGCCACATTTACTTTAGCAAAAAAAACTACTTTTTTCTAGGGCTAAGTGCACCCAGTCTTTTTGCTGAGTTTTCGGAGAATCAACATTTTTCAGTTTTGAACTTTGGAGAGTTTCCGCTCAGTTTCTGCTCCTAAATTTCTGTGTACTTAGCTTAAATGTGCAAATGAACAAAGCAGCATTGAGAAGACCCAAAGCTCTGGCAAAATAATGGACACATAGGATAGTGATCAACTTTTCTTTGGCTTGGTCATCACCAGTATCAGATCGGTGGGGGTCTGATATTGATGACATAGGTTTTCGAAAACCCCTTCAATCTTGGACAACATGTTGAAGAATTTCCTTCAATAACAGCATTCACATTATTAGACGCCTTCATTTTCTTCTTATATATTATACTAAGACACGTAAACCCGGCTTCAGTGCCTCCAGTAGTTTGAAAAATTCTTCTTTTTCTTTGGAAAATTCATTTACCTCAATCCTGCAATAAAAAAAGAAAAGTGATTACCAAAATAAAGAATATTGCATACAAAACTAAAAGCCGGAGTCATACTTAGACTATTTGTAGCCATGGTGCTGGCACCTGTCAGGGTCTTGTTATCTCCTATGACTGGACTTGGTGCTTGGTTTGGGAGGGAGATTGAGAGCGTTCAGGCCTCTGATGTAATTAAAGGGGTCTAAAGCAATCATTCTGCAGTCACTCTATGTGACTGCAGACTTATCAATCCTCCCAGCGCCCGCACTGCGAGGATTTGCCGGTTTTCTAAGCAAATAACAGACCACAATTATGCACTATGCAGGTTTCTGGCAACAACACAACTAGTGGGTGGGGCCTGCTCAGTACAACTCTATGGAGCTGGCGCATCGGACTAGTAGGCATGTCAGTTTAATGGGCATGGCCTTGCTCCATACACTTGATTTGAGCGAGGCTGTGCCTACTAGTCAGGGGTTCTGGCCAAGTGGCTGGGAACATGCATACCACACAATTGCTGTCCGCTCCTGCTGGGAGGATTGATAAGTCTGCAGTCACATAGAGTGACTGCAGAATTATCATTTTAGACCAGACAACCTCTTTAAGGGAAGTTCAAAGACGTTGGAGGAATAATGTTAGCTAAGGCAAAACTTAAAGGGGTTGTCCTGGACTTTTACACTGATGGTCCATTCTTAAGATAGGTCATCAATATCTGATTGGTACAAGTAGGACACCTGGTACATTTGTTCCCAGTGCCAGTGGTGGTCGGAAGTGCTCAGTTGCAGGGCTGCACAGCTGTCACCTGCATAGTGCACTAGATGTTCATGGACCCCACGCACAGTGTATAGCTATTGGTCTAGTGATGGTTGGGTTGATGAGTATCCCTCCCAACTCCTCAAAATGCAGGAGCGCTCACTCTTATCAACCCTCCAGCGTACTTTGAGAGAGCCGCTGACAGACTCCTCTATTGGTGACCTATCTCATAAGGATCAGCGATCCAAAATCAAAATTGATCCTGCCTTTTTAATTTGTTGGGGGTAGTCGGGAGGCCCCCATACACCACAGACTGTGTGCTGATTCTGCCGATTTTAATCCAATGTGCGTGGGGGTCTTAAGTAACCAGTATAAAATGATGGTAGCAAAGAAGAAGGCATAGATGCTAACAAAAAAGTGCTTTATGAAAAACATGGCCAACGTTTTTAGCTGCATTGTTATCTATTGTAAAATTTGGTGAGTATGAAGGCACATAAAACACACCATGTGCACATACCCTTAAGGGTAGGGACTGAGGAGAGATGCTTCATGCAAGTCCCTTAGGTTGGACTTACCTGACCTCCATCAAGCTGTGTGAATATTGTATAAGATCTTGGATAAGTTGAGCGCTGACATCAGTAAGGTAATTATGGCTCAGATCTAGATGTGTGAGGTTTGGGTTTTGGTCTAGTAAGGTCAGATCTGGAGCATATTCATCCGTCAGCTTTATCTGCTGGAGACTGGGGAGAAATAGAAAGGTTCAGGATCGTTGAATAAAGGAGCTTGGGAAGTATTAACTCCATTCACCAAATCAATGACACCCGGGGATTTTTACTAAAGAGGATCTCTTGCCTTATAAGTAAATTTATCTATTTGGCTATCATGCCTGTTTCGTTGAGTTCCTGCAGAAGTCAAATCATTGAGTGCCTCTTAAGGTACCGTTACACACTTCAATGTTGTTCAGACATCACCAATGATCTTATGGTCGCGCAGTCGTTAGGACATCTTTTTGACATCATTGGTGAGATGTCACACGTCTAGATATCATGGACGACGGACCAACGATGTGGCGAGCAGCTATCGTTCACACAACCCAGCGAACGATACTTGTTCACTGTTGTGAATAGGAGACGTCGTTAGCGATATCGTTATCGCGGTGTCACACACAACGATGCAGCAGGTTGGCTGATCGACAATCGTCTGATTTATGAACATGTTCTCAAATCTGAGATCAACGATCCAACTATTTATCGTCGTCGTATCTCGGTGTTGCACACAACGACGTCCTAACGATGTCGTTTGAAAGACTCCAAACCCATGACGTTTGAGCGATATCGTTCACAATCTCGTACTGTGTAACTGGGCCTTTATAGAGAACACCTTACATCTCTAAACAAGGATTTGGGGCACCACTCAAGAAGCACTCACTGAATTTACGTATACTTTTATAATGCACTCTGGAGCTTCACTGGATTGAATAATATACTCGGGAATCACAAGACAGATGATGTCTCGGTTTCACCATCTGTTTCGGAAGTCCATATTAAATTAAAAATATTTAATATCTCACTAAATTTTTTTTTAGTTCAGTGGGTTGCGCTGCTATCTACTGCCCTTTGCATGCATTATTCTATATTATGAATGTGTGTTGTACCAAACAATTAAACGCTTCTAAATAATCCCAATTTTTCTACACCATTTATTTTAATATGTTCAAAAAAAGGCAGGTCGTGATTGTAGAGCTGCAAGATTGCACACCAAATCACATCACACATAAAACATGCATAAAAATCACATAAAAATTATTAAAATGTTACTTGCTATAAAATATACAGGGGTTCCCCCTAAAATGGAATTCAGTTCGGTATTCTCACTTTTCAGTGATAGTTCTTATTTATCTTATTTATCTAGAATTTGGTCCACCATAAGTCTCAGTCCACTTGAACAAAGATCAACAATGTATACCGTATATACTCATGTATAAGCCGAGTTTTTCAGCCCAAAAATTGGGCTGAAAAGTCACCCCCTCGGCTTATACACGGGTCAATACGGTAATCCTATGGTGTCCGGGTGCTGGAGAGGCTGGAGGAGGCGGGGGGGGCTGCTGAATGAGCGGCCCGTCACGTGGGGCCGCTCATTAGATATGCACGGCTCCCCCCGCCCATCACAGTGGCAGGGGGAGCCGTGCATACAGCCCCCCCAGTGTATACAGACAGACCCCCCCAGTGGCACTAGTCCCCCATCATAAGAACAGCCCCCCCCCGCTTTGCAGAGCCCCCCCGCTTTGCAGAGCCCCCCCCCCGCTTTGCAGAGCCCCCCCCGCTTTGCAGAGCCCCCCCGCTGCATAATCTTACCATCCAGGGTCTTCTTCACCGGAGGTCCTGCAGTCATCATTGCGCGCTGTGTTGTGGTCTCACGTGACCCGGCGCGGTGACGTCATTCCACTGCGACCGCCGGGTCACAGGAGACCGGGAACACAGCGCGCGAGGATGGACTGCAGGACCTCCGGTGAAGAAGACCCTGGATGGTAAGATTATGCAGCGGGGGGGCTCTGCAAAGCGGGGGGGCTCTGCAAAGTGTGGGGGGCTGTTCTTATGATGGGGGGCTAGTGCCACTGGGGGGGTCTGTCTGTATACACTGGGGGGGCTGCTGTAGATACACCTGGGGCTGCTGCTGTAAACTACCCCTGGGAAGGCTGCTGCTGTATACTACCCCTGGGAAGGCTGCTGCTGTATACTACCCCCCTGGGAAGGCTGCTGCTGTATACTACCCCCCTGGGAAGGCTGCTGCTGTATACTACCCCTGGGAAGGCTGCTGCTGTATACTATTCCCCTGGGAAGGCTGCTGCTGTATACTACCCCCCTGGGAAGGCTGCTGCTGTATACTACCCTCCTGGGAAGGCTGCTGCTGTATACTACCCCCCTGGGAAGGCTGCTGCTGTATACTACCCCCCTGGGAAGGCTGCTGCTGTATACTATCCCCCTGGGAAGGCTGCTGCTGTATACTACCCCTGGGAAGGCTGCTGCTGCTGTATACTACCCCCCTGGGAAGGCTGCTGCTGTATACTACCCCTGGGAAGGCTGCTGCTGTATACTACCCCCCTGGGAAGGCTGCTGCTGGATACTACCCCCCTGGGAAGGCTGCTGCTGTATACTACCCCCCTGGGAAGGCTGCTGCTGTAAACTTCCCCCCTGGGAAGGCTGCTGCTGTATACTACCCCCCTGGGAAGGCTGCTGCTGTATACTACCCCCCTGGGAAGGCTGCTGCTGTATACTACCCCCCTGGGAAGGCTGCTGCTGTATACTACGCCTGGGAAGGCTGCTGCTGTATACTACGCCTGGGAAGGCTGCTGCTGTATACTACCCCTGGGAAGGCTGCTGCTGTATACTACCCCTGGGAAGGCTGCTGCTGTATACTACCACTGGGAAGGCTGCTGTAACACTGCTGGGGCCTGTATATACCACTGGGGAGGCTGCTGTATACCACACTGCTGGGGGCTGTATACCTGTGCTGGGGTCCACCCTCGGCTTATACACGAGTCACTAGGTTTTCCCAGATTTTGGGGGCAAAAGTAGGGGGGTCGGCTTATACACGGGTCGGCTTATACACGAGTATATACGGTAAATTGCAATATTCAATCACTGTATTGTCCTCCAGATAAATCTTTAGGTAAAAGCAAAGTCCACAACAAAAAAGGGGTTAGCAAAAATTTGTTATCATATTGCACTGTTCTCAAGAGAAGAGCCAGCAAGTACGGTATGTGGCGCTCCTGAGGGTCCAGACGCCACAGAGATACTGCACCTCAGCCAGAGGTGAGGTACCCCACTCTCGGGTTAAGAGGGGACAGTACCTGATACCCATACACCCGCATCCAACACCACACCACTCCAGGCCAGGGGATCTGGGCAGACCCTATTAAGGGAGGACCCCATCTCAGGCTGGAGTAAAGAGTAAGTAGAGGGGTTGGGTGGAAAAGCGTAGAAATGGGTAGAACAGTCTAGAAGAAGTCAGGTATTCATGTGAGGCAGTGAGTTAGTGAGAGGAGTAAAGACCGTGAGGAGAGAGAGTTAGATTGTGGCAAGAGTCGGAGACAGACGTCCTGGGGACTGGAGCCACGGAGAGGCTCGTTTCAGGACAGGAGACAGGACTAAGAAGAGGTCCCAGGGGCACTGGCAGTGGGGAACCCACCTGTGGCGCCCGCATCCAGGCTGGCCGTAGCCGGGTGGAGGGACCAGGGTAGTAGAAGGGACCGGCCCCAGACTAGCGGAAAGACTTTAAGCCTCAACTAGCCAACCGGAGGCTGCTGTTACTGAATATGCAGCAGTATAAGCACTAAAGAAATTACTCTAAGGGTACCGTCACACCAGGTGACATCGCCAGAGACATCTCCGGCGACGCTCGGGGGCGCGCATGTTTTTAGCGCCCCGCCAGCATCACCGTCGCATGTTTACACGCGGCAATATCTCCGGTGATGCACCAGCGATGTTACAGGCGGCATCGCCGCTGCGGTGTTCACAGACCCCAGCGGCGATCCTGTAACATGGGAGCCTATGGCTCCCATCGCCTATAACATCGGCCATCACCATGTTACATGGGGCGATGTGCACACATCGTCCCAGAATGGTCGCCTGGTTTAAGAGCACTGCTCTGAAACTAGGTGATCACTCAAATGTGTCGCCTCTCGCCCTGTCACATTGGGCAACGCATTGGCGATGTCAGCGGCGATAGGCCACGCCCCTGGGTCGCCTAAAAAAATTGCCGCCAACATCGCCAGGTGTGACGGTACCCTAAAACTATCTTTATTAAATACTTAAATCTTTAAAAACATACAACCTTATGTGGCAAATTGTGACAATAGTGTGCAAGAACAAGGACCCTCACCCAACCCCACAGCAACACAAATACGTACAGTGGAACCCACCAATTCCCCTCCAATGCACTAGGTAAGATCTCTCATGCAGACCTAGTGTCAATATATGGTCAAGCGTCAGAGGTCAGTTATCGTCCTCCTAGGTATCTGAATTGATTCAAGCATATGGACGGGAAACAATGCGTTAAAACCATCTAATATTCTGATTGAGATGAAAGTAAAACCCGACGCGTTTCACTAAAATAATGCTAGCTCATCAGGGGTAACATAGTTTAGCAATATCATACACGGTTTAGAACATATAAAATACAACCACGCACAGGTGGGAAGTACAATAAATGTTTGTCTCAGTTTACTGTGAACTTTCACTGCGACATTCAGATTATTCGTTTGTCACTTCACTCCACCTAGTTAGAAATTTTGTTGTAGGCAGGTGATAAAGATATAAAATATCCATCTAACTGACACAGCATGTGTTTTAATATTAATAGATACCCTACAGCCTATTGAGTATCAGAAATTTTATCAGTACACCTAGTGACTACCGGGTAATCTAAATAATTATAGACATGCCCTTCTATCAAAGTTAGGTTCCAAGCTGTGTAACGGTCCTAATTGATAAAACCCACCAGGGCTATATAGAAAACAATAGTACAGATGAATAAGCTCTCACCCTCCCCCACACCAAGTGCCTCGGGTAATCCTCGACCCCTCCCTCTCCTTCAAGCCCCACATCCAAGCCCTCGCCACCGCCTGTCGACTCCAACTAAAAAACATTGCCCATATCCGCTCCTTCCTTGACCACAACACGGCCAAGACACTTGTCCATGCCCTCATCATCTCCCGCCTGGACTACTGCAACCTCCTGTTCACCGGCCTCCCTGCCTCCTCCCTTGCACCTCTCCGCACCATCCTCAACTCTGCTGCCCGACTCATCCACCTCTCTCCCTGTTAATCCCCCGCCTCACCTCTCCGCCGAGCCCTCCACTGGCTCCCCACCCCCCAGCGATCCCTCTTCAAAACCCTAACCCCGACATATAAGGCCATACACAACCTGTCACCTCCCTACATCTCCAACATGGTCTCACGCTACCTCCCCTCGCACAACTGCGCTCCTCTCAAGAACTACTTCTCTCAACCCCCCGCATTTCCACCTCCCACAACCGCATACAAGACTTCTCTCGCGCCTCTCCCAGACTCTGGAACTCCCTCCCCCACCACATCAGACACTCCCCTACCCTGGGAACCTTCAAGAAAAACCTGAAGACCCACCTCTTCATTCAAGCCTATAACACACACTGAGACCTAATCCGCTGCACCATCTCACCTCTCCCCCTCCTACTGTCTCCCACCCATCCCCTCTAGACTGTGAGCCCTCGCGGACAGGATCCTCGGCCCTATTGTACCCGTATGACCAATTTGTCAATTTGTCGTCGTTTTTACAACTTGTGTTTGTCTACCCTCTCACTTGTAAAGCGCCATGTAACCTAATGGCGCTATATAAATACTGAATAATAATAATAATAATAATAAACACACAAGGGGAAGGAGGAAACCTCATCCCACCCATAGTTTAACCTACCCTTTAAATGTAAGAATCTTGATAGAACGCCTTGCAATAACACCTCTAGGATTTCTTGCAATTCCTAATGCCTAGCAGTAAAGCAGGCAAACTTATTAAAATATATCCAGTATATTATATAGAGAGGAATCACCAGTATTGGATGGTTTGTTATACACACCTCTAGTGGCTGAAGTAAACAGAATCCCGTACTTTGTATATATCTGATGCAAACAGTGATGTTTATCCTCCCCACGATGGTATAATCAAATCAACAGGGTGCAGAGTTATGTATAAAGTGGTATATGCTGGTCAGAAAAACCACTCATATCTGATAGTCACACACCTCCTCCAGGGAAAGAAACAGAGAAGGCAATCAGAATGAGTTGTATAACCTGAGACTGAATAAATGTATAAATAATCCACCTACTTTGAACATGGTCCTCGTAAATAAACCACCGCCTCTCAGGTCTTATAAGGGGTGCCAGGCACCTGTGTATATTCAAGATTCAGACCATAAGCAAAGGCCCAAAGTAGAGTACTGACATCTATCATCATTACAAGATTTCAAAGTTACTTTTTTCCCCTGTCCTTTCCATGGAGACTTCACTCATCTGTGTCCAGGTTCAGTCTAAGGCTCTCTAGGATAATGGGTCCTATATATTGTGCCCATTGATTGACAAACAGGTACACCTATTCGATTGCTAAATGCCTCCTATCAAGGGGCCTTCCAGGTTGGTATTATACCTTGTGATCATGACAGCATTTCAGATAGCCTGTCTCACTAGATAGTGCCGCCACGTCACCGGACAGCGCCGCTCCTGGCCCCCACGTTACATAAATGTCATTAAAAGGCGCCACATCATCTGGCCCACCCGTTGTGATTACAGGCAGTCACATCACGAAGCAGAGCCATGCTCGGCCTCACGTGACCGATACGTCACAGGGAAGTGCTGTGTCACCTAGTCCATACGTCATATGAACCACATGACCGACGCGTCATCATAGGGGCGTTACCATGCATCCCTGCCCAGAGAACAGGCAGCGGCCGAGGTCCATCCTCTGCTCACATACTACAAGGGCCCAGATCTTTTAAGGGAAGGAGGGGAGAGTGACATATCTTGCTTATTAAACCCTATGAGGGGTAATACCCTGGCTAGTCTGGCACAAAGACCTGCACCGAACAAAGGGGGGAATGATGGAGAAAATAAAAATTGAGTTTCAGACACTGAGATCTATGTTGTACCCTTGCAAGGTTAATAGGTTATGCACATACATATACGTTAGGCAGTCATGCGACAACCACACATGTACTACGTAACTAACTGATTGAGTATAGGACAAAAGTCCAGTGAAAGAAAGTTTCGGGGTCGCTTGTCAAAAAACTAGCAGATGTAGACATACTTCAAAGTATGTAAAATGAATAAGACAATACCTATACCCTTTAGGGTCAATGGGTAAATGACTATCTTGTCATGGAGATGCCTATAAAGTGAGACCTCCAATGGAACCATAGAAAGGATCCTGTCAAGGGAAGTTATCAATTCAACTGATTTCATAGTATCTACCTTAAGAAGGTTAATGAGAGCAAACTTGTGGTTTCCCAAACTGAGTAAATGAGAGAGTGATGTAGATGTTATGAAGTGAAAGGTGGAGGGTGTGTCAGGATGGTTATGATACGTGACCCAAAATTTGTAGGCAGGAGCTTTCATATTTAGATAAAACAAGTGTAGGAGATTAACTCTTAGAGTCCCCCGGGAGCTGCTGTCTTAAGGCGATGGATCCACCTAGCCTCTTTCTGTAAAAGAACCTCGATTCCACAAAAATACATGTATTTGAGGTCGCCCCCATGATACAATCTGATGTGATTTGAGATCGGGGTGTCCCTTTCATTCCGTACATCTCCCACATGTTCACCTACTCTTCGTCTGAGTTCCCTTTTTGTCTTGCCCACATACTCAAGGCCACAAGCACACTTAAACAGATATATCACTCCTGATGTTGTACCGCTCATGAAATGGCGTGAATGAAATCTTCTGCCCAGATTCTTGCTCTCAAAGCAGCTACAAACTTTGATGTATTTACAATTGACACACTTGCCACATTTAAAGGTATCATTTTGTCTGTTTTGAAGCCAACTAGTTTGGGGGTCACACCCTTGTACAGTGTATGTACAAGTTGATCCTTCAAACTCCTTCCCCTCCTGTAAGTGATATCCAGTCTATCTGGTAACAGATCACCCAATCCGGGATCTGCCTTTAGAATACGCCAATGTTTGGTGATGATGTCTCTCACCTCTTTGGCTCTGTTGTCATACCTGCCTATAATGCATAGAGCAGGTTTTCCCTCCTGGGTGATGGGTTTGGGCTGTAGGAGTGTGGACCTATCTGTTTCTTTGGCATATGTGTACGCCTGACTTAATACCCTTTCTGGATACCCTCAATCTAAAAATCTCTGCTCAAGATCTCTAGGCTGTTGAAAAAATATCTGATCATTAGCACAATTCCTTCGGACACAAAGGTATTGTCCCTTAGGGATCCTATTTTTGAGTGGCATAGGGTGGTGGCTATTCCAGTGCAGAAGGCGATTACTCACAGTGGTCTTCCGGAAGGTTTTAGTTGTTATTCGGCCATCATCCTGAATGGTAATGGTCAGGTCAAGAAAATTAAATTTCCTTATCGCCAAACTCGGACATAAATTTGAGGCCAAATCCATTGATGTTTATCAAGTTCACAAACTCTGTAAAGGTCTCTTCCGTGCCAGCCCATAATACCAGAATGTCATCAATGTATCGCCCCCAGTATAACATCTGGGGGCACCACCACTGTTCTTCTGTTTCACTGCCGAAGACCACTCTGTCTTACCACCAGCCCAGGAGCAAGTTGGCATATGTTGGTGTCATGGAACTCCCCATGGCAGTGCCCCTGAGCTGGTGGAAGAGTGTGCCATTAAATATGAAGAAATTGTGCGTTAGAATGAATTCCAACAGCTTTAGCATGAAGGTGTAGTGGAACCCATATTGGTCACCCCTAAAATCCAGGAAATGTTTCACAGCCTTGAGGCTATATTCGTGGGGGATAGCCAAAAACCACGCACATCCGCTGAAAAGGTGGCCGCATAGGGCCAAGGGGACAGAGAAGATGTCGCTCAACAAGGCCCGAGGCCACTGGCTTAGGACACTGTGTGTAAGGAGCAGGGCAAGAGAGCCAGCACAGAGAACTGACCCGGGAGACATACACCAGAAGGGGGTCCCAGTAAAATACACTTTATGTACCCGAGAGTTGGCTGGACCACCGACCCGGAGGACACTGCACCCGACTGGCTGTTGTAACTTTAAGAACTGTAAGTAAAGTGTGAAGACTTCACCCTGCTGTGTCCTTAGTTTACTATCTGCGCCATCAGCCCTGCCCAGTAATCACCATAATTTAAACAGTTACAATATCTTCCCTGGGGCCCCGCTCTACCCGTGGGGAGCTGAACCAACTTTGCTGTGTCACCAATGGCCCCAGTGGACCTGAACCGCAGTGTTGGCCATCCATTGCCAAACACCACGGTGGCATCATGACTCAATCCCATGTAAGTATATTTTCCCATTTAACGACACTGTCAGGGCCACGGATCCGGGTCACGCCACCGTGACCTCCCCAAAGAAGCGACCTGCCCGATTCAGAGTACCGTATATACTCGTGTATAAGCCGACCCGTGTATAAGCCGACCCCCCTACTTTTGCCCCCAAAACCTGGGAAAATCTATTGACTCGTGTATAAGCCGAGGGTGGACCCCAGCACAGGTATACAGCCCCCAGCAGTGTGGTATACAGCAGCCCCAGAGGTATATACAGCAGCCCCAGTGGTAGTATACAGCAGCAGCCCCAGTGGTATATACAGCCCCAGTGGTAGTATCCAGCAGCCCCAGTAGTATATACAGCCCCAGTGGTAGTATACAGGCAGCCCCAGTAGTATATACAGCCCCAGTGGTAGTATACAGGCAGCCCCAGTAGTATATACAGCCCCAGTGGTAGTATACAGGCAGCCCCAGTAGTATATACAGCCCCAGTGGTAGTATACAGGCAGCCCCAGTAGTTATACAGCCCCAGTGGTAGTATACAGGCAGCCCCAGTAGTATATACAGCCCCAGTGGTAGTATACAGGCAGCCCCAGTAGTATATACAGCCCCAGTGGTAGTATACAGGCAGCCCCAGTAGTATATACAGCCCCAGTGGTAGTATACAGCATCCCCAGTAATGCAGGGCCCCCCAGCCTTGCTCTGGTCACCTGTAAAGCAAATTATACTTATCACAGTCCCGCTGTCCGCGCCCGCCGCTGCCGACATCCGCGATCCTCCATCTTCATGCGTCTTCTTCCTGTTTCCTGTGTTCGTCGCAGGGAATGACGTCATTACCGGCGCCGAACACAGGAAACAGGAAGAAGACGCATGAAGATGGAGGATCGCGGATGTCGGCAGCGGCGGGCGCGGACAGCGGGACTCTGATAAGTATAATTTGCTTTACAGGTGACCAGAGCAAGGCTGGGGGGCCCTGCATTACTGGGGATGCTGGGGCTGCCGGGGCTGTATGGCTGCCGTCACTGACTCGCGTATAAGCCGAGGGGGGTACTTTTCAGCCCAATTTTTGGGCTGAAAAACTCGGCTTATACGCGAGTATATACGGTATTCCACGGCCCTGGCGGGCATGTCAGGTACCTGCGATTTCAAAGTGCTGTCAGTGTCCTCTCCACTCCTCCCTTTCAAGCCTCAGGTCATCCTGCTTGCATGAGTATGCTGATCTCAGGTCAGTGGGCTGGGTGATTACTTAGGCCTCCGCTCCAGTTACAGGCTCCTCTCTGAGTAGACTACACTGCAGGACTCCAAACAGAAGACACGTCTGTCTTCCATATCAGTATACTCTGATCTCCTCTTATCTTTTTGCACCACTTGTATTCTCCATACCTGAGAAATTGCCATTATGTTTCAATTTATAGTGATTAGATAGGGGATGTGTGGCACCCCATGGGTTAACGTGACACAGTAACATCACATGGGTTCCCTCCCCACAACACACTGACTTACACTAGCACCTCTGGGCCAGGCGGGGGAGCACAACCTGCTCTCTTAAAATACTCCAGGTCCACAGGAAGTAGTTAGTTCAGTTTCTGGGAGAACTGAGAGAGGCTGTAGTGTCAAAGAAGCTGTGCCAAGCTTCTCTACAGTCTGCTCACGATTCCAGGCCTAGTTAGGGTCTGAGGAGAGGAGAACTAAACGACAGAGGAACACATCTGGGAGCTTGAGTGCCATCACCACTCGCCCCAGAAGAGCGCACAGAACAGACACCAGATCTGGCACTGTGTCTGGCACCCACAGCACAGTGAATCAAGGAGTAGTGGAGTCTCTAGACCACCATAGTACCAGAGCAAAGCAACACGGTGGGGTCAGCACTACACAGAGGACTCAAGTTGCCTAGCCAAGTGGTACCAGCAGAAAGAGAGAGAGAGAGACAGTGCCAGCAGCTCAGCTTGAAGCAGCAGCAAGGCCACACACACACAGCGCAAGCAGGAGGAAGCCTAGGACCCAGACAGGGTGGGAGCAACCCGGCCCCCAGTACAGACTCCGTGGACAGAACTAAGCTGAATTACCATCATCTTCAGTAAAGACCTGGAAAACTGCAAAACTGTGAGCCTGTGTGTTGATTGCAACCTTTGCCCTATATCCAACAGCAGAAAGGTCCCACCTGGAGAGCCACAAGCCTGTCAGCTCTGCACACGGGCTGGAAGAAGGCTGCAGCATCAGGAGAGTGAGAGAATTGCACCTATTACTTCACATCATCCAGTACCAAGACAACCAGTTCTGCAACTGCAAAGTAAATGCCTGTGTTGACTACAACCCCCGTATTAATCCTTGCTCTCCCTCATAACTTCCTCACAAACTGTTCCTATCGTCTCCACTATCAATCCCTTATTACCACATCCACCATAGACTATACCAACCACTGCCCCGGGGACCTTGCTTCTACCTACGAGAGCAGTACCATCTAAGCTGCCTAACATCATCCCCGGAGGTTCTGCAGCAGCGGTGGTCCCCCATACTGACCACACACCGTGGGTGGCTTCACGACTGACATTATCCCCTGTAAATACCCCCTTTATCATTGCCAGGCCCGGGACACGGTCCGGACCACGACCCCGTGACATCACCTTGCAGCAGACCCTGTCCGGTACCGAGTACCCTCGTCCCAGTGGGCTCGACATAAAACCTGGCGTCACGAACAGGATCTACCATGCCCGTTAACACGGGTATTGTGTGCCGTGAATAACGTAAAAACTGTTTTTGAACTGCGCCATCTGAACTGTGTTTTTGGAAATCCGCCATTTTACAGCGCGCGGCGTGTGGGAAAGAGAGGGGGCGGTACCCTGCAGTGGCACGAATTCAGCCTCCTCCCTTGGTGCTGACGAAATTCGGCGGGGAAGAAGATCCCTGGTGCACCGCAGAACCTCCGAGACATCCGGACGGAAACGGAAGACGGAGGGCGAACGTTAACTAAGGGGGCACAAGATGTCGCAGGCAGATGCGCAAGGCGGCGACGAGTAGCCGATGGAGCTGCAGCGCCGGATCAACCAGTAGCGCCCGGCGGTGCAGCGGTGCAAGGAACAGCACCAATCATGCCGTTCCTGATGCTGTATACTCCAGGGGCAATGTGGCTGCCCCAGTACTCCGTGAGCCCAACTCACTTAACGACTTTATGCTAAAGATAAAATAGTATTATGTGATGTACCCCAACACTGAACAGCGTGTAGGAATGATAATGGGACAATTAACGGGCAATGTACAACGAGAGGTTGCGTCCTGGCTGGACATAAATAAGGACACTGTAGAGCATCTAGTAGCTGGACTGAAAGCAACGTTTGAATCTACTGCTGATACCCGGGCTAAGATGAGGTTCTTTGCATGCCACCAGAAGCCTAAACAGAGTGCCAGAGACTATGCATTGAATCTGCAGGAAGCACTCAAAGCCCTTAAGCTGGCAGAACCTGCTTTAGCCCCGTGAGCTGATAAAATGCTACTTGACCAATTCATAGAGGGCCTCCTATCCCCATCCCATAGAGGGCAGCTGAGCATGATATTACTGCAGAACCCTGACGTGACATTTGCTGAACTGAAAGATAGAGCTATCCGTCTGCAGCAGCTAGAAGAGCCCCGGGAATTAACATCTGTACCGGACACTGCAGCAGCACCTCAGCAATCGGCAGCGCCAGCGATATCTGCTATGTCAGCCACTACTGCTGAATCTGGTGAACTAATTTCAAATGGAGCTACGAGAGTCCAAGCCTGCACCCAAGATCCAGTTGGCGACCAGCTGAGAGGATGTCCCGTGGATGAGGCCCAGAAGATACCCAGCAGCAAGAGGACGACCCAGCGATCGCTACCAACCGGATGGACAGCCCATTTGCCGCCGTTGCCAGAAACCAGGTCATCTTGCCCGAGAGTGTCCTTTAAACGACGATTCCCTGGGCAGGCAGGCCGCTCCCCAGGAATGAACTCTCAAGGTCCTTCAGCCTGGTTTGACAGATTCGTGGGAGGACAGCCGGTGATCCCTATCGTGTTGGATGGCATCCCCTTTAGTGCCTTGCTGGATACCGGGTCCCAGATAACATCAATCCCACATGTTTTGTATAAAAGGTACTGGGCTGATTCAGACATTACTAGTGCACCAAATGACTTTAACATGGAAGTATGGGCTAGTAATGGACAGTTAATACCACAGGTTGAGTTCAGAGAAATCACCATTCAAATTGGGAAGGTAGAATTTCAGAACCAGGGTGTTATAATCATAGATGTTAACCGGCGAGACCGTGAACCAGTGATGCTGCTAGGAATGAATGTAATTGAGAAATGTTTTTCCGAAGTGTTAAGTGTTTTGCAGCAAATCGCCGGAACCGGACAACAGAGGCTTCTGCATAAAGAGATCAAAGCCCTGATGTTGAAGCAACAGGTAGAAATCTCCAGAGGCGAGATCGGCAGTGTATGAGTAAGTGATCCAATACCCATTGTAATACCTCCCAAAACTGAAATGTTGGTCTGGTGTAGAGCCGCAATAGGCATTAAAGGGCGAGACTATCAAGCCCTGGTAGAACCCGTGTACTCAGATAGTAGACCTACTATACCTCACAGCTAGAGGAGTAGTTGAGGTACACCGGGGAAGAGTGCCATTACGCCTATTGAATTGCGGAGAAGATGAGATCACATTACCAAAGTATGGCTAAGTTGTACACGGTTGATAACAACAACATCACAGCTGTTGAGCCCTTGGACCCGTCAAGTCAGGCGGATGACAATGGCTCAGGGGAAAAGCTGGAGGATTGGTGCCAAAAGCTACATGTAGGTACCAGTTCTACACCTCCCCGTCACAAGCATGGAGTATACCGGGTAGTGAAGGAATATGAGCAAATATTCAGCAAACACCCATTAGACTTTGGGCAAATTAAAGGGGTATAGCACACTATACTCACAGGTAACCATCAGCCTATAAAAGAGAGGTATAGGTCATTACCACCCGCTCACTACCAAACCACCAAAGACATGCTCAGAGAAATGAAAGCTGCATGGGTATTAAGAGACAGTTGTAGCCCCTGGGCAGCGCCTCTAGTGTTAGTTAAAAAGAAGGATGGAACCATGAGAATGTGCGTAGATTACCGGCAGATTAATCGCATTACACATAAGGACACATACCCATTACCTAGGATTGAGGAGTCATTAGCTGCATTAAAATCTGCTAACTACTTTTCCACCCTTGATCTGACTAGTGGGTACTGGCCGAGGAGAAGACAGCGTTTACTACGCCGATGGGCCTCTGTGAGTTCAATTGTATGCCGTTTGGACTCTGCAACGCACCCGGGACCTTCCAATGTCTGATGGAAAGCTGCTTAGGACACAAGAACTTTGAAACTGTCCTCCTGTACCTAGATGACGTCATAGTCTACTCCAAGACGTATGAGTAACATCTACAAGACCTGGCAGAAGTGTTCGAAGCCTTATCCAAATACGGCATGAAAATCAAGCCATCCAAATGCCACCTTCTCAAACCAAAGGTACAGTACCTGGGACATGTCGTGAGTTTAGAGGGAGTAGCACCGGATCCTGATAAAGTCTCAGTGATAAGGGATTGGCCAAGGCCTACGAAGAAGAAGGTTTATCCAAGGATTCACAAAGCTAGCAGCTCCCCTGCAAGACATCCTGGTGGGACAGTCAATAAAGTCTGCAACCCGTAATCCTTCTTTCCAGTGGAGTGAAGAGAAGGAAGACTCCTTCAACAAGCTGACATGCGCACTGACGGGAGAAGAGATCCTGGCATACCCTGATTACCATCAACCATTCATTCTATACACGGATGCCAGCAACGTGGGACTGGGAGCAGTGTTATCACAGAAGCAAGGAGGCAAAGAGAGTTATTGCCTTTGCAAGCAGGAAGCTCCGGTCTACAGAAAGAAATCCCGAGAACTACAGCTCCTTCAAGTTGGAACTACTGGCAGTAGTTTGGGCTGTAACTGAACGTTTCAAGCACTACTTAGCAGCTGCAGAATTCACCATCTACACGGATAACAACCCGTTGACTCACCTGGATACAGCAAAATTAGGTGCTTTGGAGCAGAGATGGATAGCCCGGCTGTCTAATTACAACTTTGTCATCAAATATAGGGCAGGCCATAAGAACGGTAACGCAGATGCCTTATCATGGATGCCACACCTGAAAGACGTGGAAGAGGAACCGGAAGAGTTGGAAGAGATTGAACTACCGGCCTTTCATTGTTCAACGGAAGAAAAGTATGAACCCGGTATCTACCAAAGAGAACAAAAGATGAATCTCAACCCGTTAAGACACCATGGGTGGGCTGACACCCAAGATACTGATCCAGCTGTGAAGCTAGTGAAAGAACTGCTTACACAACCAAGAGCATACCCTAATCAGAATGCCCCAGCTGAGACTATACAGCTCTGGAAAGAAAGAGGCATGTTGTTCCTGTATCAAGGGAAGCTCTGCAGAAGGCATACCAATCCCAAAACACATGAACTGGTCTGGCAGATAATCGTGCCCAAGCAAGACATCAGAATGGTCTTAGAAGCCTACCATGACGGAGCAGGTCATTTCGGATGGAAGAAGTTAGAAGCAATCCTGAGAGAAAGATTTTATTGGGTTGGCATGAAAAGATCCATTGAACTATGGTGTAGAAGATGTGCTGCATGCAACCTCAGAAGGAAAGATCCACAGAAAGCTCCACTTCAGCCAATAGTAACCAAGCAGCTACTTGAGCTAGTCGCATTCGACCACGTCAAGTTGTCACCAAGCCGGTCAGGCTATGTCTATGCCTTAACCATCGTGGACCATTACTCACGCTTCTTAGTGGTAGTACCCGTCAAAGACTTGACAGCGAAGACCGCAGCAAAAGCATGCCAGACGCATTTCTGTAGACCACATGGTTACCCAGAACAAGTCCTTGCAGACCAAGGTCCAGCTTTTGAATCAGAATTATTCAAGGAATTCTGCAATATGTACGGTTGTAAGAAGATCCACACAACAACGTACCATCCCCAAACAAATGGTTTATGCGAGAAGATGAACCATATCGTAATTGAACTGTTAAAGACCTTACCAGAATCAGAAAGAAATCAGTGGCCAGATAAATTACCCGATTTAGTAGACTTATACAATCATGTTCCAGTGAGTTCTACAAACTGCACTCCAGCCTACCTTATGCGTGCAAGACCCGGTAAGCTACCAATTGATTTAGAAATGGGAATCGTAAAACCAGATACAGAAGTGGAAGAAACAGATTGGGATACCAAACGTCAGAAACAGTATCTACAAGTACAAGAATGTGTAGAAAGAAACCTACAGCAAGCTAGAGCAAGACAAGAGAAGACTTTTAACAAACATGCTCAAACAATGCCATTACAACCAGGTAACCAAGTTCTCAAGAGAAAGAGACGCTCTAACAAATTGGATAATCAGTGGGAAACCAACCCATACACAGTCTTACCATCTAACCTGGACAATGTTAAAACCTGCTTGATAAGCAAAGATGAAGGAAGGATTTCAGCAATTGTATCCCGAGATCAGCTAAAATTGTGTCCAGAAACCCTGAAGACACCTGAAGTAACAGAACTCGTATAGGTTCAACCTATCCAAGAGAAAGAAAAAGAAGAAGTATTCCACACGGTACTGGGAGATTTCCCCAAAACATGGCCAAATTACCGCGGAGCAGTTGTAGTACCAATGATTGCATTCCCTCCAATGATGAAACCAACACCAGAACCCGTGTTACCAGAACCTGTGTTACCAGAACCCATGTTACCAGAAGAAGACCCAACACTTGAAGAACTGGAAGTAGAATCTGAAGAGGAAGAACCAATTCCTGGTCCTTGCGAACTTGCCAGTCCTGCAGTCAGATACCCATCTGCCATAATACCAAGCACCCCAAATAGGTACACGTCCACTCACACTATCAGACTAAGTCCATCAACATTGCGCAGATCAGAGCATAGTACCCAAGGTCAGTTACCGGCTAGGTACAAAGAGTAAAAAGGTGAAATTAAGTGTGTAATGTAAATATGTTTGTTTGCATATAAATTGAACCCGGTGAACAAATGTACATAGTTATTGCAACGTTAAAAAGCCCAGTACCTACAGAGACTATCCTGTATGAACTTTTGAACTTTTATTCTCATTTTTCTTATGGACCATATATACCATGGACTGGTTGTAGTAAGAGCTCTCTTGTATATATTTATCAGCTCAGAGGCAATAGACTAAACCCCCGGAAAGACTGCTTTTTGACATTTTGGACTCTTTTTGAAGTCTATGTAAATATTAATTGTATTAACTGTTTGTTTACTTGTTTTTCCACAGTCCCGGAGTACTGTATTTAACTAAGGGGGAATGTGGCACCCCATGGGTTAACGTGCCACAGTAACATCACACGGGTGCCCTCCCCACAACACACTGACTTACACTAGCACCTGTGGGCCAGGAGGGGGAGCACAACCTGCTCTCTTAAATACTCCAGCTCACGAGGAAGTAGTTAGTTTCAGTTCCGGGAGAACTGAGAGAGACTGCAGTGTCAAAGAAGCCGTGCTAAGCTTCTCTACAATCTGCTCACTGATTCCAGGCCTAGTGAGGGTCTGAGGGAAGGAGAACTACAAGCAGAGAGACACATAGTGCCATCACCACTCGCCCCAGAAGAGCGCACAGAACGGACACCGGATCCGGCACTGTGTCTGGCACCCATAGCACAGTGAATCCAGGAGTAGTGGAGACAACCACAGTACCAGAGCAAAGACGGGGTCAGCACAGCACAGAGGACTCAAGTTGCCTAGCCAAGTGGTACCAGCAGAACAGAGAGAGAGTGAGACAGTCCCAGCAGCTCAGCTAGACGCAGCAGCCAGGACACACACACACACACAGCGCAGCACGAGGAAGCTGATGACCCGGACAGGGTGGGAGGAAAATATGCACAACTGTACATTTTAGATACTCTAAGCGCTACTGACCAACGGCTACAGTCTCCAGAAAATGTTAAATGTAATCCTACTTTAATGAGTATCATTGCTCTTCAATTGGATAATATTAATTCCTTTGTTTCGGCCTACAAAATGCTACGTCAAGTTGAAGTAGAAGAAGAACAGAAGGCAAGAGAACATGGCACAAAAATGCCAAATATTATCATGGCCATTAAACAAGACAGAGGCCAAGACCCGAGACGCTATAACAATCCTACTGCCAATGAAGTTGCTGTGGTCTTTGAAAATGCTGATGGAGAGCCACCATTCAATAGAGACATTTTAATTCATTTGAAACCTGATCCAAATAACCCCTTGGCCCCAAAAACACAGCAAGTCAGTATTCTACACAGCAATTTAGATGCATTACTCTATTCTTTATTTTTTCCTCATGGAGAACAAGGCTGGCATGAGGGCCTCAAGCATCAAGGCAAAAGTCAACGCCGGGTTACACTGCTCCAGTATTACTGCTATTTGCTGTCTGTACGGAATCAGTTCAATCCTGTCCTGAATGGTGGCAAACTAACACAGCAGTACTTAGTGGATGCGTATGTGAAAATCGAGGCTAATCGCTTAAATTTTATCCGTCATCATCAAAAGGATTTAAAAGTGGAGGATTATTGCGTACTCCAGGAACATCTTCTGAAACAATCTGTTGACAAAGGTATTCCCATTGGCAAGACGGTCATTTTACCATCTTCTTTTGAAGGCAGTCCCAGAAACATGCAGCAACGCTATCAGGATGCCATGGCTATTGTGACTAAATTTGGACGACCAGATCTTTTTGTAACCATGACCTGTAATCCTAAATGGAGGGAGATTACAAACAATTTAGAGCCATGGCAGCGTGTGGAACATAGACCTGATTTAGTGGCCCGTGTCTTCAGAATTAAATTGGAAGCACTATTAAAAGAAATTAACACTGGATTATTTGGCAAAGTTTGTGCAATGGTTCATGTTATTGAATTCCAAAAGCGTGGCCTACCACACGCTCACATTTTGATCATTCTGGATAGCAAATCCAAACTAAGAACTGAGGTTGAAGTGGATAATATAGTTTGGGCTGAAATCCCTGATCCAGAAGAATACCCTCTGCTCCATGACATTGTGATGCAACACATGATTCATGGACCCTGTGGTCAACACAACCCCAATTCTCCATGTATGGATCTTGGCAAGTGTAAGAAAGGTTTTCCTAAAGATATCCAACCAAGAACACTCATAGCTAAGGATGCATACCCTACTTATCAAAGAAAGGAAGGATCATCCTTTCAAATACGTTCAAAGATGATTGATAATTCTTGGGTTGTTCCCTATAACCCTTACCTACTATTAACATACAAGTGTCATATTAATGTTGAGGTATGTGCTTCCATTCAAAGTGTTAAATACCTCTTCAAATAAGTCTACAAAGGACATGATAAAGCCAATCTTGAAATTTGCCAAACTAATATCCACCATGATGAAACACATCAATTCATGGATTCAAGATACGTCAGTGCACCGGAGGCAGCTTGGCGAATATTTGCTTACCCGATGCATAGACAATCGCACTCCATTATTCGCCTTGCCGTACATCTCCCACATTCTCAACCGCTTTATTTTCATGAGGATGACTCTGTTGACGACATCAGTTCCACAATGCACAGAAAATCTACTCTGATGGGCTACTTTGAGCTGAATGAGAGTGACCCGCATGCTCATGATTACTTCTACCGCCAAATTCCAGAGCACTATGTTTGGAAAGAAGGTGCATGGGAAGTTAGAAAGCGAGGAGGTTCTTCAGTGATTGGAAGAATGTATACTGTCAGTATGAAAGATCAAGAACGGTACTATTTAAGGTTGTTGTTACTGCATGTCAAAGGAGCAACAAGTTTTGACAACATTAAGACTGTTAATGAAGTGACATACCCAACTTTCAAAGAGGCAGCATTAGCTCTTGGATTGCTCTTCGATGACACTGTTTGGAGAAATACTTTATTGGATGCCTGTGTTCTCAACATGCCTGCACAGCTTCGTGATATGTTCGCATATATATGTATTTTTGGTCCTCCAGCTCATCCATTGGAGTTGTGGAAAGAATTTAAACAAGACTTTATCCAAGACTACTGCCATGCATATCACTCCAACACTGAGGAGTGTGAGAATTGTGAAGGATATGCTATGACTGATGTCCAAACTATTCTACAATTTCATGGCAAAACTTTTACTGATTTTAATCTACCACGACCAAAAAGAAAGCCATACATCGCTCCACTATACAACAAGGATGATGAGTTAAGAAGAGCTCAGCAAATGAAAGCTACTTTAAATGACCAACAACTTTTGGCCTATGATGCGATCAATCAAGCTTTACACGATAGAAGTGGACAACCTAAGTGCTTTTTCATTGACGGTCCAGGTGGCAGTGGCAAAACATATCTGTATGATTTATTAATTCATGAACTAAGAGGAGAAGGCGAAATTGTCTCACCTGCAGCCAGTACAGGGATTGCAGCTAACTTACTGCAAGGAGGTAGAACTATCCATTCGCTTTACGGAATACCAATTCCAATCAATGAAACTTCCGTTTCAAGGATTAAAAATGATACAGATGCTGCACAACATTTGAAAAGTACCAAACTTTTCATTATTGACGAGTCCACTCTCTTATCTAAATATGCATTGCATGTGATAGATCAACTTTTACGTGATGTCATGACAACAGATATCTCCAAGAAAAATACAACACCTTTTGGAGGGAAAGTCATTGTTCTGGGAGGAGACTTTCGACAGTGTCTGCCTATCATCCCACATGGTACAAGAACAGACATTATAGAGAGTTGCATTAAATACTCACGACAATGGCAGCTTTTCACTCAATTGCCACTCTTCAACAATATGCGCTCCATTGATCCTGATTATAGCCGTTGGTTACTTCAACTGGGAAATGGTGAATTGTCTAATGATTTCAACCTTGGAGATGATACCATTGAAATACCACAAGACATGATCTGCACTGGCTCAATCATTCTTGCTATATTTGGTGAAAACATTGTCATTGATGTAGATAACAATGAAAGCATTCAGATTGCTGCATCACATGCCATTCTTTGCCCTAAAAATGACCATGTGGATATGGTGAACTCTAAGGTCATGGATTGCATTGCTGGTGAATACACTGAATACATTAGTGATGATTCCATTGATCCTGA
This sequence comes from Allobates femoralis, assembly GCA_033576535.1. Taxonomy (NCBI): domain Eukaryota; kingdom Metazoa; phylum Chordata; class Amphibia; order Anura; family Aromobatidae; genus Allobates; species Allobates femoralis. Next base: position 332,104,534 of record JARQOC010000006.1, read on the forward strand.
TGAGACTGAAGATCCAGATCAATATCCTGTGGAATTTTTAAATTCACTTACACCAACGGGAATGCCTTCTCATCGCCTCAAATTAAAAATCGGTACCATTGTCATGCTTTTGCGCAACTTTAACAGCAGAAAAGGTCTTTGCAATGGACTCGCTTGATTGTCATTGCTTTGTTTGACAATCTGATTCAAGCAAAAGTCATTACTGGGTCTGCAGAAGGAAATGTGGTGTTTATTCCAAGGATTGATTTATCTCCATCAGAGACTGGATTACCTTTCAAGTTAAGACGTCGACAATTTCCCTTGAAGCCTGCTTTTGCCATGACCATCAACAAATCCCAAGGCCAAACACTGGAGAAAGTAGGGATTTTTTTGCCAGAACCCGTTTTTGGACATGGACAGTTATATGTGGCTTTTTCACGAGTGAAAAGAAGATGTAATGTTAAGGTGAAAGTGCTGGATACACCCATTCAAGGAAAGTTGGTGCCTAATTCTGAAAAAGTCTTTACTAAAAATATTGTCTATAAGAATATTTTATCTTAAATTCTTTAGATATATATTACACTTTCATACATGATGGATATAACAATGAAAGCATTCACATTGCTGCATCACATGACAATCTTTGCCCTAAAAATGTCCATGTGGAAATGGTGAACTCTCAGGTTATGGATTGCATTGCTGGTGAATACACTGAGTACATTAGTGATGATTCCATTCAGACTGAAGATTCAGACCAATATCCAGTGGAATTTTTACATTCACTCACACCAATGAGAATGCCTTATCATCGCCTCAAATTACACATTGGTACATTGTCATGCTTTGCACACCTTTAACAGCATAAAAGGTCTTTGCAATGGGAATCGCTTCATTGTGATCACTTTGTTTGACAATCTCATTCAAGCAAAAGTCAGTTCTGGGTCTGCAGAAGGAATGTGTTGTTTATTTCAAGGATTGATTTATCTCCATCATAGACTGCCTTACCTTTTAAGTTAACACATCGACAATTTCCATGAAGTCTACTTTTCCCATGACCATCAACAAATCCCAAGGCCAATACTGGAGAAAGTAGGATTTTTGCCCCACAATTCATTTTTGGACATGGACAGTTATATGTGGCTTTTTCATGAGTGAAAAGAAGATGTATTGTTAAGGTGAAAGTACTGCATACACCCATTCAAGGAAAGTTGCTGCCTCATTCTGAAAAAGTCTTTACAAAAAATATTCTCTAAAGAATTTATAATAAAATATTCTTATAGATATATATCACATTTACATACATGATGGATATAACAATGAAAGCATTCACATTGCTGCATCACATGACAATCTTTGTCCTAAAAATGTCCATGTGGAAATGGTGAACTCTCAGGTTATGGATTGCATTGCTGGTGAATACACTGAGTACATTAGTGATGATTCCATTCAGACTGAAGATTCAGACCAATATCCAGTGGAATTTTTAAATTCACTCACACCAATGGGAATGCCTTATCATCGCCTCAAATTACAACATTGGTAACATTGTCATGTTTTGCCGCACCTTTAACAGCATAAAAGGTCTTTGCAATGGAATCGCTTCATTGTGATCACTTTGTTTGACAATCTCATTCAAGCAAAAGTCAGTTCTGGGTCTGCAGAAGGAATTGTGTTGTTTATTTCAAGGATTGATTTATCTCCATCATAGACTGCCTTACCTTTTAATTAACACATCGACAATTTCCAGTGAAGTCTACTTTTCCCATGACCATCAACAAATCCCAAGGCCAAACTGGAGAAAGTAGGGATTTTTTGCCCCACAATTCATTTTTGGACATGGACAGTTATATGTGGCTTTTTCATGAGTGAAAAGAAGATGTATTGTTAAGGTGAAAGTACTGCATACACCCATTCAAGGAAAGTTGCTGCCTCATTCTGAAAAAGTCTTTACAAAAAATATTCTCTAAAGAATTTATATAAAATTCTTATAGATATATATCACATTTACATACATGATGGATATAACAATGAAAGCATTCACATTGCTGCATCACATGACAATCTTTGTCCTAAAAATGTCCATGTGGAAATGGTGAACTCTCAGGTTATGGATTGCATTGCTGATGAATACACTGAGTACATTAGTGATGATTCCATTCAGACTGAAGATTCAGACCAATATCCAGTGGAATTTTTAAATTCACTCACACCAATGGGAATGCCTTATCATCGCCTCAAATTACACATTGGTACCATTGTCATGGTTTTGCGCACCTTTAACAGCATAAAAGGTCTTTGCAATGTGAATCGCTTCATTGTGATCACTTTGTTTGACAATCTTATTCAAGCAAAAGTCAGTTCTGGGTCTGCAGAAGGAAATGTGTTTTTATTTCAAGGATTGATTTATCTCCATCAGAGACTGGCTTACCTTTTAACTTAACACATTGACAATTTACCGTGAAGTCTACTTTTCCCATGACCATCAACAAATCCCAAGGCCAAACAGTGGAGAAAGTAGGGATTTTTTGCCCCACAACCCGTTTTTGGACATGGACAGTTATATGTGGCTTTTTCACGAGTGAAAAGAAGATGTATTGTTAAGGTGAAAGTACTGCATACACCCATTCAAGGAAAGTTGCTGCCTCTTTCAGAAAAAGTCTTTACAAAAAATATTGTCTATAAGAATATTTTATTTTAAATTCTTTAGATATAATCCTATCATGTAATAAATGTAATATATAACAATGAAAGCATTCACATTGCTGCATCACATGACAATCTTTGTCCTAAAAATGTCCATGTGGAAATGGTGAACTCTCAGGTTATGGATTGCATTGCTGATGAATACACTGAGTACATTAGTGATGATTCCATTCAGACTGAAGATTCAGACCAATATCCAGTGGAATTTTTACATTCACTCACACCAATGGGAATGCCTTATCATCGCCTCAAATTACACATTGGTACCATTGTCATGGTTTTGCACACCTTTAACAGCATAAAAGGTCTTTGCAATGTGAATCGCTTCATTGTGATCACTTTGTTTGAGAATCTTATTCAAGCAAAAGTCAGTTCTGGGTCTGCAGAAGGAAATGTGTTGTTTATTTCAAGGATTGATTTATCTCCATCAGAGACTGGCTTACCTTTTAACTTAACACATTGACAATTTACCGTGAAGTCTACTTTTCCCATGACCATCAACAAATCCCAAGGCCAAACAGTGGAGAAAGTAGGAATTTTTTGCCCACAACCCGTTTTTTGGACATGGACAGTTATATGTGGCTTTTTCACGAGTGAAAAGAAGATGTATTGTTAAGGTGAAAGTACTGCATACACCCATTCAAGGAAAGTTGCTGCCTCATTCAGAAAAAGTCTTTACAAAAAAATATTGCCTATAAGAATATTTTATTTTAAATTCTTTCGATATATATTACATTTACATACCTGATGGATATAACAATGAAAGCATTCACATTGCTGCATCACATGACAATCTTTGTCCTAAAAATGTCCATGTGGAAATGGTGAACTCTCAGGTTATGGATTGCATTGCTGATGAATACACTGAGTACATTAGTGATGATTCCATTCAGACTGAAGATTCAGACCAATATCCAGTGGAATTTTTACATTCACTCACACCAATGGAAATGCCTTATCATCGCCTCAAATTACACATTGGTACCATTGTCATGATTTTGCACACCTTTAACAGCATAAAAGGTCTTTGCAATGGGAATCGCTTCATTGTCATCACTTTGTTTGACAATCTCATTCAAGCAAAAGTGATTACTGGGTCTGCAGAAGGAAATGTGGTGTTTATTCCAAAGATTTATTTATCTCCATCAGACACTGCCTTACCTTTCAAGTTAAGACGTCAACAATTTCCCGTGAAGTCTACTTTTCCCATGACCATCAACAAATCCCAAGGCCATACACTGAAGAAAGTATGGATTTTTTTGTCACAAACAGTTTTTGGACATGGACAGTTATATGTGGATTTTTCACGAGTGAAAATACGATGCAATGTTAAGGTGAAAGTGTTGGATACACCCATTCAAGTCAAATTGCTGCCCAGTAGTGAAATACTCTTTACTACAAATATTCTCTCTAATAATATTTTATTTAAAATTCTTTAGATACATATTAGATTTAAATACATACTTACTTTCTAATTAAATATAAATATTACAATAAATTAGTTTAGTCATAGATGTATAGCAATAAAAAAAAAAAAATATTATTTGTTATACAAAAAGATATTAAAATTAGTTATTATATATACAATAGTTATTTAAGAAATATAGTCATTAGTGTACATTTTCAATTACAATATACTATAGAGAAATATTTTATTTTAAATTCTTTATATGCATATTACATTTAGATACATAATTATTTTCTAATTAAACAAAAATATTACCATAAAATAGTTTAGCCATAGATGTAAAGTACTAAAAAAAAAAAAAAAATTACTTTACCCATAGCTGTATAGGAATTGACCAAAAAAATTATAAAAAAATTGTTTAAAAATAGATGTATAGCAATAGAAATAATCCAACATACCAAACAAATTACTTTAGTTTTAGATAAAGACATTATAATTAGTTATTAGATATTAAATACGTCTTTACGAAATATAGTCCTTAGTTTTGCTTTTCACTGAAAATATAGTGTATAAAAATATTTTACTTTCAATTATTTACATACATATTCTATTTAGATACATACTTTCTAATTAAACACAAATATTACAATAATTTAATTTAGCTATAGATGTAGAAGAATAGAAATAGACAAAAATACCAAAAATATTACTTTCGTTATAAAGATATTATAAATAGGTTTTAGATATAAAATAGTTATTTAAAATATATTGTTCTTACTTTTTTAGCTTTTAAAATTTCTTTTTAAATTTCATTGTATATGTATATAAACACACATTTTGTAGTAGATTGTAGATGTGTATCATCTAAATGCTTGCATTTAGTGATAATAACCTGAAGCTCCAGCAGTATAGCTGCTGCGAGATTTTATTTTCTTTTTACACAGGGTCAGGTTTTTGTCAACAGCTAAGGCTGCCTTCACATTTGCAGATGCATCTGCAGCGTTTTGAAAATGCATCTGCATGCACATGGTAGACCCTATCTTTATAATGGGACGCACGGTGTCTGCAGATGCTTGCAGGCAGCCGTGCACACACATTTACTCCTATATGTGATCTGTGCGCAGGCGGATGCCTGCATACAAATCACACACCCCACCCTCACCAGGGATGCAACATGTCGTGTCCCTGCTGCGGAGGAGAGTCTGTGATCTGTACCCAAGCATCTGCCTGCGCAGAGATCACATATAGCAGTGAATGGTTGTGCTCGGCTGTCTGGAAGCATCTGCAGACACTGTGCGTCCCATTATAAAGATAGGGTTTACTGTCTGCATGCAGATGCATCTGCAAAATGGTGCAGATGCATCTGCAAGTCTGAAGGCAGCATTAGAGACGGGTGGGACAGCTGTTCACACACATCTCTATCTTGAAGTGTGTTCTGTACATATAAATACATACATACATATAGGTACATATTTAGACACATAGGGAAAGAATATACATTTTCATTTTAAATCTGACTTATTCTGCTATTTGTGGAATTTATAGTGTGAACACATCAATTTTGACACTTGCTGTCTAATGGTGACCTACAGCATTCTTACTGTAAGTTGCATGAAATGTTAATGCAATTTGTGCTTTACTTGCAGTAGTTGCGGCACATGTGCTTTCAACAGTTTCAACTGCCAAAATCACAGTTAGCTTTGATTTTTAGTGGTTGCATTTAGTCAACCTGTTAAAGCTGTGCTTGCCGTATTTACTACAAGCTAATTGCAAGTTCCATATACATTACATGTTACTTGCTAAAAGTGAGCTGTAGGTAGGTCCTTTGGTGCAAAGTGCAGAAATTGTATTTGGTTATTCTACACCTTCTGCAAATAGCCAAAAAATATCTGCTTTAAAAGGAGTCTAACTATTAATTATTAGGGGTAGAGTAGAGTAGGTCCCACCAGTTGTAAGGCTACCTTCCCGTGGTTGGTGGGGAAACATGTACTGGCTCAATCATAGATTATTAATATTCATATATAAATTGAATATACGTAGTCTGTACAAAACATCAGTGCCAGTATCTGTACGAAAAGCCTTGCCTTAGAATCATGACATGTACTACACTGACATATACCATACAAACATTGGTAGTTGATAGATAGATATCATGTCTTATGTGCATTATTGTCAAATTTGAATGAATAATGTATATATGCATGCTACATTCCCGATTCTTTACAATTGGGCGCCATCTATCATGGAATAATTGGATTATTAGTTAAAAATCTAATTTAATAAACTATACACCAGTTCTAGAATCCCGATGCAATCGCATCGGGCTCACAGCTAGTATAAGTATAAATACACAAGTTATCAGCGTTACAGATCCTATACTATCATTTAATCTTTGTATCTTGATGTAAGTGATTTAAATGTATTACACCAGGAGCCAACACATAGCCCCTGTATTACACCAGGAGCCCCCTCATAGCCCCTGGATAACACAAGGAGCCCACACATAGACCCTGTATAACACAAGGAGCCCACACATAGCCCCTGGATAACACAATGAGCCCACACATAGACCCTGTATAACACAAGGAGCCCACACATAGCCTTTGTATAACACTAGGATCTCACACATAGCCCCTGTATAACACAAGGAGCCCACACATAGCCCCTGTATTACACCAGGAGCCCACACATAGCCCCTGTATAACACAAGGAGCCCACACATAGCCCCTGGATAACACAAGGAGCCCACACATAGACCCTGTATTGCACCAGGAGCCCACACATAGCCCCTGTATTACACCAGGACACACATATAAACCCTGTATTAGATCAGGTGCCCACACATAGCCCCTCTATTAGACCAGGTGCCCACACATAGTGCCTGTATTACACTAGGATCCCACACATAGCCCCAGTATTACACCAGGAGCCCACACATAGCCCGTGTATTACACCTGGAGCCAACACATAGCCCCCGTATTAAACCAGGAGCCCACATATAGCCCCTGTATTACACCAGGAGTCCACACATAGCCCCAGTATTACATTAGGATCACCCACACATAGCACCTGCATTACACCAGGAGCCCACACATAGCCCCTGTATTACACCAACATTCTGTTACATCACTAATAGAATAGAAAGGACAAAGTTCTGAACTGGAACAATTTTGCTTTTAGGTCCTGAAAGCACAAAGGTAAGAAGTCCAGGTAAGTATCTGTCCTCTCTAGGACACATGCGGTACCACAGAACCATAGGGCGATGGCACAGCATTTACAGAGATGATCGTCTGATAGCCCAGCTCGACTGCCCATTTCTACATAATATATGTGTGTGTCTCCTTTATTAATGATGGAGTGAATGCTTAGTCTAAGGATATGTTTACATGTTGCATTGAACCGTAGGATGATCACACCAAAGGTGACCGTCTGATAGCCTAGCTCGACTACCCATCTCTCCTGAAGACCCAACAGCTTTTTTGAGAGTTGGGTGGAGGACATCATCTTTGGAAATAGGGTCCCAGCTTGTTGTCTCCTCCACAGTCTAGTGCCCTGTAATGGAGTTTTGTGTTGCTGAAGCACAGGTCTGGAAGCTGTCCTCATCCTATTAGCTATTTACCTGGGATTTCATCTGATCGTCATATTTCGGGTAGGATGATCACACCAAAGATGACCGTCTGGTAGCCTAGCTCGACTGCCCATCTCTCCTGAAGACCCAACAGCTTTTTTGAGAGTTGGTGGAGGACATCATCTTTGGAAATAGGGTCCCAGATTGTTGTCTCCTCCACGTCTAGTACCCTGTAATGAGTTTTGTATTGCAGAGGCGCAGGTCTGGAAGCTGTCGTCATCCTATTAGCTATTTACCTGGGATTTCATCTGATTGTCATATTTGGGGTAGGAAGGAATTTTTTTCGCCGCTGAGAAGAACTCATAGAGGAATAGATAAGAATGAATGCATGTGTGTGTATGTTTTATTAAGAGCATCCATTGTCCTAGATTGTGAGCTCCTAGGGGCAGGTTGCATGTCTTTTCCTTTCCAGGTCAGCTTTCCTGAACTTATAATTACACACATATATACAGCATTAAGCAGCAGGTCACACGTGATCCAGGGAGATATCCGATCGCCAGAAATGGGGTCAGGAAGACATTTTTTTTCCCCCTGAGGTAGAACTCTCTGGGTGTTTTCTTCGCCTTCCTCTGGATCTTTGGGTCCGGTGCCTCATCAGGTCCACAATGTTAGCAACAAGTTCTGTGGTCTCCATTGGACCTGAGAGTCACCGTGACCCTAAATTTATTGAAGGACCGGTAATATTTTCATTACAATGTTGATTATTGCTATTACAAAAATAAAAAAAAATTAGAAATTATATATTGTGTTTGTGTTTTATTTGTCTGCACTTTAGCCTACACAGTGACAATCGCTCAATACTCTAGATCCAGACTTGATCAGGTATCTAATAAAGTGTCTCATCCATATACATGGCGGGCACGGCTGCAGGATCGGGAATATAGGGGGTGCCATTCACAGAGCGAGTCACATGAGTCCAGCCATGATAACATCACCTCTCCCAAGTCACATCACTATGGGGTGGGTCTTGGTCATGGGGGCACTCACATCGTAGCGGTCCAGCCATGATGTCAACTGTCCCATGTCAGATCACTATGGGATCAGTCTCAGTGATGGGGAACTCACATCTTATAGGTCCTATATGATACACTACCTGAAAGACGACTGAAGAGTGGGTCACAAAGACGCAGAACACAGAAGATTCAGGAAAAGGAGGAAAGAAGCGACACAGGGGCAACAAGTAGTCACAGGACACAACGGGGGGGTTAGGAATGACCACAATGGTGCAATAACTAGCACTGGCTATAGTAAAAAGATAAACATGGGGGAATTTGTGCCAAATATTGCACCTATGTATCCGGATAGGACAGATACACAATTTATGTTAATTATATACATGTCCTGGATTGTTGGGTATACACTGGAGCAAACTGTATTAATTGTGGATATGCTGCTTGAAAGCCTGCGATGGATCTTCCGTGCAAATATCCCCCTGTACATGGACAGATGTGTGTACATCTCTGATGGACAGATGTGTGTACATCTCCTTTGATGGAGGCGGCTCTGCAGGTCATTATTACACATATAGGGGTTGTCTGCGCCGCTCACTTCTGCATCGGGCAGTGACTTTGTTCTGGGAGATACCAGCCAGGACATGAATATGAATGAAAAGGTATGTAGGCTCAGCGCAATTCTTTTTATCAATGGCTTATGTCTACTGTATATCAATGTAACTCACAAAATGTATGCTAAAAAAAAAATCACATATTTGTGATTTTATTTAAGATTTTTTTAGCATACATATTGTGAGTTACATTGATATACAGTAGACATAAGCCATTGATAAAAAGAATTGTGCTGAGCCTACACACCTTTTCATTCATATACATGTCCTGGCCGGTATCTCCCAGAACAAAGTCACTGCCCGATGCAGGAGTGAGCGGCGCAGGACAACCCCTATATGTGTAATAATGACCTGCAGAGCCGCCTCCATCAAAGGAGATGTACACACATCTGTCCATCAGAGATGTACACACATCTGTCCATCAGAGGAGATGTACTCACATCTGTCCATCAGAGGAGATGTACACGCATCTGTCCATCAGAGGAGATGTACATGCATCTGTCCATCAGAGATGTACACACATCTGTCCATCAGAGGAGATGTACACACATCTGTCCATCAGGTTGTGGGAGGGTGAGAACAATTTTCTTGATATTTCCCACTCTTCTTAGCGCACTTGGCTAAAAAGATGATTTACATACAAAGAGGAAAGACCGAGGGACAGGAAGACAAGAACAACAACTGGATTCAGAACAGCCATATTTACACCAGGTAAAATAATAAAAATGTATGGAAAGTGTCAGGTTTCTCTTTAAAGGGATTTCTGATGGATGAGAACATCTGGATGGATTCCTCACATCACTGGTTTTCCATATTATGACCGGCCATTAATGGGAGACGTATGTAGATGGGTCCAGTCATGTGCAGGGTCCCCACATAAAAAAGGTTACAAAAAGCTGATGGGGCCGGGGTCTACTATAGACTTACATGTTATGGGGCTGCATAAGAACCAGTCTATAAACCTCATGTAAGCGGCAGCATAGGGGTCCGGGTGCTTTACCTGCACCCGCATCAGTGCAGGTAAAGCATCGGGACATGAGTGGGACTGCAGGTTCCAGGGTCTTAGACCAAATAGGGCGATAGAAACCCCTGAATAGTTTGTAAATGGGTGTCCACTATATTTACTGGACACATGAAGCCCACCACTGTCTTACTCAGCACAGGAGACATCTTTGTTTCTTATGGTACTCATACTCAATAGATAAAAGTCAGAAAGTCTTCAACACTAAACCTGGCTTGAGGCCACCACCTCTTGGTTGCCAAATGTCATTGCTTCTCTAGTATAGGAGAAAAAGAGCCGGGGTTTGTCCGCGCTAGACCACAGGGAAAACCGAGGATGCAATCAAACCTTTATTTACACTCAAGCCAACGTGTTTCATGGCCACCTGGCCACTTCATCAGGGCATCTAGGGCTCTTCTCAGATATTCATTACATCAGAGCCCCAGAAAAGCAAAGATGCCCCTGTGGTGATCATAACTGCAGCAGCCCAGGAGCCAAACTCCATAATGAGGGTCCCCTGGCGTAGTGAAGGATGTAAGGACCCATTCACACCACATTCAGCCGTGCATTCAAGTCTTTACACAAGGCGTCCAACTGAATCATGAAAAACACATTCTGAGAGACTGCTAGCTGCCGGGCATGACAAAACCTTTAAAGTGTGACTGGCAACCTCAGGCCACTCCTCCATCTTTTAAAGCCCAAAATACAACAGGGTCTAAACCCCCTCGATGGCATGAATATTGAGCTCTAGATACTCCTGCACCATCCTCTCCAGTCTTTCATTATGTGTCAGACTTTTACTCAGTTCTGTCGGAGGACAGGCTGGTTTAAAACATTGTTCAAACAACTCCCAAAAATTGCTTTTGACAGTTAAACTGCTGTTGCTAATGTTTCTACGCTGATGAATCGACGTTCCTCCGGGTTCGAATTGTAGATCTGCGATGCTTACTGTGTTCCTCACTGCTGTGTTTAGGAAAACCAGTCCTAACTTTGTCTACAAGCTTTTTTTGTTACTCCAGTATGCATGTGTCCCTGTCCAGGGCAGAAAGTGTGTGGCTAAATTACTCTTGTACCACGGATTCAAAAGTGTGGAAACCCAGTAGTCATTGTTAATTCGAATCCTAACAATATGGGATCCTGTTGCAGATAGTGCAGCAAGCAGACGCTCATGTGTCTGATGCACCAAGTACTTTTTGTGTTGATTGCAGGGTAAAAATCGAGCTTCCTTCCTCTATTCTCTCCCGCCAATCTCAGACAACAAAAAGAGGAATCATTTCTTCCTCATCCCCTGACTGTTCTGCGCCCATCACCTCCTCATCCTCCTCCATTTGTTATTCAGCTCCTGCCCCCTCACTACCAGTCTGGACTGTAGGAAAATTAAAGGAGAGGTTTACAGCACAGCTGGAGGCCCTAGAGAAGGTGGGGGAGACAGAAACTGTGGATGAGGCGGTACATGCAGAGTTTTGTGTCATACGTCTTGGGGAATTCAAGCCATGGGGAGTAGCCCCTTCCCTGCTTGGCCCTGCAGTCACCAGAGTCACCCAGTGCCCAGTAAGCAAGATGTAACCTCCCTGGCCATGTTTGCTTGTCCAGGTGTCAGTAGTGATAGGCACTCTGTCACACACAGAGTGTCTCAAGGAACCAGTGATGTTGTCTGTGACATGTTAGGGTGCCTTCACATTTCAGGACGTTTGCGCCGCGGACGGTGCGGCTCTGTGTCCCGAAATCCGCATGCGGATTGCGCACCTATCTTTAACATGGGATGCGCAGTCATCCGCACATAGCCATGTTCGTTCGCGTTCAGCTGCGTAACTATACGCATGCGGACGGAGAAGAAGATTTTATGCCGCCAGGGAACGCGGCTTGTAGCATTTTTCGGCGCGTCCAAAAAAAAGCAAGTGTCCGCATGCGCACGCTGCGGATACAATTAACATTAGCCCCCTATGAGACTGTACGCATGCGGAAGGTTTTGTGCACAGCTGCGGATGAAACGCATGCGGACACCTTAGTGCGCATGCTCAAAAAACGTTTTTGGCTCAAGGTCACTGAATATTGGGCTAAGTTTAGCGAACGCATGCAGATGGAAAACGCATGCGCACGGCTCAAAACGCAGACAAACGCATGTGAACGTTGCGGACCTGAGTGCGCAAACCTATGCGCATGCGTATGTAAAACGCAACGTTTACACGCGTTCACATGCGTTTTCACCTGCGGCTGCGCATGCGCATGGGACGCAACGTAACCGTCCTGAAATGTGAAGCTAGACTTAGTGTAGCAGAGCCACAGCTTTCTTCAAGAAATAATGGTGACTTGGCAGCTGATACTGGAGGGCTGCAATAGCCATCAACTTTCTTAAATCATCAGTATCCATCAGGCTGGAAGACAACATTTCCGTGGCCAAAAAATTAGAGATGGTGAAGTTCAAGCTGCTTGCTTTGGGATGTGTAGGAGGAAATAATCTTCTTTATGACCACACCTGTGGGCTGGCTACTGTGCTGAGAAAGGGTGTACCTGACAAACTGCTGCACTGTGAGGGAGGTGCAGGCAGAGATGTTATGATGGGTTGACAAACAAGTGGGGTGCTCGGTGTCTGAGATCAGTCAAAAACAGCAGGTGTGTCCACTTCCGTAACAGCTGAGGGGCACTTGCCACGTGACAGAGGGAGAAGAAGCAGAAGATGTGGTGTACAATGTTAGGTAAGGCATCCTGTGCACAGTTTTAGTGCAGTAACTTTCCCAGAGTAATGCATGGTGCTAGGTCATATGGCGGTTCATGCATGTAGTAGTCAAATAGTTGAGTTTTGTACTGAAGATTCTTTTTACAAACTTTCCAAATAACGTGAATTGGGTCATCCTTTGCGGTCTCAAAAAAAGGCCCAGGCTAGGCAACACTTGCTGCCCATAACAACTGCAGCCCTGCAACCACTGCTCTTTAGAGCCAGAGTTGAGGCTTAGTATGCAGTACGTGTCGTGGTTGTAATCCTCAGTCTCTGTGCGGGAAGACGCAACCTAACCTCCTTATCTTCCTCCTCCTCCTTTTCTGCTGCGCTACTCAGCTGCATGACTCCGAGTTCATTTTAAGTTGGATCTAGAACCTCACCATCATCATCCTCTCTGTTGTCACACACTTCACCATGACAATCACCCTCCTCTTCCTGCCTTGAATGCAAAGTACAGTGTGGGTGCTCCTCAGGTATCTAAATATAACCATCACCTGCATCCCTGGGGATTAAACATCTGGAGATGAGGGTCTGGATACTGCTGGGACCCTACTTCGTCCATCCCCAGATCCAAGTCCAAAAGATTTTGGGCATCGGTGCAGATGCTTTCCTCCTCTGAAGTATGTGAATCTTTGGGACAGACCTCTGATGCCCATGGAATAGAATGTGTGAACAGCCCTGCTGTTCCCTCACAATCAGTTGTGCGGTTGTAGAGTTGTGAGACGGGGTTAAACATGGGTAATTGGGGTGCCATCTCTGAGGAGTGTTCTGTGTGTGTAGTTGAGGTGTGTGGGATGTGGATGAATATCAGAAAAGGCCACTTGATGCAAGGCTTGCTATGAACTGCAGCAAAAGCTCTTTCTGAGCCTCATCCACAACTCATGTCGCTGTGCTGTTGGCAAACAAAGGGAGTGGAGTAGCTCGTCTAGTAACAGAAGTTGTCACTTGGCTTGTGATATGATGAGCCGGTGTATCATCAGTACATCTTTCAGTAACATTAGCAGTAACACCTATTTCATGTACACATCGAACACCAAACGTACTCCACCTTCCACCATGCCTATTCCCCTTCCCTTATCCAGCACAACCTCGGGGGTTTACCACTCATGTTTAATGCATACAGATTTGGAAAGCACTTTTTGAAGCCAAACAAAAGCCTTTTAGGGGAAACAGAAAGATCATAATCACTGCTTTAAGGCCAAAAATAATATTTGGGGAGAAAATGAAGGATTTGGCAATCACTGCTGTGTGGCAAAAAAAGCCTTTTTAGGAGAAAATGAAGGATATGGCAATTACTGATTTGATGCCCAAAAAGCCTTTTTTTAGGAGAAAATTAAGAATTTGACAGTCACTGCTTTGAGGCAAAAAATGTGTTTTTAGGGGAAACTAAAGGATTTGGCAATCACTGCGTTTAGAGCCAAAATATATTTTATGGGAAGATGAAGGATTTGGCAATCACTGCTTTGAGACTAAAAAAGCCTTTTTAGGAGAAAATGAAGGATTTGGCAACACTGCTCTGAGGCAAAAAAAAAATACCTTTTTATGGGAAACTGAAAGATTTGGCAATCACTACTTTAAGGCCAAAAAAGCCTTTTTAGGAGAAAATGAAGGATATGGCAATTACTGATTTGATGCCCAAAAAGCCTTTTTTTAGGAGAAAATTAAGAATTTGACAGTCACTGCTTTGAGGCAAAAAATGTGTTTTTAGGGGAAACTAAAGGATTTGGCAATCACTGCGTTTAGAGCCAAAATATATTTTATGGGAAGATGAAGGATTTGGCAATCACTGCTTTGAGACTAAAAAAGCCTTTTTAGGAGAAAATGAAGGATTTGGCAACACTGCTCTGAGGCAAAAAAAAAATACCTTTTTATGGGAAACTGAAGGATTTGGCAACCACTTCCTTGAAGCAAAAATAAATTCCTTTTTAGGCCCAAAAAAGCCTTTTGAGTAGGGTTGGGCTAACCCCAGCTGTGAAGTTCGGGGTCTGTATAAAACACCCAGTTTTAAGGCACAGACCCTGAATGCAGACTTCCCTGAGAAATCCATGTTATAATTTGGGCTCGCGTTTGATGGACAGCTGTAAAAATAAAGAAAATAGTGATTAAACATCATCTTACCATACTTACCATGTCCGCGCGCTTGTACTTCCAGGGCCACTCATTAACTTCTGGATTATTCACTGGTGAGGGGCACAACAGCCAATAACAGATGCTGTCACAGAGCGTGCGCGTCTGTGATTGGCTGTTGGAGTAACCTGGAAACAGTTCATACATTTTAGCATCTACTAGAATGTACTAGATACTAGATACTACCATGTTTCCCCGAAAGTAAGACCCTGTCTTACATTTTTTTGGGGGCCAAAAGTGGTACCCTGTCTTACTTTCGGGGGGGTCTTACATTGGCAGCCCCAGCCACTGCAGCCTACCATCCACACACACCCACCCACCCATACACATACAAACACACATACACACACACACACGCAAACCGCTTCTTACCGGCTCCCGTGGCCTTCGGTGTGCCTCCCCGCTGTCCTCACTGTCCTCCGGTGTGTCCAAGCTCCTCCAGTGTCCTCTGTGTCCCCCAGGTGCAGCCGCGCTGGAGTCTAACTTGCTGTGTGCCCCTGCTCAACTCCGCCCAGCCTGACATCACAGCTGCCCGGCTCGAGCTCTGATTGGCTCCCAGGAAGCAGCAGGCGCGGCCAGATGACGTCATGACCTCTGATTGGCTCGTCATCTGGCAGCCAGTTTTATGAACACTCCCCTTCTCTTTAAATAGTCACATAATCTATCACATGAGGCTGGTAATAGATTAATTCTATTCTGACAACCATGGTGGAAGATAATCTCTAGCTGCTGCTGAAGAGCTGCTGTTGAGTACTGTTGTTGAAGCCATGTTGTCTGCAGTCTTGGTGTTTGGCTGTAGCAATCAAGTTGGTTTTATATCCTTAATTGTCTGTGTTCTCCCTCTGTCTACCTTCCCCTGTGTTGGATTACTGTAGACGTGAAGTCTAGTGCACTCACCGGACTTCACTCTAGCTGGGGTTAGTGGAAGGACAGCTCAGGGACTAGGCACGTGTCTCTAGCAGCGGTAAGGATCTGCTTAGAGATGTTAGGGGAGCTTGGGGCTAGATACTGGTTAGTGTCAGGAAGTGTCCATGTGGAGCCCACTGGGGCGGGGTACTCGGTACCAGACCGGGGTACTGCTGGGGATATCAAGGCGATCTTGGTCCGGACCATGTCCCGGAATCCGCAAGTAATGGGGGGAATATTTACAGGGAGGTTTGTCATGATCCACTTGAGAAAGATGCCAATTGTGTGTCGAAACGCGTTGTGGTCGCACCCTGCAGCTTTGTGTAATAAACTTAAGGTAATTCTATGAAGCCTTGATCTTGTGTTACCTAGTGCCGCATTCTAACACCGCTCCTTCTATCATTCATACTTATTCTCCTTTCGGGGAGCGCGGTGTAGTGAGCAGCTTGGGCAAGTCCATAGGACCTGGCAGTACATCATCCAAACTCCACCTGTGTTCATCACATGATCAGCCGGCTCTGAGGAGACTAGGAAGTGATTTCCATTAACTCAAGGAGCGTAAAATATCTTCTCTTCACACAGAGGTCTGATGATCATCAACTTTATGGACCCTATCTCTCTATACGCTTAATCTGGTTGTGCGGATTCGTGCACAACCTAGAAAGGTTAGTGTTCATTTAATAGAACCACATTGTGGTGAAATTTAGTGGTGTGGCGCAACAGTGCTGTTTTTTTCTGTTTCATATGTACCTCCTACTTCTGGGCCCCCCAGCACCCCCAGCATTGCAAAAGCAATTGCCTGAGTCCAACTGTCGCTGCCGTTCTTGTAAATAAACACATCTCTTCTCCGACCGAGGTGGCTAAGGTGATGTCGGAGGAGAGGGGCGAGATTCTACCCTAACCCTAGGTTAATATGAGACCTCATTGCCCTCCCGGGAAAGATGGTCTGGGAAGAGTGGTGTTTCTCAATAAGTATCTTGAGGGTAAGGATTTTAAGGCACGGGGGAACGCCTCTCTTTTCTGTCCTTCAAGGGCATTGCCTTTTTCTACCAAACAGATGTGTAGTAATAAAAGTTCAGTTTCGGCCCTGTGTGTGAATTAGAGATTGAATTAGCGGTGTTCGATTCAAAATGTTCGCCAATCTCAAATTCGAACTGTTTTGTGCGGTGTTCGACGAATTACAACAATTAGCTTGAAATTCGGCAGTTCGAGGTTATGTTCGATAACGCTTCAATCACCAAAAGCTTAACCAGACTGTTGCGCCCCAGGGTGTGGGGTACTCGGGTATCAGGCGGCAGAAGGGTTAACTTTGTCACGGGGAATGACGGCCGCGCCTATCCCGTATCCTGGGGGCTATGCTCTTGAAAAGGGGATTATTTACAAGTTTGTCGTGACGCCACCTGCAGTACCTGGTGATGCTCACCAGCGCCGATACAGTCTTCCGGTGGTCGATGGTATTGCGGCAATGATGGTGTAGTCCTCCGCAGGCAGGACTGGACCTCCGGGACAGCGATTCTGTGGAAGGAATCAGTTTGTGGAAAGAATATGCAGCAGAGTCAAAAGTCACTTCACCGGGTACTTTACTGGAACTTTGCAGTCATTACAGTTCACAGTGCAGTATAATGTTATTAGACAAGTGGTTACAGGTGGCTGCAAGTAGATCCTTTTGTAGGTAGACGGAACCCACGTGAATGCCTTGATTGTTCCTCCTGTTCCCTTGCCTCCCAGTAGCGGGGTGAAGCCTGACCTCCTGAAGATTCAGTCTGACCTCCTGCTGTCTCTCTTTACCTCCCTTGCTCCCGTCGGGTGAACCTTCTGTTGATCACTACAATTGGTCGTTGCGGTGTCTGATTCCCCTCTAATGGGTGCTTTAGGAGTCAGGGCCATATCTGAAGATACCCCCGTTCAACGGATTTTCTGCAGTCCTTAAAGGTTACCACAGGTGTGGGCTCCGGTACCTGGTTTCTTCCTTTGAGTGAACTCCCTCGCTTGAGCTCCTTACCCCCTTCTCTCAGCCGAGGTAACCCTCCTTCGTGCCGCAGGCTCCCTGCCTGGATCTATCTACAGTTGTGGCCAAAAGTATTGACACCCCTGCAATTCTGTCAGATGATACTCAGTTTCTTCCTGAAAATGATTGTAATCACAAATTTTTTGGTATTATTATCTTCATTTAATTTGTCTTCAATGAAAAAACACAAAAAGAATTGTCCTAAAGCCAAATTGGATATAATTCCACACCAAACATAAAAAAGGGGGTGGACAAAAGTATTGGCACTGTTACAAAAATCATGTGAAGCTTCTCTAATTTGTGTAATTAACAGCACCTGTAACTTACCTGTGGCACCTAACAGGTGTTGACAATAACTAAATCACACTTACAGCCAGTTGACATGGATTAAAGTTGACTCAACCTCTGTCCTGTGTCCTTGTGTGTACCACATTGAGCATGGAGAAAAGAAAGAAGACCAAAGAACTGTCTGAGGACTTGAAAAACCAAATTGTGAGGAAGCATGAGCAATCTCAAGGCTACAAGTCCATCTCCAAAGATCTGAATATTCCTGTGTCTACCGTGCGCAGTGTCATCAAGACGTTTAAAGCCCATGGCACTGTGGCTAACCTCCCTAGGTGTGGAAGGAAAGAAAAATTGATGAGAGATTTCAACGCAAATTGTGCGGATGGTGGATGTAGAACCTCAACTAACATCCAAACAAGTTCAAGCTGCCCTGCAGTCCAAGGGTACAACAGTGTCAACCCGTACTATCCGTCAGCGTCTGAACGAAAAGGGACTGTATGGTAGGATACCCAGGAAGACCCCACTTCTTACCCCGAGACATAAAAAAGCCAGGCTGGAGTTTGCCAAAACTTACCTGAGAAAGCCTAAAATGTTTTGGAAGAATGTTCTCTGGTCAGATGAGACAAAAGTAGAGCTTTTTGGGCAAAGGCATCAACATAGAGTTTACAGGAGAAAAAAAGAGGCATTCAAAGAAAAGAACACGGTCCCTACAGTCAAACATGGCGGAGGTTCCCTGATGTTTTGGGGTTGCTTTGCTGCCTCTGGCACTGGACTGCTTGACCGTGTACATGGCATTATGAAGTCTGAAGACTACCAACAAATTTTGCAGCATAATGTAGGGCCCAGTGTGAGAAAGCTGGGTCTCCCTCAGAGGTCATGGGTCTTCCAGCAGGACAATGACCCAAAACACACTTCAAAAAGCACTAGAAAATGGTTTGAGATAAAGCACTGGAGGCTTCTAAGGTGGCCAGCAATGAGTCCAGACCTGAATCCCATAGAACACCTGTGGAGAGATCTAAAAATAGCAGTTTGGAGAAGGCACCCTTCAAATATCAGGGACCTGGAGCAGTTTGCCAAAGAAGAATGGTCTAAAATTCCAGCAGCACATTGTAAGAAACTCACTGATAGTTACCGGAAGCGGTTGATCGCAGTTATTTTGGCTAAAGGTTGTGCAACCAAGTATTAGGCTGAGGGTGGCAATACTTTTGTCTGGCCCATTTTTGGAGTTTTGTGTGAAATGATCAATGTTTTGCTTTTTGCTTCATCTTTTATGTTTTTTCATTGAAGACAAATTAAATGAAGATAATAATACCAAAGAATTTGTGATTGCAATCATTTTCAGGAAGAAACTGAGTATTATCTGACAGAATTGCAGGGGTGTCAATACTTTTGGCCACAACTGTACTTCTCCAACCCTGGAGGCCACGACAGGTCTCAAGGCCTCCAGCCAAAAGGACCACGGTCAATGACGGGCGGGCGGACCTCCTTTCTCACACTGGGGGCTAATATATACCCTCCCGGGTTCCCTTCCACTGTGTGACTAGTGTGGGGTGTGGGTTTTTGGTTTCCACCTACTGTCCATAAATCCACTTGCAGTGGGGTGACTAAACTGCTTTTATGGGTGTAGTACCCCTTTTGTGGCACCTACATGGTGGGGCGCCACACTAACCCTAACCCTAACCCTAGTCTCTGTGTATAGTGTGCAGGGGGAGTTGTACCAGTGCTACAGAAATAATAGCGATTTCCATTTCTTTTCGTCCAAACTGCAGACACAGTGGGGTGGTGCAGGCTGTCAGCCAATCACACACACACACACAGCAAAGTGCATTTTTTTGCACACAAGCAAGGTCAGGCATCATTGTCTGTGTAAGTCACATGTCCTAGCCTTATAAGACCCAGCCATTTTCACCATCGCCACCATTTGCTCATTGCTGTAGCTCTGTGTCAGCCTGCACTGCTACTGCTGCTGTGGGCGATATAGAGTGAAATCAAGCAATTGTGTTCTGATTCAGCTAGTGAGCGAATACAAAGGTAGATAGATAGGTTTAGGGAGTAGGGACTGGAGGGAGGGTGCGAATTTTAGGAGTATCAGCCCTTTTGACGGCTGCTTCACAGGAGTAGGGACTAGGGACTAGTAGTCTAACAGCCCTTTTTCAGGTGTACTTCATAGAACCAGGGACTAGTTTTAATTTCAGCCCTTTTTAGGGCTAGGTTAGAGCAGTCCCTATTAGTTTTTGCCAGGCAGGTGTGTGCCAGTGCTGTGCAAGCGTTTTTCACAGCCTCTGGGCACATCTAGCTCTGTGGATCCTTTAGGGCAGGTAGTGTAGCACTGCTGTGAAGAAAGCTACACCACCTGCCTTAGTAGGCATTTTTTGGCTGCAGCTACTCCAGGCAATTTATTCGGGCTAGTACTGTAGCAGTGTCACCTACACAGTGGTGTAGCCCACTTGTGAAAGAAGCTACACCGCCTGTGTAGTTAGTTACTTCTAATTTTTACCTGCACCTTCCCCAGGTCTCACTTCAGGTCAAGTAGCAGTGCCACATAAAGAAGCAGTGTAGGCCACTTCTAATACAAACAACTACACCGCCTGTGTAGTTAGTTACCATATATACTCGTGTATAAGCCGACCCGTGTATAAGCCGACCCCCCTACTTTTGCCCCCAAAACCTGGGAAAACCTATTGACTCGTGTATAAGCCGAGGGTGGACCCCAGCACAGGTATACAGCCCCCAGCAGTGTGGTATACAGCAGCCCCAGAGGTATATACAGCAGCCCCAGTGGTAGTATACAGCAGCAGCCCCAGTGGTATATACAGCAGCAGCCCCAGTGGTTATATACAGCAGCAGCCCCAGTAGTTAGTATACAGCAGCCCCAGAGGTATATACAGCAGCCCCAGTGGTAGTATACAGCAGCAGCCCCAGTGGTATATACAGCAGCCCCAGTGGTATATACAGCAGCAGCCCCAGTAGTTAGTATACAGCAGCCCCAGAGGTATATACAGCAGCCCCAGTGGTAGTATACAGCAGCAGCCCCAGTGGTATATACAGCAGCAGCCCCAGTAGTTAGTATACAGCAGCCCCAGAGGTATATACAGCAGACCCAGTGGTAGTATACAGCAGCAGCCCCAGTGGTAGTATACAGCAGCCCCAGAGGTGTATATGTGGCGCCCCGCAACGAGTGCGTCACAGGAGGGTATTGCAGCCATAAATGCAGCAGCAATATTCTCCGACCCAGCAGTTATGTGGTTAACATAGAGATCCGAACCCTGCATGCATCACCTAGAATAGAGGACCAATCCTAGGTCCTGGTGGGCGGAGTGTAAGGGTAGTGTAGGAGAAGTACAGACACTTAGTGTTAGTGAGAGTCGATAGAGAAGTCTAGAACGAGACCTTGAAGAGAGAGTTCTAGAACTTGGGCTTGGAGTAGGAGCGGGGGCTTTGCACCTCGTGCAGCCCCCGGGCCGTCACCGGTCAGGTGTTAGCACCTGAAGCCTCAACAACCGGGATCGGGCATCATCAACCACGGGTTTCCAAAAAGACCCCCGTGCCCCAAAGGACCACAGCCGGTTCACTGGTACCGAAGCTGGTAGCAGTTCACCTCTGCTACGCGAACCAGAAGCGTGGAGGAGCAGCTTTACAGGAGCACCCCACCACCAGCCAAATTCCAGTCGTCTAACCAGCGGTGCACCCACCGAGGGACCCAAGGCTCCCCAGAACATCCATAACGTATAGCTTGGATGGGGATTGAAGCAGCCTCCCCGTACCCGACCTGGTATTCCTGGGCGACACTGGCAGCCACTTAGCTAGAATGGAGGAACACTACGGATCTCTAAGGGACACCATCACTGCTGAGTCCACCCGGTCCACTACCCGTGAACTGTATACCATGTACTGCCTGCTGGTTACAGTAAAGACCCGTTGCAGAGACTTTCTGTGTCCGTGCTTCCTTATGAACTGTCCATCCGCACTACAATGTAACTGCAGCTGCCGCACAACATCTTAAGCAGCTCCAGCCTCCGGGGATCACCGCTCAGCCTGTGGGGAGCGTTCCATCTTGCTACTATCCATCCCCCGGAGGTTCCGCAGCGTCGGTAACGATTACCGAACTACTCATAGGTGGCGTCACGAATAAATTAAAACCCCTTTAATCTGTTCCCGTAAGACGTCTTCACTTTTGATCTGCACTCAACCGGGCCTCACTACCGGCAGGCGCGGCCCACCCGTGACAAGGAGGAAGGAGCTTCAGCCAGTCTAAACCGGAGTCCCCGGCCACGGTGAGTCAGAAAATGGCGTCACGAACAGGATACGAGCAGGCCCGTTCCCTAACGGGTATAATGTGCTTAAAAATGACTTTAATGTCTACAATTTGGACTTTGTTCGTCCCTAAAAGAACTTTCCCGCCTTTTCACCGTTGGGCCAAGATGGCGCCCAAGATGGCGTTCCCGCCAAAAGGATCCGCCACGTGCAAGCCCAGGGTGAGCCACCGCCCCTCATCGTGGGAGGGCTAAAGGCAAAGGCGCCAAACTCTTTGTCTGCCCTGATTGCTCGAATCAACCATGGGGGCGGACCCCAAAGACTTTTCCCACAATTGGACTACAAATGCCAAAAGGAAATGGGAGTGTCAGAGACAGTTCTTCACCAGCTCTCTACCAGAACGGTTACCGGTTGAACGGGTGTGGTTCCCTCCAAAAGAAGACAATGGCCAGCACGAGACTCCAAGACCTGATGCGGGAGGTCGAGGCGGAGGCCAGAGCAGCCATAGGCCAACCGGGTCCGGGTCCTGCCCTTACTATTGACGGCAGCCCCGACTTCTGGCTAGGGCTCTGCAAGACCTCCGCGTGAGGTTAATCGAGACGGTAGAATGGACGATCCGCAGCTGGAGCGCGAGCCTGGGCCGCTGACTACATCATGCGATGCAGCAGAGCCGACCGGGTACAGCTACTCTAGGACCGGACGACGTCGCCAGCTTCTCAACTACCTCACCGTCGCCTACCACCTGTCCTGCTTCGTCACCGGAGCCTATAGACGGAACCATTCCAGTGGAGGCCACAGCTCAGCTCGTTCCAGCGATTGAAACCGCAGCTGACCCCGTTCTTGAGCCGGAGCTTACAACACGCTCCACCGAAGAGCTTGACCTTTACCAGGTTCCCCCTGAGGAACCCGCCAACAGTTGTACCACCAAAACGACTGTCGCCTGTTTCGTCCCCGTACCGGAGGCTTCCTTTGCAACTGCTGAGGCCTACCTGGTAACCGGGATTGAGACACCGCTACCTGCAGAAACAGATGAAGAGGCAGGCAGCCTGGAAGCCCTGCAGGACGTCCCTGAGGAAGAATCTGCAGCACCACTGCCCTGCTGTACAGAGGAACTTGCTCCAACATCTCCAACCATCGAGCAGCCCGATGTGGTCGTTGAGGGAAAAGAAGAGGATGACGACGACGAGACCCGCAGCATCCCTGAGGATCTCGACACCGGGTTCGCTTGGGGAGACACTGAGGAACTTCCTACCGGACATACAACTCGGGTGCACTGGTCGGGTGCATCAGCGACACCTTCCCCTGTGCCGTTCCACCGGGTGCCGGTCCAGACTGCCCGCCAAGCTCAAGCTTCCTACCAAACCACCAGCTCCACCATTCATCTTCGCACCCTGAGCCGTACCGACGGAGATGTACGCCAGCACCGACGAGAGGAGTGGCAAGCCCGTGAACGCACCAACATGCAGGCCCGTGCCGAGGCTCGCCGTCAACCGTCGCTGCCTGATGAGCTCCGCCGCGAAGGTAGAATTTCCACCTTTAATCTCTTTACCGGGTGGGGGTTCGCTTGGGAGGTGGGTTTGAATGAGGAGGTGTTTGTGGGGCGCCGGGAAGTCGAGTCACACTTGCCCAGAGGACATCCCGATTGCAACCTATACCGGGGCGATATAATCACCTACGAACGCTATGCTTGTCCAGAAGGGTGGTTCGCTATCCAGGTGCACCATCGTTCTCAGCGTCAGTGACTCTAAAGCTTGGACTCACTCAATGACTCTGTTCCTGTTTTAATCACTGACTGTGTAACCTGGCGGCTACAGCCTGAACTCTTATTAAGGACAGCCGACCGCCCGCCGGGTCTGCAAAAGTGTCACCTGTTTATTTTACCTACCTCACTTATGCAAAGTAATGACCTGTCATAAATAAAAGTGTTTATTACCTGTTATAAAATATAAAAAAAACCTCTGTAATGTGGGTAGTGTGACGCTTGGGGACAAGCGAATTTAACCAAGGGGGAGTGTGGCGCCCTGCAACGAGTGCGTCACAGGAGGGTATTGCAGCCATAAATGCAGCAGCAATATTCTCCGACCCAGCAGTTATGTGGTTAACATAGAGATCCGAACCCTGCATGCATCACCTAGAATAGAGGACCAATCCTAGGTCCTGGTGGGCGGAGTGTAAGGGTAGTGTAGGAGAAGTACAGACACTTAGTGTTAGTGAGAGTCGATGGAGAAGTCTAGAACGAGACCTTGAAGAGAGAGCTCTAGAACTTGGGCTTCGAGTAGGAGCGGGGGCTCTGCACCTCGTGCAGCCCCCGGGCCGTCACCGGTCGGGTGTTAGCACTTGAGGCCTCAACAACCGTGATCGGGCATCATCAACCACGGGTTTCCAAAAAGACCCCCGTGCCCCAAAGGACCACAGCCGGTTCACTGGTACCGAAGCTGGTAGCAGTTCACCTCTGCTACGCGAACCAGAAGCGTGGAGGAGCAGCTTTACAGGAGCACCCCACCACCAGCCAAATTCCAGTCGTCTAACCAGCGGTGTACCCACCGAGGGACCCAAGGCTCCCCAGAACATCCATAACGTATAGCTTGGATAGGGATTGAAGCAGCCTCCCCGTACCCGACCTGGTATTCCTGGGCGACACTGGCAACCACTTAGCTAGAATGGAGGAACACTACGGATCTCTAAGAGACACCATCACTGCTGAGTCCACCCGGTCCACTACCCGTGAACTGTATACCATGTACTGCCTGCTGGTTACAGTAAAGACCCGTTGCAGAGACTTTCTGTGTCCGTGCTTCCTTATGAACTGTCCGTCCGCACTACAATGTAACCGCAGCTGCCGCACAACATCTTAAGCAGCTCCAGCCTCCAGGGATCACCGCTCAGCCTGTGGGGAGCGTTCCATCTTGCTGCTATCCATCCCCCGGAGGTTCCGCAGCGTCGGTAACGATTACCGAACTACTCATAGGTGGCGTCACGAATAAATTAAAACCCCTTTAATCTGTTCCCGTAAGACGTCTTCACTTTTGATCTGCACTCAACCGGGCCTCACTACCGGCAGGCGCGGCCCACCCGTGACAAGGAGGAAGGAGCTTCAGCCTGTCTAAACCGGAGTCCCCGGCCACGGTGAGTCATATACAGCAGCCCCAGTGGTAGTATACAGCAGCCCCAGTGGTATATACAGCCCCAGTGGTAGTATACAGCAGCCCCAGAGGTATATACAGCCCCAGTGGTAGTATACAGCAGCCCCAGTGGTATATACAGCCCCAGTGGTAGTATACAGCAGCCCAAGTGGTATATACAGCCCCAGTGGTAGTATACAGCAGCCCCAGAGGTATATACAGCCCCAGTGGTAGTATACAGCAGCCACAGTGGTATATACAGCCCCAGTGGTAGTATACAGCAGCCCCAGTGGTATATACAGCCCCAGTGGTAGTATACAGCAGCCCCAGAGGTATATACAGCCCCAGTGGTAGTATACAGCAGCCCCAGTGGTATATACAGCCCCAGTGGTAGTATACAGCAGCCCCAGATGTATATACAGCCCCAGTGGTAGTATACAGCAGCCCCAGTGGTATATACAGCCCCAGTGGTAGTATACAGCAGCCCCAGTGGTATATACAGCCCCAGTGGTAGTATACAGCAGCCCCAGAGGTACATACAGCCCCAGTGGTAGTATACAGCAGCCCCAGTGGTAATATACAGCCCCAGTGGTAGTATACAGCAGCCCCAGAGGTATCTACAGCCCCAGTGGTAAGTATACAGCAGCCCCCAGGGGGTATATGGCAGCCCCCAAATGCTGGCACTCGCCCCCCTTATAAGGCCCCCCCCGCTGCGTATCTTACCATCCCGGTCTTCTGCACAGCGCCGCTCCTCGGTGCTCCGTTCTCCATGCTCCGTCCTCGCTGCATCCGGGATCCCTGGCCGTCGCACGATGACGTCATATACCTGCAACGGCCGGAGATCCCGGATGTAGCAGGACGGGAGCATGAAGAACGGAGCACCGAGGAGCGGCGCTGTGCAGAAGACCGGGATGGTAAGATACGCAGCAGGGGGGGCCCTTACAAGGGGGGAGAGTGCCAGCATTTGGGGGCATATATGCACTGCTTCCCCCTGCCGCTGATTGACAGGGGGAAGCAGTGCATATATAATGAGCGGCCCCACGTGACGGGGCCGCTCATACAGCAGCCTCCCCCCGCCTCCTCCAGCCTCCACAGCCCCCACCACGCAGCCTACCGTATTGACCCGTGTATAAGCCGAGGGTGAGACTTTTCAGCCCAAATTTTGGGCTTAAAAACTCGGCTTATACACAAGTATATACGGTACTTCTAATTTTTAACTGCACCTTGCCCAGGTCTCACTTTGGGTCAAGTAGCAGTGCCACATAAAGAAGCAGTGTAGGCCACTTCTAATACAAACAACTACACCGTCTGTGTAGTTAGTTACTTCTAATTTTTAACTGCACCTTGCCCAGGTCTCACTTCAGGTCAAGTAGCAGTGCCACAAAAAGAAGCAGTGTAGGCCACTTCTAATACAAACAACTACACCGCCTGTGTAGTTAGTTACTTCTAATTTTTAACTGCACCTTGCCCAGGTCTCACTTCGGGTCAAGTAGCAATGCCACAAAAAGAAGCAGTGTAGGCCACTTCTAATACAAACAACTACACCGCCTGTGTAGTTAGTTACTTCTAATTTTTAACTGCACCTTGCCCAGGTCTCACTTCGGGTCAAGTAGCAATGCCACAAAAAGAAGCAGTGTAGGCCACTTCTAATACAAACAACTACACCGCCTGTGCGGTTCCTACTAATTTTTAACTGCACCTTGCCCAGGTCTCACTTCGGGTCAAGTAGCAGTGCCACAAAAAGAAGCAGTGTAGGCCACTTCTAATACAAACAACTACACTGCCTGTGTAGTTAGTTACTTCTAATTTTTAACTGCACCTTGCCCAGGTCTCACTTCGGGTCAAGTAGCAGTGCCACGAAAAGAAGTAGTGTAGGCCAAAAACAGCAGGTGCTTGAATGGATCGCAACTGCTCCATAAGTGGTCTCTCCTCCACTTCAACTACTATATCACAACCCTCCAGTCATCTGAGGTGTCAGCCCAATCGCACTTGATTCCTCCAAGCTCCCAAGTCTCCAGCCACTCTACTGAGTCTGGGGTAACACACATAGTTGAGTCTGCAGAGCTGTTCAGTCACACAATAGCCTAGGAATCAGAAATATGGACCAAAGCTGCAGTGAGTCCAGACGAGTTAATGATTTGCCCTGATGCCCAAAAGCTTTGTGAGTCCGATCCAGGCCCAGATGAAGAAGGTTCTGACCTTCATGTAAGACCCTCATTCCCTAACAGTAACTACTCTTGTTGGACACAAGGAGGATAATGCTGATGAGACTCAGATACAGGATTGGATTGACAAATCAAGTTTTCGGTCAAGGCAGGAAGAGGTTGTCTCTGAGGACGACGAGGGGTGTGAGAACACAGAGGATGATGATGAGGTTGGAGATCCCACTTACTGTCAACCCACAGTAAGCCACTCAATGAGGTCAGCACAGGAGGTGGAGGAGGATGCTACTGACAACGAGGTTAGGTTGCGCCTTCCTGGACATAGACGGAGTACTGGAAGCACGTCAACAGCTGCATCCACAGCCACAACTCTGCCTTTGAGCACAAGTCGTGATGCCTCTGCAGCTCGCATTAGCTGTAAGCCTTGCCTAGCCTGGGCCTTCTTTGACATCGCTAAGGATATCCCAACTCATGTCATCTGCAAGATTTGCCACCAATCTCTGAGTAGAGGCCAAAAACTCAATAGCTTGAGTACTTCATATATGTACTGCCACATGGACATGAAGCACAAGTCGCAGTGGGAAGCTCACCGTGCTAGAATGTGGGCTAGCGGGGCGGGCCTACCACCATCTGCCCCATCAAGTGCATCCGTGTGCTCTTCATCGTCTGTGACTGTGGGGACAGCGGAAACACATGCTTTTGGACGTAGACCTTCCACCTCTTTACCCGCAACAGGCAGTGCAATTGGCAGGTCGTCAATTGGTTTTCATGTGGACAATGCTCTCTCAGACATCGAGAGTACCACCTTTGGATGAAGGCAACATTACATCTTCGCCTGCACCTTCCTCCCAGACCTGCAGTTTGCCGGGGACACCCTACTCAAGCCCATCTCAGCACAGCAGCCAGCCCACCATCCCTCAGATGTGGACAAGTAAAAGGCCATTTCCTCCTAGCCATGAGAAAGCTAAGCGCTTGAATTTCACCATCTGCAAGCTCTTGGCTTCAGAAATGCTGCCTTTCTGCCTGGTGGACACAGAGGATTTTCAAGACCTTATGTCTGTCGCAGTGCCCCAGTACCAGATGTGGACAGACTAACGTTCATAAAGATGAACAAGGCATGGATCCGCAAGGACTTTTCTACCCCTGTGTCATCCTGGGGAGACTAAAGCCTTTTTGGCCTAAAAGTAACCATTTCAATTTTGCAACTGTGGGGCAATTGATGCCACTTAAGTGGTGTCTGTGCCCAAATTTTTGGAAGCAATGGAGACTCTTCTTGTAGTCCCCTAAATGTGACACAATACTCATCGTCTGCATAAGGCCTTACAGTTAGTGAGGAAAAACATCACCAAATACTCATCGTCTGAGCATGGCCTTACAGATACTGAAGTAAACGTCACCAAATACTCATCGTCTGAACGTGGCCTTACAGATAATGAAGTAAAACTCACCAAGTACTCCTCGTCTGAACATGGCCTTACAGATACTGAAGTAAAACTCACCAAGTACTCCTCGTCTGAACATGGCCTTACAGATACTGAAGTAAAAGTAACCAAGTACTCCTTGTCTGAACATGGCCTTACAGATACTGAAGTAAAACTCACCAAGTTCTCCTCGTCTGAACATGGCCTTACAGATCGTGAAGTAAAACTCACCAAGTACCCCTCGTCTGAACGTGGCCTTACAGATAGTGAGGAAAAACATCACCAAATACTCCTCATCTGAACATGGCCTTACAGATACTGAAGTAAAACTCACCAAGTACTCATCGTCTGAACATGGCCTTACAGATACTGAAGTAAAAGTCACCAAATACTCATCGTCTGAACGTGGCCTTACAGATAGTGAGGAAAAACATCACCAAATACTCCTCGTCTGAACATGGCCTTACAGATACTGAAGTAAAACTCACCAAGTTCTCCTCGTCTGAACGTGGGCTTACAGATACTGAAGTAAAACTCACCAAATACACATCATCTGCATAATGCCTTACAAATACTGGAGTAAAAACGGATTTTAGAGGGGCATGACATGCCTATATCTGTGTCTCCTCATTTTACTCGTCTATCTCTTTTCTTTTCGCATTTGTATATGTACTTGTCACTTTTCCATGTGTTTGTTGTGTGTTTTGAGTAGTTTGTCACCTTTTGGACACCTTAGACACCTAGACACTTAGACACCTTTATAGTTTCATGATTCTTGTGTGACTCAATCAACTTGACCCTTTTCATGGTAATTTATCTCTATTTGATTTTTACATATTTTTCAATAATTGTTTTGTACTCGTTTCTAATTTACATCTAGATTATTACAATGCTTTATTTGTCTTTTGTTTGTATACTGTATCTTAAGGGTATGTGCCCACTGGAAGTTTTACAGTCGTTTTATCAGCGAAAAACGTCGACGTTTTATCATAGGTTTTATTTAAATTTATGTTAATTCAATCCAGCGTTTGGATTAACATGCTAGTCAATGGATTTTAGAAAACGCTGTGCACATGAGAACTTTTTTATTTGTCTCCTTTCCACTTTCTTCTTTTGCACCGGTTTTCAAAGATAGAACAAGTCACTTCTTTTGATCGTTTTTCCAGCGGTTCCAGCTTACAAGTGCACAAAAAAACGGCTGTAAAACGTTAAGAAAAACCGCCGGAAAACCGCCGATAAAACGCTGTACAAACGCTAGAAAACCGCTCAAACACCGCTCAAAAAACGAGGGACACTGCTGAGGGCAGAAAACTCAGTTTCTGCAATTCTCTACCGGTTTTCTGACGGTCTGCAAAGATGCAGAACCGTCCAGTGGGCACATACCCTAAAGGGTAAGCTTATGCCCTCACGAGTATTGTGTTATCTGTTATGATATTTAAAAATCAATAAAATACTTTGAACAAGAAAGTGTTTTCTATGTGTTTGTATGTGTTTGTGTTTGCCTGCCATTGTTTTCAATAGTGTTTGACGGTGTTTGACGAACATTCGACGAACAATCGACGAACACATATCAAATTCGACGAATCAAATCGAATTCGAACACTGGGGTGGTGAATCATCTTTAGTGTGAATGACTACATATCGATGTCCACTAACAACATAAGGTGAAAGTCTACATCTGGGGCTCTGAGCTCTAGGGTTGTCGGTCTGTAACGGAGTGGCAACCATTACTAACCTTATGACCTTTTCACCAGAGCTACCCCCAGTATTGAATATCAATAATATGTTCCACGGACCATTGCTCAGGAGATTTGTCATGTCTCTAGAGCAGTGATGGCGAACTCCAGGCCTCAAGTGCCGCACACAGTCCAGGTTTTCAGGATTTCCATTGCATTTGACAGTTTGCCTTCAAATTACCAACTGTCAAACTCTAAGGAAATCCTGAAAACCTGCACTGTGTGTGGCACTCGAGGCCCGGAGTTCACCATCACTGCTCTAGAGCCTACTTTGTTGCCATCGCTTTCAGTTTGCTTTTGTGATGACCTCAAAGACCAGGTGACTACAAATGTGAATGCAAGTTAGTTGGTGCGTCTCTTCCGTAGGTCGTGTCCAGTAAAGTCCAGTATTCAGTATCCTGAGGCCCCTTGCAGAAAGGTGTGGGGGTTACTGTCACGTGTATCTGACATCATTGGGAGAATTGTGACTGCTCTGGAATCAGAGTTTCACATGAACTTGTGAGACTCAAGATTTTAAAAGCGTTTGCTTTCTTTTGAACAGCTCCCCCTGATGAAGCAGCCGTAGGGTTTTACCTAGGCTGCGAAACAGTGTAGGCGTCCACTGCCCTGACCTCCCCCACCGCAGGTGTCCTTTGTCCACATTTTACTGGTAACTATATGGTATCACAAAATCTTCTGTTTATGGAAGTTGCTTATGTTGGCCAAATATTTCACTTGCACTGTGTGTTTTCTAAATTTGGCTCTGTAAATGATCTGTGATGTTGTTCAGACACATATTACTAATGATTAGAGATGAGCGAGCACTAAAATGCTCGGGTGCTCGATGCTCTGGCCGAGCATCCCAAGGTACTCGTGTACTCGGCCAGAGCACCGAGCCCAATGTAAGTCAATTAGTGACAGGCTCCGCCCACAGACTTCCGGTTATAAAACGAGTATTTCTGGAAAAGGGCAGGAGGGGGGGCTTTATCAAATCGCCGCAGCATACAACACCTCGCTGTGGCCCCCGGAGGGATCCTAACAATCAATCTGCTCTCTGTGAGGTGCCAGCTCACTGTGTGCACTGAAGGGAGCAGTGTATTTGTGTCAGATTACTAATTATTAGCGAGGAGTCCGAGCATCTCGCGGTAATCGGTGCTTGCCGAGCATCCCGAGTACCGGGATACTCGTGCGAGTAACGAGTAGCGCCGAGCATACTCGCTCATCCCTACTAATGATATCACCTGTAATGTACCAAAGAGCGGATGTGCTCATGGGGTATATATATATATACATATATATACACATATATATATATATATATGTATGAGTCTGTACAAGCACTGCATATTGTTAACCCTTTCTGGGTGTATGTTGAGCTGCTATAACTCCAACCATTGTAAAAAATATTTTGTGTGTACCAGATATATGTATTTGAACCTATATGGTCATACATTAATGCTATTTTGTTGCTCAGTTGTTGCGGTATAAGGGCCACCATCCGCTGTCCTTCATCTGCCCTCCAAGTCAGTTAAATAATAATAAAAACACTTGTTTATGATTCAAGCAAATACTCTCTTTCTTTTTCTTCAATTTCTTTTGAACAGGCAAAGGTTAATGAACTTTCCTTGCTGGTAGCTACTGGTTATTTAATCTCAGTTGCAGCCTGTTTTGTGGGCACTCCCCTTCCCTTTAAATAGTCACATGATCCATCACCTGAGGCCGTTAATAGATTAATTCTATTCTGAGAAGAGCTGCAGCTGAGTTCTGTTGTTGCAGCCGTGTCCATCTGCAGTCCTGGTGTTTGGCTACAACAGTCAAGTTGGTTTTACAGTGAGTACAGAAAGTATTCAGTCCCCTTTACATTTTCCACTCTTTGCTTCATTGCCGCCATTTGGTAAATTCAAAAAAATCAATTTTTTCTCTCATTAATGTACACTATGCAATCCATCTTGACTTAAAAAAAACTGAAATGTAGAAATGTGTGCAAATGCATTATTAAAGAAAAACTTAAATATCACATGGTCATACAGTAAGTATTCAGACTCTTTGCTAAGTATTGAGTAGAAGCACTTTTTTAAGCTAATAGAGCCATGAGTCTTCTTGAGAATGATGGAGTTTTTCACACCTGGATTTGGGGATCCTCTGACATTCTTCTTTGCAATTCCTCTCCAGTTCCATCAGGTTGGATGGTGAACGTTGGTGGACAGCCATTTTTAGGTCTCTCCAGAGATGCTCAATTGGGTTTAGGTCAGGGTTCTGGTTGGGCCAGTAAAGAATGGTCACAGAGTTGTTCTGAAGCCACTCCTATGTTATTTTAGCTGTGTGCTTAGGGTCATTGTCTTGTTGGAAGTTGAATCTTCAGTCATGTCTGAGGACCAGAGCTCTGGAAGAGATTTTCATCCAAGATATCTCTGTACTTGGCCGCATTCATGTTTCCTTCAATTGCAACCAGTCGTCCTGTTCCTGCAGCTGAAAAACTCCCCCATAGCATGATGCTGCCACCACCATGTTTCACTGTTGAGATTGTATTGGGCAGGTGTTGAGCAGTGCCTAACTTTCTCCACACATACAGCTTAGAATTATCACCAAAAAGTTCTTCGTCTCATAAGACCAGAGAATCTTATTTCTCATAGTCTGGGAGTCTTTTATGAGTTTTCTAGCAAACTCTATGCAGGCTTTCATATGCCTTGCATTGAGGAGAGGGTTCCTTCGGGCCTCTCTGCCATAAAGGACCGACTGGTGGAGGGCTGCAGTGATAGTTAACTTTGTGGAACTTTCTCCCATCTTCCTTCTGCATCTCTGGAGCTCAGCCACAGTGATCTTGGGGTTCTTCTTTACCTCTCTCACCAAGGCTCTTCTCCCACAATTGCTCAGTTTGGCTGGATGGCCAGGTCTAGGAAGACGTTTGGTGGTCCCAAACTTCTTCCATTTAAGGATTATGGAGGCCACTGTGCTCTTAAGATCCTTGAGTACTGCAGAAATTCTTTTGTTACCTTGGGCAGATCTGTGCCTTTCTACAATTCTGTCTCTGAACTCCTTGGGCAATTCCTTTGACCTCATGATTCTCATTTGGTCTGATATGCATTGTGAACTGTGAAGGCCACTTTACACACACCAACTTATCTGTCCAACTTCTGACCAACTTGCTGGTTGCAGTGAAATCATGGACACATTGCTCCATCTTGTGGCTGTGTACAAATGGAACAATGTGTCCATGATTTCACTGCAACCAGCAAGTTGGTCAGAAGTTGGACAGATAAGTTGGTGTGTGTAAAGTGGCCCTGAGATCTTATGTAGACAGTTGTGTGCCTTTCCAAATCAAGTCCTACCAGTTTAAACACAGCTGAACTCCAATGAAAGAGTATAACCATCTCAAGGAGGATCACAAGGAAATGGACAGCATGTGACTTACATATGAGTTTCTGAGCAAAGGGTCTCAATACTTATGACCATGTGATATTTCAGTTTTTCTTTTTTAATACATTTGCAAAAAATTCTACATTTCTATTTTTTTCCAGTCAAGATGGGCTGCAGAGTGTACATTAATGAGAAAAAAATTATCTTTTTTGAATTTACCAAATGGCTGCAATGAAAGAGTGAAAAATGTAAAGGGGTCTGAATAATTTCCAAACCCACTGTATATCCTTTATTGGCTATGTTCCCCTGGCTGTCTACCTTCCCTTTTGTTGGACTACTGTAGAAGTGAAGTCTAGTGCACTCACTGGCCTTCACACTAGCCATGCAGGACTTACACTATACATCCCCTAGTCCATGCATGATAGCATAAGTGATGCACCCCCAGGCTATGGGTACTCGGGAACAGGGCCGATGCTGTCTCTCTGGGATCATGGTAGTCGTGACCCAGTTCCGTGGCCTGGGATCAGTCCAAAAAGGGGGTATTTACAGGGGATTTGTCGTGACGCCACCCGGGATATGTTGTTAGTAGAACCATCGCTGCCGTATTCCTGCTGGGGACGGTGACTTGGGGCAGCGTGGATGGTAAGCCCTCCTTGGGTAGGGCTGAGGGTCCCCAGGGCAGGTGTAGTGGTGTTGGAAGGGCCATGGGAGGGATTGTACTGGGTGTAGTGCACTTACTTCAATGCTGCAGCTCTCCACTGTGCTGGTTGTCCTGGTATGCAGCGCTAGAAAGGAATAGTCTCAGGCAGGGATGGGCTTACTGGGTACTTTACTTGGTCTTTCAACAGCAGTTTACGACAGTTTACAGTTCTTTAGTCACTTCAACACTTCAGCACTGCTCTGGGCTACTAGATTGTGCAGCTCGGGTGGCTCCTCCGCGTTGCTCCCTCTAAGTCCGTTCAGGCCCTTTTAGTCTCCTTTAGCACCTCACCCACGGGTTCAGTTTGGGCGTCGCAGGCTTTTGGGTGAATGTTTCCCTCTCAGTCAGGGTCACCAGTCCTAATATGACGACTGTGTTCTTAGACCGTGGTAGAAAGTTAGGCTGCAGGTCATAAAGCACCTGCCCCACACCGGTGTGTCCTGTGATTAGGATCCTAAAGTGCCCCCGGTCACCTCTACAGAGCCGGCTCTCTGACTGTAGCGGCCTAGCCTCCAGTGTCCCAGGTATAGATGTGGGATCACCAGGCTCCCTCGGTCAGTCACTGTTTCAGCTCAGAGTTCCTCCGGTCAGCTAAGATGTGAGCGGCTGCTGGGCCCTTCTCCACCCACTTTCTTTCAGCTGTAGGCGTCTCTGCTTGTCACTTTAGTCTCCCTCGCCTCCGGCTATAGAGCGTGCTTTCTCTCCTTGGTCTGTGCCACTCAGGATTCTGCATCCTCCAGGGAACCACTCCTCCTGGCCCAACCTAGAGTCCCAGGTGTAGGGTCGGTGTGCTCATCTGTGTGAGTGTTTTGTCAACCGTCTTGCCTTACCTGGCTGCACTTCCCTTTGTGGCCACCTGGTCGCAGGGGCGCCACATTCCCCCGTAGCTAAACCTCAGCGCGTCCTCGTGCTGAGCAGTACCACAGTAAGCCTAATTATTTGTTATGCATAACTATAACATTTTTAACATTTGTTTCCTTCCGGGAGGCACGATCTTGAACGTTACTAACAAAAAGCACATCTATTAAAAAGTGCACAAAAGTCCAGTTCTCAAAAAGTGCTCAACGTTCAAAGTTCACATTTCAGTGCTCACATTTCTGCATTATTCAAGTGTTCAGTTCTCTGATAAAAGCTGCAATATAAAACCAATAGAGAGCACTCAGGGTACTCAACTATATACTTATAAAGTCCACACCATACATTGTCCATGGCATCAAAATCTTTCAAAAACATTATCAAGCAATGGGGAAAGTCTACACACACATTCAGGAAAAGGATGGGGACAACAAGGAAAACATCACATTCTCACTTACAAGTTCTGTTGTCCCAGGTTCAGTTACTCCTTCTTTGGCACTTTCCACAGCAAAGTCTCCTGTCGCGCACATGAAACGTTCACAATAGGTGCTGAAAGCTCTGGCCATCCATGTAAGGACGTCTGAGTTCCATGGCTTGAAGTCTGCATCTTTGCCGGGATTGCTGCTGCCTCTGCGGGTTGTTGCTCTGGGACTGCTACAGGTGGTTCTGGGGCTGTTACAGGATCCGGGTTCTCATCTAGTGCTTCAGCCATTGCAGCCTCTCTTAAGACAAGTCTTTTGACCCTCATAGCATAGGTACCTCGCTCTCCTCTTACTTCTTGGGTTGGCAGTACTGGAATCATCGGTTCTGGCAGGCCTGAGCAACTCTCCTCCAATGCCCCCAATAAGTCGCTCATCTGCATCGGCCCTGCGCACTCTCTCGCAGGCCGGGATTCTGGGCTGTGACCACCAGTCCGGGTGCCGCTCTCTCTCTGGGGCTCTTGCTGCGCTCCGCGCCTGGGTTCCTCTAATGCTCCTCGCTGCCTTGGACCCATTGGGATCAGCCTCAATATCTCCCTCGTAGTATCCATCTCCGGGTACTCTTCTGCTTCTGTCAGGTGGTCTACATACAATCACCGCTGCTCATCACGTTGTTCACTCTCTCTTCCCTTTCTTGGGGCGTCACCGATTCTTGCCGCGCTGTCAGTTGACCCGCCCCCAGGTGGGGCTACATCATGTTGATCGGCATTGCGCTCCCCAGAGCAAAGGATGGCAGGGGCAAGATCTTCTTTTCCCGCTCCTGGCTGGCTCGGCCCACGACAAGGGGCACTGGCACACTCCGTGCCAAGTACATTGCATCAGTCTTTTTGGGCCGCCATTATGGGGATTCTTTTTACATAGTCCAAACACAAGTTCAATAAAGTCTTTTTGGCACACAGTACCCGGGTTTAACCAGCACAGTATCCTGTTCATGACACCAGAAAACTGATGCACCCCCAGGCTATGGGTACTCGGGTACTGGGCCTGTGCTTTCTCTCTGGGATCATGGTAGTCGTAACCCGGTCCCGTGGCCTGGGATCAGTCCAAAAATGTCATCTCTGGGGGTCTCTGCTTGTGGCTTTAGTCTCCCTCGCCTCCGTCTATAGAGCGAGCTTTCTCTCCTTGGGTCTGTGCCACTCAGGATTCTGCATCCTCCAGGGAACCACTCCTCCTGGGAATCTAACTGCCACTCTGTGTTTTTCTTCTGTTCTCTCTCACTGTTCTGACTCTAACTGTGTGTGTTCCCAGGTTTTTCTATTGTTGGTTTCTCCACCCACTTTGTCAGTGCTACTCTACGCTCCACCCTCACTACTCTTAACACCTGCCACCCCTTGCCCAACCTAGAGTCCTAGGCATAGGGTCAGTGTGCTCACCTGTGTCATTGTTTTGTCAACCATCTTGCCTTACCTGGCTGCACTTCCCTTTGTGGCTACCTGGTCACAGCGTCGCCACACAAGC
Source organism: Allobates femoralis (assembly GCA_033576535.1). NCBI lineage: Eukaryota > Metazoa > Chordata > Amphibia > Anura > Aromobatidae > Allobates > Allobates femoralis. The sequence continues at coordinate 332,142,384 of JARQOC010000006.1, forward strand.
TTCATATATTTTTTGTCAGTTGGTATAAAGCCATATTGCAACATCACTGTTTGTTGTTTGTGTGTCAGTGAGTCTCACAGATAGCATACGGACATAGTATAGTCCATGGTGTCCAATTTTTTACGCAGTCTGGTGTCTTACTCTGGTCTGACCAAGCTTGCCCATTCAAGTAAATATGTATGCAAAAATAATTAACGGCACTAGAATACCATCTGTGCTGTTCATTTTTCATAGTTTGGTTGCTTTGAGAGGCTGTGGAAACCCCCTCTTGGGTCTCCTACTAATTTATTTGTGTGTACTTGAAAAACAGATGACAAACATAATTAAAGAAACAGACATGCAGAATACAAGCATATGAAAAATTACATGAAAAAAAAATATGGTCCAGTTTTTGGAAAAAGTAAAATGGGCATGTACATGTGAATAAGACCGATCTTGCATGTTACAGTATTTTAATTCAGTATAAGTACCTGACATAAACCAGACTTTTCACTTATAATACAATGGAGAAAAAATGGTTCTGTTAATTGGATCATGATGTATCCTTCATTTAGATCACAGATTGCAATACTACCGCATGAACTCTATTCCTTTCTACAGTCTTAGAGCTTCTTTCTTTCTTCTATCATTGTAGCATTTGCTGCCCTGACATTCTAGACATCGTAGACTCTTTTGTAATAAGCACCATGGAGAATATTTATTGGTAATTTTCAGTTTTTGGAGTCAAAACCAAGAGTGGTTTGAACATGAAGAAAATATATAAAACTTTCCCTTCCTCCTGTATCCACTCACAATTTTGGCTCCAAAAAGTTTATGTTATTCCAACCCAAGAGGCCAACAAGACAGACAAACACTAGTAGTATTGCCAGTATTGTCAGAATAAACAAACATCTCTTATGGTACCTTTACACGCCGCCACAACAGGATGGATACCAACGGCAACTTCACGTGCACGAGCACGGGCGAACGGTTACCAACGGGAACCGCACCCTCTTTACACGCCGCCACAAGGTGCGCTACGCTACGCCACATCTACAGCTAGCTACATCGCCGGGTGTCTCAAGTAGCCAGCTGTAGCTCATTTACACACCGCTATAACCAGCTACTATGGGCGTACCTGGTGCAGCAGGGACAGCACATAGGCGTGCCACAATTGTGGTTTACGAGCCGTCCGTACGCTGATAGGACGAAGCAATAACATCCTGATTGGGCAGGCAACGCAGGAGGCTGAGTAATACAGCACGCTCGAGCGATTGTGTAGTGTGACTCGTCAGCTCCTTAAATATGCCTCCCTATGCAGCGACTACCAATCATCATGCAGCATCTTCCACCAATGATCGCTGAAGGGGCGCGGTATCACGGAGCCTGGGTGACGCCTTAGCCACATTGCAGCTACATCGCCGGATGTCCCGAGTTCCCTTCTGTAGCTTCTTTACACGCCGATACAGCTCGCTACAATCGGCGATGTAGCCATATGTTTATGGGCAGTGCACGGATACAGAGGTATCTGTAGCCGGCTGTGTCGTCCCGTCTTCACACGCCGCTACTACGGGCGATATTGGCGCTACAAGCTACATTTGTAGCCTGTAGCGGGTTGTATCCATCCTGTTGTGGCGGCGTGTAAAGGTACCATTAGCGTTAAGCAGCACACCCTGCTTTGTGTCACCAATTACTGCGGGTATACTAAAGGTTGAAGTTGCGTTCGCATGCTGTGTGACCACAGAAGGTAGGCCATACACAACGATGGTTCTCACGTTCTCTAAATCATTTATTTTTCATTTTCAACCTGGATACACAAGAAGTACAGCAGGCTGAAAAATTAAACACAAGATTATCTAGAAGAGCGCCGGGAGCTTCATGGCATGGTTTTTCATGGCTCAATAGCTGCATACAAGCTTTGCATCGAGAATGATAATGCCAAAGGATGGATGGAGTGCTGTAAAGTATACTGCCGCTGAACACTAGAGTTGTAGAAAAGGGTTCTGTGGAGTGAAAATAAGGATTTTTGTTTATATCCTGAAATCTCTTTCTCATAGCCTCCATTGAGAAAAACACAAACTTTAAATATTGGCTGCCACTATGCTAACACTATAGTGTGCATAATTACTAGGCAATTTGTATGTTTAATGGTTAATTTGATTATTATAACAATAACAGTGCTCTTGATCAATCCAAAAAACAGCTTTTAACATTTAAATAGAAAGAGTGAACCACACGTATAATATAGTTCGAACAATCTCACCAATCTAGTCAATTCTGGAGTATGTACAGTGTAGTCTTCAGCAAAGACTGATCACATGAAATGGTTAGATGGCTTGTCATGGAAACATATCGATGCACTATAAGGCCCTATTATTGCAATGGCCCTGATATCCCCAGAAAGACTCCCACCCTAACAAGAGCAGTACGCAGCTGGCCCTTAATACATAAGTGTCCCTAGAGTGTCCAAAACAATGTCTCCCGATGCATTTCTTCTCCTTATCTGAGAGTCATCAAGGCAATAGTATTCTGTCATTTCACTATCCCAGTTATACTGATCTGCTGATCAGTTTTGATTTCATTATATTTACTTAGACCAATATGTTAAGGCCACTTTACACACACCAACTTATCTGTCCAACTTCTGACCAACTTACTGGTTGCAGTGAAATCATGGACACATAGTTCCATTGTACACAGCCACAAAATGTAACAATGTGTCCATGATTTCAGTGCAACCAGCAAGTTGGTCAGAAGTTGGACAGATAAGTTGGTGTGTGTAAAGTGGCCTTTATTCTTAGGAGATGCATATTTACTCAGTTCTACTGATTGGCGAGCGTCAGTTTTTACCACTGTGACTGATGCCACAAAATGGAACAATGTGTCCATGATTTCAGTGCAACCAGCAAGTTGGTCAGAAGTTGGACAGATAAGTTGGTGTGTGTAAAGTGGCCCTTATTCTTAGAAGATGCATATTTACTCAGTTCTACTGATTGGCGAGCGTCAGTTTTTACCACTGTGACTGATGCTAGAGACTATACCATTTTCAGTCTTATGTTAACCCCTTCCTGACATAGGACGTTGTGCAACGTCCTGTGTTTCTGCCCGTTCCCGACACAGGACGTTGCACAACGTCCTGGCAGATTTGAGCTGCTGCAGCTCCTGTGAGTGGGGTCGCTCAGGTGTCACAGATGCTGCTGCTCTGTGACAACCTGTAGATGACCCCACAGGGGGTGGATTAACCCCCGCATGCCCAGGACCCCTCCGATCAGCAGTTTAAAAGTGAAACTGCCGATCGGAGGGAATCATAGGGATTCACCCCTCCAGATCTGATTGGAGCTCTCCAATCAGATCTGGAGGGGTGGATCGGCAAGTGCCCACCCCTCCTCAGCCCCCTCCAGCTCCAGGACTGTCCAGGGGGGCCCCTCCGTTTCCCCCAGCCCGCCCGCCCCCTCTATTATAATGTATCTGCCGGCGGGCTGCACCCGCGTGCGCCCGCCGGCAACACTGCCTGGTCCCCTGCTCCAGTGCTCCCCCCAGGCTGCCCCCACCTCCGGGCCCTGTGCCTGCCCCCCCCCTCACCTCCTGCGGCGGGCTGCACACTTTGGTGCACCCGCCGCCGCCGCCGCTGCTGCGCCTCCTCTGCCCGGCCCGCCGGTCTGTGGCCCCGCCTCCTCTCCCGGCCTCCTCCTGCTCATCGGTGGAACGAGGGAGGTAAGTATGTATGTATGTATGTATCTATGTATGTATGTATCTATGTATGTATTTATGTATGTATCTATGTATGTATGTATGAATGAATGAATGAATTGATGGATGGGTGAATGGATAGATGGATGGGGGTTGCATGCGTGGACGTGTGCGTGCGTGGACGTGAGCGTACATGAGCGTGCGTGGACGTGTGCGTGCGTAGACGTGTGCAGACACGTGTGTGAACGTGTGCATGCATAGATGTGTGTGTGCATAGACGTGTGCGTGCGTGGATGTGTGCATAGATGGATGTGTGCGTGGACGTGTGCGTGGATGTGGATGTGCGTTGATGTCAGCGTGCGTGGATGTGTGCATGCGTGGATGTCAGCGTGCGTGCGTGGATGTCAGCGTGCGTGCGTGGATGTCAGCGTGCGTGGATGTGTGCATGTGTGGATGTCAGTATGCGTGCGCAGATGTCAGCGTGCGTGCGTGAATGTCAGCGTGCTTGAATGTCAGCATGCGTGCGTGGATGCCAGCGCACTTGAATGTCAGCGTGCATGTGTGGATGCCAGCGCGCTTGGATGCCAGCGCGCTTGAATGTCAGTGTGCGTGCGTGGATGTCAGTGTGCGTGCGTGGATGTCAGTTTGCGTGCGTGGATGTGTGCATGCGTGGATGTCAGCGTGCGTGGATGTGGATGTGGGTGCGTGGTTGTGTGCGTGCGTGGATGATGGGTGCATAGGTGGATGGATGGGTGCAACAAGGGATCAAGTGTCCTCTTGTTGTAGTCTCTGGGATCATAGTCATGGTGCACTGTATGACAAGTCATTGTCATACAGTGTATCATAACTCTGACCCCAGAGACTGTAGGAAGAGGACACTTCATCCCTTGCTGCAGTCTCTGGATTGACCAGAGGCGATCGAGCGTCGTGGGACCTTCGTTGTGGACTACGTCGGAGGCGATCATGCGTCGTGGGACCTTCGTTGTGGACTACGTCGGATCTTTATAATAAAGATGGAGTCCGAATTTTGTTTGTTTTTTTTTTTCAAATAAAAAGATTTTTCTCTGTGTGTATTTTCTGACTATTTACCAGAGATTCCTAATGGCGGGTCTAACATTGGCCCTATATTATGAATCTCGGGCTTAGTGCCAGCTGCCAATAAAAAGCTGGCATTAACCCCTATATTACGCAGTTTGCCACCGACACCAGGGCAACTGGAAGAGTCTGGGTACAGCGCCAGAAAATGGCGCTTCAATGAATGCGACATTTTCTGGGGCGGCTGCGGGCTGCAATTCGCAGCATGGGGGGCCCAGAACGCTTGGGCCTCTCCATGCTGCGGATTCCAGCCCCCAGCTGCCTAGTTGTACCTGGCTGGACCAAAAATATGGCGGAGCCCCATGTCATTTTTTTTTTCTAGAATTAGTTCTAAAAGAAAAAAAAAGGGCTTTGCTGTATTTTTGGTGGCCAGCCAGGTACAACGAGGCAGCTGGAGGCTGGTGGCAATCCGTAGCTGCCAAGTTGTACCTGGCTGGACCAAAAGTATGGCGGAGCCCCACGCCATTTTTTTATTCTAGAATTAGTCCTAGAAAAAAAATAAAAATGGGCTTTGTTGTATTTTTGGTTGCCAGCCAGGTACAATGAGGCAGCTGGGGGTTGCTGGCAGTCCGTAGCTGCCAGGTTGTACCTGACTGGACCAAAAATATGGCGGAGCCCTACGTAATTTTTTTTCTAGAATTAGTCCTAGAAAAAAATAAAAATGGGCTTCGCTGTATTTAGATGCATAGTGAATACTTTGAACCCCCAGGTGCTTCAGAAATTGATCCGTAAAAATTAAAAAAGAAAATTTGTGTGAAAACAAATGTACTTTTTCCTTATTACGGATCAATTTGTGAAGCACCTGGGGGTTCAAAGTGCTCACTATGCATCTAGATGCATTCCTTGGGGGGTCTAGTTTCCAAAATGGGGTCACTTGTGGGTGAGCTCCAATGTTTGGGCACACAGGGGCTCTCCATACACGACATGGTGTCCGCGAATGATTCCAATAGTTAGCGGACACCATGTCGCGTATGGAGAGCCCCTGTCTGCCTAAACATTGGAGCTTCCCCACAAGTGACCCCATTTTTGAAACTAGACCCCCCCAAGGAACATATCTAGATGCATAGTGAGCACTTTGAACCCCCAGGTGCTTCACAAATTGATCCGTAAAAATGAAAAAAGAAAATTTGCGTGAAAACAAATGTACTTTTCCCTTCTTACGGATCAATTTGTGAAGCACCTGGGGGTTCAAAGTGCTCACTATGCATCTAGATGCATTCCTTGGGGGGTCTAGTTTCCAAAATGAGGTCACTTGTGGGGTAGCTCCAATGTTTAGGTACACATGGGCTCTCCATACGCGACATGGTGTCCGCTAACAATTCCAATAGTTAGAGGACACCATGTCGCGTATGGAGAGCCCCTGTATGCCTAAACATTGGAGCTCCCCCACAAGTGACCCCATTTTGGAAACTAGACCTCCCAGGGAACATATCTAGATGCATAGTGAGCACTTTGAACCCCCAGGTGCTTCACAAATTCATCTGTAAAATTGAATAAGTACTTTTTTGAATAAGTACACAGGGGCTTTCCAAACGTGACATGGTGTCCGCTAACAATTGGAGCTAATTTTTCAGTCAAATTGTTAGCGGACACCATGTCGCGTTTGGAGAGCCCCTGTGTGCCTAAACATTGAAGCTCCCTCACAAGTGACCCCATTTTGGAAACTAGAGCCCCCAGGGAACTTATCTAGATGGGTGGTGAGCATTTTGAACCCCCAGGTGCTTCACAAATTCATCCGTAAAAATGAAAAAGTACTTTTTTTTCCATAAAAATTTTCTTTTTTCATTTTTACAGAGTCATTTGTGAAGCACTGGGGCATTCAAAATGCTCACCACCCATCTAGATAAGTTCCCTGGGGGGTCTAGTTTCCAAAATGGGGTCACTTGTGGTGGAGCTCCAATGTTTAGGCACACAGGGGCTCTCCAAACGCCACATGGTGTCCGCTAACAATTGGAGCTAATTTTTCAGTCAAATTGTTAGCGGACACCATGTCGCGTTTGGAGAGCCCCTGTGTGCCTACACATTGGAGCTCCCCCATAAGTGACCCCATTTTGGAAACTAGACCCCCCCAGGGAACTTATCTAGATGGGTGGTGAGCATTTTGAACCCCCAGGTGCTTCACAAATTCATCCGTAAAAATGAAAAAGTACTTTTTTTTTCTACAAAAATTTTCTTTTAGCCTAAATTTTTTTATTTTCACATGGGGAACAGGATAAAATGGATTCTAAAAATTGTTGGGCAATTTCTTCTGAGTACATCGATATCTCATATGTGGTCATAAACCACTCTTTGGGCGCACGGCAGGGCTCAGAAGGGAAGGAGCGCCATTTGACTTTTTGAATGGAAAATTAGCTCCAAAAGTCAAATTGCGCTCCTTCCCTTCTGAGCCCTGCCGTGCGCCCAAAGAGTGGTTTATGACCACATATGAGATATCGATGTACTCAGGAGAAATTGCCCAACAATTTTTAGCATCCATTTTATCCTGTTCCCCATGTGAAAATGAAAGAATTGAGGCTAAAAGAACATTTTTGTTGGAAAAATTAAAATGACCATTTTTTCCTTCCACTTTGCTTTAGTTCTCGTGAAGCACCTGAAGGGTTAATAATCTTCTTGAAGGTAGTTTTGAGTAGCTTGAGGGGTGCAGTTTTTGGAATGGTGTCACTTTTGGGTGTTTTCCGTCATGTACACCCCTCAAAGGGACTTCAAATGTGATGTGGTCACTAAATAAAATGGCTTTGTAAATTTTGCTGGAAAAATGAAAAATTGCTGATGAACTTTGAACCCTTATAACGTCCGAAGAAAAATTTTTTTCTTTTCCAAAATTGTGCTGATGTAAAGTAGACATGTGGGAAATGTTATTTATTAACTATTTTGTGTCACATACCTCTCTGGTTTAGCAGAATAAAAATTCATAATTTGAAAATTGCTAAATTTTCAAAAATTTTGCCAAATTTTTTAATTTTTTCACAAATAATTGCAAAAATTATCAACCTAAATTTAATACTAACATGAAGCCCAATATGTCACGAAAAAACAGTCTCAGAATCGCTAGGATCCGTATAAGCGTTCCAGTGATATTACCTCATAAAGGGACACTGGTCAGAATTGACAAAAATGGCCTGGTCATTAAGGTCAAAATAGGCCCGGGGGTGAAGGGGTTAATTTCAATTGCTGGAGATTACTTTGAGATTTTTCAATATATGTTGTTTGTCTATCTTATTGTGTGGTTCATCTTTCATATTTAAATATTAAATGTTTAGTTTTATATAGGTTCATATTTTGTGCTTTTTGATTTGTCTAGAGTGAGTTGGGTTTTGGCATAAACGACATTTCCTTTCTCCATATCTTAGGGGGTTTTTTATCCAAAAAGTTAATAAACCTGAATATTTAACAAAGTAAAAATGAGGCTGTGTCTTTCTTAGGAGAATATCTACAGTTGCGATCAAAATTAAAGAACGGGGGCGTGACCGGAAGTCCGCATGTAAAGACGTGCCTGGGGAGAGCTCCGCATCAAAAGATAAATTAGGACCTTTAAAAAAATAAATCACCTGAGATGGGGAAGAAAAGGCAACCTAAGACCCCTAACGACCCTGCAGCATCAGCCCCGCTCACCTTACACTGTGTTCCAAATTATTATGCAAATTGGTTTTAAGTGTCATAGGTTTTTATTTTTATTTTTTTCAATGAAACCCATTAATGGTATTGTGTCTCAGAGTAATTTGGATCATTGAAATCAATCTCAGATATCTGTGATAATTAGTTTGGCAGGTGAGCCCAATAAAAGGAAAACTGGGTGTTTCACAATATTACGCAGGCCACAGTTTTCAAGTAACATGGGAAAGAAAAAGGATCTCTCTGCTGCCGAAAAGCAACAAATAGTGCAATGCTTTGGACAAGGGATAAAAACATTTGATATTGCACGAAAACTTAAGCGTGACCATTGTTTTGTGAAGAGATTTGTGGCTGATTCTGAGCGCAGATGTGTTCGTGCAGATAAAGGCAGAATGAGGAAGGTTTCTGCCAGGTAAGTTCATCAGATTAAGAGAGCAGCTCAAACCAGCCTTACAAACCAGCAAACAGATATTTGAAGCTGCTGGTGCCTCTGGAGTCCCTCGAACCTCAAAGTGTAGGATCCTTCAAAGGCTTGCTGTGGTGCATAAACCTACTATTCGGCCACCCCTAAATAGTGCTCACAAGCAGAAACAGTTGCAGTGGGCCCAGACATACATGAAGACTAATTTTCAAACAGTCTTGTTTACTGATGAGTGCCGAGCAACCCTGGATGATCCAGATGAATAGAGTAGTGGATGGTTGGTGGATGCCACCATGTCCCAACAAGGCTGCGACGTCAGCAAAGAGGTGGAGGAGTCATGTTTTGGGCTGGAATCATTGGGAAACAGCTGGTAGGCCCCTTTAAGGTTCCTGAAGGTGTGAAAATGACCTCTACAACGTATATAGAGTTTCCAACTGAGAACTTTCTTCCATGGTACAAAAAGCAAAAACGTGCCTTTAGGAGCAAAATCATCCTCATGCATGTCAATGCACCATCTCATGCTACAAAGAATACCTCTGTGCCATTGGCTGCTATGGGCATAAAAGGAGATAAACTCATGGTGTGGCTACCATCTTCCCCTGACCTCAACCCTATAGAGAACCTTAGGAGTATAATCAAGCAAATGATCTATGAGGGTGGGAGGCAGTTCACATCAAAACAGCAGCTCTGGGAGGCTATTGTGACATCATGCAAAAAATACAAGCAGAAACTCTCCAGAAACTCACAAGTTCATTGGATGCAAGAATAGTGAAGGTGATATCAAACAAGGGTTCCTATGTTAACATGTAACTTGGCCTGTTAGGATGTTTTGGAGTTAAATAGCTTTTTATTTCAGTGAATCTGACCTCCTAATGCGGCAAATTCAACAGATGAGCATTTTCAGTTCTTTCAAACATATCAAATGTTTAGAAACTCTACTGTGCCTAATTATTTGGAACAGTGCTTTTAGAGTTTTTTTTAATTTTGAAGATTATACTGTTATCATTGGGAGGTTTCTTCAATAAAATTCGATGTATACTCTAACAGGTGATGACTTTTATTACACTGACTGTCATTTGCACCGACCATTTAGGAAAATCAGAAAAAAGAACATTTGCATAATAATTTGGAACACAGTGTAGATGGTTACCTCACCAGGGATCAGCAGGAGGTCCCGACGGCAGCAGCTCAGCCGGGACTGTGATTAATAGCAGCGCCTTGGAGCCTCTGTGGTCCTCTCTATCTCAGAATCAGCAAGCAGCAATCACCGTGCCCTGCCATGAGCGGGGGAGGATAGAAGAGGAGAGATGGTGCTTCTACTCTGACTCCTATCCCGCGCTCATCTATAAGCCCCAATCTTTGGGGATGCTTGGAAGCCCCCTAAGTGCCTCACACCATCCAACTGTGAAAGACAGAAGCTCTCCTACACTCTCCACTTTAGAGCCTCAGTGGGAGGGGTAACCCTCTGATGCAGAAAGGGACACTAGTGATGATGAGCTCCAGACAGCTGCAGCTGCTGCTTTGACTCTGCAGAATCTGGCCAAGAGTGCACCTACATTAGCACAACCCCCACCTCTTTCCCCACAAACCATGGGATATCCTGGAGACTTAAGCATTAACTATTCATTGACAGGGCTGCTGGCTGATCCAGCCAGACCACAAAAATTGCTCAAAACACCAAGGCTGATTCCACATACCAACATGGCCCTGGTGGGACAGGGGAGAAGCTGAGTGACTGCAGAACACCACAGATCTTCCTCCTAGATACTAATAGTCTGTTCAACTCCACACCCCCTCTCCAGCCCAGTGGACTGCCACCCTCGTCTCATCCCCCAGGAGACTGGTGGGCTCATGTTCAGGAGCTTCCTACAAAGCAAGACTTCCAGGCACTTATCTTGGAAGTCAAAAATACCTGCCTATCTGAGATCACGACGGTCCGTCACGAAGTAGTGGAGATGTCTCAAAGATTGTACCAGATGAAAGAAGACCATAATGGTGCTAGACTGGTGATAGCCCAGCTCCAGGCACAATTAGGTTCTCAGGCAACTATAATCCAGGATCTCCAGTGACATGTTGAAGACCTCGATAACAGAGGTAGGAGGCATAATATTAGAGTCAGGGAGGTTCCTGAAGAGCGTAACAAAGAAGACGTGGTGGGCACTCTCCAAACGATCTTCAATTCTATCCTATACCGCACGCCGGATCAACCTATACCGATGGAGCTCATAGAGCGCTGAGGGACAAAAATTTAGAGGGCACCCCACGTGACATCTTTGCCATATTACAGACTTTTGCTTGAAGGAGGGCATCATGGCTAAAGCTAGCCCACCAAAACAACCCTCCTTCAAAGGAACCAAAGTAGACCTTTTTCAAGACCTGTCCTTGATTACCCTACAACGAAGTAGAGTGCTATGACCACTCCTGTCTCCTATATAAGTGGGGCTTCCCGTTCAGTCTGTCAGCCAGAAAGGGGGAAAAAAAAATTTGCGCTCCTATGTCAATGCGAGGACTTGCCAGCCTTTTGTAAGGTCTTCAATATTGAGCCACCTGACCTCCCAGACTGGCCCTCATCAGTGCCTCCTCCACTCCTCCAGCAAACCTGATGGAAGGCCTCTTCAAGGAAACAATGCTTGGGAGATGTCAGGGGAAACGACTATACCTGAATAGTGACTACGTCCTATGGTCTTATATTAACGCTTTTCTTTTGAACTTTGCTCTCTCGAGTCTGCGGGCTAGTTAAAGAACCCACTTACTCCATCCCCTTCTAATCTCCCATCTCTAACTCCCCACCCCCTATTCCTTTTTTTTTCCTCCTCTCCATATCTGTCTTTCTCTTTCTTTTTCCCTTTTTCCCTCTATAACCCCTTTTTCTTGTTCCCTTCTCCCACATCCTTCACAGTCATTGATGCTTACCACCTCCCCCACCCTCATTCTCCCTCTCTCTCCCCACACTTAATAATCTTCCCCTTACCCTTTCTATTCCCCTATTTCCCACTTTGCTGGCCTACATCAAAGACAGAAATTTCTGCTCCTCCCCCTGTTTGGCAATGATTACTCAGCCATGTTCTTGGGGCGGGAAGCTCTTTATGCCCACTTTATTCTTTATCTTAGTCCCGGCAGCGATCTGTCACATCCCCAACGAGGGAAACCAACCTAACCTGATCACATCTCCCTAAAAGTACCTTCACATGCGGCAATTTGCTGGTTGCAGTGAAATCATGGACACATTGTTCCATTTGTACACAGCAACAAAATAGAACAATGTGTCCATATTTCACTGCAACCAGCAAATTGCCAGTGAAATTGCCTAGCAATATTGCCGCGTGTGTCTAGGTACCCTTAGAGGTGTAGAGTGGTATCTGCAAACTATCCGCAGATCCAACACTATGTCCGATTCTCGCACTGGGATCATGGGACCCCAGTTCATGACTTATATACTTGAAGTGTATCTACTTTTCTGTATTTCTATGTTTGTTATTAATTGTTCAAGAATCCATACTGTTATGGTTATTGTTATCATATTTGTTAATCCTACACAGAGAGATCTCAGTAAAGTGGCACTGGAGGTGCTAGGGTTGAGCCAGAGAGGTCTGGGGGGACACCAAAATTGGTCCTTTTTTTTCTCTGGAACCATGTCTAAAGGCCCGACACTTTGTCTATCACAATATGGTCAAACTCCTTACACTTAATGTTAAAGGCCTCAACTCCCCGGTGAATAGGAGACTAGTTTTGAGGGAGATGCGGGAGTCTAGGGCAGAGATAGTTTTCTTACAGGAGACCCATTTCACGAGTAGTGGGTCACTCAGAATTGCCCAGCACTGGTTCCCTGAGTCTTTCTCGGTAACATCACCAAATAAAAAGGCAGGAGTAGCCATTCTGATATCTTGCTCTTGCCAGATTCATGTAGACAACACAGTGATAGATCCTTCAGGACTAGAGATGAGCGAGTACTAAAATGCTCGGGTGCTCGAAGCTCGGGCCGAGCATCCCAAGATACTCATGTACTTGGCCCGAGCACCGAGCCCAATGTTATCCTATGGGAGACCCGAGTATTTTTCTGGCATGACCCTCGGCAGCATGGATAAACCCTAAAAATGTCACAAAAGTATCAGAACAGTGCTCAAATGGCATGGGAACAGCATGGGGAAGACCCCTGTAAGCATTTCAGACTCCAAGGTCTGCTGTGAACAATGTTGTCAGATATTACGCCACTTTTACGGACTGTCAAGAAAACGTTACAAAATGAAACCAAAATGGATTTTCATGGAAAAATATTAAGGGCTCATACCCACTTGTGAGACAGAGTTGGAGTATGTTAGTTTTTTGGATTACATGAAAGATTTTAGTTGTTAAAATTGTGTACACTCCCATGCCTGGAAGAGCAACATGAGGCCTCTTTAAATAATGTGCCATTTTAAGGAAGTGGGTCTTTTGTAGATTGCCCTAGGAGGGAGCCAAAAATTGGGAGGCACCCAATGCCCCTGGATAGAGACGCGCATGAAGGGCCTTTTAAATATGTGCCCATTATAAGGAAGTGGGTCTTTTGTAGTATTGTCCTTTGGCAGGGCAGCCAAAAATTGGAAGGCACCAATGCCCATGCGTGCATGAGGGCCTCTTTAAATATTGTGCCCATTTTAAGGAAGTGGGTCTTTTGTAGTATTGCCCTAGGCAGGCGCCAAAATTGGGAGGACACTCTGTATGCCCTGGATAGAGGCATGCATGAGGGCCTCTTTTAATATTGTGCCCATTATAAGGAAGTTGTATTTTGTAGGATTGCCCTAGGCAGGGAAGCCAAAAATTGTGTGGCACACCAACCCCTATAGAGGTGTGCATGAGGGCCTCTTTAATAATGTGCCCATTTTAAGGAAGTGGGTTTTTTGTAGGATTGCCCTAGCAGGGAAACCAAAAGTTGGTAGGCACCCAATGCCCCTGGATAGAGGGTGCATGAGGGCCTCTTTTAATATTGTGCCCATTATAAGGAAGTGGGTCTTTTGTAGGATTGCCCTAGGCAGGGAAGCCAAAAATTGTGGGCACCCTTAACCCCTGGATAGAGGCGTGCATGAGGGCCTCTTTTAATATTGTGTCCATTATAAGGAAGTGGGTCTTTTGTAGGATTGCCCTAGGCAGGAAGCCAAAATTGGTGAGGCACCCAATGCCCCTGGATAGAGGCGTGCATGAGGGCCTCTTTTAATATTGTGCCCATTATAAGGAAGTGGGTCTTTTGTAGGATTGCCCTAGGCAAAAGAAGTCAAAAATTGTGTGGCACTCTATACGACCCCTGGATAGAGGCGTGCATGAGGGCCTCTTTAATATTGTGTCCATTATAAGGAAGTGGGTCTTTTGTAGGATTGCCCTAGGCAGGAAGCCTAAAGTTGGGAGGCACCCAATGCCCCTGGATAGAGGGTGCAAGGGTCTTTTTATATTGTCCCATTATCAAGGAGTGGGTCTTGTAGGTTTGTAGGGCAAATAAGTAAAAAGTATTAGCCCAAATGGAACATGAAAAGTTTGGGCCTGTACTTCTGTACATGGACAAATTACCTGGGGTCTGATGCTATTTGCGGTAGGTTACATGGTTTTATGATCTGACCGACACTAAATGATTATAAATAGCTCGCTAAACATATGTGTTGTGTGGTGAGATGGTTTGCAAGTTCAGGGGGGGCGCCAATCCAAACCTTGTTCATCTTGATCAGAGTAAGCCGTCAGCATTTTCAGTTGACAGGCAGGTGCGTTTATCAGTAATGATTCCACCTGCGGCACTAAAAACACACTCTGACAAAACGCTAGCGGCAGATCAGGCCAGGATTTTCCAAGGTGTAGAGAGCCAATTCCTGCCACATGTCCAGCTTGGATACCCAATAATTATAAGGCATAGAGGAGTCTAGGAGCACTTTTGTATGATCGGCAAGGTACTCCCTCAGTATCTTCGCAAACTTTGCAGTCCTTGTGACACTACCCCGCACCTCAGGGCCTGTGCTATGGGAGGTGCTGAGAAAACTGTCCAGATCTTTGATAGTGTTCCCCTACCTCTGCTGGTTTGGACTTGTGCCTCTCTCGGCCGGACGCCTTGGTTGTCCACCGAATCTTGACCTCTGCCGCTAGCGTTTTCAGAAGGAAATTTTTTTACTAATTCCGCGACTATGGCCTTCTGCAGCATTTTTGTAGACCTCTCCGCCTCGGGAATTAAGAGAAATAAAGTTCTCCTTGTAGCGTGCATCTAAAAGTGTCACCAACCAGTAATGAATGTTAAACCAAGAGAAAGATATGTGTTAAGTTTGACCGGGTTCAGGGAGAGACACTCACAATGTATGGAGTATCAAAAAATAAACTTTATTAAGTAACAATGAGGCCAATATAACACAAGAACAGGATTAAAAGCATTTAAAAACAGTGTGGAGACACTGTACACAAGTACCTAGCCCTATTAGTAGGTGTAAAGAAACATTAAAGAAAGCTAGAAGGCTAATCTCTAATAGAGTACCGTATATACTCGTGTATAAGCCGACCCGTGTATAAGCCGACCCCCTACTTTTGCCCCCAAAACCTGGGAAAACCTATTGACTCGTGTATAAGCCGAGGGTGGACCCCAGCACAGGTATACAGCCCCCAGCAGTGTGATATACAGGCCTCCCCAGTGGCATATACAGGCCCCAGCAGTATATACAGCAGCCCCAGTGGTATACAGCAGCCTCCCCAGTATATACAGCAGCCCCAGAGGTATATACAGCAGCCCCAGTGGTAGTATACAGCAGCAGCCCCAGTGGTATATACAGCAGCAGCTCCAGTAGTTAGTATACAGCAGCCCCAGAGGTATATACAGCATCCCCAAGTAGGGTAGTATACAGCAGCCCCAGAGGTAGTATACATCGGACAGCAGCCCCAGAGGTATATACATCCCCAGTGGTAGTATACAGCAGCCCCAGAGGTATATACAGCCCCAGTGGTAGTATCCAGCAGCCCCAGAGGTATATACAGCCCCAGTGGTAGTAAACAGCGCCCCAATATTCAGCCGGATAAACGCCCATGGTATACTGGCCCCCACCAGTAACACACAGCCCCCCCTCATTAGTATGTCCCCCCCTCCTTAGTATGTCCCCCCCCCCAGGCTGCGGCAGCTGTCAAAATAACAAACACTTTATACATCACCTTCCGGTGCAGCTCCTCCGGTCCCAGCTTCTTCTTCCTGCTTGTGCCGGCTTCTGTGACCGCGCGCAGGAAATGACGTCATCTCCTGCGCCCGGTCACATGACACCGGCACAAGCAGGAAGAAGAAGCCGGGACCGGAGGAGCTGCGCCGGAAGGTGATGTATAAAATGTTTGTTATTTTGACAGCTGCCGCAGCCTGGGGGAGACATGATAAGGAGGGGGGGCTGTTTATTACTGCTGGGGGACCCATAATAAGGAGGGGGGGCTGTGTAGTGCAATATGCACGGCATCCCCCCGCCGCTGATGGACGGGGGGATGCCGTGCATATTCATTGCACTAATGAGGCGGCCCCACGTGACCGCCTGCGGTCACCGCGGCCCCCTCCTGCCTCCTCCAGCCACCGGTGCAGCCCCCCCCCCACAGCATACCGTATGACCCGTGTATAAGCCGAGGGGGGCACTTTTCAGCCCAATTTTTTGGGCTGAAAAACTCGGCTTATACACAAGTATATACGGTAAATGTTTCTGGTGGTCAGACTGGTAGTCCCTGGTTAGGGGTACATTGAGCTGCTGGTATAACATGCAGTAATGAAGACCCACACTGGTGTAATGTGCTTGAACAGCATGTAATAAGTAGATAACATGTATTATACAATCAAGTGCCAGATGTTAAGTAGTACATTTGAGTCCCAGTAAGCGGAAGTTAACAAATGAAACATGCAGTAAAAGGATGAATAGGTTGTCCTATGTGATAACAGATGAACAAGTTCAGATGACAATGAACTGATGGTAATATACAACCCAGTAACTGTTGTAATCAAAATAAACCATTCAGCATGTTGAAAAAGGACCTTCTGAAACAATGGCAACAAGTAATGAGTGTCCGCCAAGATGTTGATAACGCGAGGGTCACAAGACAGGCAGCGTAACATAAAGTCAGCCATGTGCGCCAGGCTGTTAACAGGCAAGACTTCAGGGTCCTCACCAACAGCATGACTGGCCATGCTGGCCTCATCATCCTCCTCCTCCTCTTCCCTGTCCTCTGGCCATCCACGCCGAACCGGTCTGACGGTTGTGCATGTATTACCTTGAATTCCGCATGAAAGTAGCTCTATTTCTTCATCCTCCTCCTCCTCGTCATAGTCCTCCAATGCACGTTGGGATGAGATGAGGCTGGGCTGTGTGTAATCACCCAGTACGGTTTCTTGCTCCAACTCATCGTGCTCCGCCTGCAATGCATCGTCTTTGATTTTGAGCAGAGAGCGTTTTAGAAGACAGAGAAGTAGGATGGTGACGCTAATGATGGCGTCATTGCCGCTCACCATCTTGGTGGAGTCCTCAAAGTTTTGGAGGACGGTACATATGTCGGGCATCCATGTCCACTCCTGAGGTCTTATGTGTGGAGTTTGAACCGTATACCGATGGCCTAGTTGATGCTGGTACTCAACAACTGCCCTCTTCTGCTCACAAATCCTGACCAACGTGTGCAGTGTGGAATTCCAACACGTGGGGACATCACACACCAGTCTGTGAGCCGGAAGCTGCAAACGCCGCTGAAAGCCGGCAAGGGCGGCAGAAGCAGTAGATGAGTTTCTAAAATGGGCTCACAGGCGGCGTACTTTGCCGAGCAGATCCGACAGCTCCGGGTAGGATTTAATAAACCACTGAACCACGAGGTTGAGCACATGGGCCACGCATGGAACATGTGTCAGCTCGCTTCGCCTCAGAGCCGCCACCAGATTCTGGACATTATCACACACGACCATGCCTGGCTGTAGGTTCAGCGGTGTGAGCCAGTGATCTGCCTGCTGTTTCAGAGCTGTCCACAACTCTTCAGCATTGTGGGGTGTGTCACCTACGCATATTAGCTTCAGCACAGCCTGTTGCCGCTTAGCCAAGGCAGTGCTGCGGTGCTTCCAGCTTGGGACTGGTGTGGAGGGTGAAGTGGAGGAGGAGGAGGCTGAGGAGCATGATGTTCCGGAGCTGTACACTGTGGGTGAAACCCTGACTGAGTTTGGGCCTGCAATCCTTGGCGTTGGAAGGATGTGTTCCGTCCCAAGCTCAGACTGGGTCCCGGCTTCCAGAATATTAACCCAGTGTGCCGTCAGCAAGATGTACCGGTGCTGCCCACGAGCACTTGTCCACGTGTCCGTGGTTAGGTGTACTTTGCCTGAAACTGCGTTGTTAAGGGCACATCTGATATTTTGTGACACGTGCTTATGTAATGCGGGGACAGCACACCGGGAGAAATAGTGGCGGCTGGGGACCGAGTAACGTGGGACAGCCGCCACCATCAGGTTGCGGATTGCTTCTGTCTTCACTAGCCTAAAGGGCAACATTTCCTGTGCAAGCAGTCACGAAATGTGTGCATTTAAAACTGTGGCATGTGGGGCGTTGGCAGCATATTTGGCGCCTGCGTTCCAAAGATTAGTGTATGGATAACTGAACGCTGCGCTAGGACAAAGACGTGGTTGATGATGGTGCTATTTCTGCTTGTGCAACTACAGGTGAAGGACAGGAGGTATCTTCGCATGCAGTATGGACAGCGGATTGTCTTGCACGCACAACAGTGGAAGATGCAGCGGTGTCACCCGCAGACACTGCTCCTGGACTCTGGTGTACATCTCACAAAGTCTGGTGCTTTGCTGACATGTGCCTGATCATGCTGGTGGTGGTCAGGCTGCTACTTTTGCTACCCCTGCTGATGCTGGCATGGCAGGTGTTGCAAATGGCCTTTTTGGAATTATCTGCAGACACCTTAAAAAACAGCCAGCCTTGGGAAGACCTAACAGTTGTACTTGCAAATTTTGTCGTGTTGTTGTTCTGGGGAACGGTTGCCAGCCTTCTGCCTGCGGCCACCACCCTGCTTCTTCCGGCCTGTTGTGATGCTACGCCTAACTCCCCCTGTGCACTGCTGTCCTCGCTCTGCATGTCCTCCTGCCAGGTTGGGTCAGTTACTTGATCATCCACCACGTCGTCTTCCACTTCCGCACCCTGGTCCTCCTCCAGACTTTCTGGCAATTGTGTCTCATCATCGTCCACATCTTGTTGAGGCACGTTCCCACCATTGCCTTCATGAGACCGTGGCTGCTCAAATATTTGGGCATCGGTACATACAATCTCCTCATGACCCACTTCAACTGGAGCTGGCAAGAGGCCAGAATCTACGAATGGATAAGTTTCAGAGTGTCCAAGTTTGGGATCAGTTATGTCCGGGCCCGGGCACTCGGCATGGTGGGAGGAAGGAGGATCAGGGTGTGGAATGTGCGGTCCAGTCTCACGGCTACTGACACTTGACCGTGTGGAAGACAGAGTATTTGTGGTGGTGCCAAACTGACTGGAAGCATTATCTGATATCCAACTAACAACCTGTTGACACTGGTCTTGGTTTAATAGTGATGTACTGCTGCGGTCCCCTAGAAATTGGGACAGGAAGGTCGAGCGAGATGATGTGGGCGTTTGTCGTGGCGCAATTCGAGCTTGCACACACCCTCGGCCTCTGCCTGCACCACCATCACGTCTAGTTCCTTGTCCCTTGCCACCGACCTTGCACATTTTCAATGTTGTGCTGCCTATATACAGCTAAATGAAGATGTCCAAAAGATGGTTTTTAGCTGCACACTGAGATTACACATTACAGCGGTTTAATCCCGGCAGCTGGAACGGTCAGACACAAACGCTGCCACGTATACCGTGTTTTGGCGTATACTACTTGGAGCTACAAGCCACTACTGCCGCACTAAGATGCAAAATGAAGGCAGACAAGAGTTGGTTTTTAGCTGGACACAGAGATTACAGATTAAATCCTAGGAGGTGTACTGGTCAGACACAAACACTGACGAGAATACTAAGTGTTTTGGCGTATCCTAATTTCCGCTACAACCCACTCGTGGTGCACACAAATGGTAAATGAATGCAGACAAGATTTGATTTTTAGCTGGATACTGAGAGTAGAGATTAAAGCCCTGCAGGTGGACTGATCAGACACAAATGCTGACGAGAATACAGAGTGTTTTGGCGTATCCTAATTTATACTAAAACCACATCCTGGCGCACACAAATGGTAACTGAATGCAGACAAGATTTGGTTTTTAGCTGGACACTGAGATTAGAGATTAAAGCCCTGCAGGTGGACTGGTCAGACACAAACGCTGCCGAGAATACAGAGTGTTTTGGCGTAACCTAATTTACACTACAACCCCCTCCTGCCGCACTAAGATGCTAAATTAATGCAGACAAGAGTTGGTTTTCAGCTGGACGCTGAGATTAGAGATTAAAGCCCTGCAGGTGGACTGGTCAGACACAAACGCTGACGAGAATGTAGAGTGTTTTGGCGTATCCTAATTTACACTACAAACCTACTCCTGCCACACTAAGATACTAAATTAATGCAGACAAGAGTTGATTTTTAGCTGGACACTGAGATTTGAGATTAAAGCCCTGCAGGTGGACTGGTCAGACACAAACGCTGACGAGAATGTAGAGTGTTTTGGCGTATCCTAATTTACACTACAACCTACTCCTGCCGCACTAAGATACTAAATTAATGCAGACAAGAGTTGATTTTTAGCTGGACACTGAGATTTGAGATTAAAGCCCTGCAGGTGGACTGGTCAGACACAAACACTGACGAGAATACAGAGTGTTTTGGCGTATCCTAATTTACGCTACAACCTACTCCTGCCTATAGAGAGCTAAATTAATCCCCAAAAGCACTGTTTTGGGATGGATGAGATTTCCAGCCTGTACTCCATCCCCAGATGTGATGCAGGCTGGTATACTGGCACAACGAAGTTTGCTATATACCCTGCCTCCCTGCCTGCCTGTATACAGCTCTATTAGTCCTCACAAGGACTGTTGTGGTAATTAGATTGTCATCCCTGCGCCTACACTAGCTGAAAGGCCACAAATCTGTCCCTCAATCAGCAGCACCTCTCCCTACACTGACTGTCTGTGGAGCAGAGTGACGAGCACAGCTCGGTCAGGTTTATAAAGACCTGATGACACTGTGCGGCCAGCCAATCACTGTAATGCCACAACCAACATGGCTGTGGCATTACAGTGTCTGTCAGCCAATCCCTGCATGTGGGCTGGCTCTGTAAAAAGCACCAACATGCAGGGAGGTGGACCCCGAGCATAGCAAGAGTATCGCGAGATTACTCCGTTCTCGCCGAGTACCACGAGTACCAAGATATTCGTGTGAATACCGAGTAGTGAGAAGCATACTCGCTCATCCCTAGAGATAATCCATTCTGGCTGTGCCAATGGAATCGATTAAGCCCATGTTAAGCTATGTTCACACTGGACGTTTTTGATTTGATTTTGCTGTTGCGTTTTGTTTTTTTGAAAACTGCACCAAAAACGGATCAGTCTCTGCGCCTGCCAGCAAAGTGAATGGGATTTTCACATTACTGTGCAGACGTTGTCGTTTTTGACTGCTGCGTTATTGGTGCAGAAAGAGCATCCAGAAAATAATAAACATTTCAGTTAGTGCTCTGTTTTCCTGCTGCGCTCTCCCCACCACAAACGCTCAAATTACTTACCCTCCCTGGCGATCCCTCAACGAGTGATGTCTTTCTACCAGGCATCGGCAGGAACCGTGGGTACAGTACTGTCAGGACCTGACGATGAGCCTGAGAGTCACATGGGCAGGTCTTGTCAGTATTCGTACTACTTGCATGTCCTGCTGATGCCTGGAATTAAGACATCGCCGGTCCTTGCCGTGAGATCACTGGGGTGGGTAATAAAGTGTGTGTGTCTCTGTCTGTGTGTCTGTGACACCCAAAAAATTAGCAAAAGAGCTACACAAACAGATGGTGCATTTGTGATGCTTTTTTGCCAAAAAAGACATTCCGTTTTTGGTGCAGAAACTGCACTTAACCCCTTAAGGACCGAGTCACTTTGCAGCTTAATGACCGGACCATTTTTTGTAATTCTGACCACTCTCCCTTTATGAGGTAATATCTCTGGAACGCTTCAACGGATCCTAGCGATTATGAGATTGTTTTTTCGTGACATATTGGGCTTCATGTTAGTATTAAATGTAGGTCGATAATTTTTGCGTTTATTTGTGAAAAAATAAAAAATTTGGCAAAAATTTTGAAAATTTAGCAATTTTCAAATTTTTTATTTTTATTCTGCTAAACCAGAGCGTTATGTGACACAAATAATAGTAAATAAATCACATTTCCCACATGTCTACTTCACATCAGCACAATTTTGGAAGAAAAAAAAAAATTTGGTAGGACGTTATAAGGGTTCAAAGTTCATCAGCAATTATTCATTTTTCCAGCAAAATTTACAAAACAATTTTTTTTAGTGACCACATCACAATTGAAGTCCCTTTGAGGGGCGTACATGACAGAAAACGCCCAAAAGTGACACCATTCCAAAAACTGCACCCCTCAAGCTACTCAAAACTATATTCAAGAAGATTATTAACCCTTCAGGTGCTTCACAGGAACTAAAATAAAGTTGAAGGAAAAAATGGACATTTTAATTTTTGTAACAAAAATGTTCTTTTAGCCTCAATTTTTTCATTTTCACATGGGCAACAGGATAAAATGCATCCTAAAATTTGTTGGGCAATTTCTCCTGAGTACACCGATACCTCATATGTGGTCATAAACCACTGTTTGGGCGCACGGCAGGACTGAGAAGGGAAGGAGCGCAATTTGAATTTTAGAGCCAATTTTCCGTTCAAAAAGTGAAATGGCGCTCCTTCACTTCTGAGCCTTGCCGTGCGCCCAAACATTGGTTTATGACCACATATGAGGTATCGGTGTACTCAGGAGAAATTGCCCAACAAATTTTGGGATGTATTTTATCCCTTTGCCCATGTGAAACTAAAAAAATGTAGGCAAAAAGAAATTTTTTGTGAAAAAAAAGTGTTTTTTTAATTTTTATGGATGAATTTGTGAAGCATCTGGGGTTCAAAATGCTCACTATGCATCTAGATACCTTCCTTAGGGGGTCTAGTTTCCAAAATGGGGTCATTTGTGGGGGAGCTCCAATGTGGAGACACACGGGGACCCTCCATACGCGACATGGTGTCCGCTAACAATTTGAATGGAAAATGAGCTCAAGTTGTTAGCGGACATCATGTCGCGTTTGGAGGGTCCCTGTGTATCTCCACATTGGAGCTCCCCCACAAGTGACCCCATTTTGGAAACTAGACCCCCCAAGGAACGTATCTAGATGCATAGTGAGCACTTTGAACCCCCATATGCTTCAGAAATTCATCCGTAAAAATGAAAAAGCACTTTTTTTTCCACTAAAAAATTATTTTTTCATTATTACGGATCAATTTGTGAAGCATCTGGGGGTTCAAAGTGCTCACTATGTACCTAGATATGTTCCTTTGGGGGTCTAGTTTCCAAAATGGGGTCACTTGTGGGGGAGCTCCAATTTGGAGACACACAGGGACCCTCCAAACGCGACATGGTGTCCGCTAACAATTTGAGCTCATTTTCCATTCAAATTGTTAGCGGACAGAATGTCGCGTTTGGATGGTCCCCGTGTGTCTCCACATTGCAGCTCCCCCACAAGTGACCCCATTTTGGAAACTAGACCCCCTAGGAACGTATCTAGATGCATAGTGAGCACTTTGAACCCCCAGGTGCTTTACAAATTGATCCGTAAAAATGAAAAAAGAAACTTTTTGTGGAAAAAAAGTGCTTTTTCATTTTTATGGATGAATTTGTGAAGCATCTGGGGGTTCAAAGTGCTCACTATGCATCTAGATACCTTCCTTAGGGGGTCTAGTTTCCAAAATGGGGTCACTTGTGGGGGAGCTCCAATGTGGAGACACACCGGGACCCTCCAAACGCGACATGGTGTCCGCTAACAAATTGAGCTAATTTTCCATTCAAATTGTTAGCGGACACCATGTCGCGTTTGGAGGGTCCCGGTGTGTCCCCACATTGGAGCCCCCCACAAGTGACCCCATTTTGGAAACTAGACCCCCTAAGGAACGTATCTAGATGCATAGTGAGCACTTTGAACCCCAGATGCTTCACAAATTCATCCATAAAAATGAAAAAGCACTTTTTTTTCCACAAAAAGTTTCTTTTTTCATTTTTACGGATCAATTTGTGAAGCCCCTGGGGGTTCAAAGTGCTCACTATGCATCTATATACGTTTATTTGGGGGTCTAGTTTCCAAAATGGGGTGAATTATGGGGGAGGTCCAATGTGGAGACACACAGGGGCTCTCCATACGCAACATGGTGTCCACTAACAATTGGAATTGTTAGCGGACACCTTGTAGGATATAAAGAGCCCCTATGTGCCTAAACATTGAAGCTCCCCCACAAGTGACCCCATTTTGGAAACTAGACCCCCCAAGGATTATATCTAGATGACTCTGAACCCCCAGGTGCTTCACAAATTGATCCGTAAAAATGAAAAAAGAAACTTTTTTGTGGAAAAAAAAAAGTGCTTTTTCATTATTATGGATGAATTTGTGAAGCATCTGGGGGTTCAAAGTGCTCACTATGCATCTAGATACGTTCCTTCGGGGGTCTAGTTTCCAAAATGGGGTCACTTGTGGGGGAGCTCCAATGTTCAGGCACACAGTTAGGGTCTCTCCATACCCGACATGGTTTCCGCTAACAATTGGAGCTAATTTTCTATTGAAATTGTTAGCGGACACCATGTCGCATATGGAGAACCTGTGTGCCACCAGCACAAGGGCAACTGGTAGAGTTGGGGTACAGCACCAGAAAATGCCGCCTCTAATGAATGCGCTATTTTCTTGGGTGGCTGTGGGTTGAAATTTGCAGCGCAGGGGACCCACAACATTTGGTTCTCCACGCTGAGGATTCCAGTCAGCCAGCTACCAAGTTGTACATGGCTGGCTACAAAAAATACAGCGAAGCCCACTTTTTTTTATTTCTAGAACTAATTCTAGAAAAAAAAAATGGCGTAGGGCTCCGCCATATTTTTGGTCCAGCCAGGTACAACTTGGCAGCTACAGACTGCCAGCAACCCCCAGCTGCCTTGTTGTACCTGGCTGCAACAAAAATACAGCGAAGCCCATTTTTTTTTATTTCTAGAACTAATTCTAGAAAAAAAAATGACGTAGGGCTCCGCCATATTTTTGGTCCAGCCAGGTACAACTTGGCAGCTGCAGACTGCCAGCAACCCCCAGCTGCCTTGTTGTACCTGGCTGCAACCAAAAATACAGCGAAGCCCATTTTTTTTTTATTTCTAGAGCTAATTCTAGAAAAAAAAATGACGTAGGGCTCAGCCATATTTTTGGCCCAGCCAGGTACAACTAGGCAGCTGGGGGCTGGAATCCTCAGCATAGAGAGGCCCAAGCGTTCTGGGCCCCCCATGCTGCGAATTGCAGCCCGCAGCCGCCCCAGAAAATGGCGCATTCATTGAAGCGCCATTTTCTGGCGCTGTACCCATGCTCTTCCAGTTGCCCTGGTGCCGGTGGCAAACTGGGTAATAAAGGGGTTAATGCCAGCTTTTTATTGGCAGCTGGCACTAAGCCCGAGATTCATAATATTGGGCCAATGTTAGACCCGCCATTAGGAATCTCTGATAATTAGTCAATAGATACACACAGAGAAAAATATTTTTATTAGAAAAAAAACACAAACAAATTTCGGACTCCATCTTTATTATAAAAAGATCCGACGTAGTCCACAACGAAGGTCCCACGACGCTCGATCGTTTCCGACGGGATCCCCATGCAGGGGGATGGGGGATCAGGGATCCCCATGCAGGCGGATGGGGGATCAGGGATCCCCATGCAGGGGGATGGGGGATCAGGGATCCCCATGCAGGGGGATCAGGGATTCCCCTGCAGGGGGATGGGGGATCAGGGACCCCCATGCAGGGGGATGAGGGATCCCCATGCAGGGGGATGGGGGATCAGGGATCCCCATGCAGGGGGATGAGGGATCCCCATGCAGGGGGATGGGGGATCAGGGATCCCCGTGCAGGGGGATGGGAGATCAGGGATCCTCATGCAGGGGGATGGGGGATCCCCATGCAGGGGGATGGGGCATCAGGAATCCCCCTGCAGGGGGATGGGGGATCAGGGATCCCCCTGCAGGGGGATGGGGGATCAGGGATCCCCATGCAGGGGGATGGGGGATCAGGGATCCCCATGCAGGGGGATCAGGGATCCCCATGCAGGGGGATGGGGGATCAGGGATCCCCATGCAGGGGGATCAGGGATCCCCCTGCAGGGGGATGGGGGATCAGAGATCCCCATGCAGGGGATCAGGTATCCCCCTGCAGGGGGATGGGAGATCAGGGATCCCCATGCAGGGGGATGGGGGATCAGGGATCCCCATGCAGGGGGATCAGGGATCCCCATGCAGGGGGATGGGGGATCAGGGATCCCCATGCAGGGGGATGAGGGATCCCCATGCAGGGGGATGGGGGATCAGGGATCCCCATGCAGGGGGATGAGGGATCCCCCTGCAGGGGGATGGGAGATCAGGGATCCCCATGCAGGGGGATGAGGGATCCCCCTGCAGGGGGATGGGAGATCAGGGATCCCCATGCAGGGGGATGGGGGAGGTCTTACTCTGCAGACGTCGGGCGGCGGTGAGAGGAAGCCGGAGGACGCAGGCAGGAGGACGCAAGCGGGAGGCGGCGGCGGCAGGAGGAGGTGAGTACCGGTCACCGGCGGTGGGGTTGGCCGGGGACAGCGGGGGGGTCCCAGAAACAGCAGGGGACGGGGGATAGCGGGGGGACCCAGAAAAAGCAGGGGACGGGGGATAGCGGGGGGCCCAGAAACAGAGGGGGACAGGGGGATGAGCCGGGGGGGGCAGACACAGCGGGGGACAGGGGTATGAGCGGGGGGGGGCAGACACAGTTGGGGGACAGGGGGATGAGGGATGAGCGGGGGGCAGACACAGCAGGGGACAGGGGGATGAGCGGGGGGCAGGCACAGCGGGGGACAGGGGGATGAGCAGGGAGGGCAGACACAGTGGGGGTCAGGGGGATGAGGGGAGGGGGTGATGCCCATCAGAGGGCACAAGCAGGGGATGTGTGCAGGAGCCGGCCACAGCTGACAGCCCGGCTCCTGCAGAGATCATGCAGGGAAGTGCTGACATTCAGCACTTTCCTGCGCGATCTTGATGTGATCGGTCGGTCAGATTGACTGACCGATCACATCGCTCTGAGTGTGGGGACCCCTAAAAAGGGTCCCCACACCTCTGCCCCTAACCCTCAGCTGTCGCTGACAGCTTTTAGAATTGAACTGTCACTGTTCGTTTAGAAGCAGTGACAGTTCAAAGCCATGACGAGTATACTCGTCATGATGCGGGAACTGACATCTTTTCATGACGAGTATACTCGTCATTAGTCGTAAAGGGGTTAAAACAGATCATCAAAAACAGAGCACAAATGCTCTGTGTGAATGAGGCCTGAATCTGACTAATCAATCAGACAAATAAGAAATTTGGGCAACATTTTTGAAACTTCAATTTTATATACAGTACTTCTTTTCACATTTTTTTTACACTAAGTTCTATACCATACATGTTCCATCTGATTCAGTTTCTGGAAATCTCACTGAGAAATATCTTGGAATGATGGTAGACAGACATTGAGGAGAGTTAAGGGACCGTCACACGCCGCCATATCGCCGGCGAGATCGCTGGCAATTCCCGAATTCGGCAATGTGGAAACCACATCGCATGTGCGTCGTGGTGTGTGACTGGGTGATTCTACGGCGAGAAATCGCTGGTGGAGCGTCACCTGATTGCCCTGCCCTGCACTGCAGTGAAATCAGGTGATATCCACCAGGCGATTTCAGCGGATCGTGCCATGTGACAGGGTGATAACAACGTACACAGCAATCCTGAAATAAGTCCTGTAGGCGTGCTTGGATGTTGTTTTTTTCGCGCCACATCTGCAGCGATTGGGGGTGATGCTGCGTACCGATTTGCTGACCGTGTCTGAAGTGCCTTATTTGATGGTTCGAACGTTCACGCAAGGCTGACCAATGGGAAACCAGTTCCATCCACCAATCGCAGTGATAGGGGCGCGGTGAAACCCACTCTAGCACGCCCCTATCAAAACAGTATACCCACATCGATGCTAGCTACGATTGTGGCGTGTGACGGGGCAATGTGTGAAGGGAAGATCGCTTCCAGTCTTCTGCAGGAAATTTCCGGAACGCAGGATAGCCGAAGATCGCACGCGAGATCGCTATGTGTGACAGCTCCACAGCGAGGTAAAAAAAAGTGCCTGAAACGTGCGCGTTCACATCAAATCGCTGGCGATATGTAAGCCATATGGCAGCGTGTGACGGTACCTTAAATTGATGATTGTTCAAATATTTTAATTGAAGCACAAAATTTTATATGTGTATGGTTTATTGATAAATATCCTGAATCTCATCTTGGGTGAAAGTATTCCGGAACATCCTAAAGAATAGTCTATGTTCCAGATTTGGGCTGTAGATGCTATCGCTGCATGTTAATCTATTCTCTTGCAGATAAAATGCTCCCTATTTTCTATTCAGCCTTGGTTAGCATCCTGTTGTCTTTCATGTGTCCTAGTCTGTTTTCATTCGGGGATTCTCAGCCTTGCCAGCTCACACACTCAGGATACGTGCCAGCTCCACATCTGTCTCTGTGCTGGGAATTTACACAGAGCTGATGATCTGGTCATTACTGAAAATTCTTACTGCAAAGAGATCAATTTCGTTAGGTAGCTCGTAGCGGACTGTAGACATTAGTAGCCACAATTAAGTTAATAACGCATTTAGTTTTACAGGGCTGTTACCTAGTAGTGCTATTATCGTGTATTGGTGAGAAGATATTGGAAAACATCGCTTTAAAATAAAAATGTCATACACTACCAATACTGGGCAAAGCTCACATTATAAGTGTAAATCAGGGATATTACAGCACATTTGTAAGACTTTAGCCCTGTTATAGGTACACACAGCTGATTCCATGAGAGCAACCATCACAGAAAATGTCCCTGTTCAACAGAAGCTGTCTGTGCTGACAACACCTGCCAGATAGCTGTGTGCCAACCAACAGCAGTGTGTAGGGTCTGCCAGGTCTTCACAGAAACAACGTTTATACAATGGTATAAAACTACGTGGGGTAGGAACTATAGTCACAGACAGCGTCTGGTGCCATAAAGAGCCCAAGAACGCTTTGCCAGATACTGTCACCAAAACTTGCTGCGGGTCTTTTGCAGTAACATGAGCATTTTTTACCAAGTGCCGTTTTAGGATTCTGGTGACAGCCAGTGATAGCTTCTTCTTTCTGCCACATACTTTCTGCCTAAGACCACTGTTCATGGTCATCAGCCTAAATACCGCTTATCAAGATTACTGATTTGGGCTTTTTTGATCAATTTTTAATGTGTGATTTTGCATAAATTTATTAGATTGTTAACTTTTTGGAATAATGTGCTCATTTTGTGTTTTTTATCACAATTATTATCTAGTTATGGTAGATAGTGTTTAACTATGAACTTGCAAATTGTGCTTTTAGCTGCATCTCTGAGAACATTCAATGCCTAAATCTCATATGGTGGCTTACAATTTTCCCATACTCCTAGACCTGAGAACAGAGCAGGTGGTGGTGTTGGTCTACTCTATTCAACAAATTGTGCTTTTCAGGTTATCCCACCTGTCCCCTCACTTATCTTCCCTTCTTTTGAGGTACACACTGTTAGACTCTACAGGCCCTTCTCCCTGCGAGTGGCAGTGCTGTATCACCCTCCAGGTTGCCCACGTCAATTCCTTGATCACTTTGCCACGTGGCTTCCACACTTTCTATCCTGTGACCTTCCCACTCTCATCATGGGGGAATTAAACATCCCGATTGACAATCCTATCTCTTCATCTGCCTCTTATTTTTTAACTCTAACCTCCTCTCTTGGCCTTTCACAATTTACTAACTCTACCACACATGAAGATGGGAATACTCCGGACCTGATCTTCTCCCGGCTCTGCTCAGTGCATGATTTTACTAATTCCCCTCTTCCGCTCTCTGACCAGAATCTTCTTTCATTCTCAGTCAAGAATTGTCAACCCATCAAGGACACCCCCAACTCGTTCACCTATAAGAATATCCGTGCCATTAACACCCAGAAGCTTATAAACAATTTACAGTCTTCACTGGCCCCTATCTTCTCACTCTCATGTCCTGACTCTACTCTAAAAATCTATAATGAAACACTGCAAAGTGCCCTGGATAAATCTGCATCTCCTACACTTAGAACAACTTGGCACCGACAGTGGCAACCCTAGTACACGCTGCAAAAATGGTTTCTCCAGCAGTGCTCCAGGTGCGCTAAACGTCTGTGGAGAGATCCAACCTGGATGAAGATTTCATCCATTATAAATAGAGATGAGTGAGTACTAAAATGCTCAGGTGCTCGAAGCTCGGGCCAAGCATCCCAAGATACTCATGTACTCGGCCCGAGCACCGAGCCCAATATAATCCTATGGGAGACCCGAGTATTTTTCTGGAATGACCCCCGGCAGCATGGAAAAACCCTAAAAATGTCACAAAAGTATCAGAACAGTGCTCAAATGACATGGGAACAGCATGGGGAATACCCCTCAAAGCATTTCAGACCCCAAGGTCTCTGCTGTGAACAATGTTGTCAGACTATTACGCCACTTCTACGGACTGTCAAGAAAACGTTACAATTTGAAACCAAAATGGATTTTCAAGGAGAAAATATTAAGGGCTCATACCCACTTGTGAGACAGAGTTGGTGTATGTTAGTTTTTTGGATTACATGAAAGATTTTTTTTTTTTTTTTTAATTGCGTGGCACTCCCATGCCCCTGGGATGAGACGTACATGAAGGCCTCTTTAAATAATGTGCCCATTATAAGGAAGTTTGTCTTTTGTAGTATTGCCCTAGGCAGGGCTGCCAAAAGTTGGGAGGCACTTCAATGCCCCTGGATGGAGGCGTGCATGAGGGCCTCTTTAAATAATGTGCCCATTGTAAGGAAGTGGGTCGTTTGTAGTATTGCCCTAGGCAGGGCAGCCATAAATTGTGTGGCACTCCCATGCCCCTGCAAAGAGACGTACATGAAGGCCTCTTTAAATAATGTGCCCATTATAAGGAAGTGGGTCTTTTGTAGGATTGCCCTAGGCAGGGCAGCCAAAAATTGTGTAGGACTCCCATGCCCCTGGGAAGAGACGTACATGAAAGCCTCTTTAAATAATGTGCCCATTATAAGGAAGTGGGTCTTTTGTAGTATTGCCCTAGGCAGGGAAGCCAAAAATTGTGT
The DNA here is from genome assembly GCA_033576535.1 of Allobates femoralis. Lineage (NCBI taxonomy): Eukaryota > Metazoa > Chordata > Amphibia > Anura > Aromobatidae > Allobates > Allobates femoralis. The sequence goes on from JARQOC010000006.1 coordinate 332,173,565, forward strand.
GGCACTTCAATGCCCCTGGATAGAGGCATGCATGAGGGCGTCTTTTAATATTGTGCCCATTTTAAGAAAGTGCGTCTTTTGTAGTATTGCCCTGGGCAGCGAAGCCAAAAATTGTGTGGCACTTCAATGCCCCTGGATAGAGGCATGCATGAGGGCCTCTTTTAATAATGTGCCCATTATAAGGAAGTGGATCTTTTATAGGATTGCCCTAGGCAGGGAAGCCAAAAGTTGGGAGGCACTGTGATGCCCCTGGATAGAGGCGTGCATGAGGGCCTCTTTTAATATTGTGCCCATTTTAAGAAAGTGCGTCTTTTGTAGTATTGCCCTGGGCAGCGAAGCCAAAAATTGTGTGGCACTTCAATGCCCCTGGATAGAGGCATGCATGAGGGCCTCTTTTAATAATGTGCCCATTGTAAGGAAGTGGATCTTTTATAGGATTGCCCTAGGCAGGGAAGCCAAAAGTTGGGAGGCACTGTGATGCCCCTGGATAGAGGCGTGCATGAGGGCCTCTTTTAATATTGTGCCCATTTTAAGAAAGTGCGTCTTTTGTAGTATTGCCCTGGGCAGCGAAGCCAAAAATTGTGTGGCACTTCAATGCCCCTGGATAGAGGCATGCATGAGGGCCTCTTTTAATAATGTGCCCATTGTAAGGAAGTGGATCTTTTATAGGATTGCCCTAGGCAGGGAAGCCAAAAGTTGGGAGGCACTGTGATGCCCCTGGATAGAGGCGTGCATGAGGGCCTCTTTTAATATTGTGCCCATTTTAAGAAAGTGCGTCTTTTGTAGTATTGCCCTGGGCAGGGAAGCCAAAAATTGTGTGGCACTTCAATGCCCCTGGATAGAGGCATGCATGAGGGCCTCTTTTATTAATGTGCCCATTATAAGGAAGTGGATCTTTTATAGGATTGCCCTAGGCAGGGAAGCCAAAAGTTGGGAGGCACTGTGATGCCCCTGGATAGAGGCGTGCATGAGGGCCTCTTTTAATATTGTGCCCATTTTAAGAAAGTGCGTCTTTTGTAGTATTGCCCTAGGCAGGGAAGCCAAAAATTGTGTGGCACTTCAATGCCCTGGATAGAGGCATGCATGAAGGCCTCTTTTAATAATGTGCCTATTATAAGGAAGTGGGTCTTTTGTAGGATTGCCCTAGGCAGGGAAGCCAAAAATTGTGTGGCACTTCAATGTCCCTGGATAGAGGCGTGCATGAGGGACTCTTTTAATAATGTGCCCATTATAAGGAATGGGTCTTTTGTAGGATTGCCCTAGGTAGGGCTGCCAAAAGTTGGGAGGCACTGTGATGCCCCTGGATAGAGGCCTCTTTTAATATTGAGCCCATTTTATGAAAGTGGGTCTTTTGTAGTATTGCTCTTTGGCAGGGCAGCTAAAAATTGGGAGGCACCCCAATGCCCCTGGAAAGAAACATGGAGGAGAGCCTCTAAATATTGTTCCCATTACAAAGGAGCGGGTCTCCTGTACTTGTAATGCTCATTCTGTAAGCATGGACTAAAACATTTACCCCTGGGGGGTATACAGGAAACTACTGCCTAACTTTTGAACGGTTAGGGTCATCATCATCATAAATATGATGTAAAAAAATTATGTCGCACTGATCATATGATGGTGCCGGATGAGGAGAAGGAGGAGCAGTACAGCAAGTAGCCAAAGACATGAAGTGTGTACCGATGTGTGGAAGTGCGGAGGTGCATGGGAATCTACCGCCACAAAATTTAAATTCCGCTATCATTTGGTGGTGGTGTGGTGAAGTCAGGCCCAATCCAACCCTTGTTCATCTTGATCAGAGTCAGCCTGTCAGCATTTTCAGTTGACAGGCGGGTGCGTTTATCAGTAATGATTCCACCAGCTCTATTTTTTCATCCTCCTCCTCCTCGTCATACTCCACCAATGTACGTTGGGATGATATGAGGCTGGGCTGTGTGTAATCACCCAGTACGGTTTCTTGCTCCAACTCATTGTGCTCCGCCTGCAATGCATCGTCTTTGATTTTGAGCAGAGAGCGCTTTAGAAGACAGAGAAGCGGGATGGTGACGCTAATGATGGATTCATCGCCGCTCACCATCTTGGTGGAGTCCTCAAAGTTTTGGGGAACGGTACATATGTCGGACATCCATGTCCACTCCTGAGGTCTTATGTGTGGAGTTTGAACCGTATACCGATGGCCTAGTTGATGCTGGTACTCAACAACTGCCCTCTTCTGCTCACAAATCCTGACCAACATGTGCAGTGTGGAATTCCAACGCGTGGGGACATCACACACCAGTCTGTGAGCTGGAAACTGCAAACGCCGCTGAAAGCCGGCAAGGATGGCAGAAGCAGTAGGTGACTCTCTAAAATGGGCTCACAGGCGGTATACTTTGACGAGCAGATCAGACATTTCCGGGTAGAATTTAATAAACCGCTGAACCACAAGGTTGAGCACATGGGCCACGCATGGAACATGTGTCAGCTCGCCTCGCCTCAGAGCCGCCACAAGGTTCCGGCCATTGTCACACACAACCATGCCTGGCTGTAGGTTAAGCGGTGTGAGCCAGTGATCTGCCTGCTGTTTCAGAGCTGTCCACAACTCTTCAGCGTTGTGGGGTTTGTCACCTACGCATATTAGCTTCAGCACAGCCTGTTGCCGCTTAGCCGAGGCAGTGCTGCAGTGCTTCCAGCTTGGGACTGGTGTGGAGGGTGAAGTGGAGGAGGAGGGGGAGGAGGCTGAGGAGCATGACGTTCCAGAGCTGTACACTGTGGGGGAAACCCTGACTGAGTTAGGGCCTGCAATCCTTGGTGTCGGAAGGACGTGTTCCGTCCCAAGCTCAGACTGGGTCCTGGCTTCCAGAATATTAATCCAGTGTGCCGTCAGCGAGATGTACCAGCCCTGCCCACAAGCACTTGTCCATGTATCCGTGGTAAGGTGGACTTTGCCTGAAACTGCGTTGTTAAGGGCACGTATGATGTTTTGTGACACGTGCTTACGTAATGCGGGGAAGGCACATCGGGAAAAATAGTGGTGGCTGGGGTCAGAGTAACGTGGGACAGCTGCCGCCATCAGGTTGCGGAATGCTTCCGTCTCCACCAGCCTAAAAGGCAACATTTCCAGCGCAAGCAGTCGCGAAATGTGTGCATTTAAAACTAGGGCATGTGGGGCGTTGACAGCGTATTTGCGCCTGCATTCAAAAAATGGTGTATGGATAACTGAATGCTGTTCTGGGACAAGGACGTGGTTGATGATGGTGCTATTTCTGCTTGTGCAACTACTGGTGAAGGACAGGAGGCATCTTCGCATGCAGTATGGACAGCGGATTGTCTTGCACGCACAACAGTGGAAGATGCAGCGGTGTCATCCGCAGACACTGCTCCTGAACTCTGCTGTACATCCCACAAAGTCAGGTGCTTTGCTGACATGTGCCTCATCATGCTGGTGGTGGTCAGGCTGCTAGTTTTTCTACCCCTGCTGATGCTGGCATGGCAGGTGTTGCAAATGGCCTTTTTGGAATTATCTGCGGACACCTTAAAAAACAGCCAGAAGTTGTACTGGCAACCTTGTCGTGTTGTTGTTCCGGGGAACGGTTGCTTGCCTTCTGCCTGCGGACACCACCCTGCTTCTTCCAGCCTGTTGTGATGCTACGCCTAACTCCCCCTGTACACTGCTGTCCTCGCTCTGCATGTCCTCCTGCCAGGTTGGGTCAGTTACTGGATCATCCACCACGTCATCTTTCACTTCCGCACCCTAGTCCTCCTCCTGACTTTCTGTCAATCGTGTCTCATCATCGTCCACCTCTTGTTGAGACACGTTCCCACCGTTGCTTTCGTGAGACCGTGACTGCTCAAATATTTGGGCATCGGTACATACGATCTCCTCATGACCCACTTCAACTGGAGCTGGCGAGAGGCCAGTATCTACGAATGGATAAGTGAACAGCTCTTCAGAGTGTTCAAGTGTGGGATCAGTTATGTCCGGGCCGGGCACTCGGCATGGTGGGAGTAAGGAGTATCAGGATGTGGAATGTGCGGTCCAGTCTCACGGCTACTGACACTTGACCGTGTGGAAGACAGGGTATTTTTGGTAGTGCCAAACTGACTGGAAGCATTATCCAACTAACAACCTGTTGACACTGGTCTTGGTTTAATAGTGGTGTACTGCTGCAGTCCCTAGAAATTGGACAGAAGGTCGAGCGAGATGATGTGGGCGTTTGTCGTGGCGCAATTTGAACTTGCACACGGCCTCGGCCTCTGCCTGCACCACCATCACGTCCAGTTTGTTTAAGGAGCCAGCACCTCCTGCCGCGGTTACGCTGATACCAGTGTTCCTGCCAGAAAGACATCATAGTCCGAAAAGCGGACAAAGGAGGAAATACCGTACTTTTGAAAAAATCAGATTACGTAGAAGAAGCCAAAAGACAGCTCTCTGATAATAAAACATACTGTCCAATTCCATTAGACCCCACTGAAATAACAAAAGAAAAATTACGTATGCTTTTGAGAAAAGGAGTAGAAACAGGCGCCTTGACAAACAAGAAGGCTGAAAATCTCTTCCCTGAATTCCCCAAGAAGCCACACTGGTATTACCTGCCAAAGGTCCATAAATCATTGGTAGCCCCGCCGGGCAGGCTGATCGTGTCAGGAATCGGCTCACTTACTGAGCCACTCTCGCGATTCCTGGACTGGCGGTTGCGCCCATTGATGGATGGAATACCTTTGTATGTCAAGGATACCGGTGCCTTCCTGGATATTCTAGGTGAAATAGAGTGGCAAGATAACTTTCTAATGGCGTCTATCGACGTCGAAAGTTTATACACACGGATTCCACAAGATTTAGCCTTAGAAGTAATATCAGAGATATTAAAAGCCACGGATATGCCTGATCCATTAAAAACATTCATGATGGGGAAGGAAACCGAGGATCCGATTGAACACACTTATGCTACCCACAAGGGGAGGGGGCCTTAATTTCCCCAATATCCGCGGTTATAACCTAACGTGCTTGACCAGACATATCCTTGACTGGATGAGGGGGACGAGTAGATATTCCAACTTCTCTTTGGAGAGTGAACTGTGCCGCCCCTGGAGTTTGATTTCGTCGCTTCACGCTCCTGGCCCGTCACTGCCGCCCCTTTTGAGGACAGCCTCTGTCTTTAGGGATACCATAGCCTCGTGGAGGGCAGTCCGCAAAAAATTTAACCTATCATGGAAGATCTCCAAACACGTAGAACTGTGGAGACACCCGGCCTTCCCCCAGGGAAGGGAGAATAAATTGTTTAGGGTATGGGAGGAAAGGGGAATTGAGAGAGTCAAAGACTTGTTTCACACTACTGAACCAAGGTGGGCAACCTGGGTGGAGTTACAGACCAGATTTGGGTTGCCGGGGTCTCACACTCTTCAATACCTCCAGATCCGCAACCACATCATGACGGCTTTGAGGTCCATTGAGGCAGAATACATCAATAATGGGTGGGATACTTTACTAGCATTAGAGCGCTCCATCACCAGCATCTCCTCTATATATACCTCTATAAGAGACAGATTGCTCCCTGAAAATAGCGACAAACTATTCCACAGATGGACAGAACAACTTCATGACCCTGACATAAAGTCTAAAATATTATCGGGCTGGAAACAGTTGAGGGAACACGTTGTGGACGAGAGGTGGAGGGACTCTTACTTCCGCCTCGTCCACAGGGCCATATTGGGCTTCAATCTACGGCTCACAAAAGACAGACCGGATAGGCTGACGCGTTGTCCCAAGTGTGGGACACAAAATACGGACACGATTCACGGACTCTGGTATTGCCCTAACACCTTGAGACTCTGGGAGACGGTCAAACAATTGACGAAAGATATAACAAATATAGATGTCCCACTAGACTTGGTGAAATGGATCTTTCATGATGCAAGGGGCACGGGTATGGGACGAGAGGAACTGTGTATCTTTCACATGGTGGCAATGGCGGCCAAACGTCTAATCCTGGGAAGGTGGATAACAGACTCTTTGCCTGGGTTACAAGACATAGTGATTACATTGAAAACATTGCTAACATGGGAGAAAATGGAGACTGAGAGAGATGTGGACAGATTATCTCCCAGATTCTTTGGGAAGTGGAGGAGGTTTATATCCACCCAGCTGTCCCCGGAGGAGATCAGACAGATCATGTCCCCCTTCTCGCATTCTTCCTGGTACAACATGGAAGATTTAAAAGGAACCTTGGGTAACCTGAAAATATGAGATACGGTGGTGGACGGGACGTAGAGACACCGAGAAGAGGTATCAAAATACCTCAGTACCCTTCAAGAGATACTAATAACAATAGACATTCATTTAATGATCATAGATGCAGTCTACGTAGAACCTTAGCCAACAATATGGCTCAGACCAGAAGACACATATGACTAAATGGCAGAGGGGGGGAAGGGAGGAGGGTGGGCAGAGCGACTTGGTTATCTTTTCACCTGTTTTTCCTTCTATATGATTATTTCTGAGAGCTAATGACTGTCATTGTAAAGCAGAAATTCTAGTTATTCTGTCATGTTGTAAAATGGCTTTAAAAGTTAATAAAAATTATATATATAAAAAAAAACATTCATGATAGAGGCCCTAAATTTTGTCTTGACAAATAAGTCCTTTAAATTTGGCAAACAGTGGTACACTCAGAGGGTTGGGACAGCTATGGGGACGCCAGTGGCATGCACTCTAGCCAATCTGTTTTTGGGGGTCTTTGAAAACAAGTACATCTACACATCAGAGAATCCGTAAATCAAGCACATTAAAACTTACTATCGCTATGTAGATGACGGTTTCTTGGTGTAGGACGGTACGAAAAAAGAATTTGAAGACTTTGTATGTCATCTAAACAGTATAAATGAGATGAATATGACTTTCTCCTCAGTAGTGGGCGGTAGCAACCTCGAATTCTTAGATGTCAAAATAACTGTCAGAGACTTTCCGTAAAAAAACGGCAACGACTTTGTTGCTACACTACAACCACCCCCTGCAAACAAAGAAGGCCCTGCCGTTCAACCAGGTCTTGAGTCTAAGAAGGATTAATAATGATGAGACGAGGTATAGGGGACAGCTAGGAGAACTGAAGGATTGTCTGAGGGACAGGGCTTACCCTGATGACCTTGTAGAGAATGCCATTAAAAAAGTGGACAATATATGGAAAGAAGGGTGGAAGAAGACAGTGGGAAATAAATAAGAGAGAAGATTCATCTTTTCCTTTAAATTTGGACCGATGGATAAGGCCATACGTATGGCTATAAATAAAAACTGGTATCTTATCGAAAGCGATAAGCACCTAAAAGAGATAGCATCACGTAAGCCATTGATAACCCATAGACTTTGCAAAAATGTAGATGACAGGGTTGTGAAAAGAATTTATATACCAGAAAAAACGTGGTTGGAAAGAGGCCGCCCTTTGGGTAATTTCAAGTGCGGGTGCTGCAATTATTGCGCACAACATATCACCACTAATCCTATTAAGATTGGGCATATAACGAAGAAGGTTACTAACTTTATCTCCTGTAAGACCAAATACGTGGTGTATGCAGTAATCTGTGTTTGTGGCCGGTACTATATTGGTAAGACTATAAGGTGCATGTACATTAGGTTCACAGAGCATATGAACTCAGTTATTTCAGGCACAGGATCAACAAGGCTTATTGAACACGTAAGATCTTAACATAATGGTGACCCGAGTGTGTTGAGATTTTGCAAATATGGATACAAAGTTGCACACTCCTTTAGATGTTTTTGATGCAAGGTTTATTATGAACAGTTAATGGCCACAGATGTCAACGCGTTTCGGCTTTAACCAAAGCCTTGATCACGACAATTGGCAGGTGTGGGTCATGGAATGTTCTAGGATAAGATTGGAAAGAGGCGTCTTTCCTTGGTGGCGAACGCTCGATTAAGGTGGTTTGCTTTATTTCAATAATTCCCAAATGGGGATAGGCGTTTTTCAGCACGGTCCTTCTTTCAGTGATAGGTCCGCCCCCGTCAGAGTCCTGGTAGTCATTCCTACCAGGACTCTGACGGGGGCGGACTTATCACTGAAAGAAGGACCGTGCTGAAAAACGCCTATCCCCATTTGGGAATTATTGAAATAAAGCAAACCACCTTAATCGAGCGTTCGCCACTAAGGAAAGACGCCTCTTTCCAATCTTATCCTAGAACATTCCATGACCCACACCTGCCAATTGTCATGATCAAGGCTTTGGTTAAAGCCGAAACGCGTTGACATCTGTGGCCATTAACTGTTCATAATAAACCTTGCATCAAAAACATCTAAAGGAGTGTGCAACTTTGTATCCATATTTGTATTTACTGGGATTGAAGAAATCCTGTTAGTTGGCACCTCCACTCACCACCTACGCGGTGTGCACACCATTATACCATATTGACTGTTGAGATTTTGCGGCCTGGAAAGGGTGGAGATGCCACCAATAGGGGGAGATCTCCATAGATTACTTTTGCAACGGGATGATCTGGCGGTATTCTTGTAGCTATTTACCATCATCACAGCAGGGTCATTTGAGATGACAAGTTTAATATATGTATATATGGAGTGCACATTAAAAACGGCTTGGGCAGTTCATGGGATAAAATATAGTAAGCATTTATAATGTATGAAAGATTAAAAAAAAAAATATATATACATATATATATCCTCACCTAAAAATATTTATATAATTGAAATTCCAGAAAGTCCGATTAACCCCAATCTTCAGTGTTAGAATTTATAATGGATGGTACATTGAATATGTACCGTATATACTCGTGTATAAGCCGAGTTTTTCAGCCCAAAAATTGGGCTGAAAAGTCACCCCCTCGGCTTATACACGGGTCAATACGGTAATCCTATGGTGTCCGGGTGCTGGAGAGGCTGGAGGAGGCGGGGGGAGGCTGCTGAATGAGCGGCCCGTCACGTGGGGCCGCTCATTAGATATGCACGGCTCCCCCCGCCCATCACAGTGGCAGGGGGAGCCGTGCATACAGCCCCCCCAGTGTATACAGACAGACCCCCCCAGTGGCACTAGTCCCCCATCATAAGAACAGCCCCCCCCGCTTTGCAGAGCCCCCCCGCTTTGCAGAGCCCCCCCCGCTTTGCAGAGCCCCCCCGCTTTGCAGAGCCCCCCCCGCTTTGCAGAGCCCCCCCGCTTTGCAGAGCCCCCCCCGCTTTGCAGAGCCCCCCCGCTGCATAATCTTACCATCCAGGGTCTTCTTCACCGGAGGTCCTGCAGTCATCATTGCGCGCTGTGTTGTGGTCTCACGTGACCCGGCGCGGTGACGTCATTCCACTGCGACCGCCGGGTCACAGGAGACCGGGAACACAGCGCGCGAGGATGGACTGCAGGACCTCCGGTGAAGAAGACCCTGGATGGTAAGATTATGCAGCGGGGGGCTCTGGAAAGCGGGGGGGCTCTGCAAAGTTTGGGGGGCTGTTCTTATGATGGGGGGCTAGTGCCACTGGGGGGGTCTGTCTGTATACACTGGGGGGCTGCTGTACCTGGGGCTGCTGCTGTAAACTACCCCTGGGAAGGCTGCTGCTGTATACTACCCCTGGGAAGGCTGCTGCTGTATACTACCCCCCTGGGAAGGCTGCTGCTGTATACTACCCCCCTGGGAAGGCTGCTGCTGTATACTACCCCTGGGAAGGCTGCTGCTGTATACTACCCCCTGGGAAGGCTGCTGCTGTATACTACCCCCCTGGGAAGGCTGCTGCTGTATACTACCCCCCTGGGAAGGCTGCTGCTGTATACTACCCCCCTGGGAAGGCTGCTGCTGTATACTACCCCCCTGGGAAGGCTGCTGCTGTATACTACCCCCCTGGGAAGGCTGCTGCTGTATACTACCCCCCTGGGAAGGCTGCTGCTGTATACTACCCCTGGGAAGGCTGCTGCTGCTGTATACTACCCCCCTGGGAAGGCTGCTGCTGTATACTACCCCTGGGAAGGCTGCTGCTGTATACTACCCCTGGGAAGGCTGCTGCTGTATACTACCCCCCTGGGAAGGCTGCTGCTGTATACTACCCCCCTGGGAAGGCTGCTGCTGTATACTACCCCCCTGGGAAGGCTGCTGCTGTATACTACCCCCCTGGGAAGGCTGCTGCTGTATACTACCCCCCTGGGAAGGCTGCTGCTGTATACTACCCCCCTGGGAAGGCTGCTGCTGTATACTACCCCCCTGGGAAGGCTGCTGCTGTATACTACACCCCCTGGGAAGGCTGCTGCTGTATACTACCCCCCTGGGAAGGCTGCTGCTGTATACTACCCCTGGGTAGGCTGCGGCTGTATACTACGCCTGGGAAGGCTGCTGCTGTATACTACCCCCCTGGGAAGGCTGCTGCTGTATACTACCCCCCTGGGAAGGCTGCTGCTGTATACTACCCCCCTGGGAAGGCTGCTGCTGTATACTACCCCCCTGGGAAGGCTGCTGCTGTATACTACCCCCCTGGGAAGGCTGCTGCTGTATACTACCCCCCTGGGAAGGCTGCTGCTGTATACTACCCCTGGGTAGGCTGCGGCTGTATACTACGCCTGGGAAGGCTGCTGCTGTATACTACACCTGGGAAGGCTGCTGCTGTATACTATCCCTGGGAAGGCTGCTGCTGTATACTACCCCTGGGAAGGCTGCTGCTGTATACTACCACTGGGAAGGCTGCTGCTGTATACTACCACTGGGAAGGCTGCTGTATCACTGCTGGGGCCTGTATATACCACTGGGGAGGCTGCTGTATACCACACTGCTGGGGGCTGTATACCTGTGCTGGGGTCCACCCTCGGCTTATACACGAGTCACTAGGTTTTCCCAGATTTTGGGGGCAAAAGTAGGGGGGTCGGCTTATACATGGGTCGGCTTATACACGAGTATATACGGTATGTATTTTTTATGTTTTTAATTGTTTATTGCCACTTTACAAGCACTGCCACTTATAAATCACTGTCACTTTAAGGCCCATCTGGCCTCTTCATTATAACAGTTTTGTTTTTTCTGCCTAATAACTGCTGATGCACACATATAGTCACACTAGGGGATAAATAAAGATGAGTAACACCCACTTCTGAGATTGTACCCGTAGAAGCACGACTGGCGGTGAGAAACGGCCGCAGTATAGGCTGCTCCCCCGTCCTCCCTCCCGCACCCTCCACTATGTAAGACCCCACAAGGAAGAATAAAGGCTGCAAAAAGAATCCTGTGTGTGGCGTCCAGTTCCTTGTCCCTTGCCACCGACCTTGCGCATCTTCAATGTTGTGCTGCCTGTATACAGCTAAATGAAGGCGTCCAAAAGATAGTTTTTAGCTGCACACTGAGATTACAGATTACAGTGGTTTAATCGCAGCAGCTGGAACGGTCAGACACAAACGCTGACGCGTATACCGTGTTTTGGCGTATACTACTTGGAGCTACAAGCCACTTCTGCGGCACTAAGATGCTAAATGAATGCAGACAAGAGTTGGTTTTTAGCTGGACACTGAGATTTGGGATTAAGGCCCTGCAGGTGGACTGGTCAGACACAAACACTGACGAGAATACCAAGTCTTTTGGCGTATCCTAATTTACGCTACAAGCCACTCCTGGCATACACAAATGTTAAATGAATGCAGACAAGAGTTGGTTTTTAGCTGGACAATGAGATTAGAGATTAAGGCCCTGCAGGTGGACTGGTCAGACAAAAACGGTGACAAGAATACCGAGTCTTTTGGCGTATCCTAATTTGCGCTAAAACCTACTCCAGCTGCACTAAAATGCTAAATGAATGCAGACAAGAGTTGATTTTTAGCTGGACACTGAAATTAGAGATTAAGGCCCTGCAGGTGGACTGGTCAGACACAAACGCTGACGAGAATACCGAGTCTTTTGGCGTATCCTAATTTGTGCTAAAACCTACTCCAGCTGCACTAAGATGTAGAGTTGGTTTTTAGCTGGACACTGAGATTAGAGATTAAGCCCTGCAGGTGGACTGGTCAGACACAAACGCTGACGAGAATACCGAGTCTTTTGGCGCATCCTAATTTGCGCTAAAACCTACTCCAGCTGCACTAAGATGCTAAATGAATGCAGACAAGAGTTGGTTTTTAGCTGGACACTGAGATTTGAGATTAAAGCCCTGCAGGTGGACCGGTCAGACACAAATGCTGACGAGAATACCGAGTCTTTTGGCATATCCTAATTTACGCTGCAACCTACTCCTGCCTATAGAGAGCTAAATTAATCCCTAAAAGCACTGTTTTGGGATGGATGAGCCTGTGCACCAGCCCCAGATGTGATGCAGGCTGGTATACTGGCAAAACGAAGTTTGCTATATACCCTGCCTCCCTGCCTGCCTGTATACAGCTCTATTAGTCCTCAGAAGGACTGTTGTGGTAATTAGATTGTCAGCCCTGCACCTACACTAGCTGAAAGGCCACAAATCTGTCCCTCAATCAGCAGCACCTCTCCCTACACTGACTGTCTGTGGAGCAGAGTGACGAGCACAGCGCGGTCAGGCCTTATAAAGACCTGATAACGCTATGCGGCCAGCCAATCACTGTAATGCACAACCAACATGGCTGTGGCATTACAGTGTCTGTCAGCCAATCACTGCATGCGGGCTGGCTCTGTAAAGAGCGCCAACATGCAGGGAGGTGGACCCTGAGCATAGCAAGAGTATCGCGAGATTACTTGGTACTCGCCGAGTACCCCAAGTACCAAGATATTCGTGCGAGTACCGAGTAGTGACAAGCATACTCGCTCATCCCTAGTGATCACCTACATTGCTCAACAATTGTGTACATGTCACCACAAAATGCTTGTGGTATTTGCCATACAATGCTGATGAGTAGTGTGTTACCCATTGTTTTGTTTTGGATGTGGCTTAAATTGGGTCAGTAATGTAGTATACTGCTACGAACATTGATGGTGTACATTCATGCAGCCCATCCGTATATTTAAAATAATGTTTGCACCTTCAATGCTAATGTGACCCCTCACAAATTTGTTTGTGTCATCAAGATGTTGCCTTAGCAAAGAGGTGTCAACTCCATACTCCAGCACCTCTGTGTATATAGTCATGAGGCCAAAGACAGTAGTGGGCTTTGCACAATAATTTTATTGGGTAAATCCCTTTGCTTGTTGGATGTTGTTACTGGCCTTTTTTAAGGTTGGCCAAGGTGAATCTACACCCTTTTTTAAATTTTTTTGAATAAAACAGGTTTTTTGGGTTTTTTTTTTTTTTTTTTTCAAATATACAACATATTTGACCTGGTGACCGTTGAGTCACAGCCATGTTTACAAAATAAAACATTTAACCAAAAAACTACAATAATATATACACATCATGGCAACATGCCACACACTCAACACACAAAGGGGATATGAAAAGGGGATAAAAAGAAAACATTAGGCCTCTGGCACAACCCCAGGATGACCCCCAGCCTGCCTACCAGTGAGACGATGGATGATGGCCCACATTCTGTTGACATTGGCCTGCGCCTCACGGTGGACAGCAACCATCTCCTCGATGGTTTGTTGACCTGTTGGGTAAATATACAACATTACTACAACTTAATTCTGTGTTGACCAATGTTATGTGACTGTGTTATCAAACTTACGATTCAGGACATCATCCGCCACTTCCCTTTCTGCTGGTGTTGATGATGTTCCTGCCAACATGAGCACAGCTGCTGTGCCATCTGCATTAACCAAAGGGATACAAGAATAACAGGAAGGCATTAACACCAGGTCTGACAGGGCAAATTCGGAACAACAAGCTTGTTTAATATTGTCAACACATACCATCAGGGCCACCTCCACCAGGCTCACATTCACCCTGTGGGGACCATTCCCCAACAGGGCTGCCAACTTGGCTGCCTAAGTCGGGTGGAGGGGTGGCACGAGGTGATGGTGTCTGCAGCCGGCTGTGTGTGGGTCCTGGGTCAGGCGTTGGGCCTGTTGTTGCCCTTCCAGGTGGGATGGCGGGTGGCCTGTGCGGGCCTGAGGCTGGGCTGCCAGGTGCAGAGGGGGGGGGCTCTGAGGTGTTCCAGAGGCAGAGCTGCCAACTGGTGTTGACGCAGCCCTTATAGAAGAAGGTGGCGGCGGTCTGCCAGATGGTGTTGCTGGCGGGGAAGGACGTCTGGCGGGTGGTGGCCTTGTCGGTGGTGATGGTTGCCCTTCAGAGCTGTCAGCATCCTCTGTAAGATTGAACATTGCAATTATGAACACATGTACACCATCCCCAACACCTATGACAACAGACATGTCATTTGTATGGGTGTCCGTAATGACTGCAGTCAACATGTAAATGCTTGTTGCTTGGCCCATAGTGATGTGATGTGAGCTGACTGTGCACATCTCTACATGGGCATAGCCAAACACACTGTTTTGTGGGCATGCAGTACACACAGAAATATAATGTATATATATTATATTATACAGTATATATTCCAAGATGGCCACCGGGGGTGATGGTCGCACTTGAGGAGGCTCCAGGCACCTTGGACACCATCCACCACATCCAAGCTTGCCTGTCCTCCCTACACACTACCTACCTCATCACTATCACCCCGGGCACCCCACCGACCATCTAGGCCGCTTACTCCAACCTGTGGCCAGCCAGTCCGTGTAGCCAGCGGGTGGGCCCTGCAGCTCCCCCTATGGGCCTCCAATCCCAACCGCAGCAGTACCCAGGCGCCTGCCTCCAACGGCACTGCACTCTCGGCACAACCCATCGGCACCCCCGCTCTGCTTACCTGGGGAGCCGCTCCACCTGGACACTGCTGGCACATCCTGCTCCTGTGCCCCGGCCCTGAGCCGCAGCCTGCACTCGCGGCTTTCCTGCGGTCCCGTCGGCAGACGCTGCGCCACCCACCTGGTGCGCTCCTCCCTGCAGCAGCCACAGACCCTCGGCCAACCTGGCTCACCTCCACCCACACACCATCGGTAAGTGCAGTGTCGAAGCTCCCGCCCTCCACCTCACCCCACCACTGCTGCGGGCCCCGACCGCGGCCTGTACGACCCCTCTACTGGGCTCCTGTGGCGGTGTCCAGCCCCCCATGGCGCTGCATAGCCGCAGGCTGTCGGGGGACAGACAGCACTACCCATGGAGCCCACCGCTGCCTAACTAAGCTGCGGACCCAGTGGGCCTGGCAGCACTACCCTCGGGTCCCTCCACAGCAGTGCGGAGCTGTGGGCTGAGCAGGGACCAGCAACACCGCTTGCGGTGCCCTGCCTCCATCGGTCCCCCAGCCTGATGCTCCACAGCAGCACCCAGCCTGCCTCAGCCTGTTGATTGGTCAGAGGTGCCCATGTCCTACACCACTACCTTGGGCCCCTGACCACCTGGTCTCATCTAACCCCTCTGCTGCATGGACACTCTGCACGGACCCCTCTACCTCATGGTCCCCCAAGCTGCTTTGACCCCTCTGCTTCGCAGATCCCTCTGCCTCATGGCCCCCTGGCTACAGCGACCCCTCTGCTGCATGGACCTCTCTGGCTGCATCTGACCCCAGCTGCCTCACTGATGCCCTGGCTGCATTTGCCCCTGCTGCCCAAACCCCTCTGCCTCACGGACCCCTCTGACTGCAGCGACCCCTCTGCCACATGGACCCCCTTGCTGCATTTGACCCTTGGCTGCATTTCACCCCCGGCTACATCTGATCCTGGATACATCTGATCCTGACTGCATCTCAGCATCTCGCCCCTGGCTGCACCTGATCCTCCAACTACATCCGACGCCAAGCTGGTTCCAACCCCTGACTGCACCACCTCACCACCGGCTGCACCACCCCATCCTCTGGCTACATCATCTCATCCTCTGGCTGCTTCATCTCATCCCCTGGCTGCTTCATCTCATCCTCTGGCTGCTTCATTCCATCCTCTGGCTGCAACATCTCACCCTCCAGGTCCATCATCTCATCCTCTGGCTGCATCATCTCATCCTCCGGCTGCATAATCTCATCCTCCGGCTGCATCACCCAACCATCCAGCTGCATCACCTCGTCCTCCGCTGCATCGCTCGGGCCAAAGCTGCAGCCTGAGCTCAGAGGTGAGCTCCGCTCCCTGACGAATTCCATCCGCGGCCTGCACCGCTGCTTCATCTCACCACCAGCTGCTTCATCGACCCCCAGCTGCTTCATCTGACCTCCGGCTGCTTCATCTGACCCCGGCTTCTTCATCTGATCCCCGGCTGCATCACCTGATCCCCGGCTGCATCACTTGACCCCGGCTGCATCATCCGACCCCTGGCCACTTCACCGACCCCTGCCACTTCATCTCACCCCCGGCCGCTTCATCTGACCCTCGGCTGCTTCATCTGACCCCCTGCTGCTTCATCTGACCCCTGCTGCTTCATCTGACCCCCTACTGCTTCTTATGACCCCCTGCTGCTTCATCTGACCCCTGCTGCTTCATCTGACCCCCAGCTGCTTCATCTGACCCCCAGCTGCTTCATCTGACCCCTGCTGCTTCATCTGACCCCCAGCTGCTTCATCTGACCCCCAGCGGCTTCATCTGACCCCAGGCTGCTACATCAGACCCCGGCCGCCTCACCTGCCCCACGGCTGCCTCACCTGCCCTCTGGATGCCTCACCTGACCCCGGCTGCTTCATCTGACCCCCAGCAGTTTCACCTGACCCCTGGCTGCTTCACCTGACCCCCGGCTGCTCCATCTGACCCCCGGCTACTCCACCTGACCCCGGGTGCTTCACCTGACCCCCGGCTGCTTCACCTGACCCCTGGCTGCCTCATCTGACCCCCGGCTGCCACACATCCCCTCAACCACCTTCACCCCACACCCACGGTCCATCGCTAACTCTCGCAACTTCACCACCACTAACCCTCGCAACCCTACAACCTTAGACCCATGCCCCCAACCCCTGCCCCCCCCTACCCTTCTACCTGGCGCACTCTGGAATGCCCGCTCAGTCTGCAATAAACTCCCATACATCCACAAACTCTTCATCTCCAAGAGACTATCATTCCTAGGCATCACTGAGACGTGTCTCACCCCCTCCGACACGGCCACCCCCGCTGCATTATCTTACGGCGGCTTCAGTCTGTCCCACACCTCCCGTCCCTCTGACAACATGGCAGTGGTGTCGGCATACTCTTGTCCAACTCCTGCGCCTTCAGCCCTATTCCCCTGCCCCTCTCCGTGACTGTCTCCTCTTTCGAAGCCTACTCGGTCCGCATCTTTTCCCCCTGCAACCTTCAGCCGGCCATCATCTACCGCCCCCCTGGACCCATCACCTCCTTCCTTGACCACTTCACCACCTGGCTGCTTCACTTCCTTTCCACTGACATCCCCACCATCATCATGGGCGACTTCAATATCCCCATTGACACTCCTCGCCCAGCCACCTCTAAACATCTTTCCCTAACCGCTTCCCTAGGGCTCTCCCAATGGTGCTCCTCTGCCACCCAAAAAAAAGGCCACACGCTTGACCTCATCTTCACCCACCTTTGCTCCCTCTCTAACCTCACAAACTCAGAACTTCCCCTGTCTGACCACCATCTCTTTACCTTCTCCGCCCTCTCCTCCCCGCCTCGCTACCCCCTCTCCGCAAACTTGATCACCCTCGCCGAAACCTAAAAGATCTTGATCTTGCCTTATTCTCCGAATCCCTCCTCCTTCTCACCGACATAACCTCCACTTGTGACATAGACACTGCCCCGCCTTATACAACACCACAATAACTAGCGCACTCGACCTAGCCGCCCCCCTCACACACTCCACGCTACACGCACTAACAGGCAACCCTGGCACACCACCCTCACTAAAAACCTAACACAGGCGTCCAGGGTCGCCGAGAGGAAATGGAAAAAGTCACGCATCTCTGAGCACTTTGCTTTGTTCAAACAATTCCTCACTGACTTCAAGACGGCACGTTCTACTGCCAAACAATCCTTCTTCTCATCCCTAATAACCTCTCTGTCCCGCAACCCCAAACAGCTCTTCAAAACTTTCAATTCCCTACTCCGCCCACCCGCTCTTCCTCCCTCCCCCCTCATCTCTGCTGAAGACTTTGCAACCTTTTTCAAGGAGAAGATCGACAAAATCAGAAGCAGCTTTGGCCCACTGTTCCCACAACTCCCCTTCTCACCTACATTGCCCTCTTCCTTCATTAACCACTTTCCCCCATAACTGAAAACCAACTCTCCTCCTTCCTGTCGAAATCACACCTCACCACCAGCGCCCACGACCCGCTCCCATCCCACCTCATTCCCAATCTCTCCTCTGTTTTCATCTTGGCCCTCACCCATCTCTTCAACCTATCACTCACCACTGGCGCCTTCCCCTCGGCCTCCTTCAAACACGCCCTAATCACGATCATCCTTAAAAAACCCTCCCTCGACCCTACCTTTGTCTCTAACTATCGCCCCATATCTTTTCTCCCATTTGCCTCTAAGCTACTGGAACAGCATGTCCACTCCGAACTGTCCTCTCACCTCTCCTCCTGCTCCCTCTTCGACCGCCTACAATCCAGCTTCCGACCCCACCACTCCACCGAAACAGCCCTGACCAAAGTCACCAACGACCTATTGACTGCCAAGAACAAACGCCACTACTCCATCCTCCTCCTCCTCGAACTGTCTGCTGCTTTTGACACGGTTGACCACTCCCTTCTTCTCCGGATCCTGGAATCCCTCAGCATCACCCACCTTGCCCTCTCTTTTATCTCCTCATACCTAGCGGACCGAACCTTCAGTGTCTCCCACTCCCACACCTCCTCCTTGCCCTACCCCCTATCTGTCAGGGTCCCCCAAGGATCGGTCCTGGGACCGCTACTTTTCTCCATATACACTCTCGCCTAGGGCAACTCATTGAGTCCCACGACTTTCAAAGCCACCTCTATGCCGACGACACCCAAATCTACCTGTCCGGCCCTGACATCACCTCCCTACTTTCCAAAATCCCACAATGCCTTTCCGCCATCTGATCCTTTTTCTCTGCTCGCTTCCTTAAACTCATCATGGACAAAACGGAATTCATCGTCTTCCCCCAAGAAATTCCCCCCCTCTTCCCGACCTATCCATCTGCATCAATGACTGCGCTCTCTCCCCAGTCCACCATGCCAAGTTCCTCGGGGTAATCCTCGACTCCTCCCTATCCTTCAAGCCCCACATCGAGGCCCTCACCACATTCCTCTGGCTCCAGCTTAGAAACATTTCACGAATCCGCTCCTTCCTTAGCCACGACACAGCTAAAACACTTATTCATGCTCTTATCATCTCCCGCCTTGACTACTGTAACCTCCTTCTCACTGGCTTCTCGGCTAATTCCCTTACACCCCTCCAATCTATCCTCAACTCCGCTGCCCGACTAATCCATCTGTCCTCCACCTACTCCCCTGTCTCCCCCCTCTGCCAAGCCCTTCACTGGCTCCCCACCACCAAGAGATCCCAGTTCAAAACACTAACCATGGCATACAAAGCCATACACAACCTGTCCCCATCATACATCTCTGACCTGGTCTTTCGATACCTACACCCACGCAACCTCCGATCCTCCCAAGAACTCCTCCTCAGCTCCCCCATCTCCTCTTCATGCAACCGTATTCAGGACTTCTCCCGGGCATCAGCCATACTTTGGAACTCCCTGCCCTAACACGTCAGACACTCTCCGACCCTGGGAACTTTCAAGTGTCACCTGAAGACTCACCTATTTCGTCAAGCCTACAACCTGCCATGAGACCCGGGCCACCGGCCCAAGACTGACATTTCCCCATCCTCATCTCCACTCTCACCCTATAGACTATGAGCCCTCGTGGACAGGGCCCCCTCCCCTCCTATACCTGTATGTCCCGACTGTCTACTTTTAGTGTACTTGTCCTTTTCTAGCCATGTAACCTAATGGCGCTATATAAATAAATAATAATAATAATAATAGTGTTGCCCATGACAGAGACTTTGACACACACAATCGGGCCATTAATGTTGTGTGTGCAGACCTATGCTGTGGATGAAGGGGCTACATGATGGAATATTGCCCATCACAACACAGTGTAACAAATGTTAACAACTAAACTGACACGTCAATATCCATACAGAGTAATGTACAGATGCACATGAACTACACAGGGCTAAGGTAGTGTAGTGGTCATGTGGCAATATACATTAATGATCAAGGTAATGGATATATTGGCATTCCCAACAACATTGTGTGACAGCCTATATGTCACACAGCATGCTGATACTGATTGTATGGCCATGTTCACACACATGCGTTTTTTTGACCATCTCTGCGTTTTTGGTCTGTTAAAAAAAACGCAGGTGCGTTAACGCAGGGTACATTTGAGTGCAGGGTACATTTGAGTGTAGCTGCGTTTTTCAGCTCCATTTGCTTTTTTTACCCCTAGTCCAAAAAACGCTGCATGCAGCGTTTTTGGGTGCTGTAAAAAAACGCATGTGCGTTTTTCCAAAAACGCATGCGTTTTTTTAACATGGGGCCCTATGGGAAACGCATGCAAAAACGCATGGTACATTAGTACCTTTTAGTGCCATTCAAAAACATATGCGTTTCCCATAGGGGCCCATGTTAAAAAAACGCATGCGTTTTTTAAAAAACGCACATGCGTTTTTTTAACATGGGGGCCCTATGGGAAACACATGCGTTTTTAAAAGGCACATTTATGCACCCTGCGTTAACGCTTGCGTTTTTGCCTGCGTTTTTGGTGAAAAAATGACTAAGTCCAAAAACGTGGCAAATCCTTTCAGACACACAAGGGACATTTTTTAGCACTCTTAAAAAAACGCAAGTGCTTTTAAGAGTGCTAAAAAAAACGCAAATTGTGTGTGAACATAGCCTTAGTATCATGGTGGGCAAGACATGGCGTACATGTTAACTTCAGCCTTGCTATCCAGCTATGTGTGTTGATATGCTGATATGACGGCAATGTTCACATCAACAATGGCAACACATAGTAGTGTAGTCTGCACTTTCATGTTGCATATTGCAGACCCTGCAGATGCAGAGGGATGAAGCCTCAACATCAGGGTACCTATCTGAGAGGCTACACTTCCATGTGGTGCTACAGCCTTGATTGTTGTTGGAATGACGTATGTGTGTATGGCTATGTTCACACACAATTTGCGTTTTTTTTAGCACTCTTAAAAGCACTTGCGTTTTTTTAAGAGTGCTAAAAAATGTCTCTTGTGTGTCTGAAAGGATTTGCCACGTTTTTGGACTTAGTCATTTTTTCACCAAAAACGCAGGCAAAAACGCAAGCGTTAACGCAGGGTGCATAAATGTGCCTTTTAAAAACGCATGTGTTTCCCATAGGGCCCCCATGTTAAAAAAACGCATGTGCGTTTTTTCAACATGGGCCCCTATGGGAAACGCATGCGTTTTTGAATGGCACTAAAAGGTACTAATGTACCATGCGTTTTTGCATGCGTTTCCCATAGGGCCCCATGTTAAAAAAACGCATGCGTTTTTGCAAAAACGCACATGCGTTTTTTTACAGCACCCAAAAACGCTGCATGCAGCGTTTTTTGGACTAGGGGTAAAAAACGCAAATGGAGCTGAAAAACGCAGCTACACTCAAATGTACCCTGCGTTAACGCACCTGCGTTTTTTTTAACAGCCCAAAAACGCAGAGATGGTCAAAAAAACGCATGTGTGTGAACATAGCCTATCACATGTACTCACCACGCAGCCTCCTAATCCATGCCCTGATGGTGTCAATGCGCCCTGGAAACTTGTATTTAAGGTCTGCCACCTTCTTCTGTATCTGCTGGGTGGTGCGGTCCACACCCAGTCTCCTCAGCAGGGCCCTCTTCACTTTACGCAGGATGGCCTGCTTGTGGAGACGTGGGTGCTGTTGGCGTTGCTGGCACCAATAATCCCAGCTGTCCAAGATGTTGAATAGAATTAGCAGCTCTGGCTCGCCTCATGCTGCAGCTCTCTGTCCTGACACCATAGCTACCTCTGCAGGGGAAGGGAAAGCACCTCGAAGGCAGGGCCCAACATGACACAACGACATGACGTCATTGCGCACCCTGGTTACGCCGAGGAGACTTGAGGGACTGCACAACTTAAGGTGCAACAGAGGTGTGTGCCTTTCTGGGACGCCATAACGTCACCTCAATACATGAAGAAGGAACCACAGGGTGATGGTCATGCGTGGCAACTGGAGGACATACCAGCGTTACTATTTCCTTTCTGGCAACATATGCTTTGTCATTTGTGTATGGGGAACATGTTGCTTTTCACATTTCAGCCAACAGCAATAGCACTTGGCTAGTACACATATATTTCAGGGTATGTTTGCATACACCAATGTACATTTTCGGCCTTTTAACATTTATTCAGGACGTCCAAATGAGGCGGTCAACAGGGTATGGGGTACTATTGCCAAGATTTTGCTCTCCCTATTCAGCTCCTTACGCCAACTCCACTCACCCCTCTTACTGGTGTTGTGTACCTGGTCTGGGTTGTTTTTGCCTACTCTTGACCCTTTTCTGTACATTAGCATTAATAACATATTTTCATTCCGCACATATTTACATTTTCCAATATTTTTCAGTTTACTCTCTGTACCTGAGTGGTGGGTGTCCTAGATTGACACGTGTTGACCTCGTAATTCTGGTGTAGGATTGGTGAGAGTGGGTTTATGTGTAACTGGTAAACTGGGTAGCAGTCTGCAACTACCTAAACTCACAGTAGGAATAGCAGGTACACCGATTGCAGGATTCTCTGGTTCAGGTACAACGGGTGGTTCTTGTATCTTGGCACTTCTACTGCTGGTGGAAACATTAAAGTTGGGATTAGATATGTACCTTCTATTTGAGGCCAATCTGCTGGTAACTCTCCAATGATTGTCTGGACTGTTTTTGTTTCTCTTGCTCTTCTTGCCTTCTAGACAAGGTACATTTTCTTCTGGTTGAAGCTGTTGAGGGCAATTCTTCAAATGATCTCTGGACACTGTTGCAGTTGTTTCACCATGAAACCTGAGAACGGTTTATTCTGATTTCATGTCAGATAGTGAGAAAAACATGCATATGTGCCTTATTAGATAGTGTATGTAAACTTCTGGTTTCAACTGTATATACACTGTGTTCCAAATTATTATGCAAATGTTCTTTTTTTCTGATTTTCCTAAATGGTCGGTGCAAATGATAGTCAGTGTAATAAAAGTCATCACCCGTTAGAGTATACATCGAATTTTATTGAAGAAACCTCCCAATGATAACAGTATAATCTTCAAATAAAAAAAAAAAACTCTAAATGCACTGTTCCAAATTATTAGGCACAGTAGAGTTTCTAAACATTTGATATGTTTGAAAGAACTGAAAATGCTCACTTGTTGAATTTGCAGCATTAGGAGGTCACGTTCACTGAAATAAAAAGCTATTTAACTCCAAAACATCCAGACAGCGTGCGCTGCCTAAATACCCGGTGTTTACCATGGTTACCAGCCAGTGAGGTCACTGATCGTTGGTCTCTCGCTGTCACACGCAGAGATGCGTGCTGACCTGCGGGAGACCAATGACCAAAAAATGGTCCTAAGCCCTTTGCAGCGATCAGCGACCTCACAGCAGGGGCCTGATCACTGCTAGATGTCACACATAACGGCATCGCTGGAGAGATTGTTGTAAAGTCGCAGTTACCATGATCTCGCTAACGATCTCGTTATGTGTGACAGGGGCTTAAGGGTCTGACACAAACAATGAGTGGCTTATCACAAGTTGACAAACAAAATACCAACATGTCTGGCTAATATAAAAAACTTAACTCATGCTATACATTGAAAGAGTCCATGTCGTCACAAACCTTGAGCTTATGCAAGCCCCTTGACAGTAAGTTTACCTGTACTAATCCTGCAAAGGACAGTACTGTTGGGTCGCTAGTTTGATTTGAATGAATATGCTCTAATAGTTGGGGCAGCCGTTTCCAGATTTAATAGACTTGAAGTGTTCTTTGTAGCGAACATATGTGGCGCCCCTACGGTCTGGTTGCACAGAGGTACTGCACCTAATCTATAGGTGTGGTATCCCTCTACCAGGTAAGGAGGAAATACAATCCCCAGACACACACCTGCACCCAAAACCCATCCTAACTCCTGGTCAGGAGATACAGGGGGTGGAAGTGACCTCATTTGAGGAGCCCCATCCGCTGGCAGGAGGAGGTGGTAGGCAGGGGGGTGGGTTTGGAGAGTAGAAAAACAGAGAGGAAGAGGAGGAGTTAGTCAGAGTTGGAGGGAGACAGTCAGAGTTGGACAGAGTAGACCACTAAGAAAGATGGAGTTCTAGGGGAACTCTGGCGCTGGGAAGGAGTGGGGCCCAGTGGGTAGTTCGTCCATGGAACCCAGGCCAGTGTGAACCCCTACCAGCTACCGAGCTGCAGATGGTGGCTACACCTAGGGTCAGAGGATGTGTCGACCGTCGCTCAACAGAGCCTGCAACCACCTGCTTGGGACACTGTAGCACAAAGGTGCAGGGCAGGAGAGGCGAGTAGTCAGCACAGAGGAGACAACCTGGAAAGGCTTACAGAAAGGTGTCTCGGAGGAGTGGACCCGAATTGCTTGGGGGTTGTCCAGACTGCTGACCCGGAGGACACAGTGCCCCTGCAGGGTTGGAAATGCTGAACTGCATGTAAAGGTAAATAAACTACACCCCTTTGTGACCTCCCATTATTCCCATGCCCTCCTTGTCGACTCCTGCACCCCAACTACAACCACCATCCTCCGAAAAGACTCTCACAATATACCCCATGACCCGCTCCACCTGTGGGGAACGTTACCATCCCGGCTGCCACATCACCATCCCTGGGGCTCATCCAAGCAGCGTCGGCCATCTCCGGCGGAACACCACAGTGGAGTCACGAAAAGACTCATATTCCCTGTAAATAACCCCTATCACTGCATGTCCTGTAGCCTAAAGACTATGTGCCATAGACTGTCCTAAAAAGACTTGTGTAATGGTGGCCACCATATCCTGATGCCATGTGCTGGCCAAGGGAGTGACGCAGCCTCCCACCGTGGGACGGGTCAGCCAACGGCGCCAAAATCCATGCCCGCCCCCTTACAAGGACTTGTCGATAACCCAAACTGCTCCTCCCCCCTGGTGTAGCTGATAGCGCAGAGAGCGGAAACCACCCACAAAGGGTCGGAGAGAGAAAGTGCTGCAGCGAGAGGAATGTGCAGCTATGTACGCGCCATGGCAAGTAGCGGGAAGGAGACTTCGGTACCTGGGCTCAAGGAGACGGTTTACCCCGGTGGCCTGTGGATGTCTCAGGGTCCATTGCCACCTATGGACCCAGAACTCTTGAAAGCGGAGGTCAAGAAGCTGAGTCGGCAGCTCTTCAGGGTACAAGCTGACAGTTCACCAAGTGGAGAAGGGCCCTGATGGAGAAGGCTGCCCAACCACCGACCATGCCGCAACCAGCACCCCTGGCTCCGGAGGAGACCCAGTATTGGAGCAGTGACCACAGAACAAGGTACTGCCATGCCCCAGACCCACTCTGCCTCTCTAGTAGGGCCCCAAGAAGCCCCTGTACCAACCATCCCAGCCAGGGCTACCCAAACACTGGACTGGGAGAGTAAAACCATCTCTGAGGAGCGGTTGCCGATCCTACTGATACCCGAACGTTCACCTAACACTGGGTGGGGGGGCGTGGATGAAGACCATCCACTTCTGCTGGGTGCATTGGGAAGATGCATTGATGGGATTCCCCAAGGAGGCCCAGGCTGGGGAGGTGAGTGTTGGAGATTTGCTGGAGGTGATATCCGAACAAGAATACCTGCCGGCAACAACAAACGGTAGAGGAAGCCCGAGAGCGGGAGAGCCAGGCGAGGTGGAGGGCCTATGAGGACACGAATCTTAAGGCCAAAAGTAAGGCCCAAAAGGCCCAGGCCACCTAATGGTCTAATATAAGAAGAGGCTCAGTAGTGAACTTTAACGTCCATAGAACCCCATATCATTAATAAGATCTTCGTCAACCGGAGGGATGTAGAGTCACACCTGCCAAAAGGGTCCCCCGGCCGAGACTTATACCCTGGGGAGTGGGTAGGGTACACTCGGCATGTAGATCACTGTGGGTGGTACGCCCTCAATGTCAGAAAGATGTCCACTGCGGTGCCACCCCCAAACCCTACAGCTCCTGAACTCAAGGCGTCATCATCAGCCTCAGCTCCCGCTGCGTTTCCATCCCCAGTCACACCGCCCCTTGCTGCCAGGTCCGGCCGACCAACTGCACCTATGTCTGATCAGTCTGAGGAGGACAAGGAGTATGAGAAGAACAAAAAGGTCAGAGACACATTGAGGAGCTGGGGAGTACCAATGCGATCCCCTCGTCAGCGACGATGTGGCAGAGGCATACTCTGGCACAGTGGACCAGGAGGTGACTTGCAAGTTCTCCCCGGCAGAGGAGATTGCCAGCTAGCAAGTGTACTGCCATGGAAACAGAAGAATTGAAGAGTGAACATTGCAATTATATATAGTCATAAATTACCTGGATAGGGTCTATGAATGTTAAAATATGTCATAGATAGTAAGTTTTTTTCTGTTTTTTTCTGTTTAGTAAGTAACCTGGTTAGGGTTTGTAAATAGTAAATAATGTTTTATATAGTAATTAACCTGGTTAGATTTTAGCACTGTAGATAATAGGTTTAAGATAATGTAAAAGTGTATATAGTTGACTTAGAATAACCGGCCAGGTATTGTATGGTTGAGCATCATGGACGATGTGGTCATTGGACAGTGATGTTACCAGGACATGTACATAATTGCACTTCTTAACATGCCCCTTGTTGGTTTTCGGACCAGCATGGTACGCTGCAGCACTGGAGCCATTGCACTTAATAAAATGTTACATTAACCTTGACTCAAAAATAAACCATTGGCGTGGCCGAAGAGCCTGGTAAAGGCCATGGTTTTGAGCCCTGTAGCCACGTCCAAGGACAAAGTTTTAGGAAGGTTGGGGCGGTTCCCACCAAGCTGCACTTGAACATACGGCAGCGTGCCACACTAGACCAGTGACACTGCAGGAATTGATTACAATTATTCCTAACTTTTGCTGTTTTTGTATTTTTACATTTTTATACTAATGTAACGTTCAAGAGAAAGTGACTCCCATAAACGGAAAATGTTATTGTTAATGTGTATACATAAAAGAAAAAAATGTTGCAGGTCCTTATCAATTGTTTAACACCCTTGTATTGTCTTTCAAACCCAATGGCGTGCTGCGTTTAACAGGATGGGTATGTGGCGCCCCTGCTGTCTGGTTCCACAGAGGTACTACATCTAATCCATAGATGATATTTTGATCCTGTGGCAGGGCACAGCAGAGCAGGTTGGGGATTTGTGGGACAACTTAATGACAACAACATGAACATACATTTGACCTACAAGGCTAGTCCCACGAATTTTGATTTTTTTGGACATCAATATAAGAGTTGATGGAAAAGGCATGATTCAAACTGACGTCTACCGGAAGGAGACTTCCACTAACTCTTTCTTACATGCGTCATTTGTGCATACCAGATCAACAATCCGTGTGGTCTCAACAGGCCAATACCTTCGTGTGAGACGCATTTGCTCGACCCTTGAGGGTTTTGCAAACCAAGCAAGTGATCTACGAGATCGCTTCCTGGAAAGGGGTTACAGCCATGTAGTCTTAAACACAGCTACCAGAGGGCTAAGAATACTGTAAGAAGTGATCTCTTACAGTATAAGTTAAGTTTAGGAATACTGAAAACAGCATCAGGTTTATAGGAACTTTCAACCAA
The DNA here is from genome assembly GCA_033576535.1 of Allobates femoralis. Lineage (NCBI taxonomy): Eukaryota > Metazoa > Chordata > Amphibia > Anura > Aromobatidae > Allobates > Allobates femoralis. The sequence goes on from JARQOC010000006.1 coordinate 332,201,267, forward strand.
GAATGGGAGACCATGAAAGACATTCTAACTTCACATTGGTCGGTCCTTAAAACTGATCCCGTCTTGGCTGAAACTATTCTCGACAGAACTATGATGACAGCTAGGTGATCCCAAAACTTAAAGGAACCTACTTGTCAACAGTCATTACATTCCTAAACAAACTTTCCCTTTTGGTGTAAGGACTAAGAGATTAGGCTGTTTCCCATGCGGCTACTGCTCCGCCTGCTGTAACATCCTCCATGCTTCGTCATTTCACTCTAGTGATGGCAAAAAAACTTATGAAATCAATAAGTATATCTCTTGTAGCACCACACATGTGGTTTACTTTGCTACCTGTAATTGCCCATTAATTTATGTGGCTTAACCTCCAGAGAATTGAGAGTGAGAGTACGAGAGCATGTGAGGGGGATTATCGCGGCGGAAGGGATGGACGACATTATTTTACTCAAGACCCTCCCCCGCCAATTTAAAGTACATCATGGATGTGATTCGCGGGGTCTACGAGTGAGAGGTATTGACTGCATCCAGTCTGGCATTAGAGGGGAGATCTAAAGAAATTATTGGCCAGGTGCGAAGCCAAGTGGATATCCACTCTGGATACCCTCATCCCAAAAGGACTAAACAAGGTTATAAGCTTTGTTCCTTTTTTGTAGGGCTGTCCTTCCAGTCACCAGACATGATTACCTGACATTAATGTTTTGTCTTTTTATGTATGTCTTAGGGTCCTTTCACATCAGCGTTTTTACGCTGATCGCGGCAGTTGCGGTGAACAAACCGCAACTGCCGCGATTACCGCACACTTGCGGCAAGCCCCATACAATGTCTATGGGGCTTGCGGTAAGTGTGCGGCAGGTGCGGCAAGTGCGGTTGCGGCAGGTGCGGCCGCGAACAAACTGCGGTATGCCGCGTTTTTTTCGCGGCCGCACCTGCCGCAAGTGCCGATACCCAACTTGCCGCACCTGCCACAAGCCCCATAGACATTGTATGGGGCTTGCCGCAAGTGAACTGCAAGTGCGGCCGTTATGCGGTAATCGCGGCAGTTGCGTTTTTTTCACCGCAACTGCCGCGATCAGCGCAAAACGCTGATGTGAAAGCAGCCTTACTCTGTTATTTTGTTGCCCTATTATGTTTTTAGATGAAAGGTTTCCCTGTTTTGATCATCCCCTTCTGTGTTTTCAAATTCTGCAAGATCATCCGGTGGACAAGATTTACTTCTGTTGCTGTGCTAAGATCACTTGCTATTCTACATAGTATTGTATTTCTGGGTTGACATTTTTAAATGTTCCGTTACTAGTAATTAATTGTAATATATACTGTTTTGAAATTTGTATTTTCATGTCAGCCAAATATTTGTTGCCTCTATGTGATATTCGGCAAGTTACAGTCTGCTTTTACTGGAAGCTGCGGTGCGCAGGCTCTGCTGGTGGCCCCAGACGGTTTCCTGCCACGTGTCCATACGGAAGTGTTTGCATCTGGTGACCATGGTAATTTTAGGTTACCTCGATTGACGCATCCCACGCTTCTGGAACACAGGGCAGGACTTCGGTGCGGCGCTGGTTTCCGGTGGCGCATGCGTCGGCTGAGCAGCATTCCAGCGTTCACTGGCTGTCAGCAATTTAGCGCTTATTAGCTTGTGGGCTATATTAGGACAGTTCCTTTGGGGCACAACAAGCCATCATCCCTGATGAAGCCTTAAGCACCTCACCCAGCGAAACGTGCGTTGGAGGTCCCCTGTCCTGTTTGTCCTGTCCGTCCTGGGTCGTTCACACCTGGATCTCTCAGGAATTCTGCAGCTATGGGTACGCCTTTTAAAACTCTCACATAAGAAAAACGTTTTTTTCATGTCAGTAATTACTCACAGGATTTAATCCGCCCTGCTGCTTTTCCTGATCTTTCCATGTAGTAATGTCACGGTTACCATGAAAAGAGAGTCATAAGTCTTCTCTTGCATTTCAGTTTGGGGGGGAAGGTTATCTAAAGACCCTTTTTTTATCCATTTGGGGGCTTTGACTGATTTTTTTTTTTATATGACAGTGTCTACAATTTAACCGAACTGCACAAACTGATTTCCCCTTTAGGATTCATAGGGAATTAGATCCTGTTCAGATTGAATCATTCCTCTCTTCTCTTTGTCAAATTTTTAATGTACTCGAGATTTTCAGTCTTTTCTGGTGATATATATGACCATTTCGATGTTTGTTTATGTCTTGTAATCCCCATGTTTCTGAATTTGTCTAATTGTATGTATATGAGTTTTAATGCACTGGAATTTTATGGAATAAAACTTTTGTACACTTTTTTTGCATATAACTCCAAATTGTTCGCCTCTTTTTGCTAATCCATAGGTGTGGTATCCCACTAACAGGTAAGGAGGAAACACAATCCCGAGACACACACACTTGCACCCAACACCCATCCTAACACCTGTCCAGGAGATACAGGGGGTGGAAGTGACCTCATTTTGAGGAGCCCCATCTGCTGGCAGGAGGAGGGAGTAGACAGAGGGGGTGGGGTTGGAGAGTGGAAAAGCAGAGAGGAAGAGGAAGAGTTAGTCAGAGTTGGAGGGAGACAGTTAGTCAGAGTTGGAGAGAATAGACCACTAAGAAAGATGGAGTTCTAGGAGATCTCTGGTGCTGGGGAGGAGTGGGGACAAGTGGGTATGTCGCCCATGGAACCCAGGCCAGTGTGAACCCCGAATTCACCCTGACTTCCAGTCATGGTGGAGGAACTGGTTGCAAGAGGGGACAAGCCCCGATCTGGCAACAACACTGCAAGGTTGAGCCAGGAAACCGGGGGCTACTGAGCAGCAGATGCAGTAGCCAACTACTGTGGACAATCCGCAAAACGGTGGCTATACCTAGGGTCAGAGGATGTGTCGACCGTTGAACGACAGGGCCTGCAACCACCTGCTTGGGACACTGTAGCACAAATGTGCAGGGCAGGAGAGGTGAGTAGTCAGCACAGAGGAGACAACCTCGAAAGGCTTACAGAAAGGTGTCTCGGAGGAGTGGACCTGAATTGCCTGGGAGGTGTCCGGACTGCTGACCTGGAGGACACGATGCACCTGCTGGGCTGGAACTGCTGAACTGTGAGTAAATATAAAGAACCTGCACCCCGTGAAAAGGGTCTTCCAGCTTGTCAGGGTTGTGTGCAAGTGTAGTGTCATGCTGGATGTTGCGTGAAACAGGTACATAAAAAGGAAAATCCAGCATCCACCCAGGTATAATAAAGTAGGTTTATCAAGTGTTTGTTTGTGTGTCACATCCCCTAAATTAAATATAATTGGCTTGTAATGCATTTTTGTAAGGTGTATTACTATTCAAATTCTGTATGCAACCTGAGCATTTGTCATGAGTAAGGGTCTGAAAAACTCAAACGCAAGACTTATGTCAGGAAGGGACATGGCCCACGTTTGAGTCCCTTTGTAGATGGTTTCTTGAGTGTTGTTCAGCATTCTTACAATTCTCCCAACTAGACCATCTTTTACGTAGGGCCTTGTACGTCCCACTACCTGTGCTCCCCCCCCACCCCCGTACCGTTTCTCCTTGGTGCTGTTCAAGCAGATCCCCTAAACCACGAACGATGTCCAGAATCTATAGAGGATTAGTATCCGCGGCTCGCGAGGTGAAACTCCCTTACATGAGAAAATGGGAAGGGGACCTCGGGTTCACTTCAGAGGTCGAGGACTGGCACGCAGCATCTAGGGAGGTGGGCAGGTCCACCAGATGTGTAAATCATCTTGAAAACATAAAGAAGATTCATCTTAGATGGTACCTCTCTCCTGTACGCATTGCTCACTTCACCAAGGGTCAGTTCCCGCAGTGTTGGAGACTGTGTGGAGAGAGGGGCAACCTAGTGCACATGTGGTGGTCCTGTCCGAACATACGTCCCTTTTGGACTTTAGTCCAAAGCTTAATCCACTCAGTCACGGAATTAGACAAGATCTAACATCACAACTGGCAGTTCTGAATATTGGTATTCGAGATTTCCCCATCCCGCTGAGAGGGACAGTATCATATATCCGCATTGCTGCCAGTCTGTGCCTAGCCGCAAAATGGAAAGCCCCCTCCTCTCCTTCTATAACTGAATTGCTCCATAAGATTAATTGGATCTTTCACCAGGAATATCTCTGTGCCCATGTGGACAGGGGGTTTCAGTGCAAAACTGCACGAAGCTGACCTTACACAACCCCTGGAGGTGTGGAGCATCACAAGTGATGGTACCATGTTGTGTGGCCCCGACGCATTAGAGACGGTCAAAAGTCACAGCTGCCATTAGGGCCTGGGTTATTAATGAAGAGATGTCTATGCGAAACCCATATTACTAATCCTGTAAATCAAAAGAAATACTGTAAACACAAACCCACAAAAATCCTTTACTTGAAGTAAAAACACAGACACCTTCTTTCACCAATTTATTATCCCCAAAAACACCCCTGCAGTTCTGATATAATCCACATGATGTTCCGTGATGATCCTCGGGTCTGCTACACACAGAGGCTGCAGCGAGTTAGGTGACATTAAACAACTTGACTACACACTGTGGCCTTAGGAACACACTGATGGCAGCGTGGGAGCCATAGCTGTGAGAGCGGTCATGTTAGTGAAGTCATCAGAGTTCACAGCTAAGCAGTTCTCATGGGAACCTCTATAACCACCAGTGAACTGACTGTCAGACTGTCAGACTGCATGACACGGCTGAGCTGGTTGTTAAAAATGGTGGTGGAGGGGGCCCACACTGTTTTTTTCCAATTATTTATTTAAGATATGGGGTCCTCCTTATTTTGATAACCCGCACAACTAAAGCAGACAGCAGCAGGCTGATATTATCAGGGTCTGAAGAGCCTTGGATATTGCCCCCTTTCCAGCCTGTTATCACCCCCAGCTGATGACTTTACCTTGGCTGGTTATATAACGGACCCCAGGTAATTTTTTATTTTTTATTATGTATTTTTACACTACACTTCGGGTTAGGAGCCTGACAGCTATTGTGAGGGCAACCAATCATAATTGCCAACAGAGGATGAGGGGTGTGTATAGCAGTCTGACTGCAACCAATCCCAGATGCTGTCACAGAGGGTGGGTGGGGGAAGCAGAGAATATAATAAGGTATAATGAGCAAGCCAGGAAACAGACTGACCGCGGTCTTATCTTCCGGGAAAAGACGGTATGAATAATTGTCCTGCTTTAATCCCATTTTGCTTCTTTTTGCAGCCCCCTAGCCCTGTTGTCTTTGTTTCTGGGAAATTTGGAAACAACAGCCTTTCAACAAGCTTTATTTGGGTGCTGAGACCAAACAGTAACATAGACATACAGTTAAAAGTCCATGTTCAGGATTCGGCACTGGACACTAGGTGTCCAGTATGAACCACGAACTTAACCATTCAGGTCCATTCATCTCTACTCAGGAGCTGTGCAATAATGCTGGTATGTACAGACGTATCAAAGAGACAGTGTAGGCAATGATTGAGTTTATGGTGAGGCAAATCAGAGAGCATATAGTATAGCTCAACCACCGTTTAGGTGCACAAGGGAAAAATAGGCCACAAAGTCTTTAAATATATCCCCGGCACACAATAAAAGAAGAGAGATGATTATCCTTTTTGTGTTTTTTATTTTTGGAGGTGAAAAACAGGTTGTATCACACAACGTTTCGGCTCCTGTCCATCCACCCAGACCAGCCACCATGCTGCTGCACTGACACAAAGGACGGAGTCATATGCTGAGTACCTCAAACAGGGTACTGGCCTGAGCAGTTGCTCATGTGGGAACTGAACCACAAACCCCCTTTCTATATATACAGAAGACTCACTTGAGAAAGGCTCAACTGGAGCCGAAACGTTGTGTGATACAACCTGTTTTTCACCTTCAAAAATAAAAAACACAAAAAGGATAATCATCTCTCTTCTTTTATTGTGTGCCGGGGATATATTTAAAGACTTTATGGTGAGGCAAAGTCTTGTGAGTCTAGAAACACTTAAGGCCCCGTTACACGCAACAATATCACTAACGATATCGTTGCAACGTCACTGGTTTTGTGCTGTTGCAGCGACCTCGTAGCGAAGTCGCTGCATGTGACATGTAGCAACGACCAGCGATCAGCTCACTGACCGCTGATCGTTGGTAAATGGCCAGGACCATTTTTGATCGTTGGTCTCCAGCTGGGCGGCCAGCATCGGCGTGTATGACAGTGGGAAACCAATGATCAATGACCTCCCAGTGCTGCACAGTATGCGCTGGGAGGTTGGTAACCAGGGTAAACATCAGGTAACTAAGCGCAGCGCTTTCTCCTTGAGAAAAGAGGCCGTGCCCTCTGAAACATATGGTGTGACGCTACAGACTGACATCACACATACCCCGCACTAGCACCGCCTACCACTGTCACATGACCGCAACGTCACTGTGATGCTCGAACAGCTGACCGGAAGCGCGAGGTCCACCGCTGAGACACACAAACCCCGGCGGCAGACAGGAGAATCTGTGGCATCCTGATCAAACACCTAGATCACAAACCAGAGCAGGCGGCAGGAGAAGTGAGGAGGGGGACAGTATTGTGCATAATGAAGTAAGTGCGTAAAACAGTTGTGCTGATATCAACCAATGACACAGATGACAGATAAGAACTGAGACATAAGTATATGTTAGGCTGGTTTCACATAACGATTTTGTGCCTGTCCGTGGGATCCGACTTTGAAGGGGGATCCCACGGACAGGCACGGATCCATACGGATCCCTGCAATCGGATGGCAAATAGCCATCCGATCTGCAGGATCTATGTGGATCCTGCGGTCCCCTGTCTCTCCCTACTCCTGCCTCCTCCATCCTCTTCCCTCTCCTATGCTATTCTGTCCCCCCGCTATTCTTTGCTGTGCCCCCGCTATTCTATCCTCCTCTATCCCTATCCTGTCCCCTGTCCTCTTCCCTGTCCTCTCCCTGTGTGTAAAAAAATAAAAAAACCTCCTCCCGGAGGATACATCACCTCTCACCGGCTCCAACGCTGCACATGATCAGGACTGAAGGACCTGTGATGATGTCAGAGTCACATGACCCGGTCAGCTGAGCGGGTCTCTTACATCATCACAGGCTCTTCAGTCCTGATCGTGTGCAGCGTTGGAGCCGGTGAGAGGTGATGTATCCTCCGAGGCTGTCCGATGTGAGTCACGGACACAAAATCGTAGCAGGCTACGATTTTGTGCCCATGATTACATCGGATGGGATCAGATGGTGCCAAAATCGGATGCTAATAGTGGCACATCCGATCCCATCCGATTCCCATAGGGGAACATGGGGTCCGATTTCGGATCCGATTGTATCCGTTTTGGAACGGATACAATCGGATGACCGAAAATGGTTATGTGAAAGCAGCCTTACAGACATCCCAAGAACCAGACTTGAAAAGGAGGAATAAGAGGAGTAGTAAAAGAGAGATAAGTGGGGAGTAAAAGCAGAAGTGACGGTAACAAGCATAGCCACAAAACCACAGAATGGCTATAGGAGCTGTGCAACTGATAATAATAGCCAAATCATTTCAGGCTATCAGAACCAACCAAATTGGCCGACATACAACACGGAAACAGAATTGACTAAAGTCAACAATAAAGGTAAAAATACAGACATATACCAACCCTACTAGCTAATAAACAAATTATAACCATTAGGTTTATTACAGGTTAACCCAGTAAACCTGCTATCAGAAGTCACAGCTGAATTACCACTAAATCCATAAAAGGTAACCACCAGTAACCAAAATAAAAGACTAGCACATAGACAAATACCAAGGCAAAACAGATAGAACCACCTGTGCTTATATTGCAGGTGGACTAACGACCACAATCTGGAAGTGTACCAGCTGAAACAGGAATCATATCAACTCAATTTCGATAGTGTGATAAGATCAATTGTTTTTAAGAATTTTTTAAGAAGTTTTAAGATTGTGTTTAAAGAGAAATTAATAAACATCCCAAAAAAGGGTTGTACCAAGCCAAAGCGTCATAATTAATACATGTACTAAGGGATTTAGCACTAAGCCTAACAATATATACCTCTTAGGCGGCCGTCACACGCTGAGATATCTCTAGCGATATTGTAAGCGATCACGTGCACGCGCGATCGCTTACAATATCGCTCACATCGCTGGTGAGCTGTCACACAGACAGACTCACCAGCGATGTGGATCCGCGATCTCGCTGGTAACTATGGTACACATCGGGTAACTAGGCGCCGTGCGGCGCTTAGTTACCCGACGTGTACCATAGTTACCATCTCCCAGCATAGGCTCTGCGCTGGGAGATGGTTCATCGTGGTGTCACACACCACGATGAAGCAGATCGTGGCATCGTTCATCGCTAGATCTGAGCTCCGGAGCTCAGATCAGCGATGTCACGATCAAGCGATTTCACATCGTAATTTACTTGATTACATGCAACGATTTCTTGTCCGATATCGCTTAAGCGATGAAAAAGGAGATCGCTTAAACGATATCGGGCAAGAAATCATTGCGTGTGACGGCCGCCTTAGATATATATATATATATATATATATATATATACTACCAAAAAAACAATCACAGATGCTGTTGACAGAGAGTGGGTATCTGTGATTCGCTGTTGGAGTAGGAGTCCAGTGAATAAATTGGAGGTTAAAGAGTGGACCCGGAAGTGGTGTTTCAAGTGCAGTCCTTGGTAAGTATATGCTGCTGCTTTATTCACTGTTTTGCTTTCTTTTAAGGCCACCCAGCTGCCCTAGCCAACATTGTATAAATGTAAAGTACAAGATCGGGGTTCAGGCTCAAGTTTGAGTCAAGTCTGGTCTTAGACATGGACTTAAAAAATGAAAACCCCTCCAGATCAGCTGATCCTGAAAATTTGCAGGTTCGCCTATCTCTAATACTCACCAAAGCCTATTCCTGTCTTTACAGTCATGACTCGGCAAAATGCTCCCTGCCCAATACATCTATGAACCTGTCTAATTTATATTTTCTCATGATGATTAGTTATATTTTAATTAGGATATGCTTGCCAGCCAGTTCCATGGCCAGTCCAATCAATGGACAGTTTTGGTGACCTATAAGGATGCTTAGCTGCCTATTCAGATCTCCCTTATTTATCTAAACTCTGCAGGCTGTGGCATTATTTTACTGCTCCTTGTATGTATATTTATGTTTGATATCTGGAATCCTGACCCAGCTTTTTAATTATCAATCTGTTGGCTTTTTAAATGCTTGCTTGCTTGAACTTGACCTTGGGCTGTTAAAGGAGTTATACAAGAAACATTAAACATGGCAACTGCCAGAACACACAGGAGAAAGGGCTGCAAGAAGCAAGAGGATGCACTAAAGCTGCCAGGCTGACTGCGCTAGATCAAAAAAAAAGTAATACCAGCTCTCCTATTCCAGAACTCCAGATCAAAGCCCGCAGTAGGTACAGTCCTAAAAAATAGAAAAGTGATCCAGCACTATGAAAGGTTCAAAGATAAGCACCATTCTTTAACGGACTCAGAATGAACATCTAAGGCCCCTTTCACATCAGCGGTAAACGCTGATCGCGGCAGTTGTGGTGAAAAAAACGCAACTGCCGCGATTACCGCATAACAGTCGTGATTGCGGCACACTTGCGGCAAGCCCCATACAATGTCTATGGTGCTTGTGGTAAGTGTGCGGCAGGTGCGGTAAGTGCGGTTTCGGCACTTGCGGCAGGTGCGGCCGCGAAAAAATGCGGCATACCGCGTTTTTTTTCGCGGCTGCACCTGCCACAAGTGCCGAAACCACAACTACACCGCACTTGCCGCACCTGCCGCAAGTGCCGAAACCACAACTACACCGCACTTGCCGCACGCTTACCACAAGCCCCATAGACATTGCATGGGGCTTGCCGCAAGTGAACCGCAAGTGCGGCCGTTATGTGATAATCGCGGCAATTGCGTTTTTTTCACCACAACTGCCGTGATCAGCGCAAAACGCTGATGTGAAAGCAGCTTAAGTCAATAAAGTAAAAAAAAATAGAAAAGCGATCCAAAACTATGTCAGTTCAAACATTTATTGATGCATTAAACACAAGAACATAGGGAACAGACAGAAAAAAATGCCATGTTCAAGGTTGGTTACCACGTTAAACATGGCGTTTTTTTCTGTTAGATCCCTTGTATATTGTTGTTTTTAATGCATCAATAAATGTTTGAACTTCCATAGTGATAGATCGATTCTACTTTGTTTTGGACTTTATTGACGTAGATGTTCATTCTGAGTCAGTTAAAGAATGGTGCTTATCTTTTACTTTAGTCTGGCTCTACTTGGTGTCCTGTCTGCACTGACCTGACCTCCGCCTCAAGCTTCACACAGTCTGTCCTACTACATCTATTACTTGTTCTCTGAAGTCTAAGACTGGTTGTGATTTATGTAAGCTGCCATCTTGGAATTCTCACTGATGGCAGCATATATTGCATACTTTTTTTCCTATTTAAAGGCATTTAGAAAAAAATGAAATATTTACATGTGTATTATTTATTTTAGTATATTTCTCGGAAAACCCCTTTAGGCATCCTTCTGCTTGTTTACTTTTGTTTCCTTGATTACTCTTTAGACCACACTCTTGCCTTCTGATTTTGTTTTTAATTTCGTCTTCCTATAATTGACACAGCTTGTCTTCCATTCTTTGCCAACTTTCTTCACCAGCCAGTCAGAACCCATGCGCAACAGGGAACACATATCAAGGGTCTCAATTTTAAATCCAGAATTCTAAATAAAGGGTGGACTTCCTAAGTGGAAGAGGCTAACACCCAATTTGTTCGTGAAGGCCCCCGTTAAACATGCTAGAGTTTTTCAAACAATTCCTTGCAACATGTTGGCCAATGGGATAAATAAATGACAATGTTGTTAGAGTAGTGGTTCTGTTCCCTCTGTGACATTCATATTCTCTAATAGTACATATGCACAGGGAATAACCCCTTTGAAGAGTCAAAAAGAAAGGAAGATGATACATTCCATGTCATCACATAAAGAAGCATATTAGTGAACTACTCCTAATAAGATTATATAAAAAACACTGTTAATATAATTAAGGATTAGCCGACATGAAGACCAGTTACAACACTGAATTTTCTCAGGAAACTAATTATGTTTAAGCTTCATTATGTTTCTCTTTTCTTACAAATCTAACAGCTTTGAAATCAAGCCTTGAAGTGTAAGAATTGTATTGTTAAAGTAACAAGGGACACAGCCTAATCAAATAATCTATAATTAGGAAATAATTATTGGAAGTGTAAACATATTAATTGCTTACATCTAGAAAATATATTTACTAGTTTCAATACACTATGGTTGACATGTTGAATAGGATAAATGGTATAATGGTGGGTTTACACACACCAATTTATCTGTTCAATATCTGAACCAATCTCTGGTTGCAGTGAAATCATGGATACATTGCTCCATTTTGTGGCTGTGTACAACATGGAGCAATGTGTCCATGATTTCACTGCAACCAGAGATTGGTTCACATATTGAACAGATAAATTGGTGTGTGTAAACCCACCATCAGACTCTGTTGGCCTATTGATGCCTACAACATCATCTACTCAATGCTGTGACACTGTAATATGTTTTGCTTGGTAGGCCATTGCTTTACTCGAAAGTAACAAAAAAATCTCCTATCATATCGCCAGATGTTCCAAGTTTTCAATAACTACATCCTATGCCATGGAAAAGAAATTATACAATAATGCTTTCATACAATTTTTATTGTGGGGGACACAGTGTAGCAACTCAGCACTCCTATTTAACGGGGAACTATGGGGAAATAAAAACTTTTTGTACTGTCCCTGCCGTCCTACATGAGCAGAGCTGTCCACTACAGTTCTAGGATCTATAGATCACTTATAAATCCATAAAATCATATCTGCTGCTGAGCACTCACCCCTCTATTCAGGGATAGAGAAATTCAGAATCATGCTGCAGCAGAGAGCTGGTGTGTCAGGTGCTTGCCTGGACTTCTGGGGGCTCCAGGATTATCTTACTCTCCTGCCCCTCATACTTCTGTATGGGCAGGGGGCGTGGAAGAGGGCATGGCTGCCGGCCCCATGGTCACAACACAATCCAGCCCTTGATATACATGCTATGTTATGTATGAACAGGGGTGTTTTCCCTTCAAATAGCAATCCGCAAGCAGATATAAGCTGTGATCTCCTGATGTGCAATGATATGATGGTGCATAATATGTACTGTCATATATCAAGCTAAGAGCAGAGGTAGAGCACTGCATTGGTTGATTCAGCACTGCCATGGTCTCCACTCCCCCCCCCATGTCAACTTGGTAGCTTCCTGTCCCCTGAAACTTTAGCAGAACTATGCATGACTGAGGTCTCTGTCCCATGAGGGAGGTGTGAGGGCTGATGAGCAGATATGATTTTATTGATTTATAACAGATTTAAACATTCTAGAACTGTAGTGGACAGCTCAGTTTCGTCATGTAGGAGGGAAAGGACAGTACAAAAAAAATCTTATCTCCCCAGAGTTCCCCTCTAATTCCTGAGATTTTTGGTTCTGCTCAATTCATAGCTCTTTTGTTTAAAGCAGGGATCTCCAACTCCAACAGGCCTTGTGGAACGCCAACAGTGGAGGTTTTCAGGATTTTCTTAATGTCAGTTTTTTCCTTGTTGCAGTCTTTCATCAGGTAATGCAATTGATTATCCTCCTCCACCATTTAAATAGTCATATGACACATCACCTGATGTCTTTGTTAGAGTTTATGCTCTGCCAGACCATCTTTCTGTTGGTAGTAGTTCTATGCTGCTGAAGTTTTCCTGGAGATCCCTTGCTTTGTCTTGGAGTGCTGCTGCCTGTTTCCAAGAATCCTTATTGTGTTTTCCCTTGTTTGTTTTTACCTATTTCTTTGATGTACAGTGCTGTGCAAATTAATTGGGACAAAGGAATTTTTTAAGTAAAATCGTAAATTGGTTACCAGTCAATGATTCAAACCAGTTTTAACTTTGAACAGGTATGAGTGTATAACCTTGAGTAACAAAATGTGGTTTGACTGGTTTTAGTCAGAAAATAACAGCTAGCTGCCCCCTCAGCTTCAGTTGAGAGCTTGTTTCTGTGAGGAGTGGTTTAGTGTGCTTTTTCTCTCAGTGTCATTCTTGCCTGGCTGTTACTCCATGGAAGAGGTCTAGAATTATTACTCTTAATGAACATACAAGTCTGACTGTAAGAGAAATCGCTACCACCGTTTGTATTAGAAAATCTACCGTTTCAAGAATAATTCACACACACAATGAAACTGGATCGTTTTCTCCAAAACAAAAAGGGAAATGTGGAAGAAAAAGGAAAACAACACCTAGAACTGATAACACACTTATCAGAAATAGTAAAACTAATGCAAGAAAAACTTGCTTTGTCCCAATTAATTTGCACAGCCTTGTAATTGCCAGGCTAAAAGCTACCTTTGACACCAGTGTTGACACCAGAGCAAAAATGAGATTCTTTGGGTGTCGGCAGAAACCACAAGAGAGCGTGAGAGACTTTGCATTAAATTTACAAGAGGCGCTCAGGGCACTCAAATAGTCAGAACCCGCCTTGGCACAGGGGAAGATAAACTGCTTATTGATCAATTTGTTGATGGACTCTTATTTCCTCCTCATAGAGGATGGCTGCGAATGATGGCTATACAGAACCCTGACTTAAACTTTGTACAATTTAAAGAAAATGGCAATCCGCATACTGCAGGCAGAAGAGCCTCATGATACAGACTCTGCCCAATGCTTAGCTGCCGCATACCAGCAACCGGAAGTGCAAATCCCAGCAGCCATGTCAGGGGCTAGTGCTTAACATCAGGAGCCCATCACCAACCAGCCTCTAAACCAGGGGTTTCAAACTCAGCTGCGTTGGTGGGCCGCACATAGAAAAAAATTTATATTGGGGGGCCACCTCCATTGTAGGACTAAGTGATATTTTTAGTAATAGCAAAATGTTTTGCTCAATGTAGTCAAGTACAAATCCTGATCCCCTTCTTGTAGTAATATACCCATCCTGTAGTAATATCTGGTCCCAATATTGTAGTAATGTCTCCATCCTGGTCTTCTTCATGTAGTAATGTCCCCATCCTGGTCCTCATCATGTCCTCTACTGGCTCCTCTTCTCCCACTGTCCTCTGTTCTCGCCTTTTGGTCCCACTCCTGGGCCTGGCTGGACTGCAGAAGGGCTACTCCGGGTCACTGGTTCGGGCCTAGCACAGCACAGAGCACCAGGACGTGTTCGCAGCTCTCTTAGCGTCTGCACACTCTACCTCACTCCTCCCCCAGCACCAGTATTTATAGGGGATCTCGCCTAAGGTCAGCTCACCATACTGTGCTGGGGCGGAAGGTGCTGTTTATAAGTGGCACCCCTGTTGAAATCCAGCTGTGCACTAGGGAAGCTTGTGGTTACCTGTGGGAGCAGGGCGCCACATTCCTCCCTAGTTAATGTCAGTACTCCAGGACTGAGACTTTTGTTTTTAACAAGGAATAACATTTTCAACAATAATAACAGGTAAACTATTTACAGAGTCTCAAAATTGAAAAATTTACAAAAAACACTGAAAAATGGTAAAACAGGTAAGTCCGTACGGTGCTAGTCCATCCACTGCAGGCTTTTAAAAAGAAAAAGAAAGTTTGTTGTCACAACCAGTCCTGTGACTTATGTCCTTTAAAATATACAAAGTGGGGAAAGTTCCAAGGGAAAGATTGGTCTGAAGAGTCTATACAGTAAAGTCTCTGTATGCTCCGGGTAAGAGAAAGGGAAGAGTCTTTCAAAGTTCACATTTTTGCAATAAAACACACATTTTTAAACCATACCATTTTCCTATGGGTGTCTCAGCTTAGGAGACCTGGTGCCCCTCCACCCCAGGTACTTTCTGTTCCTAACTTAATGTGCATGGGACTGGGCCCAGTTCCTCTACCCTTCTGTACACTACTATTTACATGCTTACAAGTGCTGCTATTTACAGGTTACCTTTCATTGTGTTCTACTTCACATTTTATTGCGCCCACTCTCCATGCCTAAACGGGGGTTGACCTTGTGTGCTTCTAATAGATCTGCGTACTACAGGTGTCAGTGTCACAGGTGATGTACCTAATGTAGGGCGTGATGGAGGTAAATCAGGTAAACGTCTGCGTGGCCTTAGTCTCACTACAGGGCTAGCAGGTGAACCGATTGCAGCATCCTCAGATTCTCTTGCAACAGGTATATCTTCCTGATTTCTTTGCACTTCTTGGGGCTGGTAAAAGTTGAGTAGGGGCACTAAAATTGTTCCATCTTGTTGAGGCCAATCTTCTGGAAAATCTCCTAAGATTGTAGATATAACCTTTTCCTTTGGTTTTTCACATGGAGTTAGATCTTTCTCAGGTTCTGATTCTTCTTCATGCTGGGTTGAGAAGTTCTGATTTTCCCATTCTGTTGGACACTTTTTCAGATGGTCTCTTGACACTGTTTGCGTGGTCTTTCCTCCATTTTTACTGATAAGACACACTTTACTGTTATTAAAGTCAGATTCTAATAGCACGTAGGTTTCATGTTCCCATTGTTCATCTAGCTTATGCTTCTTCCTCTTTCTTTTCAAAACAACACTTCCAGGTAAGAATAGTTCTGCTGGTGCACTCTTGTTGAAGTCCCCTTCTTGTTTTTCTTGAGCTTTTTCAAGGTTCAACGCAAGCTTGAACCTGTTTGTATTGTTCTAGCCGGTTAGTGTTCCAGCTGGATTGGGAAGCATCTGCTTTAGGTTCTACAACTCTGAGTTCCAGGTCTACGGGTAATCTTCCTGTAAGAGCTCTCATGAGATAAGCAGGTGTACAGTTTGTAGAACTCACTGGAATGTGGTTGTATATGTCGACTAGATCTGGTAGTTTCTCTGGCCATTGACTTCTTTCTTCCAGAGGCAACATTTTCAGCATGTCTATGATGATGTTATTCATTTTCTCGCATAGCCCATTGGTTTGGGGATGATATGGTGTAGTTCGTATCTTCTTACAACCATACATATGGCAAAATTCTTGGAAGATTTCTGCTTCAAAAGCTCCACCTCTGACAGTCAGAATTTGCTCTGGGTATCCTAGTGGCCTGCAAAAGACATTCTGGAATGTTCTTGCAGCTGTTAGATCTTTTACGGGTGCGACCATCAGGAACCTTGAGTAATGGTCCACAATTGTTAACACATATGTGTAGCCTGATCTGCTTGGAGTCAGTTTCACGTGGTCCAAGGCCACGATTTCAAGTGGTTGTTTTGTCACTATAGACTGGAGTGGTGCTCTTTGGCTCTGCAGGTCTTTTTTTCTTAGGTTACAGGGTCCACAGTCCTTACACCACCTCTCTATGGATCCACGCATTCCGACCCAAAAGAATCTGTCCTTAAGTAGCATCTCCAGTTTCTTCCACCCGAAATGACCGGTTTGGTTATGATAGGCATTCAATACCATCTGGATCTCTGTTTTTGGTACTACGATCTGCCATACCATTTCATGGGTTTGGTGGGTTGATGTGCCTTCTACACAGCTTTTCCTGGTAGATGAACAGCTTACTTTTCTCGTTCCACAGGTGTTTAGCTTCTGGTGGAGGGTTCAATGGCAGCTTTGCTGACTCCTGCGTGATCAGTCCTTTCACCAAACTGATAGCTGGGTCACTGTCTTGCACGTCCTTAAAACCAAAGTGTGGTAACGGGTTCACTACCCTCTCAGGAGGATCTTCATGGGCTTGTTGGCACTGTGTTACCCTTAACTGATGAAATGCGGGTAGCTCCACTTCTTCCAACTCGTCTTCATCCACTCCCATGTCTGACAGGTGAGGCATTCTGGATAGGGCATCTGCATTGCTGTTCTTATGCCAGCCCGGTACTTGATGGTGAATTGGTAGTTGCATAATCGGGCCATCCATCGCTGTTCCATAGCTCCCAACTTGCAGTCTCCAGGTGGGTCAGCGGATTGTTATCCGTATAGGCAGTGAACTTGCTGGATACCACGTAATGTTTAAACCTCTCGGTAACGGCCCATACCAACGCCAGGAACTCCAACTTGAAAGAACTGTAGTTTTCCGGGTTTCTTTCTGTGGGGCGAAGCTTTCTACTCGCATAGGCAATCGCTCTTTCTTTGCCTTCTTGCTTTTGAGAGAGCAACACTCCTAATCCCACATGCTGTCATTGGTATATAGTAGGAATGGAAGGTTGTAGTCAGGGAAAGCAAAGATTTCTTCTCCTGTTAGGGCCTCTTTCATCGTCTGGAATGACTCTTCCTGTTCCTTGCTCCATTCCAACAGTAAAAAATGGGAAAGGAAACGGTGTTCACCAGTCCGCGCTGCCAGGATCCACTTATTCCAGGGAAGAAACTCACGATCAGATGTGATGTGATCAAAACTTTTTATTGCATCCAACGCGTTTCAACGCCTTTCCTGGCGTCTTCCTCAGGGAATTCTTCCCTGGAATAAGTGGATCCTGGCAGCGCGGACTGGTGAACACCGTTTCCTTTCCCATTTTTTACTGTGTGATTCCACGTGCAAGTGGTCGGTGGGAGTCCAGCAGCAGCCATCCGGATTATACACTACATGTCTGCATACCAGTTGTGGTCGCACAACTGAAATAGGTGAGTGGTTCCTTTATACCACCGTACTATAAGTGTCTAAGTGATAAGGCACTATTGCGCCTCTTGTTCCCCTTCCCCCTTTTTCTTTTCATTTGCTCCATTCCAAGGGAGAATCTCTAGATTTGCCCTTCTTGGGTTGGCCTACTAAGAGGTTTTGCAGTGGAGCTGATTTCTTCGTGCACTCCTTTATAAACCTCCAATAGTAGTCCACCAACCCCAGGAATTGACATACTTCCTTCAGGGTCTTGGGTTCCGGCCATTTCTTAATGACTGTTACATTGTCTGGATCAGGAGCCACCCCTTCCGCACTGACTCTGTGTCCCATATACTGAACTTTCGGCTTTAACAGGTGGCATTTGGAGGGCTTCAGCTTCATCCCATACTTGAACAGAGCTTCAAACACCTCCCCTAGATGAGCTATGTGCGCTTCATAGGTCTTGGAGTACACAATCACGTCATCCCAGTAAAGCAGTACCGTCTCAAAGTTCTTATGCCCCAGGCAACTCTCCATCAACCTCTGGAACGTTCTGGGTGCGTTACATAGTACGAATAGCATGCTGTTGAATTCACACAGGCCCATGGGTGTTGTAAACGCTGTCTTCTCACAGTCTTCCTCTGCAGCGGACACCTGCCAATACCCACTAGTGAGATCTAAGGTAGAGAAGTAATTGGCAGACTTCAATGCAGCTAAGGATTCCTCAATGCGAGGCAATGGGTAAGCATCCTCGTGGGTTATGCGATTTATTTGCCTGTAATCTACACACATTCTCATGCTGCCATCTTTTTTCCCGACTAGGACTAATAGGGCTGCCCATGGACTACAGCTATCTCGTATAACCCCTGCATCCTTCATGTCCTGTAACAGCTCTTTAGCTATGGAACCTTTGTATCTAATCTTTAGCTTTCTGGTAGTGTGCAGGTGGAATAGGACTGTATCGCTCTGTGAGGTGTAGCGACGTCAAGGAGGCAAAGACACGGGATCCAGCACCACTGGTCACGGCACACGGGTTTATTTGGCCACAAAACATAGACAACAATAGTCCGGTGCACTATTCCGGATTCCCCTTACTTCAGGGGCCGCTTCTCATCTTCACCCAAAAGGACTTACCCCGTGAAAACCAGCTACAATGTCTCAGGCCTGGCTCAGGATGTTTCTCTGTCAGAAGCTCAGGGAGTTGTGTTCACTCCCTCACACTAGAGACCACACCCCGTGGTCTAGCTTCCTTTTATCACACCCAAGCCAGTAAGCACCAACACAAAATCCCGGGATGGAGTGCGACCTGTCAATATGGAGGACGCACCCAGGGAGGCACACACCAGTCGCAGGGGCCCGACCCGGTCGGTGCCTCACACCCCCCCCCCCCTATGTTCAAGCATATGGGGCTGAACACAAGGCCATAACCCCGGGCCCTGCGTGCAGACCGCGTCACGGCGCGGAGAACCAGCGGAGCCAAGCAGGGGCACCCGGGGGTACCAGCGGTGCCAGACCCCACGAGCAACCAACCTGTTCAGACCCCCGGCACCCACAAACCCCGGACGGGTACCAATGACAGAGGCCTGGGGCCCCACGAGCAACACGGGGTTTGCCCGCGGCACTGCTGCACCGCTCCGGACGGCGAGTCGGCGCACTGGGCTCTGCACCCGGGAATCGGTCACATTAAGTCCTCCGGGTATCCCAGCGGCGGGATTCTCGGGCTCTGGGCCCTGTCTGTCCTTCATCCGGGGGGCCATATACTCGTTCCACAACACCGGGAACAAGGGCATATCCCTCCCCAGCACAACATCATAAGGGAGATCCTTTACTACCCCCACGACATGTTGAACCCTCCTGGCTGGGGTAGCAAACGTGACACGCTTCGTCGGATACCTGGGATGATCCCCATGGAACTCATCACCCTGACATTTCGGACGGTGGGTTTGGTCCTGGAGACCAAGGAGGCACACACGAGGGTCACGTTGATCCCTGAGTCCAGGAGAGCCGTCACTTCATGACCATTAAGCCGAACGTGGCACAGTACATTCCCAGTGTCCCTGGGGTCCGAGCGCCCTTTTCCGACGAGGTGGGTGAACATGCACCGCCTCCGGGAGTAGTCACAGTCCATGGGTTCCCCGTTGAGGGGACACTGTGCCATCATATGTCCAACCCCCTGACACCTCCTACATCGGGGTTGACCTCCATTATACCAGGGGCTGAACGGCGGCGGTCCGGAACGCCGCTTTGCTGCAGGGGGAGGGCCATTCTTGGCCTGAGCCGGGTGCTCGCTCACCCGGGGTCCGGATTGGGGGTCCCTGCTTTCTGCTGTGGTGGGCGCGGCCTTGCGGTTGGTTCGCAGTGTCCCCGTGTCCCTGATCAAGTCCTGTGTGGCCACATGGCGCTCCACCACATTCACCACCTGGTCTAGGGTACCCGGGTCACTGTGTCCCACCCACCGTTGTATGGGGATGGGCAGCGTACGCACGAAGCGATCCACCACCACCCGCTCTACCATCTGGGCCGGACTCAGGGCTTCAGGCTGCAGCCATTTCTTAACCAGGTGTAGCAAGTCATAGGCCTGAGAGCGTACAGGTTTGCCTTCCTCATAAGCCCATTGGCTCACCCGTTGTGCCCTCACGTAAGTATTAACCCCGGTACGGGCCAATATCTCCCCCTTCAGGGCTCCATAGTCCAGGGCATCCTCGGTACACAGGTCTATGTATGCCTTTTGGGGATCACCAGTCAAATAGGGCGCCAGCACCTCGGCCCACTGGGCGACCGGCAGTCTCTCCCGTTCGGCCACCCGCTCAAACACTGCCAGGAATGCCTCCACATCATCCCCCGGCGTCATCTTTTGCAGCGCTTGTCTTACCCTTTTCCGGACGCTACTGTCATCACCTGGGCCTTGGGGCAGTTCCCACGGTCTGGCACGAATAGCCTCGGTCAACAGGGCCATCTGTTCCTGGTGTCTTTGTTCCTGCTGCTGCAGTGCTTAGAACTGCTGCTGCTGAGCCTGAACCAGGTGTTTGAGTACCTCCTCCATGCTGGTGGTGGGCTCGTACTGGAATTTAGCCGCTTGGATCCTGGACATGCGCTGCCGGGCACCCCGCAAGAGACTGGCGGCTATAATGACTGCTGCTCCTCTCACTTAGCTGCCGCTCATTAGCCTCATGAAACAGTCACTTTCACCAGCGGTTCCGGAAGGCAGGGCGACAGTAGCGCGGGCTTCACCAGGAATGAATGCTACACCTCACCGGGCCGGCATTTGCCCGCATTCTCCACCATATGTGAGGTGTAGCGGCGTCAAGGAGGCAAAGACACGGGATCCAGCACCACTGGTCACGGCACACGGGTTTATTTGGCCACAAAACGTAGACAACAATAGTCCGGTGCACTATTCCGGATTCCCCTTACTTCAGGGGCCGCTTCTCATCTTCACCCAAAAGGACTTACCCCGTGAAAACCAGCTACAATGTCTCAGGCCTGGCTCAGGGATGTTTCTCTGTCAGAAGCTCAGGGAGTTGTGTTCACTCCCTCACACTAGAGACCACACCCCGTGGTCTAGCTTCCTTTTATCACACCCAAGCCAGTAAGCAGAACCAACACAAAATCCCGGGATGGAGTGCGACCTGTCAATATGGAGGACGCACCCAGGGAGGCACACACCGGTCGCAGGGGCTGAACCCGGTCGGTGCCTCACAGCTCCTTGATTGCTGGATGTGTTCCTGTGGGGATATGATGTTGCAGCCCTTTTATCCTACCAAAGTCAAGTGGATGCTTACTGAACACTTGCTCAAATCCTTGACTACCCGGTAAACACCTTGCTTTTCATACACAGGAGTGGTGTCAGTTCCTACATGGAGCTGCTGGCACCAGTCCACCAGTAGTTCTGTTGCATCATCAGGTTCTGCCCCATTAGCTTGGGGTAAGGATTCCACTGCTTGGATCTCATTGTTATCCACTGTGTACAATTTAGCAACGGTGGAATACCTTGGTAATTTGACTTCTTCACTGCCGCAGTTTAGGATGCAAACTGGTACTCTCCCATTGTGTACATCAACCACCCTCCTGCCTGTCAAGAGTGTAGGTCTATGCTCTGTGCTGATGGGCTCCACTAATGCCTGATAGTCCTGCCCTCTTAGACCTATAGCTGCTCGACACCAAATCGTCATTTCACTCATTGGAGGGATTACAATAGGAAATGTGTCTGTCACCCGAGCTGTACCAATTTCACCACCTGTAAGTTTTACCTGTTGATTGAGCAGGAGGGCATTGAGGAACTTTCTTCTGACTAGGTTTGCAAGTATCTGCGATCTGTTGAAGCAAAGACAGCACTTCACCCATGCAATTGCTAACAACATTAGTACCAAGGATTATATAAGGATCCCGAGTATTACTTGCTTCGGCTACCACAATAATCCCTTGGTCTTGCAATTCTACCCTGCCCACCTTTATTAGCACTTCTCTAACCCACTTCACAGTAAGTGGTTCACCATTGGAAGCGTTGAAGGTAAAGTCTAAGGCGGGTGGTTTAAGTTCTGTATCAGACCAGTACTTTTTGTAAAGGATATAGGGGATGGTGGTCACCTGCGACCCGGTATCCAGTAGAGCAAGTGTTGAGATGCCGTGTAGCACAATGGACAGGAACAGTCTTTGTCCGATGAAAGTCTTGTACTAGGCGGCTGGGCCCTGTTGAGTTACTCCTGAGGTTTGGCCTCGGCCCCCAGGAACTGCTTGTTTAAAGGACAGCTTCTGGCGATGTGGCCAGTTCTGTTGCAACGATGGCAGATAGGGTCTCCGGTGGAGCTGTAGTGGTCAGTGGTTCTTCCTCTGTATACTGTAGCTTGTCTTGCGCTCATCCACGCGACATCTTCCGGACTGTCAGCAAGCTAGATCAGCGGTTGAGGTTTTGGCTGTGGCTTTGGAATGGGTCTTGGCCCCTGCTGCAGCTGCAGAGCTTCCATGACTCTATTTAAGTTCTTACTCATCTGGTGTATCTCCGCACGCAAAGAGTCATATTTGTCAGGTTGAGTAGACTGCACACTGTTCTTAGCTGCGGGTACGGGTACAGGTGTTGGGGTAGGCTGCACCTCGCCACTGCACCACAGCCGGATGGCAGCTTCATAAGTCTCCACTGGCTGCAACCCCTTTATGGCCATCTCCTTTAAAGTGTTAAACTCAGCTTCAAGACCACCAACATACAGTTTTACTGTCCTCGGGGGATAGCAGTCCCCTAGTGAATTGGTGAATCAACAGGCCTCCAGGCGCCAGGCATAGGTTCAGATATCATCCTCTGGCCTCTGGTAGCGATGATGAAAGCTCATCCGTATGTCAGCCTCATTACACTCTTCAAAAATGGCTCTTAACTTATCAAATATTATAGCCACTGATCCCTGCTCAGAGGCGGACCGGGACTCACTTTCTTTTTCTGCTGCACCAGTTAACTGTCCGATTACCACAGCAGCCCGCTGCTGACTGATCATTGCACACATTCCAGGACGCTAGTGATTTTTCTTCTGAAGACCGCTAACGTATCGGGCGACCATCATACTGGGGCAACCACTTGACACCCGGGATGTACAGGAGTGAGATCAGCATGATCAGAGCTACAGCACCCGGTGTGCTGGCGGTGCTACTAGATGCAGCCATGGTCGCTTCAGGGTAATTCACTAGGTCAGCAAAAGTACTATCGTCGGCGCTGGACGAGGCGGACATGTTGGGGCCCCCCTAGTGAATTACAGCCAATTGTGAAACAGTTAATCAGTTCGGGAGTTTCTGGCCTAGGCTGCGGTGCTTCGGATAAACTCGGCAGAGTGAGGGGCGGGTTTTGATTTCGCGCTCTACAGGCCGACACGCCCTCTTTCTTCCCGCTCTGTAGCGTGGTAATGGCAGCTTAGTTCAACAGTCTTACAACAGAGTACAAATCACAGCACACAGTACCCGGTTGTACCGGGCACGGGATCCTGTTCGCAGATGCCAGATAAAGTCTTATGACTCGCCCAGGCCTGGGTACTCAGAGCTCGGGAACGGTGTCAGGGGATACTATCACGGGTGGCTGCACCCGAGTCCATGGCGCTGGGGGTCTGTGACTCCAAAAATACTGTTTTTTTTAGAATAGTTTGTGATGTCACCTGTAGTACCTGGTGAGGGATCAGTTCTGAGCAGGTGTTTGGGCCAAGGTAGTGGATAGTGAAACAGTCTCTACGAAGCACAGAAACAGGGAGGAATAACGCACACGCACACCGCTGAGTGTCTCTTTACCTTTTACTGGTGAAACTGGAGATAATACGTCCAGAGCACTGTCGGGTGACCAGAAGCACAGTTAAACTTCCACAGTGAGTGGGCATAAGGCCTCCTTAAGTTCTCTCCCCTGTCGTTGAAGCCCTGCCCGTGTATAACTTGGCTGGCCTCCTCACTTCTCTCTCTCTCCTCCTGCACGGTCTGCGGGTTACCCTCGATGATCACCGTCATCCTCTCCTCACTATGGTGTCTGGCTCCCCTAATGTTGAGTACGCAGGGGGACCGGGTGACTCAAGTATCCACAGTGTATCAGGGTTTTCTGCTGGCTTGAAGCACTACTGCAGGTGTGGACCCCCGAAGTCCGGTGTTTAATTGGGCAAATCTAAACTGGATCCTCTACTACCACTGTTCTCTGTACTCCTCGCCTTCTGACCCCACTGCTGGGCCTAACTGGACGGCAGAAGAGCTAATCCGAGTCACTGATTCAGGCATAACACAGCACCGAGCACCAGGACGGCTTCGCAGCTCTTCTAGCGTCTGCACACTCTGCCTAACTTCTCCCCCAGCACCAGTATTTCTAGGAGATCTTGCCTAAGGTCAGCAAGTGGCGCTCCCCCCTACTGTGTTGGAGTGGAAGGTGTCGTTTGTAGATTGTACCCACTGTGGAAATCCAGCCGTACACTAGGGAAACTTGTGGTTACCTGTGTGAGCAGGGCGCCACACAAGCATAACAAGCATGGACCAAAGCTGTGTGACACAAGCACTGCAGGAGCGGACTGGAGCTGAAGCAGGACGGTGCAAGAACAGCACATTAGCTTGAGTACAGCATAGTAAATGCTCAGCAGGAACACCAGACTCCAACTTCAAAAGATGAACACAGGTTTATTCAAAAGACACAATATACAGGAAACTAATAAGCTTTAGGTTCAAGGTACAAGGCACAGAAAGATTCCAGAGACAAGCCAGGAAGGCTAGTACCATGGATAACAAAGACAGGATGGGTCCAGGGACAAAGACAGGCAGACATCAGCTAGCACAGGACTGATTAGAAGCACACTGGAATTACAGGCTGAACAGCCTAGCTTGACCAAACAAACATGATTATGAGTCGGTTGACATGGTAGGGGGTACTCAGATACCGGGACAGGGGGTTACTTCAGTGGGGGATCACAGCTGGTCGGTTCCCGGTTCCGTTCCCTGGACCCTCAATGGCGGGGTGGGGTGATGATGATGGGGGAATTGTAAAATGACGCCACCTGCGGTACCTGGTAATAGGGTCACTAGCGCTGCGGCCGGCCGCTGAGGTGATGGAAATGCAAGCTTTGGTAGTACAGCTCTTCACAGGTGGAGCTTTTCTTCAGGGTAGCGGGGTGTATGAGGGTAGTTGTAGTAGCGGTTCTGTTGTGAACACTGCAGGCGGCGGCAGTGAAGCAGGCACACACACACACAATAGTCTCTGTTTCGGTACCTTTTTACTGATGTCCGGTAACAGGCACGGTCCATGAGGATAACCAGGTTATCAGTGCAGTTTGGGACGTCCACCTTGGAGAGTTGTGAGGCCTCCTCTGTTAGTGTGTGTGATGATTGGGGTAAGTTCTGCCTGTAACTGAACTTGCCACTCTTTCTCCCTCTTAGGGTACTACTCCCCAACCGACAATGAGGACCTTGCTGTGGGGATCGCTATTCTCCTCTTGGGCCCCTGGTCCTATGCTTGGTCAGGTTTGGTCTCTCACTTGGTGTAACTTCAGGGGGACTAGATCCTCCTGGTCTGTCCGGGCTTTCTCTGCTACACTTAGATGAATAGCAGCTTCGGACTTCGGTGTCCAGGTGGGCTAAAGGGATACAGGTATGTTCCCTTCTTCTTTCTTCCTAATTCTTCCAATGGCTCCGTCCCTCTCCCTAGGGCACTGCACAGCTGGGTCAAGCTTCCTGGTTCTGGGACTAGCTTGGTCCCAGCAACCAGCTCCTTGCAGTCCTTCCTTCTGTACTGTCTAGCTGGAACTGTTCTCTTCTCTGCAGACTGACTGACTGGAACTAACTAACTGACTGCACGACTCCTCCCCTCAGGCCTGGATCTTTATAGCGGATCTGGCTTAAGGACCTCAAGGTCTGGGGTGGAAGGTGTTGAGTGCTGTGTGTGCCAAGGTGTGCATCCCTCCCTGCACCGGTGGCTTCTGTGGCAATCCCCCGCAGGGGTGCCATAATTAGATTCACAAATATAATGCAAAGCTCTGGCGAAGGCCAATGTGGCGCCCCGCAACGAGTGCGTCACAGGAGGGTATTGCAGCCACAAGCGCAGCCGCAATATTCTCTGACTCAGCAATGACCTGGTTAATTTAGAAATCCAACCCAGCATACATCACCTAGAATAGAGGGCCAATCCTAGGTCCTGGTGGGCGGAGTGCTAGGGTAGTGCAGGAGAACAGACAATAGTCTAGACAGTTGGAGAAGAAGTCTAGAACCTGAAGAGAGCAGACTAGAGCTTGGAGAGGAGCGGGGGCTCCGCACCCCGTGCGGGCCCTGGGCCGTCACCGGTCGGGTGTCAGCACCTGAGGCCTTAACCACCGGGATTGGGCATTATCTACACGGGTTCCCAAAAGACTCCCGTGCCCACAACTCACAGCCGGTTCACTGGTACCGAAGCTGGCAGCAGTTCACCTCTGCTACGCGAACCAGAAGAGTGGAGGATTAGCTTTACAGGAGCACCCCACCAACAGCCAATTTCCAGTCGTCTAACCAGCGGTGTACCCACTGAGGGACCCAAGGCTCCCCAAAACATCCAGAACGTACAGCATGGATAGGGCATTGAAGCAGCCTCCCCGTACCCGATCTGGTATTCCTGGGCGACATTGGTAACCACTTAGCTAGAATGGAGGAGCACTACGGATTTCTAAGGGACACAATCACTGCTGAGTCCACCCGGTCTACTACTCAACCACTGTATACCATGTATTGCCTGCTGGTTACAGTAAAGACCGTTATAGAGACTGTCTGTGTCCGTGATTCCTTATGAACTGTCCGTCATTAACTAGAAGGTAACCGCAACTGCCGCACAACATCTTGAGCAGCTCCAGCCCCCGGGGATCACCGCTCAGCCTGTGGGGAGCGTAACATCTTGCTGCTGTCCATCCCCCGGGGGTCCCGCAGCGTCGGTAGCCCTTACCGAACTACTCATAGGTGGCGTCACAAAGAAAACAAATTAAAACCCCTTTAATCTGTTCCCGCAAGACGTCTTCACTTTTGATCTGCACTACACCGGGCCCCACTACCGGCAGGCGCGGTCCACCCGTGACAAGGAAGGAGAAGAATCGCCTGTCTAAACCGGAGTCAGCCGGCCGCGGTGAGTCAGAAAATGGCGTCACGAACAGGATACGAGCAGGCCCGTTACCCAACGGGTATATTGTGCTTAAAATGGACTTTATTGTCTACAATTGGACTTTGTTCGTCCCTAAAAGAACTTTCCCGCCTTTACATCATTGGGTCAAGATGGCGCCCAAGATGGCGTTCCCGCCACAAGAAGCCGCCACGTGAAACCCAGGAGTGAGTCAACCCCCCCCTCACAGTGGGAGGGCCAAAGACAAAAGGCGCCAAACTCTTTGTCCGCCCTGATTGCTCGAATCAACCATGGGGGCGGACCCCAAAGACTTTTCCCACGATTGGACTATGAAAGCCCAGAGGAAATGGGAGTGTCATAGATAGACACACCGACAGAGAGAGAAGACCTTCTTCACCAGCTCTACCAGAACGTCTTACCGGTTGAACGGGTGTGGTTTCCCTCCAAGAAGAGAATGGCCAGCACGAGACTCCAAGACCTAATGCGGGAGGTCGAGGCGGAGGCTAGAGCAGCCCTAGGCCAACCGGGTCCGGATCCTGCCCTTACCATAGACGGCAGCCCCGACTTCTGGCTAGAGGCTCTACAAGACCTCCGGGTGCGACTACTAGAGACAGTGGAATGGACGATTCGCAGCTGGAGCGCGACCCTAGGCAGAAGACTCCATCATGCGATGCAGCAGAGCCGACCGGGTACAGCTTCTCCAAGCCCAGACGACATCGCCAGCTTTTCCACCACCTCACCGTCGCCCACTACCTGTCCTGCTTCGTCACCGGAGCCCATAGACTGTGTTATTCCAGTGAGGACCACAACTCGACCCGTTCCAGCGGACGATACCGCAGCCGACCTCGTTCCAGAGCCGGAGCTTCCAATACGCTCCCACGAAGAAGCCGACCTCTACCTGGTTCCACCTGCGGAACCCGCGACTGGTTTCCACACTACCGAGACTGTCGCCTGTTTCTCCCTTGAACCGGAGGCCTTCTCTGCAAATACAGAGGCCTACCTGGTGACCGGGATTGAAACACCACTTCCCGCTGCTACAGAAGAAGAGGCAGGCAGCCTGGAAGTCCTGCACAACGACCCCGAGGAGAACTTTGCAGCACAGCCACCCACCGATCCAGAGGATTCCATCCCATCATCTTCGCCAGCCGAGCAGCCCGACGTAGTCATCGAGGAGGTCGAGGAGGATGACGAGGAGACCTACAGTTCACCTGAGGATCTCTACACCGGGTTCGCCTGGGGAGACACAAGGAACCCTTCTGCCGGGCGATCAGCTCGGGTGCACTGGTCGGGTGCCGCCGCAACAGTATCTTCTCCGGTTCCGTTGAACCGGGCTCCACTCCAGACTGCCCACCAAGCTCGAGCGGTTCAACAACCAGCACGCCGTAGTGACTTTATCCACACGCCGCATCACTCCGACGAAGAGGTACGTCGTATCCGGAGAGACGAGTGGCACACTCGACTGCAAGCCAACATGCAGGCTCGTGCCGAGGCTCGCCGCCAATCTCCATTGCCTGAACAATTCCGTAAAACCGGGTGGGTAAGCACATTTAACTTGTCCACCGGGTGGGGATTCGTAAGGGAGGAGGGTGTGAGTACTGAAGTGTTTGTGGGGCGCCATGATGTGGAATCGCACCTACCGCGAGGCCATCCAAGCCGAGACTTGTATAGAGGGGACATTGTAACCTATGAGCGCCATATATGCCGTGATGGGTGGTTCGCTATACGGGTCCGGAACACTGCCCTCCATAAGTGACTGTTGTTGTTTGAACTTTGCTATTAAACGAGACTTCTTCCTGTTTGCACCGTAACACCGCGACTTGGCGACCACAGCCTGAACTTTTATTCTAAGGACAGCCGACCGCCCGCCGGGTCCGCGCAATGTGTTAACCTGTTTATCTACCTCACTTTTATGCATATATGACCTGTCATTAATAAAAGTGTATTACCTGTTATAAAATATAAAAACCTCTGTAATGTGAGTAGTGAGACGCTTGGGGACAAGCGTATTCAACCAAGGGGGAGTGTGGCACCCCGCAACGAGTGCGTCACAGGAAGGTATTGCAGCCACAAGCGCAGCCGCAATATTCTCTGACTCAGCAATGACCTGGTTAATTTAGAAATCCAACCCAGCATACATCACCTAGAATAGAGGGCCAATCCTAGGTCCTGGTGGGCGGAGTGCTAGGGTAGTGCAGGAGAACAGACAATAGTCTAGACAGTTGGAGAAGAAGTCTAGAACCTGAAGAGAGCAGACTAGAGCTTGGAGAGGAGTGGGGGCTCCGCACCCCGTGCGGGCCCCTGGGCCGTCACCGGTCGGGTGTCAGCACCTGAGGCCTTAACCACCGGGATTGGGCATTATCTACACGGGTTCCCAAAAGACTCCCGTGCCCACAACTCACAGCCGGTTCACTGGTACCGAAGCTGGCAGCAGTTCACCTCTGCTACGCGAACCAGAAGAGTGGAGGATTAGCTTTACAGGAGCACCCCACCAACAGCCAATTTCCAGTCGTCTAACCAGCGGTGTACCCACTGAGGGACCCAAGGCTCCCCAAAACATCCAGAACGTACAGCATGGATAGGGCATTGAAGCAGCCTCCCCGTACCCGATCTGGTATTCCTGGGCGACATTGGTAACCACTTAGCTAGAATGGAGGAGCACTACGGATTTCTAAGGGACACCATCACTGCTGAGTCCACCCGGTCTACTACTCAACCACTGTATACCATGTATTGCCTGCTGGTTACAGTAAAGACCGTTATAGAGACTGTCTGTGTCCGTGATTCCTTATGAACTGTCCGTCATTAACTAGAAGGTAACCGCAGCTGCCGCACAACATCTTGAGCAGCTCCAGCCCCCGGGGATCACCGCTCAGCCTGTGGGGAGCGTAACATCTTGCTGCTGTCCATCCCCGGGGGTCCCGCAGCGTCGGTAGCCCTTACCGAACTACTCATAGGTGGCGTCACGAAGAAAACAAATTAAAACCCCTTTAATCTGTTCCCGCAAGACGTCTTCACTTTTGATCTGCACTACACCGGGCCCCACTACCGGCAGGCGCGGTCCACCCGTGACAAGGAAGGAGAAGAATCGCCTGTCTAAACCGGAGTCAGCCGGCCGCGGTGAGTCACCAACAGAGAAAGGGAACTTTAAATAGGAGCTGACCCTCAGCAATAGACTGAGGACAGCAATTGAAGGTGCACACCAATACTAATAAAAGCGGGGAAGGTGTGGTCTCACGCACCCTAGGCACACACAGTAACCCAGCATACAGTGTGTTTCTTCCTGAAAATGATTGCAATCACGAATTCTTTGGTATTATTATCTTCATTTAATTTGTCTTTAATGAAAAAAACACAAAAAGAATTGTCCTAAAGCCAAATGGATATAGTTCCACACCAAACGTAAAAAAGGGGATGGACAAAAGTATTGGCACTGTTAGAAAAATCATGTGATGCTTCTCTAATTTGTGTAATTAACAGCACCTGTAACTTACATGTGGCACCTAACAGGTGTTGGCAATAACTAAATCACACTTGCAGCCAGTTGACATGGATTAAAGTTGACTCAACCTCTGTTCTGTGTCCTTGTGTGTACCACATTGAGCATAGAGAAAAGAAAGAAGACCAAAGAACTGTCTGAGGTCTTGAGAAACCAAATTGTGAGGAAGCATGAGCAATCTCAAGGCTACAAGTCCATCTCCAAAAACCTGAATGTTCCTGTGTCTACCGTGCGCAGTGTCATCAAGAAGTTTAAAGCCCATGGCACTGTGGCTAATCTCACTAGATGTGGACGGAAAAGAAAAATTGACAAGAGATTTCAACGCAAGATTGTGCGGATGGTGGATAAAGAACCTCGACTAACATCCAAACAAGTTCAAGCTGCCCTGCAGTCTGAGGGTACAACTGTGTCAACTCGTACTATCCATTGGCGTCTGAATGAAAAGGGACTGTATGGTAGGAGACCCAGGTAGACCTCACTTCTTACCCCGAGACATAAAAAAGCCAGGCTGGAGTTTGCCAAAACTTACCTGAGAAAGCCTAAAACGTTTTGGAAGAATGTTCTCTCTTTTTGGGCAAAGGCATCAACATAGAGTTTACAGAAGAAAAAAAGAGGCATTCAAAGAAAAGAACACTCCCTACAGTCAAACATGGCAGAGGTTCCCTGATGTTTTGGGGTTGCTTTGCTGCCTCAGGCACTGGACTGCTTGACCGTGTGCATGGCATTATGAAGTCTGAAGACTACCAACAAATTTTGCAGCATAA
Source organism: Allobates femoralis (assembly GCA_033576535.1). Classification (NCBI taxonomy): domain Eukaryota; kingdom Metazoa; phylum Chordata; class Amphibia; order Anura; family Aromobatidae; genus Allobates; species Allobates femoralis. Next base: position 332,232,669 of record JARQOC010000006.1, read on the forward strand.
TGTAGGGCCCGGTGTGAGAAAGCTGGGTCTCCCTCAGAGGTCATTGGTCTTCTAGCAGGACAATGACCCAAAACACACTTCAAAAGCACTAGAAAATGGTTTGAGAGAAAGCACTGGAGACTTCTAAGGTGGCCAGCGATGAGTCCAGACCTAAATCCCATAGAACACCTGTGGAGAGATCTAAAAATGGCAGTTTGGAGAAGGCACCCTTCAAATATCAGGGACCTGAAGCAGTTTGTCAAAGAAGAATGGTCTAAAATTCCAGCAGAGCATTGTAAGACACTCATTGTTACCGGAAGCGGTTGATCGCAGTTATTTTGGCTAAAGGTTGTGCAACCAAGTATTAGGCTGAGGGTGCCAATACTTTTGTCTGGCCCATTTTTGGAGTTTTGTGTGAAATGATCAATGTTTTTCTTTTTGCTTCATTCTCTTTTGTGTTTTTTCATTGAAGACAAATTAAATGAAGATAATAATACCAAAGAATTTGTGATTGCAATCATTTTCAGGAAGAAACTGAGTATTATCTGACAGAATTGCAGGGGTGTCAATACTTTTTCCCAACACTGTAGGAACTGAGACCTGAGGTACCTGGCAGCTACTGCAAGCCTGGACACATGTGGAAAGTTATGCAACACAGCAGAGGACCCTGCAACCTGTAGATAACTTCCACAGTAGTGCAGCCAGGGACCGCACATGTAGATGCTCATGCAGCTCAGCTTAGGACCTCACAATATGCGTACGGCTACGCAGTGGAGCAGAGCACTGGACAGCATCCTTAAAGCGAACAGACAATGGTATCCAAGCTAGTTTGAGAGAAGGAGCATAGGGTAAGAGATCAGACATACACAGTAACGCTGGGGAAACAAGGGACAAAAAGACTGGTGTTACATCTTGAAGATATACCCCTAGGTCGGAAGGCACTCAACAAGCTATTGGAAATAAGCTGGTATTTGACCTGATTATGCTCAATTCTCCTGACACACCAGGATCAAAGCCACAAGGATGACAAAGTGCTGATATCGCTTAGTTGAAAGGGAACTCCAAAAGCTGCAGAAATATCATAACGTTCAAAACATGGTGTGGCGCCCCGCAACGAGTGCGTCACAGGAGGGTATTGCAGCCATAAATGCAGCAGCAATATTCTCTGACCCAGCAGTCATCTGGTTAACTTAGAGATCCATACTCTGCATGCCTCACTTAGCATAGAGGGCCAATCAAGGTCCTGGTGGGCGGAGTGCAAGGGTAGTGTGTAGTGGAAGTTTAAGTTCAGACTTAGTGTAGTCTGGAGGAGTCAGTCTGCAAGGAACAGCAACCTAGAAGACCTCTGCAGAACTCCAGCTCTGCAACGTAGGAGAGGGGGCTCGCACAGTCCCATGCGGCCCCTTGCCATCTTCTACCGGCCATTTCCCTATCAATCACGGGCATCATTATGCGGGCTACAAACCATCCCGTGCCCTTATACAGCCGGTTTGCTGGTACCGAAACTAGCAGCAGTTCAGCTCTGCTATGCGAACCAGAAGCGTGGAGGAGCAGCTTTACAGGAGCACCCCACCACCGCCAAATCCAGTCGTCTAACCAGCGGTGTACCCACCAAGGGACCCAAGGCTCCCCAAAGCATCCGGAACGTATACCCCGGATAGGGCATTCAAGCAGCCTCCCTGTACCCGACCTGGTATTCCCGGGCGACAACGGCAACTTACTTAGTTAGAATGGAGGAACGCCGCGGATCTCTGAGGGACACCTATCACTGCTGAGTCCACCCGGTCTGCTATCTACAAACTGTATGCCATGTACTGCTTGCTGGTTACAGTAAAGACCCGTTACAGAGACTTACAGTGTCCGTGCTTCCTTATGAACTGTCTGTCCGCACTTCAAGGTAACCGCAGCTGCCGCACAACATCTTAAGCAGCTCCAGCCTCCAGGGATCACCGCTCAGCCTGTGGGGAGCGTTCCATCTTGCTGCTATCCATCCCCCGGAGGCCTCGCAGCGTCGGTAAGACTTACCGAACTACTCATAGGTGGCGTCACGAAACAATTAACCCTTAATCTGTTCCCACAAGACGTCTTCAACTCTTTGATCTGCACTCAACCGGGCCCCACTACCGGCAGGCGCGGTCCCCCCGTTACAAGGAGGAAGAAGCTACTGCCTGTCTAAACCGGAGTCCCCGGCCACAGTGAGTCACGTGGTATAAACAAACAATGAACCACGGCAAACTGGATATCATCAAAGCCGAAATGGGCAGAGCAGGTCTCGACTTATGCGGAATTAGCGAACTAATATGGAATCAGTATGGACATTTCCATTCAAACTAACATTGAGTCTACTATTCTTGCAATGATAACTGAAGGAGAAGTGGTGTTGCTTGTATTTTCAACCAAAAACTGTCCTGGATTACAATGTAAAAGAAAAACCAAAAATTTGTTGCGCCACACTGTGCAAATTAGCCGAAGCAAGGGGTTATATTAATATGTCACTCACCTTTTCTAGTTGTGCCCCCTGCACAACTAGGTTGATGATTTGAGGTGAGAATTAACCGCAGGCATAAATCCGTTGCTACGTGTAGAGAAGCTTTTCCTTATGGAACTTCAATGTCTCTCCCAGAGATCACGAGCCCAGGGAAGGGCAGCTCCTCTGTGTTGACCAAATCCTGTCCCAGAGCTGCTCTCAAACCACACTCCCCAAAGGGAGGATTTGAGCACGATATGGAGTAAAAAGGTATGATAAAATGAGCGCTAGGGACAGAAACAGGCACTGGGCTCTTATCGAATATTATCGAATAAGATCCACTTGAGAAAGACACCTTTAGTGTCGAAACATGTTGTGGCGAGGAGACCTATAACATCTACTGTTCACAATAAATTTGAAAGGTAATATTCGATAAGAGCCCAGTGCCTGTTTCTGTCCCTAGCGCTCATTTTATCATACCTTTTTACTCCATATCGTGCTGGATTACAATGTAGTAAGTGATAGAGCCAACAACAGATGCCGAGGAGGAGGATGCTGAACTACAATTTGTACAATCAAACTGAAGACAAAATTGACAGGATACCAAGACAAGCCTTATTCATGATCATGGGAAAGTTGAATGTCAAAGTGAGCCGTGAAGTGGGCCATGGCAAACATGTAACCATTGTTGGAAACTTTAGATTTGGTGAACAAAATGAGTATGGAGGAAGATCATTCACTTTTGTACAACAAATCAGCTGTCCATCATGAAATCCTTCTTCGAATATCACAAACGGAGACTCTACAAGTGGACATCATCAAATGGGTCCTATAAGAATCAGATCGACTACATATGTGTGCCAAAGACGGTGGTCATCAATCATTACCACAAAAACAAGGTCAGAAGCCGATTGTGAAATTGTTCATGAATTTTTGACAGCAAAGATAAGAGTCAAGTTGTGCAAACATACAAGATTATAGTTTGTTTCCAACTTCTATATGACCAACATACCTGAAGTTTTTTGGAACCATCGGCACATCCAATTTAGATCTCTGGACGTGAATGAAAGAAAGCCTCAGGAATTATAGACACTTATGAAGACTGTTATTACTAAAAAAGCCATAAAGACCATAAACAAAAGGTAAAAGAGACCCCACAGCCATGGTTAATGGAATAGACCTTTAAAGATCATCGAAAAAAGACAAAAGGGAAATGCAAAAGAAGCAGGATGCAGACATCAGTAAAAGACTAAAGAGAGCTATTCGAGGAAAGAACTTTATTAAGGAAACATGGAAAGAATACACAGAGTACCTTTACAAGAATGACAAAGGGTACCATCACACCTGGACATATCGCCGGCGATTCCACAGGCGATGCACGTGCGCGCGCACGTTTTTTGCGTGTCGCCCAAGGTCGCCGACGCCCATTTACAGGGGCGACAACTCAGGCGACGCTCGGGTGATGACCTGACCGGAAATTGCCTGAGCGTCGCCCAAGGCTCAAGGGCGATCATGTCGCTGGTGGCCGCTTGGCCATCACACAAAGCCACCACATTAGCGATGTGGGCGTTATTTTGTCCTGCGTCTCGGAGATAGGCATTAACATTATATTGTGTAACACCTTGAAGACGTGTGATTGGTTGCAAACAAACACCAATTACACTGGTCAACAGCATTTTTGGTGCCAAAGATATTTCATTGAATTTAGGGTAACTTTGGGGTGCTGATTCTGAATATGTCATCAGTTTTGCCAGATTGGCTCAAGTTTTTGAGATTTTTCGTAAAATGTGTAACAAAAAAGACGTTTTTTGCTACTTTTTTAACGAAGTCTGTTATGTTTCTTCTATGTTTTGTCAGTGTATATTCACCACAAATGTAACAGAATGAGTCTGGATCGTTAAGACAACTTCTTCTTGATGAGTTCATGCTTTTCACTGGACAACAGACAACAACATAAAGTTAGTGCCAAAAACCAAGCTATGAACAAACTTTTAGAACACTAATTAACACAAAACTATATTGAGAACTGCTCAGTTCAAGTACTAATCCAAAGAAATTAATGAGATGATGCGTCGCATTTACCAACAAGTGCTATAAATAAGATACCAAAAATCTCAAAAACTTGAGCCAATCTGGCAAAACTGATAGCATATTCAGAATCAGCACCCCAAAAATACCCCAAATTCATTAAAATATTTTGGGCACCAGAAAAAAAAATTTTTTTTGTTGACCTGTGTTATTATTAATGTGTCCTTGTTCGCCGCGCCACATCGTTAAATGTAAGCATGCATGTGCGTATTGGCTCGGTGCTTTAGTCAGCTCTTGTGTGATGTGTCGCGGATTATTGCTAGACGCATTGGCGTGGGCAACAAGGCAAAACACGGCGCTCGCGTGACGATTAATTGTACAGTGAATGTGTATAGCGCTTTTATGTTATGTGTGTTGTGCTACTGCGTTGGCTAATAAAATCACTCTTGCGTTCTTGGTCAGGATAATATTGGAGCCTTGAAAGTATGTGTGTGCACAGATATTGTGTGTTTCCAGTTATGTGGCCCATATGTATTGATCACCTAACATTGCCTAGTCCATGTGTGCAGAATATGTGTAATGAAATACATGTATAAGGAGGCAAACACACACAGGCACCATACAGTGTCATCACAAAGGCCTGTCCCTGGGTGTCGTACATATGTCCCCAATGCTTATGTACCCCTATAAATCAGACATTATGTCACCATACGTTTGTGGTACACCATACTGGGACATGCATCTCTTTCCTGAGACAAATAAACACATTTGAGGACACAAATATGTACTTGTGGTATCGTGTGAACCTTCCTTACATATAATGGTACGGGGTCAACAGGTGTAACAAATATTAAACATATACATTCATTAAAAAAAACACGTAGCAAGGGGCCATGGTTTTAAAAACAATATTGTTTATTTAAACACTGGACCAACAGGGTCCATAAAACCACAAAGTCTTTTGAAAATCCCAAAAACAGGGGTAAACATTTTAAAAACCCACATCACACGTGTGTATGAGGCTGGCCTTCTTGAGGGGCAGAGGTGGGATGGGCCCGCTTGTACTGGTCAATGAGATGGGCCAATTGGGACAGCTTCAACGCCGCTTCTTCATGGGCCACCTCCAGGTCCTGCAGGGATGGGCCACCTACAGAGAATACAGAACATCAACATCAGCAACATGTTTAGAACACATAGCAGGTGTGTTTTCTTATAGAAGTGTTTGCACTTACCAGGGGACTGTGGACCCACTATTTGGGGGGGGGGGGGGGGATGGTGAGGGGCTTATTGCCCAGTCCACTGCTTGGCTTCGGTCATCTGTAATGAGATCAGCATATGTGTATTGGTATTGGCCCATAACCAAGGTCCCGACATTCCAATTAATTGCTAAAAAACCTGAAATACAGATATAGTGCACAGTATATATGAGTAATAATGACATTACACACACCTTCTTGGCCATTTGTGGGCTCGTCAGGGGACCACTGTGCAGTACTCCCACCACTGGACATCTCTCCTTCCAATGGTGGGGTGGGTGCAGGCCTTGGGGTCCCTTCTGAGTCTGATGGCCGAGGACTGTGGGGTGATGTGGGCCCTTGAGGATGTGGTGGCGTTTGTGCTGGCGGTTGGGCTGGCGAGCCTGGTTGGCTGTGTGGTGCTCCTCCTGCAGGGGATGGGGCATGGTCAGCCCTTCTGTCCCTACCTGTTGAGGCAACAACATACTTTGTCACAATAACAACATGGCCAGATATGTGGGGACTTATTACACAGTGCTGTTTGCAGTTCATTAGGTCAGGTTGAGTGCGATGGAAAGAAGGGCAGGATAGGCCAACATAATGTCATATGTGGGTAGGGTCAACATATGACAATATGTGGCTAGGTAAAGTAGACATATAGGTTAGAGAGGAATATAGGGTGTATGTGGATGAAGCAGGAAGATGATCCTGCAGCTGCAGAGTCATGAAGAAGCTCTCACATACATTGCCCCTATATATTGTTGGGGTGTACAGTGGCATGTGCTGGCCTTCATATGTCTTTCTTTACACAGAAGGGTATGTGTATGTTGTCATGCTACTCACCACTCATCTGGGCAATCCTAGCACGCAGTTGGGTGATGCGTCCAGGCGTCTTGTATTTCAGATCTGCAATTTTCTTGCAGATCTGCTTTGGGGTGCGCACAACCCCCAACCTCCTCTCCAGCCGCCTCTTCACCCTCATCAGGACAGCCTGCTTATGGAGGCGCGGATGTGTGTGCTGCTCGTGACACCAGTAATTCCTGGTGTCACATACATCCACAAGGATAAGGAGCTCAGGCTCCCCCCACACTGCAGCTCGCCTGGGTGCCGCCATTTTCCTATTCTGCAGGGGAAGGGAAAGCAGCAGGAAGGCGGCGCCAAAAGATTGACAACGTTCTGGCGAATGAACGCACGGGAGATACGTCACATGTTGACGGGGTCCCAGAGGCGCAAAAGCCACAGGACTCACTGTATGCTTGTGCGTCATATACTTTAAACAGGAAGGCTGCCACTACAGCGCTCTGATGCACACATTAGTTGTCATGTAATTGCGTTGATGTTAACACACATTGTTGCCTGTCGCACATCACTGCACTTAGAACACACACAGCCGCAAACATAGAGGCCACATCAATGCGCTACTGTACAGTATGCACGCTTCTGGGTAATAAAACCTTTGGACGCACACATCATCAAATATGGCGCCGAGAAACAAGACGACCAATCGTAACGCTGGAGCTGCCACCAAGCCACGCAGACCAGCAGAGCTAGTAAATACGCCCTGAAACGCCTACCGGAATGGTATAGGCGATGTGTGCTGTCGCCCTTGACATCGCTCATGAGACGTTACACAGGGTGATCAGCACACATCGCCCAAGAATAGTCGCCTAGTTTCAGAGCTCTGATGTGAAACCAGGCGACCACTCGGATGTGTCGCCGTCGCCCATTTATATTGGACGACACATTGGCGATGTCGCCGGCGACAGGCCACGCCTCAGCGTCGCCTGTGAAATCGCCGGCGATATGTCCAGGTGTGATGGTACCCTAAGTGTTAAGGAAAGAAACTGAGAATGAAAATGATAACAAAACAAAACAAAAGATCTTGAAAGATGAAGTTGTTGTTGCGATAAGGTTTCTGTAAAAAAACAAAGCACCTGGATGTCACAATATTCCAATAGAGTGAATATAGTCTTCTGAAGCAGTGGTTGACGTCATCACACACCTGTGTTAACAGCAATGGACAACTGCTAAATGGCCCAAGGCCTTTTTTTTTAATCAGATGGTTTTTATCATTTTCACACAGATTAATACATAACATTAACAAGGTAACCCTAATCCCTTCCCCCACCCTCCTTATCCCACCTCCGGTCATAAACAGCTATTACAACACATCTGACATACAGTTAGGGCCAGAAATATTTGGACAGTGACACAATTTTCGCGAGTTGGGCTCTGCATGCCACCACATTGGATTTGAAATGAAACCTCTACAACAGAATTCAAGTGCAGATTGTAACGTTTAATTTGAAGGGTTGAACAAAAATATCTGATAGAAAATGTAGGAATTGTACACATTTCTTTACAAACACTCCACATTTTAGGAGGTCAAAAGTAATTGGACAAATAAACATAACCCAAACATAATATTGTTATTTTCAATATTTTGTTCCGAATCCTTTGGAGGCAATCACTGCCTTAAGTCTGGAACCCATGGACATCACCAAACGCTGGGTTTCCTCCTTCTTAATGCTTTGCCAGGCCTTTACAGCCGCAGCCTTCAGGTCTTGCTTGTTTGTGGGTCTTTCCGTCTTAAGACTGGATTTCAGCAAGTGAAATGCATGCTCAATTGGGTTAAGATCTGGTGATTGACTTGGCCATTGCAGAATGTCCCACTTTTTTGCACTCATGAACTCCTGGGTAGCTTTGGCTGTATGCTTGGGGTCATTGTCCATCTGTACTATGAAGCGCCGTCCAATCAACTTTGCAGCATTTGGCTGAATCTGGGCTGAAAGTATATCCGGTACCCTTCAGAATTCATCCGGCTACTCTTGTCTGCTGTTATGTCATCAATAAACACAAGTGACCCAGTGCCATTGAAAGCCATGCATGCCCATGCCATCATGTTGCCTCCACCATGTTTTACAGAGGATGTGGTGTGCCTTGGATCATGTGCCGTTCCCTTTCTTCTCCAAACTTTTTTCTTCCCATCATTCTGGTACAGGTTGATCTTTGTCTCATCTGTCCATAGAATACTTTTCCAGAACTGAGCTGGCTTCTTGAGGTGTTTTTCAGCAAATTTAACTCTGGCCTGTCTATTTTTGGAATTGATGAATGGTTTGCATCTAGTGATGGGCGAATCCTAAATTACTCGGAATCGCTTGACTCTAGCGAGTCCGAGCACAGGACTCGCTACTCGTTGCGAGTCTAGCGAGTCCAATGTTAATGAATGGGGAAGCGAGTAATAGCGAGTAGTGTGAGATTTACAAATCGCAGATGTGTCTCGGAAGCTTCAGCCTGAACCAATTCTAGTTTTGTCATTTATTTGCATTGGACTAGTTTACTTTGCAACTGTAATAGCTGGCTGGGAAACTCGCACAGATAAGAGTCCTGTCTTCTTTGTGTGCTGGCTCCAGGGTCCTAGAGCCTGCCTGCTGCCTGATGTAGCAGTGCTGAGATTGTTCTCAGTCTGCTCATTCCCTGTGTACAGACATGAATGTCTGTGCACAGAGATGATGTAGCAGAGCTGAGATTGTTCTCAGTCTGCTCATTCCCTGTGTACAGACATGAATGTCTGTGCACAGAGATGATGTAGCAGAGCTGAGATTGTTCTCAGTCTGCTCATTCCCTGTGTACAGACATGAATGTCTGTGCACAGAGATGATGTAGCAGAGCTGAGATTGTTCTCAGTCTGCTCATTCCCTGTGTACAGACATGAATGTCTGTGCACAGAGATGATGTAGCAGAGCTGAGATTGTTCTCAGTCTGCTTATTCCCTGTGCATAGACATCTATATTTATGCACAGGGGATGTAGCAGAGAGGACATCGCGTTTTGGACTGCGTCGGACGGAAGAGGATTTTTTTAATTAAAGATGGAGTCCCTAATGGCTTTTTTTTTTATTTCTAATAAAAAATTTTCCTTGTGTTGTGTTTTTTTTAAAACAATTTAATAGAAATTCATGGCGGTCATGTCTAATATTGGCGTGACCGCCATAAATTTCGGGCTTAGGGCCAGCTGATAATACAAAGCTGGCCCTAACCTCTTTATTACCCAGCGTGCCATCGCTACCAGGGCCGCTGGAAGAGCGGGGTTCAGCGCCAGAGGATGGCGCTTCAATGAACGCGCCATCTTCTGGGGCGGCTGCGGGCTGCAATTTGCAGCGGGGGGTGCCCAGAAAGCTTGGGCATCCCTGCGCTGCGGATTCCAGCCCCCAGCTGCTTAGCTGTACCTGGCTAGACATAGAAATTGCGCGGAGCCCCACGCATTTTTTTTAAATTATTTCATGAAATTCTGAGATTCTGACTCTGAGACTCTGACTCTGAAATTCATGAAATAATAAAAAAAAAAATGCGTGGGGCTCCGCGCAATTTCTATGTCTAGCCAGGTACAGCTAAGCAGCTGGGGGCTGGAATCCGCAGCGCAGGGATGCCCAAGCTTTCTGGGCACCCCCCGCTGCAAATTGCAGCCCGCAGCCGCCCCAGAAGATGGCGCGTTCATTGAAGCGCCATCCTCTGGCGCTGAACCCCGCTCTTCCAGCGGCCCTGGTAGCGGTGGCACGCTGGGTAATAAAGAGGTTAGGGCCAGCTTTGTATTATCAGCTGGCCCTAAGCCCGAAATTTATGGCGGTCACGCCAATATTAGACATGACCGCATGAATTTCTATTAAATTGTTTTAAAAAAAACACAACACAAGGAAAATTTTTTATTAGAAATAAAAAAAAAAGCCATTAGGGACTCCATCTTTAATTAAAAAAATCCTCTTCCGTCCGACGCAGTCCAAAACGCGATGTCCTCTCTGCTACATCCCCTGTGCATAAATATAGATGTCTATGCACAGGGAATAAGCAGACTGAGAACAATCTCAGCTCTGCTACATCATCTCTGTGCACAGACATTCATGTCTGTACACAGGGAATGAGCAGACTGAGAACAATCTCAGCACTGCTACATCATCTCTGTGCACAGACATTCATGTCTGTACACAGGGAATGAGCAGACTGAGAACAATCTCAGCACTGCTACATCATCTCTGTGCACAGACATTCATGTCTGTACACAGGGAATGAGCAGACTGAGAACAATCTCAGCACTGTTACATCATCTCTGTGCACAGACATTCATGTCTGTACACAGGGAATGAGCAGACTGAGAACAATCTCAGCACTGCTACATAATGTCTGTGAGCAGGCAGGCTCTAGGACCCTGGAGCTGCACAGAGAAGACAGCTGGACTCGGCTCGCAAAGAAACAGCAGTTATCTGCGAGTTTCCCTGCTATCACTGGCACAGTAGCCAGTGATTACTCGCACGAGTCTATTGCAAACAATGGCAATCCTAGTTTTGTCAGCGTTTCTGACAAAACTAGGATTGATATTGATTTGCATTGGACTCGTGCGAGTAATCACTGGGAGACTCGCAGACTACCGAGTCCTGCGAGTCCCTTACTACTCGCCGAGTAACGAGTCCTAGCGAGTAGATTCGCCCATCCCTATTTGCATCTAGATGTGAACCCTTTGTATTTACTGTCATGGAGTCTTCTCTTTACTGTTGACTTAGAGACAGATACACCTACTTCACTGAGAGTGTTCTGGACTTCAGTTGATGTTGTGAACGGGTTATTCTTCACCAAATAAAGTATGCGGCGATCATCCACCACTGTTGTCATCCGTGGACGCCCAGGCCTTTTAGAGTTCCCAAGCTCACCAGTCAATTCCTTTTTTGTCAGAATGTACCCAACTGTTGATTTTGCTACTCCAAGCATGTCTGCTATCTCTCTGATGGATTTTTTCTTTTTTTTCAGCCTCAGGATGTTCTGCTTCACCTCAATTGAGAGTTCCTTTGACCGCATGTTGTCTGGTCACAGCAACAGCTTCCAAATGCAAAACCACACACCTGGAATCCACCCCTGACCTTTTAACTACTTCATTGATTACAGGTTAATGAGGGAGACGCCTTCAGAGTTAATTGCAGTCCTTAGAGTCCATTGTCCAATTACTTTTGGTCCCTTGAAAAAGAGGAGGCTATGCATTACAGAGCTATGATTCCTAAACCCTTTCTCCGATTTGGATGTGGAAACTCTCATATTGCAGCTGGGAGTGTGCATTTTCAGCCCATATTATATATATAATTGTATTTCTGAACATGTTTTTGTAAACAGCTAAAATAACAAAACTTGTGTCACTGTCCAAATATTTCTGGCCCTAACTGTATATGCCATATCCCCCACGAATGTTATTCAATACATTCAAAAAGCATAACATAGTTTCAAACATTCAAATATACCGTATATACTCGCGTATAAGCCGAGTTTTTCAGCCCAAAAATTGGGCTGAAAAGTACCCCCCTCAGCTTATACGCGAGTCAGTGCTGTATACCGATGTATACATCGGTACATACCGATGTATACATCGGTATACAGCAGCCCCCGCATCCCCAGTAATGCAGGGCCCCCCCAGCGTCTCTCCGGTCACCTGTAAAGCAAACTATACTTATCAGTGTCCCGCTCGCACCCGCTCGCAGCTGCAGTACGCGATCCTCCATCTTCATGCGTCTTCTTCCTGTTTCTGTGCTCGTCGCCGGCAATGACGTCATTCCCTGCGACGAGCACAGGAAACAGGAAGAAGTCGCATGAAGATGGAGGATCGCGATGTCGGCAGCGGCGGGCGCGGACAGCGGGACACTGATAAGTATAGTTTGCTTTACAGGTGACCGGAGAGACGCTGGGGGGGCCCTGCATTACTGGGGCTGCCTGTATACTACCGCTGGGGCTGCTATATACCTCTGGGGCCCTGTATACTAACACTGGGGCTGTATATACTACCACTGGGGCTGTATATACCTCTGGGGCCCTGTATACTACCACTGGGGCTGCTATATACCTCTGGGGCCCTGTATACTAACACTGGGGCTGTATATACTACCACTGGGGCTGTATATACCTCTGGGGCCCTGTATACTACCACTGGGGCTGCTATATACCTCTGGGGCCCTGTATACTAACACTGGGGCTGTATATACTACCACTGGGGCTGTATATACCTCTGGGGCCCTGTATACTACCACTGGGGCTGCTATATACCTCTGGGGCCCTGTATACTAACACTGGGGCTGTATATACTACCACTGGGGCTGTATATACCTCTGGGGCCCTGTATACTACCACTGGGGCTGCTATATACCTCTGGGGCCCTGTATACTACCACTGGGGCTGCTATATACCTCTGGGGCCCTGTATACTACCACTGGGGCTGTATATACTACCACTGGGGCTGTATATACCTCTGGGGCCCTGTATACTACCACTGGGGCTGTATATACTACCACTGGGGCTGTATATACCTCTGGGGCCCTGTATACTACCACTGGGGCTGTATATACTACCACTGGGGCTGTATATACTACTAGGGCTGCGTCTATACTACCACTGGGGCTGTATATACCACTGGGGCTGTATATACTACTGGGGCTGCGTGTATACTACCACTGGGGCTGCTGTATCTACCTCTGGGACTGGTGTATACCACACTGCTGGGGGCTGTATACTTGTGCTAGGGTCCACCCTCGGCTTATACACGAGTCAATAGATTTTCCCAGGTTTTGGGGGCAAAAGTAGGGGGGTCGGCTTATACACGGGTCGGCTCATACACGAGTATATACGGTAATCCATCTGTCAGGTCCGAATAGCATATGTATTTCCGTCTCACCCAGACCTGCTACCTCCCTGCAGCCATGCAGTCCAGATTTTATCAAATACTCCAGTCTTGTTCCTTTTCTGGTATATGCTCTCTTCCGTAGGTACTATATAATCCACTTGTAGAACATATTCAGTCCTAGAAGGGAGCTCGGCCCTGGTCCAGCACCTAGTGATCATCTTTCTAGCAATATATAATAGCCTAGCTATTGCCAATTTTTGTGCATTGGCTATATTAATCTCTTCTACAGGTGCACTTCCATCATTTATTTAAAAAAATTCCTTTACCTCCCTCATAATTTTAGCCATATCCAAAGACTTAGTCATACAGGGTGAATCGTCCACTCACCCCCCACGGATCCCCTTCCCATTCGGACACACAACTACCTCTATTGGCTTATGGTCCGAAAACACCCATGGTCCACCGTCTGAGTCCAGGAATCCATTACCCGATTCCCCAATGCCATATCTTTTCTGGACATGGATCCCCGACAAGATCAGTGTTTATTCCTATTCTGAATAAGGGAGACGCTACAGAGTGTGGAAACTATTGGACTTTTGCGCTCATGCCAGCAATATACTACCAAAGATCCTACAAAGACTGCTACAGCCTTACTTTGACAAAGAGCTGACAGAGGAACAAGCAATAATCAGAGAAGACAGAGGAATCAGAGATGTAAATGCTAACATGATGTGGATAATGGAAAAGGCCAAAATATATAGCAAGGAGCTCTATTTTTGCTTTTTGACTATGTTGATCACCAGAAACTTTGGAATATCATAAAGGATATGGGTTTGCCAAACCATCTGATCAGTCTCATTAGGAACCTTTACATTGAACAAGAAGCAACAGTCTGAATGGAACACGGGGACATGGCATGGTGCAAAGTAGAACGAGGCGTCAAAAAAGGCTGCATCCGGTCATCATTTTTTTTTTATATAGAAAGGCTATTTTCAGGAAGGCTAGACTTGCCCAAAACAAAAGAATCAAAATTGATGGACATATCATCAATCTTAAATACGCAGACAACACAACATAGATAGCAAGCGTAGATAGAATGAAGGACTTATTATGGAGTATCAAGGTGGAAAGCTTGAATATGGGACTCCTACTCAATACAAAGAAGACAAAGATAATGACTGCTGCCAGATCCGACCGGGATTTGAGATGGATGGTGATGAACTGGAAATTGTAAAGGACTTCGACCTACTTGGATCAATGATCACTCAAGATGCAACGACAACACCAGAAGTCAATAAAATAGCTATGGGTAAATAAACAATGAAGTCACTGGACAAGGTGTTCAATTTGTAAAACATTTCAATGATGACAAAGAGAGGGCTCTTACATAGTCTGGTCTTTTTTGTGGTAACATGGATGTGAAGCAGGGATGATAAAGAAGACATAAGAAGAATCAATGTGTGGAGCCCACTGGGACGGGGTACTCAGTGCCGGACCGGGGTACTGCTGGGGAATGTCACGGCGGTCCTGGTCCGGACCGTGTCCCGGGCCCCGCACAATAAAATGGGGGGTTATTTACAGGGGATTTGTCACTCGTGACGCCACCCACTATATGCGGCCAGTAATGGGGCCGCCGCTGCTGCAGAACCTCCGGGAATGATGGGATAGCAGCTTGGATAGAATAGTTCCTGTGGGCAGAACTGGGTTCCCCGGGGCAGTGGTAGTAGTAGTTAAAGTCTGTGAGGATAGTTATTGATGCTGCAGGAGAGTAGGGTTGGCAGTAGAGATGATGAGAGTAGAGGTAATTGCAGTATATGAGGGCAAGTGGGGCTTCAGTATAAGGATCACACACACTCACGGTTTCTGTTGTTTTCCAAGTCTTTACTTGCAGATGGTATATCACACTATTGTCCACGGAGTCTGTACCAGGTTGCTCGCACCCTGACCGGGTCCTTGGCTTCCTACTTAAGCGCTGTGTGTGGCCCTGCTGCTGCTTGTAGCTGAACTGCTGGCCCTGTCTCTGCTCACGGGTACCAATATGCTGGGCAACTTGAGTCCTCTGTGTCACTGACCCATCCATGTTGCTTTGCTATGGTGCTGTGAAGATGGTGGACCTTCACTATGCCGGTGTTTACTGTCCTGTCTGTCTCAGGCACAGCCTCGGATCCGGTATCCGTCTTAAGCGCCTTCCCGGGGTCAAGTTTTTGGGGTAAATCTTTATCCCGGGGATGTTCCTCTGTTCCTCTGTCTCCTCTCCTCAGACCTCTCAGGACCTCCACTGCCACTTGACTCCGCTCCTGCTCCAGACTCAAACTAAAACTAAACTAACTGTCACTCCTGCTCTGTGGTAAACAACTTATCTCCTCCCACTAGTGCAGGTGCCACCTAAGCTCCTCCTACTTCCTAGTGTAGTGTTGTGTGGAGAGTGAACCTGTGTTGATATTTCTGTGGCACATTAAGCCTTGGGGTGCCACATTTGCGGTGGCGATGGGGTACTCCTGTAGAGCGGTCCCTCCACTCCTGGTTTGCTAAGCAGTGATGAACAACTTGCTTGCTTCGGAACCAGTGATCCGGTTGTGTGATGGGCGGGGGTGTATTTTGACCCGTAGATGTTCGCCCAGGGTCTGGTTGTTAGGCACCGGGGAATGGCGCCAACCGTTAGGTGGTCTGCGGGGCTGCACAGGACTGTGCAGAGCCCCCTCTCCTACGTTCCTCCCAACCACGTCTCTCTCCTTCCTCCTTCTCCTACATTCTCCTCTCTCACACTCTACTCCTACACTCTGCCCACCAGGACCTTATTGGCCCTCTATACTGATGTGCATGTAGGGTATGGAGCTCTGAGTTTTTACCATGTCATTGCTTAGTCAGAGAATATTGCACCTTCGGTCTGGGATGCAATACCCTCCTGTGACACACTCGTTGCGGGGCACCACAAATGCAGTTCCGGAGCACAACACAGGAGGCCCAGGAACTTCACATCTATCAACCATGCAGCTCTTAAAGACAAACATACACAGCAGCATCCAGCAAGGTCAGCGCCAAGTAGGCAGGTATATCACATACCAACTTTGAAAAGCATAATTACTTCTATAAGTAACGAAGAAAGAAATGAAAATTGGTCAAGATGGAGCCTGGTGACAGCGTTTAACCAGTCCCACCCCTCTATCGGAAAATTATTGAACCAGTACTGGTTTATCTTGAGGGGAGGTGCAATCTTGTCCAAACATATCCTATTGTTGCTTCTAGCAACACAGTTCTCAAATCCCCTTCAACCAATCTGATTCAATCCTTGAATACGGGCTGTTTCGCTTGCAGGTCACCTAAATGTATGCACGGTCATTCAATCATCATTGAGAAAAAAGTTTTAAATCTACCACCACAGGAGAAATTTTTATGATTAGACATCATTTGGATTGTCAATGTAGTTGCAGTATGTTGTTTATTTACATGAATGCATATGTGGCCTACAGTACATGGGATGCACCATTCAGTGCAGGACCAGCTCCAGGTTTATGTGGGCCCCACACACACACAAACATACACACAGCAGTATTTGTTCCCTGAGGAAGGAGCTCGGTATGTGGCTCTGAAACGCGTCGGACAATAAAAACATAAGTTGATCCAGACATCCCTGTGTCTTGGTTCCTTCGGTCCTGGAGCAGCAGCGCGGACAGAGAGGCACTTCGTCCAAGGAAATCTACCCTCTCTGTGCCTGTCACCCTTGTGCATTATCCCTCTTCTCTCTGTGCATGTCTCTCCCCTTGTGCGGTCTCTCCTCCCTCTGTGCAGTCTCTCTCTCCTGTGCACTGTCTCTCCCTCTCCCTTGAGCCTGTCTCTTACCTGTGCTTGTTCCCCTCCCTGTGCGCTGTGTCTCTCCCCTACACCTGTCTCCCCCTGTGCCTGTCTCCTTCCTCTGCACTGTGTCCCCCCTGCGCACCTATCTCCCTCTGCTCGCCTGTCTCCCCCCTATGCGCTGTGTCTCTCCACTGCACCTGTCTCCACCTACACGTTATCTTCCCCTGCGCCTATTCTCCTCCCCATAAGCTGTGTCTCCCCCTGCGCCTGTCTCTCCCCTGCACGCTGTCTCTCCCCTGCACGCTGTCTCTCCCCTGCACGCTGTCTCTCTCCTGCATGGTCTCAGTCACGCTGATCGCAGCCTGTCATGTGTAGTGTGCGAGCTGCAGCCGGTTGCCGCTCTATTTCCTGTATCGCCGGCTGCAGCGTCACACTACATGACAGGCTACGATCAGCGCAACTGCCCACCGGTAATGGAAAGAGGGGGGAGGCAGCGTTAAGGGGCCCCGAGGATGGCATGTGGGGGCAGCGGTCAGGAGCCCCCTAGTATGACATGTGACTCACCGTGGCCGGCTGACTCCGGTTGATACAGGCGATGCTTCCTTCCTCCTTGTCACGGGTGGACCGCGCCTGCCGGTAGTGGGGCCCGGTGTAGTGCAGATCAAAAGTGTTTGAAGACGTCTTGGTGGAACAGATTAAAGGGGTTTTTAATTTATTCGTGACGCCACCTATGAGTAGATTCGGTAAGGACTACCGACGCTGCGGAACCTCCGGGAGATGGATAGCAGCTAGATGTTACGCTCCCACAGGCTGAGCGGTGATCCCCGGAGGCTGGAGCTGCTCAAGATGTTGTGCGGCAGCTGCGGTTACCTTGTTGTGCGGACAGACAGTTCATAAGGAAGCACGGACACAGGTAGTCTCTGCAACGGGTCTTTACTGTAACCAGCAGGCAATACATGGCATACAGTGGTTGAGTAGTAGACCGGGTGGACTCAGCAGTGATAGTGTTCCTCAGAGATCCGCAAGTGTTCCTCCATTCTACCTAACTTGTTTGCCAGTGTCGCCCAGGAATACCAGGTCGGGTACAGGGAGGCTGCTTCAATGCCCTATCCATGATGTACGTTCTGGATGCTTTGGGGAGCCTTGGATCCCTCAGTGGGTACACCGCTGGTTAGACGACTGGAAACTGGCTGGTGGTGGGGTGCTCCTTTGAAGCTGCTCCTCCACTCTTCTGGTTCGCGTGGCAGAGGTGAACTGCTGCCAGCTTCGGTACCAGTGAACCGGCTGTGAGTTGTGGGCACGGGAGTCTTTTGGGAACCCGTGTAGATAATGCCCAATCCCGGTGGTTAAGGCCTCAGGTGCTGACACCCGACCGGTGACGGCCCAGGGGCCCGCACGGGGTGCGGAGCCCCCGCTCCTCTCCAAGCTCTAGTCCTAGACCCTTCTTCTCCGAGTTCTAGACTATCTCTCCACTACCCTAACACTCCACCCCCCAGGACCTATGATTGGCCCTCTGTTCTAGGTGTTGTATGTTGGGTTGGATCTCAAAGTTAACTATTTCATTGCTGAGTCAGAGGATATTGCGGCTGCATTTATGGCTGCAATACCCTCTTGTGACGCACTCGTTGCGGGGCGCCACACTCCCCCTTGGTTGAATACGCTTGTCCCCAAGCGTCACACTACTCACATTACAGAGGTTTTTGTATTTTTATACATATAACAGGTAATACACTTTTATTAATGACAGGTCATTGTATGCATAAAAGTGAGGTAAATAACAGGTTAACACATTGCGCAGACCCGGCGGGCGGTCGGCTGTCCTTAGAATAAAAGTTCAGGCTGTAGCCGCCAAGTCGCGGTGTTACGGTGCAAACAGGAAGAAGTCTCTTTTAGTAGCAGAGTTCAAACAACTTAAGTCACTTATGGAGGGCAGTGTTCCGGACTCGTATAGCGAACCACCCATCACGGCATATATGGCGCTCATAGGTCACAATGTCTCCTCTATACAAGTCTCGGTTTGGATGACCTCGCGGTAGGTGCGATTCCACATCACGACGCCCCACAAACACTTCAGTACTCACACCCTCCTCCCTTACGAATCCCCACCCGGTGGACAAGTTAAAGGTGCTTACCCGCCCGGTTTTTCGGAATTGTTCAGGTAATGGAGGTTGGCGGCGGGCCTCGGCGCGAGCCTGCATGTTGGCTTGCAGTCGAGCGTGCCACTCGTCTCTCCGGATACGACGTACCTCTTCGTCGGAGTGGTGCGGCGTGTGGATAAAGTCACTACGGCGTGATGGTTGTTGAACTGCTCGAGCCTGGTGGGCAGTCTGGAGTGGAGCCCGATTCAACGGAAACCGGCGAAGATGCTGTTGCCACGGCACCCGACCAGTGCACCCGAGCTGATCGCCCGGGCAGAAGGGTTCCTTGTGTCTCCCCAGGCGAACCCGGTGTAGAGATCCTCAGCTGGACTGTAGGTCTCCTCGTCATCCTCCTCGACCTCTCCTTCGATGACTACGTCGGGCTGCTCGGCTGGCGAAGACGATGGGATGGAATCCTCTGGATCGGTGGGTGGCTGTGCTGCAAAGTTCTCCTCGGGATCGTTGTGCAGGACTTCCAGGCTGCCTGCCTCTTCTTCTGTAGCAGCGGGAAGTGGTGTTTCAATCCCGGTCACCAGGTAGGCCTCTGTAATAGCAGAGGAGGCCTCCGGTTCAGGGGAGAAACAGGCGACAGTCTCGGTAATGTAGAAACTAGTCGCGGGTTCCGCAGGTGGAACCAGGTAGGTGTCAGCTTCTTCGTGGGAGCGTATTGGAAGCTCCGGCTCTGGAAAGGGTCGGCTGCGGTTTCATCCGCTGGAACGGGTCGAGGGGTAACTCTCACTGGGATGACACAGTCTATTGGCTCCGGTGACGAAGCAGGACAGGTGGTGGGCGACGGTGAGGTAGTTGAAAAACTGGCGATGTCGTCTGGGCTTGGAGAAGCTGTACCCGGTCGGCTCTGCTGCATCGCATGATGGAGTCTTCTGCCTAGGGTCGCGCTCCAGCTGCGAATCGTCCATTCCACTGTCTCAAGTAGTCGCACCCGGAGGTCTTGTAGAGCCTCTAGCCAGAAGTCGGGGCTGCCGTCTACGGTAAGGGCAGGACCCGGACTCGGTTGGCCTATGGCTGCTCTGGCCTCCGCCTCGACCTCCCGCATCAGGTCTTGGAGTCTCATGCTGGCCATTCTTTTCATGGAGGGAAACCACACCCGTTCAACCGGTGAGCGTTCTGGTAGACCTGGTGAAGAAGTCTGTCTCTCTCACTCCCATTTCCTGTGGGCTTTTTATAGTCCAATCGTGGGAAAAGTCTTTGGGGTCCGCCCCCATGGTTGATTCGAGCAATCAGGGCGGACAAAGAGTTTGGCGCCTTTTGTCTTTAGCCCTCCCACGATGAGGGGGGGGTTGACTCACTCCTGGGCTTACACGTGGCGGCTTCTTGTGGCGGGAACGCCATCTTGGGCGCCATCTTGACCCAATGGTGAAAAGGCGGGAAAGTTCTTTTAGGGACGAACAAAGTCCAAATTGTAGACAATAAAGTCCAGTTTAAGCACATTATACCCGTTGGGTAACGGGCCTGCTCGTATCCTGTTCGTGACGCCATTTTCTGACTCACCGTGGCCGGCTGACTCCGGTTGATACAGGCGATGCTTCCTTCCTCCTTGTCACGGGTGGACCGCGCCTGCCGGTAGTGGGGCCCGGTGTAGTGCAGATCAAAAGTGTTTGAAGACGTCTTGGTGGAACAGATTAAAGGGGTTTTTAATTTATTCGTGACGCCACCTATGAGTAGATTCGGTAAGGACTACCGACGCTGCGGAACCTCCGGGAGATGGATAGCAGCTAGATGTTACGCTCCCCACAGGCTGAGCGGTGATCCCCGGAGGCTGGAGCTGCTCAAGATGTTGTGCGGCAGCTGCGGTTACCTTGTTGTGCGGACAGACAGTTCATAAGGAAGCACGACACAGGTAGTCTCTGCAACGGGTCTTTACTGTAACCAGCAGGCAATACATGGTATACAGTGGTTGAGTAGTAGACCGGGTGGACTCAGCAGTGATAGTGTTCCTCAGAGATCCGCAAGTGTTCCTCCATTCTACCTAACTTGTTTGCCAGTGTCGCCCAGGAATACCAGGTCGGGTACGGGGAGGCTGCTTCAATGCCCTATCCATGATGTACGTTCTGGATGCTTTGGGGAGCCTTGGATCCCTCTGTGGGTACACCGCTGGTTAGACGACTGGAAGTTGGCTGGTGGTGGGGTGCTCCTTTGAAGCTGCTCCTCCACTCTTCTGGTTCGCGTGGCAGAGGTGAACTGCTGCCAGCTTCGGTACCAGTGAACCGG
Organism: Allobates femoralis; assembly: GCA_033576535.1. Taxonomy (NCBI): domain Eukaryota; kingdom Metazoa; phylum Chordata; class Amphibia; order Anura; family Aromobatidae; genus Allobates; species Allobates femoralis. Next base: position 332,254,189 of record JARQOC010000006.1, read on the forward strand.
CTGTGAGTTGTGGGCACGGGAGTCTTTTGGGAACCCGTGTAGATAATGCCCAATCCCGGTGGTTAAGGCCTCAGGTGCTGACACCCGACCGGTGACGGCCCAGGGGCCCGCACGGGTGCGGAGCCCCCGCTCCTCTCCAAGCTCTAGTCCTAGACCCTTCTTCTCCGAGTTCTAGACTATCTCTCCACTACCCTAACACTCCACCCCCCAGGACCTATGATTGGCCCTCTGTTCTAGGTGTTGTATGTTGGGTTGGATCTCAAAGTTAACTATTTCATTGCTGAGTCAGAGGATATTGCGGCTGCATTTATGGCTGCAATACCCTCTTGTGACGCACTCGTTGCGGGGCGCCACACATGTGGGGGCGCTCAGCGTCCGGGCCCCGGCATTTACCCGGGTACTGACGCCGGCCGTGATTCAGTGTATGCATTCTCGTCTTAATAAACAAACACAGATCGAACATTCGCAATCAATACCAGTTCCATAGTGTCTCTAAACATTTCCTGATTTTACAATCATCGATCATGTAACTGAAATTGTCTCTGATCGTTTGCAGTGTCTTAAAAAGAAAACAGAGCTATTGGATATCTAAACTTGGCACCCTAACCCCTGAAGATTTGAATCTGATGATTGAGAACGTTGCAGGCCCTCTCGATTCCTTATTGTCCTTTTTCATAGTTACATATATTTATAGGTTATTGGTAATTATAATCCTATTCTTTTAACCGTTTTAACTTTTATTATCCGTTTCTATAATAACTTTTATCTTTAGTTTATTTTATCTTTTTTTCAGTGAGAGTTTTATTATGTAGTGGTGTTTTTATGTAGTGTAATCTTTATTCATTCTTACATTGTTCTATATCCTTTTATGTGATTGCCCTGATTTATGATATTGTTTTATGTGTTCACCTTTGTTTCTGCACCTGTCACTTAAAGAGTGCATGTGTTAACTATTTAATTAGTTCTCTCCCTCTATTGGTGCATTCCCCTTTAAATAAAAGTCTTATGCATTTGGTGTCTATATCACCTGAGGAAGACAGCACCTTAGCTGTCGAAACATGTTGTGTCCTGCAGAACACTAATAAAACGTTTGTGTACAACAATAAAACCTTGTCCCCTTTGTTCTCAGCGCTCCAGAGACCGCTATATCTTTTTTCTTCTTCAACTAGTGGATGTAGACCCACTGCACTATGGTCAAGACTTACCCTAGTGGGCATGATTAAATGACTACCAGTTATTCAGTAGAATCTCTGATGGTGAGGATAGGCTTGCGCTGGCAGTCTCCAAGTACCACTAAAGGGCAGTTCCGAGGACTGAAGCAACTGATTGATAGATCAAGGCAAAAGTACCAAGCACAGAGGGGACAGTCAGAGATGGTGTCAAACGGCCCAAGGTCAGTACTGGAAGCACAGGACCAAAAAACGTAGATGAGGTCCACACGGAGAGGTCAGACATACGGGTATAAATCCTGATCAGAGAGATACATGTAATACAGCAGACAGGGAACAAGACAACAAACTGACTTGAACCAAGCAAGGCAAATGTTAATGAGGAGCTGCCTATAACTCCACTACTGGTAAGGGGTGAGCCAGATCAGCAACACTCGCAGGAGCAAGTGATTAAACTCATGTAGAATCGCTATGTCTCACTAAGCAGGAAAGGATTCTCCAGAAACAGGAGGATACAGCAGAACTGGATGTGTTGCAAGGGCATGAGACAAATTGACAGGGAAGGAGCAGTGCAATGCGGCAGTGAGTAGGGTGGCTCTTATCGAGCCCACGGACGGGGTACTCGGTACAGGACCGGGGTTGCTACTGGGGGATGTCACGGAGGTCCTGGTCGGACCGTGTCCCGGCCCTGGCAAGTAAAAGGAGAATATTTACAGGGATTAGTTTGTCGTGTAATGGACCACGCTGCTGCAGAACCTCCGGGGATGATGTTATAGCAGCTTTAGATGGAAAGTTCTCTGCGGTAGAAGTGATGATGTTACAGTCTATGTGTAGTATAAGCTTGTAGTGGATGCAATACACTTAAGCCCCTTTCACATCTATGCGTCTGCTGCGTTTTGCTTAATTTGCGTTTTCATGCGTTTTTACCGCAAAAAAGCATCAAAACGCATGCGTTTTTGTCCCCATTGATTTTAATGAACGCATCAAAAAGCATGCAAACGCATGTTAAAACACATGTGCGTTTGCAAAAACGCAAAACGCATGCGTTTTGCAAACGCAGCCAAAACGTTATTTGGCCTGTTCAACACATGTGTATTTTGCCCATCCCTGTTTTTGGGTGTTAAAAAAAACGCAGGTGCGTTAACGCAGGGTACATATGAGTGTACATGCGTTTTCAGGACCACTTGCGTTTTTTTAGCACTCCTAAAAGCACTTGCGTTTTTTAGAGTGCCAAAAAATGTGCCTTGTGTGTGTGAAAGCTTCAAAACGTTTTGGACTTAGTCATTTTTTCACAAACACCCAATAGCCAAAACGCATGGAATAAAAATTTGTGTTTTGATGAAGAAATTTTTTTCCGTTTTCTGACGACCAAGGGGGAAGGGTGCTATCAGAAAATTTTTTTTTGTATTTTCTTTATTATATAGGGGGTGCAATTGAAAAAAAATTTTATTTTGATGACTCCTTTACAAAAACGCTACCGTTAACGCGGGTGTCTGCATGTGCCATGCATTTCCGTTTGCCTGCGTTCCATAGGGCCATGTTAAAAAACGCATGCGTTGGGGAAAACACCTGCTTTTTTTCCAGCAACCAAAAACGCTGCATGCAGCGTTTTTTGGGGTATGGAAAAAAACGCAAGTGTCCTGAAACGCATGTACACTCATATGTACCTGCGTTAACGCACCTGCGTTTTTTTTTTAACACCCCAAAAATGCAGGATGGGCAAAAAAACGCATGTGTGTGAACATGGCCTTTGCCACGTTTGAGCTGCGTTTGCAAAAACGCATGCGTTTTGCGGTTTTTGCAAACGCACATGCGTTTTTAACATGCATTTGCATGCGTTTTTGATGCGTTTCCATTAAAATCAATGGGTACAAAAACGCATGCGTTTGATGCGTTTTTGCGGTAAAAACGCATGAAAACGCAAATTAAGCAAAACGCAGCAGACGCAAGATGTGAAAGGGCCTTACTATCCTGCCGCTGCAGCTTTCCTTTCTCCAGCGTCCAGAGCTGACAGACTGTGGCTCTCCAGGCTGGATCTCTCTGCAGTCCTGTTGGAGGGAATCATGTGCAGGCCATAGAGAATTATGCAAGGGAGTCAGAGGCAGGGTTCACCGTGTTTACTTAGCAGGTTGTTCAGCATAACAGCTCAGTCACAGTTCACAGTACAAGCCTTTACACGGGTTACACCTCTCCCCTCCGGGTTCCTTTACTCCCTGAAGCCAGGTTGTTCCTCTCTGTGACCCCTCACTCTTTCTCTATCCTTTCCAGGCTTTTACTCTCTCTCTCTGTATATGCGCGTCTCCGGACAGTATGGCGGTGGCTCGGACCCCTGTGGGTCCTCGTGGTTGCCACTGAGCTGCCTGTCCTTTGGGGTAGGAACTCTAACATGGAGTTAGAGCTCCCCGTCGGTTAATGTGGGGAAACCGGGTGAATCGTCGGTCCCCTTCAGAGCCGACACTCTGCTGTTAGCCTAGCCTCCAATAGTCCTTTAGTACCAAGGCTCTATCAGGCTCCCCTCCAACTGTGTGACTCAGGCTCTATAGAGAAGGCTACTCCGCCTGCAGTTGGTCGTCTCGGCTGTGTTTCTAGGACCCAGTATCACTGGTCCTCTCTTCCCTCACACTCCTGGGGTGCTGGCTTCAGATGGGCTTTCTCTCTGTGGCTGCGCTGGCTCTTCAGATTCTGCGCTCCTTACACCCCTCTCCTCCAGGACGTGCGCTTCTTGTCTTTACTGCTCAGCCTACCTCGGCCTACTGACTCCTTCCTCCTCCCCTTCTCTATTTCTACCATCTATTACCTGACCTGCTTGCTGTCCCACCCACTGTTCTCTAAACCCACCACCCCTTGCCTGCCTAGAGTCCCGGGCTCCGGGTTGGGTGCTGCCCTCTAGTGGTTTGTGGGATGTCTGTGAGGGTGTTGTGGTGCAACGGTCTTCCTATCTTACCTGGCTGCAGTTCCCTATGTGGCCTCCTGGTCGCAGGGGCGCCACACTTACCAGCCAAGCAAGTCAAAGGTGTGACAGAGGGAACAAATTTCTGATAAGTGGGCAAGGAAGCAGATTTCTCTGATTACATATGAGGGCGTCACAGGAGTAAATGGGACCTTGCTTGTATGTAATGTGTCATCCTCATTAGGTATATTGTGCACCATTTGGGCACTATTGTTTGATGATAAAGTTATACCTGAGGATTGAATACATTTTTGAATACCATTGTGAAAACTATTGTGGTTGAACTTTGTCAGCGGTCCTCCTTCTGTGTACCACTGTTATTGTCAGTTTACATGGTGTTTCTTTTAAAATAAATAATGAATTGCAAATGATTTGGCTGACTCTTTGGTTTGTTTGAAGATATATTGTATTAGGAGGCCTTGTTACCTCTATCAGGTGTTTGAAATAAATCATTACCTGACCTGCTTGCTGTCCCACCCACTGTTCTCTAAACCCACCCACCCCTTGCCTGCCTAGAGTCCGGGCTCGGTTGGTTCTGCCCTCAGTGGTTTGTGGATGTCTGTGAGGGTGTTGTGGTGCAACTGTCTTCCTATCTTACCTGGCTGCAGTTTCCTATGTGGCCTCCTGTCGCAGGGCCACACTTACCAGCCAGGCAAGTCAAGTGTGACAGAGGGAACAAATTTCTGATAAGTGGGCAAGGAAGCAGATTTCTCTGATTACATATGAGGGGCGCGTCACAGGAAGGTAAATGGGACCCTTGGCTTGTAATGTAATGTGTCATCCTCATTAGGTATATTGTGCACCCATTTGGGGCACTATTGTTTGATGGATAAAGTTATACCTGAGGATTGAATACTATTTTGAATACCATTGTGAATACTATTGTGGTTGAACTTTGTCAAGCGTCCTCCTTCTGTGTACCACTGTATATTGTCAGTTTTACATGGTGTTTCTTAAAATAAATAATGAATTGCAAATGATTTGGCCTGACCCTTTGGGTTTGTTTGGAAGATATATTGTATTAGGAGGGCCTTGTTACCTCTATCAGGTGGTTTGAAAATAACATCTATTACCTGACCTGCTTGCTGTCCCACCACTGTTCTCTAAACCCACCACCTTGCCTGCCTAGAGTCCCGGCTCCGGGTTGGGTGCTGCCCTCTAGTGGTTGTGGGATGTCTGTAGGGTGTTGTGGTGCAACTGTCTTCCTATCTTACTGCTGCAGTTCCCTATGTGGCCTCCTGTCGCAGGGGCGCCACACTTACCAGCCAGCAAGTCAAAGGTGTGACAGAGGAACAAATTCTGATAAGTGGGCAAGGAAGCAGATTTCTCTGATTACATAATTACAATGTTTCTTTAATTCACCTGTACTATTTAATTATACAAAGTTCTGAAAATATAGTTCCATTTTAAAGTAAATCTGTTATCAGGTTTTCACTACCCAATGTGAGAGCAGAAAGATTTGGGGCAGACACATTGATTCCTGCGAGATATCACATACTAAGTGCTTGTTGTAATTTTTATAAAGCTCTGATTTATCTGCTGAAGATTTCCCAGTTCTCTGAGAGTTGTCTCCGTATAACCCTCCCAGACCATTGATTGACAGCTTTTGTGAACACTATAAATAAACATAAACCTGCAATTAGCGTGAACTGGGATATATACAGTGCCATGCAAAACTTTTCATCTCTGGCATTTTTCATGTTTTGATTCCTCACAACCAGGAATTTGCCTTTTTTTGAGGGTTTACATCAGTTCATACCTACAATATCCCCAGGATCCCTTGCAGCCCCAATGCAGCCCCCAATATTCCCATGCAATATCCCCCCCCATCTTATTTTAGGGGAAACAGGGTTTGTCAGTGCTCTTGGAGGTACTTCTGAAGGTGAGAAGGTACGAGTCTCCACCCTATCTTTCTGAGCTCCTGAATAGCCCTAGGCTGAGGGCCCCTACCTCCACCCACTGATTCGGAATCACAGCTACTCCTAAGACAAAGACTTCAGCCCAGCAGCAAGCATTTGCACAGCACAATGACCAAGAGTAAACTATCAGCGGCGTCCGACAGAGGAGAGTGAAAGCTATTTAAAGCCAGGGGGAGGGGATTCCAGGTGGGTCACACCCAAGCCTCATCTTCAACCCCTCAACCAGCAGCTGAACATAATAGTGAGTGCAGCTCCAAGTCAGCACCAAGATCTTCACAACCGTACTTCATGCAGCTCATGAAGAAATACAGAAAACCACACCTCCTGAGTGATGAGATATGAAAGACATTACAGGTTGCCAAAACTGGGGGTAGGTAAAGTCGGTACAGGACAAGGTTGCAAACAGCTGATATCCGAAATGGTCCTACAACCCCGGAACTAGGAGCTCCAGCAGTAACGCCTTTCATATGACATGTTTGGACAACACCCACACATACTCATTCAAGCTCAGGTCTGGACCTGTACTTTTATTTTCACACATGCAGGCACAGTCACCTGGTACAGTCTAAGGTAGGCAAGTAACAAAGGCGTCTCTCTGGACCCTAGGACTCGTCCCTTGGGATGCACAGCAGAAACAATCACCCTTCCCCTGCCCTCTTCCGAGGATGTCGCCCATAGGCACCAGGAGTCCGGAGCGTGGTGTGCACTCCACCCCTACCCCCTGGTAAACTCCTAACCTCCTGAGTGAAGACATAGGTGTAGACATCATCAGCACTGCTCTCGGAGGTACCTCTGAAGGTGAGGAGGTCTGAGTTCCACCCTATTTTCCTGAGCCTCTGAACAGCCCTAGGCTGAGGGCCCCTACCTCCACCCACGGATCCGGAATCACAGCAACTCCCAAGGCAAAGACTTTAACACAGCAGCATCTGCACAACACAATGACCAAGAGTAAACTATCAGCGGCATCTGACAGAGAAGGAGGAAAGCTATTTAAAGCCAGGGGGAAGGGATTCCAGGTGAGTCACACCCAAGCCTCACATCAACCCCTCAACCAGCAGCTGTGAACATAATATTGAGCTCCGGAGTATAATACAAAAGGTAAGTCAGGACCAAGACCTTCACAACTGTACCTCATGCAGCTCATGAAGAAATACAAACACAACACACACAGCAGCATTCAGCAAGGTCAGCGCAATCTTAAGCATGTGACAGGTATGTATTTATCTATCTATCCATCTATATATCGATGTATCAGATTACCAGTCAGTCAGTAGTCCGAGTCAGATGCCAGAGGAGTCAGATGCCAGAGGAGTCAGATGCCAGAGTCAATTGTGAGAAAGGGTATTTCTGATATTCAATTTAATATCATGCCTTAAAATGCAAATGGAGTCCGTGAAGCCTCGATTAAGAGTCTCAAACACGGGACTAGCCAGATATCCTCCACAGGGACATTGACTAGCCCTTTTAGTCAATATCCCAGTCAGTTACGAGTGAAGGATATGACAAGGGAATTAACAGAGCCAGGTATCCATTAACAGACAGCTGTTTGTGGTATTGCCCCTCATCAGTGTGGAGTAGGATTCTGGCTAGGTGGGAGCAATGTCTGGTAGACCAACATCACAAAGCATTCACTGGTCTCAGGGAGACCAGTCAAGGAAGTGGGATATTGACTAAAAGGGCCACTTAAAGTGGCGCCCCGCAACGAGTGCGTCACAGGAAGGTATTGCATCCCTGACAGAAGATGTAATATCTTCCGTCTCGGTAATGACATGGTTAATACTCAGAGCTCCATACTCTACATGCACCACTAGAATAGAGGGCCAATTAGGTCCTGGTGGGAGGAGTTAGGAGTAGTGTGTAGGAGTAAAGTAGGAGAAGAGGAGTAGTCGTGAGGAGGAGAGGAAGTAGGAGAAGCAGGGCGCTGCACAGTGCCGTACAGCCCTGAAGTCCACTTACCGGCTGGCGCCATTAAGCGGTGCCCCAGTCTGGAACACGGGCAACTACTAAACGGCTCCAATTACACCCGTGCCCACCAACCACCGGATCTCTGGTTCCGAGGCAAAGCAAGACGTTCATCGCAGCTCAGCAAACCAGGGTGACGGAACCGCTTCTATGAGGCACCTCACCACCGCCACAACTTAAGTTGTCTTGCCAGCAGGACTCACCACTGGGGCACAGGACCTTCAGCCTAATTCAGCTAGGTACCACTTAAAAGTCTCCCAAGTACCCTGACCTGGTATGCTAAGGTAACTCCGGCAACCCGTTAGAGAAGTTACGAAAAGGAGGAACACCGCGGAGCTCTGAGTCAGCATCAGTCATTGCTGGGACCACCCAGTCCGTTACCCAAGACTGTATACCTTGTACCATCTTACCGATTACAGTAAAGACCCGTTACAGAGAACGCTGGTGTCCGTGTTTCCTTCAGAACTGTTCAAAACCTACACCTTCAGCACTACAGAGCTGCCATATTCCATCTGGCGCAGCTCCTGGCCTCTGGGGACTCCCGCTCATCCTGTGGGGAGCGTCCCATCTAGCTGCCGTCCATCCCCCGGAGGCCCAAGCAGCGCAGGTGAGATCACCGGATTCCCGCAGTGGCGTCACGACAAGTAAGAATTACCCCTTTCCGTTCAAGCCCCGTTTTGATCTGACCACCGGGCCCCACAGCCTCAGGCGCGGAACGTACGGGAGAAGCAATGCCTGAGACGTGATGACCCGGCTACGGTGAGTCATTAATATGGTGGTCTCCGCAAGGATTCCACCCCAGGGCTAGGCCCTTCCCTGGAGGGATATCTGGCTAGTCCTGTGTTTGAGACTCTTAATCGAGGCTCCACGGACACCATTTGCATATTCAAATTCCCAGGGGGCAATGCATCACGGATTTCACTGAGCGCTTTAGCCGGCTGCCCGCAGTGTTTTCCTTGACTAGTCTCCCTGAGATCAGTGAGTGCTTTGTGATGCATACCCTAAAATGGACGCACTAAGATATTATTACTGAACACAAGCCCAATTTCACACATTTTGGTCAAACTGAGTCACCATGCATTTTAACATTTTTGCTCTGGGAAAGCAAATTTTGGCTCTGTGGGGATTAACAATTTAAGAACAGGTTGAACAAGGAAATGACCTAAAAAAAAGTAAAAATGTTTTGTTTTGTAGCAAGCTTCGTTAACATTCATTTATGTGTAAAAACTTGAAAAAGCAAAATACATTAAAAAATGCACATTTTTGCTGCAGCATTTTTCCTGCCAAGGGGTAAAGAAATTGTGCAGAGACTTCTGAAACCAAATACTCAACAAGTGCAAATATCCTAAGCTTATCTAACCCAAGCATACCCTACAGCGAGCAGCACCAACTAACAGAATTGGCACTGCCAGCCATCCTTTGTGACACTGTCTACCTATCAGTCTCACTTTGCAGTCACAAACAAAGTGGCTCCCCACTGTAATCTTAAACTTCATCCTCTTTTATCCTTTTGCAAGCACCCAGAAGTTGAGGAGACATCAGTCACATGGAGCAGACCCTGTCCACCTTTAGTGCAGTCATAATGTGAGCAAGCTGTTTTGTGCCAGATTTAAGCACCTGCTCCCCCTAGTTTTTAAAAGTGGAAAATATCAAACTTTTAAAATTATTTTCATATTGTACTCCATTTAAAACAAATGAGAATATTGAAAAAAATCTTAAACATTAATGTCCATAGATAGATGAAATCGCTGCAGTGATGTTTTACCAAAATGTAGTAATCAGACTGCACTAACCGAGACATTATTAAAAAGTCTACTTAGAGCCTATTATGCCCTGGTAAAATTACATAACATTTATCCTGATGCCACAGATAGATGTTTCAGGGAGTGCAATGCATTGGGATATCTAAAACACATTTGGTGGACCCGTCCTTTGGTGATAACATTTTGTCAGGAGGTGAAGTCTCTCATTAAAGATGTTACAGAGTCTATCTGGCTCAGTCTAGCAGTACAGGGAGAAGCCACTCTGCACCTTCCGCAGATGGTGCGTATAGGTTGGCTACAGTCTCCCTGCGACCACGGTGGATTCCCTCAGCTCCAGACCGTGAGCATGTGGAGCCCACTGGGTCGGGGTACTTGGTACCGGACCAGGGTACTGCTGGGGATATCACGGCGGTCTTGGTCCAGACCGTGTCCCGGGTTCCGCAAGTAAATGGGGGAATATTTACAAGGGAGTTTGTCGTAACGCCACCCACGGGTTGTGGTCAGGGTGGCTGCAGGGTGTGGCTGCAGAACCTCTGGGGATGATGTTTGGCAGCTGGGGATGTAATGGCTCTCCACAAGTAGAGCTTGGTTCCCCGGGGCAGAGATATTAACAGTCTATAGATGGATATTGCAGGATAGGGGTAGTAGTAGAGATGCTAGCTGCTTGTGAGGGAACGCAGGATTTGAGCACAAGGATCACACAAACTCACGGTTTTGAAGTTTTCCAAGTCTTTACTGCAGATGATGTTGTTAGCAGAGTACTGTCCACAGAGTCTGTACTGGGGCTGGGTTGCTCCCACCCTGTCCAGGTCCTTAGCTTCCCTCTCCTGCGCTGTGTGTGTGGCCCTGCTGCCGCTTCAGCTAGCCTGCTGGCCTTGTCTCTCCTCACAGGTACCCCTTTGCTAGGCAACTTGAGTCTTTCCTCTGTATTTCTGACCCCGCCGTGTTGCTTCGCTGAAGTACAGTGTAGATATATAACCTCCACTAGTCCAGTGTTTACTGTGCTGCGTGTGTCAGTCACAGTTTCGGATCCGGTATCTGGTCTGTGCGCTCCGCCGGGGTGAGTTATGAGGTAACTCAGTCTCCCAGATTTGTTCTCCTGTTTATCTTACGCCTTTCCTCAGACCCTGGCTAGGCCTGGAAGTGGGTAGCAGGCTTTGGAGAGGCCTAAGGCAGCCCCTTTACACACCAGTCTTTCTTCCTCAGTCCTCACAGGAACTGAACTAACTCCAACTGACTAACTGTCACTGCCACTCTGAGGTAAACAACATTAGCTCCTCCCACCACTCTGCTCTTCCCCACTTCCTCTCCACACCAGAATATATAGGGAAGCAGCTTTAGCTCCCCCTTCTGGCCTGGAGGCGCTAGTGTAGAGTTGTGGGTTGTGTGGGGAGTTAACCCTTGGTGATGTTACTGTGGCACATTAACCCCTGGGGGGCCACAAGCACATACCACAAAGCATTTCACCTACTCAATTTCATTACTATGGCTCCGTGAATCCACACTGGAGTCCAATGGAAAACCCCAACTCTCTCTTTACACTTAGTTTAAAAAAAAAAAAAAAAAAAGACCATATAATGATTAGAGATGAGCGAGTACTAAAATGCTCGGGTGCTCGATACTCTGGCCGAGCATCCCAACATACTCGTGTACTCGTCCAGAGCACCAAGCCCAATGTAAGTCAATTAGTGACAGGCTCCGCCCACAGACTTCCGGCTATAAAACAAGTGTTTCTGGGAAAAGGGCGGGAGGATGGGCTTTTTCAAATTCCCTCAGCATACAACACCTTGCTGTGCCCCCAGAGGGATCCTAACAATCAATCTGCTCTCTGTGAGGTGCCAGCTCACTGTGTGCACTGAAGGGAGCTGTGTATGTGTCAGATCGATAATTATTAGCGAGGAGTCCGAGCATCTTGGTGGTACTCGGTGCTCGCCGAGCATCTGGAGTACCGGGTTACTCGTGCGAGTAACGCCAACCATACTCGCTCTTCCCTAATAATGATTCATCAACGCATTGAAGCCACTAAAACCCGATACTCTAGTATTATTCTATGCTGTTTGGGCCAACTTGATACACTTCCATTCTGACCCCTTCCTGAGCCGCTCTTTAAGGCTGGAGTCATATGAGCATAAGAAAAATCTGACCGATTTTCATCCAGGAAAGTAGGACTAGTGAAATCAGTTTGGCATTCCGTGTGCTATGTGAGTGTGCGATTTTTTTTTTTGCCGCCCAGCACCTATATGACGTGTGCTGTCCACATGCAATGCATTTTTTTTTCCAGCAGCTATTAATTTACTGTACAATAATTTACAGGGCCATTTATACTTCCAAAAAACCAGGCAGCACTCCAAAAATTCATCCAAGATGACAGCTTTAATGTTAGCCCCATGTGGTGCAACGTTTCAACCTATATCTGGTCTTTTTCAAGCATAGTGTTCAGTGCACAGTAGTATACTATATATAGGGTGCATACATAATTGATAGTTGATATAAAAATATAAATAAGTTCCACAGTGACACATATACAATTGCATACATTATAGTGATTTGAGTGCAAATACATAGTGCAAGTGCTCAGCATATCCATTACATCTTCCAGTGCACTATACAGTATAATTATCTCTAATTACTAATCATTCGTTCATAATGTGCATCTGTGTAAATATTAAAAAACCTTTAGTGCCTTGAGGAGGTGATTGGCCGTCCTGTAGATTAGACACAAGCTGGAACCATTACCATTGCCCCCAAGCTGTTACACAGCGTCTTCCGCGTTGCAATGCGCATGCCCGGACTTCCGAGTCTTACTGCGCATACGCGGCGATCGCATCATTACTGACAATGCGATCATGTGACTAACAAGAGGCTAGTACCGCCATCTTATTCTCTGGCACTGTGTATCACAGTGCAGATACTCTTGCCCACTTTACATTGAAATGTACTCAAGTTACTGGGGATTTACAATGGGCCTCTCATATACACCGAGGAGTGTATAATATACTCCTCCCACACTAAGCAAGTGAAGCACAACTCTGGAACAGAGCCAATCAGACCCTTATTACAGGGACAAAATCAGTCTGCTGGCATCAGCCTGCAATAAGACTGGTGGTGTAAGCACCAGCTCACTACAAGTAACGCCAACCCAGAGCGCCCCACTAACAACCATGCTAACATTTACACTAGGTCCTATTACCCCTGAAAATAATGTAGTGATAAACCACAGACAATTATATATATGGAAAACATCGGGCAAATTTTATTTAACAGAGAATTTAGAGGCAGTATTTTCCGAGGATACGTGTCCCAAAATAACATTTCGACCAATCAATCTTCATGTAAACAAGAATAGATAAAAATTAATAAAAATCTACTATATAATCATCTAATGTTCTCTGTCACGGAAATCACGCGCTAGCGCTGATTGGTTCACCCGGCGGGCTCAACCAATCAGCACCAGCATGCGATATCTGTATACAAAAAGAGAACAAAAGAAAGCAGCAGCTAGCGTGGCGCAGTGGACTCCCGCCGCAGCCTCATGTCACTAACCCCCAGCCACGAGCCGCCCACTGACACCGGAGACCGGGGCTGCCGGGGTCGGGCTCCCAGGGTGCAGGGAGCAATGGGAGCGCTCATTGTGCGGCTCCCCCTTCCTATGGCCGCACAGACTGTCACAGACTGTCACAGACTGTGCGGCCATAGGATGATCCCTGGTGTCAGCCACCTCCTGTCAGTGCATCTGGGTGGCAGCAGCACATGCCAGCCGGGGCCCAGCTGCACTGACAGGAGGCGGCTGACACCCAGGATCATCCTGCACACCGTCGCTTCTGTGTCCATCTCCTCCTGTGTGTGTGTGTGTGTGTGTGTGTGTGTGTGTGTGTGTATGTGTGTGGCTGTGAGTATGAGTCTGTGTGTGTGTGTCTGGCTGTGGGTGTGAGTCTGTGTGTTATGGGTCTGAGTCTGTGTCTAGGTGTGACAGTGTGTGGGTGTGAGTCTGCTCCTTCCTTCCCTGCCTGTGCCGCTTCGTCCGCCATTCTCCGCCCCCCCGATGCTTCATCCTCCGTCCTCCCCCCCCACTGCTTCGTCCTCCATCCTCCCCCCCCGCTGCTTCGTCCTCCGTCCTCCCCCACCCCGATGCTTCATCCTCCTCCTCCTGCCTGTGCTGCTCCGTCCTCCCCCTGCCTGTGCCACTCCGTCCTCCCCCTGCCTGTGCCGCTCCGTCCTCCCCCCCCGCTGCTTCGTCCTCCATCCTCCTCCCCCCTGCGCGCTCTGTGCTCCGTCCTCCCCCTGCCTGTGCCACTCTGTCCTCCTTCACCCCACCGCTTCCTCCTCCTTCCTTTGCCCTCCGCCACTCCATCCTCGTCCTCCCCCACCCTGTTGCTTCGTCTACGTCCTCCTCCTGCCTGTCCTGCTCCGTCCTCCCCCACCCTGCCGCTTTGTAAACATGATGGTATCATTCATTTCATTAAGGAAGAAGTTTAAAAACTCTTTCAACTTTTCCTCAGTACTTGTCCAAATGAGGAAGATGTCGTCTATGTAACGCCACCACCCCAATACATTCCAGAAGTGGTAGGAAACATAGACGACATCCTAATACCCCCATAGCAATATTCGCATATGCAGGAGCCATATTGGCCCCCATAGCCGTACCCCGGCATTGCTAATAGAAGTTATTGCCAAACAAGAAATAGTTTCTCCTAAGAACCAAATTCAACAGATCAATGACAAAGGATCTGGCCTCATCTGAAATATCGACTCCTTCCAGTTTCTTTTTTACACAATGCATACCATATTCATGTTCTATGGAAGTGCACAGGCTAACCACATCCAAAGAAGCTAAAAAACAAACACCATCAATTTTTCTGTAGAGATTTTATCCAAAGAATCCGTAGTATCCCGTACATAAGATTTGAATCCCCTGGCTATTGGGTTAAGGATTTTATCAAGAAAAATCCCTATGTGGCTCAGCACAGAATCCGTGCCGGCCACAAAAGGGCGTCCCGGAGGACTGTCTAAAGATTTATGTATTTTTGGCAATGTGTAGATTGTGGGTGAGATAGGAAAATCCACCATTAAAAAGTCAAAAATACTTTGATCAATTAATTTCTTAATAATTGCCTGCTCCAAAATTGCCTTTAATTCCCGCTGGATATTATATTTGGGATCACCTGACAATGTTTTGTATACTTTTTCATCAAAACCTGGCTAGTCAATTCTTTTACATACAAGTCCCTATCCATTATGACGACCGCGCCGCCCTTGTCGGCACTCTTTACTACTACTACGTCATCATTATTGTGTGGAGAAAGGCCATAAAGATACGGAAATTAAATTCAGGATAATTGATCATGTACCCCCCTTCCTTGAGAAGGGGAGGCAACAGGGAGGCCATTTTAAAGAAGAAAGAGCTAAAATGGATTTATTTGTTAAATACCTGAGGCCTAATGGCCTAAACGCAGATTTCAAGATTCATTCTGTTTTATGAAATGTTGGTGAATACTATTAGACAAAATGATATAGGTTATTAACCTTATATAATCCAATTCTTATTGGAACCTATACCTAAACAGCGTGTAAGAAAAAAAATTTTTGGGTATATTGTTGATACCAATATTTTAAAATTTATATAAAAAGTCATGTGACTTTATGTTATATTTTTATTAATTTTTATCCATTCTTGTTTACAGGAGGAATGATTGGTCGAAATGTTATTTTGGGACACGTATCCTCGGAAAATACTGCCTCTAAATTCTCTATGTTAAATAAAATTTGCCCAATTTTTTGCATATATATAATTGTCTGTGGTTTATCACTACATTATTTTCAGGGGTAATAGGACCTAGTGTAAATGTTAGCATGGTTGTTAGTGGGACGCTTTGGGTTGGCGTTTCTTGTAGTGAGCTGGTGCTTACACCACCAGTCTTATTGCAGGCTGATACTTACAGACTGATTTTGTCCCTGTAATAAGGGTCTGATCGGCTCTGTTCCAGAGTTGTGCTTCACTTGCTTAGTGTGGGAGGAGTATATTATACACTCCTCGGTGTATATGAGAGGCCCATTGTAAATCCCCAGTGACTTGAGTACATTTCAATGTAAAGTGGGCAAGAGTATCTGCACTGTGATACACAGTGCCAGAGAATAAGATGGCGGGTACTAGCCTCTTGTTAGTCACATGATCGCATTGTCAGTAATGACGCGATCGCCGCGCATGCGCAGTAAGACCCGGAAGTCCAGGCATGCGCATTGCAATGCGGAAGACGCTGTGTAACAGCGTGGGGGCAATGGTAATGGTTCCAGCTTGTGTCTAATCTACAGAACAACCAATCACCTCCTCAAGACACTAAAGGTTTTTTAATATTTACACAGATGCACATTATGAACGAATGATTAGTAATTAGAGATAATTATACTGTATAGTGCACTGGAAGATGTAATGGATATGCTGAGCACTTGCACTATGTATTTGCACTCAAATCACTATAATGTATGCAATTGTATATGTGTCACTGTGGAACTTATTTATATTTTTATATCAACTATCAATTATGTATGCACCCTATATATAGTATACTACTGTGCACTGAACACTATGCTTGAAAAAGACCTGATATAGGTTGAAACGTTGCACCACATGGGGCTACATTAAAGCTGTCATCTTGGACGAATTTTTGGAGTGCTGCCTGGTTTTTGGGAAGTATACTGCTTTTGCATTGGACATTACAATTTTCAGGATTTTTGCACCCGTTTCTGAAAAAGAGTTTGTGCTGATTTCTTTTTTTCTATTTAGGGCCATTTATAGATTTCTATGCTACAGAATAGTAAAGTATTTCTCAAACAAACCCAAAGGAGTCAGGCCAAATCAATTGCAATTAATTATTTATTTTAAAACACCATGTAAAATGACAATATACAATGGTACACAGAAGGAGGACCACATGACAAAGTTCAACCACAATAGTACTCAATCCTCAGGTATAACCTTAATTCAATCAAACAACAGTGCCCAAATTGGGTACACTATATACGTCATGAGGATGACACAATAAACATTCAAGCAAGGGTCCCATTAGAATAGTAAAGTATCCATAAAAAACGGATGTCACTAGGATGGTCCGTGTGCTGTCCGTTTTTTTTCTCACACCCATTTTATTGACGGTTCTGGATGAGAAAGCAATCGCTCATCTGCTCTGCCTCATCGATTAACATTGATCCTGCTGTAATGTGAGATTTTTCTCTCATTGCACTCGTCTAATTCATACGCTCATGTGAGTGAGGTCTAAGTGTGTCTCCTTAACTGATATAAATGAAAAGACACTATACTATCTTTTACACATGGTCTACACTGCTAAACTGACATGGTTAATGATATGCTATGATGTTATGCTATATATGGAGTATACCTGTATATTACTTGATACATGAGCCTTCATTTGTCCCAGACTTTGATGCTTAATGGTTTGCGAAGACTAGAGATGAGCGAACCTTTTGAAGTTCGGGTTCAGTTCGTTGAATCACAATATGTTTGCCGAGTAGTTCAGGGAAAGTTCGCCTAACTTTTGAACCCCATTAAATTCAATGGGAGGCAAAATCGAAGGTATAGAAAACACCCTGAGGGCGGGTCAGAGCTGCAAAAAAATCTGCATTATTGATAAAACTGCTTAACTGGGCAGAATACATTATCTTAGAATCCACCAAAATTATTCATTATATTCATAATGTTAAAAATGTAATGGCAACATATTTTACACCAGTCCAGCTGCCGCAGAATTGCATATAGTAATCTTAGGCTTTTTATGGCTGCTCAGGCATGAAATCCCAAACCATGACATTCTCAATGAACTTTTCTTCTGCTGATGTTTCAGCCAAAGGTCATATGATCCTTGCTTCAACCAAGGACGGACAATTTTTATGTTTAAGGTTAGAGCTTTAGGGAATGTTCACACAGTTTTTTAATAGGGATTTTGCAATGAATCGGTTCCAAAATCCACCCCAAAGCCATGTCAAATACTCTTTGAATATTATCCCTAGTAATTTCTAAGAAAAACACACTTTGCTGTTATTATGACATGTTTGTTGAGCATATTTTGTACAAGGTTCTGAAAACCTTAAAATAAAGAAAGAATGGCAGGTAATTTCATTGATGTGGATTTTTTTAACGAACACTAAGCTTAAACTATTAAGTCAAAATGATGCAACAAAAAATAGAAACAATGGATTGCTTTTGAAAATAATTTCAGACTTTACCGCCTTTAAGAAACTTTGAGTGAATATACACTTGGTTTGGTTGTAAAAATTAGAAAAATTAGTCTGAACGTTTGGTCTATATGTAGACAATAGACTGCCCTTAATCTTTCTCCAACTCCTCATTTATTTAATTTTAATGTTTCTGGAGGATATATTTGGTCAAATTCACAATTAAGGTTTTGAAAACCCATTGAACAACCCTTTCAACTTGAGGAGAAGTTCACATGTAGGGAGTAGGCATATTAATGTTTTCTGTTATAAGATATGATGCTGCAATAACTTAGTTCGGAAACTAGAGATCACCATTCAACAGGAGAAGAAAGGACTGGAAACAGGAAGTAGTAGACTCAGAGTCTCGTGAGGTAAATTTTGAGAAGTCCTGCCTGAGAGACATGAAGATTGGGAGCCTGAAGTGATCCAAATTGGACAGTATGATCCACAGGGAACGGCTCTGTGAGTAAACTTGGATGTGTGACCAGTCACCGACTGTTTATTTAGTTAGGGAGAGTTAGATAGGATTCACAGAATCTCAAAGAACATTCCTGTTGCTGAGATTACAGATAGACTGATATATACTGTGTGAGCTCCTGTGTATTGAGACTCTGGTGAACGTGAATGCCATAGGAGAGCTCTGTGAAATACTACTGGGACTGACCTGAATCTTTACCTGCACCTGTATCAGAGAACTTAGTGACCCAGGAAGCTGATTAAATCTAGTGGCCTGACGTCAGAGTAACAAGTCCAATTGTTTTCTGTTTGAGGCTATTCTGTCAGGGTGTCCGGTCTGAACACTCGCAAAAAGGACAGTGTACTATGTACATATTGTGTTGGTTCAAGTGATTAGTCATGTAAATATATATAAATCAAGGGAAAACAGGGTACCCGGAATCTATTGTAATTAAGGCAGGATGTGGGTGGAAGATTGAATTCCTGAGAGACCCACGTGTCACGGTCACAGTAGAACCCTGGGTAGGCCCTGTGCCGGATAAGGGTGGGGGTGTCATAGCCATGGGGTAGTCTTTCTTCTTTCTGTGAAGCTGGCAATTGGGATCTCTCAGGCTGCAAAAGCTGTATCTTGGGGTTTTTGGCTGTTGTGGCCCATAATTTATTTAGAAGTGGAATACTATTATTTATTGCAATTTATTAAAAGAAGTTGGTTTGGAATCATATCGTGGTCTGAGTCATTCATAGCAGCGCCGTATGCCATTCTCTCATACGGACAACTGGCTTAACGGTCAGTACAGGAGAATGATATTGGGGATTTATCGGATGTGCAGTGACAAAAAGTGTATCATTTTATGGTGGGCTACATTTTTGTCATACACCCAGACAGAGGTGTAACTAGGTTTTCTGGCACCCGGGGCAAGGATTTATTTTGGTGCCCCCCCCCCATCACACCCGCCACCGCCAATTTTTATTTGATGAGGCAAAGTGTATATATACCACAGATATATATATGTATACATCAGGCAGGCACACACACTAGGAGGTGTATATATCATATATACACCTCCTAGTGTGTGTGCCTGCCAGATGTATACATATATATACCTCATAGTGTGCCTGCCTGATGTATACATATATACACCTCAGGTATATATATATGTATACATCAGGCAGGCACACTATGAGGCGTATATACGTATACATCACCAGGCAGGCACACACTATGAGGTATAATATTATACCTCATAGTGTGTGCCTGCGCCTGATTATATATATATATATATATACACACACACACACACACACACACACCTCATAACTCCCAGCCGGGCCAGCCCAGGACAGGCACCCACAACCCCCCGCGCCTGTTTAGGTTACCTTATTACCGGACGACTCAGTCTGAGTCAGGAGGAGGCAGGCCACACAGCAACTCCTCGGCACTTCTTCTTTCCGTCCCAGACTGTGCGGCACGCCGGGTGACGTCAGCCGCAGCGCGACGTGACGGGGGGGGTTTGAACACACAGCCCCGCGGCCGCCCGCGCACAATATGCGGCGAGGAGATTAGTTCCGGCGGCGCCGCCTGGTCACCTGATGATGGCACCGGCGCCCCCCACTGAGTGGCGCCCAGTGCAAGAAGTCCGGCTGCACCCCCTGGATACGCCCCTGCACCCAGACTTGAAAAATAGACAAGGTTGAAGTGTTGGTCTGCTTCTTTCTTCAGATTAGATCTTCCTAGAAATATCTGAGATGCTACCTGCAATATAATAATAATAATATTTATTCATTTATATAGCGCTATTAATTCCATAGTGCTTTACATACATTTTGCAACACTGTCTCTCTTGGGGCTTACAATCTAAACATCCTATCAGTATGTCTTTGAAATGTGGGAGGAAACCGGAGTGCCCGGAGGAAACCCACGCAAACACGGGGAGAACATACAAACTCCTTGCAGATATGGAAAGAAATGTACCTGATAAAAATAAATGTTTTTTTTGAAGATGTGATGTTAGACAATTAAATACAGATTGGGGCCTTTGTTTTTGAGATTGCACAAAATACCCCCCAGATGCTCCAAATACCATAGTGAAGTGCAAAGTACAATGCAGAACAATAAACCAGGAGAGCTAAACCAATATCACTGTACTCCACAAAATATAGTCAACAGCGCCAAATAACAGATGGCAGCTTTAAATAACTTGCCAATAAAGAAAAATGGCACAATTCAACAAAACAAATCTCTTCAGCAGCATCAAGTACCAGGCTGCTGCATTTTGCCCCTTTACATCCCTTCCCCACTGGCAACTGCATTCTGCCCCTGGAATTTTACTCCTCACCACCCCTTCCCCATTAGAAAATCCATTTTTCCATCATAATCTCCTTAATTAGCTTTCCACAATGGCAGTCACATTTTTCGCATTCCGAACTTTCTCAGACTGGCAGAAGATGATGGAGTTGATGCTGTAGGTGGAGGAAGAACACAGCTGTCATTTACCTCCTTTGAAGGGTTTCTTCAGTCTCCAGACTCCCACAGGATGAAAGACATGTGGTCTTGTGACATGATATTACCAGTACAGTTTCTGCTATGCGTGTACAAGCAGTTTACAGATTGATTGGCCCTATGTGAATCTAATACTAATAATAATTTCTTCATTTATATAGGGCTATTAATTCCATAGCACTTTACATACATCAGTAATGCTGTCCCTCTTGGAGCTCACAATCTAAATATCCTATCAGTATGTCTTTACAATGTGGGAGGAAACCAGAGTACCCGGAGGAAACCCACGCAAACACAGGGAGAACATACAAACTCCTTGGAGCTGTTGTCGTTGATGGTAATTGAACCCAGGACCTCAGTGCTGCAAAGGCTGTAGTGCTAACCACTTGAGCCACTGTGCCCAATCTTTCATTTGAGTGAAATTACCAATCTTGTTCTGCTCTTTCTGAGACCTGCAGACCAGGCAAGTAAAGCAGTCCTTGCTGGCATAAGGGTCTGGTCGCAGCTTGCTGGCACCGCTGCGACAGTGACATCTCCTGTGCCCACCCAGCGGGGAGCAGGAATAGAGCCCACGCTGCCACCGAAAGGAGACTCAGGAGGGGAGGGGAGGAGTGTTTTGGAGACTGAGAGATCCCTGGGGAGCAGCAGGCAGCGAGGGCAAGATGGCATTGATCCCCACATATCACAGGGGACCGAAGATGGGAGATTTTCCCCTACACAGGAAATGGAGGTGTGGCCACAGAGACTTGAAAACAACAGAGCCCAGGAGAAGATGCAGACACTGGCACCAGCCCATTTCCCCGCCTCCTGCCCTCTGTCGCTCTCCAGCATTCAGTCTATAGCAGTAAAGGAAGGTCTAAAGCAACCTTATGCAGAACCCGATATCAATGCTGCCCCTAACATCATCTTGGCAGTGAATCACAGACCTGCTACTCTAACCAGAGACTTTATGTCACGCTGGGAGTGGGGAAGACCCCCAGCGTAGGATAACGACGGGGGGGGGGGAATAAGGAGTCCCTAACGCTAAGGGCACAAGGAGACGGTGACCCCTAGACTTCCTAGAGCTGACCCTGTCTGCCCTGACGTCCCTATACAGTCTCCTCAACTGTCGCCGACCACGAACCTCGTCCCTCTCTGATCCTAGCACTATCTTATCTAAGGATCAGATGGAGAGGTTCACTAGACCCCTCCACTATCAACTAAAGACAAACACCAGGGAAGACAGACATTTGGGAAAAAGAAACACTTATCTGACAGCAGAACTCAGCAACCTCCACAACCTCAGCCTCTGCTGGAGCAAGGATAATGAGTGCACAAGGAACTATCACCTGCACCGAGGAAGGGTAATGAACCTCCTTATAAAGGTGGAAGGAATCTGCTGGGTCCTAGTGACCTACAATATTGGTGGATAAAACCAGACCGAGCACAAGACCTCCACAGCCGTCCCCCCATAACAGCGCGATCCCATCACACCCTTTCTCCATCTACACAGAAGGTAAATGCCCCTGAAAGAGACGGACCATCCTCCACCATTATGGCTGGTGGGCCACACGCTGGGATCGTCTGCGCGTGGCCTCCACCCTGTCATCCGTGTCACCCGTGACAGTACCCCCCCTCCTACGAGTGGCCCCCGGACACTCAGGACCAGGCTTATCCGGATGGGAACGGTGAAAAGCGCGGATCAGCCTTGCGGCGGACACCTCCGACGCCGGCACCCACATCCGCTCCTCAGGACCGTACCCCCTCCAGTGCACCAAATACTGAAGAGAACGGCGCAACATGCGAGAATCAACCACCCTCGAGATCTCGAATTCCAGATTCCCCGCCACACAGATGGGCTCAGGAGGCAAAGGAGATGGGTTAGACGACGGCACATACGGCTTGAGGAGCGACCTGTGAAACACATCGTGAATCTTAAGAGCAGGAGGCAACGCGAGACGAAACGCCACGGGATTGATAACGGCGGTTATCCTATAGGGGCCAATAAACCTGGGCCCCAACTTCCAAGAGGGCACCTTCAACTTCACATTCTTGGTAGATAACCACACGTAGTCATTCACACATAGGTCCGGACCTGGCGCACGCTTCCTGTCAGCCATACGTTTGTACCTGTCACCTAAGAGCTTCAAGCTACGCTGTACACCCCGCCAAACCGAGGAGAGGGACGAGGTAAAACGGTCCTCCTCCGGAACTCCGGAAGGACTCGTACCACTAAAAGTACCAAACTGAGGATGAAACCCATATGCACCGAAGAACGGTGACTTGCCAGTGGACTCCTGAAGACGATTATTAAGGGCAAATTCGGCCAAGGGCAAATAACTTGCCCAAGTCTCCTGATGATCAGAGACAAAACACCTCAGGTAAGTCTCCAAATTCTGATTCACACGTTCGGTTTGACCATTGGACTGAGGATGAAAAGCAGAAGAAAAGGACAACGTTATCCCCAAACGTGTACAAAAAGCCTTCCAAAATTTGGAGACGAACTGAGTACCGCGATCAGAAACCACATCGGAGGGAACCCCATGCAGCTTCACAATTTCACTTACAAACACCTGTGCCAGAGTCCGAGCATTAGGAAGTGCGGGCAGTGCCAGAAAGCGAACCATCTTACTGAATCTATCTACTACTACCAGTACCACCGTCTTGCCCGCAGACGCCGGAAGATCGGTGATAAAATCCATTGACAAATGTGTCCATGGCCTCTCAGGAATAGACAATGGCACGAGAGACCCAGACGGACGGGTATGCGGAACCTTAGCACGTGCACACACACCACAGGCGGATACGAATTCCGCTACGTCCTTCCTCAACCCCGGCCACCAAAAGCGACGAGACAAGAGATCGAAAGTGGCCCTACCGCCCGGATGCCCCACCAGTACAGAGTCGTGATGCTCCGACAACACCCTGAGACGCAAAGAGAACGGCACAAAAAGCCTCCCAGAAAGACAGGAGGCCGGGGCGCTCCCCTGAACCTTCAACACCTCCCCTCTAGATCAGGGCAAAGAGCAGAAACAACCACCCCCTCCTGCAAGATGGGGACGGGACTCTCACGAGTACCACCACCCGGAAAACTACGCGATAATGCATCCGCCGTCACATTCTGAACCCCCGGACGGTAGGTGACGGTAAAATTAAATCGCGTGAAAAACAAAGACCACCTGGCCTGCCGGGGATTGAGACGCCTGGCGGACTCAAGGTAGGACAGGTTCTTATGGTCGGTAATAACCATGACGGGATGGACAGCCCCCTCCAGCCAGTGCCGCCATTCCTCAAAAGCCAACTTAATAGCCAATAGCTCCCTATTGCCCACATCATAATTCCTCTCGGCCGACGACAACTTCTTGGAGAAGAACGCACAGGGCACCCATCTCCCAGGCGAAGGGCCCTGCGACAACACAGCCCCCACCCCCACCTCAGACGCATCCACCTCCACAACGAAGGGCCGAGAAAGATCGGGCTGACAAAGGACAGGCGCGGAAGCAAAACAACGCTTCAGGGAGGAGAAAGCCTGGCTAGCAGAATCAGACCACTCAGAAAAATCCGTCCCCTTCCTAGTCATGTCCGTAAGAGGCGTCACTAGTACCGAATAGTTCTTAATAAATTTACGGTAAAAATTGGTAAACCCCAAAAAACGTTGCAATGCCCGTGGATTGTCCGGCCGTTCCCAGTCCAGCACCGCCCGGACCTTTTCCGGATCCATCCGGAAACCCAACGGCGACAAGAGGTACCCCAAAAAACGAACCTCCTGAACGGCGAAAACACATTTCTCGAGTTTAGCATACAGTTTGTTGTCCCGTAAGACCTGCAACACCTGTTTGACATGGGACTGATGCGTCTCCATATCGGGAGAATAGATCAAGATATCGTCCAAGTAAACAACTACAAATCTACCCACCAAATGATGGAAAATATCATTGACAAAATGTTGGAAAACCGCAGGGGCGTTAGTGAGCCCGAACGGCATCACGAGACTTTCAAAATGGCCGTCCGGGGTATTAAATGCAGTTTTCCATTCATCCCCCTCTCTGACCCTAATCAGGTTGTAGGCCCCCCTCAAATCCAACTTGGAGAACCATTTAGCACCCACAACCTGACTAAACAAATCAGGGATCAGAGGCAGGGGGTATGGATCACGGACAGTAATCCGATTCAATTCCCGAAAATCCAAACAATCACGGAGGCCCCCATCTTTTTTTTTCACAAAAAAGAAACCAGCCGCAACCGGCGACGTGGAGGGCCTAATGTGACCCTTCTCTAGACTTTCAGAAATGAAATCCTTCATTGCTTGTCTTTCGGGACCAGATATAGTAAACATCCTAGCTTTGGGCAGTTTAGCTCCGGGAACGAGGTTGATAGGGCAATCATATGCCCGATGAGGGGGCAAGTCTCGGCACCCCTTCTCTGAGAACACATCCTCATACTCCGATAGGAATGGGGGCAGAGATTCAGCAGATACTACCGAAAAGATGTAGCCAAACAATTCTCCGAACAAAAATCACTCCATTCCACAATGTCCTTGGACTGCCAATCCACTACGGGATTATGTTTAATCAACCACGGCAAGCCCAGGACAATGGGAGCGGGGAGACCGTCTAAGACATAGCAAGATAACGTCTCCTGATGTTGGGATCCAACCGTTAACTTAATGTTATGTACGATATGTGTGAGACTACCCTGAGCCAGAGGTGCTGAGTCGATGGCATAGATACGGATGGGGCGAGACAATAAACAGCGGTAAAGCCCATGAGCGTGTACAAAACGAGCATCCACCATGCTGACCCTCGAGGCCGCCGCTCCTCCCAGTTGCATAGGTTCCTCCCCCCTCGGGAGACATGACTCGCCCTCCGAGTGACCACCCGGCAACAAGGAACCACCACGAGAAGGGCTCCCAGTTGCCGGAGGTCTACTCCTCCGCTCCTGGAGGCGTCTGTCCATGCGAATAGCCAACGACATAGCTGCCTCCAGGGACGGAGGGGTCTCATACACTGCCAGGGCATCCTTCAGTCTTTCCGAAAGGCCCTGGCAAAAATGACTCCTGAGAGCCGGATCGTTCCACTTCGTGTCCATAGCCCACCTGCGGAACTCAGAACAATATGATTCCGCCGACCGAGTCCCCTGGTGGAGATGGCGCAATTTGGATTCAGCCAATGAGACACGGTCCGGGTCATCATATATGAGGCCTAAGGCGTCAAAAAATCCATCCACAGACTGGAGACAAGTAGAGTCCTGTGGCAGAGAGAAAGCCCAGGATTGGGGATCCCCTGCAGCAATGATATAATAATTCCTACCCGCTGCTGCTCGTCACCAGTGGAATACGGCCTAAGCCTGAAGTATAATTTACAGGCCTCTTTAAACACAGTAAATTTATCTCTGCCTCCCGAAAACCTGTCAGGGAGGGCAACCTTAGGTTCCGGTCTGGCCGGACCCACTGCTTGATTTCCCAAGACACCATTTTGTGGTTGTGGTCCCTGTAGAGCCGACCGAAGGTCCGCAACCTCCAAAGACAAGGTCTGCAGCTGCTGGGCCAAAGCAGACACAGGATCCATAAGGAAAGGAAGAAAAATCGAATCCTCCCCTTCCTTCACTTACAGTTACGGCAGGTGATAATGTCACGCTGGGAGTGGGGAAGACCCCCAGCGTAGGATAACGACGGGGGGGGGAATAAGGAGTCCCTAACGCTAAGGGCACAAGAAGGAGACGGTGACCCCTAGACTTCCTAGAGCTGACCCTGTCTGCCCTGACGTCCCTATACAGTCTCCTCAACTGTCGCCGACCACGAACCTCGTCCCTCTCTGATCCTAGCACTATCTTATCTAAGGATCAGATGGAGAGGTTCACTAGACCCCTCCACTATCAACTAAAGACAAACACCAGGGAAGACAGACATTTGGGAAAAAGAAACACTTATCTGACAGCAGAACTCAGCAACCTCCACAACCTCAGCCTCTGCTGGAGCAAGGATAATGAGTGCACAAGGAACTATCACCTGCACCGAGGAAGGGTAATGAACCTCCTTATAAAGGTGGAAGGAATCTGCTGGGTCCTAGTGACCTACAATATTGGTGGATAAAACCAGACCGAGCACAAGACCTCCACAGCCGTCCCCCCATAACAGCGCGATCCCATCACACCCTTTCTCCATCTACACAGAAGGTAAATGCCCCTGAAAGAGACGGACCATCCTCCACCATTATGGCTGGTGGGCCACACGCTGGGATCGTCTGCGCGTGGCCTCCACCCTGTCATCCGTGTCACCCGTGACACTTTAGCAGCAGTAGTCAGCTCACAAGTACCCAAATATTCCATGTAGATTTTGGTCTCCTCTTACAGAATATAGGAGAACTAAATGCACGCATCACTATTATGCCAAGTAAAACTTACATGGAGACATCTGTTGGTAGACTAGAGAGATCTTATCGTGCCGGGCTCTCGGGTCTTATGAAATGCACCAAGTGAAAGAGTGAATGGCCACACTGGAGAACTCCACAGCAGCTGCCACTAATAAATTGAGTGAACATGACACTGCACTCCACCTGATGAAGATAGCGAGGGCTATCGTAACGCGTAGTGGCGACAGAGGGCAATTGCAATTGTATTAATAAAATAGGTCGGTATACAATTCTAAGCCTCCTCCTTGTTGCCTTAGCGCTCCCTAAACACTGCAATATCCTCTTTCATCCACTTGGCAATCTCCCTTTGGAGAGAGCGGTGTGGTAGCAGCTTTGGGCAGTCAAGATCCTGATAGGACTCTGCTTTGAATCATCGTTGGATTCCTAGAACGCTAACAGGACCTGCAGTGACGTCATATGTTGACAACCCTTCGGTCACGTGGCCAGTCACCTGACTATTGTGGGAGGATCCATCTCCAGCCGACGGTCCCACGGCTCTGATTGCCTCACCCATAGCCTACACTCTTGTTATGCAGGGGCCAAGCACAACCTTCCCAGGTGAGGGCAAATCCATCAGCAAAAATCTTTCCCCACCTTACAGTTCTTCACTATGGCACAATCTTTTCTTTGTTTTTACTGCACTATCTGAACAGGATTACCAACTGCCTTATCTGGCTGATATTGTTGATGATATTGAAAATAGAAGAAATAACATTAGAATTCGGGGACATCCAGAGACTATTCCACCTAAAGACCTGGATAGTACTCTATGCCATATTTTCAACAACCTACTGAAGGTCCCTCCAGACATTCCACTGGAACTGGACAGAGCACATAGGGCATTGGGCCCCAGGTCTCAGAATCCAGACCTATCCAGGTATGTTATCTACAGTACAAGGTTCATCACTACTTACTTAAAGATAGTATTATGACTCAAGCTAGATTGGCGAAAGAAATACGTTTTGAAGATAGTAAGATTTAGATCCTGCAAGATTTTTCTAGATGGACTCTTATGAAGCAAAGGGCATTGCTACCCCTCTTAGAAGTCCACGCCAACACAACATCCACTATACTTGTGGCTTTCCGTTCCGCCTTAGGGTCAGACGGGACGGTCGCGTTCACTTCCTGAGCCACCCCAGGGGCCTACGGGCCTTCACAGAAGCATTACAGATCCTAATGGTGACTATCCCGGACTGGCCGAGGCTGCCCTCTGGTTTCTTGGGACGGGATCTTCCTCCAAGACCTTAATGCGAGGGGAGAGAAAGAGGCAGATGTAATAGAAGAGGGAGAAGCCATGACCCCAACTCAGGCATTGTTGTGAAACTGGGATATATTTTGTTTGCATTTATGACATACGAGCCATGATACAGTTTCTCAGCATTTTGTAGGGAATACACATGATTATACTATATAAGGTCGTTTATAGAAGTTAAACTTTACAACCCTCACACCCTGCTATGGCCACTTACAGTTCTAATACTTAGTCCCAAACATTATGGTTTAGATAGGCTTGCTCCTGGAGCCCAATTATTGTTGGATTAGCCCATAAATTCTAGGGGCTGGTGTACAATGGTTTAATATAGCCCCCATGAGGGAGATTTTAGGGGTTCTACTTTAGCAGGAGGAGTTGGATGGTTTGTTGGGTTTAGAATGCATTCTTAACAATTTGATAATTTTTCCTCCTTGTGTAAGCTGTGACATATGTTGACTTTAACCAGAGAAACATTGGTGCAGAGTCGGATTGGATGGAGGATTCCTTCTTGGAGAGGTCCGTCACCGTTTGGGGGATACTGTTCTAGGCTGGTCGCCATATAGTTGTCTATATTGTTCCCCATTTAAAGTTTTGAGTTTGGGCTAACTTTTTAACCCCTATTACTAATTCTTCTTATTGGTGTTTCTGCTTCCGCCACCCACCTCTCCTTCTTTCTTCAGTTTCTCCTCTCTTTCTCTTTTCTCTTTTTCATCCTCTCATTGCTCTCCCTTTCTTCTTTCTTTGTATAATCTTCTGCTAGGGATAGGTTCCCTCTTCAGCTTCTCATTCGTGATACATCAGGGGTACAAATGCCCACCATAAAATTGGGATCCTTCAATGTGAAGGTATTAACACCCCACAAAAACGCTCCAAAATATTGTATGCTATGCACAAACAGAGAGTGCACTTCAACAGACCCATTTTAAAATGGGCCACGTGCCTAATTTGAATGACCGCTACTATTCTGATTGGGTTCACAGTGTTGGCTCCGAGTCTCATTCCAGGGAAGTCTCATTGACCCACCACAATTCATTGGCCCACACTGTGCTTGACATTTGCATTGATCTAGAAGGCAGGTATATGATAGTTTAGATCAAAATCTCCACGACAACATACACAATTGCTGGTTGGTACGCCCCGAACAAAGGACAATATAGGGTTAGTAGTAAATTTCTAAAAAAAAAACTGAGTTCGCGGAGGGTTGCTTTTAATAGGGGTGATTTTAACCTGCCTTTGAGCCCTTCCGTCGACACCACGTCTGGTAGAAGTGCAGTACCAACATCGCAACTGGCTGCCTTAAAACAGGACATCCATAATATTCAACTATTAGATATTTGGCGGATTGTGAATCCATCCGGTAGAGATTACATATTTTACTCGATTCCCCACGACTCTTATAGTAGGATTGATTTTTTTTAGTGAGCCAGATAGCTATGTCTTGGACAGCCTACCCCTTCGATAGGAGCATGATCAGACCATACAATATTTCCTGTCTCCTTGTCATGTCCCCTCCAAACGAATTGAAACAACCCTGGACATGGAGGTTGAATGATACTCAAGGACGTGGTCTGTCTCAGCAATATTAAAGACTCAATCACCACCTACCTGTCCACACATGCAGCAGACGAGATGGCATTGCCCTTTTAATGGGAGGCGTTAAAATGCGTCTTATGGGGCATATTTAGAAAACATGGTTCCCGCCTAAAGAGGGAGAAGATGCTCAGGTTGAAGGATCTGATCGACCAGATACACGCCCTTGAAATATACCATAAGAAGGGCCCCTTGACGGCGGTGTTGGTGAAATTGATCAAACTCAGGGAAGAGTTAAGGGGACTATGGAACGAGAAATACCTAAGATTTTGGAGCCATTTTAAAAGATTCCTTTATGAACATGCTGATAAATGTGGGAGGCCTTTGGCTTGCTTGCTACACCCCAGACCTAAAACACCTTTCCTTCCAAAGCTTCAGCGAAGGGTTGGGGGGTAACATATTGACCTAGCAGAAATAATAAAGGAGATGGAGATGTTCTACTCTGAATTGTATAATATCAAAGGAGATTTGTTTGTGATGGATTCTCAGAAAAAAATAACTCTGATGGAGAATTATATGTAGAAACGGCTCTCCCGAGCCTAAGTGAGGAAACATCCTCGCAATTAGAAGTGCCATTTACGGAACAGGAGATCATATCCGTAATCGGTGACTCTCCGTTGGGCAAAGCTCCTGTTCCGGATGGCTTCTCCCCTACGTTTTATAAAACATTCCGAGAGTATTTGTCTCCATTTCTCATGAGAGTGTTCAATGTGGTCTCCGGATCTACCCCTTTCCCACCCCAATCTTTGGAAGCTTTCATTACTGTGATCCCGAAGCCCGGAAAAGATCCATCTTTAATTTCAAACTACCACCCCATTTCCCTGTTGAATTTACATATCAAGTTCTTTTCTAAATTATTGGCTAACGAATTGGCTCCCCTGCTCCCATCTCTGGTGGATCTTGGACCAGGTGGGATTTGTCCAGGGAAGAGAGGCTAGGGACAACATTGGCAAAACAATCCTCTTGGTGGCAAGGACTATTGCTGCGGGAGATTCACTGGGTGTTTTGTCAGTCGACGCAGTAAAAACCTTTGACCGCATGCACTGAGATTTTATGAAACATCCTCTGAAACAGATAAGTTTGGAGAGAGGCTTCTTGGAAAAAATTTTCACTCTATACATGTGCCCATCAGCAAGAATCAAATACAATGGGGCCCTCTCGTCGCCTATAGCCATTCGAAACGGGACTCGTCAAGGTTTCCACCTTTCTCCATTGCTTAATATTATTGTAATAGAACATTTGACCATCGCAATCAGAAAGAATCCCAGTGTGCGGGGTCCACAGGTAGGCGAGCAGAGCTATAAGAAGTCACTGTACGCTGACGGCCTTTTGTTGTACTTGTCCCAGTTACATACCTCTCTTCCCTCACTTATTTCAGAATTTAAACGATTTGAGGAGTTAAGTAACTTAAAGTCAATTATAGTAAGACAAAGACCTTAAATATAACCTTACATGTGCTGGAGGTCAATATGGCCAAGGGTATTTCTCCCATTTAGGTGGCAGTCCACATCGCTTAAATACTTTGGTATCCAGAAACCGAGGGATGCAAGTCTCCTCTATTCTTTAAATTATCAACAGACCTTAGTTACCAAAGAAACGTTTACATTCTTTGACCGATTTAACCCCTTAGTGACGGAGCCAATTTCCACCTTAATGACCAGACTGTTTTTGTCAATTCTGACCAGTTTCCCTTTATGAGGTTATAACTCTGGAACGCTCCAACGGATCCTAGCGATTCTGAGAATGTTTTTTGGTGACATATTGGGCTTCATGTTAGTGGTAAATTTAGGTCGATAATTTTTGCGTTTATTTGTGAAAATATAAAAAAATTGGCAAAAATTTTGAAACTTTTGCAATTTTCACATTTTTAATTTTTATTCTGCTAAACGAGAGAGATATCTGACACAAAATAGTTAATAAATAACATTTCCCACATGTCTACTTCACATCAGCACAATTTTGGACAAAAAAAAAAAAAAAAAAAAATTTGTTAGGAAGTTATAAGGGTTCAAAGTTCATCAGCAATTTTTCATTTTTCCAGCAAAATTTACAAAACCATTTTATTAGTGACCACATCACATTTGAAGTCCCTTTGAGGGGTTTACATGACAGAAAACTGCACCCTCAAGCTACTCAAAACTACATTCAAGAAGATTATTAACCCTTCAGGTGCTTCACAGCAACTAAAGCAAAGTGGAAACAAAAAATGGACATTTTAATTTTTCCAACAAAAATGTTCTTTTAGCCTACATTTTTTTCATTTTCACATGGGTAACAGGATAAAATGCATCCTAAAATTTGTTGGGCAATTTCTCCTGAGTACACCGATACCTCATATGTGGTCATTAACCACTGTTTGGGCGCACGGCAGGGCTCAGAAGGGAAGGAGCGCAGTTTGACTTTTGGAGCTAATTTACCATTCAAAAAGTCAAATGGCGCTCCTTCCCTTTCGAGCCCTGCCGTGCGCCCAAACAGTGGTTTATGACTGCATATCAGGTATCGGTGTACACAGGAGAAATTGCCTAACAAATTTTAGGATGCATTTTATCCTGTTGCTCATGTGAAAATGAAAAAATTGAGGACAAAAAATTTTTTTTGTGGAATAGAAAGTACTTTTTACATTTTATGGATCAATTTGTAAAGCACCAGAGGGTTCAACGTGCTCACTATGAATCTAGATACGTTCCTAGGGTGGTCTAGTTTCCAAAATGGTGTCACTTGTGGGGGAGCTCCAATGTTTAGGCACACAGGGGCTCTCCATACGCGACATGGTGTCCGCTAACAATTTAAATGGAAAATTAGCTCCAATTGTTAGCGGACACCATGTCACGTATGGAGAGCCCCTGTGTGCCTAAACATTGGAGCTCCCCCACAAGTGACCCCATTTTGGAAACTAGACCCCCCAAGGAACTTATCTAGATGGGTGGTGAGCACTTTGAACCCCCAGGTGCTTCACAAATTCACCAACATCCGGCCGTCGCCAAGACACTGTGTAACCAGGAAGCGCGAAAAAAGTCATGGAAGGCCTGCTGGTTAAGGCCCCTAAAGTACCTACCTTCTACTTGCTCCCAAAGATCCACAAGGATCCCGTCGATCCACCGGGGCGTCCGATAGTGTCTGGGATTGACGGTCTGAGTGACCCAATATGCCAATTTATAGATTTCTACTTGAAACCTATGGTGGAGACCTTGCCATCGTACATACGGGACACTACGGACGCTCTCACTAGGATCGACGGGATCTTTGTGGATAAAGACATTCTTATAGTCACCGCCGACGTGGAGTCCCTCTACACCTGCATTGAACACAGTGCAGGTGTGGAGGCGGTCCGCTTCTTCCTCGAGGAGTCCAATCAGGATGCCCATTTGTGTGAGCTGATTCTTGAGCTGCTCTGCTTTGTCCTGTCGCACAACTTTTTTACGTTTAAAGATCATTTCTATCTTCAGAGGCGCGGCACTGCCATGGGCGCGGCCTGTGCGCCTTCGTACGCAAATCTGTTCCTAGGTCACTGGGAGCGGAGTATTTTTGCGTGCGGGGGTGCACGGGCGGCGTCCCATGTGCAGCGCTGGATGCGCTATATTGATGACATTCTGATGGTGTGGCAGGGCACTGCAGAGCAGCTCAGATCATTCATGGATGATTTGAATCGGAATAATTTAAATATCAGACTCACTTACAAATGGAGTAATAGCATAATAGATTTTTTGGACATCAAGATTATGGTTGACGGACAGGGATTTTTACAAACTGACGTTTATCGGAAAGAAACGTCAATAAACGCTTTACTACATGCCTCATCAGCCCATACTCCGTCAACCATAAAGGCCATCCTGACTGGACAATTCTTGAGGATGAGGCGGATCTGCTCCACGGAGGCTGACTTTCAGAAACAGGCTAGGGACCTGAGTGGTAGGTTTAAACAATGAGGGTATAGTCGTAGAATTATAAAGAGGGGCTACGACAGGGCAAGACAGACTAGACGTGATGATCTCCTCCTCCCCCCTAAAAAGAAACCATCTGGACCTTGTAATGAGGTACGGTTTATTTCCACACATACCAGCAGTGAGGCAGGATGAGAGATGTTTTGAGGAGACACTGGCCGGTGCTGTTGTCTGAACCATCCCTGAGGGAGGTCCTCACTGATAATCCTTTGATGACATCAAGAAGGTCGCAAAATCTAAAGGACATTTTGGTGCATAGTCACTATGCACCAAAAGTACCTAGGATCTTCGGTGCGGGCCCTCCTCGGAAAGGATTTTTCCCATGTGGAGATTGTAGTGCATGTCCAAATCTGGTCAGGAGCCCGGACTTCACCTCTAGTGACGGTTCAAGGACTTATAAGAACAACCATTACATATCATGTGGCAGTACACGTTGTGTACTATGCCACATGTGGATGTAATAAAATATACATTGGTCTGACGACTAGAGAGTTGAGGGTCCGGGCTCGTGAACATGTTCGTGACATTTTAGCTGCGAAAAGAGCTAAAACAGAAGAGATCGAGCCCCTTAAAACTTTACCCCGTCATTTCTATCACCATCATAGAAGTAGTGTAAAGACCTTACAAATAAAAGGGATAGATTTGATACATGGGGGAGTTAGGGGAGGCGACCTTCAGAAAATGCTGTCCCAACGGGAATTAAAATGGATCATAACCCTAGACACAGTCTCCCCTAAGGCATTGAATGAGGCTGCCAGCTTTGTTCCGTTTCTCTAATGAAATTTGAGGCTCCTGAATCTTGCAATTATGTGGTCAGAGGGGTATCTTGTCATCACTGATTTTCTTTGCTCAGTATGATAAGGATATATGCAAATTGAATTCTTTGTTTTCTCTCTTTTTCTTTTATCCTCCTTATCAAAATGATCAGGGATGTTTTATCTGATGGTTTTGATTTTAATTGGTTTTATTTATGCTAACAGTGATTATCTCACCACAGTGTAGCTGTAAAATGCTGCTGTATTTGTAAACTGAACGCCCATCTACCATAGAACATGATGACATCGCCATTGGATTAAAGAAGAGATGTATTTTACATTGTATTATGTGATTATATGTCTATTCTGTCCACTTTGGTATATTGTGAGCCTTCAGACCCTGTGCGCATGTGCTATTTGCGGCCGCTTCTGGGTTGTCATGGAGGCGCATCGCAGACGCGCTTCCTGGTTACACAGCGTCTTGGCGACGGCCGGATGTTGGTGACAGGATGGGCGTCGCGCCGGAAGTGACATCGCCGGCGGCGGCCTGCATCTCACATGCGCCGCAATAGGGTTCTGATTGGCCACGCCACAGCATGTGACCGCTGTGTGTTTGAGATAAACCCCCCCCCACTACCCTTTACTATCACTCCTCATGATGAAGCATATGCGTGTCTAAAGCAAAGCGAAACGTACGTAAGGAGTCTGATATGGAGGTTTCTATCTTTTATCCTGCACTAGCACCTTATCCTTTTGACTTGTTGTGCAGTTTTGTATGAATCTACTTTACTACATGCACTTTATGGGACGCTGCAATAGGTTTCTGTGAGCTGCCAATCTTCACTCTGATTACTATGGCTGTCTATAAAAAAACTAATAGTGAACCAATGCTGTTTTGTCCTATGTAAGTGCAATTATGTTAATTATTGTGCGCTCTTGTCTTCTGTATATGGACTATGTACTATGTGCCTTTTATGATGCACCTTATTTCCTACATATTTATGTTTATATGTGTCTCTAATAAAATTATTTTGATTGTTTAAGCAAATGTTTGACTCCACATGTTTTTCTCCTGTTGATGAAAACAAAATCAGACCATGCAGCATTTTTGTGTCTGGGGAGAAAAATCTCCCCAAATCGGATCCTCCTGCATTCTCCCGGAGCTGGGGCAATCCGGTGCTCCCTAACATGGGAGCCTATGGGGCTGGATTGCCCCGGTCAGGGAGGATCCGTTAACCGGACACCTGCGGCTGCATGTCACTGTTATTTCAGGACCGTGGCTAGCTCCCCACAAGCCGCGGTCCCGAATCATCAGCAGCGGCAGCTGCGTCTGGCTGCACACCGGACCGGAGGGCATATTTGCTCTCCGGTTCTGTGTACTGAACCGGTACGGGGCTGTCAGGCTCATCCCTGACAGCCCCGGGGTCGGATTGTGCCGTGATGTGAAGCCGGCCTTAGAGAGGCCAATTACACCTTCATTATTATTATGTTAATACTATTATTTTTGGCACATATTATTTCATTGTTATTGACAACACACATCTGATTTACACAGGATTATGTGCTGCTGAGAGCAATGATTTTTAAGCTAGCACAGGGCGCAGAGAGAGTGCACCGGTGGGCAGAGAGAGTGCACAGGGGGAAGATAGTGCACAGGGGGAAGAGAGCAGAGAGAGGGAGAGACAGCACAAAGGAGAGAGCACATGAGGTGTGAAGATAGCAAAGGGCGGAGAGAGACAGCACACAGGGAGAGAGAGCTGACAGGGGGAAAACTGCACAGGGGGAGACAGCAACCGCTCCCATCGTGACATCACCACCCTTTCACATCAGGTTACTATCTAGACTTACTATAAATGAGTAACTAACAAGGCTTAGTCCAGTTCTTTATTCACTGAAGCTAAGTTTATACGGTGGTGTCACAAACTTAGTCAAAACCTTTCAGCTCTAGCGCCCCCTTATCCTATTGGCCAATAAGGTATTGACAGAGGATAAGAAAAAGGAGCGCCATTTCTCTAATATATGTTGACTATTGCGGTACGTGATGTGACAGGATGTACAGTGTTTGCCAAAAGTATTGCCACCCCTGCAATTCTGTCAGATAATACTCAGTTTCTTCCTGAAAATGATTGCAATCACAAATTCTTTGGTACTATTATCTTCATTTAATTTGTCTTCAATGAAAAAAACACAAACAAAGAAATTAGTTCACCCTAAAGGGGGCACAAATTGGAATTAGAAAATTCATGTGATGCTTCTCTAATTTGTGTAATTAACAGCACCTGTAACTTACCTGTGGCACCTAACAGGTGTTGGCAATAACTAAATCACACTTGCAGCCAGTTGACATGGATTAAAGTTGACTCAACTCTGTCCTGTGTCCTTGTGTGTACCACATTGAGCATGGAGAAAAGAAAGAAGACCAAACAACTGTCTGAGGACTTGAGAAAGCAAATTGTGAGGAAGCATGAGCAAGCTCAAGGCTACGAGTCCATCTCCAAAGACCTGAGTGTTCCTGTGTCTACCGTGCGCAGTGTCATCAAGACGTTTAAAGCCCATGGCACTGTGTCTAATCTCCCTAGATGTGGACGGAAAAGAAAAATTGATGAGAGATTTCAACGCAAGATTGTGCGGATGGTGGATAAAGAACCTTGACGAACATCCAAACAAGTTCAAGCTGCCCTGCAGTCCGAGGGTACAACAGTGTCAACCTGTACTATCCGTCGGCGTCTGAATGAAAAGGGACTGTATGGTAGGATACCCAATAAGACCCCACTTCTTACCCTGAGACATAAAAAAGCCAGGCTGGAGTTTGCCAAAACTTACCTGAGAAAGGCTACAATGTTTTGGAAGAATGTTCTCTGGTCAGATGAGACAAAAGTAGAGCTTCTGGGGCAAAGGCATCAACATAGAGTTTTCAGGAGAAAAAAAGAGGCATTCAAAGAAAAGAACACAGTCCCTACAGTCAAACATGGCGGAGGTTCCCTGATGTTTTGGGGTTGCTTTGCTGCCTCTGGCACTGGACTGCTTGACCGTGTGCATGGCATTATGAAGTCTGAAGACCACCAACAAATTTTGCAGCATAATGTAAGGCCCAGTGTGAGAAAGCTGGGTCTCCCTCAGAGGTCATGGGTCTTCCAGCAGGACAATGACCCAAAACACACTTCAAAAAGCACTAGAAAATGGTTTGAGAGAAAGCACTGGAGACTTCTAAGGTGGCCAGCAATGAGTCCAGACCTGAATCCCATAGAACACCTGTGAAACAAAGAAAGAAGGGAGCGCACATAGGGTCTTATCTATGATGATAATTCAATGCCCCCCGATTAGTGTGACTTACCTTTTTGGGTTGTGTGAGTCACAACAAACTGCAAGAGCCTTGTTATCCTGGTCGCTGCAGACACCTGGTGAGGGAGAAATCTGTTTATGTAGAAAAAAGCCCAGGTTTAGATTCCGCGCAGACCACCAAGCAGGAAGGGTATGTTTGATGTCCGTTTATTGAGCCAACGCGTTTCACAGCAGGACCTGCTGCTTCCTCAGGGCAAAACAGTTTTGCCCTGAGGAAGCAGCAGGTCCTGCTGTGAACGCGTTGGCTCAATAAATGGACATCAAACATACCCTTCCTGCTTGGTGGTCTGCGCGGAATCTAAACCTGGGCTTTTTTCTACATAAATAGAACACCTGTGGAGAGAACTAAAAATGGCAGTTTGGAGAAGGCACCCTTCAAATATCAGGGACTTGGAGCAGTTTGCCAAAGAAGAATGGTCTAAAATTCCAGCAGAGCATTGTAAGAAACTCATTTACGGTTACCGGAAGCGGTTGATCGCAGTTATTTTGGCTAAAGGTTTTGCAACCAAGTATTAGGCTGAGGGTGCCAATACTTTTGTCTGGCCCATTTTTGGAGTTTTGTGTGAAATGATCAATGTTTTGCTTTTTGCTTCATTCTCTTTTGTGTTTTTTTCATTGAAGACAAATTACCGTATATACTCGCGTATAAGCCGAGTTTTTCAGCCCAAAAATTGGGCTGAAAAGTACCCCCCTCGGCTTATACGCGAGTCAGTGCTGTATACCGATGTATACATCGGTACATACCGATGTATACATCGGTATACAGCAGCCCCCGTAATGCAGGGCCCCCCCAGCCTCGCTCCGGTCACCTGTAAAGGAAACTATACTTCTAACAGTGCCTCTGTCCGCGCCTGCTCGCACCCGCTCGCAGCTGCCGTACGCGATCCTCCATCTTCATGCGTCTTCTTCCTGTTTCTGTGCTCGTCGCAGGCAATGACGTCATTCCCTGCGACGAGCACAGGAAACAGGAAGAAGAGGCATGAAGATGGAGGATCGCGTACGGCAGCTGCGAGCTGGTGCGAGCGGGCGCGGACAGCGGCACTGTGATAAGTATAGTTTCCTTTACAGGTGACCGGAGTCAGGCTGGGGGGGCCCTGGATTACGGGGGCTGCTGTATACTACCGCTGGGGCTGCAATATACTGCCACTGGGGCTGTATACACCACTGGGGCTGCAATACCACTGGGGCTGCTGTATATAGGGGCTGCAATACCACTGGGGCTGCTGTATATAGGGGCTGCAATACCACTGGGGCTGCAATACCACTGGGGCTGCTGTATATAGGGGCTGCAATACCACTGGGGCTGCAGTATATAGGGGCTGCTGTATACACCACTGGGGCTGCAAGACCACTGGGGCTGCTGTATATAGGGGCTGCAATACCACTGGGGCTGCAATACCACTGGGGCTGCTGTATATAGGGGCTGCAATACCACTGGGGCTGCAATACCACTGGGGCTGCTGTATATAGGGGCTGTAATACCACTGGGGCTGCAATACCACTGGGGCTGCTGTATATAGGGGCTGCAATACCACTGGGGCTGCAATACCACTGGGGCTGCTGTATATAGGGGCTGCTGTATACACCACTGGGGCTGCTGTATATAGGGGCTACTGTATACACCACTGGGGCTGCAATACCACTGGGGCTGCTGTATATAGGGGCTGCTGTATACACCACTGGGGCTGCAATACCACTGGGGCTGCTGTATATAGGGGTTGCAATACCACTGGGGCTGCAATACCACTGGGGCTGCTGTATATAGGGGCTGCAATACCACTGGGGCTGCAATACCACTGGGGCTGCTGTATATAGGGGCTGCAATACCACTGGGGCTGCAATACCACTGGGGCTGCTGTATATAGGGGCTGCTGTATACACCACTGGGGCTGCTGTATATAGGGGCTGCAATACCACTGGGGCTGCTGTATATACCACTGGGGGCTGCTGTATATCATACTGCTGGGGCCTGTATACCACTGCTGGGGGCTGTATACCTGTGCTGGGGTCCACCCTCGGCTTATACGCGAGTCAATAGATTTTCCCAGGTTTTGGGGGCAAAAGTAGGGGGGTCGGCTTATACACGGGTCGGCTTATACACGAGTATATACGGTAATTGAAGATAATACTACCAAAGAATTTGTGATTGCAATCATTTTCAGGAAGAAACTGAGTATTATCTGACAGAATTGCAGGGGTGTCAATACTTTTGGCCAACACTGTATATATATCACCGGTTCCTGCAGGAACATATATATATATATATATATATTATATATATATATATATATAAATAGAAAAAAGTTTGAGCAGCGTCTCTCAATTGGCGTACGCCCAGTGCTTAGCAGTCCTTCAGAGTGGTGTCCAACCACTAACTCCAGACATATAGATAAAGAAATGAGGCTGCAGCACACGATTATAGAAAAATACAGCCTTTAATGGCTTCTTATGGCATTAGAATAGCGACGTTTCGGTCCTCAGACCTTCCTCTGGCAGTCACTACATGCAAATGCTGAGGGTTTTATACATCCTCCTATGTTATCTCACATTATTCAATTAACAGCTTAATTATCATTTACATCCTTTTACAGTGCATATACAACTTACAGTCATAGTAAATGATACATAATGGTTCATATTTGTGCTCCTCCAGTTAAAGTTTACATCTATGGAGTGTTAGATTTCTTACTTACAGTTGGTTCATGAGTGTGATCACTTGTAACCCAGGTGCCCGCCTAATTACCTGTAATTATTATATCTTGCTGGCCCGGCATGTCACTTGCCATGTGCGGCCGCTATCTCGCCACGCGCCGCCATTACGGCGTTGTTTACATGCTACTGCGCATGCGTACTAGCTATGCGCGTCCCTAGTTACAGAAGGCGACCGGAATCGCTTCCAACGCCATTTTCTCTAACTCGCGCATGCTCTGTGTGGCCACAGCAGTTTACAATACGCGATTATACAACTTCTTCTTTTACTTCATGTTTTTATCTAATAATTGCTAAAAATACTTTAAAAAGGCTATACAAACTACCTTATTGGTATTTTATTTTTAAAAAAGTTATCCACATACTATTTTTAGTAGATAACGTTTCAATCTATATTTAAAGTGACAGTGCCCTGTATGTGTATAACTCTCCAATATACTCTTTGGAGACATTTTCTCCCACAAACCTTTGCCTCTGATTCCCTATACAAAGGAACCAAATTGCTTTTTCATGCCTAATGATGATGTACCAGTAATAGAGGCCTTTGAGCGAGCGGTAAAACATGAAATTAAAAAGTTGAGAGATACAACCAAAAAGGAGTTGTCAAAACCTAATGTAACTAAAGAGCAGTTCCGGGCAGTGCAAGAGCTTGTCCATGATGACGGTTTGATAATAAAGCCAGCTGATAAAGGTGGAGCAACCGTCATCATGGACAAGGATGCTTATTTAAAAGAAGCCTATAGGCAATTGGAAGACAAAAAGGTGTACAAAAAGTTGCAGAAAGACCCCAAATTTGAGATCCAAAAGAACATAAAAAAATTATTAAGTTCTGCTGAAATGGGAGGGATTATAGATCCAAAAATGCATGATTTTTTGTTTGAAAAGAATCCTGTAACACCAGTGTTTTATCTGGTTCCAAAAATACACAAGTCCACAGTTGATCCGCCTGGAAGGCCAATTGTGGCAGGAATCAACTCAATATTCTATAACATTGGAATCTTTTTAGAAAAAATCATGAGTCCCTTTGCAAATAAAGGGAAGTCATATATTAAGGACACGGGTCATTTCCTAGGCAATTTAGCAAGGTACAAGGAGGAAACCAAATTTATGGGGAAAAAGGAATATATATTGGCATCCTTTGATGTAACATCTTTATACACCTCCATAGACCATGAGATGGGTATAAAAGTAATTGCGGATTTTTTGAAAACGACAAATTATACGGAACCTTGCAAACAATTCATTATAGACCTATTAGAGGTAGTCCTCAGGCAGAATTATTTTCTGTTCGGAGATGACTTCTTTTTGCAACTGATGGGAACCGCGATGGGGGCTCGGATGGCATGCTCGTACGCAGGAGCCGTCATGGTCTACCTAGAAGAAAGATTCGTCTACACATCCCACCACTTCTCCCATGTGGAGAGGTGGTGGAGATATGTGGACGATATCTTTATTATATGGAAGGGAACTGAAATGGAATTATTGTCTTTCTATGATTACATGAATACGATCAGTGATACGATAAAAATTACGGAAGTACACTCCCAAACAGAAATGCAGTTCCTAGACGTTCGGGTATTGTTACAAGAAGGTGGTATGAGTACCACTCTTTATACAAAGCCCACGGATAAGAACAAACTACTACACTACACTAGTGGACACCCCAACAGTCTTAAGAAAGCAGTTCCCCTTGGTCAAATGACCAGGTTAAGTAGGATAGTAAGCAATGAAGATGAAAGAAATCTAGAGATAGAGAGGTTGATAGAAAGATTCAAGCAGAGAGGTTATCCTGAGACGGTTTTAAACAACAAAGAGAAAAGTTAGGACGTACTAATGGGAGAAGTGAAATACACAAGAAAAGAATCCCATTAACATTAACGTATGGGGAGGAGACAAAAAGTATAGTTAATATCGTCCATAAACACTGGGGGATGCTGGAAAGATGCCTTCCACATATTGAAGAATATGGTAATTTACCATTAGTGTCACACAAAAAAAGTAAGAATTTAAAAGATTGGTTGGTCAGGTCAGACATTGGTACATTAAACAATAAAAGACAAATAACATTGACAGGAGAGAAGAGAACAGGTTGCTATCCCTGTATTAATTGCATCAATTGTTCTTACATGAGAAAAGGAAACAGGTTTTCCCATCCGAGAACAGGTATCGAGTATAAAATCAACCATTTTTTAACGTGCAACTCAGATTTTGTTATTTATCTCCTCGAATGCCCCTGCCAATTATGGTACATAGGGGAAACAACCCTTGATTTTAAAATAAGAATTAGCCACCATCGGTATACTATACGCAAAAAAATCTTGAATTTGCCCGTATCTAAGCACTTTACGGAAGCTGGACATAAAGAGAAGGACCTAAAATTTAGGCTGATTGATACCGTACCAATGCCTAGGAGGGGGGGCGATAGAATTGGATTACTTAAGACAAAGGAACTAGAATGGATACACAAGTTGCGTACTTTGA
This sequence comes from Allobates femoralis, assembly GCA_033576535.1. Taxonomy (NCBI): domain Eukaryota; kingdom Metazoa; phylum Chordata; class Amphibia; order Anura; family Aromobatidae; genus Allobates; species Allobates femoralis. The sequence goes on from JARQOC010000006.1 coordinate 332,297,596, forward strand.
AACCGGAGGGACTTAATATAGATTTTAAATTACATACAGTCCTTTAAAGTAGATGTCTCATTCTGGAAATCTGTGTATTTTAGTCACTAGTTTGTGTGTTTTAACCACTATAATGCACTGTCACATTAATGTAAAAAAACAGTCTAGAAATGGTTTTGTGCAAACATGACTCATTTGCTGTTGTCTACCCTTTGTTTATAGGAATGAACCATGAGGAATGTGACGCTGGTATACTGGGCGCCTGCCAAAAATTACCTGTTGAAGAAATTCACTAATTAAGAGCCACAAAAGCAGTTTGCACTAAATAGATTCACCCGTCTTATAGAAAGATTTTTTTATTAGTATTATTATTATAAAAGTTTTTTTAAAAAAACACTACTTGCATTTTTAAAAAAATACTATTTGCATTTTAAAAAAATACTATTTGCACTTTGAGAAATATCATTCACATTTATCAAATAAATTAGCACAAATTAAATTGAATGCACTGTAAATGCACTTTGTAATATAATAAGCAATATTATGAGTAATTAATTAATAAATATATTTCAAATATTTTTCTCTACTTCTGCCTCTTGTCAAAGCTATATATCTTTAATGGAACAACACCAATGACAAAAATATAGTTGAATGTGGGGAGTCCGTGGTTTCCCTGGGCAGGGGGTGCAAAGGGAGAAACCTCCTTAAGACATCGTACTGACAGGGGAGTGCTACAACCCAGTATTGGGATGCACTCTACACCTGGAACCTAATACATCAGATATGTCATAAAAGAAAAAGAAAAAATTTTTTTGGTGTATATAAGCGCAGGTGCGAAGTACATAAAGATTGGTTGGCAATTTGGTTCCTTTGTATAGGGAATCAGAGGCAAAGGTTTGTGGGAGAAAATGTCTCCAAAGAGTATATTGGAGAGTTATACACATACAGGGCACTGTCACTTTAAATATAGATTGAAACGTTATCTACTAAAAATAGTATGTGGATAACTTTTTTAAAAATAAAATACCAATAAGGTAGTTTGTATAGCCTTTTTAAAGTATTTTTAGCAATTATTAGATAAAAACATGAAGTAAAAGAAGAAGTTGTATAATCGCGTATTGTAAACTGCTGTGGCCACACAGAGCATGCGCGAGTTAGAGAAAATGGCGTTGGAAGCGATTCCGGTCGCCTTCTGTAACTAGGGACGCGTATAGCTAGTACGCATGCGCAGTAGCATGTAAACAACGCCGTAATGGCGGCGCGTGGCGAGATAGCGGCCGCACATGGCGAGTGACATGCCGGGCCAGCAAGATATAATAATTACAGGTAATTAGGCGGGCACCTGGGTTACAAGTGATCACACTCATGAACCAACTGTAAGTAAGAAATCTAACACTCCATAGATGTAAACTTTAACTGGAGGAGCACAAATATGAACCATTATGTATCATCTACTATGACTGTAAGTTGTATATGCACTGTAAAAGGATGTAAATGATAATTAAGCTGTTAATTGAATAATGTGAGATAACATAGGAGGATGTATAAAACCCTCAGCATTTGCATGTAGTGACTGCCAGAGGAAGGTCTGAGGACCGAAACGTCGCTATTCTAATGCCATAAGAAGCCATTAAAGGCTGTATTTTTCTATAATCGTGTGCTGCAGCCTCATTTCTTTATCTATATATATATATATATATATATATACACACACCCCCCTTGATCCAGCCACCCTCAGCTCCACAATATCATGTAAATATAAAAAGTATGCTGCCATCACCGACCTCTTAAAAGTGCATCGGAAACCCATTTGGTAATGTGAATTTTTACTCCAAAGAAGTGGCTGTGTTTACAAAAGATATTATAAAAGAGGAAAATTACAAATATGAATAAACAGTTATGAAAATAAAAGGGATAAAATACAGAAATGACTAAACCTGTGCCACACGGTGACAATCGCAGATAATGGGCTGTCTGTAGTTTGCGGATGGTCAGAAATTTGTTTCTCAAGTTTCTGATATTGTTTCGAGAATGTAAAAATTGGCTCTGAAATCCGCAAGTCATCCACACGTCAAAAATCTGATTTATATATTTGTACATTAATGTGTATTATTAAGTTTGACTTTGAGTGTTTGTAGCTAAAGAACAAAAGAATTAAAATGTTGATTTTGGAGGGAGAAAGCCCATTCAGCTCTGCAAGTTTTTAGGACTCTGCCAGGTTGTAAATACCTGACTGGGGGAAGGAGTGAAGAAATAGATATAATGTGTCCTTACAAACCAAAACGTAGCAGAGAAGTATGTCAGCTCTGGTTGGTTTATAGAACAATGGGAAAATAATTCATGTTTTCCTGACAGGTGGTTTTGCTAAATAAACTTAGATCCCTCCTTTCTGGCTATTTTTTGTTGACCTGAACAGGTTTTGTTCATTCTGAAGCCTATGCTGAAACTTTTCTGGAACATCTATGATAAAGTTCTTTCTAAAAGTATAAAAGAATTTGCCCTGAACTTTACACAGGTGGTAAATAATGTACAGTTGTCTCTCAAGTAACAACGATCATTACGGGGTCACTGTAAATTGAAACCATATTTCACATACAGTGCCACACCCATTGTCAGCATGATTGACAGCAAGTTACTGCCAATAGCATGGATATTTCTTGATTAAACATTATGCTGTCTAGCTCTGTCTCTATATAGTACAATGCAGTACTGCATGTTGCCAGTATGAGCTGCTCTTTCAATCACCAGGTAAGAGAAGCTCCATTACATTTTGCCGCTATAGTATTTAAACTATGCATGATCCTGAAGACGCTCCTGTGCTCAATGCAGAGGCCTCAGAAACTCTTTCTGTAGATGCTTCTGAACAAACTACCCTCCAACTATTCCCACATGAGCAGTGGGCGGTAGAACACATTAGTAGGTCCGGAGAATAGTTTAGTTGAAAAGACAGATCACGTCTGTGGTTGACATATAAGTTGTTGTCCAGGACTTTAACATTGATAACATTATTAGGATAGTCATTGATGTTTCAATACCAATAAATTCTGCAAAAGCATTAAAGCGCTCATGGCAATTGATCTCTATTTTTTGGACTATCAAAGTAAAAAATATATCTACGTCACTCACCCATATATAGCTATCATGGATTTACTTTCTTGATTTTGATTTTACATATGCTGAACTGTTTCTATTGGGCAATGTCTACTAGCAGGAGCAATTGACAATTACCCATGTTATTATTTTTCTAGTTTAGCTAGTGGTTTTTAGTAGGGCCCCACTGCATGCTTCTCTATTGAACTGTTTGGTGGGGATTTCTCCATAATATGTATTACTAGAAAACTTATACAAATGCATTTCCAGATGTTTAACTCAAATATATTTCACACCTAAAGACATTTTTAGTTATTTGCATAAAAAAACTTTTAAAGGTTCCTGATGCTAAAAAAAATAATAAACTTTATAATATACTTACCAATTAAACTCTACTATAGCCCCTGCTGCACTGGATAATTACACCAAAAAATATTGAAATGTATGTTTACACTTTGCTGTAACTACAATAGAATAATTTCATCACATTTTTGGTAAGCTTGTATGGTACTCAACAGGCTGTAATGGGAGAGCTCTGATTTCCATTCAACAGTGTTGCTAACCCAAAGTAATTGAAAATAGCTATTTAAGGGCTAGCCAAGTTTTTTTCATTTTCTTGGCCTATTCTGCAGACGGGATCAATGTTCAGCTTCATTCACATCTCGTGTTTCATGGTCCATATACTGGCAAAATCTTCAGCCTGACCGTGGGTGTCCCAACCTGAACTATCAGCCTCATAGGCATATATGACACTGTTATAAAAGGACAATAGAACCACAAATTGGTTAAGGGATTGTGGTCTGCAAATGGATATCAAAACATGGAGATGGAAGTGCAGCCTTATATCAGTTGGAGTTCTCCTATCCACCGCCTTGCCATACAGCTTTTTGGAGGGGATTATGCCAACAGTTCATCTGTTTGTTTGTTTTCTTCATTTTTTTAATGTCATTAGTTATTATTTGGTTATTCAAATAGATAAAACACATAACATATCATATACCCATCATAGTTTCATAATTTTTAAGGTTGAAAGTAGACTCAAGTCCAGCAGGTTCAACCTATAGCTTTATATATTGATACATAGGAAGGTGAAAACCCATGGGGCAGACACTAAGCTCCATATTGGAGAAAAAATTCCTTTACTGACTCCACATACGGCAATCAGGTATCAGGATATAGGTGTCCACGGTCCGCGCTGCTATCACTGGAGAATTATCCCTGGATGCTTCAGTTGGTCCCCCAAAAAAGACAGCAGTCCTAGGGGTGATGTGGCGGTTCCTTTATTCCACTTCCACCAATGCGTTTCGGCGCCAACCTTGGCACCTTCCTGAGGGTATTACATGCATGTCATAATTCATCCTTTTTATAAGGCACAAAATAAGGCACAAAATGGTGACTCCTCCTGCCACATACGGCAATCAGACTAGTTCTTTGGATTAACGCCCAATCATAGAATCTACTACACATAACCAGTAATATTAAATTTTTCAAGAAAGGCATCCAAGCCGTCCAACATTTTAGTAGTAAGTCAACCATTACAACATCATGTGGCAGAGACTTTCAAAGTCTTACTGTTCTTACAGTAAAGAATCTGCGTCTGTGATTATTACTAAACCTTGTTTCCTCCAGACGTAGAGGACGCCCCCTTGTCCCATCACAGGCCTAGGTGTAAAAAGATCATTAGAAAGGTCTTTGTACGGTCTCCTCATATAAATGTACATTGTAACATGATTGTCCCTAAGCCTTCTTTTTCCAAGCTAAATAACCCCAAGTTTAATAACCTATCTTGGTATTGCAGACCCCTTAGTCCTCTAATGACTTTTGTCGCTCTTCTCTGCACCCGCTCTAGTTTAGCTATGTCTTTCTTGTACACCGGAGACCAAATTGAACACAGTATTCTAAGTGTGGTCGCACTAGTGACTTGTATAGAGGTAAAATTATGTTCTTTTCTTGAGCATCTAATCTATGCCTCTTTTATTAGCCTTTGCAGTATCTGCTTGACACTGGCCACTAAATGTGAGTGTGCCATCCACCCATACACCCAAGTCTTTTTCAGTGAGAGTTTTACCCAGTGTTCTACAATTAAGTACATAATTATAATTTTTAACGTACAAGTAGTTCTATGATAAACAGGTGAAAACATACATACATGCAGTAAATGTATAATAGTAACACTAAAGATTTCTACAATATTATCTTGTATAAAATAATATGTTGACCAGTCAGTAGATTGGGAAATATCATGAATTTGTATTTAATATGAGAATGAATCCATTGGAATGCATTGTATGGAATAGAGATACACTAAATTTGGGTAACAGATTCACATTCATGTATTTTATAATATTATTATATATTAAAGCATCATTTATTCTATGGTGGTTTACATGTGAAAAAGGGGCATCCATAGACAAGTACATTAGTTATGAGAAATGCAAGGCACAGACAGGTAAAGGGGCAAAGAGGGCCCTGCCCTCGAAGGTTAAATTTGAGCTGAAGTTAGTGAGAGAATGTCATAGACATATAGTTGAATTTTTTACTGTGTATCAATCAAGAGGGATTCCAAAATTGTCTTCATTTTGGTGAATCCTCTTTGCTAGAGGTTCCACGACAAATGCAAAACTCACCTTGTGAAGGTGGTTCCATAACTAGTATTAAATTTATCTGAAAGGCAAATTGAAGAGTAAACCTAAAGGCCACGTCACACGCTTCAATATCGTTAACGATATCGCCGAAACGTCACAATTTTTAATTGCTTAAATGTTATCGTTTGTGCGTCATGGCGTGTAACCGAGTGATCTCGTGGTGAAAAATCGTTTGATCGCTCATCACAGATTTGAGATCCTGACCTCAAATACATTTTGCGTCGTTCAGTTAATCAACGTTCAACCTCCTGCATAGTTGCGTGTGACACCGCGATAACGATCTTGTGAACGACTTTGCCTATTCACAACATTGAACAAGTATGGTTCCTGGGTTGTGCGAACGATAGCTGCTCGCCACATCGTTGGTGCCTCGTTCACAATATCTAAACGTGTGACATCTCACCAACGATCTCCAAAGATTGTCCGAACGATCTCGTTCACGGGAGATCGCTCATGCGATCTATAACGATATTGAAGCGTGTGATGTGGCCTTTAGATTAAAAGGTCCCATTATGGATGATTTAATAAATCGTAAAATTTCAAATACATCAAAAAGGAAACCAAGATAACCCCACTTCACTGTCTTTCCTTACACTGTCCTTAACCACCTTTGCAGAGCTCCTTGCCAGTCCTCTGGTCTGTTACTGGTAGACACAGCTTGTTCCTTACCGGTATGAACGGGAGCGACAACAGACAAATCCTCCCACCACCGGAATTTGGCCAGTTATCTAGAGTGTCCTAGACCTGTTTTGGGACTGAGGTGGAGTTACGTCTTTGTGGCACTACGGCTACCTTATTCCGGTCCCACAGTCGTACGATTTGCAGTGAGGGATAGACCGCTCACTGCCTCGGCTCCTGTATGCCGGTTGTTGTCCCCAGACGTTTCCAGCAGGCTCCAACCGGTCCTGGATCGTCTCCTTCTGTCCTGGGTCACCCTCTTGAAGATGGGTGCCCTCCGGTCAGAGATGCTGTCAGCACGTCCTCCCTGGCTGCGTTCCAGCACTAACTCCTAAACTCTCTCAAGTCTCCAGCTCTAACCTAGGCTCCACCCCCTTTTGGGACCTACTGAATAATCAGTCCCCTACTCCAAGGTGGCCTAGTGGACAGCCCACCAGTTGCCAGGTCTGTCCATCGTCAGCAGCAGGATGGATTGCTCTCCTCTCTCCAGCCGTGACTTGTAACACTGGTACCGCAGCCCTCCATAACTAGCGGGGCCTGGCCTCCTCTGTACCACCAACAGCTCCTTCCTTCTCCGAATTCGCCTCCTCCTCCCCGACACTGACTTGGCCATTCATATGTTCAACCGCCTCCTCCTCAGTCAGCTCGGGCTCCTCAGGGAATTGGATTAGGTCCTCTGCCTCAGTGGTATCCTCCTCTCTGGGCTCTATGGGTGTTAGGATAACTGGTTCCGGGGTCTCGGCAGCGGTTTTGGAAGTTACCAGGTAGTCGGTCTGAGTTGCCACAGTCACCTGGTGCTCTAGGTTTTGTTGAGCTGCCCTCCGCTGCTCCGCTCGCCGGCTCAGCTGGAGAACCATCTCCGCACCCCAACGACGGACAGTCCACTCGGTGGACTGCTGGATTTGGGCTCCATTTTCAGGGTGGCTACCCCCGGAGCAGCACGGTCAGCCAGGATGTCCTCCTCGACCTCCCGGATCAGTTCTCTCAAATTGGGGACTGCCGTCCTTTGCAAGCCGCACACAGGTAACGGGTCCGGAGCCTGACCAGGTGTTTTGTCTTCTCCTCCGGCCGCACCCGGTTTGACCCTTATAGTCCGAAACTGGTGTGGGCTTTTGCGCGATCCACCCCCTTGGTTGTTTGATAGCAAGGGGGGTGGGGAGACACTTTGGCGCCTCTTGCATGGCCCTTCTAAGATGAGGGGCCGAGGCACGCCCCTGGGCCAGCACATTGTCTTTTACATAGCAGACCCGCTTATTGGATTACTCCAGTCAATCAGCCTTAGGTCTTTCCGGGGCCAGCCACTGCACTTCGGTTAACTTCGGCAGAGCGGAGTGGCAGGATTTATCTTCGCGCTCCTTTAGCCGCGCAGCTCTTCCTGCTCTGTGGCGCAGTAATGGCGGACGATTTTACAGTTCACAAACAGTTAATAAAGTTCAATTCAAGGTGCACAGTACCTGGTTTTACCAGGCATGGGATTCTGTTTGTGACGCCAGAAAGGAGTTGGCCAGGGTGGGGTACTCAGATACCGGGAGGAGTGGGTGGCGGTAAAGGGGATCACGGGTGGTCGATTTCCCGATTCAGAGCCCTAACCCTCATTGAAAGGTGATGATGGGAGATGAGGGAAATGTTGTCGTCATGCCACCTGTGGTACCTGGTAAGTTAGATACCAGCGCTGCAGGCCGGCCGCTGAGGTGATGTGATGCAGCTTGGGTGTTACAACTCCCCACAGGTGGAGCTTTACCTCAGGGCAGCGAGGGTGGATGAGGGGAGTCGTTGTTCTTACCCCTCTTGGCGATGCAGAGACTCCAACTCCAACTCCAAATGTCACTTTACTGGTACCAGCAGATGTTATAGTATACAGTTAGTCTGGTTCAACGGGGACGTAGCCACAGGTTTTGGGTTGCCTTATAGAGTCCGGCGGTATACTTTCCTTTATGGCTTTCGGGGTCCCAGTCTTTCCTTACACTGTAACCATCTTTGCAGAGGTACGTCTTTGTGGCACTACGGCTCCCTTATTCCACTCCCGCAGCCGTACGGTTTGCAGTGAGGGATAAACTGGTCACTACCTCGGCTCCGGTATGCCGGATGTTGTCCCCAGACGTTTCCAGCTGGCTCCAACCGGTCCTGGATCGTCTCCTTCTGTCCTGGGTCATCCTCTTGAAGATGGGTGCCCTCCTGTCAGAGATGCTTTGGCTGACTTCCCAGCACTAACTCCTAAACTCTCTAGTCTCCAGCTCTAACCTAGGCTCCACTCCCTTTTGGGACCTACTGAATAATCAGTCCCCTACTCTAAGGTGGCCTATATGCATGTCATTCTGGAGTGCTGCCTGTTTTTTCTATTATATTGAACTCAGCAGTTGAGCCCTGCACACAGGAAGCTTTTGCAACCACCTTGTAAATACTTTTGTGCTGATTCTATTTTGTTTTTTTATTAGTTTCTTCCTGAAAATGATTGTAATCACAAATTTTTTCATATTATTATCTTCATTTGATTTGTCTTCAATGAAAAAAAACACAAAGAGAATTGTCCTAAAGCCAAATTGGATATAATTCCACACCAAACATAAAAAAGGGGGTAGACAAAAGGCACTGTTAGAAAAATCATGTGATGCTTCTCTAATTTGTGTCATTAACAGCACCTGTAACTTACCTGTGGCATCTAACAGGTGTTGGCAATAACTAAATCACACTTGCAGCCAGTTGACATGGATGAAAGTTGACTCAACCTCTGTCCTGTGTCCTTGTGTGTACCACATTGAGCATGGAGAAAAGAAAGAAGACCAAAGAACTGTCTGAGGACTTGAGAAACCAAATTGTGAGGAAGCATGAGCAATCTCAAGGCTACAAGTCCATCTCCAAAGATCTGAATGCTCCTGTGTCTACCGTGCGCAGTGTCATCAAGACGTTTAAAGCCCATGGCACTGTGGCTAACCTCCCTAGATGTGGATGGAAAAGAAAAATTGATGAGAGATTTCAACGCAAGAATGTGCGGATGATGGATAAAGAACCTCGACTAACATACAAACAAGTTCAAGCTGCCCTGCAGTCGGAGGTTACAACACTGTCAACCCGTACTATCCGTCGGCGTCTGAATGAAAAGGGACTGTATGGTAGGAGACCCAGGAAGACCCCACTTCTTACCCCGAGACATAAAAAAGCCAGGCTGGAGTTTGCCAAAACTTACCTGAGAAAGCCTAAAACGTTTTGGAAGAATGTTCTCTGGTCAGATTAGACAAAAGTAGAGCTTTTTGGGCAAAGGCATCAACAGAGTTTACAGGAGGAAAAAAAAAAAAAGAGGCATTCAAAGAAAAGAACACGGTCTCTACAGTCAAACATGGCAGAGGTTCCCTGATGTTTTGGGGTTGCTTTGCTGCCTCTGGCACTGGACTGCTTGACCCTGTGCATGGCATTATGAAGTCTGAAGACTACCAACAAATTTTGCAGCATAATGTAGGGCCCAGTGTGAGAAAGCTGGGTCTCCCTCAGAGGTCATGGGTCTTCCAGCAGGACAATGACCCAAAACACACTTCAAAAAGGACTAGAAAATGGTTTGAGAGAAAACACTGGAGACTTCTAAGGTGGCCAGCAATGAGTCCAGACCTGAATCCCATAGATCACCTGTGGAGAGATCTAAAAATGGCAGTTTGGAGAAGGCACCCTTCAAATATCAGAGACGTGGTGCAATTTGCCAAAGAAGAATGGTCTAAAATTCCAGCAGAGCATTGTAAGAAACTCATTGATGGATACCGGAAGAGGTTGATCGCAGTTATTTTGGCTAAAGGTTGTGCAACCAAGTATTAGGTTCAGGGTGACAATACTTTTGTCTGGCCCATTTTTGGAGTTTTGTGTGAATTGATCAATGTTTTGCTTTTTGCTCCATTCGCTTTTGTGTTTTTTCACTAAAGACAAATTAAATGAAGATAATAATACCAAAGAATTTGTGATTACAATCATTTTCAGGAAGAAACTGAGTATTATGTGACAGAATTGCAGGGGTGTCAATAATTTTGGCCACAACTGTATACATACACACACGAACACACATATTCAATATGCCTACACAAAGTGAAAATATATATATATGTGTGTAATCCATAAGGCCCAGTGACACACACAGATAATTGTGCAGAGATTGTTGGCAGATCAATGGTTGCAGTGGAATCATGGACACATTGTTCCATTTTGTGGCCGTTTGTTCCATTTGTAAACGGCCACAAAATGGAACAATGTGTCCATGATTTCACTGCAACCAGAGATCTGCGAACAATCTCTGCACAATTATCTATGTGTGTAACTGGGCCTATATATATGTGCATTTTCAGGGGGGGGGTGCGCCGATACTCACCTTCCGACGTCGCTTCCGATGGTTGCCTAGCGACGCTGCTGACACAGGGCCGCGTTCTCCCCGCCGCACTGCGCATGCGTGGGCCGGAAATGACGCGGTCGCCGGCATCACGTCAAGAAGAGCGGGGCGGGAAGATTCAAATCAGAAACCAACCCAGGTAGGATATAACATTAAATGAGTACACGTGCGTGGGAATTTGGGATCGAGATAAGAGCAACTCAAGATTAAATTTTATATATCTTATCACCATAGGAGCACACTAGATATTAATATTTAAGTACAAGTATTATAAAGATATAACAGATGTTAGTCAATTATGCAAATAAAAGTTTAATGGAAATACATACAGAAATACAGGCAAATGTAATCACTTACCAGTTCCTTGTTGCTGGCCACACAGAGTATAGAGCCACCAGGTTCCCTTGGGTATAATCTGCCATATGGTGTAATGGGGGTCCTCCTCAAAGTAATACAAAAATCTAGCAGAGGTTGGGCATTCTTATTCTGTGAGTTGCCGGCCCCTCTGCTGCCCTGCAGTTCCCACCCCCTGTGAAGTGATATGAAATATTCAAAAGCTACTATGGGTCATAACTTTGCATGGGAGTGTTGTAGGTGGAACATAAGGCTCTCATCTTTTTGGTTATGATTTTAGCTTTCCAATAGTAGGACACATAACCTGTTTGCGGTCATCCCATTGGCCACTAATTTAGTTTGGGGTAGTCAGGAAGATAACACAATTATGCAGAAATATGTGTTATAGTTTTATACTTCTCCAGGTGTCACATTTATAATTGTCATATTTAGGGGAGTGATATGCTATGAAATATTAAGACCTCTTTTCTTAAAGAGGCTCCTGTGTGTCTGTGCTCTGTGTAAAGCTTCTTTAACCCATCCTGGCAGAAGGAAATGATTTGCCTCCCTATGCAGGTCAGTGTGGGAGGAGTGGGGGGGTCTTTTTGTAGAATGGTCTCTGGTCCCAATGTGTCCCCTAGCTCCATTTATTAGGGAGCCTTCATTGTGTGGAAACAGTTGGCCAGGAAATTAATATTCTCAGGTTAATGAACAGAACCAGGAGATGAATTAACCCTTGGGCAAAAAGGAGGGGGCTCTCTCCTTGGAGTGAGGGACCGATGGGGACACCTGAACAAGATGGCTGCTATAGGAATATGGCTTGATAGGTCAGAATATATATCCCTTTTTCCTCACAGGTGCATTTTTGGTCTATATGACAAAACCTGGAAGCACCACGGGTAAAATAATAATGTGCCCAATGGAACCCGAATCCGGCAGACTCCATATCCCATTGGATGCAGGTTTTGGAACTGTACTTGTTCAGAATGCAGTTCCAACTGACACGCTCCGAGGGCAGAAACAGGTATGGAGCCAGAAGAATGTCTGCTGTGAGACAGATCAGTGATAATACTGAGTCAGGGGCATCAGTTCTTAAAAGTCCGAGGGGGGATGCAGGTAAAACCTGCCTTTCCCTGGATACAAAAGAGCACTGGTCTAAAACTAGCCTAAAGAACGAACAAGTGAATGTGGCCCAAGGCTGGAGTCACACTTGTGTGTGACTCGCGCAAGCTATGCATCACCTGCTCTCCTGACAGGAGTGTGCAGCTGCAGCAGACACGCTCCTACCTGGGGAGACAGCAGCTGTGTCGGATGATGCGATGCAAGACTCACACGCAGGGCCGCTAACAAGGCCTGCCTACTGTGACAGCTGTTAGGGGCCCAGCCGTGATTCATAGGAGAGGGTGCCCAGAGGAGAAGTGAAAAGGCAGACCCCCATCTCCTCTTGGCCACACCCCTTCACCTTTTCTACGTCAAACACATCTACAGTCTCTTCAAATCTTTTTTTACTTCTTTGTACTTGACGCTGAGACATATTAAAAGGTGCCAGCCACCTCTTCAGTGGATCTGGTCTTCAGCCTCTTGATAATCAAGGCTTTGGTCGCAGGGTGGACTTTTAGCATGTTGTCAGAGTTCTGGTTGCAGTTCAAGTTAAGGTCTGGGGTGCTGGGTTTCTTTTTAGACACACCCACTAATTAACCGATCATTTACTGAGCACAGGCGAGGATGTAAACTAGGATTGGGTGCATTATATGAACAGGCGACAAAACCTTTGTCTTGCCAAAATCTGACCATTCTGTGTTCATTAAATGATCAATATTTCAGCATTGATGCCAATTTATTGTCTTAACCTAAACCAAATTTCGCAGGGTTTTAGCTTTCAAATGAGTAAATTATACAACCAATGGATGAATTAAACGTCAGGTTAGAAGCTTTTATTTACATGACATGGATAAGCGACATAACCTGGTTAAAATGTCCACTTGACTCACTAACAGTCCCTGTAACGTATTGGAATCTGACCTCTATTACTACGGGTAGTTCTACGAAGTACAGGGATTTCTGATAGTCTGCTCTGATTTCTAGTGTCTCCTACTGGTGTAATGAGTGCTCTAGTTACTATTCTACGTGTGGAACTATGTAGTATGGGTATACCAGAATGAAATGACAATTTCAGTTAGCAGGGGGTTGGTTTTCCTGTTCCTCTGCAGGTGTGGTGTCTGATATCTCAGCTTGCGACTCTTCACGCCTTTCTGGTTCAGGTATCACAGTTTGGGGAAAAGCCAACATGGGAACAACTACTGCTCCATTAATCTGTGCCACGTTTTAGGAAAGTCTCCGAGAACCATATGAATTACTTCTTCTTTGTACTACAAGTAAATGTATTTCTGGGACCTTTTCTAAGTGTTTCAGTTTATCAGGACATACCTTGAGATGGTCTCTGGAAACTGCCACTGATGTCTCTCCATCTTTACTAACAAGGCACACCTTGGTATTGTCAAAATTCGAAGGCAAAACGATGTAAGGTACTGCTTCCCATTGGTCATCAAGTTTATTGGCACTTCTCTTCCTCTTGAGGACTTGTTCACCTGGTTTTAGGGAATTGCAGGAGAATGCTTATTATCCGACTTTTCTTTCTCTTGCTTGGGTCAAACTTTTTTTTCTACACATTCTTGTACCTTACGATACTGTTGTTGACATTCTGTATCCCAGTCAGAATTTGGTGAGTCTACATCAGGTATCACGATTCCCATATCCATGTCAATGAGCAATTTGCCAGGTCTTGCTCTCATTAGATATGCAGGTGTACAGTCGGTGGAACTCACAGGGACATGATTGTACTAAATCCACTAAATCTGGCAACTATTCTGGCCACACTGGTTTCTTTCTACTAATGGCCAGGTCTTTAACAGGTATATTACTACCTGGTTCATTTTCTCAACATTCCATTAGTCTGTGGGTGACATGGTGTGGTTCATATTTTCTTGCACCCATACATGTTGCAAAATTCTTGGAATATATCTGCTTCAAATGCTGGATCTTGATCTGTTAACACCTGTTTAGGATAACTATGGGGTTGACAAAAACGGGTTTGAAAGGCTTTGGCCGCTGTTTTGGCTTTAAGGTCCTTCACTGGTACTACCACAGGAAACAGGAGTAATGATCTACAATGGTGAGGGCGTACACATAGCCTGACCGACTTGGAGTCAGTTTCACATGATCTAAGGCCACATGTTCAAGTGGTTGCCTGGTGACGACTGGCTGTAGTGGGGCTCTCTGGCTATCTCATCCTTCCTCCTCAGTGCGCATGGGCCACAGTCTCTGCATCATTTTTCGATGGTATTCCTCATGCCAACCCAGTAGAATCTCTCTCGCAGCAGAACCTCCAGCTTCTTCCACTCGTAATGCCTTGCTCCATGTGGTACACCTCTAGGACCATCTGGACATCTTTCCTCGGGACTACTATCTGCCAGAAAAGCTCATGGGTTCGTGGATTAGTGTAACATCTGCACTGTTTATTGCCATAAATGAACAACTTTGTTTTCTCTTTCCACAGCTGTTGTGTTTCCTGTAGAGCATCTGGACCAGAATGTGAGCCTGCCTGCATCAACAGTTCCTTGACTAAGCGAACAGCTGGGTCACTATCTTGCTTTTCCGCCCATCCATGGTTGGGTAACAGGTTCAACGTAGCTTCTTAACGCTGGTCTTTCACACAATGAGAACACTGGCACACACTGGGGCGGTAAAAAGCTGGTAGCTCTATCTCTTCCAGCTCCTATGGGTCTTCTCCCGCATCTTGCAAATGAGGCATTCTAGACAGTGCATCAGCGTTGGTGTTCTTGTGGCCTGTCCGTACTTAATGGTAAATTGGTAATTGGAAGTTGGGCCACCCATCGCTGCTGCAGCGCACCTAGCTTTGCTGTTTACATGTGAATCAATGGATTGTTGTCCGTGAAGACGGTAAATTTTGTGGCAGCCAGGTAATGTTTGAAATGTTCTGTTGCTGCCCAAACTATGGCCAGGAACTCCAACTTGAACGAGCTGTAGTTTTCTGGGTTCCTTTCTGTAGGATGGAGCTTCCTGCTGGCGTAGGCAATCACTCGTTCCCTGACTCTTTGCGCCTGGGACAACACGGCTCCCAATCCCAAATTGCTCGCATCTGTACACAACACAAACAGCTGGCCATAGTCAGGGTAGTCCAGGATCTCATCCCCCATCAGGGCCCACTTCAACTGATTGAAGGAGTCTTCTACTCTGCTTCCCCATTCGAATGGAGGACTCGGTTCTTGGCCTTCTTGGACTGGCCTACCAGGAGGTATTGCAGGGGCGCTGCCATCTTTGTAAATCCCTTAATAAACCTCCGGTAGCACCCTACCAGCCCCAGGAACTGCCTCACCTCTTTAATGGTGGTTTGTCTTGGCCAGTCCCTGATGACGGTGACTTTCTCAAGGTCTGGCGCTATATCTTTAGCACTGACAACATGATCGAGGTACTGTACCTTAGGCTTTAACAGGTGGCACTTGGACGGCTTCACTTTCAGACCATAACTGGACAATGCTTCGAACAATTCAGCCCAATGCTCCAGATGGTCTTAATAAGTCTTGGAGTAGAGTATGACATCATCTAAGTACAGTAGTACGGTTTCAAAGTTGTTGTGCCCCAGGCAACACTCCATCAACCTCTGAAATGTTCCCGATGCATTACTGAGTCCAAATGGCATGCAGTTGAACTTACAGAGGCCCATTGGTGTGGCAAACGCTGTCTTCTCCCAGTGCGCTTCTGCTACAGGAACCTGCCAATACCCACTGGTGAGATATAAGGTGGAAAAGTAGTTAGCAGTTCTCAATGCAGCCAGTGGCTCTTCAATTCTGGGTAATGGCTAAGCATCCTTATGTGTAATGTGGTTAATCTGCCTGTAATTAACACACATTTCATTGTACCATCCTTCTTTCTTACAAGGACTAGAGGAGCTGTCCAGGGCTAAAACTATCTCTGATCACCCCAGCCTCCTTTATCCACCCATAAACATCTCTTTGGCACATTGATAGTGAGCTGGCGGTACAGGCAGGTACTTCTCTTTAATGGGCGGATGGTCACCTGTGCGATACAATGTTAAACCCCTTTTACCTGCCCAAAGTCTAAAGGATGCTACCTAAAGACTCTTTTCATGCTAGTGCACTACCCAGTAGACTCCATGTTTTTGATGGGAAGGAGTGGAATTGGTGCCTAAATGTAGCTTTCGACACCAATCCTTCAGCTGCCCCTTGGAGCCGTTGTCCTCCTCCTGGTCTGATGGAACCAAGGGTTTCACTACCTTTATGGAGTTGTTGTTGACAGTGTACAGCTCAGCAACGGTGGCAACTGGGGCACTTTGGTTTCTCTCCTCCCCACAATTTAGAATACAAATGGGCACCCATTCCCTTATGGACATCAACTACCCCCCTGGCTGTCAGGACAGTGGGCCTACTGTCTGACTACACTGGTTCTACCAGGGCCAGATAAACTTGACCCCTGAGACCTATTGCTGCCCGACACTAGATCAAGATTTCACTTTTTGGGGAAATTACAATGGGAATTGGGTCACTCACCCGAACACTGACGATTTCTCCTCCAGACAACTCTACCTGCTGTCTCATCATCAAGGCTTTTATTTCCATCTGCAGAGCTCATTGCAGCCCGAGGTTGGCAGTCTTGGCTACCTGTTGTAACAGAGCAATAATTTCCCCTAGACAATTTTCAACAATATTAGTGCCTAAGGCCATCATTGGGTTACATTCTCGTCCATCACATCACAATTATCATCCCCTGGGCTTTCAATTCTACCCGCCCCGCTTTTATGGTCACCTCTTTAATCTGCGGCACAGGCTGACCATTACTAGCATATATTGTAAAACTTTCATCTTGGCGGTGTAGGATGTCAGAGTCTGCCCAGTATCTCTGGTAAAGATTATACGGTATTGGTGTCACCTGCGAGCTGGTGTCCAGTAAAGCATACATGGGGATGCCATCTAGCACGACAGGCAGGACTGGGTGTCCTCCCACGTACCTGTAATACCAGTTCTGTGGGCCAGGTTGTCCTATTCCTGAGGGATGGCCAGCTGCCCCAGGGTACTCTCTTTAAAGTACAAAATCTATCAATATGGCCTGGCTTATCTCAGCGGTGGCATATAGGCTTTCCTTCAGGGTCATAGCGATCGCTGGGTCATCCTCTGGTCAGTGGTTCCTTCTCGTCGCCTCCACGGGATGTCATCTCGACTGGAAGCCAACTCGATCTTTTCCGCCGGCTTGGATCCTTGCATCGATTACATAGCTTTGGCCATCTAGCCATGACCTTAGTCAGTGCCTGGACCTGTAATTGCAGGGTTTCAGAAGTCATAGTTTCAAGAGTTTGTGCACTGACCCGACCATCGCCTGTGGGGTTTGTTCTTGGTGGTAGGTTATTGCCAGGCGCTGCACAGGTTCTGCGCTACTGGCTGTTGTGTCTTGCATTATCCGAATGGTCCTGTCCTTAAATTGCACAAAACCTAGGTCAGGGTTCTGTAGGGCCTTCATGCGTAGCTGACTTCTGTGAGCAGGGGACAAGAGCCCCATAATAAACTGTTCAGTTAACAACTTGTTTCTTCTGGTACACAATCAGGGTCTGTTTATTTCATTGCCCTCAGCGCTTCCTGAAGGTTCAAGGCAAAGTCTCTTATATTGTTCTGCCCTCGCTGTTTATACCCAAAGAATCTTACTTTTATTTCTGCAGTAGTACGGGTTTCAAAGGTGGCTTTCAATCTGGCCATTATGTGTTCAACAGTGTCTTTATCAGTATCTGGCAAGGACTTTACCTCCCCTGGGCTGCACCAGTTAATTGTTCATTTAATATACTGACTCGTTGGTCTTCCGTCAAGGGTACACTATATACAAACTGTCCAGTCTCTCCCTAAAGTCTGTCAGGGTATGCGATTGTGGCAACCATGTTGCCCTTGGTGCATACGGCATCAGGAATGGCATTACTGGGGCTATGACTGGTAATGCTGAGGCTGGGTATTCGGCTGCTACAGGGGCTGCTCCCAGCGCTGCGGGCTGAGCTGCAACCGCTCCTCGCGCCAGCTCCTCTTCCCCAGCTCCGACATTTTCCTCCCCCCCCCCTCCCAGTGAACCTCAGCCTTCAGGTCCTTTACTTCCTTGGGGATTATCAGTTTTTGGTTCCGCAGGCGGGACAGGATTCCCCGCTCCCCACCAGATGTCATCAGGGCGTAGGTTGGGCATCCCTTTGCACTCTTTCTAGGGTGTTACCCACCATGATACGCCCCCTCGGCTTTCCGCACGCGCCTCACATTGCAATAATGGTGACATCAAACACACAGTTCAATAAAGCTGCGCACACAGGGCCCGGTGGCACCGGGCTTCGAGATCCTATTCGTGATGCCAGAAGCTCACCGCCCCCAGGGCTGTGGGGTACTCGGAACCGGGCTGATTCGGTCTCTTGGGGACGCAAAGGAGCTGAGAACCGGCTCCGTGGCCCTGCGGAGTCGCTAAAAATGTGGGGAATTGATGTAGGGATAAAGGTTGTGACGCCACCAGTGGTATTCAGCTATTTGGGCCGACGCTGCCAGATGGTACTACTGGGGATAATGAATGGGCAGCTTTGGTGGTATCGTTCCCCACAGGTGGAGCATATCCCCAGGGCAACAAGGAAAGTCTATGATGTTGCAAGGTTGTTGGGGTGAAGGACGGAGGCCACAAAGTAACAAACAGAATCACGGTTGTTGTTTCCTCAGGTCCTTTACTGGTGGTACTGGTGCAAGCCGGGACACTGGCATGTGATGTTACTTGGAGTCCTTGCAACCTGGGAGCAACTGCAAGTTCTAAGGCCTCCCTGCTGCGCTCTTTCAGCGGGTCTCTGCTGCTGCATAAGCGTAGCTGTATCCCTCTCTCTCTTTTCCTGCGTTGTGCCGGTATGGCAGGCAGCTCAAGCCCTTCTCAAGTCCCACTTCCCTGGCGGCTGCTCCTGGACTCTCTATGCTGCTTTGCCTCCAGACACTGGTGTGGCTGAGGGATTTGGAATCCCCTACTCTCCAGTGTTGGCTGCCGGGACGTTAGGCCCTGCATAGCCTCGGACTGCAGTGTTCGGTTCTAGCGCTCTGTACTGGGGTGAGCTCGGGACTGCTCCACTCCCCAGGCTCTCCTCGACTTCCTCAGACACTCGGCTATTGGTCCCTTAAGCTAGGCTTCTGCTACCCTGAGACAAGCTTAGCACTGCTACAGGATGTCTTCCTCAGTACTGCTCCATACTGAACTAACTCCGACCCAGACTAACATTTATAGGGGAGCTACCATGAACCTGGGTTTAGAGCTCCCCCTTCAGGCCTGGAGGCATAAAGGTGCAGAGTGCTTGGCTCACCTGGTGTGGATACCCTCTGTTGCTCTCAGGTATGACACTACCCCCCCCCTTCCCCCGAGGGCAGCAATGACATTGTGGCATGTGGACTATAGGGTGTCACACATACATCTATTATGCATCTATCTATTCAATCTGTCAGCTATCTATTGTCTATCTATCCTATCATCTATTTTTATTACCTATTTATCTAATCATTTATATATTTCTATATCGATCTATCACATACACAGTATATGCAGACATCTGCAAATGTTTCACAATTAAAAAGAAATGACTGAGTCAGGACTCCAGCAGGCTAACAGTCTCTAATGTGTATATGGCCGGCAGTCTGTGTATACAGCTAGCAGTCTCTAATGTACATAAGGCCAGCAGTCTCTAATGTACATACAGCCAGCAGCTGTCTATTGTGTAAATGGCCTGTAGCCATCTCCATTGTGTATACGATCTGCAGCCTTCCATTGCATATATGGCCTGCAGCAGTCTCTATTGCATATATGGCCTACAGCAGTCTCCATTGTGTATTCACTTGCATTTACAGCCAGTAGCAGTCTCTATCGTTTATTCTCTATTTTGTACAACCAGCAGCAGCCTCTATTGTGTATATAGCCAGCAGCAGTCTCTATTATGTACACGGCCAGCAGAAGTCTCTATTGTGTTTACAGCCAGCAGTCTCTATTGTGCATTCTCTATTTTGTACAGCCAGGAGCTGTCTGTATAGTGTATTCTCTATTGTGTGTACAGCCGGCAGCTGTCTCTATGGTTTATACAGCCCAAGGCAGCCTCCAAAATATATTATATATGTATTTTTTTTTTTTATGTCTTGTGACCAAACTAAGAAGGGCCGCTTCACGTGCTCAGATATCTGAAACAATGTCTTTAGAAAAGTCACGTGAGCGCTATCGTTTTGAGATCGTACATTCGATGTCACACGCATGGATCTCGTTAACTATCTCTAATTTGGCATTGCGCCAGTGTGGCACCCCAGGGGTTAATGTGCCACAGTAACACCACAAAGGGTTAACTCCCCACACAACCCACAACATTACACTAGCGCCTCCAGGCCAGAAGGGGAAGCTAAAGCGGCTTCCTATATATTCTGGTGTAGAGAGGAAGTGGGGAAGAGCAGAGTGGTGGGAGGAGCTAATGTTGTTTACCTCAAGTGGCAGTGACAGTTAGTCAGTTGGAGTTAGTTTGGTTCCTGAGAGGACTGATGGAAAGGACCTGGTTGTAAAAGGGCTGCACCAGGCCCAACCCACGGTCCACTGTCCATTTCCAGGCCGGCCAAGGTCTGAGGAAAGGAGTAGGAGAAGCAGAGGAACACACCCGAAACACAGAGTTACCCTATAACTCATCCCGGTGAAGCGCAAAGACCGGATACCGGATCAGACATTGTGCCTAATACAAGCAGCACAGAAAACACCGGATGAGTTAGGATTTAATATCTTCACTGTACTACTGCGTAGCAACACGGCGGGGTCAGAAACACAAAATTAAGCCTCAAGTTGCCTAGCAAATGGGTACCCGTGAGGGGAGACAAGGCCAGCAGCTTAGCTAAAGCGCCAACAGGGCCACACACCAAGTGCAGGAGTAGGAAGCCAAGGACCCGGTCAGGGTGGGAGCAACCCGGCCCCGGGTACAGACTCCGTGGACAATATCTACTGAACAACATCTGCAGTCAAGACTTGGAAAACTACAAAACCGTGAGTCTGTGTGATCCTTGTAAAACCCTGTTCTCCCTCACAAAGTGTCATCTCTACTACTACCACCCCTGCCCTGCATCCATCTATAGACTATTATCACCCCGGGAAACCAGGCTCTGCCCGTGGAAAGCCGTTACATCACCGGCTGCCAAACATCATCCCGGAGGTTCTGCAGCACCGGTGGTCATCCTGACCACACGCCGTGGGTGGCGTCACGACTTCATCCCTGTAAATAATTCCCCCCAACCTTTTTACTTGTGGACTCGGGACACGGTCCGGACCAAGGACCGCCGTGATACCCCGGTACAGAGTACCCCGTCCCAGTGGGCTCCACAACTTGGCGTCCACGAACAGGATCTACCGTGCCCGGTAAACCGGGCAGTGTGTGCCGTGATTTGTTACTGTTTTGAATCTGCCGCCATTGCAGAGTGCGCGGCAAACTGAATTTGAACAGCACTACAAGGACTGTAATTTTTAAAATTCCGCCATTACAGAGCGCGAGACGCGCGGGAAGAAAAGGGGGCGTGCTATTGTGGGCGGCACGCGGCAAAGCGCTCTGTCGTCATCCGGAAGGGAAGAGAATCCCTGGTGCACAGCGGAACCTTTAGAAGACATCCGGATGGAAGCAGAAGACAGGAGGGTCGACCTTAACTAAGGGGCACAGGATGTCGCAACCAGAAGAACCAGCCCCATTGAGCAGCGGCAGAGCTGCAGCGCCGGATAACGGAGGAGCACCCGGTGGTGTCGCGGCGCAAGGAGCATCACCCATCATGCCGCTCATGCTGCCTTATACTCCGGGAGCAATGTGGCTGCCCCAATACTCCGGTGAGCCTAACACCCTCAATGACTTTATAACTAAAATACAAGCTTACTATGTGATGTACCCCCTAACTGAAGCCCAGCGTGTTGGAATGATTATGGGACAATTAACTGGCAATGCACAGCGGGAAGTAGCGTCCTGGCCGGACACAGATAAGGACACTGTAGAGCATCTTGTAGCTGGACTAAAGGCAGCATTTGAATCTAGTGCCGATACCGGGGCTAAAATGAGGTTCTTTGGATGTCAACAAAAGCCCAAGGAGAGTGCCAGAGACTATGCCTTAAACTTGCAGGAAGCACTCAAAGCACTTAAACAAGCAGAACCTGCCTTAGCCTCGGGAGCTGACAAAATGCTAATCGACCAGTTTATAGAGGGCCTCCTATCCCCTTCTCACAGAGGACAGCGGAGTATGATGATTATTCAGAATCCTGAAATGACATTTGGTGAGTTAAAAGATAGAGCCATCCATCTGCAGCAGAGCCATCCATCTGCAGCAGGTACAGGAGCCCCAGGATCTGAACTTTACCCAAGGCCCCACAGCAGCGCCCCAGCAGCCAGAAGTATCAGCGATGTCTGCCATGTCAGAGACTGCTGCTGAACACAGAGAGCCTATCTCTAATGAGGCCCTCAACCAAAAGCTAGATGCCCTCCCTGACAGATACTGTTATTTCCATTGCTAAAGTCATCAAGGAGCTGCGAGGATCCAAGCCTGCACCCAAAATAGAGTTGGCGACCAGCAAGGGATGATGTCCCGTGGATGAGGCCCAGGAGGTACCAAACGACGAGATGACGGCCCAGCAACCATTATCAGCTGAATGGACAGCCCATGTGCCGCCGTTGTCAGAAACCAGGTCACTTTGCCCAGGAATGTGCTTTAAACGAGGATTCCTTGGGCAGGCGGGCCTCTTCTCAGGAGTAAATTCTCAAGGTCCTTCAGCCTGGAATGACAGATTCGTGGAAGGACGTCCGGTCATCCCCATGGTGTTGGATGGCATTCCCTTTAACGCCTTGTTGGATACCGGGTCCCAGATAACATCAATTCCACGTGTTCTATACAAAAGGTACTGGGCTGATTCAGACATTAATAGTGGTCCAACTGACATTGTAGTGAACTTATGGGCTAGTAATTGTCAACTAATACCACAAGCCGGGTTCAGAGAAATGACCATTCAGATTGGGAAGGTAGAATTGCAGAACCAGGTTATTATTATTGTAGATGTTGACCGGTGAGATCGTGAACCAGTAATGTTACTAGGAATGAATGTAATTGAAAATTGTTTTTCCGAGGTAATTACTGTCTTACAGCAGATCACCGAGACTGAAAGAACTGGACAGCAGAGGCTTCTGCACAAGGAAATAAAAGCCCTGATGATGAAACAACAGGTAGACATATCCGCATATTAGCTGCATTAAAAACTGCTAACTACTTTTGTACCCTTGATCTGACTAGTGGGTACTGGCAAGTTCCTGTGGCCGAGGCCGACAAGGAGAAGACAGCGTTTACTATGCCGATGGGCCTCTGTGAGTTCAATTGTATGCCGTTGGACTCTGCAATGCACCCGGTACCTTCCAACACCTGATGGAAAGCTGCCTAGGACATAAAAACTTTGAAACTGTCCTCCTGTACCTAGATGATGTCATAGTCTACTCCAAGACGACGTATGAGCAACATCTACAAGACCTGGCAGAAGTGTTTGAAGCCTTATCCAGATATGGCATGAAAATCAAGCCATCCAAGTGCCACCTTCTCAAGCCAAAGGTACAGTACCTGGGACATGTTGTGAGTTCAGAGGGAGTAGCACCGGATCCTGATAAAGTCACCGTGATAAGGGATTGGCCAAGACCCACCAATGTGAAAGAGGTGAGGCAATTCCTGGGCCTGGTAGGCTATTACAGAAGATTTATCAGAGGGTTCACGAAGTTAGCAGCTCCCCTGCAAGACATCCTGGTAGGACAGTCAAAAAGGGTCTTCAACCCGTAATCCTGCTTTCCAGTGGAGTGAAGAGAGGGAAGACTCCTTCAACAAGCTGAAGTGTGCACTGACAGGAGAAGAGATCCTGGCATACCCGGATTACCATCGACCATTCATTCTGTACACGGATGCCAGCAACGTGGGACTGGGAGCAGTACTGTCACAGAAGCAAGGAGGCAAAGAGAGAGTTATTGCCTTTGGCAAGCAGAATACTCCGGTCTACGGAAAGAAAGCCCGAGAATTACGGTTCCTTCAAGTTAGAACTACTGCCAGTAGTTTGGGCTGTAACAGAACGTTTCAAGCATTACCTGGCAGCCGCAGAATTCACCATCTATACAGATAACAACCTGTTGACCCACCTAGACTCAGCAAAATTAGGTGCATTGGAGCAGCGATGGATAGCCCGGCTGTCTAACTACAATTTTGTCATCAAATATAGGGCAAGCCGCAAGAACGGGAACGCAGATGCCTTATCCCAGATGCCACACCTGAAAGACGTGGAAGAGGAACTGGAGGAGTTGGAAGAATTTGAACTACCGGCCTTTCACCGTTCTAAGGTAGAGAAGTATCAACTCGGCATCTACCAAAGACAACAGGAGGCAAATCTGAAGCCGTTAGCACACCAAGGGTGGGTTGACACCCAGGATAGCGACCCGGCTGTGAAGCTAGTGAAAGAAATGCTTACACAACAAGGTGCGTACCCTAACCAGAACGCCCCAGCTGAGACCCAATACCTCTGGAAGGAAAGAAGCAAGTTGTTCCTGTATCAAGGGAAGCTCTGCAGAAGGCACCCCAATCCTAAAACACATGAACTGATCTGGCAGATAATCGTACCCAAGCGAGACGTCAAAATGGTCTTAGAAGCCTACCATGACGGTGCAGGTCATTTTGGATGGAAGAAGTTGGAAGTGCTCTTAAAGAGGACCTGTCACCAAACCAGGCATGGTGATCTAATTACAGCACTGGATGCAGCATGTCTGCAACATGCAGACAAGGGGTCACCCAGCACTTGAGCAGCCCTGTACCCCGAGATAACACAGTTAGAAAACTTACATGCTACAGCCACTAAGGAGGCGGCTAGGGGCTGCAGCCAAGGGCAGATTCACACCCCTGCCTGTGTAATCTGCCCACCGCTGCCAATCATTCTCTCCCTGTCTGCAGCATTTAAACTGAGATTTTTTTTTCTCTCTCCCAGAAAGTCCATTAGCCCCGCCCCCTGAGGGGCGGGGCTACACGGGAGAGAAAAAAAAACCTTAGTTTAAATGCTGCAGACAGGGAGAGAATGATTGGCAGCGGTGGGCAGATTACACAGGCAGGGGGTGTGAATCTGCCCTTGGCTGCAGCCCCTAGCCACCTCCTTAGTGGCTGTAGCATGTAAGTTTTCTAAGTGTATTATCTCGGGGTACAGGGCTGCTCAAGTGCTGGGGGACCCCTTGCCTGCATGCTGGAGACATGCTGTATCCAGTGCTGTAATTAGATCACCATGCCTGGTTTGGTGACAGGTCCTCTTTAAGCGAGAGATTCTACTGGGTTGGCATGAGGAAGTCAATTGAAGATTGGCCTGTGCAACCTCAGAAGAAAGGATCAACAGAGAGCCCCACTCCAGTCAATAGTAACCAAGCAACCACTTGAGTTAGTTGCCTTAGACCAGAGGTCCCCAACTCCAGGCCTCAAGGGCCGCCAACAGTGCAGGTTTTCAGGATTTTCTTAGTATTGCACAGGTGTTAATGTGATCATCTGCACAGGTGATGATTCCAACCCCTGTGCAATACCAAGGAAATCCTGAAAACTTGCACTGTTGGCAGCCCTTGAGGCCTGGAGTTGGAGACCTCTGCCTTAGACCATGTCAAGTTGTCACCAAGCTGGTCAGGCTATGTATATGCCTTAACCATCGTGGATCATTACTCACGCTTCTTAGTGGTGGTACCCGTCAAGGACCTGACAGCGAAGACGGCTGCAAGAGCGTTTCAGACACATTTCTGTAGACCTCATGGTTACCCGGAACAAGTCCTTGCAGATCAAGGTTCAGCTTTTGAATCAGAGATTTTCCAGGAGTTCTGCAATATGTACGGCTGTAAGAAGATCCGCATGACAGCCTACCATCCCCAAACCAATAGCTTATGCGAAAAGATGAACCATATTGTAATTGACCTGTTGAAAACATTACCAGAGTCAGAAAGAAATCAATGGCCAGAGAAATTACCCGATTTGGTAGACCTGTACAACCATGTCCCGGTGAGTTCTACAAACTGCACCCCAGCCTACCTTATGCATGCAAGATCCGGTAAGCTGCCAATTGATTTAGATATGGGAATTCGAATGGCCACTTTACACATCCCAATATCGTCGTCCAACTTTGATAAAAAGTCACGTGGTTAGTGCGTTGGCGCCGATATCGTTCGTGCGTTGTGTGGTGTAAATGTGCAATTTGATGCTAGAACAATGCCAAAACGATATCGGGTAAGAATTGTGCAGGCTCTCCAACTGCCAGATATTGGATGGACGATCTGGCAGGATCGTTCTGTGTGACAGCCCAACAACAACTAGGAGAGCAACTTCCCCTATTCACTCCCATGTTACATGGTCGTTCCTGGGTCACTCGTACAAGGGGGCGTAGACATAGCAGTTGTGTTGCCTGCCGATATCGCCCTGTGTAACATCTCCTATGCAATCTTGGATTTCAGCCAAAAAAGTGTGCGCTCCCGTGCCGTTGTATCCAATATCGAAACGATGTTGGGACGTGTAAAGTGGCCATTAAACCTGATGCAGAAGTTGAAGAATCCAAATGCGATACCCTACGTCAACAGCAGTATCGCCAAGTACAGGAGTGCGTAGAGAAGAATCTTCAGTAAGCTAGAGCAAGACAAGTGAGAACCTTTAACCAACATGCTCAAGCAACTCCATTACAACCTGGTGAGCAAGTTCAAGAGAAAGAGACGCACCAACAAATTGAATAATCAGGTCGAAACCACCCCGTATACAGTCTTACCATCCAATTTAGACAATGCTAAAATGCTAATGCTAATAACTAAAGACGAAGTAAAGACGTCAGCAGTTGTGTCAAGAGACCATCTCAAACCGTGTCCTGAAACCCTGAAGACACCAGAAGTAACCTTACCCGTACAGGACCAACCTGTCAAAGAAGAAGTATTCCATACCGTCTTAGGAGATTTCCCCAAAACATGGCCAAATTACTACGGAGCAGTGGTAGTTCCCATGATTGCTTTCCCTTCGATGGTAGAACCACCACCAGAACCCGTACCACAAGAAGTGCCAAGACATGAAGAGCTGGAAGTTGAGCCTGTAGAGGAAGAACCAATTCCTGGACCCAGTGAGCTTGCCAGTCCTACTGTCAGATCTCTATCTTCAGTAGTAGCAGATACTCCAAACAGGTACACATCCACCCGCACCAATATGCTAAGTACATCCAGTATACCAGTCTTACGCAGATCACAGCGTAGTACCAAGGGTCAGTTACCGGCTAGGTACAAAGATTAAAATGTGAAGTAAATATGAAATGTAAATATGTTTGTGTAAAGAAATTGAACCCGTTAAAGTGTAAAGTGTACAAAAAGGGCGAGAGTAGCATGGTGTTAGGTGGCAGCCACGGAGAGAAAGAACTTGGCCTCTTATGCGGTGACCCGAGGGCTTAGGAGCCTACTGCACTTAATCCAGAGACACCCGTATGTGTTAATATTTGTTTGTAACGTTAAAAAAGCCCAGTACCTACAGAGACTATCCTGTATGAACTTCTTAAATATTCTTGAACTTTTTTTCTTTATTTATTTATGGACCATACCTACCCACAGGACTGGTTGTGGTAAAGACTCTATTGTAAATATCTATTAGCCCAGAGGCAATAGACTAAACCCCCGGAAGGACTGCTATTTTGAACTTTGGACTCTTTTTTTGAGTTTTTATACTTTTTAAGACTCTGTAAAGATTAATTGTATTGATATGTTAACTGTTTGTTTTTCCACAGTCTTGGAGTACTGTCTTTCACTAAGGGGGAATGTGGAACCCAGGGTTAATGTGCCACAGTAACACCACAAAGGGTTAACTCCTCACACAACCCACAACACTACACTAGCGCCTCCAGGCCAGAAGGGGGAGCTAAAGCAGCTTCCCTATATATTCTGGTGTGGAGAGGAAGTGGGGAAGAGCAGAGTGGTGGGAGGAGCTAATGTTTACCTCAGAGTGGCAGTTACAGTTAGTCAGTTGGAGTTAGTTCAGTTCCTGAGAGGACTGAGGGAAAGGACCTGGTTGTAAAAGGGCTCGGTCCACTGTTCACTTCCAGACAAGCCAAGGTCTGAGGAAAGGAGTAGGAGAAGCAGAGGAACACTCTCGGGACACAGAGTTACCCTATAACTCACCCCGGTGAAGCGCAAAGACCGGATACCGGATCCGACATTGTGCCTAATACAAGCAGCACAGAAAACACCGGATGAGTGAGGATTTGATATCTTCATTGTACCACAGCGAAGCAACACGGCGGGGTCAGAAACACAAAATTAAGACTCAAGTTGCCTAGCAAGTGGGTACCCGTGAGGGGAGACAGGGCCAGCAGCTTAGCTAAAGCGGCAGCAGGGCCACACACAAAGCGCAGGAGTAGGACGCCAAGGACCCGTTCAGGGTGGGAGCAACCCGGCCCCGGGTACAGACTCTGTGGACAATATCTACTGAACAACATCTGCAGTAAAAACTTGTAAAACTACAAAACCGTGAGTCTGTGTGATCCTTGCAAACCCTGTTCTCACTCACAAACTCATCTCTACTACTACCCCTGCCCTGCATCCATCTATAGACTATTATCACCACTGCCCCGGGGAACCAGGCTCTGCCACTACATCACCGGCTGCCAAACATCATCCCCGGAGGTTCTGCAGCAGCGGTGGTCACCCTGACCACACACCATGGGTGGCGTCACGACTTCATCCCTGTAAATAATTCCCCCCCATCCTTTTACTTGAGGGCTTGGGACACGGTCCTGACCAAGGACCGCCGTGATACCCCCTGTGATACCCCGGTCCGATACCGAGTACCCTGTCTCAGTGGGCTCCACACCATCTTCGATTCGCAGATCTTAGTGAACGATTTAAAAAAATGGCAGGAATAGGAGAAATCTGAAGGAGATCATTCATCATAGTGTTACACTGTACGATGCTTCAGTTTGCTGCAGCGTTAATTGGACAATGAACTATAGATTTGAGCTCAGGACCTCAAATTTGTGATGAACGATCTAACGATTTTTCCTTCAGATAGCCGGGTGTTTACACGCAACGATTCAAAAACGATATCGTTTGAACGATCCGAAAAGCGTGACGTTTAAACGATATCGTTTCAGATATCTGAGCGTGTGAAGTGGCCCTAACAGTGTAGATGTAGCCCAAGTTACACTGTGTGAGACTTGTAAGCCGTACGCCCTTTTTGCCAAGCCCTTCACAAGGGTTACAACAAATAGTTAGGGGCTTAAATATGGCATGAGCCGCCAAACTCAACGATTAGCTTCAGTGATGTGGGCTCTAGTCATTACGTCACTGCTGCAGCCAGTAGACAATCACAAGAGCAGCGGCAGAGAGGCAGTGCTGGATCCGGGAAGGTTGAGGAACAGCTCTCTTTATTCTTTAAGCCACGTACTGTCTCGAAGCGGTAAAAAGCACTATTCCTGGAAAAGAATTGGTCTGACAAACATATTTTGGGCCAAAGCTAGGGCATGTTACTAAAGGGAAAGGAGTCTATACCCTGTGACTCCAGCGCCGCTGGTGGTCTCTACCAGGACTGCTAATGAGAAGTCGGTTCTTTAGTCACATGACTGCTTACCAGTGATTGGCTGCAGCGGTCAGGTGACTAGTGGAGCTTCATCAAGGTCTGTTTAAAGCAATTATGTAACAGATATTGCATGAATAAATTTGAGCCATTGGTCGCAGTGATGGGATAGTTACTGAACTTTTCCAATGTGAAACCAATGACAGAACCTTTCCCTGGTTGAGATGCAAGTTTCCTAAACACTGAGTCACTCCTCCAGAGTTTGACAAGGCCCTTCCACAATGTGGCCATGGGGTGTAGGGAAGTCCTCCAGTGGGAAGCTCCATGTACAGACAGAGGCAGCTGAAATACATGATCCAGCATAGCAGGAAAAAGCAGCTCAGATATCCAGGACCCCCTGAGCTCCCCCTTGTCTCACACTGCACCCCCCTCTGTCCCCCTTCCTGCTCTCAGCCAATCGCAAAACACATCTCATCCATGCAAATAGCAGCACAATGGAGCAAAGCAATAACCACACCGCAACCAACCTTGAAACGACCACCACTTGTTTGACAAGTGAACCACCAATCATTGCTGAGCTTTTCGCCTGCCTGCCAGTAAGGTAACCAATGGGCGGGCAGAGGAGGCGTTCCCCGACCAGGTTAGGGTGTCCTTGCAGGGTGTCTTGTGCTAAACTTCACCAAATAATAGCTGTTTGTATTTTGGCTGCAGCAGTGGCCATTTTAGGTAAGTTCTCCTCTTAACTTTTTAATTTGCAGCATCTTCGCTAGTTTGTGTGTTGCTCTGGGCGTGTGGCCGCCATCCACCCCCTTCCTGGGCATCTCTTATGAATGAAACTGTGATTTTTCCGTACTGTGCCTTCGCTTTTTGTGTGTGCTTCAGCGAGGAGGAGGGGGGTGTCTGTAAACGTGTCCACCTCGGGAGTGCGGGCATGCAGCAGCAGCCAGCGCTCGGTTATTAACCCCTCCTCCGTCTCTTCCTCTAAGGTCCCTTGCAGGTTCTTGTATTTTGGGTTTTTAACGTCCCCCCCCATTCTGC
The DNA here is from genome assembly GCA_033576535.1 of Allobates femoralis. Taxonomy (NCBI): domain Eukaryota; kingdom Metazoa; phylum Chordata; class Amphibia; order Anura; family Aromobatidae; genus Allobates; species Allobates femoralis. The sequence goes on from JARQOC010000006.1 coordinate 332,328,369, forward strand.
CCCTGTGGTTCTGCCCACTGCACAAAGCGTGTGCTGTGGGCAGTACCAAGTGGGGAGGAGTGGGGAAACTGGAAGCAATAAGGGCATGGAAATGCTGTCCTGTGAATTGGTATTAAGGCCACACGTCCATCCATAGTGAGGGTGCAGTGAGGTGCCTGAATGTGGGGGCTGTAGTAATGCTCAGCTCCCCTGTGAACGTGGCCACTGGTGGGATAAGCACTGCAGATGAAGGACTGTTGTCATGTGTGGTACCTGTCAGGCCTACAGCCCTGGTCTCACCTGCGTCCCTCTGACGTAAACAGCTGCATTCTGCACTTCCTGCTGAGCAGACCCCTGACTAGAACCTGTACTTATCATGGCCTCCCTCACGTGGGGCATATTTACTGCTGTGATAATTATTTGCACTGAGCAGATGTGCAGTAATGACGCTGTATGAGGGCCCTGTACACATTGTGCAGTAATTACACTGTATGAGGGCCCTGTGCACACTGTGTGGTGTTAGTGATGGTGTGTGACGGCCTTGTGCACACTGTGTGGTGTTAGTGATGGTGTGTGAGGGCCCTGTGCACACTGTGTGGTGTTAGTGATGGTGTGTGAGGGTCCTGTGCACACTGTGTGGTGTTAGTGATGGTGTGTGAGGGCCCTGTGCACACTGTGTGGTGTTAGTGATGGTGTGTGAGGGCCCTGTGCACACTGTGTGGTGTTAGTGATGGTGTGTGAGGGCCCTGTGCACACTGTGTGGTGTTAGTGATGGTGTGTGAGGGCCCTGTGCACACTGTGTGGTGTTAGTGATAAAGTGTGAGGGCCCTGTACACGTTGTGCAGTAATGACACTGTATGAGGGCCCTATGCACACTGTGTGGTGTTAGTGATGGTGTGTGAGGTCCCTGTGCACACTGTGCTGTGTTAGTGATGGTGTGTGAGGGCCCTGTGCACACTGTGCTGTGTTAGTGATGATGTGTGAGGTCCCTGTGTGCGGTGCTAGTGATGGTGTGTGAGGGCCCTGTGCACACTGTGCAGTGTTAGGGATGGTGCCTGTGTGCGGTGATAGTGATGGTGTGTGAGGGCCCTGTGCACACTGCGTTGTTAGTAATGGTGTGTGAGGGCCCTGTGCACACTGCGTTGTTAGTAATGATGTGTGAAGGCCCTGTGCACACTGTGCCATGTTAGTGATGATGTGTGAGGGCCCTGTGCACACTGTGCGGTGTTAGTGATGGTGTGAGAGGGCCCTGTGCACACTGTGCAGTGTTAGTGATGGTGTGTGAGGGCCCTGTGCACACTGTGCAGTGTTAGTGATGGTGTGTGAGGGCCCTGTGCACACTGCGTTGTTAGTAATGATGTGTGAAGGCCCTGTGCACACTGTGCCATGTTAGTGATGATGTGTGAGGGCCCTGTGCACACTGTGCGGTGTTAGTGATGGTGTGAGAGGGCCCTGTGCACACTGTGCAGTGTTAGTGATGGTGTGTGAGGGCCCTGTGCACACTGTGCAGTGTTAGTGATGGTGTGTGAGGGCCCTGTGCACACTGTGCTGTGTTAGTGATGATGTGTGAGGGCCCTGTGCACACTGTGCGGTGTTAGTAATGATGTGTGAGGACCCTGTGTGCGGTGCTAGTGATGGTGTGTGAGGGCCCTGTGCACACTGTGCAGTGTTAGGGATGGTGCCTGTGTGCGGTGATAGTGATGGTGTGTGAGGGCCCTGTGCACACTGCGTTGTTAGTAATGGTGTGTGAGGGCCCTGTGCACACTGCGTTGTTAGTAATGATGTGTGAAGGCCCTGTGCACACTGTGCTATGTTAGTGATGATATGTGAGGGCCCTGTGCACACTGTGCGGTGTTAGTGATGGTGTGAGAGGGCCCTGTGCACACTGTGCAGTGTTAGTGATGGTGTGTGAGGGCCCTGTGCACACTGTGCTGTGTTAGTGATGATGTGTGAGGGCCCTGTGCACACTGTGCGGTGTTAGTGATGATGTGTGAGGACCCTGTGTGCGGTGCTAGTGATGGTGTGTGAGGGCCCTGTGCACACTGTGCAGTGTTAGGGATGGTGCCTGTGTGCGGTGATAGTGATGGTGTGTGAGGGCCCTGTACACGTTGTGCAGTAATCACACTGAATGAGGGCCCTGTGCACACTGTGCAGTGTTAGTGATGGTGTGTGAGGGCCCTGTGCACACTGTGCAGTGTTAGGGATGGTGCCTGTGTGCGGTGATAGTGATGGTGTGTGAGGGCCCTGTGCACACTGCGTTGTTAGTAATGGTGTGTGAGGGCCCTGTGCACACTGCGTTGTTAGTAATGATGTGTGAAGGCCCTGTGCACACTGTGCCATGTTAGTGATGATGTGTGAGGGCCCTGTGCACACTGTGCCGTGTTACTGATGGTGTGTGAGGGCCCTGTGTACACTATACAGTGTTAGTGATAATGTGTGAGGGCCCTGTACACACTGTGCCGTGTTAGTGATGGTGTGTGTGTGAGGGTCCTGTACACACTGTGTGGTGTTAGTGATGGTGTGTGAGGGCCCTGTACACACTGTGTGGTGTTAGTGATGGTGTGTGAGGGCCCTGTACACACTGTGCCGTGTTAGTGATTGTGTGAGGGCCCTGTACACACTGTGTGGTGTTAGTGATGGTGTGTGAGGGTCCTGTGCACACTGTGTGGTGTTAGTGATGGTGTGTGAGGGCCCTGTACACACTGTGTGGTGTTAGTGATGGTGTGTGAGGGCCCTGTACACACTGTGCCGTGTTAGTGATGGTGTGTGAGGGCCCTGTGCACACTGTGCCGTGTTAGTGATGGTGTGTGAGGGCCCTGTGCACACTGTGCCGTGTTAGTGATGGTGTGTGAGGGCCCTGTGCACACTGTGCCGTGTTAGTGATGGTGTGTGAGGGCCCTGTGCACACTGTGCGGTCTACACGATGCTGTTAAGCATCTCATAGGGCTTATTGACATCAATAAGAAACATGGAAACGGCGTGTTTGAGCCACATGTGCCACTAACATTTGGTTGTTGTACTAAAAAAACGGTTTTAGGAATGTGGTTACAACTGAGCATTCAGAAAAAATAAAGAATGACTCCTATGAATGCCAAATGCAGGTGTAATGACCCATCATAGTGTGATCATATTATCCAGGCACAATTGTGTTCCCTTTCATGGCCGTCCGTCATCAGGAGATATACTGTAATATGTACAAGATGACGTTATGGCCTTAGACGCAATATCTAAATGCTTGGGGTTTTCATCCTACGGTCATGGTAATTAACATACTGAATATGTATGTAGTTGTGTATGAAAGGTTTTGGGGATAAAGTAGCATATATGAGGCTGGAAGTTCAGATCTGTCTACAGCCTGCAGTAACCCTCAGTCCACTATACCGCTGCATGACCAGCTCCACCCTCACCTACTGTATCCTCACCCATCCCTTATAGACTTGTGGGCAGGGTCCTCTCCTCACCTGCTGTGTCCTCACCCATCCCTTGTAGACTGTGAACCCTCATACAAAGAAAAAAGGGGAGACAAAGTGGCGCAAATGGGTCTTATCGGTTTACGGATAAGGTAGTACCATCATAGGTGTATGTACTCACCTGATCCAGTTGTTTCCCCACAACTGGTAAATTAGCTCAGACTCCCAGGTAACACTGGTGATGTATCCAAGAAAAAGACCAGAGAGAGATCGTGCTTTAGTGATCTGCGCTGCCGTCCTAACCGTACCCGAATAAATGCCAGGGAAGCCAAGAGTATGCAAGCTGCTTCTTTATTCCATCAGTATTTCCATCCAGCGTGTTTCGGTACAGACCATGTGCCTTCCTCAGGGATATGGCCTGTACCGAAACGCGTTGGTTGGAAATACTGATGGAATAAAGAAGCAGCTTGCATACTCTTGGCTTCCCTGGCATTTATTCGAGTACGGTAGGACGGCAGCGCAGATCACTAAAGCACAATCTCTCTGGTCTTTTTCTGTGAACCTCGTGGGCAGGGTCCTCTCTCCTATACCTGTATATGCATTATAGTGTTCAGGAATATTCTACTTGTCTGTATTATGTATACCTCTTTTCACATGTAAAGCGCCATGGAATGAATGGCACTAAAATAATCTGGGCATTGCAGTCTGTATACGGACAGTTTAATATGGCCCTCTATTCTGGCCTAATGTTTTTTATAGATTTACCGTATATACTCGTGTATAAGCCGACCCGTGTATAAGCTGACCCCCCTACTTTTGCCCCCAAAACCTGGGAAAATCTATTGACTCGTGTATAAGCCGAGGGTGGACCCTAGCACAAGTATACAGCCCCCAGCAGTGTGGTATACACCAGTCCCAGAGGTAGATACAGCAGCCCCAGTGGTAGTATACACGCAGCCCCAGTAGTATATACAGCCCCAGTGGTATATACAGCCCCAGTGGTATATACAGCCCCAGTGGTATATACAGCCCCAGTGGTAGTATAGACGCAGCCCTAGTAGTATATACAGCCCCAGTGGTAGTATATACAGCCCCAGTGGTAGTATACAGGGCCCCAGCAGTATATACAGCCCCAGTGGTTTATACAGCCCCAGTGGTAGTATACAGGGCCCCAGTGGTTTATACAGCCCCAGTGGTTTATACAGCCCCAGTGGTTTATACAGCCCCAGTGGTAGTATACAGCCCCAGTGGTAGTATATACAGCCCCAGTGGTAGTATATACAGCCCCAGTGGTAGTATATACAGCCCCAGTGGTAGTATACAGGGCCCCAGCAGTTTATACAGCCCCAGTGGTTTATACAGCCCCAGTGGTAGTATACAGGGCCCCAGAGGTATATACAGCCCCAGTGGTTTATACAGCCCCAGTGGTAGTATACAGGGCCCCAGAGGTATATACAGCCCCAGTGGTAGTATATACAGCCCCAGTGGTAGTATACAGGGCCCCAGCAGTATATACAGCCCCAGTGGTAGTATACAGGGCCCCAGAGCTATATACAGCCCCAGTGGTAGTATATACAGCCCCAGTGGTAGTATACAGGGCCCCAGAGGTATATACAGCCCCAGTGGTAGTATATACAGCCCCAGTGGTAGTATACAGGGCCCCAGCAGTATATACAGCCCCAGTGGTTTATACAGCCCCAGTGGTAGTATATACAGCCCCAGTGGTAGTATACAGGGCCCCAGAGGTATATAGCAGCCCCAGCGGTAGTATACAGGCAGCCCCAGTAATGCAGGGCCCCCCCAGCGTCTCTCTGGTCACCTGTAAAGGAAACTATACTTATCACAGTGCCGCTGTCCGCGCCCGCTCGCAGCTGCCGACCGCGATCCTCCATCTTGCGTCTTCTTCCTGTTTCCTGTGCTCGTCGCAGGGAATGACGTCATTGCCGGCGACGCGCACAGAAACAGGAAGAAGACGCAAGATCGAGGATCGCGGTCGGCAGCTGCGAGCGGGCGCGGACAGCGGCACTGTGATAAGTATAGTTTCCTTTACAGGTGACCGGAGAGACGCTGGGGGGGCCCTGCATTACTGGGGATGCGGGGGCTGCTGTATACCGATGTATACATCGGTATGTACCGATGTATACATCGGTATACAGCACTGACTCGCGTATAAGCCGAGGGGGGTACTTTTCAGCCCAATTTTTGGGCTGAAAAACTCGGCTTATACGCGAGTATATACGGTATTCTGTTTTCCAGTGGCTGTACCCTTATTAGTCTGTGTCTGTTCACATGTCCTGGTTTGTTTTGTTGACTCAGTGGTGCCATCGTTGTCTGATTTTCATGTATGTTCGATAGAACTTTCTTAAAAAAATCTTGTTGAAGGGAAAAAAAAAAAGTGACGAGGTTCTTGTAAAAACTAACTAAACAGTGCTGAAAATCTTTTTCAAAACTGAAGAAACTTTCTTTTTTTGAGTAAAAAAAAAATCACTGATGTCTGAATGAGGCCTGAGGTCCTCGAGGCTCTGGCTGGAGGCTAGATATTTGAACCTGTGGACTTGTATCCATAGTGTTGAGGACTGACCCCCTTTATGCTATCCATGGAAGTTGTTAGGCCTCTGCCTTAAGGCCCCATCACACATAGCGATGTTCCAGCGATCCCACCAACCATCTGATGTGGCCGGATTTGCTGGAACATCGCTATGTGATTGATGGTGAACAGTGACACTTGACGATGAACTTACCGATGCTGTGTCCACCAGCAGTCGCTGGGATCGCTCACTGTCCTGGGTGCAGCATGGGGATAGTTGTTCGTTAGCCCTGTCACACATGCCGATGCATGCTGGGCAGCGGGAGACCAACGATGGAAAAATGGTCCCGGCCATTCCGCAAAAATCAGCGAGCTCATCGCTGGTCATTGCTACATGTCACACGCAGCAACTTCGCTGGCGAGGTCGCGGCAACGTCACAAAACCTGAGACGTAGCGGCGATATCGTTAACAATATCGCTACGTGTAACGGGACTTTAGGAATCTGCTTATAATTGCAAGCCAGGAATACATGTAAAGGCCTGTAGATGTAAAGCTACAGACTCTTCTCTGTTTCTAAGCTTTAATTTTATCTTCATGTATGTAGCGCTTCCATATTCTACAGCGCTGTACAGAGATTGGCACTCACATAAGTTCCACATAATCTCAGTTCCGTACTAAGTGATCAGTATACTTTCGGAGTGTGGGAACCTCATGCAGACTCCATGCAGGTGTTTTCTTGGCCATATTCAAAACCCAGGACCCTTGAGGATATGTGCACACGATCCAGAGGCACTGACTGTTGGACGCAGTGCCTCCGTACCTAAGGGAAGCCGTGGGTAGATGCAGGGAGATCGCAGCCGCCCTGTGCCCATGATTTGTGTTCGGTGCAGGGCAGCTTCTCCCTGCATTATGGGGCTTAATTTTGACTCTGCAGCATGAAATTAATATGCAGCAGAGATGCAGAAGCGCTGCAACCCGCATCGCAGCTGAAATGACGCTGTGGAGGGGAGAAGCATAGTGAACATGGGATTTCTAGAAATTCCATCCGCTGTGCTGGTACTGTACAACGCAGCGTCATGGACACAGTGAAACACACTACGTCCAAAACGCTGCTAATCTGGATGGTGTGCACATACCCTGAGGTAGAAATAAGGGTACCACTTCATGAGTGTTCATTCTTTAATTGGGGGTATACAGTACAGTTTTGGACTGGCACTGTACTGTTTGATACAGCTTGGAATATGTTTGGAATTGAGCATGGTCACACCTTCTGAATTGATTTGGTTATAGGTTTCTTTACAGCGTTGCACTTTGGTATCTTATTATGTCTGTAGCTTTAATGCCACTCTTCATTAATACATGAGTATACCCATATATTTAGCAACATTTTTCCTACTGTCATGTCTTAAAAACATAATAAAATCTGTGGCATGGCAATTTATGCCCAGAGCTATAAATGTGCTGGGAGGTTGTCGCTTCCCATCCCCCACATAGATCTTGCTGAGACATGCCAGTCTCTGCTTACTAGCAGTATTTTGACATGGGTAGAACACCTTTACTGACATTTTACTGTGGCACCCCAGGGTTCATGTGTCACCGTAACACCACCACAAAGGCTTAACTCCCCACACAACCCACAACACTACACTAGCGCCTCTAGGCCAGAAGGGGAAGCTAAAGCTGCTTCCCTATATATTCTGGTGTGGAGAGGAAGTGGCAGTTAGTTCAGTGCGGGGCAGCACTGAGGGAAGAAAGGACCTGGGTGTAAAAGAGCTGTGTTAGGCTCACCCCACGGTCCACTGTCCAGGTCCAGGCCGAGCCAGGGTCTGAGGAAAAGGAGAGGCAGAGGAACACACCCGGGACACAGAGTTACCCTAAACTCACTCCGGAGGAGCGCACAGAACGTATACTGGATCACATGCTGTGCCTGACACAAACAGCACAGTGAACACTGGATGAGTGAAGATCCCACATCTTCACTGTACCACAGCGAAGCAACACGGCGGGGTCAGGAACATAAAGATAAAACTCAAGTTGCCTAGCAAGTTGGTACCCGTGAGGGGAGACAGGGCCGGAAGCCTAGCTAAAGCGGCATCAGGGCCATTCACACAGCGCAGGAACTGGGAGCCAAAGGACCTGGCCAGGGTGGGGGCAACCTGGCCCCTGTACAGACTCCGTGGACAGTACTCTGCTGAATGTCATCTACAGTAAAGACTTGGAAAACTACAAAACCGTGAGTCTGTGTAATCCTTGCGCTTGAGCCCTACTCTCCCTCACAAACTGTTATCATCATTACTGCCCCGGGGACCAGGCTCTGCCCATGGAGAGCCGTTACATCACAGGCTGCCATCCATCATCCCCGGAGGTTCTGCAGCAGTGGTGGTCACCCTGACCACATACCACAGGTGGCGTCACGACTTTATCTCCTGTAAATACCCCCTTTACTTGTGGGCTCGGGACACGGTCCGGACCAAGACCACAGGGATAACCCCCGTGATACCCCGGTCCGGTTCCAAGTACCCTGTCCCAGTGGGCTCCACATTACCTTCTAAATCAGTATGTACTATATGAGTGCGTGCCCAAAATTAGTATTGCCAACGTTTTGGATGCAGCGTGTTTTCTCTTGCGGAGATACTATTGTCGGGAGAACGTGCTATCAGTGCACGCAGTCAGGATTACCGACACAGCGTATTTTTGCTGAGAGCACTCGGGTCTCTGCAAGAATAGATTCACTTGATGTGGCTCAGAAAGCGGCACTGCAGGTCAGTCCACGGAGCGTCAAAAATAAGCACAGTGGACATGAAATATCTATAAACCCAACCTCTGTGCTTACACTGTGTAACACAGCGAAAACACACTACAACCAGTATGCTGCTAATCCTGATTGTGGACACTCACCCTTAAAGGGAACCTGTCACCTGGATCTAAGCCCCTACACTATCACTACCTGTCCCTGCACCTTCCTAGCTGCTCCCTATCTATCCCTCTCTGAGCTAAATTCGCCCTATAAAACTGCAGAAAAATAACTTATAACTTACAGAAGTCCCTGAGGCTGGGGACTGAGAAGGCGGCGCCAGGCTCCATTCTTCCCCTCCTTGATGCAGCAGCACACGCCCTGCTGGGCGTTGTTATTCTTTCTTCATCGCCGCCTCCTCCATTTGGCATCTCCCACCCACTTTACACTGTAAGGTAGCGGTTAGTATCGGCACGACAGAAGGCAGTGACTCAGGTATTTACTCACACAGCACACCGTTTAATGGCACAGTTCAGGTATTCACAGACCTCCACATTCCGGTGTAACAGGTCAGACTAACCCCCCGACCAGAATATACCCGAGGTATAAACTGGGCTAGCCCAGAATATACCCCCCTGGGCCAGAATATACCCTGGGTATATTCTGGCCTAGCCCAAACTATACCCCGGGGTATAAACAGGCCTAGGCCAGATTATAACTCTCCGTATACCACAGCAGCTGTAGATCAGGGCCCCAAGCAATGCATGAGGGCCCGAGGCAGCACAAGGTGGCCCCAGGCAGCAGAAAGTGGCCCTATGCAACATACAGGGGCCCCAGGCAGCGCATGGGGGCCCGAGGCAGCACACAGGGGTCCCAGGCTACACACAGGATCCCAGGCTACACACAGGGGCCCCAGCCAGCATACAAGCGCCCCAGGCAGTACACGGGGCCCCAGGCAGTGCACAGGGCCCCAGGCAACACAAAGTGGCCCCAGGCAGCACAAAGTGACCCCAGGCAACATACAGGGACCCCAGGCAGTACCAGGGGCCCCAGGCTACACACAGGATCCCAGGCTACACACAAGGGCCCCATGCAGCATACAAGGGCCCAGGCAGCACAAAGTGACCACAGGCAATATACAGGGGCCCCAGGCAGTGGGCCACCTGGGGCCACTTTGTGCTGCCTGGGGCCCCTGTGTGCTGCCTCTGGCCCCCATGCGCTGCCTGGGGACCCCTTTGTGCTGCCTGGGGCCCTTGTATGCTGCATGGGGCCCCATTATGTAGCCTGGAACCCTGTGTGTAGCCTGGGGCCCCTAGTACTGCCTGGGGCCCCTGTATGTTGCCTGGGGCCACTTTGTGCTGCCTGGGGCCACTTTGTGCTGCCTGGGGCCCCTCTGCACTGCCTGGGGCCCCTAGCACTGCCTGGGGCCCCTGTATGTTGCGTAGGGCCACTTTCTGCTGCCTGGGGCCACTTTGTGCTGCCTCGGGCCCTCATGTGTTGCTTGGGGCCCTGATCTACAGCTGCTGTGGTATACGGAGGGGTATAATCTGGCCTAGGCCACTTTAACCCCGAGTATATTCTGGTCGGGGGGGGTTAGTCTGGCCTGTTACACCGGGGCGCAGCCGAGTAGAACCTCATACAATCCCAGCAGCTCCTGCTGCTGTCCTGACACACTCCACCCCCTCCCCACAGCCCAGGGCAGCTCATATCATCTCCTATTCACCCGCACACCTGGGGGTCAGTGCTTTCAATCAGCACTTAGCTCCAGTAGCAGCTCACCCTGTGTGTGCTGCTACCGAGCAGAAGATACAATCTCCCATATGCTGTGTCTCGGTCAGGGGACACATCGAGGTCGCATCACCACAACATGATAGGTGTAAAGCACAGATTCCAAATGGAGGAGGCGGCGATGAGGAAAGAATAATGCCGCCCAGTGGGGCGTGTGCTGCTGCATGGAGGAGGGGCAGAATGGAGCCTGGCGCCGCCTTCTCAGTCCCCAGCCTCAGGGACTGCTGTAAGTTATAAGTTATTTTTCTGCAGTTTTATAGGGCAGATTTAGCTCAGAGAAGGATAGATAGGGAGCAGCTAGGAAGGTGCAGGGACAGGTAGTTATAGTGTGGGGGCTTAGATCCAGGTGACAGGTTCCCTTTAATGGAGCTTGAATATTGAGGGTGCTGCTATGTTCTCCATAGTTTTGAAACCGCAGACGTTTGGATATGTCAAAATTGTGGCTGTTTTGTTTTTTTTTTCTTTTTTTTTTTGTGATTAGCTTTACATTGAACAGGAGCTACACGGATACACCGTAGTTTTTCAGGTCCAGTATTATAAATTTGCATTATTTGCTTTCATAGCTGGTTGTAAGTATGAAACTCATCTGTATCATGTGATGAATATAAAGTAACTAGTCTATCCACAGCTGCTTGGAGATGTGCTGCCTACAACTTAGGGCCCCTTCACATCAGCGTTTTTTTTTTCAAATCGCGGCAGATGCGGTGAAAAAAACGCATCTGCCGCGATTACCGCATACCGGCTGCACTTGCTGCACGGTTGCGGGAAGCCCCATACAATGTATAGACGGGCTTGCGGCAGGTGCGGCAAGTGTGGTTTTGGCACTTGCGGCAAGTGCGGTTTGGTACTTGCGGCAGGTGCGGCCGGGTTTTTTTCGCGGCCGCACCTGCCGCAAGTGCCAAAACCGCACTTGCCGCACCTGCCGCAAGCCCGCCTATACATTGTATGGGGCTTGCCGCAACTGTGCCGCAACCGTGCCGCAAGTGCAGCTGGTGTGCGGTAATCGCGGCAGATGCGGTTTTTTCACCGCATCTGCCGCGATTTCAAATAAACGCTAGTGTGAAAGCACCCTTACACAGTTTATTTCTATTTTAGGTGTTATTGGCATTTTCACATGATTTGTGTGATTATTAATGGGGTTCAATGATTCCAACCTCTAGTGTACAGACAGGCCCACATTTTGGTTATTACAAAGTTTGCTGATTCGGAGTTTATAGAGTTTTTAGTTGAATGTGTCTATGGTTGATGAAGTACAATTTATAAACATTTCTTGAGTTTTTAAACTTTTCTTGACCAACACATCAAGTTAATGTAAAGGCTCAATATTTACAGTGTTGATTGACCCTTATTTTTTAAGTCTCCTGCAGTTCAGCATGCTGGATGTCGTCTCCTGGACCAAATCCTGGCTGGCAACTCATTCTTGTCTATTCAGGGCATAAAGTCTATCACAATTTCCGTATTTTTGTTTGTCCACCTACGGTACTTATTGAGGATTGACCACAGGTTCTTAGTGCGCTGCAGATCTGGGGAATTTTCTGGCCATGGACCGAAAAGATTACTTGTCACTTTTGTTTCATGACATGGTGCTCCATCATGTCGGAAAAAGCTTTGTTCATCATTAAATTAGGGGCTTTTTACATCAGCGTTTTGCTGATGTTTGCGACAGGTGGCGCCGACTTGCAGCCTGGATCCGGCAAGCCCCGTGCATTGTCTATGGGGCTTGCGGTCCGGTGCGGCAAGTGCGGGTCTGCTGGATGCAGCAGATCTGGCACTTGCGGCCGTGAAAAACAAACGCTGCTTGCAGCATTTTATTTCGCGGCCGCAAGTGCTGGATCTGCTGCATCCAGCAGAACCGCAGTTGCCGCACCGGACCGCAAGCCCCATAGACAATGCATGGGGTATGCCGGATCGGCGCCACAAGTGTGGCCGTTAGGCAGCAGATGCAGTAAATCTGCCACACATTAGCAAAAATGCTGATGTGAAAGGTCCCTTACTTAGGGATCAATGGGAGAAGTTGCCAATTTGAAAAGTTTTTGGATGGTAACAAATTAAGCAGTGCGCTGGAGTGGAAAACTGTAAAGTAGGAAAAGAGGTTACGATGGGATAGTCTATGTTCTCTGAGGTTGTGCATATATCGGGCATAAGGCTGTGTTCACACATTGCGTATTTTGCCGCGTTTTTTTACGCGCGCTTTTCAAAATACGCAATGTGCCTTTTGTCTGCCTGCAAAGTGAATGGGAAATTCACTTTGCAGTGCAGACATTGCGTAAAAATACGCAGTGCGTTTTCCGGGAGAAAACGCAGCTCCGTAAACAATTGATATGTCAATTGTTTACGCAGCTACTTCTGCGTATTCTCCCAGAGGGGAGGAAGAATCCTGCTTCCTCCTCCCCTCTGGGGCAGCTGTGGCCGCCCATTAGACTTCACAGTGTATTAATAAACACTGTGAAATCTAAATTAAACAAAAGCAAGTGTGTGAAAAATAAAAAAGAATGAATACTTCACCTGTCCGACGCCTTCTGCCGCTGTGCGATCCCCGGTTCTAGTCAGATCTCTTCTGACAAGACCTGTGGTGACGTCAGAGGGGGGTTCCCGGCACTCGCGGTCATGTGACCGCGAGCAGCCAATCAGCGATGGGACCGCCCCGGTAACGCCCCCCCTCTGACGTCATCACAGGTCCTGTCAGAAGAGATCTGACTTACAACCGGGGATCGCACAGCGGGAGAAGGCGTCGGAAGGTGATGTATTCATTCTTTTTTATTTTTCACACACTTGCTTTTGTTTAATTTAGATATCACAGTGTTTATTGCGGTATATGCGGTCACACATGTCACAGAGGGGAGGAGGAAGCAGGATTCTTCCTCCCCTCTGTGACATCACTGCGCTTTCTGGGGGAAAGAAAGCGCAGTGTGTGAAAGCCCCTGCGTATTTTGCTGCGCTTTTTTGCGCGGCCGAAAAACGCGGCAAAAAGCGTGCGCAAAAAAGCGCAGCAAAATACGCAAATGTGTGAACGTAGCCTAACACTGAAGAACCTGTGTATTCCCAAGCACAGAAGCTCCATGTGCCAAATCACACTGTCTAATCACTTCTTCAAAAACTGTTTTTATCTTAAAAATTATCCTACAAATAAAGTTCATTTTAATCAATAGATCTTATAATAATAATTTCCACAATTAGATGTGTTTAAAAAAACTGTTCCTGTGCTGAGATAATCTTATAAATGTGCCCTGCTATGTACAGTTTCATTTTTATTTCTGACTGTGCATAGAACACAGTCTGATCATACCACATCTCCTGGGCAGGGGAGGAAGGAAAGAAAGAATATATAGACATCACAGACCGAGATCACAGCTGATTCGTTTTATGAGGTAAAACATTTCTATGCCTGTTTGTAGAAATGTTTTACCTCAAAGAAAGAATTATTTGTGACCCCATGCTGTATTATTTCATCCTTCCCTGCGCAGGATCAAACCAATGCTCCGTGCATGGTCAGAAACATTTTTTTTTTAAAACACATCCAATTGTGGAAATTATTATTATTCCAAGATCTATTGATTAAAATTAACTTTTAAATTAATTTTGTTTGTGGGAAAATCCCTTTAAATATGTGTTTTATTCATGGCAGTGTTCTTAGGCTAGCTTCACTTCACGGTTTGTGTTTGTCAGAGTGGATCCTGTTTTTTGCAGGATTCCTGGCCAGAATGAGTGGAAAGTGTGGCCAAATATGGTCCAGGATCCTGTTTTTAGCAGGATTTCGTTACCGCCGCTGTCCATGGTGCTGAATTCACAGCCTGCTGTCCATTGTGCTGAAGTTTTTGACGGCAGGATTTCTGAGCGTGCTCTGTGCATAAAATCGTATCAGGGAAACGATCCAATTTTTTCTCAGATCTGGTGCCCACAGACTCCCATATTATAGATGCCGGATCGCCCGATATCCAGTACTGTTGGGTTTTGTCCAATTTTCTCCTCCCATCCTCTACGACCGCATAACAGAAGGTTGCCTCTTGGCCCTAATAGGGGAAGGAAACACAAAAAAGAGTTAAATAGCCCCTCCCACCTCCTATCACCAATGTTTCCTGTCCCTATGGGGCACAAAGAGGTTTCTCCTGAGGCTGTGGGGCCAGCGAAGCAGTCAACCAGGTAGCCAGGAGGAGTAGGACCGCACTGCTCTCTGGCGCTTTCGGGCTATGCTGAGCGGTGCAGCTGGGTCGGGGACCTCCTGCAGTCCTCAGCCTTCCTCCCTCTCTGTGCGGCCGGCGGGGTTCGTGCCTTTATGTGAAGTCACACGCCGGAGAGCGTCACTTCCGGGTTGCATCCAGCTTGGATTGCACGTGACTTCCGGTTCCCCGGGCGCCTGACCTCCAGCAATGGCGGCCACCACAGGGGAACCACAAGGTAGTATGGGCATCGGATGACAGCGCTGAGTCTCGGGTCCGCTTGGTATAAGGACCCCTGTCAAGACATGCCACTCTCAGGTAGGACACTTGTTGTTGCATGATGTCTGTTCCATAAGGTGTCTCCCCGCTGCAGATGCAGAGCCCAGCACTACTTCAGGCCCAGTGAGTAAATTGGTAGGAGGTGTATAGCTCTGTTTGGGGCTAGGTTGTTATCCCTTCTCTCCCTGTTATGTTTTACAGGGAGGAAAGAAACAGACACAGAAGCTAAAGACCCCTTCTCGTAGATGTGTTTCTAATAAGAAGTTGTCTCCAATACATAAGAAAATTCTGTCTTCACATGCACTGAAAAAGTAATGGGTGAAGAAAAGCCATCTTTAATGGATGAGTTGAAAACTCTCATTAAACAGGAGATTAGATCTTCTATGGCTTCAGTCTCAAATTCCCCTTCAGTGGCCCCTCGGCACCTAAAAAGCAGAAGGTTAGGGTATGTGCACACAGGGCGTTTTTGCTGGGGTTTCCGCATGCAGAAAACCATTGGTTTTATGGTAATGTATGCTAATTTGTTCCTGCGGTTGGGCTTCCCAGCAAAACCAATGTGTTTTACAAAAACGCTGTGCACACACATTAGTTTTGCAAGTGTCAAGAACTGTCAAATACCTGCGTTTTTGGTGCGGATAGCAAAGAATGGACATGTCAATTCTTTTTGCGTTTTTGGTGCAGTCAATGGGAAAATCGCTGGAAAAACTCAGCATCAAAAACGCAGTACAAACGCACAAAAAAACGCAGTAAAAACGCTGCAAAAAAGCGCAAAAAACGCAGACAAGATCGTAGCATTTCTCCTGTCAAGAACTCTAGGATCCTCAGGTTTTCCTGCGTTCAGGACTGCTCAAAAAACGTCCTGTGGGCACATACCCTTACACTGGTGGATTTGGCACCAGAGGCTTCGAAGGCTTCTGGTTCAGATGAGCGTCTAGCTGAAGATTGATACGCCCCAAAGCTGTGATGCCCCTAGACGTTATTATTTTCCTCTGAAGACATTTCTAATTAGTCTCAGCTGTAAGAACCACTATGGGGGTGGTGGAAGAAGAGTCTGCCCAATCTGTGCAGGACATTATATTTGGGGGATTGCATTCCAAGAAAACTTCTGTTTTTCTACTCCATGATAATCTGAAAGAAATGATATTGGATGAGTGGAAATTCCCATAGAAGCGTTATGTTATCCCAGGAGGGATGAAAGGAAGATTTCCTTTGGATGTCTTAGTATCCAAAATCGGGTTCTGAAATTCCAAAAATTGATGTCCAAATGTAAAGGTAGCCCGTAAGACTATTCTGCTCTTTGAGGACTCTTCCCAATTAAAGGATCCTATGGATCGCAAGGCTGACAGTCTGCTTAAGAGGTCCTAGGAATCCTCCTCTTCTGTGTTAACATCTAACATTGCCTCTACCTGTGTGGCTAGATCCATATTTAGATGGTTAGACCAGCTTGATTCGCATATAGCAGAAGGCAATCCTAGAGAGGATCTGTTAGCCTCTATTCCATTGCTCCAGAAGGTTGCTAGCTTTTTGGCTGATGCTTCAGCAGAATCAGTCAGGGCCGCAGCTTGGACTATGGTCCTTTCTAACACTAGTAGATAGTCTGTATGGCTCAGAACTTGGGGCGTGGATATAGCATCAAAAAGTAAACTATGTTCTATACTGTTCCAAAGGGAGTATGTATTTGGCCAAGTCCTGGACCAACTTCTAGAGAAAGTTTCGGACAAGAAAGGGCTCCCTGAGCCGAAAGCTAAAATGAAGTCCTTTCATCCACAACATTCTTTTAGGACCCAAACCCATTCCCAGCAGCAGAAAGACAAAGGGAAAGGGGATGCTGAAGCTACACGAAAGGGGGTAAGGGGAAAAGTATCTTTTTCTCATGGCCCCAGGAAAGGGAGTGATGCCATTCCATTAGGGGGAAGACTTTCTAATTTTCTTCCCCAATGGCGGCAAATGACATCAAGCCGCCCCATTCTTCAGCTCATCAGGGATGGGATGCGAATGGTGTTTTCTTCCCCTCCTCCTCAGCATTAATGTGTAACCACTCTCTCCTCTCAAAGACTCCAGTCATCTCTATGGAAGGAGGTTCAAAAACGTCTTATGGGAGCCGTTGTTCTGGTTCGGAGGGAGAGGTGGGAAGAGGGCATTATTCTCTTCTCTTCCTGTAAAAAAAAAAACAGGAGGCTCGTTCCGGACGATCATAAATCTAAAACCACTGAACAGGCATGTGGCTTATTCCTGTTTCAAGATGGAATCCATAAAATCCACGATTCCTCTCATTGGTAAGATTTTGTGAGGTGATCTTGGATCAGCAGACTAGCGATCGGTCCTGGAACTTCAGGGAGCTCTGAGCGGTAGACGAAGCACTCGAGGTGTCATGGTCACTAGTCCAGGGAAAACATGTCAAAATGTTTTCCGACAACATGACTACAGTAGCTCATCTATGGCACCAGGGGGTAAACGCTGCAGAAGTCTACAAGAAGTATCATCCCGAATATTCTCTTGGGCGGAGGAAAACCTGCTATCCAATTCGGCTTTTCACCTAGAAGACCAAAGGAATGTACACGCAGATTACCTAAAAAGACAAGATATCCTTCCATGCCAATGGTGTCTCCATCAGGAGGTGTTCAGTAAGCTGACCAGGACATGGGGATGTCCGGAGGTGGATCGTTTTACGAATCACCGCGACGCAAAGGTTGCTCAATATTTTTCTCTTCACCAAGACCTTGGCTGTCTCGCATTTGATGCTCTGACTCACCCGTGGGAGTTCAGTCTCGTGTGCGCCTTTCCCCCGATCCCTCTGTTACCCAGAACAATCCAGAAGATCAGGACAGAGAGGGTGACCATTATTCTTATCGCACCTTACTGGCCAAAGAGGAGTTGGTTTGCCGCTCTCGACTTCATGAAGGCATTAGAACCAATTATCCTGCCTTTGATTCAAGACCTACTATATCAGGATCCAATCCTTTACTTCAACCTAGAACACCTACGTCTGGCTTCTGAAGCCTGGCACTCTACTTAAAAAAGCAAGAGAGGATTGATCCTTTTGGTGTTTTTTTATTTGTGGAGTTTGTGAAAGTTCATCAATCATCAAACGTTTCGGCTCATGCAAGAGCCTTCATCAAGTGATTCTTATATGCAATAGTGGGAGTATTACTCCACTTTTTAGCTCAGTTAGATAGGTGTATGCTGCCCTTGGAGGCCTCTGTTTGATAGGGAATGCAGTCCGAGATCCAAATTAGTGGATACACAGACGTGGTCTGGCTGAGCAAATGGGGGTCCATACATCAAGGTCCATAACATGGTTAGCAGAAAGGTAGTTTATGGCTCCTGTCCTTGTGTTGAAGTTTTGTGCATCATGCAGTCATGCTGGAGGGCTGGTGCAGGTTAAGCTCTGTATAGAGTTATTCCTCCTTCCCTGGGCACCTACGCTTGCGGTTGAGCCAGACTTGTCCTATATATATGGCTTCTGA
Source organism: Allobates femoralis (assembly GCA_033576535.1). Taxonomy (NCBI): domain Eukaryota; kingdom Metazoa; phylum Chordata; class Amphibia; order Anura; family Aromobatidae; genus Allobates; species Allobates femoralis. The sequence continues at coordinate 332,346,711 of JARQOC010000006.1, forward strand.
AGCCGACATTTTGAAGATGAGAGGACTCTATGATAAAGTGATCACTACCCTACAAGATAGTAGAAACCAGTGACGAACACGCTATGCTAAGGTCTGGAAGGTCTTTCATGCCTGGTGTGGCGCATCCCCTCCAGATCCGTTCCACCCCAACATTGCTAAGATCTATGACTTTCTACAAGATGGACTTAACAAAGAGTTGCGGCCTAGTACCCTCAAGGTGCAGGTCTCGGCTCTCAGTACTTACTTTGATCAAACCCTGGCTGATTATCCATGGATCCGAAGATTTATGAGGTCAGCTTCAAGACTTCGGCTGACAAGGTTCAATTCCTGTCTGCCATGGGATCTGTAACATTGTTCTGAATGGACTATCTAGGCCAACCTTTGAACAGTTATCATCTGTACCCTTAAGTAGACTCTCTTGGAAAAGTGCATTTCTAGTTGCCATAACATCAGCTAGCAGAGTCAGTGAACTCCAGGCTCTTTCTATTACGGAGCCTTACCTCAAAATTCTGGATGATAGACTTATTCTACGACTCGATCCATCCTTTCTTCCTAAGGTCTTGTCAGATTTCCATAGATCTCAAGAGATTGTCCTACCATCCTTTTGTCAAAACCCAAAGAATGAAAAGGAACGAGACTTTCATACGTTAGAGTAAGACAGTTCTGTGTACATCTATTTTCAACAAACTCAATCCTGGAGATTAGATAATCTGTTTGTCCAGTTTGGCAGTCGTAACAAGGGTAAAAAAGCTTCCAGAAGTAAGATTGCAACGTGGATCAAACATGCCATTTCAGAGACATATTCGTGTCAAGATCTCGCTCCTCCACTCAACCTGAAAGCACACTCCACCTGTGCAGTGTCTGTTTCCTGGGCCGAGAAGGCGGATGCTATCACTGAGCAGATCTGCAAAGCCGCCACTTGGTCTTCAATTCGTACCGTCACCAAGCACTGCAGACTAAATGTTCTTAAACCTGCTGATCTGGGCTTCGGAAGGAATATTCTTCAAGCTGTGGTCCATCCCTAGAATTTTTTTCTTTAGTATTTCTCCTGCTGTGCTGTCGTAGAGGATGGGAGGAAAAAACTGAATTAGACTTATCGATAACTCTCTTTCGGGGAATCCTCCACAACAGCACAAGTAATTCCATTCCTATTTTTTTTAATACATTTTTTTTTCTTTCCTCCTTGTGTAAGTAAATCTTGGAACTTCTTTTTGCTGTTAGCCCTTGATAAACAATGGTGATAGGAGTTGGCAGGGGCTATTTAACCTCTTTCTTGTGTTTCCTGCCCCTAATGGGGCCAAGAGGTAACCTCCTGTTGTGCTGTCGTGGAGGATTCCCCGAAAGAGAATTTACGGTAAGTCTAATTCCGTTTTTTCACCAAAGCCCAAAACCGCTGCAGTCTCTAATTTTGGACATGGTGAAAAACTGGACAAAAACAAATCCGGTACAGAAAACACAAAACCAGATGGCCAAATAGGACCAATCCGGCACCATAGGGATACATGGGAGGCAAAACCGGATCAACTTCTGTCCGGTTCAAACTGGACAGAACCTGATCCCGAAAAGCTAGAATTAGACAAAATTATGACTAAGCTCACACAAGACTCCGGATGCTTTGTTTATGGCATGACATGGGACTCATGGTAGTGCTCACCTCTTCTCTGAACAATCACTCTTCCAGATGTCTCAAACAATCTGAGGGTGGCAGCATCCAAAAAAATAATTTTACTCCAGTTCCCTGCAGAACAATTTTTTTTTAGTGAAGAATGTCAGTCTGTCTAGATGTTTTTTCTTGGAGAGAAGTGTGTTCTTTGCTGTAATTTTGACACCCGGCTAACGTCCGAAAGCCTACAACTTAGTCTGGTGCAGATGGACTGATGCCTGCCTGCCACTATCCCTGAGCAGACTTTGCACTGATGTTTGAAATAATATATATCCTCTTTAAGAGGCGGTCTGACACTCAGTGTACTTTCTTGGGCATCTTTAAGACTTCTGTACAGCAATTGAACATCTCTGAAATTCTTGATGATACAATAGCTTGAGTTAGGGGCAATTTTATATGCAGCAATGGCTTGCTTGTAAGGGTGCATACTCATGATCAGGGAACACAGCATTTTGGATGCAGCATCTTGCCACTGTGTCCAAAACGCTGCATTTTACAGTAGTAGCATAGTGGATTGGATTTGTAGAAATCCCATCCTCGCTATGCTTCACCCGTCCACAGCATTATTTCAGCTGCGGTGCGGGTTGTTGCGCTCCCGCAGCTCTGCAGCATGTTAATTTCATGCTGGGGAGTCGGGAGCGATGTCCTGCGGATGAACACAGGGAGAAGCTGCCCTGCACCTAACGCAGCAGATGTTGAGTGTAGGGTGGTTGCGGGTTCCCTCAGGTGAGCACATACCCTAAAGCCCCTATTATACAAAGCAAAGGTGACTGCACTGTTTTGTTTACTTGGAGGTACGCATGGTTAATAAAAGAAGAAGACGACAATGATTTAAAATGCCAACTCCCTTTTAATGCAACAGTCTGTTTTTATAATTCAATTAACATGACAGAGTGGTATCAGCTGCCTTGTCCTTGTTAACACTTTCGCCAGGGCTTATGAGGTCTCTAAAATAATGTAGATGGGTAATTTAGTGGTAGAGATTAATTTCAGTGGAAATGGGGATTTTGTGATTAAGTCAACTTTCATGGCAAGGAATGACTCTAACATTCATCTGATCACTATTCATAACAAACTAAAACTATGACAAATTGCCATTATAAAATCTAAAGCACCAACCTTTGAGTACTAAATTCAGTCTCAAAACGTTTGGCCATGACAATGTATAGAGTTCAGTGGAGAGGAAAATACATGCAATCACAATCTCCTTTCCATTAGGCAGGCTTCACACCAAGGTGTGATCAGGTCCGGGGCTGTCAGATGTGAATTGGACAGCCCCGGTCCCGATTTGCAAACAGAACCGGAGGGCAGCCGGATGCCTCTACTAGCAGCTGCCGAAATTTCAAGATCGAGGCTAGCGGGAAGCTAGCCTCGGTCCTGAAATCAAAGCAGGGGACAGCTGGTGGTGCTGCAGTTTAGCAGTGCTCACTGCTAAACTTCAGCTGCCGGCGTCTGGTTCCCGGATCCAATTTTTTTCGTTGGACTGGGGCAATCCAGTGCCATAGACTCCCATGTTATGGAGTGCCAGATCACCCTGATCCGATTTGGGCAGATTTTCGTCACGGACACAAACGTTGCAAGCAACGTTTTTGTGTCCGGGATTAAAATCCGAATTCACGTGCATCATCCCGGACAGATGGAAACCGATGGCACATAGCTGTCATCTAGTTTCATCCGGCCCCATAGGGCTGCATAATGTCAAAATAGGGTTCGGGGTTGTCCGGTTTACACTTGACAGCCCCGGACCTGATCACACCACGATATGAAGCCATCCTTACACTTTGTAGAGAATATGGCAGCAGGTGACCTGCACCTGTGAAGAATTTATAGCTAGATGAGCACGTCACCTAAAAGGAGTTAGCCTATAATATATTGTCACTTTATCTGTCTCCTAATAACATTCGTAATGGCGCCTATTACCACATAAGGCTGGTTTCACACAGGTGTTGTTTCGTCATCTTTGTGAATCGCTCACAAACTGGATGCACCCACATCTTTTTTTGCCCCATGGGCCGTAGACACTTGCGGGTGCATCCATTTGTGTACAATATGCCCTGGATCCATGTGGATGCAGGTGACTGCAGTTTTTCCACGGATACCAGATCTGCATTTTGTTATGATTCGGTCTTCGTGGAAAAAAAAAAGTGAACCCCCGGATCCATGCAGAATGGGGTCTATGAGTCACGGAATCATCTGGACTCTGGATCCTGGTGGACCTGGATTTCCGGTCCATGCTCAGTGTTCTGCGCATGTGAAGAACAGATTTCTAAATGACACTCCTCCCCCTAGGGGCATGCCATTTACCATCCACCAGATCCAGGAAAATATCTGCAAATTGATGCTTCTGCACAGGGTGTAGGTTCATCTAGTTTATTATTGTGTGGTAATGCTTTTCCTGCATGCTCCTAAGTTAAAAATATGCTAATGTGAAACTAGCCTAACCTGTTATGGTTTTATACACTGAAGTATCAGTTGTAATAAAGACCTCATTAGAAATGTTATTAGGAGGTAATTAGAGGGAATCTGTCAGTATGATCACCCACCTAAGGCTGGCTTCACATTTGCGTATGGGAAGGCAGCGTATTGCTGCGTTCCCATACGCAGTCAAACGCATGCGCACTGCGTTCCTATGTTTAACATAGGAACGCATGGTGCCTGCGTTTGCTGCGTTCGGGTGCGGATGCGGACGATATCTGCTCCTTCCGGTGTCCAGCATCCGCACCCGGGACGCAGCATGTTGGTTTTTTTGTGCGTTTGGGGACCTTGGAAAATCAGCAAGCGTCCCCAAGCGCACAAAAAAAGCATTGTCTTCAATGGGTCCGCAGTGTCCTCTGCATGACACCGCAGGAGAACGCTGCGGACCCATTGAAAAATCTCCCGGTGGCCGGCGGTGATGTCACAGGAGCTCACCGACTGCCACCGGGAGATCAGCTGGAGCCTCTGCCTCCCGCCGCTGGTAATGTGCTAGCGATGTCGGCGGGGAGAACAGCTGATTTGACAGCTGTTTGAAACTTCCCGCGCCGACATCTCCTCTCGGTGTCGGCGCGGGAAGATTCAAACAGCTGTCAAATCAGCTGTTCTCTCCGCCGACATGTCCCGGAGGCTACCGGCGGCCGGGAGGCGGAGATCTCAGGCGCTGATCTCCGCCCCCGGACACCGCTGATTGGGTGCCCGGGCTCCACAGTGATGTGTCCGCAAGCGGACATTCTCCGCTGCGGACACATCTTTTAGACCCTGCTTTGCACTGCGTATGTGTCTGCATGCCATCAGCATGCAGACACATACGCAAATGTGAAGCCAGCCTAAGCTGTCTATATGGGCATGCAGGTCATAGAAAGTTAAAGGGGTTGTCTGAGCTTTTTCTATCATTTCTATGTATATCGGGGCTGCAAAATGCTGACCGTTTGTAATCTACACCCTTTGAAACAGTTAAAAAAATACTTGGCACTCAGAAGCGTTTATCTGTTGCTGTCATTTTTATTGTGACAATTCTGAACAAAACAAAGTTTCAGTCCTGTGAACACGGACCTTCGTCAGTGTGCTGTACATTATGTATACACAAAAGAAACAAAAACAAAACAATGATTAAGTGATAAAACGGTGTCACATACAATAATATAACACAAGTCAGAATTATATGTCACTGAAGAAATCTAGTAAATTTTATGTATCAGAATTATGAAATTATGTACAGCACACTGAAGAAGGTCTGCGTTCACAGGACTGAAACATTGGTTTCACACAATAAAAATGACAGCAACAGATAAAAACTTGGCATCCAGAAGCGTTTTATCTGTTGCTGTCATTTTTATTGTCTTATCACAAACTTGGGACAATCCCTTTAATGCTTCTAACAAATAAATACATAGAACCCTTAACTTGTTAGAATCACAACACTTTACTAACATAGCCATGTATCAAGAAAGCTTACAAGTTATGGATTGTTAGATTTATACAGGATCAGAATGATTAACACAAAACTACATCACCAGACCCACTAGAGTACAGAAACAAATCCATATAACCCCCATCAGAACAGAAATACACCACCAAACCCACCAGAGGTACAGAAATACATCACCAGACCCACCAGAGGTACAGAAATACATCACCAACCACTAGAGACAGAAATACATCACCAGACCCACTAGAGTACAGAAAACATCACCAACCACTAGAGGTACAGTAACACATCCATATAACCCTTATCAAACAGAAATAAATCATCAGACCCACCAGAGGTACAGAAATACATCACCAGACCCACCAGAGGTACAGAAATACATCCATATAACCACTATCACTACAAAATACATCACGAGACCCACTAGTGGTACAGAAATACATAATTAGAACCATGTCAATACATCACCAGAACAGTATGTTCCCTATATAAATAGGTATGCAGATTAAATGTCCCACACTGCTCATCCTTCTCCCACATGTCCCATGCAGCTCATGCTCCATCCATATGTTCCATGCAGCTCATCCTCCCCCCCAATTCCCCTGAATCCCATGTTGCTTACCCACCCCCCCATACGTCTCATGCAGCTCATCCTCTCCCCATCTCCTCCATGTTCCACGTAGCTCTCCCATCCCTCATCCATGTAGCTTCTCCCCCCATCCTTCAACTCTTCCCCACGTTCCATGTACCTTCTGCTCCCACATTCCATGTAGATACTCCTCCCCATCCATCCCATCTCTCTTCCAGGCCACCACCTTCTCAGTCCAATCCATTCTTCCCCCCTTCCTTGCCCATCTCTTTTCCAGCCGGCTGCTATCTTCGGCTGTAATAGCGCCTTACCTGACTTCACGCTACTGATCCCAGATCCCGGCACCAGGCAGCTTCTTCCTCTGCGTCTCCCGCTCGCCGGCACCAGGCAGCTTCTTACCTCGGCGGCTCCTGGTCTCCCGCACCAGGCACCACCCTTCTGTTCATCCATATCCCTGCACCTTCTCTGCCATCCAATCCCTGCCTCTTGCCCCATCCATACCTGCACCTTCTCTGCCCCATCCATATCCCTGCACCTCCTTGCCCCATCCATATCCCTGCACCTTCTCTGCCCATCCATATCCCTGCACCCTCTCTGCCCCATCCATATCCCTGCACCTTCTCTGCCCCATCCATATCCCTGCACCTCTCTGCCCCATCCATATCCCTGCACCTTCCTCTGCCCCATCCATATCCCTGCACCTTCTCTGCCCCATCCATATCCCTGCACCTCTCTGCCCCATCCATATCCCTGCACCTCCTCTGCCCCATCCATATCCCTGCACCTCTCTGCCCCATCCATATCCCTGCACCTTCTCTGCCCCATCCATATCCCTGCACCTTCTCTGCCCCATCCATATCCCTGCACCTTCTCTGCCCCATCCATACCTGACCCTCGCCATCCATTCCTGCACTCTCTGCCCCATCCATACCCTGCACCTCTCTGCCCCATCCATATCCCTGCACCTTCTCTGCCCCATCCATATCCCTGCACCTTCTCTGCCCCACCATAGCCCTGCACCTTCTCTGCCCCAGCCATATCCCTGCACCTTCTCTGCCCCATCCATATCCCTGCACCTTCTCTGCCCCATCCATATCCCTGCACCTTCTCTGCCCACCATATCCTGCACCTCTGTGCCCATCCATATCTTGCACCCTCTGTGCCCCATCCATATCCCTTCACCTTCTCTGCTCCACCGTCCCCCATCTTTGGCTGTTCCAAGCTACTGCAGCCCCTTTCCTCCTCTGTGGCGCGTGATGGACACTGCACTGACACTGGCAGTGAAGGGGTAAATTTACCCTGCTGCCGGGACGTCAGGAGAGCGTGTGCACGCAGCCAGACGCAGGGTCAGAGGGCAGCCTGGGGCCCTCACCGAACCCGGACGTGCAGGGGGCATAGAGGATTATTTTATCAGCGTTTTGAAGATGCTGATGAAATGATGTAGAGGGACTGCAGTGCTGCCTCCGCCCGGTGACACCCCCATCGCCTGGAAAGACTCGCACTGGGGAAAGGGGGGGCGCAACATGTGGGCGGCAGGGAGAGACCGCGGGCGCTGCAGGAGGAGGCTGAGTGCGCCCTCCCTGCACACTGCGCCCAGAGCAGATGACCCGCCAGCCCCCCTGGATACAGCCCTGCCTCCTGGGTCATCTGGTCCAACCCCCTACTAAAGCAGGATTCACTAATTCCCCCAGACAGATGTCAATCCAGTCTCTGAGTTAAGACTTCCATTGATGGTGAACTCACCACCTCTCATGGCAGCCTGTTTCACTCATTGATCACCCTCACTGTCAAAAGGTTTTTTCTAAGGCTCTTTCACATCAGTGTTTTTTGTAATTCGTGGCAGATTCGGCAGATTTTGCCACATCTTCCGCGTAATAGCTGAATTGCGGCAAGCCCCATTCATTCTCTATGGGAATTGCAGTCAGGTGCGGCAAGTGTATTTTTATCACATCTAACAAAACTGCACTTGCCGCACCTGACCAAGTCTCAGTAGGGAATTGCAGACTGTGGGAACGTAGCCTGACATAAATTATAGCACATACGCTTACATTCATATGTGAAAGGAGTTAAAAGAAGCTAATTTGGCATAATCAGTAATTACTGCTGTTCAGATGGATTATTGGGCATGTAACGCATAGATCCCCACAGTGGGGACTGCTGTTGCAGAACTACAGTGCTTTGTAAAAGTATTTGGCCCCTTGAACTTTTCAACTTTTTGCCACATTTCAGGTTTCAAACATAAAGATATAAATTCTAATTTTTTTGTGAAGAATTAACAACATGTGGGACACAATCGTGAAGTGGAACGAAATTTATTGGATATTTTAAACTTTTTAACAAATAAAAAACTGAAAAGTGGGGCGTGCAATATTATTCGGCCCCCTTGAGTTAATACTTTGTAGCACCACCTTTTGCTGCAATTACAGCTGCAAGTCACTTGGGGTAGGTCTCTATCAGTTTAGCACATTGGGAGACTGAAATTCTTGCCCATTCTTCCTTGCAAAACAGCTGGAGCTCAGTGAGGTTGGATGGAGAGCGTTTGTGAACAGCAGTTTTCAGCTCTTTCCACAGATTCTCGATTGGATTCAGGTCTGGACTTTGACTTGGCCATTAACTTGGTTGTCAACACAATGGGTTGGGCGTAACAGTCAATCACATACACTGTCATAGAGAGTGGGCATCTGTGATTGGCTGTTCAGCAGTGAATATTTCTTGAGGTTAATGAGCGGGACTCGGAAGTGACCACAGCGCCAAGACTGGTGAGTAATTGTGCTTTAATCATGGAATTCTCAGTGTAGTCCGTGTTGGGGACTGTGCCAGAACACTTAGCAGGGCGTAACTACAACAGGTGCAGGGGTTGCGATCGCACCCGGGCCCTGCAGCCTAGGGGCCCCAAAGTCCCTTCGGCCATAGAAAAGACTAATATTATTAAAGATTTGCAATAATAGGGGCCCCATTGAGCTTTTGCATCGGGGCCCTGGCTGAAGTTACGCCACTGCACTTAGTGTTCTCTATGGACTACATAGGAACATACTACACACGCTCAGTAAGCATGCTGGATCCAATTTTACCGGATCCATCATGATATGGCACATCCGGATCCCGGCACACACAGACTTCAATTTTAATGATGCTAGATCCGTACAGATCAGGTAGAATGTCCAATAACGTTTCATGAAACCACAACAAACCAGATCTCGTAGCAACCATATGCTTCTGGGATCTATTGAAAATTAATGAGCAAAAACCTGTTCCTTACAGTATAGTTTTTTTGTCGAAAAACCTGATCTGTCCTTGATTGGAAAAACCGCTGGTGTGAAACCAGCCTCAGGCAACATTCAGACTGTGCATTATTTTTTCTCTGCTTTGAGCTGCATTTTTGTGGAGTTCTGCAGAAAAAATGGATCTGTTTTTTTGAATGGTTTAAAAGAAAGGATCCGTTTTTGGATGCGTTTTTTGATCCCTGTTTGACTGCTGCTTTTTTTCCCCATTTTGAAGGGCTCCTTTTAGAAAATCACAGGAGAAAAACCCCACAGAAATTGACATGCACTTTTCTAAAAAGGAACTTTCCTAAAGTGAAAACACTTTAAAAAGCACAGTCTGAATGGCAAAAATGAAAATCCATAGACTTTACTGAGATGTCATTTGAGTGATCCGTTTTCTAGAATGCACTGCAAAAAACGCACACTTTTTTTTAATCTGCACATCAGTGTGATTGTGCACTTATACTACTGTATAAATCTATCTTGTGGTTTGAGCAAGCAATGCTGGTAAGACCCTCGCCAATAATAAAGGGATGGCAAATCTAAATGAGTGTGTCCCTGGCGTCTTTGCAGAGTTTTTAGAGCAGAAACTCCATGTTTTTGACGAGAATCTTGAGCGTTTCAACATTATTTCTGTTCAGTTTCTTCTTCAAAACCTCCTTTTTAAAATAAACTGACAGTAGGGCTGGGCGATTTTGGAAAAAATCAAAATCTCGATTTTATTTAAACCTATGGACAATTTTCGATTTAAATCTCGATTTTTGTTTTTCTATTTTTTTTTTTGCTTTTCTTTGATGAATAAAGAGAAAAAACTAAGAGGTACCGTATATACTCGTTATAAGCCGACTCGTGTATAAGCCGACCCCCTACTTTTGCCCCCAAAACCTGGGAAAACCTATTGACTCGTGTATAAGCCGAGGGTGGACCCCAGCACAGGTATACAGCCCCCAGCAGTGTGGTATACAGCAGCCTCCCCAGTGGTATATACAGGCCCCAGTGGTGTATACAGCAGCAGCCCCAGTGGTAGTATACAGCAGCAGCCCCAGTGGTAGTATACAGCAGCAGCCCCAGTGGTAGTATACAGCAGCAGCCCCAGTGGTAGTATACAGCAGCAGCCCCAGTGTAGTATACAGCAGCAGCCCCAGTGGTAGTATACAGCAGCAGCATTAATAAGATAATGATCTATTACTTTACAGGTTTACGGCAGCAAGGGGGGGCCCTGTATACCCATGGGGGGGTTCCGGACGCTATTTTAAATCGAATTACACGATTTTTAATAAAACCACAATCGTGGCCACAGCAGGGGGCGAATTAATCGAATTAATTCGATTAATTGCCCAGCCCTAACTGACAGTACACAAAGCTTAATAATCTAACACTGTTAAGGATCATTATCCTGTAGAAGCCAAGTGTCCCAAATGTGTTTTCCTTCTCCGCCGGAGGAGGATATGCTTAGACATTTGAGGATTGGATGGCTGACCTTCACCGTCGAACATTTTCATATGGGAGACCATCTGGGCAGATTATGATATTTGATGGAAAAACAGATAGAGCTCGAAGTTTCAGTCTATTTCTAGTAATATAATTGACTAATATTACAGCCCTGTCTGGTTACGATCCAGTTTTCCTAGAGTCCTGAGAAGCAAGTCTGTTGAACTATGAAGTTTGAAAGCAGCACTTCAGTGTTTTGTTTTTATTTCAATGTTGGAGTAGTGCTTTAAATCTGATGGCCACTTTACATGTCCAGATATCGGCATCCAACTCCGATAAAAAGTCACGTGGTTCGTGCGTTGGCCCCGATATTGTTCGTGGGTTGTATGGTGTAAATGTCCAATGCGATGCAAGAACGATGCCAAAACGATATCGGGGAAGAAATAAGCCTGCTCTCCAACGGCCCGATATTGGATGGATGTTGTGGCCGGATCGTGCTGTGTAAAAGCCCAACAACGACTTGTAGTACAACTTCCCCTATTCTCTCCCATGTTAAATGGTCGCCCATACAAGGGGGCGTATACATCGCAGTGGCGTTGCCTGCCGATATCGCGCTGTGTAACAGCTCCTATGCGATCTTGGAATTCTGCCCAAAAAATGCGGTCTCCCGCGTCGTTGTATCCAATATCGGAACGATGTTGGGACGTGTAAAGTGGCCTTAAGTACCCTGCCCCCTGTCTTATACTCACCTGCCGCCATCTCCTATTTCCGCCACCTCTCCTGTAGACCTCGTGCGATTTGTGACCTGTCGGCAGCTCCAGTGTTTCATGAAGTGCGTCGGAGGTCACTTTTCAATTGAATTCTATGAGAACCTCGTTTGGTCACTCCGGCCATTGTTTTCCATATGTGGAATATGATATATGCTTATGTGAACCCCGCCTTTGAAAACATAATATTTTGTGACACCCTGCATCACTCAAAAACCTCATCAAAGTCCTCATCAGTGAAAAAGTCCCACAAACCACTGTAAAGTGCATCTTCGAGTCTTGCGTTTGATTTTGGTAGGGAAGTTAAATGGAAATTGTCTCAAGGTTCATTCTGTGGCATTCCGGGGAAAACAGAGTTAGGCCACGTGCACACACTGAGTATTTGATGAGTTTTTTACCTCAGGATTCGTAGACAAAACCAGGAGAGGAGCAATCAGAGGAAAAGTCTAATAGAAACACCTGCACTACTTCTGTATTTATCACCCACTCCTGGTTTTGGCTTAAATCCTGAGGTAAAAAACTCATCAAATACTCAGCGTGTGCACGTGGCCTTAAGTTCTGGATAAGGCGGTTCCGGGTGACTTCTTTCCACTCTGATCACTACAATATTGGAGAGTAGACTATAGATGTTTGTTAGCAGAATGCCATACCATGTTTCATGCTCGCGGTCGGGTAGCACAAATCTTTCAGCGCCACCTCTGTACCCTGTAAAGCCCAGCCATAAACCCCTCCCTATACATTATTTAATTTTAGTGAATATATAATTTATATGATGATGATGTATGAAAAGGGTATATATTTGCATTCTAAGAATAATTCTGTACCTCATTTAAATACAAAACATGTTAGTTTTGTAAGTTCATTTTTGGGGGCTGCATCTTTATCCATCAGACTTGAGATCTACTGGAAAGAGAGTCTCCGTTTCCACTGAAGAAAACCAGTTGGAGGCATCCAGTGCTGACCTTGCAGTGAGCAGCAAGTGATTCGGAAACTTTTGAGACAGCGTTGTGTAGTTGGGATGACCACTTCAGGGTGTGTTTACAGCAGGGCTGTGGAGTCAGAGTCGGTATAAGATGAACCAACTCTGAAAATATATAATGAATTGGGTACAGTAGTTCAATGTAGAATGTGCTGCATATTATGAATGATTACCGTATATACTCGTGTATAAGCCGACCCGTGTATAAGCCGACCCCCCTACTTTTGCCCCCAAAACCTGGGAAAATCTATTGACTCGCGTATAAGCCGAGGGTGGACCCCAGCACAGGTTTACAGCCCCCAGCAGTGGTATACAGGCCCCAGCAGTATGATATACAGCAGCTCCCAGTGGTATATACAGCAGCCACAGTGGTATATGCAGCAGCCCCCAGTGGTATATACAGCAGCCCCCAGTGGTATTGCAGCCCCTATATACAGCAGCCCCAGTGGTGTATACAGCAGCCCCAGTGGTATTGCAGCCCCTATATACAGCAGCCCCAGTGGTGTATACAGCAGCCCCTATATACAGCAGCCCCAGTGGTATTGCAGCCCCAGTGGTATTGCAGCCCCAGTGGTATTGCAGCCCCAGTGGTGTATACAGCAGCCCCTATATACAGCAGCCCCAGTGGTATTGCAGCCCCAGTGGTATTGCAGCCCCAGTGGTATTGCAGCCCCAGTGGTGTATACAGCAGCCCCTATATACAGCAGCCCCAGTGGTATTGCAGCCCCAGTGGTAGTATACAGCAGCCCTAGTGGTATACAGCAGGCCCCCAGGGTACATATAGCAGCCCCCAGGGGGTACCCAGCAGCCCCCTGGGGGTACCCAGCAGCCCCCAGGGGGTTTATACAGCAGCCCCCTGGGGGTACCCAGCAGCCCCCAGGGGGTTTATACAGCAGCCCCCTGGGGGTACCCAGCAGCCCCCTGGGGGTACCCAACAGCCCCCAGGGGGTTTATACAGCAGCCCCCTGGGGGTCCCCAGCAGCCCCCAGGGGGTTTATACAGCAGCCCCCTGGGGGTTTATACAGCAGCCCCCAGGGGGTTTATACAGCAGCCCCCTGGGGGTCCCCAGCAGCCCCCAGGGGGTTTATACAGCAGCCCCCTGGGGGTACCCAGCAGCCCCCAGGGGGTTTATACAGCAGCCCCCTGGGGGTACCCAGCAGCCCCCAGGGGGTTTATACAGCAGCCCCCAGGGGGTTTATACAGCAGCCCCCTGGGAGTACCCAGCAGCCCCCAGGGGGTTTATACAGCAGCCCCTTGGGGGTCCCCATCAGCCCCCTGGGGGTACCCAGCAGCCCCCAGGGGGTATCCACAGCCCCCAAATGCTGGCACTCGCTGGCAAGGGCCCCCCCCCCCCGCTTCTCTTACCATTCCGGTCTTCTGATCCGTGCCGCTCCTCGGTGCTCCTCGCTGCTCCGTCCGTCCTCCTACATCCGGGATCCCCAGCCGTCGCGCGATGACGTCATATGCCTGCGACGGCTGGAGATCCCGGATGTAGGAGGACGGACGGACGGAGCAGCGAGGAGCACCGAGGAGCGGCGCGGATCAGAAGACCGGAATGGTAATATAAGCGCCCTGGGGGGGGGGCCCTTACAAGGGGGGACAGTGCCAGCATTTGGGGGCTATATGCACTGCTTCCCCCTGCGCTGATTGACAGGGGGAAGCAGTGCATATTTAATGAGCGGCCCCACGTGACGGGGCCGCTCATACAGCAGCCCCCCCCCCCCGCCTCCTGCAGCCTCCACGGCCCCGGACACAGCCCCCACCTACCATGTACCGTATATGACCCGTGTATAAGCCGAGGGGTAGACTTTTCAGCCCAAATTTTGGGCTGAAAAACTCGGCTTATACACGAGTATATACGGTATGTTCTTTGTAAATATCATGATTATTGTTTCATAATAATTATTAAAGCCTGATGTTACCATTGTACTACAATAAATGTATCACTTAGGGTATGTGCACATATGTTTTGAACGCAGTGCCTCCGGACTTGAACACAGGGAGAAACGCAGCTGCTCTGTGCCAACGATCTGCGTTCAGTACATTGTGGCTTTTCTCTGCAGTCACCTGCTGCAGATCACTTTAGACTCCACAGCATGTTAATTTAATGCTGCGGAGTCTGAAGCGATCTGCAGCAGGTGACAGCAGAGAAAAGCCACAATGTACTGAACGCAGATCATCCGGAAACACGCACCGCAACTGAAATAACGCTGCGGAGGGGAGAAGCATAGTGGGCATTCTTGAAATACCCATCTATTATGCTGGTACTGTACAACGCAGCGTTTTTGACGTGACGCAGTGGCAGTACGCAGTGTCCAAAATGCTACAATTTCTAATCGTGTGCATGCACCCTTAAACATGAGCAATGTAAACCTCCGACTCCTCAATTTTCCTGAATCCGATTCCATCAAAATGGACACTGACTGCACGACTCCGACTCCACAGTCCCGGCGTGCAGTCGGTAAGCCAAAACTCCACCAAAATGGACACCCGACTCCACAGTTCTGGTGTACAGCCGATAAGCCAAACCTACAACTCTGACTCCACCAAAATGGACACTGCACGACTCAGACTCCACAGTCCTGGCGTGTAGTTGGTAAGCCAAACCTCCAACTCCACCAAAATGGACACCGACTCCACAGCCCTGGTGTGCAGTCGATAAACCAATCGTCCACCTCTGACTCCACCAAAATGGACACTGATGCTGACTCTTCAGCTCTGACAGCCACAGTAGCAAATTGGGCATATTTGTTTATGAATTTGTTGATGCAAGTACAGCATAACCAAAGCAAAACACAATACTTTCCTTCCATAGTGCTTCTGAGACTTCTTTGCCTTATTCTCTTCTGTTCTTTGGTGTCGCATTGCATATGGCTTTTGTAGCAGTCACATGGGACCGGACATCCTCACGGAAGGCTGGGTTTTGAGATGGGATGCCCACTTATAGCGGCTTTTACTAACCTGTTGGTGTCATGGGATATTTTCTTACTATATTTAAGTGATCTAATTGCCATATGTGCCACAAAAGCTCCTGTCACATATGCCGAATGGATCAATAGACTCGCATTAACCTAATACAGGTCAAAATAGTTATTTTGTATTTCATCGCAAATGCTGGTGAAATCATTTCTTTAGTGTATGCAATAGTGCCGAACATTGTGCTATTTCATTCAGAGGCTTAAAGTAAGAAAGTACAAGGCGTCTTACTTTTTTGTCTTAACCCCTTACCTCCAAAGCTAATTTTCAACTTCTTGACAAGGCCAAATGTTTACAATTCTGACCAGTGTCACTTTATGTGGGTAATAACTGGGGAACACTCCAATGAATCCCAGTGATTTTAAGATCTTGGTTTTTGTGATGCATTTTACAACGGAAAAATCGGCAGCATGTCAATTCTTTCTGCGCATTTTGCTGTAATTTTCTCTAATAGACCTCAGTGTTGGCTCCTAAGTATGCAGCACGTATGCAACATGCAATGTTCACACATTGCGTATTTACTGCGGATATGGCAGGAATTTTGCATGTGGCTCTGCTGCGGTTTTGGTCACCAGTGCAGGGTACAGCAGGCAGGTATGGACTGCCACGAACCTGCAGCCTCTTAGTTTTACCTGGCTGGTAATCAAAATACAGGTGAGCTCTTTTTTTTTTTATTATTTCTTGAAATGATTAAAAAAACAAAAATGATGTGGAGCTTTGCTGTATTTTTGGTTTCTAGCCAGGTACAGCTAGACATCTGGGGGCTGGAATACTCAGTTTGGGAGGCCCAAGCATACCGGGCCCCCCACGCTACAAATTTCAGCCTGCAGGCCGCCCCAGAAAATGTCACATTCAGTGAAGTGCGATTTTCTAATGCTATACCCGACTCTTCCAGCTGGCCTGTAGCAGTGGCACACTGGGTAATAAAGGGGTTAATGCTAGCTGAATATTGCCAGCTGGCCCTAAGCTCGAGTTTCAAAATGATGGGCCAATGTTAGACCTGGTCATTAGGAACCTCCAAGTATATAGTAAATAATACACCACACAGAAAAATCATTTTATTTGGAAACAGAACACAATCACAAGCCTCATTCCCAACTTTATTACTCCCTCACAAACCCTCCACGATCCTCTGCGATGACAGTTCACGGCAGGACCCGAAACTGAA
Organism: Allobates femoralis; assembly: GCA_033576535.1. Taxonomy (NCBI): domain Eukaryota; kingdom Metazoa; phylum Chordata; class Amphibia; order Anura; family Aromobatidae; genus Allobates; species Allobates femoralis. The sequence continues at coordinate 332,363,451 of JARQOC010000006.1, forward strand.
TGAGTTTTAGCTCCCGCTGTGAGTGGTGACATCCCAGTCTGAGTCACCTGAGGTCAGATAAAGCGACACGAGTCTCTGACCTGAGGTGAACTTTCCAGCATCACCGCGCTCACAGTGGAACCCGAAATTCACTAGTTTCACCATATTTTGAGAGCTAGAATTTTTTCATTTTTCTTCTGACTGAGTCATGTGAGAGTTTGTTTTTTGCTGGATGAGTTGTTGTTTTAGTTGTACCATAAGTGTTCGGAAAAAAAAACCCATTTTTTTTTATTACTTTTCATTCTGATTTTTGGGGGCACAATGAAAATAACAGGAACTCAAGATTTTTTTTTTTTAAATGTCCGTTCACTGTGCAGTTAAGCGATCCTACATTTTTTTTGTTTACCTCCTTCACACAATAAATAAAAACATAATATATACTTGCATATACAATTCTAAAAAAAAAATTTGCAGCACTATATTCTGACACCTATACCCTTTTTATGTTACCACTGACGAAGCTGAGTGGGGGCTTGTAAATTGCCAGACCAGATGACCTTTTCAAGTACCTCATATTTATTTACATTTGAAGAGTTCTTTGCTTTTTTTCCCAATTTTTTCCCCAGCCGTTTGAAGAAAAATTCTAATTTTTGCTATGTCTTTAGTGTTACAGATTTGTAGATCGGGTTGTTACGGATGCGGCACTACCAAATATGTATACTTTTTCTGTTTTAGTTTTGATATTGCATACATATTTGTATTTATTGGGGTATTTTATTTTTTCGTGATAATGTTTTATTGTTTTTTTTTTTTTTTTTTTTTTTTTTTTTATGCAATAGTTTTGCAATTTTTTTTTTAAACTTTTCTGCTAAAGACGCTAGCAATGGTAGCCCCCCCGGATCATCAATATACTAATGAGTGAGTGATACCATTTTATTGCACAGTCACAGGGTACATTTAGGACAAAAAGGGATAGTTAGAGTAGTAATAGGAAGGTGCAGGGACAGGTAGTGATAACCTGGGGGCTTAATCTGGGTGACAGGTTCACTTTAAGCTGAGCTCCGAGCAGCGATTGCGTGTGCACAATCTCTGTGCCCATAAGATATACTCGTGTTTCCATTTGCGGAACGCAGTTGAAATTGAATGTACTAGCATATCCCATGCCAGTAAGGGGTTTAAGCATTAGACTCTATATATGAAGAATGCTATTATATGACATCCATCAGAGATTATATACATTGGAGGATCTGTCTTAAGTGTTTCAGAAGTTGCTTGGAGGTTTAGGCCTCATCCTGATGTGAAAGTACCAGACCGTATTATCAGTGTGCTAGATTAGATCTTCATCCACTTTTACGATGTGTGTCTGTATTTACCACCAGTTTGGCATCGTTCTTGATGTGAAAAAAAACAAACAAAAAAAACCCACTTCTTCTCTCCTACCTATTAGCGTATGTGTACACGAACCACATGCCTCTGGACCTGTGGGAAGCCGCGAGTGAACGTAGGGACACCGCAGCCACACTGTGCCCAGAATCTGCGTTGGGTGCAGGGTGGCTTCTACCTGCTTCACCTGGTGGAGATCTGTTCCGACTCCGCAGCATTAAATTAACTTGCTCTGGAGATACAGAAGTCCGGCATCCCGCATCACAGCTAAAAACACGCTGCGGAGGAGAGAAGCACATCCACTGTGCTTGTACTGTACAATTCAGTGTTTTGGACGCAGCAGTAAGACGCTGCATCCAAAACGCTGCTAATCCGAATCATGTGCACTCACCCTTAGTGAAAAGTGCGTAGCACCACACCAAGATGCAAAATGGATAGCACTCGTATGTTGTCCGCTTTTGCTTTTTTTTTTTGGGCGATTGTGAACTTCAAATCTAATAAAAATCACACATATGTCCAAATTTTTGGGGAAGGACATTTGGAAAAGGCACGTGAAAATAAATTATAATGTGATCATGATCTATGCTTAAACATTGATAGAAAGGAATAGGTAAAATATTGGTGGGGGGTTCTATTGGGGAATTAAAGGACAACCATGACAAGTATGTAGCCGATTTGAAAAATGTGATGTTATATCAGCGCTCTAAACACTTCAGGAAACGGCTCTATCATAAATTACCTGTAGGCTTTATTAGTTCAGTATGGGATCCAGTCTCCACAACGCGTTTCAACGCACAGAGCGTCTTTATCAAGTGATGTAACAGTGATATTTAGACACAGGAACATATTCACTGAAAGTGCTTACAAAAAGTGTAATATATATATACCATATTTTTTCAGATTATAAGACGCACTTTTGTTCCCCCAAACTTTGGGGTAAAGTGGGGGGTGCGTCTTATATGAATATACGGATCATATGGCGCAGGGGATGGTGGGGGCAGCTCTGGAGTGTGCCCGGGGTCCGGTGTGCTGGCTGGGAGCTGCTGGAGGGAGCGGGAGATCTCCTGCTCCCGCTCATTTAATATGCACTGCAGCTATCCATCACCACGGTGCTGAAATCGCACCACGGTGATGGGACTGAGGGCACAGTGCATATTAGATTGCCTGCACCCCCCCCCCCCCAGTGATTACACATGCCTCCCCCATGCTGCATATGGCCTCCCAAGCTGCTGCCCATAATAAAATAACAACTACTCACCATTTCCAGCGATGAGCTGCTTGTCTCTCTCCTGTCTCCCTCCGTGCAAGCTGCTCCCGTACTTCCTGCTTCTCTGCCAGTAATGTGACTCTCTGCTGAGCCGGTCACATGACCGGCAGGGAAGCAGGAAGTACGGGAGCAGCTTGCACGGGGGGAGACAGGAGAGAGACAAGCAGCTCATCGCAGCTCATCGCTGGAAATGGTGAGTAAAATGTTTGTTATTTTATTATGGACAGCAGCTTGGGGGGCATATGCAGCATGGGGGGAGGCATGTGTAATCATAGGGGGCCATATCCAGCAGTGGGGGACGTGTGCCTGCAGTGGCGGACTTGTGCCAATCACTGGCGGACTTGTGCCATCAATGGGGGACGTGTGCCTGAAGTGGGGGACGTGTGCCTGAAGTGGGGGACGTGTACCAGTACTGGGAGACTTGTGCCATCACTGGGGGACGTGTGCCATCACTGGGGGACGTGTGCCAGCAGTGGGGGACGTGTGCCAGCAGTGGGGGACGTGTGCCAGCAGTGGGGGACGTGTGCCAGCAGTGGGGGACTTGTGCCAGCAGTGGGCAACTTGTGCCAGCAGTGGGAGACGTGTGCCAGCCATAAACCGATTAAGGGGGCCATATCTAGGATGGGGGGGCTATATCCCAGGATGAGGGACCATGTATCAGGAAGAGGGGGCTATGAGAGACATATACCCTATATGAATTTTAAGACGGACACTGGCATTATAAGACAGACCCCATTTAACATTAAAAAATTTTTTTTCTCTTTTCCTTCATTAAATTTGGGAGTGCGTTTTATAATCAAGTGTGTCTTATAAAGTGAAAAATACGGTGTGTGTGTATGTGTAAAAAATATATGTGCGCAGGACAACCCCTTTAAAGACTTTAGTATTAGACAACTCATTGTAAATTGCTGTTTAAGTTCCCATAATATTTTTTTGTGAGTTTCTGTATTTTTATTCCATTAAAGGGAATCTGTTAGGTCAACAATCCATATGTAACTGATATCATTTTCTAATTCCTCTAGTGAAGCTCTTCCTATTCATGTTATTTCTTTTATTTGTACTCCCCTCCTATCCCATGTAAACTTCCAAATAACAGATTCATTCCATATGTCAATCATAGTGAGTGATCACTTCTCTGCTGCCGACTCCCCAAGGAATGAATATTCATGCATCACTGCACTGCCCTGCCCTCCTCTGGTCTGTATGCTGTGTGTGGTCAGCTCTCTAGGCGCAGGCACTCATTGCAGACAGAGGAGAAAGGAAGGGTGAGAAGGTGTATGCTCTTAGCAGATGCACATCTGACATGTTCATTGTGTGTATCATGTGTGAGGCATGTGTAAAGTGTGTGCTCTGAGATATTTCTTTGTGTTTATATGAGCATATGTTCATTTGCCCAACAGATGCACACATTACATGTATGCAGGAAAACAAATGTTCGTATGAACAGAACTCTCACAGGCAGCACAGGCTAGTGATGTTACCTTAGAGTTGTAGCACAAAACACCTTCCCCCTCTCATCTCCCTCCCAGCAGCCTGCAGAAGCCTGAGATTCATTGTAACTTCAGCACAGAGGAGAGGGACAGAATACCAGTCTGGATAGGCATGGTTATTTAAAGTGTAAATGTAATTTCATTGGAAAAACAAAACAAAAACCAAGAAACCCAGTACTGCACTGGTTGTTAATGATAGGTCACATAGCAGCTAAGATAATTATTTATGCCATATCACCGATTTTCACACATTTTTCTGTGCTGTTTTAAGATCTGCATTTTCTGTCTCTGTGGGGTGGCCAGCAGCTCATAGCACTGTGTGTGTGTGAGAGCAGGCTGGTAGTGAGCTGTGTTGGGAGCCAGCAGTGTGGAGACAGATGACATTACAGAGAGCTTGTAGAGGAGTTTACAAACAGCTCTGTGCTGTAATGGGATACCTTGTCTCCTTGTGAGCTGCAGGCACACAGTGTAGGCCACGCCCTCTCTCCATTATCTACTCACATGTCCGCATTCACTGTGAAGATGGCCCTAGCACAGAAACAGCTTCACTTATAATGCAGTGGGGACACCTTGTGGAAGGATCATGAATGGTAACCAGACAGAATTTTCTAATGATCCATATTATGAAGTTTATTAAAATCACTTGCTCTACATTATTATTAAATAAAAATTTAAACGGTGGTTACACTTTAAATAACACAGACTGTGACTATTCACTAGTCCAGTCAATTACGTTTATAGCTGCCTGCTGGGTGTGAAGCTGCTTATAGCAAGAGAACTACACAGGGTACAGTAATGATTTTTACATATTCAGAAAGGTCTACTTAAGCACTATTCAAGGGTATCGTACTGAAAAATCACCTGACAGAGTCCCTTTAAATATGCAGCATCTTACAGTTCCAGCAAAGTGGATGGGTTTTATAGGAATTTCGTGCCCACTGTGCTTTTTGTTTTATGTATTGTAAACCGACCTGCAGTGTGTTTGAAATCCCCAACATCTTATGTTCTCTTGCGCGAACGCTGAGTTTTATGTGCATATTCTCCTCATAGAAACACATCAAATGCAGGAAATCTTCAAGTAAAAGACAGCATTTGTGTTTTTAGTGGGTTTCTGCAGTAGAAATGCTATAAAATTTAATCTCTTGCACAAGACGGTATTATTGTTTTCTCAAAGCCAAATACCAGAAATTATCAAAACAAAGCAGCTTTATTTAAAATTTGACATGCCAACAAGAGACCAAAACCATTGTCAGAAACAAAAGAACACATGTAAAACAATGCACTCAAAAATGAAAGTAACGGGGGAGTGTCCAGCAGCCGATGGCGCCGGACGGATTCTGAAGAGGCTCCACTGCACAGACCGGAGAAGCGGCATATTAACGGCCTCCCGATCTTCCTGATCACTTGAGTGACCGCCTACCACCTGGTCCGCACCCTGGACATGCCTCGAACGGGGTCCTGCCACCGGGAAACAGAGAGCAAACTCACGGACTTCTTCACTCCGGAGCCCCACAGAGATTCCAAGATGGCGCCGGCCGGGAAAGACTCAGCGTCTCCTTCCAGCACCTCCACACGTGCATCTCGCTCTCCCCGCCGTCCGGAGGAGCGCAGCAGTACTGTGAGTAGAGAGGAGTCCCCTCTAACTAAACGCTGCATGAGAGACATGTTGGGATCTATGAGGGACGCTGTGCTGGGGGAGATGCGCAGCATGATGGCAGAGATGAGGGCAGAGATGGCGGCACTAGGGGAAAGGACATCCCAAGTGGAGTCTAAAATGGCTGAATATGCATCAGCTCACAACAACCTAGCTGATAGCTATGACATGATGGACAGAGAGATGGGATCAGTACAAGCAACTCTGTGCCACCTGGAAGACGGGCTGCGCAAAAATAATGTAAAACTAAGAGGGGTGGCAGAGACGCAAGATGGAGAGGATCTCCCTGTGGTTGTCTCGGCTTTCCTGTCGGCAGCGCTCCCGGACGCGCTGCCTGGGACGCTGGAGGTAGTGAAAACATACAGGCTTCCAAAACCTATGAAACTGCCCAAAGAAGTCCCTAGAGACATTCTAATCTCCTTCCTGCACCCAAAAACGAGAGACATTCTTATACAAGCTATGAGAGCGAACCCTACTCTCCCCACACAGTTTGAAAAATCTGCGGTGTACCCGGACCTTTCACCGGGGACACTAGCCAGGAGGCGTGAATTTGCACCCAGCTGTCTACTTTTGAGGGAAAAGGGGATTCAATACGCCTGGGGCACCCCTGTGGCTGTGAACTTCCAGTATAAGGGAACTAGACACTCTTTCTCATCTCCCACCCAGCTACGCAGAGCACTACGTTCCTGGAACTTAGCGACATCAGGTGCAAACTCTCCACGCTCCCCAGAGGGGGGAGCCCACAGAACGCATCCCCGTGGTCAAAACTGAAGACGAGGAGGATTGAGAAGATTTGACTCCGGTCTGCGTGGGCCGGTCTTTGCCTCTTTTGGACAACCTTACAGAAACCCCACGCCAGATCCCACCCCAACAAGGGTCTCGGATGAATAGGGGTCTCCCTTCTTACAGTTCCAGTGACTAAGACAGACTCCGGTCACACTGAAGGGGAGGGCCTTATGAGGTTTTCTGATTCACCCCCGATAGTCTAGGCGCCCCAGGCCTGACTTTGTTTTGATTTACATAAGTGTTTCCCACTTCCCCCCTCCCCTCCATCCTTTCACCTCCTCCCCCGCCCAGTTCCCTTTTCTACATAGCCACCGCATTTTCCTCCCCCCTCCCCCCCTTTTTCTTCTCGCTTTTTCTCCTCCTACCCAGCCCTCCTCACCTCTTTCATCTCTTTCGCATTTTATTTTCTTAAACTCTATCTCTCGACTTTTTCTCTGGTGGCCTCTCCCCCTGGCAACTAGGGGCAGGTAGACATGAACAAGATGCTTTCAACTCAACCTGACACCTCTTCGTCACTATGTGTGGCCTCGCTCAATGTAAAAGGCCTAAACTCTCCGGTAACGCGCTCCTTCCTATGGAGGGAGACCAGGAGACTCCATGCGGATGTGATGTGCATCCAGGAAACACACCTTCTGGCTGAAGACAATTTCCGTGTGAGAAGTCCCTCCTTCCCACACATTTACTTTGCAAATCATAACGTGAAGAAAGCTGGGGTATGCGTGATGGTAAGCAATAGAGTCAAGTTTCATCTAAACTCAGTGGAGGCAGACCCATTGGGGAGATACCTCATTTTAAAGTGTTGCATCTCGGGGGAGCTGTAGTGACGGTTTACGCCCCGAATGTTGGACAACTGAGGTTTCTGAGATCTCTGTTTAAAAGGCTGAACCAATTAAAAGAGGGGTCCCTGGTGATTTGTGGGGACTTTAACCAGGTCATGGAGGTGAGACTGGACTCTTCGGCCCCACACGCAAGGAGGGTAAGAGAATTGGCAGGCTTGTGCCGGGAATTCAGACTTCACGACGTATGGCGGTACCTTCACGCAGAGGAAAGGGATTATACCTTCCTTTCCAACTGCCATAATTCCTACTCTAGGATTGACTTTTTCTTGGTAGGAGAGGAAGCTTTGCCCCGCTGTAATTCAGCCACAATTGGTCTGATCGCATGGTCGGACAACGCTCCCGTTACACTGGGGATCAGACAGGGGCAAAGGGGAGGATCGCCACGTCGTTGGAGGATGAATGTCGGACTACTATCGGACCAACAGACACTAGATTCTCTGGGTGGGAGTTTGGAGGAATTCTTCCATTTCAATGACAACGGCGCAATCTCGGACGATACCTTATGGGCTGCGCATAAGGTGGTCCTACGGGGACTCCTTGTTCAGAAGGCCTCTCAACAAAAGAGAGAGAGAGATAAACTTTGGAGGGAGTGGACTGAACAAATTGGGGTTTTAGAGAAATCAAATAAGGCTAAGCCTTCCCCCCAACTGGCCTCTCAGATTCTAAACTTGAGAACGAAGCTCAGAGCCCAGTTACTTTATCAACACGAATTAGGTTTACGGAAACTTAACACTCACTTTTACGCAGCAGGGGATAGAGCGGGTAAACATTTGGCCAGGAGACTTAAGAAGAGGGTGGCTCAATCCATGGTGACGTCCATGACATCCACAGACGGCAAGCAAGTTAAAGACCCGACTGGAATAGTGGAAGTAATGGCTGACTTTTACTCTAAACTCTATAACTTATTTCCACCGAAGAAAGAGCTGGGCTTTGTAGTCCGCGCTGACCTCAAGAAACTTCCAGTCCAGTAAAGGGTTAATCAGGTTCTGGTTTATTTGCCTACGCGTTTCGTGGCTTTAAATCTGCCACTTCATCAGGGCTATTCGCCTGATGATCTGGCTGCCAAGATTGTTGTACCTATTCCGTTGTGTCCCACTGGGGTACCCAAGCAAACTTCTAACTCAGCTACAAAGACAAATCAATACATTCATATGGGCGGGAGGTAAGCCCAGAGTCCAGAGACGCACGATGTATTTGAAAATGAAGGGAGGTGGTATGGGGTCCCAGATTACATTTCTTATTACAAGGCTACGATCCTAGAAGCTTCTAGAGCACTGTGGAGACACCAACCGGTGCTGGGCTGGACTCAATTGGAGACAGAATTGGCTCCGGGGGTTGCACCTGGGAGGCTTCTGGCTGGGGCTGCTCTAGCGCCAGTCAGGGTGTCTCACCCTCTGTCCACGATTCGAGCACTCCAATCAATGTGGGGGAAGATGCCAGATCACTGGTCTAAACTGCCTCCGGAGAGGATCCCGCTGGAGGCTTTTCAGGTGCACATCCCTTCCCTGAACCTTGCACCCTGGCAGGCCTCAGGAATTCATACCTTAGGGGACCTGATGAAGGACAGTAGGTTCCTTACATTTGACAGCTTTAGCAAGGACTGTCATGTCTTGAGACGTACCTACCTGCAATACTCACAAGTACGACATCTCCTTAATTCATCAGAATGCCTACACGACCTGAAACAGCCCATTCCCTCTCCATTCCAGTGTTTTCTATTCGCAGAAACCGCGATACCAAAAGGTTTGTCCTCGATTTACGACGGACTGCTAATACACAATTCCCCCACTAAGCTTCCATATATGGGGGCGTGGAGAAAGACCTAAATTTCCATGCAGACTTTGATGATTGGGAAGGGGCAATCAGGTGTGTATCTCAGACCTCAAGGTGCATTAATCATTTATAATCCCTAAAAAAGGTGCACTTACGTTGGTACACCCCCCCAGCCAGACTGGCCAAATTTGGCTCGGGAGTTTCCCCTTTGTGCTGGAGACAATGTGGTAAGAGCGGGGACCTGGCACCCATGTGGTGGCAGTGTCCCAAGATCTCCCAGTTCTGGGTGTTGGTGACCAGCCTGATGGGGATGGTAACAGACACGATCATCCCCCTGTCCCCTCAACTAGCAGTCTTACACATAGGAGCGGAAACCTACCCCCCTGTCACACGTCATGCAATCACTTACATCCTAATCGCAGCAAGACTTTGTGTTGCGGCATCTTGGAAAAATGTGGCCCCTCCATCTGTAGGTGACCTCATCAATAAACTAAACATAATCTTTTGTCACGAATATCACCTGGCAATGGATGCCCCGAGGCGGCGTTACGTTTTTGAAGCATGGTCCCTATGGGCAACACATCCGTCAGCCATACAACCACCTCCTTGAGGCCAGATGGGAGTTGAGGCTACCCCCCCCTCTTTATCTCCTAGCTTCTTTTCTTCCATCTTTCTTATTTCTTTCCTTTCTTTTACTCCTTCTTTATCTCAAATCTTCTCTCTGCGGACATCCCTTTACGCCTCCCCCTTAATAACCCCTATTAACCTCTGCTGCCCCCTGCCTCCCCCCCTTCCTTCCGGTTTCCCCCTTATTAATGTTGTAAAAGTCTGATTTCTTACCCTTCCCCCACCCACCCCTTGCACTATATCCCTCCCCTCCTATTACTCACCTCGGTCCGGATCAGTCAATGGACTTACGGCCTGGAGATTTATAGCTGCTGATGCTTTGTACACCCCACAGTCAAGCCTGGATAGGATTTCTGGACCCACTTAACTCAGCTACGCTGACCTACATAGAGGATCTACATTCAATAATAACTTACTTCAACATGCAGTGGAGTCCCAGATCCTATAATTTGACCTCTCTTCTCCGGGAAAGCTGTTATTGTTGTTGTTTTTTTTGACAATCTTTATACCCATACCCCCCCCCCCCTCTTTATTTCCCACCCCTTGAGTCTTCCCAACTTGCCCCCCTCCCCCCCCCCTCCCCTCTTTATTGGTATATGTTTTGTTATATATATTTTACTTACGACTACATTTATGTATGGATTATTACATACAGTCTTAATTTCTTCTGTTGATCATAAAAATATATTGAAGACAAAAATGAAAGTAACCTAATCTACATAATGGGTTCAGTAATGTTGTGGAAATGTAGTATAAGGCCACGTGTATATGGTGAGTGTTTGGTGAGCTTTTTAGCCTAAAGCTCCCGTCACACTAAGCAAGATCGCTGCCAAGTCACAAGTTTGGTGACGCAACAGCGAGGTAGCCAGCGATCTCGCTTTGTGACACGTAGCAGCGACCAGGCACCTGCTGTGAGATCGATGGTCGTGTCAGAGTCGCCTGGACCATTTTTTGATCTATAGGGTCCCGCTGGGCAGCATGCATCGGTGTGTTTGACAGGGACAAAGACCAAATACCTCAATACTACATGTCTGAGAAACAGGGTCCCAGCAACCTCTGTATCATTCCGAATCGTTGTTGCGTCACTGGTGAGATCTGACTATTTGACATCTCAGAGATCCCAACAGCGACGCACCAACGATCCCTACCAGGTCGTATCGCTGTCTGGATCGCTGGTGTGTTGCCAAATGTGACTGTGCCCTAAGGGTTCATTTAGATGAGCTACATAACAGTAATCCAGGGTTCTTAAAGGGATCCTGTCACCTCCAAAACGCCACCTAAGCTACCAAAACATTTCCCTGCAGCATCCTATCACTAATCTCACACTCCTTTTGTGTCCTAAAAGCATCCTGTGAAAGTGCATAAAAACGATTTAATACTCCCTCATTAGGGATTATAATTAGCAGGGGTTTATAGCCCCTAGGGTGTGTTCATTATGTGCCCTGTCGTCATAAGATCACGCCCTAATGGACGTGATTTTTCATTCATGTTCTGTTCAGGTGCCCTCCCTGCTCTGCACGGTGCTGGCTGGGCATTAATGATGCGATTAGCGTCATTTCCGGTCAGGTGACGTCAGTACACCCACGCCGCTGTGTTACACTTCAAGCACCGCATTGTGCATGCCCCCTCAGGGGGCGGGGCCAAACGGCAAGTTCTGACAAAAAAAAAACACCTCTGTTTAAATGCTGCTGAAGAGGGAGAGCATGATTGGCAGCGGTGGGCAGATTAAACATGCAGGGTGTGTGAATCTGCCCTTTGGCTCCTGCCCCTAGCCACCTCCTTAATGGCTGCAGCATGTAAGTTTTCTAAGTGTATTATCTCGATGTACAGGGCTGCTCAAGTGCTGGGGGACCCCTTGCCTGGATGCTGCAGATATGCTGCATCCAGTGCTGTAATGAGATCACCATGCCTGGTTTGGTGACAGGTCCTCTTTAAGACTCTCAAGTTACCTCAGGCTGGCACCATGCTGAGCTCAAACAGCTCCTGTGAGATCATATCTAAATCCTCCATTCAAATGTCCTCTGCTCTAAAAAACGTGTGCTTCAGAAACAGCCTACTGAGGACATCTTGTGGAAGTTTTTTTTAAAGGTGTTCCTTTCTGATTTCATTAATAAAGTATATTTGAAAGTTGATTATAATCATTTGCTCTACATGAGTATTAAATAAAAATTTAAAACGACAGTTACGCTTTAAGGCTGGCTTCACACTTGCAGATGCATCTGCAGCGTTTTGCAGATGCATCTGCAAGTATCAGCGTGCAGACCGCGGCCCCTATGTTTATAATGGGGCGCACCGCGGTCTGAAAGCACTCATTCATTCCTATATGTGAACCGTCCGCAGGCGGATGCCTGCTTACAGATCACACACTCCCGCCCGCACCATGGACGCGAGATGTCGCGTCCATGGTGCGGGCAGGAGTGTGTGATCTGTAAGCAGGCATCCGCCTGCGGACGGTTCACATATAGGAATGAATGAGTGCTTTCAGACCGCGGTGCGCCCCATTATAAACATAGGGGCCGCGGTCTGCACGCTGATACTTGCAGATGCATCTGCAAAACGCTGCAGATGCATCTGCAAGTGTGAAGGCAGCCTAAGAAATCTATACAGCATATAACACCATGAAGAGAAAAAAAGTCAACACTCCTCCTTAAAGTGATCAAACGTTGTATGTGACCCAAATTGGTAACAATAAAACCTGCAGCTCGCCTTGCAAAGAACAAGACCTCATATTGCTCAGTCGCCAGAAAAAAATACTATGGGTAAATGGTGGCACACACCAAAAAATTTTAGTTGGGCATTGCTGTAATCTCACTGACTGGAATAATCATGCTGCCATTTTTATCACACATTAAAGCACCACAACAGCGTGTCTTTCTTTTTTCAGCGCTATAGTAGTGCTGTAAATGGTAATCCTCTGCCCATAGTCTTATATTCAACCTCTGCTATTTTCATCCTTTTTCAGTACTGCTTCGGTCCCATGGTGCCTTCTCAACCTCTGGCTGGCGGGAAGTCCAGAGTTACATCACAAGTGCTTAAAATATCTCTATGAGAGCCAAAACGAGGCTCCCATAGAGATGCATTGAGTTGTGACCTCCGTTGTACTCCATGAAACACTTGAGCTGCCACTAAGTCACTTTTTTCTCTGCAGACCAACCAGAGTGCCACCGGAAAAGGATTAATATGGCAGAAGGTGAGTATAACACTAAGGTCAGGAGATTTACATTTAAAACATCACCACAGTGGGGCAATAAAAACCAAGCACTGAAGTGATGCTTGAAACAACATAAAAACGTTAGAATTTTTTTTTCACTGCTCCATCCCACTTGGAATTTTTTTCCCCATTAGTCAGTATATTGGTAAAATGACTATAAGAACAGGGAATATAAGAATTGGTTCTAAAGGGCTATGTGAAGTTTGCCAGCTTTCAGAATTTTTTTTTTTAAATTCCATATTGGGATATGTAAAATAAACTTAAAAAATTTGCACAATCAACTTACACTATGCACTATAAGTCACAGGAGATAATAGATGTGCCTATGTACTGTCTGATCCCCAGGTTTTATGAGAGCACTTCTATGTTCTTCTGTCTGCTTTTTGCTACAAGGGGTGGTCTGGTTGATATGAGCCATTTATTTTACACTTTTTATATGCTTCTAACACATCACTCAATTATGTTACTTGTAATTGATGTAGTAATTTTTACATGCACCTTATGTTTTTGTCACCAGGTACCTCAGCACTTTGGGTTGATGTGTATAATGTATACCGTATATACTTTTTATGGTTATTCATTTTCATTGCCGTATTACTTTCTAATGCTATATCGCTGTACCTATGTATATTTGCACTTTGCATTGAATTGTTGCAGGAAAAAATGCTGAATTCTAGCATCAGTTGACAAGTAGATAATTTGCTTTTTATTTCACTGGACTTGACGCCTTCCGTGGTGATTTATATATTGGAGATTTGGTAAGAGGCCTGCACTCACCATCTATAAGAATTTGTGCTTACTTACATTTTGGGCTATATAAATAAGCTACTACTAGCTGTAGTCCTTGGGTTACCAGAGATAGTAACTAACTGTTCTTAGCTATAACAAAATAGAATGGGTTAACAAAGTCTTACTTCCCTGTAGTGAGATACTCAGGTGGCAAGTGTAATACAGGGCCTATGTGATCCATAGGCTGTAAGTGTAATACAGGGCTATATGTGAGCATATACTGTAATACAGAGGGCAATGTATTAGATGCTGCCATAATACAGGGGGCTATATGTGAGCTCATGGTGTAATACTGAAGCTATGTGTGGCCTCCTGTTGTAATACAGGGGGCTGTGTGCAACCTCTGCTGTGTACTGACGCTGTGTGCGGCCTCCTGCTGTATACTGGGGCTTTGTGCGGCCTCCTGCTGTATACTGGGGCTGTGTGGCCTCTTGCTGTATACTCGGGGCTGTGTGCGACCTCCTGTATTCGGGCTGTGTCGCCTTGTTTACCGGGGGCTTGTGCGGCCTCCTGCTGCTATACCGGGGCTGTGTGCGCCTCCTGCTTCATACCGGGGGCTATGTGCGGCCTCCTGCTGCCTACTGCTGGCTGTGTGCGGCCTCCTGCTTCCTACTGTGGCTGTGTGCGCCTCCTGCTGCTACTGCTGGCTGTGTGCGGCCTCCTGCTGCCTACTGCTGGCTGTGTGCGGCCTCCTGCTGCCTACTGCTGGCTGTGTGCGGCCTCCTGCTGCCTACTGCTGGCTGTGTGCGGCCTCCTGCTGCCTACTGCTGGCTGTGTGCGGCCTCCTGCTGCCTACTGCTGGCTGTGTGCGGCCTCCTGCTGCCTACTGCTGGCTGTGGGTCTGTGCTGCGGCCCTCCTGCTGGCTCGGCTCTGGCTCTGCTGGCTGTGTGCGGCCTCCTGCTGCCTACTGCTGGCTGTGTGCGGCCTCCTGCTGCCTACTGCTGGCTGTGTGCGGCCTCCTGCTGCCTACTGCTGGCTGTGTGCGCTCCTGCTACTGTGGCTGTGTGCGACTTATGGCGTTCTCTGAGTCAAATGAGGTGGCTGTGCAAAATGTTGTGGTTGTAAATGCGACAGTACGGATTCCTTTAGTAGACACACACACTCAGCTTTATATATTAGATTAAAACTGAAAGATTAACTAGTAAATGTGGCCATCAAATAGAACTGGTTGGTGATAAACGAGGACTCCCATCCAACTGAGGGGGGACCTCCAAGTACTCTTGTAGCTAAATAAGGCTCTAACTGTGCCGCTTATCAGACTGTGTGGCAGGTTCTAGGATGCTAGGCCTTGAAGCAGAAGGCAGGTGTACTGTGCTGAGTGATTCATTGCAGAGAAGGTTCAGTTTGCTGCACAAGCCCCCATCCTTTTTGTCTAGCAAGTAACAACACGTCCCCTGCTCTATATATTGCTTGGATGTTTTTTTTATACTCCAAGTTCCTGCGAGATCCTCAAGCGTAAAAAAGAAGCGGCGCTGCCCTCTCCAAACCTGGCAGCCATTCTAGAGCACATTGCAGCAGAAAGCAAAGTCTGTCTGGCGAAGCCTCTGTGCCAGGAGGAGATTAATGTTCAGACCTGTTAGCAAGGGATATGGTGTTTGAAGGACGGAGATGCTGGCTCACCCCCTCCGTCTACACATGGCTTCTTCCCTCCTGAGACTCTGCTGCTTTAGCTGAGCTGAAGTTTGCTTATTGGATTGTAGGCCATAGAGATCATTAAAACACTGCAGGAAAGTATAGGGAACATACTGAGCTTAATGAAAGCGGAGAAAAGCAAGTGCAAGCATCTACACGCCTTATGTAGTGCCGCAGCTCTCCGTTATGTGATGTCACCAGTCTCTGCACTGAAATGTCACAGTGTTGTACCAAACGTTGGTGAACAACATTCCTATTAAGTCATATTAGGATGCACCATGTCCATCTCATAATAGAAAAATTTGGGTGAGCTAGCTGGTTCTTCCTTCATCGTTTTTAGCGCTTTGTTCATTGATATTTAGCACTCTGTTTTCCTTACTTTCTTATGGTTCCCTGCACCTCGTCGTCCTACAGTAGTTGCATGTGCCCAGAACACAACCCACAAGCTGTGACTGTGGCTGCCGCAGGGCCTGACACACCTCGAAGACTGTAGGCAGCAGGGCTGTGGAGTCGGAGTCACTGCCCATTTTGGTGGAGTCGGAGTCGGAAGAAAATGTTCCAACTCCGACTCCTAAAATATATAATAAATTGGGTCCAGTAGTTCAATGCAGAATGTGCTGAATATTATTATTATGAATTATTATTATGTTCTATATAAATATCTTGATTATTAGGTCATTATAATGCTTATAGCGTAATGTTACCATTGACCTACAATAATTTCATCACTTAAAAACAAGCCGTGAATGAAGGAGTCGGAGTGGAGTCGGAGTCGTAGCCAGGAAAATTCAGGAGTTGGAGTCGGAGTTGGAGTCGGTGGTTTGATTCACCACTCCACAGCCCTGGTAGGCAGCATAAGTGGGGTTCCCCAACCAGAGAACTGGCCACTGTAATAGTGCTCCAATGCAGAAAAAAGGAGTGGTAATTACCTAGACACATTTGTGTGAATTCATATTAGGCCAAAAAAATGCTTCAAAGTAGAGCTGAAATGACTAAATATTAGGGACTCTATCACTCTTGGCTCAGTAGGACGCCCTGGTAGGAAGCCAAACAGCAACCAGAAAAAAAGAGTTAAACCACTCTGGTTTCTAGTAACGTCAATAGGAAAACCACTGCAAAACCATCTTTAAATTATGGTGCAAGGAATATTCATAATGTAATCGTAAAGGTCTCTGATCTATGTTATGTATAACAGTTACATTTCTAGCATTGGCAGGTAGTATTTTATATCGATATACAGTTGAAATCCTACTGCCGCGGAAAGTACTCTAATCTCAACAGTGTGAGCCGTTTAAATGCCAAGGTAAATAGTAGCTGTTGCATCTAAGTAGTTTAAGAAAGTTTTTTTTTTTCTTTCTCATCCCTTTGGTGCCCCATTAATGCATGAAACGGTTACTCAGTCCCATAGTTCTAGTAGATAAATATGACTATGTTGGTATAATATGAATCCTGAATATGACAGTAGCCAATAATAATTGTATTAAAGTATATACCTATGACCAGTTCAAGAGGTTGGTAAAGGTCTTTTTTTTTCTATTTGGACACAACGCCCCCCTGAGGCCGATTTAGACGGTCTTAAAATGTGACAAATTTATCTCAATAACTCCACGCTGTTTGCTAAATTTGGTGCACCTTAAGACTCTTGTCTAAAGATACCGTTACACGGTACGACGTTGCAGCCATGTCAGAAGCGATTCTGCGGGTGCGTGCTCGCTTCCGACATTGCTGCCTAGGTGTCACACTGGGAGATGTTGCCTGCAACGCCACTGTGATGTTGCAGTAGCTATCGCTCGCTGGGTTGTGCACAACCCAGCGAGTGATAACCAATGTTGCAAATAGGCGGCATCGCTAGCAACATCACTATCGCGGTGTCACACGGAGCGATGTTGCAAGATCGCTGTATCAACATCGCCAGGTTTACCAACATGTTGGCAAACCTGTGAACTGCGATCCAGCTATTTATCGCAGTTGCATTGTGCTGTCACACAGCACGATGCACCTGCAATGTCGCTGCAACATCGATGAAGCAGGGACTTTTCAGCAATATTGTGCAGTTGTGACGGTACCTTCACTTGCACCTCTTATTATGTGCCTTGTTTTGCTCTAGTAATTTGCATCAAAATTTCTTTCTTTTTTTATATTTTTTTTTAGGTCACATCGTTTTCTCAGCCAAACTGCACCACCTTTTCTTTAGCACATGCCCCATTGTTCAAGAAAGTTGAAAAAGTGTCTGAAAGATACAAAATAAGGTGCATGTTGTGTTCTACAATTTTTGGCACAAAATGTGCTTAAATTGTGGAGCATTTAACTTAATATTATGAATAGAAATGAGCTGCAATATCGGACACCGCATATGTGCACACTGTCATGATTTCCCTTTATTCCTCATGCAGGGGGGCAGTCAAGTGGGTAATTGCTATATCAATTTAGTCAACTACAGTCACGTAGTCTGCATTCACAACCTTTTCCTTTTAGGCTATGTGCTGACGGGCTAAAAGTAATGCAGAATTATCTGCATCAAACCCGCATCCACTTTTAGTGGCTATTATGCATCAAAAGTGTTGCGCTTTTGCTAGATAAATATCTGTGTTTTTGATGCAGAAAATTTTGCATCTGTCCTAGCTGTCCCCCCGCCCTGCTACAGGTTGCTTACCTTGCACACTGGCAGGCACTTCCAGGTTTTGGATGCGTCACACACCATGTGGGTTACCCACGTGATGTGTGACAGTGTCGGAGCTCAAAAGTGCCTGCCAGAACACAGGGTAAGTGCATTAAGGTATTGACATGCCACTTATTTTTCTGGATCAAAGATCCCTAAAATTCTGCAGCTATTAGGCTGCAGTAAAAAAAAAACCACAGACCTTGGCACAGCACAGATAAAGTCACATTGATTTTGCCAGCTGTCCATTATACCATGCACTTTTGCTACACATTTTTACAATATGCAGCAAAAGTGCCAGTGTGAGAACAGGGCCTTAATGTTCCCATAGTCCCCAATTCACAGGAAATGGGTAAAAGTGTGTTCTTATGGTCTGTCTCTGACAGGTACCGCAGCAGACTGTGTTTTCTTGTATAGAGAAACCCTGCAAAAAAAAACTTGAATTTCACGTTTTTGTTTTCTTTTTGAGGGTTTGCATCCGTTCATGTGAAGAACATGGCCTACAACTGTGAACATTTAGTTTTCTCCACAACTTGGTGGTTTCAAGAGTTGCTTTTGCAGTATACTTTGGGTCATTGTCTTGTTAGAAGGTGAACCTCCATTCCCATCTTAAAACACTGACAGACTGAAACAGGTTCTACTCAAGTATATCTCAGTATTTCGCACCATTCATCTTCCCTTTGATTCAGACCATTTTCCTTGTCCCTCCTGTTGCTGGAAAAGATCATCACAACATGATTCTGCCACCACCATGTTTTACGGTCGGGATGGTGTTCTCGGGTCATCAGCCGTTTTTGTTTAGCCCCAGGCATAGCATTTACCTTGATGGCCAAAAACTTAAATTTTGTGTTCTCATCTGAGCACAGCACTTTGCTCCCTTACGGTAGTCTCCCACATGTCTTTTTGGAAAACTCAAGACGAGTCTTTGAATTTTTAAGTGTAAGGGCTCGGACACACTCTGCTACTTACATGCAAGTCTCTTGGACAAGACTCGGAAGAGGCTGGAGCAGTGACCTTGAACGGCCTCTCCATGTCTAGACAGGGAATGACAGCTGCTTGTGTTTTTGTGCAGCATCACACTCCCCATCCAGAGAGGGAGAGGCCGTTCAGGCTCACTGCTGCAGCGTCTTCCGAGTCTTGTCCGAGAGACTCGCATGTAAGTAGCAGAGTATGTCCGAGCCCTAAGTAAAAGTTTTTTTCCGGAGACTCTTCCATGAAGGCCAGCTCCTTGTAGAGCATGGGTCAAGGAGGTTGTTTGGACATATACTCCATTCTCTGCTTCAGGGCTACCTTTTAAGGTACCTTCACACGCGGCAACATTGCATGCAATTTCACTGGCAATTTGCTGGTTGCAGTGAAATCATGGACACATTGTTCCATTTTGTTGCCGTGTACAAATGGAACAATGTGTCCATGATTTCACTGCAACCAGCAAATTGCAAGCAATATTGCCACGTGTGATGGTACTTTTAGGCTTTGTGCTGCCTCTCTGATTAATGCCCTCCTTTCCCAGGCTGAGAGTTTTTTGGGCATCTCACTTGCCAGGTTTGTTGTGGCATCATGTTCTTTCCATTTGATGATAATGAAAACTCACTATAGCATGAGGGTGACATGGTGGCACAGGCCCCTAAGTGGTTATATCGGCTCATGTTATTGATGGAATTCCAATGGCAGCTGTGTAACACGAACCGGTAAGAACTGGTTGTGCATCCATTTTCTGCTGCGGTGATTGGTGCAATAAGGTGCTGGAAGAAGAAGATTATGTAAAGGCTGACCTGTGCACCAGCTGTGCAGTTCCCCTGTTCACAAGCACCTTCCCACCCCACCCCCAAAAGCTATTTTTTTTCCTGAGTTTGTTGTGATGTTTATTAGAGAGGATAATCGCCCTGTTTATATTGGCTGGATTTGGATATTGGTTGAGTTACTATTTATAGTGTTGTAAGATAGCGATCACGGATCGGGATTGGGGTTCAGCCACTTGGTAGCGATATTCAAACAGAACAGTCGCTTCATTTAAATAAATTCATGTCGGTTTATTAACAGATAACACATAAACCGCATATGGTATAGTCCAAAACAAGTCAGCACCAGCCATGAGACACACAGTCCTCATTTCTAAAGCGGGTGTGCCCACACAGGTTTGGATACGTCTCTCACCACTGTATCCCTGTGAAGGTATCACAGCCTCCACTAACTGACCTCTTGGGGTATGTGCCCACAGGAAGGTTTAGTGGCGTTCAAACCGTCAGTAAACCGCTGGAAATTATCAGTTCTGAGCTCTGAAGTCTCCAGCTGTTTTCCGGCGGTTTTTTTCAGCGTGTGCACAGCGGTTTTCAGTCGGTTTTTCCAGCGGTTTTTCCAGCGGTTTTCTATGGAGGATTTTGTTCATGGAACCGATCAAAAACCGCTGAGAAGAATTGACATGTTGTATGCTGCTAAACCGCTGGGAAACCGCTCAACCGCGGGCAGATCCGCTCACATAAACCCACTATGTGTGCCACAGCGTTTTCTAAATTACATAGGGTTACTTGTAAGTCCTAACGCTGCTTAGGATTTACATAAATTTAAATAAAACCTATGCTAAACCGCCGGCGGTTTTCGCTGCTAAACCAACGTTAAACCTTCCTGTGGGCACACACCCTTAGTTGGCTGCTCAGGAACGCGGCTTGGCTGTGAACACCGGTCAGGATCTGTCAAGGTTCACACTGACTCCTGTCAGACCACAGCTCCAGACCTCATCTCTTCCCATGTGCTTCTGCAACCTTCAGGACCTGGGTTGACATCACATCCTGTGACCAGTCAGAAGTCACATGATATCAGCCCTGACCACACCCCTGGAGGAGGGGGCATGTGGATGGCTAGTCCCTCCCACACATCTGACCATCCCTAAACCCAGCCCATACAAATATACAGATTTGTGGGACAACATATCCCAGCAAACTGTCCTTGATTTAGATCGCAGACCTGTGTCTGCAATACATACCCGTCACTCCTAACATTGCTGGTTGGCCCAACACAGTGTCTATGTGTGTAATGTTTTATTTGTATATTTACAATTTGGTATATTGGTTACCGTATATACTCGCGTATAAGCCGAGTTTTTCAGCCCAAAAATTGGGCTGAAAAGTCTCCCCTCGGCTTATACGCGAGTATATACAGGACCCCCTCACTGTTTGGCGCCCCCACCTCAGGATGGCCCCCCACCGCATGCAGCGCTGCGCTCATACATTACCAGCCTATCGGCTGTCATCCTCCGGTGGCGGATCGCGGCTCCCGCCTCCGGTTTCCATCTTCATCTGTGTCTTCCTGCATGTCACATGACCGGCCTCGCGATGACGTCATCACGATGAGCCCCGGCCACAAAGCATGAAGACACAGATGAAGATGGGAGCCGGGAGCCGCGATCCGCCACCGGAGGATGACAGCTGATAGGCTGGTAATGTATGAGCGCAGCGCTGCATGCGGGGGGGGGGGGCATCCTGAGGTGGGGGCGCCAAACAGTGAGGGGGGCCTGGGGCTGCTGTGTACTACCCCTGGGGCTGGTGTGTACTACCCCTGGGGCTGCTGTGTACACCCCTGGGGCTGCTGTATATACCCCTGGGGCTGCTGTGTACTGCCCCTGGGGCTGCTGTGTACTACCCCTGGGGCTGCTGTGTACTACCCCTGGGGCTGCTGTGTATACTCCTGGGGCTGCTGTGTACACCCCTGGGGCTGCTGTGTATACCCCTGGGGCTGCTGTGTATACCCCTGGGGCTGCTGTGTATACCCCTGGGGCTGCTGTGTATACCCCTGGGGCTGCTGTGTACACCCCTGGGGCTGCTGTGTATACCCCTGGGGCTGCTGTGTACACCCCTGGGGCTGCTGTGTACTACCCCTCGGGCTGCTGTGTACTACCCCTCGGGCTGCTGTGTACTACCCCTCGGGCTGCTGTGTACTACCCCTGGGGCTGCTGTGTACTACCCCTGGGGCTGTTGTGTACTACCCCTGGGGCTGCTGTGTACTACCCCTGGGGCTGCTGAGTACTACCCCTGGGGCTGCTGTGTATACCCCTGGGGCTGCTGTATATACTGCTGGGGCCTGCATACCACTGGGGAGGCTGCTGTATACTACCACTGGGGGGGCCTATATACCACACTGCTGGGGGCTGTATACCTGTGCTGGGGTCCACCCTCAGCTTATACACGAGTCAATAGGTTTTCCCAGGTTTTGGGGGCAAAAGTAGGGGGGTCGGCTTATAAACGGGTCGGCTTATACACGAGTATATACGGTAATTTTATTTTTTGTTAACTCTTAATAAAATATCACAGACATTTTTCATCCATGTTTTAAGTTTTGTGTTTATTTAAGGTATTTGGTTAAATTAATCTTGTGCTGTCGTGGACTTGATGTTGTTCCGGGGGATCATCAGAGATTGGCTCTTTTTGCTTGTTGTACTTCTCAACAACTTTGTCTCTGACTTGTTTGGAGATCTCCTGTGTAGTCATGAAGCTGTTTGGATAGTGGTGCCTCTTGCTTAGGGTGGTTTCACACTAGCGTTTGTGTTTGTTGCGTTGGCATCCGTCCTAATGTGCAGGCATACAGATCCGCCACGTGTCCGTATATTTAACACTGAGGACTCGTGGACATGCGTAAGTATCAGTTTGTATGGGCATCCATCCCTCTCTGTCGTTTTCATGTCCCTGCAGAACGCAACTTTGGCGAGTACTGTGTGAAAACACATGGATTCCAATGGTGGCGCATCCTTCTCTCGATGCATGCGACCAGACACGGATTTGCCACCATTGGAAAATATCTCATCACCCATGTACCCCTCCACGATCCTCATCTTCTGTGTTCCTGAACGGATGCAGATCTGCTACATCAGAGACCAAAGGGAGGAAGAATGCTTCCACTTCCTGTGGCCTCTGCTCACTGTAGGAGTGAGCAGAGACCTGCAGCGTGGTAATCGGTGATTTCACTGAGGACACTGTTGCCATTGTAATCGAGTGAGCGGTTACTATGGCAACTGGGTCCTGGAGTGATCTCCGTTAACTCCCTGCTCGCCCCGCCGCTATCCCTACGGCTCCTGAATGGGCAGTGAAGATAGCTGCCGGCAAGAAGGGAGTAAGTGAGTTCACTCCAGGGCACCACCCGCTCGGTTACTATGGCAAGTGTCCTCGGTGACATCACCACTTACCACGCCGCATGTCTCTGCTCACTCATTAAGTCATCAGAGACCATGGGGAGCAGAAGCGTTCTTCCTCCCCATGTTCTCTGTTGTAGCAGAGCTTTATCTGTTCTTGAAGAGAAAAGACTAGGATCGTGGATGACTACGAGGGTGGGGAGGGAGTAATAAAGATGGTGTCACTAAGTGTCTGTGTTTTTATTTCTAACAAATTAAGTTACCTCTGTGTTGTATTTTTTTAACCCATTACTTGAGATTCCTAATGGCAGAGTCTAACTTGGCCCAACATTAAGAATTTCAGGGCTTAATACCAGTCGGTAAAACAAAGGTGGTATTTTAACCCCTTATTATCCAGCATGCCAACTGCCACCAGGGCTGCAGGAAGAGCCTGGTAAGTGCCTGGCAATGGTGCTTCTTATGAATGCATCATTTTCAGGGGTGGCTACGGGCTGCTATTCTTTAGTATTGGGGATCCTAAAACAATGGGCCCTCAACCCTTTGAGAATACCAGCCCTCAGCTGCCTAGTTTTACCTTGTCTGGCAATTAAAAATATTGCGTAGCCCATACATGTTCTTTTGCCAGCCAAGGTAAAATTAAGAAGCTGAGGGTGGCAGCTCGCAGCTGTCCGCTTTCACTGGGCTAGACTGAAAAATGCTGCGAAGCCCCACATTTTTTGTAAATTATTTATTTAACACCCTATGATGGCAGGTTGGTTGCCATATGGTAATGTGTGTGGCAACCAAGCACAACCACCGTCCAGATTGAAGAAATGCAGTCTGACTGCAACAACCAATCACAGCAGCTCTCACAGAGTGTAAGTGTCTGTGATTGGCTGTTGAAGGTCAGTGTAGTGATTATGCAAGTAGCTTAATGGGCAGCCTGGAAGCAGCAGTGGGACACTGGTAAACCCAATAAGAGAATTTTTTTCTCCTGCCAGACATGTCCTGGGCATGTGCCCAGAATCTTGGTCTTGGCGCATTAGACGGATTAGGACAAAAAAATCATTCAACTTCCCATAATTAAGCATGTGACTTGGGCTGGAGTTGTGGAGCCCACTGGGACGGGGTACTCGGTGCCGGACCGGTGTACTGCTGGGAGATGTCACGGCGGTCCTGGTCCGGGCCGTGTCCCGGGCCCGCACAATAAAATGGGGGTTGTTTACAGGGGATTTGTCAGTCGTGACGTCACCCACTATATGCGGCCAGTAATGGGGCCGCCGCTGCTGCAGAACCTCCGGGGATGATGGGATAGCAGCTTGGATAGAATAGTTCCTGTGGGCAGAACTGGGTTCCCCGGGGCAGTGGTAGTACGGTAGTAGTTAAAGTCTGTGAGGATGGTTATTGATGCTACAGGAGAGTAGGGGTAGCAGTAGAGATGATGAGAGTAGAGGTAATCGCAGTATATGAGGGCAAGTGAGGCTTCAGTATAAGGATCACACACACTCACGGTTTCTGTTGTTTTCCAAGTCTTTACTTGCAGATGGTATATCACAATATTGTCCACGGAGTCTGTACCAGGTTGCTCTCACCCTGACTGGGTCCTTGGCTTCCTACTTAAGCGCTGTGTGTGGCCCTGCTGCTGCTTGTAGCTGTACTGCTGGCCCTGTCTCTGCTCACGGGTACCAATATGCTGGGCAACTTGAGTCCTCTGTGTCACTGACCCCTCCGTGTTGCTTTGCTATGGTACAGTGAAGATGGTGGACCTTCACTATGTTGGTGTTTACTGTCCTGTCTGTCTCAGGCACAGCCTCGGATCCGTATCCGTCTTAAGCGCCTCTCCGGGGTTAAGTTTGGGGTAACTCTTTATCCTGGGATGTTCCTCTGTTCCTCTGTCTCCTTTCCTCAGACCTCTCAGGACCTCCACTTCTACTTGACTCTGCTCCTGCTCCAGACTCAAAACTGAACTAACTGTCACTCCTGCTCTGTGGTAAACAACTAGTGTGCAGGTGCCACCTAAACTCCTCCCACTTTCTAGTGTAGTGTTGTGTGGGGAGTAAACCTGTGTTGATGTTTCTGTGGCACATTAACCCTTGGGGTGCCACATTGTCACACTATCATATGATGTGAGAGGATCACATCACACTGCCCAGACTGTCGGGCGACTGTTCTGACCTGAGCACGACAGCGTCTTGTCTTTCTATGGTTAGGAGAGGCGCGGCCAGTCTTGACAGTAGAATGCGATTCTCGCACGTGTCTTAGGCCTTGTGCTCTCTTTTTTGTTGATCTGTTTTTGGTGTAGTCTCTGCACCAAAAACAGATCCTCTTTTTGCAAAAAAAGCATCACAAACGCATCATCAGTTTATGTTGCTTTTTTGCTCTGTTTTCGGGGACATTGACAGACAATTTCTTACCCTCACTGGCGATCCCACGGTGAGCCCTGGAAATCTCTTCCTTGGGCATCGGCACAGACCTGCGGGTAGTACGAGTGCTTACAAGACCTATCACAATGTGCTTCTCAGGCTGAGTCATATGGGCAGGTCCTGCCGATGCCCAGAAGGGAGACATTGCCGGGGCTCACCGTGGGATTGCCGGGGAGGGTAAGTAATTAGATGTTAGTATGCAGAAAGCACACAAGAAAATGGAGTATAAATGACGCTCATTATTTTCTGGATCCGCTTTCTGCACCACTAACGCACCAGTCAAAGAACTCTGACGTCTGCCAGCAAGTTAAAAATCCCATTCAGTTTGCTGGCAGACAGTATGACTGATCCGTTTTCGGTGCAGTTTTGAAAAGAAATGCAGCTCCAAATATGGATCAAAAATGTCCAGTGTGAACATAGCCTGACGCTAATGTGACCTCAGCCTTATGAGATTATTAGGGGCTTCACACCACAAGGGGTGAACACATGTACATGGCAAGTTTTATTTATTTTATCACATAATGTCATGTTTATCCCCTGATGCCTCACACACAAATCGGAGTACAAAAATTAACACAGGTTGTAATGTAACAAAATAGGTAAAAAGCCAAGGGAGTGAATACTTTTGCAAGGCAATGTAGTACATGTACTGCCTGTGTGTACATAAGAATTGTACTAAGGATTTGTCTGTGCACATGGAAGTGTGACTGTACCTTGTATACCAGCCATGATCAGGCTGTCTAAATGCATCAGACAGACCAGACGTAGTGTACATGTTATTGACGGGGGTGAATTTTATAAGAGGTGTCCCCCTATAGCATGTGTTTGTTTGTCTATATACAGTATTTATAGGATACAATTGAGTAGTTAGTGTAATGTCTGAGGTTTGCAAACCTTATGTTGATGTCCATGATGTATTATTTATACTAATACATAGGAGTGCATTTCCATGGAGCATAATAGCAAGCTGCGGTCATTGTGATCATTTAATTTACTTGTTTTTAGGCAAACAAATTACTGAGTTAGTTTAAGTATTACAACCTCAATCTGTTTGTATTTTAGATGTGGAACCTTAATTTATGATCATGAAAATACAGAAACAAGAGCAACAGGTTAGTAATCCTGTTTTTCGATGGTTGCACATTAATTGTTTATTTAAAATAAATACAAATTAAAGCAGAAATATCATGCACAAGTGCAGATTCTGAATTGTTCAGTGAACCAAGACAAATAGTAGAGGTTGCAGACTGAAAATGTGACTGTATTAGGATAGTTTGACACTGTCACCCGCGCAATCACACGAGCATCAGACAACTGATGACGAGGCTGTTGTCAACATGTGACCTGTAGTAGATAGTTAAGACACTGTCACCGCAATCAGCATGGCAGCATCAGAACACTGATACGAGGCTGGTGTCACACCATGTGACCTAGTAGGCTAGGTTAAACACGTACCCGAATCACCGAGCATCAGAACGCTGAGATAGGTGGGTTGTCACACAGGTGACTGTATTAGATGTTAGGACACTGTCACCCCGCCAATCGCACGCACATCAGACAGCTGTGAGCTGGTACACATGTGCCTAGTTAGATCAGGCTAAGACACTGTCCCTGCCAATAGCACGCAGCATCAGACATGAGAGGGGGCTGGTTAGTCACACCATTGGTGACCGATTGATAGTTGACACTGTCACCCGCCAATCAGCACGGCAGCATAGAAGGTGATTGGAGGCTGGTTGTACACACTTGGGGCCCTATTAGATAGTTAGACACTGTACCGCGCCAATCAGCACGCAGCATCGACACTGATGATGAGGCATGTGTCACACATTGTGACCTATTAGAAGTAGGACACTGTCACCTGCCAATCAGCACGGCAGCATCAGACACTGTGTGAGATGTTGTCACACATGGTGACCCAGTAGGCTATAGAACTGTACCTGCGCATACTGCTCCGTGCTGCAGAAAAATATAGATGGCCTAGCACGCTTGTACGATGTGCCGGTCGTACTGCACGTCCACCTTCTATTGATTTCAATGGGAGCGGATATGCAGTACCCAGCTGTGGCCACTATACAGTTGATGCAGTTGTGCTGTGCATCTGCACACCTAAGTAGTTTCTGTAGTCGGCAGCATCAGAAGAGCTGATGATGGAGGGCTGGTTGTCACACCATTGGTGACCTGTCCTAAAGATAGCTCATTATTGTTTCAGTTCTGGACAACCTCTTTAATTATTTTAACAAAATGTTTACCGCTATACATATATATGTATATTTTTTTTTTTTTTTTTAAAGCTCAGAGATGGGCTTAAAAATAAATGTAATAAGACATCATTATGTTTCAACTCTGTCTGGTCTTGCGTTGTCTCTTTATTCTGCTGCCCTACTGTCTCAAGCGTGGAGACAAATGATTGCTGCAGCCAGGCACTGTCAGGGGCAAGTTACCATTGTGGCCAGTGATACCTGTCTACTTCGTAGGGGAGGTGCTTTTGCTTGCTTCAACCACTGTTACTCAAATTCAGCCATGATATTTTTTTAACTTCATCACGACCCCATTGTAATATATTGATATTTCTGCAGGTCATCCTCCCATTAAGCTCATATGGTTGTGGTGACATTACCACAGGTCCTTCTACTATTTTGCTACACTGAGCTCTGCCCATGACTGTGACATCACCATGTACCCTGTGAGAATGGGAGCATAATTGGTGAAGCTCCGCATTGGAGAAGTGGTGGTAGAGGACCTGTGGTGCTGTCATGGCCATGTGACCGTAATGGGCAGATCTAAGCCTACATGTCCTTCACTTCAGGCCTACTTAGCTCCACCCATTACAGTCTCATGGCTGTGACATCCCCACAAATCATTACCTCAGTTCTGCTATATTGACCGCCTGCAGTGGGGAAGCATGACGAAGTTCAAAAAATATGGCTGAATTTGAGTGACAGTGACTGTAACAAGCAAAAGCGCTTTCCCTATGACTGAAGCCAAGGTATGTGTGTGAAGCCACCGGGGGTGGCTTGATATCGCAAAACGACATGACAGGTTCCCTTTAAAGATGCATTTCCATCTTTATGGGATGTTCCCCCGATTTGCCACATATAGATATAGTTTGTACTTTTAGACCTTCTTTAACAGAAGATAGGGGTCCTCTGATTCCCATGCACCGATTCACAATGGTGTCTGTCCTCATTGATTGCTTAAGATGCAAGAAGTTGTTTTGTTTGCACATGGCCAGCTTTCTTGATATAAATGATAGCTTCCACAAGAACTTAAAGGGAACCTGTCGGGTTGTTTTTGCCCCCTAACCTATAACAACCTGTCCCTGCACCTTCCTAGCCATCCCTGTCTGAGCTAAAACTGTACTACAATGGTTGTAAAAAATGAGTTTGTCACATCCCTGCATGCTAATTAGATTAGTCCTCTTGACTACTGTATGTAGCCACTCTGGGTATTCTCCAGGGCTCCATCTTCTCCCTTGCTGCATGTTTATCACACCTGTGATAATAGAATTCTGAGGCACGTTCCCGGCTCCTGAATTCAAATCTCCTTGTGTGCAGGACGCCGCGGCAGCGTCAATGACAGCTACTGATCATGCACACTGGGCATTCTGAAGCCGCTCGGTACACCTCGCAAGGAATACCAATGTGCGTGTGGGATGGGATGGCCATGCATTCAAAAGGCTGCATGTGAGATGTGGTTGGCCCAAGATCCCCAGAGTTAAGTTGCTGCTAATCCACTCTCTGCCCTTGTTCATCAAGGTATGGCAACCCTGCCTCTAAAGAATTAAGATGGGTACATGGAAATACCCAAATTTACCCACCCTCTGTGTGTTGTTCTTCATAATTCTTTCTGGTAAATTGCTTTCATTGTCATATGGTGAAGCATGATGTTTGATAATCCAAGTTTCTGTTTGTTTTGAAAAGGAATGGGAAACCAACACCGGTGTAATTAGTTTGTATAGTTTTTCTCTTGGTAACTTGAGTTGATCCATGTTGATTGTATAAGTGATAATTGTTTAATATTGCTAGAAATTCCGAACAGCAATGCTTTGGATATTAAAGCCAGCCACCTAACAAGGTTTGGTTTTCTATATAAAGTCCCATGTGCTGTAAGCACCTCCCGCCATTTAAAGGGAGTGTATCACCTATTTTGTCTTTAATTATTAAAAACAGCCAGTGAACCATGAAGATAAATTTTTTCCTAATCTATTTTTATATCATTGTAGATTTTTTTTAAATAATATTTTTTGCACAATTAAGGGACAGATGTGCCTTAGTTTCTGTTAACAGCATCTACGAAGATGTTTTACTGCAATTAAATACACAGTAGAAAGCAATAGTCAAGATCTGACTCCTCGACATACTGAAGAACTGGATACATACAAACCAGGAATAACTCGTTAACCTCTTCAGTAGATTATTCTTGGCATGCTCTATGGTCTTTTCTGATGTCATTATGTAGGCTTTGGGAGGAGGTGAGCTGTGACTATAATTGATTGTCTTTGATCCTGTGTCATGTATTATCGATTGTCTTTGATCCTGTATTGTGTATGGAGTATAGAAATGATATCATTGCTATCCTGTCTGAGAGGACTACTGACAGTGATTTACAGAACAGGATGTACCTGCCTAATTTTAGACTCGATGGTCAGAGTGAGAATTGAAAAAAAAATAGTGAATATGGAAAATTAAAAATAATATCACTGAAATGTTTTTTTTAAACATTAGATATAGAAACGTGATTCAAATATTATGCCATTATCTGATGACCCACTCACTGTTCATTTGTTCTGTTTCTGTCCTCACCAGCTACCCAACCTGAAAGCACTTAGCTACTCACCAATGTCCAGTGCCTCAATATCCTGTGAGCGCCAGGTACTTGCCCCATTTTCTGAATCCAGCCTTGAAGATTTCCACCCTGTTACTCTTTTGGACACCCCAACTCGACTCCTCTCGGAGAGTGAACTATACCCTGGACAGGAGGACTGTGAACTCAGCTCAGTGACTGATCTGAATGGGATGGAGGACAGTGGAGGGGGTGGGACAGGTGTGAAGAAAAAACGGAAAAAAAAGGAACAGGGGGAGGAAAAGGAGATTAAACCAAAGAAAAAGAAGGAACCCAAGAAGGAGAAAGTCAAAGAAACTAAGAAACTAAAAGAGGCCAAGGAACCCAAGCAACCCAAGAACCCCAAGGAACCGAAAAAACCTAGAAAGCCAAAGGAGCCAAAACCTCCGAAAGAGAAGAAAGCAAATTCAGAAACTGTTTCGAAACCCAAATCTAAGAAAAGGTGGGCTTGTCACTTATGTTTTCTAAGCTCAGCGTGTGGGAAATTTTCTAATCTACTACTGTTATTACACTGCATATAAAAATGTCAATGGCAATAATTTACATTTTGCATGCCAATACTGGTATTCAGGTTATATACGTCTGATTGCCTATAGTGGAAGTGTAGTCGTGGTTTCTTACATTTTTGGAGATGTTCCCTAACAACTGTGCTTTGGTTGCAGTTTTCTGACAAATGGGCAAATACATTCTCAATGCACGTTATTGTTGAGATATTCTGAACCTTACAAATATTCAATCCCCAGCTCATCCTGTTGGAAAAAGCTTCACAAAGTATACTACTAAAGTGTTACAAAGCCACCAGGCAGCCGTCCGTCCACCCACTATACTTTGCCTAGTTTTGATATTGTGTATTTGTTATGTATGCTTATATAGCACTATCATATTCCACAGCGCTTAACGATTATCTCACTGTCATAAGGGCTCACAAGTATAATATATAATACGTATAAGATTATTCACTAAGGGCCTTTCACATCAGCGTTTACGCTGATCGCAGCAGTTACGATAAAAGCCGCGATTACCGCATTAGGCCCTTTCACATCAGCGTTTTCGTAATTCGCGGCAGATGCGGTGAAAAAACCGATCTGCCGCGTTTGCCGCATAAGGGCCCTTTCAATCAGCGTTTTTTTAAATTGCGGCAGATGCGGTGAAAAACCGCATCTGCCGCAACTGCGCATAACGGTTCCACTTGCGGCACGGTTGCGGTTTTTCATAGGAAGTATAGGGGGACTTGCGGCAGATGCGAAGTGCGTATGCACTTGCGGCAGGTGCGGCAGAAAAAAAACCGCAGTAAGCGGTGAAAAAACCGCATCTGCCGCGTTTGCCCATAAGGGCCCTTTCACATCAGCGTTTTTTAAATCGCGCGATGCGGTGAAAAAAACGCATCTGCCGCGTTTGCCGCATACCGCCACACTTGCGGCGCGGTTGCGGCAAGCCTATAGAATGTCTGTGGGCTTGCGTAAGTGCGTATCGCACTTGCGGCAGGTGCGGCCGCAAAAAAAACGCGGCTGATCGCGGTTTTTTTCGCGGCCGCACCTGCGCAAGTGCTGAAACCGCACTTGCGCACACTACCGCAAGCCCATAGACATTGCATGGGCTTGCCGCAAGTGTCGCGGTTATGCGGTAATCGCAGCAGATGGGTTTTGTCACCGCATCTTCCGCGATTTAAAAAAAACGCTGATGTGAAAGGGGCCTAACAGCCGCACTTGCGGTTCACTTGCTGCAAGCCCCATGCAATGTCTATGGGGCTTGCGGCAAGTGTGTACAGTTGCGGTTTCGGCACTTGTGGCCGCGAAAAAACAAGCGGTCAGCCGCGGTTTCCCGCGGCCGCATCTGCCGCAAAGTGCCGAAACCACACTTGCTGCACCTGCCGCAAGCCCATAGACATTGCATGGGGCTTGCCGCAAGTGAACCTCAAGTACAGCCGTTATGCGGTAATCGTGGCAGTTGCGATTTTTTTTTCACCTGCAACGGTCGCGATCAGCGCAAAACGCTGATGTGAAAGCAACCTTATATAGCTTTCAATAAATAAAGTTTTGAAATCGCACTTAGCAGTACACTCTGTTAACCTTTTGCGCTGCTCCTTGTAATTATCTTGCTGAAGAGGGGACTCCGTTATTATCCATATGGTGGTGCTCAACGTTAAATGGCAGTTCATCTAAATACTCCAGTCGCAAGTATCATGAAAAAACAAGAAGAACACCTAGGTACCATATTTTTAGCTTTATAAGACACACTGAATTATAAGACGCACCCCAAATTTAGAGGAAAAATATTAGGAAAAAAATTGAATTTAAAATGGGGGGTCTGTCCTATAAACTGGTACCTCTCATATGCAGTGTAGCAGTTCTGGTGGGGAGGGGGGTCACAGCAGGCAGGATAATAGCAGGCAGGATCCCAGCATGGCAGGTTTACAATAGGCAGGGTCATTGTACCCAAAAAAACACCCACTTAAATGTAGAATGCTGGGCGGTGGATAATGCACTTAACTAGAAATAAGGCAACTGCGGCTGCCTGACCACCGCGTCATCACACTATTTATGGTCACATTATGTTCCTGGTCACATGACTGCTGCGTCGTCGTAGGCTAACAAAACCCTGTGACCGTGGCATTATGGCAATCCTCCCTCGCAACACCGACACATAGCACAGTACTTAGGCGGCAGAGGGGAAATGCAGGAGAGACCCATCCCTATTCGCTCAGGTGCCAATCATAAAATAGGGTTTCATCACCAGTTGCTAGGCAGATTTCACACTACTGAGAAAAACACTCAGTTATAATAACCTCCTTCTTCCAGCCACAAGCCCCCCACATTATTGCCCCATCCTGTCACCACCGGTCCCAGTAAATTGCTGTTCGGATTATAAAACACACGCCTTTTCCCCCATTTTACTCAATTTTGGGGAAAAAAGTGATCTTATATACAGAAAAATAATTATTTTTTATTCAAATTCTTTAAAATTTCATGGTGGTACAACAAGGGGACAATGCAGATGACGGACAACAGCGTTTTCTTGTCGTCCAAATCTGGGAGACCCTGACATTGGGTGTTATATGCTGCCCCCTGGAGGTCACACCAAATATAGAAGAGATTTACTCCTCCTTCTCCCCTGCAGCATATACGCCCTCTACAGGAATACTGTCAGTTTGTTATTTGGTGTTGTTGGAGGCACATCTCCACACTGAAGCTCCTAGCTACAGATGAAGTTTAGGGGACCATCGGGGTCCCCCGGCATGGGCCTTCGGCCCCATATGCCGTGCTCCCTCACCATACTCTTTCAAAGAGCCTCTGGTGAGGTGGGAGCCGACTGAGGGGTTCACAGTTCTCTGTGCCCCTGGCCAATACACAGTCACTGTGTGGCCCCTGTGACGGAGTTCAACTCCCGGTGGTCACAGGTGAAGGATGCATGCTCCACCACAAGGTACCGAGCTGGCCCCCTATCTTCTCCCCCTCCGGGGATCCAGGTATGTGCTGTGCACTGGGGGCCCCCTGCATCCACAGCAGGATCCAGAAGGACCTGCTGTAGTATCCCTGCAACAGGCCCTAGCCAGGCTGTAAGTCCTCCAGCAGTCCCTCCCTGCCTGTCTTAGCACAGCAGGGGGACGGGACATAGGACTCAGGGCATGGGGCTCCGTTTTCCCGCATCCGCGGGCGTTTTCGCGGGACTTCCGCGCCGGACCCCTCACGCAGGCCGGCCGCGGCCTCAAATTTAGTCCCCGGCTTCGCCGGAGGCCTAGGCCGCGATTCCGCCCCCTGCTTGTCTATCAGCAGCGGGGGGCGGGGATTTGCTCTGAATAGCCCTGGGAGCTCAGGGCTTGGTCTCTGGCCTCTCCCACTCACTGGGCTCGCCCTCCCCCTCCTGTGTACACAATGGGGCCACAGAGCCCGCGTTTTTACAGGCCCTCCCCTCTCTGACTCCCCCTCTCTCTCTGTGGGGGCCATTTTGGCCTCATTTGCTGCAGATTCACACGTGCTGCTGGGAGAGCTGCTGGGAGACTCAGACTTGGGATCAGGACTTGAAAGTGCGGTAAGCCACACCATTGGTGTGGATTCTCCTCTGTGGCATATCCCTGCTGCTTATTCTGTCTTTTTGGTAGTTTGTACACAGGACTGGGTCAGACTATGTCTTCTGCAAAGAGCAAGGGTAAGGCCCATAAGGCTGCAAAGTTGTATGCAACTTGTACAGTGTGCAAAGTCACATTGCCTGCGCAGAGTGTCAATCCCCTCTGCACGACCTGTGAGCAGCATGGGTCGCCTGATCTCCCTGGCACCCGGCCCCAGGTGGATGTCCCTGCCCCCTCTGGGGATCAGGCCTCTGGGCCCCCGGTGTTAACACCGGCCCCTCAATGGACTGACGTCTTATCTCAGTCATTGTCTGATTCAGTGGCCCTGGCTGTGTCACGAGCTATGTCGCAATCCGTAGCCTCCATGACTAAGTCCATTATTCAGGCCATTAACCAGAGTCCGGACCAGGACATGGAGGGTTCCTCCTCGGCCCCGGGTCCGTCTCTTATTCCTGGGCGTCACGGACTCTCTCCGTCCCTTGGGGAGCCCAGCTCCAAAAGGCAACGCCGAGACCCTTCCCCCTCCTCGCCCAGATCTCAATTTTGGGCTCCTCTGGAGGAGGGTGAGGAACAGGACTCTTCCTCTGATTCAGAGGCGGCCTCGGACTCTGTCCCGGAAGGGGACGTTCTGGCCGACAATATTGTCTCCATTATTAATGACATTTTAAATATTCCTGCTCCCGACACTCAGTCTGAGCAGCGAGCCAAAGTCTCACTCAGGGATCCGAAAAGACCTGCCAACATCTTCTCCGATCACCCTGACTTTTCAGACACGGTGCAAAAGCCTAGGGCTTTTCCGGCCAAACGTTTTATACCAAAGTCCACGGATCCCAAGTATCCGTTTGCCCCGGCAGTACTATCGGGCTGGTCTCAACCTCCTAAGGTAGACCCGGCTGTAGCCAGATTGGCTACTAGAACCACAATCTCCATTGCCGACAGCTCGTCTTTAAAAGACTCGGCAGACCGTCAGGTTGAACTGTTGACCAAGTCTATCTATGACGCGGTCGGCGCTGCGTTTCCTCCCGCCTTCGCAGCAGCTTGGTCTCTTAAGGCACTCTCTGAGTTCACAGACGTGGTCTACGCCAAAACGCGCCATACAGTTCCTGAGGTGTCTCCCTTTCTAGACCAAATGGCAATGATCTCGAAATATGCTCTTAACGCCGTGCTGGACTCAGCCGGGCGTTCCGCAGTGGCTGCCGCCAATTCCCTCGCCATTCGGAGAATTCTCTGGCTCCGGGAGTGGAAAGGTGATGCCTCTTCCAAGAAGCATCTCACAGGGATTCCCTGTACCGGGGATCGTCTTTTCGGGGAACGTCTTGACGAACTTATTAAAGACACAACAGGAGGCAAAAGTACTCTTCTGCCCCAACAAAAAGGCGGAAAACCGGCGCAGCAAAAGTCTGCCAGGTTCCGTTCCTTTCGCTCCTTTCGTTCCCCTGGCTGGTCTTCCAGATCCTCGACCAACAGACCGTTTCGTTCCGACAAGACCCAGTCCTCCCGAGGCCAGGGGTCTGCCTGGCGCTCTCGCCAACAAAAATCCTCTAGTCAGAAGCCGTCCAAGACTGCCTCTGCATGACTCGCATGGCTCCGGCTCCGCACCCAGAGTCGGGGGCAGATTGTCCCTCTTTCGGGACGTTTGGCTCTCCGACGTTCTAGATCAATGGGTGCGAGATATTATCTCTCACGGCTACTTCATAGAACTGAACTCAGTTCCCCCAAGCCGATTCTTCATGACGTCTCCCCCTCCCGCAAAGATCCACGCGTTTCACCAAGCGCTGGAAGCTCTGAAGCGGGAAGGAGTCATTGTCCAGGTGCCACCCGGGGACCGGTTTCAGGGATTTTATTCAAATCTCTTTATTGTGCCCAAGAAGGACGGGTCCGTCCGCCCTGTACTGGACCTGAAACTCCTCAACAATCACGTCAAAGTGAGGCATTTTCGCATGGAATCGCTTCGTTCTGTGATAGCCTCAATGTCTCAAGGGGAATTCTTGGCATCCATAGACATAAAGGATGCATATCTACACATCCCAATCGCCCCAGCTCACCAACGGTTCCTGCGCGTTGCGATTGGAGACGACCATTTCCAGTTCGTGGCTCTCCCCTTCGGCTTGGCCACCGCTCCACGAGTATTCACCAAGGTGATGGCCGCCGTAGTCGCGTTACTACACTCACAAGGTCTGTTGGTCATCCCTTACTTGGACGACCTCCTGGTCAAGGCTCCCTCACAGCAGGAATGCCAGCAAGCAGTGTCTGCGACTTTGTCGACTCTCCGGAGGTTCGGCTGGATTGTCAACCTCCCGAAGTCGGTTCTCGTGCCCACCCAGAGCCTGGTGTATCTGGGCATGCTGTTCGACACTCGTGCTGCGCTGGTACTTCTGCCTCTCGAGAAGGTAATCTCTCTCCAAGCAGGTGTCCGCTCCATCCTCCCACCTCGCTTGTTCTCCATCAGGCATCTGATGCAGATCCTGGGAAAGATGGTAGCTTCAATCGAAGCAGTACCATTTGCACAACTCCATCTGCGTCCCCTTCAGCTGGAGATCCTTCGGGTCTGGGACAAGAATCCGAGGACCCTGGATCTCAAGATTTCCCTGTCCCCCGAAACAAGGGAATCTCTCCAGTGGTGGCTGACAGATCAGTCCCTGTCTCAGGGTCGCTCCTTTCTCCCACCTGTTTGGGCGGTGGTCACTACGGACGCCAGTCTCTCGGGCTGGGGAGCGGTGTTTCTTCACCACAGGGCCCAGGGTACTTGGTCTCCATTGGAGTCCTCCCTTCCCATCAACATTCTGGAGATCAGGGCAGCGTACCTGGCTCTCCTAGAGTTTCAGCCGCTCTTATGCGGCCGCCAAGTGAGGATCCAGTCGGACAACGCGACGGCCGTCGCGTACATAAATCATCAAGGAGGCACTCGCAGCACCTTAGCGATGCTGGAGGTTCAAAAGATCCTGTGCTGGGCGGAGGCCACAGGCTCCGCCATCTCCGCGGTCCACATCCCGGGGTGGACAATTGGGAAGCAGACTATCTCAGCCGTCAGGGTATGGACCCGGGCGAATGGTCTCTCAACCCAGACGTGTTCCAAGCCATTTGCAGGCGGTGGGGGACTCCGGATGTCGACTTGATGGCGTCTTTCCTCAACAACAAAGTTCCGGTGTTCATAGCCAGGGCTCACGACCACAGGGCGTTGGCGGCGGATGCTCTGGTCCAGGACTGGTCTCAGTTTCGCCTGCCATACGTGTTTCCACCGCTGGCTCTGTTGCCTCGAGTGCTCCGCAAGATTCGGGCGGAATGTCACCGGGTGATTCTAATCGCACCCAATTGGCCCAGGAGAGCCTGGTTTCCGGAACTAATCCGCCTCGCCGGCGGCGAACCTTGGGGTCTGCCAGATCGTCCAGACCTTCTCTCTCAAGGTCCATTCTTCCGCCACAATTCTGCGGCGCTCAGGTTGACTGCTTGGCCCTTGAATCCTGGGTCCTGACACAATCGGGTCTTCCCTGGGAAGTTCAGGACACTATGACGCAAGCGCGTAAGCCTGCCTCGCAAAAGATTTATCACCGGACGTGGAGAATTTTTCTCTCCTGGTGCTTTACTAAGGGCCATTCTCCGTGGCCTTTCTCCTTGCCGACATTACTTTTGTTTCTCCAGTCAGGGCTAGACTCTGGCCTTGCCTTGAGTTCCCTGAAAGGACAGGTGTCGGCTCTCTCCGTACTTTATTCCAAAAGGCTGGCGAGGCTCCCACAGGTTCGCACATTTATGCAAGGGGTGGCCCATATTGTCCCTCCTTACAAGCGTCCTCTAGATCCTTGGGATCTTAATTTGGTTCTCTCGGCTCTTCAGAAACCTCCGTTTGAACCTCTCTCAGGTATCTCTTTGTCCACCTTGTCACAAAAGGTGGCATTCTTGGTGGCTATCACCTCGCTCCGGCGGGTGTCGGATTTAGCGGCATTGTCATGCAAGCCTCCATTCTTGGTGGTGCATCAGGACAAGGTGGTCCTGCGCCCCGTTCCCTCTTTTCTACCGAAGGTGGTCTCTCCATTCCACCTCAATCAGGATATCTCTCTTCCGTCCTTTTGCCCAAACCCAGTCCACAAGGTGGAAAAGGCCCTCCACACTCTGGACTTGGTCAGGGCCCTGAGGGTGTACTTGTCTCGCACAGCTCCTCTCCGGCGGACGGATTCCCTGTTCATTCTCACGACCGGACGCGGCAAGGGCTCTTCCGCTTCCAAGGCCACGATTGCCCGTTGGATCAGGTCGGCTATCTTGGAGGCCTATGCGGCCTCGCACACGTCTCCCCCAACGGGTCTCAAGGCGCATTCCACCAGGGCCGTGGGCGCCTCCTGGGCTTTGCGGCACCTAGCCTCGGCCCAACAGGTGTGTCAGGCTGCCACTTGGTCGAGCCTCCACACATTCTCAAAGCATTACCAGGTACATGTTCATGCCTCAGCGGATGCAGGTCTGGGCAGACGCGTTCTCCAGGCGGCTGTTGCCCACCTGTAAATGTCTGAGTTGCCTTTCAGGGTGCAGTGGTTTTTTTCCCACCCAGGGACTGCTTTTGGACGTCCCAATGTCAGGGTCTCCCAGATTTGGACGACAAGAAAAAAGAGAATTTTGTTTACTTACCGTAAATTCTTTTTTCTTTAGTCCGTAAATCTGGGAGACCCAGCACCCTCCCCTTTAATTTTGCCCTTCGGGCGTACCTGTGGCTCTTTTCAGCACATAATCTTACTGTTGGCCATGGTTCTGGCCTTATATCTTCCTGTTCGGCCCGTTGGCCGGGAATTTGGTTTGCAGTGCAATGTTTTCCTCCTACTGCTCATATACCAAACTGACAGTATTCCTGTAGAGGGCGTATATGCTGCAGGGGAGAAGGAGGAGTAAATCTCTTCTATATTTGGTGTGACCTCCAGGGGGCAGCATATAACACCCAATGTCAGGGTCTCCCAGATTTACGGACTAAAGAAAAAAGAATTTACGGTAAGTAAACAAAATTCTCTTTTTTTGCACTTCATTCTGCGCCTCAACAGATCCAAGTCTCCCCTGACGTCGGGCTGCTTCCTTTTTGAAGCAGACTGCCCTCTAACGTCATCATATGCAAAACCTACAGGTAAGTTAAAACGATCTGTTAGTGTTTTTAGAATAATGTAAATAGATTGATTTTAACTTATCTGTTGGTAAGTTGACATCAGGGGAGACTTGGACCTGTTAAAAAGCAGAATTAGGTGCAAAATGGCTGTAGTCCCTGCATCGGTCTCCTTGTTTTACCAGCATGAAATGTTAAAGAATTTGAATAAAGAAGAATTATTTTATATACACCTAGGTGAGTGCCACCTTCTTTATTTCATGATTTTTGCGATTGGAGTATTCACTTATATAGCGCCATTAATTCTACAGCATCTACATACATCAGCATCTCTGTCCCCTTTGGGGCTTACAAGTTCCTTATCATGATGTCTATGGAGTGTAGGAGAAACCCGGGGAACCTAGAGGAAAGTCACACAAACTCCTTGCAGATTTTGTCCTTGGTGGGATTTGAACCCAGGACCCGAACGCTGTAATGTCACCTTCCTGCCCTATATATAATAAAGTGGATACACCTATGATAGAAATGGGAAGTAATATGGGCTGACAAAGCTGATAGAACATGGATGAGCTTCTTAACCAGTCCTATACATTTCTG
The DNA here is from genome assembly GCA_033576535.1 of Allobates femoralis. NCBI lineage: Eukaryota > Metazoa > Chordata > Amphibia > Anura > Aromobatidae > Allobates > Allobates femoralis. The sequence continues at coordinate 332,403,647 of JARQOC010000006.1, forward strand.
AATTGTCCTTTTTGATTTTGTGCTACTGTTCTCATGTTATGGATACTTTCTCTTTGTTACTATTTTCCTCCATCTGATATTTTGAATGATTTATTCCAGCGTAATTGATATGTAAATAAACACACTGATCAGCTATTTTATATAAAGGGAAGATGCCATGATTTTTATTTTTGCATTAATAATTATATAATCAGTTATTTTGAATAAAAAAAATTAACTGTCTTGTGTTTACAGCTTTTTTTTTTTTATTAATTTTTTCTGCAGCCACTGGGGGCTGTCATTTTCATTTGCTGGTGTGTAAATGCCTCAGCTTAACATACACCTCAAATACAACATCCCCAGTGCTTAGCAGACTGTGAACGGTGTCTGACTGCATCTCCTGCATTATGGGGCCTGATTTTTAGGCTGTCTGTCTCAACTGTGGCAGTCATGGGCGCCATTTTTTTTAAGCCCTCAGTTACCTTGTAAGCGTCAATAGTGCACTGTCATTCACAGTGCTCAGGATAAGTGGTGACAGATGCTGGGATTCAGGGAGCAGAGGACCAGTATGAAATGAGTATTGGCGGCAGTGAGCAATGTTCAGCAGCCTAATGTTGGTAGTACAGTACCTGGCTGCTGATCACCGCTCACCTCCGATGTCACCTCAGTGATCAGCGTGCAGCAATGTACAGTAATTATAGCTCTAGTGTGCTATCAACACTAAGGCCGGCTTCACACCACAGTTTTGGGGATTCGGGGCTGTCCGGTGTGAACTGGACAGCCCCGGATCTGATTTCATCCCCATAGTATTCAGATGGGGCCAGATGGCAGTCATTTGCAATCCAGTTTCCTTCTGTCCAGGAGGATCCGGGAGAATTCGGGTTTTGTCCCGAACACAAAGTCTCAGCTTGCTGCCATTATCATGGCGTCTAGTAACCCGATGTTTACCATGGTTACCAGCGATCTCGCTGGTCCACATTGCTGGTGAGTCTGCCTGTGTGACAGCTCACCAGCGATGTGAACGATATTGTTAGGCTGCCTTCACACTTGCAGATGCCTCTGCAGGTCGCGTTCCCGGTGCGGACGGGAGTGTGTGATCTGTGCGCATGCCTCCGCATGCGCACAGATCACTCATGGCGGGTAATGGGAGCGCACGGCGGTCTGCAAGCATCTGCAGAAACCGTGCGGACCATTATAAAGGATAGGGCTGCGGTCTGCATGCAGAGGCTTCGCTGCGGAGGCATCTGCAAGTGTGAAGGCAGCCTTAGCGATCGCACGTGCATGTGATCGCTAACAATATCGTTCACTAAATTGAAGCGTGTGACGGCACCCTTAAGATTTTTGTACAATTTCACATTCCACAAACATTTTGCTGCTTTTCATAGCTTATACACCAGTTTTGTGGCATAAATTCTGTGTTGAATCGGCCCCTTTGTGTTTTGACAACATTTTCTCATTGCTATTATTATCTTTTTCAGCAGTTTGTGCTAGAGGAGTGTTGTTTTGGATCAGACTGGACAGGTTTGCCAGTGCTCACCATGTGTGTCCACTAACCTTGGGCAGATACCCAAATGTTAGTTCAAAAATTGTCTTTTCTCGGACCACAACCACTACATTCTGGGAACACCAACCAAGACCTTAGACCACGTGCACACACTGAGTATTTGATGAGTTTTTTACCTCAGGATTTGTAGCCAAAACCAGGAGTGGGTGATAAATACAGAAGTGGTGCAGGTGTTTCTATTAGACTTTTCCTCTGATTGCTCCACTCCTGGTTTTATCTACAAATCCTGAGGTAAAAAACTCATCAAATACTCAGCGTGTGCACGAGGCTTTACAGATGCTCTGACAGTCATCTAGCTATAGTAGCTGGCTCTTGTCAGAGTCAGTCGGACCCTTCTGGTTGGTCTTTTGTTCCACATGAACTTTAAGAGCCAAATGATTCCTTACTATGAATCTTATAAAATATCATAGTTTTGCCATGTTTCATTGTGCCTGTTTTCACCAGGTGTAATATTATGGCTGATATGTGGATAACCTTATACATGGATGGTAATGTATTTTTAGAGTTCATGAGGCTATTGGCCACATAGGATATGTAAAGTTTAAGGAAACGTTCATGCATTAACTTCAGTGGAAATATTTCTGCACCAGGAGGAAATGTGATGTGAGATTGCAAGGGGAGTATCTGTCTAGACACTAACCATATGTCTTGACTTTGTGTGTGATAGATTGTCATGAAACGTAACTGTAAGGCAGGAAATTACATGACTTGCCTGTACAAAACCATGTCTGAGTTTGGAGAACTGCAAGGAAGCCTATCCCAAAACTGTGCAGGAAAAATGGACAACTTTTTTTTGCAACAGTGTCCAAAACTGTGCTGCCTTACAATAAAGAAGAGTGCTGGACTTTATTGTATTTGTTTCATGTGATGATCCTGATGGAGTGTTACTCCGAAACGCAGAGAATAAATCACATTGAAGATCCCGCACTCCTCGTTATTGTAAGGCAGCACAGTTTTAACCTACTCCACTTTGGCATATCGAAGTATCCGCGATACTGAGGCTACATCAGCGATGCTTTCCAGGTTCTATAGTGCTTGTGTCTGACATAACCTTTCCAGGTGAGCAAGAACCTTATTAGAGGTTTCACCTTCTCAATGAATTAGAATATCATTAAAAAGTTCATTTTTATCAGTAATTTAATACATAAAATGAAACGCATATATTGTATAGAGTCATTACAAACAGAGTGATATAGTTCAAGTGTTTATTTCTGTAAATGTTGATGATTATGTCTAACAGCCAATGGAAATCCAAAGGTCATTATCTCAGAAAATTAAAGTAGGGAAAATGAAGGGTCTGAGAGATTAAATATTACCTAAATAGGTATCAGAGGCTTCACCTTGTGTGGTTGTGAGAGTCACAACCACTATAAAAGCATGTCACGGCTGCTGCTGCCCCCAGCTTGGTGCATATAGAGTAGGGAGGATGAAGGGTTAACACCTTCATGACCCTGGAATTTTTTTGTTTTTCGTTTTTTGCTCCCCTGTTTCCAAGAGCCATAACCTTATTTATTTTTCCGTCAATATAGACATATGGCAGCTTGTTTTTTTGGGGGACGAGTTGTACTTTCAGATGCAATCATTTATTTTACCATAATGTGTACAGGGAAATGGCAAAAAAAATTCCAAGTGCAGTGAAATTGCAAAAAAAGTGCAATTACACGTTTGTTTTTTGGGTTTTGTAGTTGTCATATTCACTATATGGTAAATCCGACATGACGGTGTGATTCCTCAGATCGGTATGAGTTTGTAGATGCCAAACATGTATACTTATACTGGTATCTAAGTGGTGAAAACAAATCCAGAAGTTTAGAAAAAAAAATAGCACTTTTTGCACCATGCTCTGCGACCTGTAGCGTCCTCATTTTTCCGGATCCGGGGCTGTGTGATGGCTTATTTTTTGAGTTTTGAGCTGACGTTTCTAATTACAACCATTTTTGGGTAGATGTGTTTTGATCGCCTGTTATTGAATTTTATTTTAATGTTAGGGTGACAAAAAAAAAACAAAACGTAGTTTTGGCGTTTGGACCTTTTTTTCTGTTACGCAGTTTACGGCTCTCATTAATTGATTTTATATCTTGATAGATCGGGTGATTCTGAACGCGGTAATACCAAATGTGTATTTTTTTATTTTTTAAATACCGTACTCGCATTGTGATTGGGGGGAAAAGGGGGGTGATTTGAACTTTTATATTTTATGTTTTTTTTTATATTTATTTTTTTTTTTTATACATGCTTTTAAAAACTTTATTTTTTTAATTGATTCTTATTTTTACACTGCCCCATAGAGAGGCACCCTGCTGCACAGTCCGATCGCTTCTGGGAGATATTGATGAGCTGCACCTCAACTGTATCTCTCAGAATCGCGGACGTGTTGTGGTTGGCAGCGCCTGCCATCCATGACCCGAAAGTGCTCCGTGACAGCATCCGGGGTCTAGCCAGGACCCCGTGCTGTCACGTGAGCACTGGAGATCCCGCGATACTATCGCGGGATCTCCGGTGCAGCCGGGGAACAGCGCGTTCCACGACGCGGCGCCTTTGGATCCCGCTGTCAGTGACTGATAGCGGGATCCAAGCGGTTAACAGCACAGATCGGATCCCTGATCCGATCGGTGCTGTTAGCCCGACGTCTCAGCTGATGAGATCAGCCGAGATGTCGGATGTTTGATGTGAGCTCCGCACCCCGAGCTCACATCAAACCCCCCTTAACGGCCCATGATGTTCTATAACGTCATGGGTCGTGAAAGGGTTAAAAACTGCACTGCCGTATTCCACAAAACCTCAAAGGGTCAAAAGTTGATGCGTTTCAGGGCTCCCTTGCCCCTTCTTCAGGACAAATCAATATCATATTGCCATGTTACAGGGAATTTTAGGGAGTCCTGAAACACATTGACTAATCAATCAATGTTATATTCACCCCTTGATACCTCATGGAATATGGCATCATGTTTTTTAACCCTTAATTCTCCCTTCTTTAATTTTCTGAGATAATGACATTTAGGTTTTCATTGGCTGCAAGTCATAATCCTCAACATTTACAGAACTAAACACTTGAAATGGATCGCTCTGTGTGTAATGACTCTATATATTCTATATATTTCCGTTTATGTATTGAATTACTGACATTGATGACATTCTAATTCATTGCGATGCACCTGTATCTTCGATTTTAGCGAACGCTAATTTGCAAGAAAATGATTTTACTTGTGTTATTAAACCTTAAGTTCTTTATGGTGAAATGCAGTTATAAATTAGTTTGTGAATCATTCATAGTGTTTAATTATGGCGTTAATAAGCCGAGCTGACAAATAGACGTCCTCCGAGAGAGTCATATGACACTGTGCAGTATACATTGCCTGTATGACTGTGATGAATAAGTATTGTTTACTTCTAAACAGCAAAGAACAGGGACCAACTCCAGTGGAGAAAAAGAAGAAAGGGAAGAGGAAAGTAGAGATATGTGAAGACAGCTTGGAGGGAGAGTTCTCTATGTTAAACTCGGGATCTCAGAGCACAGAGGAGTCAACAGAGTCTCTGGACAGTCAGGTATGTAGATATTGGTGTCCTCCCCAAGTAAACCTGTTTCTTATTTGCACATGTACTCTGTCTGTGTCGGTCAATGCAGCATAAGGCTATGATCATACTTTGCATTTTTGAAGGAAAGACCTGCTCTCTTGGCATTGAAGAAGCTGCTTACAAAAAGCAGGTTTGTCTGTGTTTGGAGACTTTTTCTGTTACTTTATTTTTCGATTTGGTGTGGATTATATGTGGTATTTGACTAAATTACATGGTTCATACAGTTCATTTTATACCCCAAAAGAATGCTAGCTTTTTTGCATTATGAAAATTATGATTAAGAAAAGTGAAAGGTAACCCGACAGCTGAATCATGCTGCCGGATCCATGGGTAGCAGTAGCATGCATGAGACACTGGCTGTATGACTTAGCAGAGAATGCTTGACTCTGAAATGCTGACCAGGGACCAAGCCGCACAGAAGATTCATCAGAGAGGCAGGAGTTTCAGAGCCCCATTCTACAGAGTCCTGACTTGACCTGTTGAAACACTTTGAGGTACAGAATGGCCATTGTCCAGATGTGGCCCATATCTCCCTGTATGCTGGCCGTCGGCTCTGTGATTTTATGTTGAAGAAATAAAGGAACATTTTACCAAATGATGAGTGACCCCCTCATTCATTTCTTTTGACTTTAATATACTATGGCTCCCCTACCCCTCGCTCTTCATACTATGTTTGTACCCATCTCCCACTTGCTCCCCATTCTGTGTTCTCAAATCTACCCCCACCCCCCAACCGGTTTGCGCTACATACACTTCTCCACCCTCTCCCCCTTTTCTCAATTCCAATAAATCTTTGGTGTCTTCACTCTGGAGCATTTACCACCAACGCTTTGCAGCACTGAGAAGTGACATCAGCAGTGTGATCAGCTGACCTGATTATGCTGCTGATGTCGCTCTGACCCGGAAGTGTCTGTGGTCAGGGCTTCAATTTTACTAGCGTCTAGAAGTGTCTACAATTGATCAGTGGGAGCCGATGCAGCACCATCTTCAGTTCAACAGCAGCTCAGAGAGAGAGAACATCCGACTCCCACTACGGAGGGCGCAAAATGCAGGTGCCAGGGAGACCCCACGAATGGCCACATCAGGCGGCATGACGGCGCTCCACTGCCTGCTCCGCCTAGGGCTTTTGCCCAGGGTTCCCGTCATCATTCCTTTAGCTACTCCTCTTGGGCCCGCCCACTGCCCCTGGGCCTGATGGGCAGAAGAATGAAATAAGAGACGCCCAGGCTGACAGTGTGGCTGGGCACCCCCCTTGAGCTTCTTCTCACAAAGTCCCATACAGGAGTAAGGGCCCTGATGGCGGCCCTGCAGACAGGCAGGTCCCTGCCAGCTTCTCCCCAGGAGTGACGGGTCTCTCCCTGCGTGCTTGTATAGGGAGAGACCGGTGAGTCTCTAGCACTGGGTGGAGAGAAGTTTAAAACACCTCAGCTTTAGTCAGATATACCTGACTTAAAATCATACAACCTGGTGCATGCTGCGTTTGGATCGCGTTTGGATCGGGCAGCATCTATCAGCAGTCAGGTTCCCTTTATCCAAGTCTGTTCCAGATTGGAATTTCAGCAAAACCCTTTCAAGGATATTTTGATTTTGCAAGATAACTCGCCCACCCACAAGTTTAGTAATGCTTTGAGAAAGCTCAATGAAATTGGCTCTGAATCATTGATCATTTGCCACATTAGGCCAGCTACATATCAATACCTCCTCTTAACTCCATGATAGATCCACATCCTCTTTATGTCAATATGGTTTCTGCACTGAAAAATGCTGGGTGGATTTCAAGCAGAACGGTGGGGAAAAAAAAGCTTTCCTGCTAATCAAAGGAATGTCACTTGTTTCAGACTGAAATGTCTTTATTTTTTTTTAATACAATGCTCTATGAATTGATGCTATTAAAAAGTACATTGTGTAACTGCATATTAAAACCATGTACTTGCTTTCTACTTGGAATTTTCAGTATTGAAGTTATGTCACTGTGTAATGGGGAAAAGATGCAACAAGCGTCCCATCAAATCTTTGACTTCATTGTGTAAATAGATTTTTACACGGAGGAATGACATGTATGTCATAAATGTATCAATTGACAGCAATGATAGGTCACATTTCAAATTTCACAATAGTTTGTCATTGCTCAACATACCCATGTATGGTTTCTTTTAGGCTTTAGGCCCCGTTACATTAGCGTTTTCGTTGATGTACAGCCGATCCAGCAGGTGGCACCGCATCTGCCAGATCTACCGCCTAACGGCCGCATTTGCGACCCGGATCCAAAGAGCCCCATGCATTGTCTATGGGGTTTGTGGTCAGGTGCGCAGTCAGCCCACGCGCGAAAGCGTTTCGCTTTTTTTTTCGCGGCCGCAAGTGCCGGATCTGCCGCACCCGGCAGAACCGCACTTGCCGCACCGGACCGCAAGCCCCATAGGCAACGAGCATGGCCAATGCAGAGTTAGGCAGTAGATCCGGCAGATGTAGCACCACCTGCCAGATCAGCTGTACATCAACGAAACCGCTGATGTGAAAGGGGCCTTAGTGATTTATGTTTTCCTCTACACATATGTATGTTTGGGAATGTAAAGTGAATTTCAAACTTTCATATCAACGTTTCGATTACTCTAGTCTTCATGCACTCCCCAACCTCCAACAGACCAAATTTTCAGGATTTCCTCAGTATTGCAGGTGGTGGATGGAATTATCATCATCAGAAACACGGATTCTCCCACCTGTACAATACTAAGGAAATCCTGGAAAAAAAAACGATTGGAAACATGTAAGCACTGATATATGTGTGTGTTTATATAATATAATATAATATAATATATATTCTATTATATAATCACGAATGGGATTTTGCCCTTGAGTCGCTCACGCTGCGAGTCAAGTCGTCATGTGGAATATCCGAAGCATCCCCACATGGCATTCTCAGGCGTCGCATGGGGGATGAGTCGCTCAGGAAGTGGCCGCAAGGGATGGAGTCAGAGAGTTGAGAACCCGGCCCGCTCGGCACCCAGCTGTTACATTACACAATATGTGTAAGAGGGATCAATATCCCACGCAAGTCCATATGCGTCAAGGCCCGGAGAATACACGGCGCCACCGCTACACGGGATCAGCGGCTCAAGCCGCTGACTCCGACGTAGGTCATCTCCCACGGAAGGTCGCCGACGCAGCCGGAAGAGAAGTACGCTGGTTGCCATATTGGAACACCCAAGTTATGGGTATTCCATTGGCGGCCATAGCGGTGCTGCTGCCCACTCTCCCGGCTGCTGGCTTTCCCCCAGCTGCTCCGTACTCCCCCCTCGCCGCTCTGTTCTCACCCTCCACCGGCGTACCATTGCAGGCTGGCTGGAGGAAGACATTCTGTTTGGAGCCGGTCATGTGACAGGCCCTCTATGACGTCACATCAGCCCGACCTGTCACATGACCGCATTCACACTGATTCTCTCCAGCTTCAATGTTAACGCCGGTGGAAGGGAGAGAGCACAGGACAGGGGCACACAGGACAGGGGCAGAGGACAGGGGGACACAGGGGCACACAGAACAAGGGCAGAGGACAGGGGCACACAAGACAAGGGCAGAGGACAGGGACACACGGGGCAGAGGACAGGGGGACACAGAACAGGGGCAAGAGGACAGGGGCAGACACAGGACAGGGGGACACAGACAGGGGCACAGGACAGGACAGGAGGGAACACAGAACACGGGACACAACAGGGGCACACAGGACAGGGGGACACAGAACAGGGGCAGAGGACAGGGGGACACATGGCACACAGGACAGGGGACACAGACACAGGGGACACAGGCACACAGGACAGGGGACAAGGGCACACAGGACAGGGGACACAGAACAGGGCAGAGGACAGGGCACACAGGACAGGGCAGAGGACAGGGGACACAGGGCACACAGAACAGGGGCAGAGGACAGCGGCACACAGGACAAGGCAGAGGGCAGGGGACAATGGGCACACAGAACAGGGCACACAGGACAAGGGCAACACGGACAGGGAAGACAGGGACACAGGGCACCAGGGCCATACAGTGCAAAACCTGACCAACATATACTGTCCTAACCACTCAGCCACTGATACAGTGCTAACCACTCAGCCACCGTATACAGTGCTAACCACTAAGGCCACCATACAGTGATAAACACTAGCCACCATATACTGTGCTAACCACTGACCACCAACAGTGCAAACACAGCCACGATATACTGTCCTAACCACGAAGCATCATATACTGTGCTAACAACTAGCCACCGTATACTGTGCTTACCACTGAGCCACTTGTACAGTGCTAACCACTGAGCCATCGTATACAGTGCTAACCACTGAGCCACCGTACACAGTGCTAACCACTTGAGCCATCATATACACCATATAAATCCCGCAACACCAGCGTACTTTCTGGAGAGAGGACTGTACTATTTAGCAGCTATTTCTACGGCACCTGTTTATTTCACCGCACTCCTGATGCAATAGCAACGGGCCTATTTCTAGTATATATGTATGTAATACATGAACTGGTGAATACTGTCTTTCTATGTACCACCTGGATTTAGTACTATAATGTTTATGAATTAAAGGGGTTGTCCACTACTCGGACAACAACATCTTCTCAATCCGTATGATTTGCCCTTTAAAAATAATAACACTTCTACTTACATCCAGTGCCAATGACATTGTGGCAGTGTTGTCACTGTCTCTCCCCAGATTGCTTAACAGTGTTACATCACACAATCCCTGTGGCAAATCCATAGTTGCTGCACTCTCCTCATTTACACCACTGGAACGGTGCCAAAACTGGAGGTGGAACAATAGGATGAAGTGTTGGTGATCTGCGCTGCTGTAGGTAAAATCCAGGACCCAGAAGGTCTGATGCAATGTGTTTCTTTATTCCAATGCATTTTTGCGTACACCCTGCTCCTTCTTCAGGGTTACAAACCCTGTAATCCCTGAAAAAGGAGCAGAGTGTGCTCCGAAACACGTTGGAATAAAGAAACATCGTTGCATCAGACCTTGTGTGTCTTGTTTTTTTTCCTACAGCAGCGCAGATCATCAACACTTCATCCTATCGTTCCAGTTGTATGCCACGTTGCACGTGGAGGTGTGAATCCAGTGGCAGCTGTACAAACGCAGATACTGGTTGTGGGTCACACAACCTTATTAGGTGAGCACTTTTCAATGGGCTTACACTCTCCTTACCATGAGATAAGACCCTATGTGCCTTTTTGTCTCTTATAATTATAGATATTGAAACGCTGGAGATGAGCAGAAGTGTTATTACTTTAAGAGGGGGGAAACATTATTGATTGAGAAGAGGTTGTCCAAATAGTGGACAACCCTTAAATGGTCTAATTCCTATGGTCCATTTTTAGGTTGATGATTCATATATTTCCATAGCAATAATTAGCCATGGTGTAATAAATGAGTTAGACACAGGCCTAGCCCATCAATGCTAACCACGTGCTTTAATATAGCAACAGTAATAAACTCGACATTCAAAAATGTTCTTTAGAATATAGTGAATATTTAAAGTGTAATTGTCGTTTACATTTTTATATAATAATGTAGAGTAAGTGATTATAATAAACTTTCAAATATACTTTATTAATGAAATTTGAAAGGAAACCATTCATAAACCTTCCACAAGATGTCCCCACTAGACTGTGTCTGAAGCTCATTCTCTGTGTGTCTTCACCTCTCACACAGACTGAATACGGCCATATAACCATAGAAGAGAGTGGGCGTGGCCTACACAGTGTCCCTGTCCATTGTGGCTGCAGCTGATCTGTATTGTCAGCTTACCTCATGGAAGCACAGTGTGAGCTCATCACAGCTCCTGGCTTATCGGACTCCTCCCCATTCACATCGGCTTTCTTCCTCAGTGCTATTAGCAGATAACACGGGGCAGAGATATGAATGGATGAGTCAAATAAGATCTCACAGGATTCATGTGTACTGCTGACGCTTGAGCTCACACTGTCCCTGCATGAAACCTGGGACACTGATAAGATGTGAATGCTGTTTAGACCACATTCCCCCCTTCCCTTCCCCAGCATATCTCATATTTAGAATCAGCCTAGTGGGGACATCTTCTGGAAGGATTTTAAATGGTTTTCTATCAGAATTCTCTTTATGTATATTTATAAGTGTATTATAATCACTTGCTCCAATTAATATTAAATAAAACTTTAAATGACGTTTACACTGTAATAGTGACAATCTGGAATCCAACAGCATAGATAAAAAGCTGTTCTTGCAAATTGCAGCGCAAGGCAAAATGCCTGATCACAAAGAGAGCTTTCATTATGATCAGTCACCATACCTTCCACTGCAATCTGCAGAAACAGCTTTTATGCATTACTGTGAGTACATTCACTCGCACAGCTACTTATCCGCTGAAAGTCAATTGTAGACTGCAACGTTATTACCTATGTTGTTGGATTCTGCATTGTCACTATTAAATATTCACTATATTCAAAAGAACTTCTCTGAGTGCCGACTTTATTAGTGTATACAAAGGATCGGAACCCTACTTTGGCACCTCCACCCTAATATATGAAAGTGCTGACACGTGCTTTAATATGGCACGAGGCAAGGGATTTGGCTTGGAGATGACTCGTTCATTATATTGTGCAACTTTGAAGCTTGATGTTCAGTACTTGTAATCTGAAACACACCGCATACTTTCACTTTCTTTATAATCCTTTTTATATATGTTCTATTTATGCTCCATATAGTTCTAATAAGCTATTACATACATTAAACTCAGAATATGCAAACGTTATCATACTTTTGAGTTACAAGACATAATTATCATATTAGCTGCCATCAAATTCCTTTATGGCAAAGTAAAGGATTAATCCCAAAATGTATCATTTCTTTTTCCTTTGTTATTGTCAGTACTTTATTTTCAATTTAAAATGTAAAGAGGATATCTGGGATTTCTCCAAAAAACAATTGTACCCAAGCACTAACAGGCAGGAATTGGGAACCTACTGCCTGTTACGCTTGGTGCCATTCACCGCCGATACAGAGCCGTCTGAGACCGCTCCTATCGGCGATTTTTGCCGTTAACGTTGCGTCAACGGAGGGGGTGGCTTCTCCCCTCTGTCAACAGGTTTCAGAGCCAACGTCATGCTGATTGACAACGGGCTCCCCGCTACCCGATTCTGTCAATCAGTAGGAGGTTGGCTGTCCCGCCCCTTCCACAGAGCAGAGTGGAAAAGCCACCTCTTCACTTCGCTTTGCTCTGTTTTCCCCGCCATGCTGTCCCCAGCAGGAGCAGTTTCTGACTGCTCTGTGCAGGGGGTGAACAGCGGTGACTAGTGCTGGGCACAACAGGCAGGTAGGTGGCAGATACCTGCCTGCTAGTACTTGGGCACTTTTTTTTTTCTAAAAATCCCAGATAACCCCTTAATGGTCTTCTTATGGGTTTCATATTAAATGACAATCTCCCTTTTACTTAGAAGAGAGAGGTCCGGTCGTCAGGTGAAACGAAGGAAGTACAATGAAGATCTTGATTTCAAAGTGGTGGATGATGATGGAGAAACTATCGCTGTATTGGGAGCCGGGAGAGCATCTGCACTATCTGCCTCAACGCTGGCATGGCAAGCCGAGGTCAGACGGCTATTTTATCTATATCCTAGAATCTGTATAGTGTTGTCACTATATATTAACACTGTTCTACAGCTAAATCAGTTGAGGGACAAAAACTATTGTTATGTTGAAAACACATACTATGCTTACATTTGCAGATTGGCTCTAATTTTCAAGATCCAGAGAAGGTTGTTGTTTGTTTTGAGTTTTCATGCAAAATTATAGAAAAATTGCGTCTTTACCATTTCATCATCATTATTGCATTTGTAGTAGCTAGTCTATTACATAATCTAGTCTATTCAGTATTTTATCATCTTAGGGTGACCAATCCAAACTGCCAACTCAACTCCGATGATGTAATCCTAATTAAAGTTGGATCACCTACTTTTATACATGCTCTCTCTGTAAGGTATACAATCTTAGAATTTCGTAGCTTAGTTTCTAAGCATATTGTCATGTTTTCTATGTTTTTTTCAGATATGCCTCGTTCTTGCATTAACAAATCGGATAGTTTTTGCTACATATGCGGACAACCAGTTTTGCGTCACAAAGGGGAAACTTGAATACCATGAAAATGAAAGCCTACAACCTGTATTTTGGCTGCAGAATAGGAGATCTGAATGAGAGTTGGGCTCTACATATATTCTGTAATATATGTACAACACATCTTTTCCAGTGGTTCCATGGGAAGAAAGAGTCAATATATGCCTTTTGCAGTCCCAATGATTTGGAGACAGCCAACCGATCACATGACCAGTTGCTATTTCTGCATCGTGCCTGCATTAGGAAAAGACTTTTCAAGGAAGAAGAAGTAGACTTTACAGTATCCGGACTTTCCATCTGCAATATGCCCAGTACCACATAAAGCAGAACTGCCAATTCCAAAAGCACCAGAAACATTTTCAGTCAAGTGACGATGATGAGGGCGCTTGGTGTCAAGAAGCATCTTCCTCTCACAACTCAGACCAGCAACTTTATCTGAACCACACGTTATACCCCAAAGTGAACAAAACAATCCTGTTATGAGATGTGTATCTGCCCAAGAGTAAGACTCTTAAGTTCCAGTCTACAGCAGTGGAACCTCCTAGCAGGCGATGTGTTCCGCAACTGTGATGAAGACCTCGTCCAATACTTCTTTATGGAGGGCGATCTTGTGGCATACAGCATCTACAGTCTAATAGAAGCTCTGAATACAAGTCATAATCCAAAGGAATGGAGGCTCGTCATCAATCAAGCCTAAAAGACGTCTTGCTGATTAATGGCAATGCACTACCTTCAATTCCAGTCGGTTAAACAGTCCACATGAAAGAAACCTATATGACAACATGAAACATTTACCAAAGTGGCTGAACTATGACCAACATTTGTGGCCCTCTGTGGTGACCTAGAGGTTGTTTCCTTCTTACTTGGTCTCTGGGGTGGATACACCAAGTACTGCTGCTTTTTGTGTGAGTGGGATTGTCATGTAAGAGAATATTACTACATTAAGAGTGAGTGGCCTCTCCGACATTCTCCCCAGGGAATAAAAATGTCCTGTATCCAGCACTTGTTGGTCCATATAAGATTTTGTTACCACCATTTCATATCAAATTGAGCCCAATGAAGAACTTTGCAAAGAAAATTGATAAAAATGCAAAAACATTCAAGTATCTCATTGAAAAATTTCCAGAGTTGAATAAAGCAGAGATAAAGGAAGCATTCCATAATGGACCACATGTTCGTAAGCTTCTTCAAGATGGAGAGTTTCTCTGTTTGTTCCTGGGCAAGGAAAAGGCTGCATGGGTAGCATTCTTATTAGTGACAACTAATATTTGGGGAAACTTAAGAGCAGATAACTATGAAGAGTTGGTGGAAAATCTCCTCAAAACATATATGGATCTTGGCTGTAACATGTCCTTTAAAGATCCATGTCTTATATTTGCATCTACACTTTTGTCCACTACATAGCAGAGCAGTGAGCGGCACAATGAGATACTCACCAAGACATTGCAGCTATGGAGTAAAGCTATCAAGAACAATGGAATCCATTAATGCTTGCAGATAACTCTTGGACAATTTGTAGGGTCCTTTTACACGCTGCAACTGCGATCATGACCACGATCCGACCTGGCCAGGATCACTGGTCCGTCGCTACGTGGTCACTGGTGAGATGTCAAACAGATCAAGCCTAAAAGACGTCTTGATACAGCGGTTGTTGGGACCCTGTCACTCTCGGGCATAGTATTGAGATCGTTGTTCGTTGTCCCTGTCAAAAACAGCGATGCACGCTGCCCAGCGGGAGTGCAACGACCAAAAAAATGATCAGCGACCTCACAGCGGGGCCTGGTCGCTACTAATTGTCACACATACCGAGGTCGCTGTTACGTCACAAAACATGTGACGTTGCAGTGATATTGCTAGCAATGTCATTGTGTGTGAAGTTACCCCTAAGAGATGATCCGGTATAGGGGTGCAAGAGGCAAGCAAAAAAGAGCAGTCACTAACTGAGGACCAACATTTATAGTGCAATATTTGTGACACTTTATAATTTGCAATAGCGTTTAGACATGTTTTAATTATTTAAATTGTTGCTAAGTTTCCTCTAAATAAATATCAGAAAATTGGCATAACAAACTAGTCTGCATCTTTTGTATTTGCAAAAATAATGATGTTTCAAAGTACTGAAAATGTTATGCATTAATTATATGTAGCAATAAAAGGAAAACTTTTTGATATAAAAACAAGTCAATTAAAACATTTCATATTCAGATTTGAATTCATGAGGTCAAATCATCAGGAAATGGCTCATTTCAGAACTGAACCTGACAACTTTTGAACATATAGAACAGTGTGATTTATGCTGGAGGTAATGCTGAGATTTCAGACACACATTTATATAAAGATGTTGTTCTTTCATTGTTAAATATCAGGAATATACTAGGCCTTTTTATTAAGATGATAAGTATATGTTATGAATGTGCAAAACTTTAACTGGAGTAACTCTGTAGAATTATCACATTTCCCTTTTTTTTTCTTTGTGCCTCCATCAACCACAAATGATTGATTCTGGGTATGAGTAATATATATCCTGGATCGCAGTTAGTGCTCATATTCCCCCAAATAATAAGATTGTGGTAAAGCCACAATTCTATGGAATGTCTTGGTATACTTTAGAATTGAGTTCTCTTCAATAACGATACAAGCTTGAACAAAATACGTTTCCACCAAATATACAATTGCCACTGTGCGCACTCATTAACCCCTTTATGAGTTTTGAATTAAGTTTGTCTTAGTAGGATAGAGGCTCCCAATCTACAGTATGATGTAAACTTGCGTAAACCCCATCTGGACCCCTGCGGCGTGTTTGTGGGCTCCCAATCATTTCTATGGTAACCCGAGATCTAAAAGTTATCTCTGGGTTACCTGGCTATAGCAACTCTGTTAGACCATGCCAGCAGCAGAGTCTAACAAGCATTTTGCATTGCAATGGATTATACCACCAATCTGATTGATATACAAAAAAAAAAGGACACAACCCCCCCCCCCCAAGAAAAAAAAATACCAATGAATATGCATATTTATGTAATAAAAAAAAAGTACACATATTTGAGATCGCCACATCGGCCACAACCCCATCTGTTAAACTGACAAAATAGTTAACCCTGTCAGTGAGCACCGTAAAAATAAAATAGTGAACCCTGTCTTTTCTGTGTAAAAGAGGCACAACATACAAAAATATATATGTGGTACTGCTGTGATTGCACTGACCCAAGAATAAAGTAGTCTTATAATTTTTACGACATGGTGAATGGCACAAAATTAACATGGATCCTGAATTGCTGTTTCTTCTCAATTCTGCCTCACTTTAAGAGGAATGGAAAGTGATAAAAAAAAATATTATGTGCACAAAAGTGGTACCAATAAAAACTCATCCCCAAAATACAAGTCCTCACATGACTGTCGGCAGGAATATAAAAAAAACTATAGCCTTAAAAATTGGGAAATGCAAAACACATATTTTGTAAACAAGCGGTTTTTATTTTGCTAGTAGCCAAGCCTAAAAATAAGAATAATATCTGGTATCATTGTAATCGCACTGACCTGAGGCATGAAGCTGCCTAATCACTCATACAACAAGGTGAACGGTGTAAAAAATCAAGCCAATTCTTCAACTGCTGTTGATTTGTTTATTCTGCCTCCAATGGATGCAGTAAGGCTCGACTCACATTTAACCTTTGCTCTACACTGAGCACTTGCATCACGATTTACATGTAAATCTCTGAAAAATTTGATTCAGACAAAATTACCAACTTGAAGTTTTTTGTAATGAGGCAGATTGAGTTACTTGGAACGCCCGTCAGGCCTGTGGTCTGGCGGTGTCCATCTTTTTATGCGTCTTTTTAGACTTAAAAGTTCTTTGGACGAAGTGCCTTAATGCCCGCGCTGCTGCTCCTGGATCAAAGGATCCGAGACACAGGAATGTCTGGATCAACAAAAGCCTTTATTTTCAGACGCGTTTTGGAGTCTCCTACCGAGCTCCTTCCTCAGGGAACATCCTGTACCCTGAGGAAGGAGCTCGGTAGGAGGCTCCGAAACGTGTCGGAAAACAAAGGCTTTTGTTGATCCAGACATTCCTGTGTCTCGGTTCCTTTGATCCTGGAGCAGCAGCGCGGGCATTAAGGCACTTCGTCCAAAGAACGTTTGCATCACAACCACGGTTTCCAGTGGGAGTGCAGTCCCTGCAGCAGCTGCCATAACGCTTTTCTACCAGTTGTGGGTGATCACAACTGACAAGGGTGAGCAATTCCACATCGCTGAGCGAAAGTGTGTAATTGAGATAAGACCCTATATGCGCATTCTTTGTTCGCAGATTTCTCTTTTTACACTTAGGCCCCTTTCATATCAGCGGTAATCGCTGATCGCTGCAGTTGCGGTGAATAAAACGCAACTGCCGCGATTACCGCATAACGGCCGCACTTGCGGTTCACCTGCAGCAAGCCCCATGCAATGTCTATGGGGCGTGCAGCAACTGCAGTACAGCTGCAGTTTCGGCACTTGCCGCAAGTGCCGAAACCACACCTGCCGCACACTTGCCGCAAGCCCCATAGACATTGTATGGGGCTTGCCGCAAGTGTGCCGCGATCGCGGCCGTTTATGCGGTAATCGCGGCAGTTGCGTTTTTTCACCGCAACTGCCGCGATCAGCGATTTACCGCTGATGTGAAAGCAGCCTTACACCAGCGTGCGATCAACATTTTTGTGCACATGTAGATAGACACTCTGATGTAACTGCTGAGCATAGAGCACAGGATAAATGTGAACTGCTCCAAAATCTTTTGGACCCCAAATTGTCACCAAGAGCATTCTACTAAGCCCACAAATAACAAGTCCCCACCAAGGTCTGTAACCTGTTAACAGAAGTTTAGGAGGTTTCCACGTTACTGGGAGCACAAACAAAGGCTCTGAATAAGTGCAGTGGCTCCCCCAAATTGAAATCTCGCAAAATGTGTTCCCAATTTCATATGCTCCCCTAATGTCATGGTGTAGTGGAAATACTGGTGAAGGAATGGCAGTTACAGGCAGGGCGACCAGGGAAAACTAGTCTGACCCTAGACTGGGAACCCTGAATAGCCCTGACCCCAAAGGTGTCTCTGAAGGTGAGAAGGTCCAGGTCTCCAGCCTTTCCCTACCTCCTCCACAAGCCCTGTGCTATTCACCCTCACCTCCCTCCACTGAACCAGTGTACAGTAACCTCAATGGAAAGGTCTTCAGCAGCACAAACAAACAGGTCTGCACAGCACGGCTTCCAGGTATAGAGTGAAACTCTATCAGCAGCACCACCTGCTGGAAGGAGAGGCAATTTAAAGGCCAGGAGTTGAGACTCGCACATTAACCTCACATCCACCAGGACACGGCAATAGAACTGGCATTACATGCAGTACTAGAGGGAATTTCACCCAGTTTGTTACAACAGCATTAAGAATAGACCGCAGATAATCAGCACTAGACAGTGTGTGACTCTTCCTTCTGCGCACCACATTGTGCCTAAACTACAGTTAATGTCCACATATTAAGCATTGTTGTAGTGAGGAGACCCACTTCATTTATGGGGTGTGTGCCTCCAGAAGCCCAAGCTGGGCACAATGTTTGAGCACTTCAAAGTGCTGGGCATTAGTGTGGGAAAATATTTTTTTTTCAAATTTTCATAAATAATCACAAATGATATTGATTAAAATTTACCATTAAACATGAAGTTCAATATGTCACAAAAATAGTCTGAGTCACCTTAGCCTGGTCAGGAAGGTGAAAACAAGCTGGGAGGTGAAGGAGATATGATGTACTTTACATTTCCATCGCTATTGCTTGGCATTTTGCTTACTGATACTTTCTGTAGTGTGTTGCAATGTTGATCTTGATAATTTGTGTTGGCCATAGGACAATCGGATGTTTTTTTATTAGAGTTTTTGTTTTACAGAGCATGTAAAATGTACTTTTGATCTCTGTAACCTTGTTCTGTGATCTGGTATAGACTAGCACTCCCTGACTTCTGCTTCATGTAGACATTTTCATCTCATCATCCCAGCAGGTGACTTGTTGGCAACTTATGACTGTATGCAGAAGTAGTAATGATTTGACTACTGAGCTCAGTGTAACACACTTACACCACTGATTGACATCCTTCTGTATATACCACTATATATTGAAAGAGAGCTGCTAATCAATAGTATGGTGGGGTTATACAAGCTATTGACTACAAGGCATGAGCAGGGCAGAACAATTGCGGTGATAAAGGTTGCCACCTTGCTCGGCGGTGGAGGGGGCCTGCTTAATCCAGTACCTACTTTTTTTTTGACTAATGTTTTTATTAGACACAATCCATCAAACATCACAAAAACGACAATAGTTCACCATTTAGTTCACCCCCCTTCCCCAATCAGTTATCTAGCACCCCTCTATCCCTCCCTCCCCAACCCCTCCTCCCCTACTGGACAGCCCGGGTACATAATTGCCCTTCAAAGAAGAGGTGTTGCAAATCAAACAGTATCGGCTTCCGTCAATATCTTCAGTGCTGGAATGGAGTGGCCCCGCGTAGTCCAAGGGTTGAACACAAAATGGAAGACATAAAAAGAAATCTATATACCCACCAACCACCAATAAGAGTGTCAGCCACGTGTCCCAGCTACCAAACCTTCCTCAGTGCCCGCATTCAGTCTGCCCGCATCCATGGTTCCCACAATCTCTCAAAAGTCTTGATAGCCCCACGCCTCCGATAAATACTTTCCTCGGTACGAATAATATACCTGACCTGCTGTATATATTCTGTTCTAGCGGGTGGCTCCAATTTAATCCACCTCTTGGCTATTACCTTCCGAGCAATATAGAGGAGATGTGCCACTGCGACCTTTTGGGCATTAGGGACCTCAACACCTTCCACATACCCAAACACACATACCAGAGGACTCCTTGGCAGCCTACATCCGAACCACACTTCAATTAGATTAATAACCACCAACCAAAAACCCTGCAACCTCGGACACTCCCACACCATGTGCAACAGTCCCGCTCCCTCTTGTCCACACCTAGGGCATTCAGAGTGGTCCTTACACCTATCCGATAGGCTCTGTGTATCAAAAATAGCTGCGATAGCCTGGCCGGCTCACTCAACGATAGTTTAGGACCATATTCCAAAATCTGCTCCCATGTATCATCCTCCATCTCCCCAATCTCCACCTCCCACTTACATCTAGCTCCTATAGGGTATTTCAGCAGCCAGGTATGCAACAGCTCCCTATATATCGTTGATATGACTTCTCGCGTGCTACCCTCCATACAGATGAAATTCACTACTATATCTTTTTGCACTATCAACTCCTTAATGCGCTTCTGGCGCCTCAGTACCTACTTTAGTTGAATGTGTGTCCAAGGATACCTGTGTGGCAACCAAGTGAGGAGTATGAAGACAAGTGTGTCTTACCTACAGTCAGAATGGTGGTGGGAGTGTCATGGTTTGGGACTGCTACACTGGCTGTTGGAAGCTACAGTTCATTGAGGGAAGCATGAATGACAACATGTACAACATTTGGATATCCCTGAGGAAGGAGCTCAGAGGTGGCTCCGAAACGCGTAGGACAGGAAGAATAAAGGATATTTTACTGAAGCACTGTCTTCTCCGTGATTTTGTGGCACAGCAGCGCGGTACAGTGATACATTTTTACCACTTTACCAGTGTTCCACGTCCTGTGGTAGGTGGAGGTCCAGCGGCAGCTATATTTTCGCGCTCCAGCCGGTTGTGGGTTTACACAACCCCAGCAAGATGAGTGGCCAGTTCACATCACCTTTTTCCAACAAGTGTCATCATTGATAGGGCACTATTCTGCGCCTCGCTTTATCTCCTTGTGTGTACACAGTAACATGTACAACATGTACAATGACATGCTGAAGCAGAGCATAATCCCCTCACTTTGTATTCCAACATGATGAACCCCAAACTCCCCTCCAAGATGACCTGCCTTGCTAGAGAAACTGAAGGTAAAGATGCTGGACTGGCCGAGCATGTTTCCAGACCTAAACCCTATTATGCATCCATGGGACATCCTCAAATATGAAGGTGAAGGAACGCAAGGTCTTTAACATCCACCAGCTCTGTGCTTTCGTCATGGAGGAGTGGAATAGGATTCCAGTGGCTCATGTGAAGCTCTAGTGAACTCCATGCCCAAGAGAGATGAAGCAGTGCTTGAAAATAATAGTGGCCATACAAAAGATTGACACTTAGGGCACAATTTTGTCCATTTTTACTTAGGGATGTACTCACTTTTGTTGCCAGTGGTTTAGCCATTAATGCCTGTGTTGATTTATTAAGAGGACACACCAAATGTACGCTGTTATACAAGCTGTACACTGACTACTTTACATTTTATCAAAGTGTCATATCATCAGTGTTCTCCAATGAAAAGTTATAATAAAACTTACAAAAGGGTGACAATTGTATTCACTTTTGTGATATACTGTATAGCAGGAGGGGCTCAGGATAAGGACATATATACCAGGATGGGGATATATATACCAGGATAGGGTACACATTTTCCAGGAAGGAGCTCAGGATGGGGACATAATATATATTGTAGGATTGGGGACATAGCACATTTACCAATAAGGGGCTCAGGATGGGAACATTTAACAGGAATAGGCCTTGGATGAGGGACATTTTTACCAGAATGGGGGACTTATTTTGTCCCGCCCCAGGGCCTTGGGTACTCGGTGCCGGGCTTGCAGTTCATAGATTTGGGGGAGGTTGTTCCGGGCGGCCGGTGCCCGGTACCAAGCCCTAGGGCCGCTTTTTTTTTCTTTTAAAAAAAGGGGGATTTGTTTAATAAAAGTAAAATGTCTTGTGACGCCACCTACGGTTCTCTGTAAGATTACCGGCGCTGCTTGCAGACCTCTGGGGTGATGATGAGGCAGCTAGTTTGTAACACTCCCTGTAGGTGAAGCGGGGTCCCCGGGGCAGTTGTGCTGAATAGGGTTTTACACTGGGAAATAGCTCATCCAGTGGCTCTGTCACAGTCTTAACAAGGAAATAAGTGTGCAGCTCCTCAGGCACAGGCAAATAAAGTACGTCACACAGTCTTGATCTCTGAACGGGTTTACTGGTAACACTTCAGACAATTACAGATGACAAAGTCTTTCGGGTCTCGCTGGTCTGGGTAGTCACCAGGGGACCGGGACATCCTATTTGGGACCCTCGATGGTGTGCCTGCCGTTTCCTTTCTCTTGTCCCTCTCTCCCACTTCCAAGCAGCGCTCCCGCGTGCAGAGCCCTCAACCAGCTCCCACAGATCCTCTGTGGAGGGTTTCTCTCCCGGTCCTCCGGAACCTATACGGGGCCTTTTATGCTGGGTGTCTGCCACGACTTCCTACAGAAACTCGTGCCTCCGGTTTGGCGGCTCGGGGATGAACACCCGCATCACTCTTGGAGCCGGTTCTCCGTTTCGGGACTGAGCCCCTCCAGCTGGTAGTCGTACCTGGCCTGGATTCGGGCGCACCGCAACATCTGGTGCCTCTAGGGTCCTTTTCTTTCTCGACGGCTCCTCCGCCGTACTGTACTACTCGCTCCCCACAGGAGCTCTCCTCATCTTCTCTCCAACTATCTTCCCGCTCTTCCACTCACCCACCTAGCTCCTCCCACCAGGACTGAATCTCCCTGACAACAGGTCCGCCCATGTTCCGCCTGCACTAAGATATGTGGATGGGTAAATTAAGGGTCCCTTATGTGACATCCCAATCCCCTAGTCACAGGAGTACCACACTTTTTTTTTAAACCATAAATTTTTTTTATTGAGAAAGATCAATTGCAATAACAGTAAAGTAGCAGTAACTACAGTGTTAATATAAACATATAATGGGCATTATTAAACAGTATGAGTACACGAAAGGGAAATGTGTCTGGGTCAGGTTGAGAGAGGAAGGGGAGGGAGGCATACACAGAAGGGTAAACTTAAGGGAGGGGAAAGAGCTCAGGTTGTAATGGCAAAATTAGATACATTTCAAATTAAACAGTGTCAAAGAAAATTATGATATTGGTAACGCAAATTCTGACGATGCCCACAAGTCCCAAAGGTTGCCAATACATTCTCTTTGTTTGAGAGAAGACGAGAGATCCCCTCCGTAATGATAGTGTGAGTTAATTCTGGCAATTAGTTCCTTTTGAGTGGGTAGAATCTCAGATCTCCAACATTTAGTCAGACATTGTCGCGCAGCAGTCAATATATGAGACAAGACCGGAGACAACCCCGGAAGGATAGAGTCAAAACCAATGCTCAACACTGCTAGAGGGCCGTCTAAATGGAAGTTTACTCCAGAATTTTTTTTCAAATTAGATCTTCAACCTGAGACCAAAAGGTTTTGACTATAGTACACTCCCACTACACATGCCCTATATCTCCTAGTGTACCACAACCTTTCCAGCATAATGGTGTGGATGACTTATCAACTTTAGAGTTTATGCCGCATTAAATACCAGTGCATATGGATCTTTTTCAACTGCTCTAAATGATTAATGCAAGAAGAGAATTTTTTTTGGTCACCCTGGCCACCAGCCACCAATCCGCAGGAGTGGATGAAAATCTCATAGCCTTCTCCCACCGTAACATATAAGATCGTTAATTTAAAGTTCTATAAAACGGATAAACCATGGTTATTAGGATAGTCCAATTTAAAATATTTCTGTAATGGATCATTCGGCCTCAATGTCCACCAGTCAGGAAGGATGTAGGAATGATAAAATGTCAGATTTGCAGGTACTGAAAGTAGCTGGAACTGTGCATTTGAAATTTTTGGGATACAGTGCGTTGTGAAAATATTTGGCCCCCTTGAACTTTTCAAACCTTTGCCACATTTCAGGCTTCAAACATAAAGATATAAACTACCGTATATACTCGTGTATAAGCCGACCCGTGTATAAGCCGACCCCCCTACTTTTGCCCCAAAATTCTGGAAAAACCTATTGACTCGTGTATAAGCCGAGGGTGGACCCCAGCACAGGTATACAGCCCCCAGCAGTGTGGTATACAGGCCTCCCCAGTGGTAGTATACAGCAGCCCCAGTGGTAGTATACAGATTCCCCAGCAGCCCCAGTGGTAGTATACAGGAGCCCCAGCAGCCCCAGTGGTAGTATACAGGAGCCCCAGCAGCCCCAGTGGTAGTATACAGGAGCCCCAGCAGCCCCAGTGGTAGTATACAGGAGCCCCAGCAGCCCCAGTGGTAGTATACAGGAGCCCCAGCAGCCCCAGTGGTAGTATACAGGAGCCCCAGCAGCCCCAGTGGTAGTATACAGGAGCCCCAGCAGCCCCAATGGTAGTATACAGGAGCCCCAGCAGCCCCAGTGGTAGTATACAGCAGCCCCAGTGGTATACAGCAGGCCCCCAGGGGTACATATAGCAGCCCCCAGGGGGTACCCAGCAGCCCCCTGGGGGTACCCAGCAGCCCCCAGGGGGTACCCAGCAGCCCCCTGGGGGTACCAACAGCCCCCAAAAGCTGGCACTGTCCCCCTTGTAAGGGCCCCCCCCCCCCCGCTGCTTATACATTACCATCCCGGTGTTCTGATCGGCGCCGCTCCACGGTGCTGCGTCTTCATCCTCCCGTCCGCGCTGGCTGCATCCGGGATCTCCGGCCGTCGCGCGATGACGTCATATCGCTGCGACAGCCGGAGATCCCGGATGCAGACAGCGCGGACGGGAGGATGAAGACGCAGCACCGAGGAGCGGCGCCGATCAGAACACCGGGATGGTAATGTATAAGCAGCGGGGGGGGGCCTTACAAGGGGGGACAGTGCCAGCTTTTGGGGGGCCATATGCACTGCTTCCCCCTGCCGCTGATTGACAGGGGGAAGCAGTGCATATATAATGAGCGGCCCCACGTGACGGGGCCGCTCATACAGCAGCCTCTCCCGCCTCCTCCAGCCTCCACAGCCCCCACCACCGTATATGACCCGTGTATAAGCCGAGGGGGGGACTTTTCAGCCCAAATTTTGGGCTGAAAAACTCGGCTTATACACGAGTATATACGGTAACAAATTTTTGTGAAGAATCAACAAGTGGGACACAATTGTGAAGTGGAACAAAATTTATTGGCTATTTTAAACATTTTTAACAAATAAAAAAGTGAAAAGTGGAGCATGCAATATTATTCGGCCCCTTTACTTTCAGTGCAGTAAACTCACTCCAGAAGTTCAGTGAGGATCTCTGAATGATCCAATGTTGTCCTAAATGAGTGGTAATGATACATAAAATCCACCTGTGTGTAATCAAGTCTCTGTGTAAATAAGGCTGCACTGTGATAGTCTCAGGGTTCTGTTTCGAGTGCAGAGAGCATCATGAAGACCAAGGAACACACCAGGCAGGTCCAAGATACTGTTGTGGCGAAGTTTAAAGGTAGATTTGGATACAAAGAGTTCCCAAGTTTTAAACATCTCGAGCACTGTGCAAGTGATCATATAGAATGAAGGAGTATCAGACCACTGCTAATCTACAAAGGTTCTGCTGTCCCTCTAAACTTTCATCTCAAACAAGGAGAAGACTGATCAGAGATGCAGCCAAAAGGACCATGATCACTCTGGTGAACTGCAGAGATCTACAGCTGAGGTGGGGGAAGAGTCTGTCCATAGGACAACAATCAGTCGTACACTGCACAAATCTGGCCATTATGGAAGAGTGGCAAAAAGAAAGCCATTTCTCAAAGATATCCATAAAAACTTTGCCACAAGCCACCTGGGAGACACACCAAACATGTGGAAGAAGGTGCGCTGGTCAGGTGAAACCAAAATCGAACTTTTTGGCCACAATACAAAATATGTTTGGCGTAAAAGCAATACAGCTCATTACCCTCAAACACTATCCCCACTGTCAAACATGGTGGTGGCGGCATCATGGTTTGGGGCTGCTTTTCTTCAGCAGGGACAGGGAAGATGGATGGAGCTAAATACATGACCATTCTGGAAGAAAACCTTTTGGAATCTGCAAAAGACCTGAGACTGGGACGGAGATTTATCTTCCAACAAGACAATGATCCCAAACATAAAGCAAAATCTACATTGGAATGGTTCAAAAAGAAACGTATCCAGATGTTAGAATAGCCAAGTCAAAGTCTAGACCTGAATCCAATCGAGAATCTGTGGAAAGAGCTGAAAACTGCTCTTCACAAGCGCTCTCCATCTAACCTCACTGAGCTCCAGCTGCTTTGCAAGGAAGAATGGGCAAGAATTTCAGTCTCTCGATGTGCAAAACTAATAGAGACATACCCCAAGCGACTTGCAGCTGTAATCTCAGCAAAAGGTGGCGCTAAAAAGTATTAACTCAAGGGGGACGAATAATATTGCACGCCCCCCTTGTGTCATGTGACTGATGCAGCAGCGATGACATCATCACTGCTGCGCCGAACACATAATATTGGCACAAGCAGGAACAGCGGAGGATGCGCAGGAGAACGACGGAGGGTTAGATCATGGTTTATTATTTTATTTTGTGCAGCAACATGGTAGCATATACTGTGATCATGGGACTAATATACTAGTGGTAGGGGCTAATATACCAGTGATGAGGGCTACATACCAGGATTACCAGTGATGAGGGCTACATACCAGGATTACCAGTGATGGGGGCTTGTATACCAGTGATGGGGGCTATATTTCAGGATTACCAGGATGGGGGGCTATATACCAATGATGGGGGCATATATGCCAGTGATGAGGGCTTGTATACAAGTGATGAGGGCTATATACCAGGATTACCAGGATGAGGGGGGGGCTATATAACAGTAACGGGGGCTTGTATACCAGTGATGAGGGCTATATATCAGGATTACCAGGATGGGGGGCTATATACCAGTGATGGGGGACAATATACCAGTGATGGGGACTTATATACCAGGATGGTAATCTATATACCAGTGAAGGGGTCTAAATATCAGTGATAGGGTCTATATACCAGTGATGGGGGGCTATACATCTGTGATGGGGGGCTATGTACAGTGATGAGGGGGAGTCTTATGTACCAGGATGAGGGGCCATTTACCATGATGAGGGGCTATATTCCAGGATGGGGCGCTATATACCAGAATGGGGGTCTGCTACATTTCCTACCCTAGGCTTATACTCGAGTGAATAAGTTCCCCCAGTTTTGGGGGTTAAAATTAGGGGCCTTGGCTTATACTCGGGTAGGCTTATACTCGAGTGTATACAGTAATTAAAATGTGAAATTGTTGGCATAAAATAATTTGTAGTCTGTATAATACAAGCGTAAGATAACATTCTGATGTTTTAAAAATGTGTA
This sequence comes from Allobates femoralis, assembly GCA_033576535.1. NCBI lineage: Eukaryota > Metazoa > Chordata > Amphibia > Anura > Aromobatidae > Allobates > Allobates femoralis. Next base: position 332,431,163 of record JARQOC010000006.1, read on the forward strand.
TAACCAAATAATGTACCATTGAATTAAGTGATTTCTGCTCCCTAACTTTAAAACAAGGAGTGATATTCATGTTCTTATTAACTAAATATAGTAGGATCTGTTCTCCTTTACATATGTATATGACTGTATACAAAAAAGTATTTTGGACAAAAAGTTTATGGGAATTGTTTAATCATAGACTTTTATATTGATTGTATCATAGGAGCCACCTGAAGATGATGCCAATATAATTGAGAAGATCCTGTCCTCAAGAATAGTTCAGAAAGATGTAAGCCTCTATAGTAGGAATGCATTGACCCCTTGGAGTGCTTGTCTGGGGAAAGCAAGTTATCATCTATCCAAGGAATAGGGGATAACTTGTTGACTGTTGAAGAAAGGACCGTTGGCCCGCACCGATTGGCAGAACTGGGAAATGTTAACCCACTTAGAATGGAGCGAATGTTCAATCTCTGCTCCATTCATTCTCTGAATACCGAGCACCGCACTGTGCTTTTTCCAGAAAATCCTTAAGGCCCCGTTACACGGGGCGACATTGCCGCCAATTACATAGGCGACGTAGGGGCGTGGCCTATCGGCGGCGACATGTCGCCTCATGTAAAGGGGCGATGTCGGCGCCGCCGGGAGGTCGCCTGGTTTCAGAGCAGTGCTCTGAAACCAGGCGACGGATCTGGGGCGATGTGCACACATCGTCCCATGTAACCAGGTGCCGGCGACCAGTCAGGCGATGCCATTGTCCTGCATCGCCGCTGGGGTTTTCAGACACTCCGGCGGCGATGCCGCCTGTCAGCTCGCCGGCTTGGCACTGGAGATGTCGTCCCATGTAAATGGGGGATAGCGGGGCGCCAAAAACGTGCGCGCACCCGCCTGTCACCGCCGACCTCTCCAGCCCTGTCGCCAGGTGTGACGGGGCCTTTAGAGAATGAATGGCACAAGTATGATCAAGCCCTTTAACACATGCCCGAATGATTCACCCCAGTGAGGTGCCGAAATGTTTGCTTTTAAAGAGATAGTCACACTTAAGGATGTTAGGCTGCCTTCAGAATTGCAGATGCCTCCGCAGCGTTCTGCGGAGGCATCTGCAAGCATCTGCATGCAGACCACAGCCCCTATCTTTATAATGGAGCGCACGGTGTCTGCAGATGCTTGCAGACCGCCGTGCGCTCCCATTGCCCGCCATGAGTGATCTGTGCGCAGGCGGATGCCTGCGCACAAATCACACAGTCTCGTCCGCACCAGGGACGCGACATGTTGCGGCATGTGATGGCTTCTTAAAATCTTCATTCCAAGGAAGCAGTGTACTTTTTTTTTTTTTTGTAAACAATCTGTCGGCAGAATTTCATACCCCAAATTATTTATATGTGTATGTAGATCTTTCAAAGACATGTCCAGCAATACCTTTTACATAGCCAGTTCATTCCTTTGTTACTGTGAAGTCAGCATTTGAAATGATTTTCCAATGCTGTTCTAGGTCTTGAAGCCTCCATTACTCCAGCTCTATCCACTCCTCTCTATCTAGTGCCGCCGCCTCGTGGTTGGGTGACAGCCTCCATGATGTCAGTCATCGAGCAATGGCAAAGAAGCAGTCAGACAAACAGAACAGGCGGCACTGAGCGGGAAATAGAGCTGGAGTGAAAGAGGCATCAGATCTACGTTCTCATCTGAATATTAATTCAAACGCTGATTTCTTAGTAACAGACTGGCCATGTATAGGTTGGGTGTAGGCATACATCAATTGTTTGGAGTGTAAAACTCTGCCTCCAGATTCCATCTAGATTATGTCCAATGGGTTATGTAGTTTTTCTCATGACTGAGTGTATTTAACAATCTCTGGGGAACCTTTTTTTCTCTCTTAGGCTGCCTTCACATTTGCGGACCCCTCCGCAGCGTTCTGCGGAGGGGATCCGCAATGTGACTGCAGCACCGCAAGCCCCTATCTTTCTAATGTGAGCGCACGGTGCTGCGCTTGACTGCGCATGGCCGTGCGCACCCATTCACTGCCATATGTGATCTGTGCGTAGGCGGATGCCTGAGCACAGATCACCCAGTCTCGTCTGCACCACGCATCCGCCTGCGCACAGATCACATATGGCAGTGAATGGGTGCGCACGGCCATGCGCAGTCAAGCGCAGCACCGTGCGCTCCCATTAGAAAGATAGGGGCTTGCGGTGCTGCGGTCACATTGCGGATCCCCTCAGCAGAACGGTGCGGATGGGAACGCAAATGTGAAGGTAGCCTTACTAATTTTTTTCTCCTGTAACTGGGACATCCATAGGAGTAACGGAAGAAATCAGTACCTAGCTCTGCCATATGTCACTTAATGAGCTGATCTATAGCTTTATATAGGGGATGAAAGAATTCGAAGATGGTTATAAATCACTTCTCTCCAGGGTCAGACTACCTCTAACAGCCAGGGTCTTGGGTTGGTCGTTTTGGGGTTGAATTGGTATAATGTTCTGTTTAGCAAAAATGTGATACTTAATGGTTTGGGGGCTCCTTGTATTGAACACAATGTGAAGCTATAAAGCTTTAATGGTGTGTTGCTTTTCTTGTTCTCAATCTTAAAGGGGGTAGATGTATTTTGTAACTCACTATTATATTTCACTGCTTGATACATTTGTGTGTAAATATGTGTTTCTCTTTTTCAGTTCACTCCTGGAGGAATACCATTAGAGGTGGAGGAATTCTATGTCAAGTATAGAAATTTGTATGTCATTTCAAATTTTTTATGTTGTTATTACTGATAAATACTAGATCGGACAAATAAAGGTTACAGTGTGAAGTATTTGTAGTATAATCTTCTGTGTGGTCACACCATTTCTATTAATTGTTTGCTGATTGGAGGATTTTCAGCAGAATGAAGGGTTCAGCGCTCACCACTCTGCTGTGTCCTCCTATACTTATCACAGGCATAGCAGATTGCCATCCCAGCTGAATCACCGCAGATCTTTGCTCCTATGCACATTGTGCCTGTGTTAAGAATGATATTTCTTTGCCAACTGCTGACTGGCGAGATTTCGTCCCCACCAATCAAAAATTAATAGGCTAAGGCCTCCTTTACACACAGTTTTTTGGGGGGAGATAGGGTTTATCAGTTTTCTGTTTTGTTTTTTTAGCCTTCTTGGCTTGTAAATTAACTTATGATTCATGTTTTAATTTTCTTGATAAAAATAAAAATCTAAAATGCATACCTATAGCAGGCTGCATTTAGAAAAATTCATCAAGCACCCAAAAAAGACTCCAAAGAAAACGCTAAAAAAATAACACTGTTCACTGCCAATTAAAGGGGTTTTCCAGTTTAAATCCATAAGTCTGCAGTCACTATGTGTGTCAGGGTACCTTTACATGTCGCAACATTGCATGCAATTTCACTTGCAACTTACTGGTTGCAGTGAAATCATGGACACATTGTTCCATTTATACACAGCCACAAAATAGAACAATGTGTCCATGATTTCACTGCAACCAGTAAGTTGCAAGTGAAATTGCATGCAATGTTGCGACGTGTAAATGTACCCTCACTCCATCTGACTGCAGACTTGTGAACCCCTTATATCGCATGCACTGTGCGCTGTAAAGGTACCTTTACACGGCGCAACTATCACCGGCGATCGGTAGCAACCGAACGTGCGCGTGCACGTTTTTGACGGTTGATACCAATCGCTGATGCCGCATTTACACGCCGCAATTGCGCCCTCAACCTAAGGGAACGTGGCTCCCCGGAAGTTGAGACAGAACCTGCGGGAAACATCCGGTTGCCTCCCGACGCCGCTTCACACGCCGCAATCCCCAAAGGAATGTGGGCGTACATGTCCAGCGCCACAAGAACATAGGCGTGACAGAGTTGTGTATTCCGCGCCCCAAACACGCTGATTAGACAACGCAATAGCGTAATGATTGGCCAGCCTGCGCAGGAAGGCTGGCTAATACATGACGCCATTGCAATTGTGTAGTGTAAATGGACAGCTCTTCAAATATGGCACCCTGTGAAGGGACAGCCAGTGGTTACACAGTAGCCCCCACCAATCATCGCTGATGGGACACGGTATCCAGCACGCTCTGGCACGCCTCTGGGAAATGACTAGGCAACGCAGATTCCATCCCTATCGCCCGTTCACACCCCAAAACCAGGGCAATTCACCTTCTGGGTTGCCTCTGGTTTTAGAACAATGCTCTGAAACCGCAACCAGGAGCAACTTCGAAAATCACCACTGGGTTCCCCAATTACACGCCGCAACATCGTAGCAATTTCAAGGCAACCGTGACGGAAATCCCGATTGCCTCTCAGTTGCTACACCGTAGTTGCTGCGTGTAAAGGTACCTTTAGGATTCTCTGGTGTCAGCCAGGAATGACGGTCACGTGGTTACAAGTAGGCAATATGTGTACTCCTGGCCAGAATCAGACTAGAGGGCAATGGCCTCACTCAATACAGTTGCATTGAGCGAGGCTGCCTCATTATGTCTGATTCTGGCCAGGATTACACATATTGCCTACTTGAAGACATGTGACTATCATTCCTGGCTGACACCAGAGAATCAGCGCACAGTGCATGCGATATAAGGGGTTCAATGGTCTACAGTCAGATGGAGTGACACAGACTGACTGCAGACTTATAGATTTAGACTGTACAACCCTTTTAAGGAGAACCTGTCACCAGTTTTCCTAAACTAAGGCCACCGTATTTAGTGGCTCTTCTCCAGCAATATCCCAAAGAATACATTTATAAATTCCCATTTGATGCAGTCTGGCCTGGCTCCTCCTTTATCCCCGCAATTGCTATCCTTCTGCCAGCTTTATGTGGGTGATGCATCTTACCAGGGCTGTGGAGTCTGTACATCAAACCACTGACTCCAACTCCGACTTTTTCATATATGGCTCATGTTTAAGTGATACATTTATTGTAGTACAATGTGAACATCAGGCTTTCATCATTATTATGATACAATAATCAAGGTATTTAGATAGAACATAATAATAATTATAATAATAATAATATTCAGCACATTCTACATTGACCTACTGTACCCAATGTATTATATAGTTTAGGAGTCAGAGTCAGTTCATTTTGTACCGACTCCACCTCCACCAAAAATGGGCTATGACTCCGACTCCACAGCCCTGCATTCTATGTCATTTATACACTGTCCCCATCTCCCTCCTATGTAGGCAACTCCACAGAGCAATGTCCTGTAACATGTAGACATGCGTCGGGAGAGGCTAAATGGCAACGCTAACCCATTAATAAAGCTGGCGCCTTACAGTACTTTGCTCTGAGTTCAGCATGGTGGAGCACATTATGCCTGCACAGGAGCGAGATTCGGGACGCTGTACAGATGGCATAAGATGGGCAAGATAACGGCAATTACTGACATAGAGGAGGCACCGAGCAAGGCCAGTGCTACACATCGGTCCAGACCACGCCATGTAGGGGCCATTTAAAACATTTTTTTGTGATATGTAGAGGGGGTTGAGGGACTTGCACAGGTGGATAAACTACGGTAAAAGAGCTATTAAAGGTGGTGGCTTTATTTTATGTTGGGAAAAACTGGTGATGGGTTCTCTTTAGTATTTATCAAGTGTAAGTATGAATTAAGGAATATTCTCAAGCATTTTTAGTATATCCTAAGGATATCCTATGAATTCCTGATAGGTGTAATTCTAAACCTTTTGGACCCCTATTTATTGAAAGGACACAAAAAAGCTCTCTTCATTAAAGTCTATGGGGTTACAAAAAAGTCAGAAGACTGGGCCAATGTTTAGCCTGATATTAGCAGCTGGAAGGAAGTTAAAAAAGTAAATGTTTTTCATTTGTCTTTGTTTGCAAAGTGCAGGACATTCTCTTGTTCTAATGACTTTTGTTCTCTTTTCCAGTTCCTATCTCCACTGTAAGTGGGCAACTCTAGAGGATCTTGAAAAAGATCCAAGAATCCAGCAGAAAATAAAGAGGTTCCGAAACAAGCAAGCACAGATGAAGCATATTTTCACTGAGGTTAGTATAGTGTCTGGTACAAATAACGCTGCATTTGTATTTTTTCTTGTCCATCATATATAAGCTGTGCATATTATCCAATTCTTCAAAAGACTTTTTCCTTGACCACTTTCACACCCAGAATTTTAGTATCAGTCTAAAGGGGCCGTCACACACTACGATTTTGTGAGTGATCTCACCTACAATCTCAGGGGTGCGCGCACAGGGATAACATCGTTGTTGAGGTGTCACACGTCTAGATATCGTTCTGTACGCACCAACAATGTTATGTGCAGGTATCGTTCGCACAACCAGCGACCGATGCTTGTCAATGTTGTGAATAGGCGAAGTCATAAAGGAGATCGTTATCGCGGTGTCACACAGAACGATGCAAGCAGATTGCATGATCGACATCGTCTGATTTGGGGTTCGGATCTCAAATCTGGATGAACGATAAGACCACTTATCGCTTGTAAGATCGACGTGTCACACGCAATGACATCGTTAGAGTGACTGAAAACCCATGATGTTTCAGCGATATCGTTACTGATATCGTATCGTGTGATGGCCCCTTAAGGCCGACTTCACATCACGGTGAAATCCGTTCCCGGCCCGGTGCGATTCGGTGCCCCCTGACATGGGGGTCTATGGCGCCGGATCGCACTGGATCTGCCCCCGGAGCTGGATACCGAGTGCTGAAGCTCAGTGCAGGCCAGCGCTGAACTTCAGCACCATTGAGCTGTCCCCTGCTGACAGTTCAGGACTGTGGCTCACTCCCCGTGAGCCGCGGTCCCGAATTATCAGCAGCTGCGGCTGCAAATGAGCCATCCGGCTGCACACCGGAATGGAGGGCATAATTGGCCCTCTGGTTCTGTGTCCAGATTCGGTCCGGGGCTGTCAGGTTCACCCCTGACAGCCCCGGATCGGATCCTGCCGTGGTGTGAACCCGGCCTAAGGCTGGAGTCCAGCTGGGCGAGAGACAGTCGAGATACTTGCGTGAGTATTGCATGCATCACCCGGCATGGCCGCCAGCTGTCCGGACAGGAATGTGCAGCTGCATGTGTTTCTATGCGGCTGCATGCACTTCTCTGGAAAGCTGGAGAAGAAAGTTCACTACTGCGAGGCTGCCTACTGCCCCAGACTGATAAGTAATCTTTAAACAGGCCCAGTGGTCAGTTGTCAAACAGGCAACTATCTTTTGTTGGCTGATCATATTTTTTATTCTACCATAAAAGTCATCACTTGTCAGGATGTTCTGTTGTGTAAAGGCCCATTCACACATAACGATATTCTTAGAGAGATCGTTGTAACTGTGACATTACAACGATCTCTCCAGCGATGTGGTTCTGTCTGACACTTTGCAGCGATCAGGCCCCTGCTGTGAGTTTGCTGATCGCTGCAAAGTGCTCTGGGTCATTTTTTGATCGTTGGTTTCCCGCTGGTCAGCACGCATCGCTGTGTGTGACAGCGAGAAACCAGCGATCAGTGACCTCACTGGCTGGTAACGATGGTAAACACTGGGTATCCAGGCAGCGAGCGCTGCCTAGATACCCGGTGTTTATCATAGTTACCAGCGTCCTCCCTGCTTACAAGCAGCACTTAGCAGGGAGGACGCTGGTAACATCACATTCAGCGATGTGGGAGGTGGCTCCCATGCCCCTGATTGTTGGGGAGATCTTCCTGTTTGACAGCTCCCCAGCGACCAGGTAACAACGCTCCAGTGATCCCGACAGGTCGTTTTCGCTGTCGGGATCGCTGGAGCGGTTGTTATGTGTGACATAATGCAAACTGTATGGAGACCACAGATTTGTCATGATCATTTGTCGCCATACAGTTTGCACATTCAAGATGTTTGTTGTATGTTAAACTAGTGGCACTCTTACAAGCTGTAAACCCATGTAGATAGACCCTTTTTTTTTTTTAATCAGATCATTTTTATTTAAAGTTAAGAAAGTTTTTACATAAACATAAACATCCCGTGAGCACAACATCGACCACCAAGTCCCCCCTCAGGTCCTTGGACACACATGATATATAAGTATAAAGACGTCAGCACATATTCATATATATGACAGTAATCACTCCATATAACATAGCAAAAACAGTAATATCATGGACATTAGAGAAAACATCGACCATCCAAATATCACATACTTCTTTCACTAAGGAGGACCCTAGAGAATTATTCCTACAGTGCACTTAGAACAGCAGATAGGTAATACCCATGAAATGTGCACCACTTGTTCCATACTTTGTCGAACTTGTGAATGGCTTTACGTTTTTTATATACCCCCTCCTCCATTTTAATAAGAATCCTCTTCTTATCCACAAATTCTCGCAACCTAGGAGGCCGTGGGTCAAGCCAGTGTGCAGCAATCGTTTTTCTAATCTGGAACAGAGTGCGCTTCAGTGCCAATTCTTCGTTGACCTCATACCTATCAGAGCCCACACATCCCAACACACATACCAATGGATGTAACTGTAGCGCAGAATCAAACACGTTATTCACATACCCAATACACTCACTCCGGAATCTTGCAATATACCTACAATTCCAAAACATGTGTAACAAATCAGCATCATTCTCCCCACATTTAGGACAGCAAGCATCCCCTCTAAGTCCTATCCGATGCATAAAATCCAGTGTTCTATACACTCTATGCAATAAGTATATCTGAGACAATGTTTGCGCCTCACACATAGACAATAGAGGAACACTGTTCAATATATCATCCCAAGATTCACTATCTATATTCCCCACATCTCTTTCCCATTTTTCCTTTATTAATAACGGTGTGTCCCACTGAAATTGTTGCATTAAGATGCCATATATCCTGGATATCAAACCCTTACCCCTTCCATGACTCAATAAGGTGTTAAACAAAAGGTGATGTTGTATTTTACCCTGCAAATGGTGCGGCTGACTCATCCATGCATGACGGAACTGGAGATAGAAATAGAATGCATGCCGTGGGATAGAGAACTCATCGTTCAGTTGCTGAAATGACTTAAGTACTTCCCCAGACAGTATCTGTGCCACAAATGGAACCCCTTTTCCTCTCCATATACCATATCCAATCAATTTATTTATTTTTGGCAAAGCAGGATTATCCTAAAGAGGAGTAAAAGGGTATGACCCGTTATATTTAAAATGTTTTTAGTCTTCTGCCAGACCTTCCAAAGAAGAGCAAGGATAGGTACCCTTATTCGGCAATCCCCGTCCAAGAGCCCCACCTCTAAAAAAGAGGTGATGGACATACCACCAACAACCTCACACATCAATTCATCCAAACTCCCATGCACATTTGCAAGCTGTTGGAGCTGGGACGCCAAAAAGTATACCCACGGGTTAGGAACAGCCAATCCTCCCTGATTCTTAGGCCTCTGCAGTGTATCAAGATGAATTCTGGCTACCCCTTTTTTCCATATCCCTTAAAGACGCCTGCACTTTATAGAAAATCCTAATAGGTATCCACACTGGAGTGTTGTGCAGTATGTATAACAGCTGGGGCATCAAGATAATTTTTATCAAGTTGGCACGACCAACCACCGACAAAGGACGTTTACGCCACGTATAAATTTTTCTGGTCATCACAATGGGAGACCCAGACAATGGGGTTTAGGGCACTGCCCTCCGGAGGTCACACTAGGTACTACAAGTTTGTAGACACCGCCTCCTCCGCTTATAAACCCCTACCGCAGGGAACATCCTCAGTTTTAAACTTAGTGTGCTCGGAGGATCACGCTTTGCTTGCACTTCACTGCATTCTCACAGCTTACGTGATGGCGTCTGAAGACAAGGTAAAATGGTTCCGGTCGGGACCTGCGACAGTCTCCCCGCTCACCCTTGTGGAACACGCAGGTGGAGGTATCGGAGGGCCTAGAGCCTGGACACTTCGTGTCCTCCCGGTACGCTGTCGCGCTCCTTTCCATCCCTCTCTGGGGGGCTCTGGAGAGTGGGAGATGGGAGCCTTGCACAGCTCCGCTCCGTCCGAGGCCTCCCTAAATGGTGCTTACAGACCGGACTGGAGCCAGCCCAGTCCGAGGCCTCCCTAAATGGTGCTTACACTCCGGACTGGTGCTGAACCCCCGTCCGAGGCCTCCCTAAATGGTGCTTACAGACAGGACCGGCACTGAGGCACTCTGTGTCTCCTGTGTGCCTGGGGGTAGTGTCTGGCACTTTATGTGTTTCATGACACTCAGACCGCGCGTTACCCTCGGGTCCGCGGATCTGCTGGTGTACCCTGTGCTGGGGTCACCCTGGCTGACCGCCCTGTGTGTCACAGGGGCTGAGGCTGTAGGCTGCGGTTGTCTTGTGCATGCAGTCTGTATGTTGTGTTTTTCACAATAATTCCCGCGCTGCGGGCTCTGGCGCCTTCATGTTGAGGCTGCTTGGAGGATGGGAAGCAGCCCGTGCGGTGACGTCATCGATGGGCGTGTGTGTGTGCTTCCCGCGTGTTTTCGGCGCCGCCCACAGTTTCACTGTCGGCGGCCATCTTTACCCCTCACTTCCCGGCTGGGATCTGTATGCAGCGTGCGCCTGCACTCCAGGGGAGACCGGAAACCTTCGCGGAGGTCACACACACACACCGCTTCCTCCTACCGCTTTGCTGCGGTCGGTAAGCCACCGGGACTCCCGGTTTTTGTCTGCAATTTGGCTTATTTTCCCCTACTGTGGCGATGTCCTCAGCTAGGAAGCGTGCTGCTAAGGCGGCAGAGACCACCGTTACCTGTGCTACATGCGATGGGACACTGGTGGAGGGGTCCTGCAATAACTGCGGACGCCCAGAGGCCCGGACTGATACTGCTGAGTCAGCAGCTCCGGTGCTATACCCTGAGGTCCAGGTGGTCCCAGGGCCATGGGAGACTCAGAATAAGATCAATGAATCTCTGCTGTCCTCCATATCGCAATCCCTGGAGGCACTTAATAGGAGGCTGGATAGCCCAGTTACTCCGTCCAGTTACCCCCGGGTGTCTCCCTCTTCTGCTGTGAGACCCCTTAAGCGAGCTCGTCGTGAGGATTCACCCGAGCTCCAGGCTCTCTCTGAGGAGGAGCGTTCCTCTGATGGTGAGGAGGATGATGGGGGTTCAAATTTCGGGTCTGTGTCTATATCTGAACCACCAGACGGGGTGGAGGATCTGGTGTCCTCTATCAACGAGACCTTACGTCTCGTGACACCCCCTGAGGAGGTGACGGTGCACCCGAAGGAGGTCTATCAATGGCTGCGGCCAGAGGCTAGACCAAGTGGTTCCTTCATGGACCACACGAACTTTGGAAGGGTGGTTAGAGCTCCCAGGTTACATCCTGGACGGCGTTATGTCCGTAAACCCAAGGACAATCGCTTCCCCTTCCCCCAGGAGGTGCTTCAGGAGTGGTCGCAGTCCCCGAAGGTGGATGCTTCCATGACAGGATTGCTGCACGCTCCCTTTTCTCTGCCTCTGATAGCTCCTCGCTGAAGGATGCGACGGATAGACAGGTCGAGCAACTCGCCAAGTCTTCCTATGAGGCTGTGGGGTCTTCATTTGCCCCTAATTTTGCCACGGTCTGGACCTTACAAGCGATTACTACCTGCTTGGATGGTATCACTGACCTGGCAAGGTCCAGTCCAGAGGTCCTGGCACTTACCGAGAGGGCAAGGGCCTATGCGGACTACGCCAGGACGGCGACTCTGGAAACTGCCACTCGCTCAGCTGTGGCTTCGGCCAATGCTATAGCGATCCGCAGGTTATTGTGGCTGCGTCTTTGGGACTTAGATACCACATCCAAGAAGATTTTGCAGAATCTTCCGTTTGCTGGTGACAGGCTTTTTGGCACCGAACTGGACAAGCTGATAAAGGATTCTGCTGAGTCTAAGATACCGCAGAATAAGCCTAAGCCACGGTATACCGTTAAAAGGAACCCAAAACAGTGGTCCTTTCGTTCCAGCTCGCAGTCATCAGCACCGTCTGCTCGTGCGGACCGAGGGGGAAAACCCGCTTCTCAGTGGCGCTCTAAGAGTCGTCCAAAGAAGCCGGCGGGGGCGGCAGCTGCCACCCCCAAACCCGCCTCTGCATGACTTGCTCTCCCTTCCTGCCTCCCCACAGGTGGGGGCCGCTTGTCTCGCTTTCAGGACAAGTGGCTACTTCACGTTCAAGATCAGTGGGTTCGAGACGTAGTCTCGCGAGGTTACAGGATAGAGCTGACGTCAAAGCCGATATCCCGATTCCATCGGTCGGTCCCATCACCAGAAAAGGCTCAGGCTTTTTACGTGGTGTTGGAGGGTCTCCGCAGGGACGGAGTAGTGATACCGGTGCCGTCCGGGGAGAGGTTCAGGGGTTTTTACTCCAACCTCTTTATCGTCCCGAAGAAGGACGGATCCTTCCGCCCGGTACTGGACCTGAAGTTGTTCAACCGTCACGTGTTGGTTCGGAAGTTCCGTATGGAATCACTGCGCTCCGTGATCGCAGCTGTGTCACAGGGGGACTTCCTAGCGTCCATAGATATCAGAGACGCTTACCTTCACGTGCCCATTGCATCGGCTCATCAGCGCTGGTTGAGATTCGCAGTGGGGGAAGAACTCTTCCAATTTGTGGCGCTGCCGTTCGGGTTAGCGTCGGCACCACGGGTGTTCACAAAAGTGATGGCCTCCATGATGGCTCTACTGCACATGCAGGGACATGCCGTCATTCCCTATTTAGACGACCTGCTGGTCAGGGCGCCATCAGAACACCTCTGTCAAGAGAGCCTGGATGTGACCATGCGGTCCCTGGAACAGTTCGGTTGGCTCCTCAATATTCAGAAGTCGACGCTAGTTCCGACCCAGTCTTTGACATATTTGGGCATGGACTTCAACACAGCCTCAGCCCTGGTGTCTCTGCCACGAGTCAAACAGATGGCGATCCAATCAGGAGTACAAGCAGTCCTCCTGTCACCACAATCATCCCTACGGGTGTTGATGAAGCTGGTGGGGCGCATGGTGGCAGCAATAGAGGCGGTGCCGTTCGCACAATTTCGCCTCCGTCCTCTCCAGCTGGAGATTCTCCGCAGGTGGGACAAGAGGACGATCTCTCTGAATCGGCTGGTGACACTTTCACTACCGACCAGGGATTCCCTGCAGTGGTGGCTACAGCCACATCACTTGTCTCGGGGCCGGTCCTTCATCAAACCGTCATGGTTAGTGGTGACCACCGACGCCAGTCTGAAGGGCTGGGGAGCGGTGTTCTTACACCACAGGGCCCAAGGCCTCTGGACTCAGTCGGAGTCGACGTTGCAGATCAACGTGCTGGAGATCAAGGCGATCTATCTGGCACTCCTGGCGTTTCAGAGATTCCTCTCAGGACAACCCATTCGGGTTCAGTCCGACAATGCGACGGCCGTCGCTTATATAAATCATCAAGGAGGAACCAGGAGTGCAGAGGCTCTGGCCGAAGTTCACCGCATCCTATCCTGGGCGGAGGACAACAACTGCCTGATCTCCGCAGTTCACATCCCAGGGTCGAAAACTGGGAGGCCGACTATCTGAGCCGGCAGGGGATGGACGCCGGAGAGTGGTCTCTTCATCCGGAGGTCTTCAGAGAAGTCTGCAGCAGATGGGGCACTCTCGACGTGGATCTGATGGCCTCACGGCTGAATCATCAGGTGCCACAATACATGGCGAGGTCATGGGATCCCCAATCTCTGGGAGCGGACGCTCTGGTCTTGACTTGGTCCAGATTCCGTCTGCCGTATGTGTTCCCGCCTCTGGCTCTGATTCCCAGGGTGCTGTGGAAAATCAGGTCGGAGTGCAGGGTAGCCATTCTAGTGGCTCCAGATTGGCCCAGGAGGTCCTGGTATCCGGACCTGTGGCAACTGTCAGGCGGACACAGGTGGGCTCTTCCAGACCGCGCAGATTTACTGGCGCAAGGCCCATTCTTCCACCTCAATTCCAGGGCTCTCAGATTGACTGCATGGCTCTTGAGGCCTGGCTACTGACATCCAGGGGTTTCTCCCCTACGGTGGTTGCCACTATGAATCGGGCTAGGAAGCCAGTCTCAAGGAAGATGTACCACAGGACGTGGAAAATCTTTTTTACTTGGTGTGCCTCTGGTGGACGGTCTCCGTGGCCCTTGGCCATCCCGACATTGTTGGCTTTCCTACAGTCGGGTTTGGAATTGGGATTATCCCTTGGCTCCCTGAAAGGTCAAGTATCAGCACTTTCAGTGCTGTTTGACAGGCGATTGGCGCTCCTCCCGAAGGTCCGTCAATTTCTGCAGGGGGTGTCACGGATGGTTCCGCCCTACAAGAGACCTTTGGACCCTTGGGACCTTAACATGGTCCTGGCGGCATTACAGAGACCACCGTTTGAGCCGCTGAGAGATGTTTCTCTATCTCGTCTGTCTCAGAAAGTGGCCTTTCTGGTGGCAATTACGTCTCTGAGAAGGGTCTCAGAATTGGCTGCACTTTCGTGCAAGTCGCCCTTTCTGGTGGTTCACCAAGACAAGGTGGTGTTGCGTCCTTGGCCAGAATTCTTGCCGAAGGTGGTTTCAACTTTTCACCTGAACCAGGAGATTGTTCTCCCATCATTTTGCCCCGCTCCCGTTCATCAGGTTGAACGCGACCTCCATACTCTGGATCTCGTGAGAGCTATACGCATTTATGTGTCCAGGACCGCCTCCTTTAGGAGTTCGGATTCCTTATTTGTTCTTACGACAGGTCGCTGTAAGGGGTCCGCGGCATCAAAGTCGACATTGGCCAGATGGATTAAGGCTTCCATTCAAGAGGCTTACCGGGCTTCTGGGTTGCCTCTCCCGGTGGGATTGAAGGCTCACTCTACCAGAGCTGTTGGTGCCTCCTGGGCTTTGCGACATCGAGCGTCTGCTCTACAGGTGTGTCAGGCAGCCACCTGGTCCAGCCTGCACACTTTCTCTAAGCACTATATGGTGCATGCCCATGCCTCTGCGGATGCAAGTTTGGGCAGGCGGGTTCTCCAGGCGGCGGTTGCCCACCTTTAAAGGGAACCATGTGTTATCCGTCTTGTTGAGGAACTCTTCCCGCCCTGGGGTATTGCTTTAGGACATCCCCATTGTCTGGGTCTCCCATTGTGATGACCAGAAAAAAGAGAATTTTGTTTACGTACCGTAAATTCTTTTTTCTTTAATCATCAATGGGAGACCCAGCACCCACCCAGTTGTTCCGTTGCATGTTTTGCATTTGCTCTGTTCTCTGTTGAGACAGTGTTTGCCGGGTTGTTAAACCGTCTGTGCACGGCATTCTTCCCGATGTTTCGGGTGTGGTTTATTTCCTCCTCGCAGCTTATGGACCAAACTGAGGATGTTCCCTGCGGTAGGGGTTTATAAGCGGAGGAGGCGGTGTCTACAAACTTGTAGTACCTAGTGTGACCTCCGGAGGGCAGTGCCCTAAACCCCATTGTCTGGGTCTCCCATTGATGATTAAAGAAAAAAGAATTTACGGTACGTAAACAAAATTCTCTTTTTTTGTTGAAATTTAGCTATCATACTCGATAAATTCAAAGAGACAAATTCAGAAACCAATGGAGAGATCATAACACCCAAGTACGGTATTTAAATTCCCTTACAATCCTCAGACTCGTCTCCCCCACCCTCGTATCCACTGAGAGAACATCCATCGGCATGAGCACAGATTTGTCCCAGTTAATTCTAAGACTTGAATATTCCCCAAAGTTAGCTATCAGATCCATAGCCAAAGACAGTGACTGCTCCGTGTCCCCCAAAAGCAGCAGAAGATCGTCTGCATATAACGCGACCCGCTCCTCCGCTGATTCATGCAAAAATCCCCTAATATCAGGGCTAGTTCTCAATTTAACAGCTAACGGCTCAATGGCCAAAGCGATTAGAAGGGGTGACAGTGGGCAGCCATGCCTAGTGCCTCTTTCCAATGATAAAGTATCCGACAAGGAACCATTAATATGAATTTTTGCAACCGGACTAGCATAAAGCAGCTGCACCCACGCCAAAAACCTATCACCAAAACCCATCTTCCCGCATGACTACCCATAAGTACTCCCACTCGACGCTATCAAAAGCTTTCGCCGTGTCGAGCGAGAGCACCACCCTACCTCCCATGTTGCGGGACTCCATTTGTAGATTTAAAAACAGCCTACGCAAATTAATAGATGTGGATTAGTGATGAGCGAGTATGCTCGGCGCTACTCGGTACTCGCACGAGTATCTCGGTACTCGGGTGCTCGGCGAGCACCGAGTACTGCCGAGATGCTCGGACTGCTCGGTAATAAATAGCGATCTGAGACACATACACTGCTCCCTTCAGTGCACACAGTGAGCTGGCACCATACAGGGAGCAGATTAATTGATAGGATCCCTCTGGGGGCCACAGCAAGGTGTTATATGCTGCAGCAATTTGAAAAAGCCCACCCTCCTGCCCTTTTCCGGAATTACCCGTTTTATAACCGGAAGTCTGTGGGCGGAGCCTGTCACTCATTGACTTACATTGGGCTCGGTGCTCTGGCCGAGTACAAGAGTATCTTGAGATGCTCGGCCAGAGCACAGAGCACCCGAGCATTTTAGTGCTCGCTCATCACTAATGTGGATCTATTTGGCATAAACCCGGTTTGGTCCTCCCCCACCACCTGAGTGACCACTCTCATCAACCGTGTTGCCAACACCTTGGCAAGGATCTTAACATCAGTAGACAACAAAGATATAGGCCTGTATGATTAGGGCAACAAATGATCCTTCCCCGATTTAGGTAGGAGGACCACCACCTTCTCCCTCATTGACCTAGGCAATACCCCCATATTTAGCGCCTCATCAAATACCTCTTTCAACCTTTGCAGTAAAACCTCCACATTTTTTTTATAAATTTCTATAGGGAGACCGTCAGATCCCGGGGCCTTATTATTTTGAAAGTCACACAGAGCTGATGCCAACTCATCCACAGTAATAGGAGAATCAAGTAGCGCCCTCTGAACCTCCGTTAATTTAGTCAAACCCACTCTACCCACATACTGTTCGACTTCAGCACTAGTTTTCGTAAGTCTAGAGGAATATAGTTGTTGATAAAATTGGAAAAAAAAAAACTCGATATCTCATCATTGTTTGTAACCAAGTCGCCCTCCACATTCCTAACAGCCGAAATTGCAGGAATCTCAGATTGTGCCCTAGCCACAGTTGCCAAGAGATGACCCGCACCTTCACCCTCCGCATAAAATTGTTGTTTTAGAAAGAATCTCTTATTCTCCGCCTGTTGTATTACAAATTCATTAAGTTTAGATTGAGCATCCGTCCATTTTACTTTATTGTCGGTAGTCGGTGAGGCCACATCAGCATGCTCCAAAACATCCACCTCAACTTTTTGGATTTTAATCAGTACTCCCCTCAAAAACGCTTTCATTGTATCCCACACTATAGACATGGAAGCTGATCCCACATTGCTATTAAAAAACTCTGCCAAGAAGGAAGACAACTGCACAGACTCCCCAAACACCGCCAACCAAAATGGGTTAAATTTCCATATACTGTTGTGACATGCCCTGGACCGTTCTGGTGTAATAGTTATTAAAAGCGGAGAATGAGCTGAAAGTACCCTGGAATGATACTCAGCTTTGGTCACCAATGGGACCAAGTTTCCATTCCCCAAGGCCAGATCTATCCTTGACAATGAGGAATAGGACGCCGAATAACAAGAATATTGTTTAACTCCAGGGAACCTAGAACGCCAAATGTCCACCAGTTGGATCTCCCCCAGAACCTTCGCCAGGGACGTATCATGGGCAACTCCACCTCCCAAGTGTCCCCTATATTTGTCAAGTTCAGCATTGAGATACATGTTAAAGTCACTGATAATCAATAAAGGTATGGTGGCATATTCCGCGATGAATGGAATCAAATCATGTAATTTACTCACAGAAAAAGGAGGCGGAACATACACAGCAATTATACACATTTGTAACCCAGCCACACTACATACCAAACACACATATCTACCCTCTGTATCTATATTCACTCACACCATAGAGAATGGTAAGGTCGGATGAATAAGGACACACACTCCTCTCGAATATGAACTATGCACTGAGTGATACGCAGGCCCCCTCCATAGTTTGGCCAATGGAGGTGCCAACTCTGCATTACAATGTGTTTCCTGAATGCACGCTATTAGATTACGGTGGTTTTTCAGATATTTAAGTACCGCAAAACGTTTAGCAGGGTCTCCCATTCCTCTGATATTCCAGGAAAGAACATTAAGCTGACTAACTATAATCCAAACACTCCCATCTTATCAAAGTGTACATACGTCCTAGTAGCCAAAATATAAAAAACTTCATGGTGTCCAAATTTACACAAACCAATAAACAAATAGCAATAACTTTATAGTAACCCTCCATACTTCCCCCTATCCCCCTCCTCCACCCTACACCCATATAAAACCTAGCAATAACCACATGTGAGCACCCGTACCCCCCTTCCAGATATGACCTCTCATTACCAACATGAACATGCTTAAAGAACCTGCACAAGAAGAGCATATCGGCAAAAGAAAGGACTGCAAACCTAGAAATTGGTACAGAATAGAAAAAAAACCCACAAAACTCCAAATGGAGTAAAAAAAATATATAAAACCCAGAGTCCACTGTCCCGTGCATATTCAGGGTATTAAACTGCAAAAACTCACAGTCCGACCATTCTGGACCCTTTGTCACAGTGCACGATCATACAAAAATTATTTCGGCTTGCCCGAAGTAATTATAATCCACAATAACTAGAAAAATCGATGAACAGAATAATAGAACCGTCAAGTATGCACTCAGCAAAGTACAGTTGATCTGGCTGTCAAGAAAAGATACAGCTTGAAATTTATTCATACGTTAAATTCCATGGAAAAGTATACATTCAGCCACTGCGGATCTGTCTATCCTTCAAATCAAGCCATTTAGAAGCCTCTTTGGCCTGTTCAAAAAAGTGAGTTCCACCCAGAGCCTCTACCCTCAACCGGGCCGGGAACAGCATGGAATAAGGCACTTTTAAAGCACGCAGCCTGCGTTTAACCTCCTGGAATTGAGCACATTTTCTGCGGACCTCCACGGAAAAGTCTGGATACAGGGACACCCTGGCCCCCTCTATATGCAGATCGTTAGTCCGTGCCATTTGCAGAATTTTGTCCCGGTCTCTAAAATGTAGCATTTTAATTAATATTGGACGTGCTTGATCTCCCGGCTGGGGAGGTCTGGAGGGGACCCTATGTGCCCGTTCTATGGCAAATATTTTGGTAAACTTCTCTTGACCGAATGTTTTCACCAGCCAAACCTCAAAGAACTCCACTGCATCTCTACCTTCGGCCCTCTCCGGCAAACCCACAACACGAACATTGTTACGTCTTAGACAGATTTCGATGATATCCATTTTATTTTGAAGATAATTGATGGAGTCACCCGCAGCTTTAAATTTCTTAACAAGGGGGAACTGTGTCATCTAACTCACTCACTCTGTCCTCCACTGCAGACATGCAGTCCCTCATTTTTTGCATGTCTTATAGTGGCGACATCTATTTTAAGGGATCCTATGTGCCCAGTCAACTCAGCATTACGTTTAGTAATAGCCTGCAGCACATCCCTTAGAGTGGGTTCCCCCTCCTGATCCTCCATAGAACACATGCTGGCAGTCTGGCAAATATCTTCTCCTCCACCTCCTTCTGCCTGTTTTTTGGTGCTGCACGGATTTATCCCCCAGTCATTTATGGTCTCCCCTCCTCATTATCAGTTACCATATGCTGGGCATCTACTAATTCCACACCAGGGGTCCGGACATCCACAGCCTGCTGCTGCCTTGCAAAATGTTGTAGCTTTGCAGCAGTCTCCATCCGCTTCTCTGTCTGTTCCTGGGTCTGTCTTCCCTGGCGACTCTCCTCAGCGCCATCTTGGATGTTATTTGGCGCCATTCCCGCCGCCGATCTCAGCCTGCCTTCCCTCCTCGCCATCACAACAACGGTGGTCTCCAAAGCAGCTCACTGCTCCCACACAGGCTCAGGCACCAGGATGTACCCTCTAAACCGCTGTAATCCTCAGGCAAGAGGATAAATAGGCACCGGGTCACCGGAGCAGCAGTGCTCTGCGGCCGCTCACATACCTAGCCAGGCCACGCCCCCCAGATAGACCCTTAATGTGTATAGCTGAGCTCAACCTTCGATTGTGGTGCTACAAAACCTGGTGGAACAGAACCATGATACTAGAGTAACCCGATCCAGACTCCTCCAGAGCATAGCTCCATTGAACCCAAAGTGGAGAATCGGCCCTAACTGCTTTTGGATAATCTAGAAGATGTATGGTCTATTATTGAAATTGGAATAGCAAGTATTGTATATGTGTTGCATATAAATTAATCTGGTTGTTTGAATGGAAACGCCTTACTGAAGGACAAGTTACTTACCTTGGTATGTGCTATAGGAAATGTTCTCTCAGTCTGAAGGAAATTGAATTGCATTTATATATAAGTGAATAGTGTGAGGGTGCATGTATGCATCAGGACCATGATATACAGTGGTTCCTGACAAATATCCACATGTTTCTCCCTTAGCCAGATGAAGATATGTTTAATCCAGACTATGTGGAAGTGGACAGAATTTTAGAAGTTGCTCATACAAATGACTCTGACACAGGAGAGGTAAGTTGACCATATTTTTCCATTCAACGTACATATGTACATGCCTGTTGCAATAAAACACATACAGTAATTACCTGAGGTTTTGTGTCCTGCAAAAAGGAAGCCAGCAGAAGGGAATTGAGACGGAGTCAAAATATTATTTCTTTGGATTCCTGAAAGTAAATAGATATTATATCCCATCTTCAGAGCTAAAGACTCTAGGGCAGTGATGGCGAACTCCAGGCCTCGAGTGCCGCACACAGTCCAGGTTTTCAGGATTTCCATTGCATTTGACAGTTGGCAATCAAATTACCAACTGTCAAACTCTAAGAAAATCCTGAAAACCTGCACTGTGTGCGGCACTCGAGGCCCGGAGTTCGCCATCACTGCTCTAGGGGATGTCACACACGTCGATATCGCTGTCAATGTCGCTCATACGTCACAGATTTTCAGTCGCTCAAGCGACGTAAAAGTGACGCAGGAGCGACATTGAAGCGTGTGACCAAGCGATGCAACCAGCGATATGTCGCTGATCGCCGATCGCAGGTTTCACTGCCAGATGTAAAACCTGTCGCTCATCGCTCAGTAGACCTTGTGCATCGCTGCGTGTGACACTAAACTCAGCAACGTATTTTCTATTTTGACAACGTACAAGCGACTGAATAAAATCGCTCGCAAGATGGCGACATCACCGCATCGCTGGGTCATATTGACGCGTGTGACATCTTACCTGCGATAATTCCACATCGCTCAGGCGATTAATAATTTGTGACGCATGGGCGATATCGCGGGCGACATTGACACGTGTGACAGGCCCTTCTGATAGAGCACATTCTGTAGTGTGAATATAGAGTGACTTGAAGCCAGTAGTGATAAAGTACCCAGTACTTTTAAGATAATCTTTTAAGACATAACCAAGTTAAGAGTGTCCTCACACACATTGGGCTACCTATGTCAATCTATGAATTGAAATAAGCAACAGTCTTCTCTGGTTCATAGCTTTAGGTCTGAGAGAGGCACAAGCCCATTGAGTTCAACCAATAAACTAATGTGTTGATCACAGAACACCCAGAGGCAGATCACTGGCAGACAGACAGCAAAGGGCCCCTGCTTGAGAAAAATATATGGGCCCCTAGTTCATCATAATGTTGAAATGCACTGCTTTTTGAGATGGGCCTGGCCCCCTTAACTCTTGGGCCCCTGTCTGGTTGCACCAATGATATGTCCGAATCTAACGCTTTTACTAATTACCGTATATTAGGGGTAAAAAGTGTCCCAACTTCAGATGTGGCAATTAGATTAGTTTCCTGGATCAACATCCCATCTTCAGAGTCTAGAATGTATAACCTGTTTTTCACAGAAGGCATCTAGATCCATCTTGAACCCCTATAGTGAATCTGAATTCCTTCATGGAATCGTAGCTCCATATGTTGCAATGTATAGCCAGATCAGTCTGCCACCTACTATAACAGCTGATTGACTGAGGTTAGAGAAGTTGGACATGCAGCAATTAGCTAGCTATTTGCCAAGCTTCTTATTAAATTGGGGTTGTCTTTGTGGGGGAAGCTTTTTAAAGCTTGCCTTATTGTTGGTTATATTGGCATTATCAGAATATACTAGAATATGATGGATAACTGAGTCAATATTAACATTTTTATCAAAGAGCTTTATTTTTTTTTTTGACTGATTCCTTCAGATTTTACAGTAGTCCCCTAACTCCAATAACATGTTTTAGGATTTTTATGGGAAGGTGACTACTTTTTTCCTGTGGGTTTTAGGAGAACCATAATGTGGAGATAATTACTAGTGTAAATTGGGCTAACATTTAAAGAGGGCTTGTTACCCCCCTGGTGCTATGCTAACTGAATGCAGCACTGAATGCAGCGTGTCTGCTGCATTCAGGGAAGGGGTCCCCCATGTCTCTAGCCCCCTTCTAAGTTGTTAAAAAGACTTTATAAAGTGTACAGATAAGGAGTCCGGAGAGACTTGCTCAGTAATGTGTCATCGCTGTTGTATGGTTTTCTTCCCAGCCTCCAGCCTTCTCTGTGCCTCCTCCAGCCCTCTCTTGTTCAGCCTCCTGTATGTGTCATCGCTGTTGTATGGTGTACTCCCCGCCTCCAGCCCTCTCTGGTCTACCTTCAGCCCTCTCTTGTTCAGCCTCCTGTATGTGTCATCGCTGAGGGCTGGAGGTGGACCAGAGAGGGCTGGAGGCGAGGAGGACACCAGCAACAGCGATGACACATACAGGAGGCTGAACAAAGGTGGCACAGAGAGGGCTGGAAGTGGGAAGGACACCATACAACAGCGATGACTCATTACTGAGTAAGTCCTTCTGGACTCATTTTCTGTACACTTTATAAAGTCTTTTTAACAACTTACATGGGGGACCCCTTCCCTGAATGCAGCAGACACACTACATTCAGGTAGTTTAGCACCAGGGGCATGACTGGTCCTCTTAAATTGTAAATCAGTGGTAATTACATAGTTGTTATTCTTCTGTGTGATGATCGCATGGTAAGGCTATGTTCGCACGTTGCTCTTTTGCTGTCCCTTTGGCAGTAAAGAAGCTGCTAACAAAATGCAGATTTTCATGCATATTTTGGTGCAGATTATATGTGTCCTTTGTCTACAGCCTATGTTTAATGAAGTTCGTTTCATTAACCAAAATTGCCTAAAAAATTAATGGATTTGTTTGTTTTTTTTCCTGCATTTTTGCACGTCCCCATTGCTTTCTATGGTAAAAACGCAAACACGCTAAAGAATTGACATACTGTAGTTTTCAAAATCAACAGATTTCCAATTCTGTAAGGAAAAAAAATAGTAATTGTGTACTGTAAAATGCGGATTTAAAAAAAAAAAAAAACAACTAAATGTGTGAACATAGCCTAAATAATGAACATAAATTGTATTCTTCCACAGGAGGTAACGCATTATCTAGTGAAATGGTGCTCACTGTCTTATGAAGAAAGCACATGGGAGCTTGAGGAAGATGTTGATCAAGTCAAAGTCCGGGAATTTGATGCCCTGCAAGTTCTCCCTGATGTCAACATAACGGTATGGAAACACAGACATTCTTCTTTAGTGGAATGAAGACCAATGCATCACAAGATGGCAAAATATGTATATTTTATACACTAAAAAAAAATTTCTGGCAGTCTTTGCATTTCTGAGGAGAGCCTATGGTGCCCATACACATTAAACTAATGTTGCTGAAAATGGCAGATGTCAAACAAAGATGAAGGCTTGTCAGATAAAGTGTAAACACACATTTCCACATTCTGACCAAACAATCTTTGTTAACCAAAATATCTTTTGTCCACAACTGAGCTTTCAGTAGAAGAATATACTGGGAATGATTGGTTGTTCGTTTGTAGGCCAGCACATGTATGGCCAATTTAATCAACTGTAACATCCAGTATACACTACTCACAAAAAGTTAGGATTATTTGCTTTCATACTGCAGTGATAGTTTATTGTGAAATTAGGCATTTAAAGCATAACCACCATTTACATTTGTTATGTAATAATGTAGAGCAAGAGACTTTAATAATCTTTCTAATATACTGTATTAGAACAATCTGGTTGGTTACCATTCATAAACCTTCCACAAAGTGTCCCCACTGCACTGTGTGTGAAACAGACATGTTGTTACGTATTGATTGCCTTGCTCTGTGGAAGTGCTGCTGCTGTGGTTTAAATTAAGCCTTTTTTTCCTGCTCTTTGTGGAGTGAGGAACCTAATGAGCGGGAGCTGAGAGTGCAAGTGTGTGTGATGAATATGACTCATGCTGAGGGGAATGCCTGGGCTGGTTGCTCCCCACCCCTCGGCCATAAGTGGGTCAGCTCACATCACCTGCTGTCGCTGATTCAGTTCACTGCTATTCTGTGACCCTGGAGTGCAAATGTGATTGCAAGCTGCTGCTCTTTCTCCCTTTGGAGGTTGCTGGGTTCTGTGGTCTGTGGGTGGAGGTAGGGGCCTCATTCCTACGGGTCATTCCATGTCAAGTGAACCAATGATTATTACCTCTATATTTTTAATTCTTTTGAGATTTTGTTATTTGATAATAGCATGTCAGACAATGCAAAATGTGAAGAGAAAATTTTTTTTAAAAATTTATTTTTTTTAAAATGATTTTCAAAGTTCGGAAAAAGTGTGAATTTCGCTGTTGCCTGCCTTTACGTTTCTCCTCATAACTCAGGCTAGGAATAAGATAGAGAGACAAAATAAACACCATTCTACTCAGAACTATACAGGCTTTCACCATATATGTCACAAGAGGATCTTTGTTAATATTTTACCCATGTGATCGCAAGCGCAAAACTTTAAAACGTATTTCCGAAAAATCGGCGCGCTTTAAATATTTCAAAAACTGCCCATGTGTCTGCTTTGCTCTTAGCCACATCTGTACCAAATTTCAAGTTGGGATCGCAATGGGATCATATTTTAACATATTTTACTATTAATAGCGTCAATGGGTCATTCCATATCAAGTGATCTAAATATGAATATTTTTTTTTACCTGACGTCTTTAGATTTTTTTTTTTTTTTTCCTTTATGAAGTACTACTTTAGTTAATTACAAATTAAAACTTTGGAATTTTTTTCTTCATCAGTTAATTTTTTACAGATTTTTAAAGTTTAAAAAAAGGGTGAATTTTGGCCTGGTATGACTTTACATTTTTTTTATCTCGGGCTAGAAATAAGATAGAGAAACAAAATAAACACCATTCTACTCAGAACTGTCCAGGCTTTCACCAGATATGTCACAAGAGTATATTTGTTAATTTTAATTTTTTACCCATGCGAATGCAAACGCAACATTTTGAAACGCATTTCCAAAAAAACGTTTTAATAAGAATTTTCCAAAACTGCCCATGTGTCTTTTATGCTCTTAGCCACATCTGTACCAAATTTCAAGTTGGGATCGTGATGGGATCATATTTTAAAATATTTAACTATGGTTAATCTCATTTTTATTAAATTTTGAAAAAACATATGAAAGACATACATTCAATCTTTTAACAAAATCTTGAGACATATAAAATATACAAAAAGAGAATTCACAAAGTTATTAGTAACTTTAAGATAAGCTGCAAATTTACTTTTGCGCTTATCTCTGGTGCAATATATACTACAATCTAAATATAATTCCAAACACTCAAGTATACAACCTTTCTCAGGGTTTTGAGATGTTCTGATGTCAAGGGGACAAGCAGCCCCAGCAGAATGATTTTTATCACTTGGCCCCTTCTAACAGGTTGACCACGTAAGTGGGTCATTACCCGTTGAGGCCTAGTTGGAATAGTCTATCGACTGGTGTACCGGAAAGGAAGGCCGAAATATTAATGATCTACTCACAGCTCAGAGTTTCCGATACCTGTCTAATGTTCACTAGAATTCTGAAGGTATAGGTGTAGAAAGGAAATACCTAGACTGAATGTATCAGATGGGAAGAAAAGAGAGATAGAAAAGAAGAGAGAGAGAAGAGAAACAAAAACCATTAGAAAAAGTTATACTGGGAAAGAAAAGCCACGTAAGAAAAAAAGAAAAAAAGGAGGGGGGGGGGACGGGTGAGGTATGGGAAGGAGAAAGGGTACTCATCCCACTGGCTCCCCATCAGCCAGAGGTCGAGCCATATTATCTGTGCTGGAAAAGATACTCCTAAATTCTGCAGAGTCGTGAAAAAGAATCCATTCAACCCAAATCCCTAAGAATTTGTTCCGAGATCCCGACGCATCAGCTGCGAGCTCCTCCATTCGATATATGTCCATCAATTCTTTGAACCAATCAAGTAGAGATGGAGCCCGGCTTGATTTCCAGAACCTCGGGATCACAGCACGAGCAGCCGAGATGCAAAAGCGGAGAATATCCCTCTTCTGTAGCCCAATAGGACCTGGAAAAATGGATAACATTGCCGATTCTGGGCAGCATTCGGCTTGTTTACCTGTTATCCGGGCGTATGCATTGAAAACCTCAGACCAGAACCGCCGGATTTTCCCACAACTCCACCAAATGTGTATCATTGTACCCTTCTCTTCCCCACAGTGCCAGCAGGTATCAGGGGTTCCAGGGAACATGTTCCGGAGTGTCGTCGGGCACAAGTACCATCTAGTGAGCAGCTTATAGCTTCTTTCTTGTGCAGAACAAGCGCTAGCTAGTGAGTGAGTAAATGTAAAGCATTTCTGCCAATTAGCTTCTGAAATGCTACACCCCAATTCCCTCTCCCAAGCACGTTGGAAGTAAAGGGTGCCCTGCTCTCTCATGGACCCTAAGGCCTGGTATAACCTCTCCAATACGTTGGGCGTCAATCTTACCCTGCAAGAGTGGTCAGCTGAATATAAGTATGCTCTGTATTGGAGAAATTCGAATCACTTAAGAGGTCTCGTAGGTTCTTTGAGTTGTAGCTCTGCCATCGGGGGCAAACCACCACTGGACAGAGTCTGTCCTACTCGGGTGTCATCCACAATCCGCCAACATAAAAATCTCTGCCTGTCAAATCTGGGTGGGAAAGATGGGTTGGAAAAAAGGGAGTCAAAGGGCTAAGTCTGTCGTTTAAGCGGAGGGTTTTCGTCACAAGGTGCCATACCTTCAAGGTGTTTCTGGTCATGTCTGTCAAAGGTACTAGGTCTGTGGAGTCTTTAGGGGAAATCCAAAGCAGGTGTTTCAGCGGAATCCCCAAACCCTCTTGCTCCACCCCTACCCATTTCTTGGAGGATGCATGATAATGCCAATCTAGAGCTCTAACAAGAGAGGAAGCCACAAAGTACGCTCGTATGTTGGGTAGTCCAACCCCTCCTCTGGTCTTGGGCAAGGATAGGATATTCATTCGCAATCTGGACCTCTTGCCCCCCAGACAAATCTAAGGATCATAGATTGCATTTTGGAGAGGAAGCCTCTATCCAATAGAACAGGAACTGTCTGAAAAGTATATAAGAGTCGGGGCAAGACATCCATCTTGACTACGTTTATTCTCCCGAACCAGGATAGCTTTAATTGTCTATAGGAGGTAAATGCCGATTCCGCGTTAGTCAAAAGGGGTTGATAATTTAAATTGAATATTTGTTTAAGATCTTTTGGTATAAGGACTCCCAAGTACTTAATGGCTTCTACTTTCCATTTAAATGGGAACTGTTTAGATAGATGAGAAACCAATTCTCCAGGCAAAGAAATATTGAGTGCCTCGGTTTTGGAGCAATTCACTTTAAAGTTGCTCAATTGTCCGAACCGTTCAAACTCCATTAAGACCGAAGGGATGGAGACCAGGTGCTGGGAGATGTAAAGTAGCAGGTCATCTGCAAATAAGGCTAATTTGTGATGACTCTGTCCCAGCTTGACCCCATGGACGCATTCATTGGACCTAAGTGCAAAATATTTAACTATTATAGTGTCAATTCAAAAATCACCAAGAACACAATCAGTCATTTTTTCACAATTGCCCGTCAATAGTTTGAATTTGATATAAAGAAACATAGTCTTGTAACATCTCAAATGAAAGCTGTTACCGTTCTGAGTAAAATGATGCCTCTCCCACTTCATTATCTTATTTCTAGCCTGAGATAAAAAAATGTAAAGTCATACCAGGCCAAAATTCACCCTTTTTTAAACTTTAAAAATCTGTAAAAAATTAACTGATGAAGAAAAAAATTCTAAACTTTTAATTTGTAATTAACTAAAGTAGTACTTCATAAAGGAAAAAAAAAAAAAAAATCTAAAGACGTCAGGTAAAAAAAAATATTCATATTTAGATCACTTGATATGGAATGACCCATTGACGCTATTACTAGTAAAATATGTTAAAATATGATCCCATTGCGATCCCAACTTGAAATTTGGTATAGATGTGGCTAAGAGCAAAGCAGACACATGGGCAGTTTTTGAAATATTTAAAGCGCGCCGATTTTTCAGTAATGCGTTTTAAAGTTTTGCGCTTGCGATCAGATGGGTAAAATATTAACAAAGATCCTCTTGTGACATATCTGATGAAAGCCTGGACAGTTCTGAGTAGATTGGTGTTTATTTTGTTTCTCTATCTTATTTCTAGCCCGAGATATGATAGAAAATGTAAAGCCATACCAGGCCAAAATTCGCACTTTTTTTTAAAACTTTAAAAATCTGTAAAATATTAACTGATAAAGAAAAAAATTCTAAACTTTTTTTTTGTAATTAACTAAAGTTGTTCTTCATATAGAAAAAAAATTTAAAAAAATCTGAGGACGTCAGGGAAAAAAAATATTCATTTTTGGATCACTTGACATGGAATGACCCCTACGGCTTCTTAGGAGTTTTAGTGTCTTAGGCTGGGGGCTCGCACCTCCTCACCTTCAGAGGTACCTCAGAGTACAGGGCAAGCCAGGGACCCCAGTATCAGGCCCAGAGCAGGCTCCCCTCACTGCCTACGCCCAGCTCTATCCTACTTCCCCCCCCCCCCCCCAACGTGCCAACATGACACACATGCTCATTCTCACTCAGATTCGTCTTCAAAGTGAATACGGGCATGTAAGTAGATGAGGGAGGGGGCGTGGCCTACCATGCTGACTGCAGCTATGAGGAAACAATTGTCACGGGTGGCACGGATGACAGGGTGGAGGCCACGCGCAGACGATCCCAGCGTGTGGCCCACCAGCCATAATGGTGGAGGATGGTCCGTCTCTTTCAGGGCATTTACCTTCTGTGTAGATGGAGAGAGGGTGTGATGGGATCTCGCTGTTATGGGGGGACAGCTGTGGAGGTCTTGTGCTCGGTCTGGTTTTATCCACCAATATTGTAGGTCACTAGGACCCAGCGGATTCCTTCCACTTTTATAAGGAGGTTCATCACCCTTCCTCGGTGCAGGTGATAGTTCCTTGTGCACTCATTATCCTTGCTCCAGCAGACGCGGAGGTTGTGGAGGTTGCTGAGCTCTGCTGTCAGATAAGTGTTTCCTTTTCCCAAATGTCTGTCTTCCCTGGTGTTTGTCTTTAGTTGATAGTGGAGGGGTCTAGTGAACCCCTCCATCTGATCCTTAGAGAAGATAGTGCTAGGATCAGAGAGGGACGAGGTTCGTGGTCGGCGACAGTTGAGGAGACTGTATAGGGACGTTAGGGCAGACAGGGTCAGCTCTAGGAAGTCTAGGGGTCACCGTCTCCTTCTTGTGCCCTTAGCGTTAGGGACTCCTTATTCCCCCCCCCCGTCGTTATCCTACGCTGGGTGTCTTCCCCACTCCCAGCGTGACAACAATGTATCAGATTAGCACAGGCTACAGCACAGTTGCTAAGCAATGTCAGAAGGTCAGGAAGAGTGCAAACTCCTCAGAAACAGCTCAGTCACAATCTCTGTTATCTCCTTGTCTGCTGGCTCCCTGGTCTCAGACGTTTTGAAAATACACACACTGTGTACTGCTCCTTATTAGCTGCTGACCATGCCCAGAGAGCCATAAAATGCTGCTTTCAAGAGAGCACAGAAAATTGTGAGAAAATAAGTCATACATTACAAAAAAAGCATTATCTTAGCCGCTATTGATATGGATTAATATTTTTAAATATTAATAAGACACCTGCTCCTGGCCTAATAAATATGGACCAAGTGCCTGCGTGAAAGTATGACACCAGACACACAGAGTCAGATGTATACTCTCCTTGGTCAGCTGTAAAGTGTGGCTCCAAGTGAAGTTTATTTGAACAGGCATGAACTTATAAAACCTCATTATGGGACTTGGCCAGCCCTTCTGAGATGTATTCATTGGTTAGTGGGTTGGATAATGGATTAGTCTATGGGCGGATCCATGAGGTCACCAAGGGGTGTGGTCTTGATCGAGCATGTCCCGGTGATGTGTCAGTGATCACACTGTAAAACAGCCCGAAGACGGTGGCGGGACTAAGTGACCAATGTCACTATGGGTGCAGAACAGCTGGGATCAATTGTCATAAAAGTTAGTCATATGGGTATATCTTGTACAGAATGTATACAAACATAATACAGCGCATAATGCATACAAACAAAGAAAAGCAGCAATGAGTACAAAGATGACACTAAAATAGATAGACCAAACAGAGCCCATAATGCAGTACACAGTTAATGCAGGACTAAGCAAACCTATATTTCCTAACTTGGCCTGTTGGGCATATATACTCCATATACATGTGAATCCTATACAAATGTTGCTGCTATATACAGAATATGCATATAAAGCGCAAAGAGGTACTTACAGGTA
The DNA here is from genome assembly GCA_033576535.1 of Allobates femoralis. Taxonomy (NCBI): domain Eukaryota; kingdom Metazoa; phylum Chordata; class Amphibia; order Anura; family Aromobatidae; genus Allobates; species Allobates femoralis. The sequence continues at coordinate 332,461,912 of JARQOC010000006.1, forward strand.
CATACAGGTGTTACTCATTAGATTGATCTAAAAAATGACATCTGTGGTACACTGTGCAGGGGAGGAACCCGGGTGTGTGGACATGTATATGGAGTATATATGACCAACTCTCTATCTTAGTGTCATCTTTGTACTCATTGCTGCTTTTCTTTGTTTGTATGCATTATGTGCTGTATTATGTTTGTATACATTCTGTACATTCTGTACAAAATATAGCCATATAACTCTAACTTTTATGACAATTGATCCCAGCTGTTTCGCACCCGTAGTCACATTGGTCATTTAGTACCGCCACCTCCTTTGGGCTGTTTTATAGTGTATGTAAACTAAAGCAACACTATATTTTGCATAATTAAAGCCTTGACTCTCTCCTTTTCCGGTATTGTGCTATGGTTGAGTAGCTTCTCAAAGGTGTCCCTATTAGGTTCACCTTTTGTTTTTTCCGTTTACATGGAAATTTTTATACTAATTGTTTTGGGTTTTTTTTTTCAATTGAATGACATTTACAATTTAAGTAGATGCATGAAATACTGATTTCCTTATCTCAATATATTGAAACAAAAGCCAGCAAATACCCCAACAAAAAAATATCAGTGTCTCAATAACTTGTCAAATGGACTTGAGCTTCAATTACAGCTTAACATGTCATCCCAGTCTTCTTGAATGGAGAAACTCATGTCATTAAGGTTCAGGGGTATAGAGTTACGAGCCTGTACAAGGCAACTCAGCTGATCTCATAGGTTTTCTATGGGATTATGGTTTGGAGAAAGTGCAAGCCACCCCATTTGAGGTATCCCAATCTCCAACAGTTATCTATTGATGTGAACTCCATAAACTGGAGCATTGTTATCCATAAAGATGAAATTAGGCCTGAGTTGTTCATGCACAGGCACAATAACTGGATTAATGATGATATGAGGTAGTAGGGGCTTGTCACTGTACCATTCACAAAGTGTAGGTAGTTCTGTATTGACTGGACATACCTGCCCACCCTGTAACACCACCACCAAAAGGCTGGTCTGGTGACAACAGTGGCTGATTTACAACATGTTCCAAATTATTATGCAAATTGGCTTTAAGTGTCATAGTTTTTTTTTCTTTTCCAAAGAAACCCATTGATGGCATTGTGTCTTGGGGTTCTTTGGATCACTGAAATCAATCTCAGATACCTGTGATAATTAGTTTGTCAGGTGAGCTCAATAAAAGGAAAGCTGGGTGTTCCAAAATATTGAGCAGGCCACAGTTTTCAAGTAACATAGGAAAAAAAAAAGGATTTCTCTGCTGCCGAAAAGCAACAAGTAGTGCAATGCCTTGGACAAGGGAAGAAAACATTAGATATTGCACGAAAACCTAAGCGTGATCATCGTACTGTGAAGTGATTTGTGGCTGATTCTGAGCACAGACATGTTTGTGCAGATAAAGGCAGAATGAAGAAGGTTTCTGCCAGGCAAGTTCATCGGATTAAGAGAGCAGCTGCTAAAAAGGCCTTACAAACCAGTAAACAGATACTTGAAGGTGCTGGTGCCTCTGGAGTCCCTCGAACGTCAAGGTGTAGGATCCTTCAAAGGCTTGCTGTGGTGCATAAACCTACTATTCGGCCACCCTAAATAGTGCTCACAAGCAGAAACGGTTGCAGTGGGCCCCAGACATACATGAAGATTAATTTTCAAACATACTTGTTTACTCATGAGTGCCGAGCAACCCTTTATGGTCCAGATGGATGGAGTAGTGGATGGTTGGTGGATGGTCACCATGTCCCAACAAGGCTGTGACGTCACCAAGGAGGTGGAGAAGTCATTTGGAAACAGCTAATAGGCCCCTTTAAGGTTTCTGAAGGTGTGAAAATTACATTTGAAAAGTATATAGAGTTTCTGACTGAGAACTTTCTTTCATAGTACAAAAAGCAGAAACGTGCCTTCCGGAGCAAAATCCTCTTCATGCATGGCAATGCACCATCTCATGCTGCAAAGAATACCTCCGTGTCATTGGCTGCTAGGGGCATAAAAGGAGATGCACTCCTAGTGTGGCCACCATCTTCCCCTGACCTCAGCCCTATAGAGAACCTTTTGGAGTATAATCAAGCAAAAGATCTATGAGGCTAGGAGGCAGTTCACATCAAAACAGCAGCTCTGGGAGGCTATTCTGACGACATGCAAAGAAATACAAGCAGGAACTCTCCAGAAACTCACAAGGTCAATGGATGCAAGAATTGTGAAGGTGATATCATAGAAGGGTTCCTATGTTAACATGTAACTTGGCCTGTTAGCATGTTTTGGAGTTAAATAGCTTTTTATTTCAGTGAATGTGACCTCCTAATGCTGCAAATTCAACAAATGAGCATTTTCAGTTCTTTCAAACATATCAAATGTTTAGAAACTCTACTGTGCCTAATAATTTGGAGCAGTGCGTTTAGAGGTTTTTTTTTTTTTAATTTTGAAAATTATACTGTTATCACTGGGAGGTGTCTTCAATAAAATTCGATGTATACTCTAACGGTGATGACTTTTATTACACTGACTGTCATTTGCACCGACCATTTAGGAAAATCAGAGAAAAAGAACATTTGCATAATACTTTGGAATATGGTGTATAGCGCTACCCTTGATGTCTCCAACAACGTTGGCGACCAAGATTTCTCTTTAGCGTGAATCGTCTTTCATCAGTGGAGAGCCACTGGCCCCTCGTCCAGAGTAGGTGATGCCTGTGCCTGGCGGTGTGGTCTTTGCAGGTCATCTAACACACAGACTATGCTGATGCAAATGTTTTTGAATGTTCTGACGTGACTTGGTGCCTCCCTCGTCTCTTAAATGTGCCTGGAGTCGTGTGGCATTTATTATCTGGTTCCAAAGGGCATTGTTCACAATGAAGTGTGGGATGTGGCAGAGGACATCCACTTCTATGCCTTTCTGTGACTCTTCGAGTCTCTATAAATTTCTGTTGTAACTTACTGAAGACACTGACACTCTAAGCTTAGTAGCCACTTCTATCTGAGATCATCCTGCTTGAAGCTTTGCCATGGCACTTTAAGTGTCATCTTAGTCTCATAATGTAAAAAAGTGAACAACATGATGAAGAGAACTGTTAAAATACCAATTCTAAATGAACCACAAAATTGATCCATGAAACGCACAATAAAACACCTGTTTTGCCATTGGGCTCCAGCGGTATGTTGTTCAATAAGTACTGAAATATTGAACAGTTGGACACTTGCAATCAAAAGTGTAGAGAAGATCACATTTAGTTCACCTGAAAAGGTTAGAGGCCATTTTAGGTTCAGCCTGAAATTTTCTCGAAAGCCATGAGAATAAAACAATCAAAAGAAAGAAGCAAAATTCTCTGATCAGATATATTACAAAAGTTATATATATAGATATATAAGATATATTCCATGTGTTCTATTGACTTAAGAAATAAAAACTCAGTTTTTAAAACTCAACAATAATTTTATGAAATTAACTTGTGAATAGTTTGGCTCTTTATAGTAACCCACTGCACAAACAATGATTTGATTTGCTGTGGGAGACGGAGACCTTGGGCTAAAAACTTGCTACAGTGGAGATGTTCGATAAAGGTTATATTCTACATTCAACATTTTCCTTTTGTATTTGAATATAGGAGAGGCCGTCCTCTGAAAGCTGGCAGAAGTTGACGTGTTCTCGTACGTACAAAAATAATAACCAACTAAGAGAGTACCAGCTGGAGGGCATGAATTGGCTCCTCTTCAACTGGTACAACAGGTAAGATTCTAACTAGCTCTTCATCCATTCCTCCATGGTGGATTTATCCAGTTTTCTTATGTGCTCCTTTATCCTAAATTTGTAGGAAGAACTGCATTCTTGCTGATGAGATGGGCCTTGGTAAAACAATCCAGTCTATCACCTTTCTGTCTGAAATTTTCTTTATGGGCATCCGAGGACCTTTTCTCATTATTGCTCCACTTTCTACAATCACTAACTGGGAGCGGGAGTTTCGTACATGGACTGAGATGAATACTGTTGTGTACCATGGAAGCCAGATTAGTCGCCAGATGATCCACCAGTATGAAATGTCTCACAGGGATGCTCAGGTGAGTTAGCCACAATGGGTATATGTGGCATTAACATGGTTTTCCAGACTTAGAAAACAAATTGTCAGTCTCTTTGTAAGTGTAGACATAATTGTGACCATGTGTGAAGCGCTCACTGCAATTGGATGGTCGCATATGTGATTTACCTACTTGTGGTCACATGCTGAGTAGTCTCTCCTGTCTCCTCTTAACTCTCTTCTATTGAGAAAAGCCAGGCGAGACCAGTCTGCATGTGACCCAAGTATACAAGTCGCATGTATACGGTCACATAGCTGTACCCTCGTGCATGGAATAAAGGGGAATCATGACAGTGAACGCATCAGACAATTCAGTAGGATGCAGTCACATCATTTACTTCAGACTTTTCTTCTGAGACCAGAAGACCTTATTGCATGTGATACAAGGTAGATAATTCATTTAACTAATATTTTCACAGTTCATTGTGCGTAATCTGCACTGGGATGCGTTATAAAATAACTATTTAATATGTCACATAAAGGGAGTGCCTATCCCAGGAATCTTCAAATTCCACGTGGTTATAACAACGTTTGAGATGATTCTAGCAGACTGTCCAGAACTGAAGAAGATCAGATGGAGCGCTGTCATTATTGATGAAGCTCATCGGCTTAAGAACAAAAACTGCAAGCTTCTTGAAGGACTCAAACTCATGGGATTAGTGAGTAGCATATTATCTCTGCGGTTCCTAAAGAACTGCTGTAGTATAAGTTTTATATTTAAACATTTTCTGCATATGTCTATATGTATTGTGCTTGCTCCATATCATCCAGATGCTGGCTGCTCCGATTGCTACTATTTCGCCAATTAAATGCCAATGTCATTCAATAACAGAAGCATTTCTATGGTTTGGTTGCCAGTTTGTATATACACCGGTGTCCTTGCCCATTTGTATAACCTGATCATGGTGTGCTGATGAGCGTAGTCAACACCATTGTGATAATCATTTTTGTAAAGCGTATATATCACATTGGAGATGCTAGGACGTCTGTTTATACATCACACAGCAGACACTGAAGGCATATACATCGCAGGGGGCTTGTTCAACACTGCGGAGGATGGGGGTTTATATATCACTGGGGATGGTGTCAGAATATTCAGCACTGGAGAGGGATGGGGGCATGTACAGCACTGGAGATAGGGGCATACACTTGTGGCCAAAAGTATTGACACCCCTGCAATTCTGTCAGATAATACTCAGTTTCTTCCTGAAAATGATTGCAATCACAAATTCGTTGGTATTATTATCTTCATTTAATTTGTCTTCAATGAAAAAACACAAAAGAGAATGAAGCAAAAAGCAAAACATTGATCATTTCACACAAAACTCCAAAAATGGGCAAGGCAAAAGTATTGGCACCCTCAGCCTAATACTTGGCTGCACAACCTTTAGCCAAAATAACTGCGATCAACTGCTTCCGGTAACCATCAATGAGTTTCTTACAATGCTCTGCTGGAATTTTAGACCATTCTTATTTGCTCCAGGTCCCTGATATTTGAAGGGTGCCTTCTCCAAACTGCCATTTTTAGATCTCTCCACAGGTGTTCTATGGGATTCTGGTCTGGATTCATTGCTGGCCACCTTAGAAGTCTCCAGTGCTTTCTCTCAAACCATTTTCTAGTGCTTTTTGAAGTGTGTTTAGGGTCATTGTCCTGCTGGAAGACCCATGACCTCTGAGGGAGACCCAGCTTTCTCACACTGGGCCCTACATTATGCTGCAAAATTTGTTGGTGGTCTTCAGACTTCATAATGCCATGCACACGGTCAAGCAGTCCAGTGCCAGAGGCAGCAAAGCAACCCCAAAACATCAGAGAACCTCCGCCATGTTTGACTGTAGGGACCGTGTTCTTTTCTTTGAATGCCTTTTTTTTTCTCTTGTAAACTCTGTTGATGCCGTTGCCCAAAAAGCTCTACTTTTGTCTCATCTGACCAGAGAACATTCTTACAAAACGTGTTAGGCTTTCTCAGGTATGTTTTGGCAAACTCCAGCCTGGCTTTTTTATGTCTCGGGGTAAGAAGTGGTGTCTTCCTGGGTATCCTACCATATAGTCCCTTTTCATTCAGACGCCGACGGATAGTACGGGTTGACACTGTTGCACCTACGGACTGCAGGGCAGCTTGAACTTGTTTGGATGTTAGTTGAGGTTCTTTATCCACCATCTGCACAATCTTGCGTTGAAATCTCTCGTCAATTTTTCTTTTCCGTCCACATCTAGGGAGGTTAGCCACGGTGCCATGGGCTTTAAACCTCTTGATGACACTGCGCACGGTAGACACAGGAACATTCAGGTCTTTGGAGATGGACTTGTAGCCTTGAGATTGCTCATGCGTCTTCACAATTTGGTTTCTCAAGTCTAGAGAGGCTGGGGCATATATATCACTGGGGATGGTAGCGGCCTACATATCACTGCAGATACTGAGGGCATCAGCTGTGTGATGACAAGTCCAAGTGACTGTAATGGGCGGTTCTAGGCTTGCTTCTGCCCCTTATAGTCACATGGTTGTGTCATCACCACAGGTCCTTCAGCATTAGATGAATTTCAGCATGTCTGCAGTTGATTAACATGTCTGCCTACCGCCCGGATGACTGTTTGACTGTTTGGGCAGATAGCTAATGAGAACATCTACATATCTAATGTGCTTTTTTGAGATAAATCCAACAATTTAAATAAAAAAAGCTTACAAATGCCCCTTTAAGAGGACCTCTCAGTACATTTTGAATCATTTTACTGTAACCCCAGACAGCATAACTCAGAGCCTGGCTTCATAATTGCATTAAAGATCTTTTTCTGTGTACACACATGAGTGAAATGTATCACTCACCTGGTGTGGGGTGAAGCCGACTAGGGGTGGCACCAGACAAGACACATCTCCTGTTTTCTGGTCATCATAATGGGAGACCCAGTCAATGGGGTTTAGGGCACTGCCCTCCGGAGGTCACACTAGGTACTACAAGTTTGTAGACACCGCCCCCTCCGCTTATAAACCCCTACCGCAGGGAACATCCTCAGTTTTAAACTTAGTGTGCTCGGAGGATCACGCTTTGCTTGCACTTCACTGCATTCTCACTACTTACGTGATGGCGTCTGAAGACAAGGTAATAAGGTCCCAGGCGGGACCGGTGACAGCCTCCCCGCTCACCCTTAGTGGCACACGCTGGTGGAGGTACCGGAGGGCCTAGGGCCTGGACACCTGGTGTTCTCCCGGTACGCTGTTACACTCCTCTCCATCCCTCTCTGGGGGGCTCTGGTGAGTGGGAGATGGGAGCCTTGCACAGCTCCGCTCCGTCCGAGGCCTCCCTAAATGGTGCTTACAGACCGGACTGGAGCCAGCCCAGTCCGAGGCCTCCCTAAATGGTGCTTACACTCCGGACTGGGCTGAGCGGCCCAGTCTGAGGCCTCCCTAAATGGTGCTTACACTCCAGACTGGTGCTGCACCCCCGTCCGAGGCCTCCCTAAATGGTGCTTACAGACCGGACCGGCACTGAGGCACTCGGTGTCTCCTGTGTGCCTGGGGGTAGTGTCTGGCACTTTATGTGCTTCATGACACTCAGACCGCGCGTTGCCCTCGGGTCCGCGGTTCTGCGGGTGTACCCTGTGCTGGGGTCACCCTGGCTGACCGCCCTGTGTGTCACAGGGGCTGAGGCCGTAGGCTGCGGATGTGTGACATGTTATTGCAGTCTGTGTACATTGTTTTTTTTTTACACTGTTTCCCGCCCTGCGGGCTCCAGCTCCCTCATGAGAAGGATGCTTGGAGGATGGGATGCAGCCCGTGCGGTGACGTCACCGCGGGGCGTGTGTGTGTGTTTCCCGCGTGTCTTCGGCGCCGCCCACAGTTTCTCTGTCGGCGGCCATCTTTACCCTCACTTCCCGGCTGGGAACTGTATGCAGCGTGCGTCTGCACTCCAGAGGGGAGACCGGAAGACGGCGCGGAGGTCACACACACACACCGCTCCCTCATACCGCCTTACAGCGGTCGGTAAGCCACCGGGATCCCCGGTTTTATTGTCTGCAATTTGGCTTATCTTCCCCTACTGTGGCGATGTCCTCAGCTGGGAAGCGTGCTGCTAAGGCGGCCGAGGCCACCGTTACATGTGCTACGTGCAATGGAACACTGGTGGAGGGGTCCTGCAATAACTGTGGACGCCCAGAGGCCCGGGCTGGCACTGCTGAGTCAGCAGCTCCGGTGCTATACCCCGAGGTTCAGGTGATCTCAGGGCCTTGGGAGACTCAGAACAGGATCAATGAATCTCTGTTGTCTCAGCTGTCCTCCATGTCGCAATCCCTGGAGGCACTTAATAGGAGACTGGATAGCCCAGCTACTCCTTCCAGTTACCCCCGGGTGTCTCCCTCTTCTGCTGTGAGACCCCTTAAGCGGGCTCGTCGTGAGGCTTCACCCGAGCTCCAGACTCTCTCTGAGGAGGAGCGTTCCTCTGATGGTGAGGAAGATGATGGGGGTTCGACTTTCGGGTCTGTATCTGTGTCTGAACCACCAGATGGGGTGGAGGATCTGGTGTCCTCTATCAACGAGACCTTACGTCTCGTGACACCCCTGAGGAGGTGACGGTGCACCCGAAGGAGGTCTATCAATGGCTGCGGCCGGAGGCTAGACCAAGTGGCTCCTTTATGGACCATACTAATTTTGGAAGGGTGATTAGAGCCCCCAGGTTACATCCTGGGCGGCGTTATGTCCGCAAACCCAAGGACAATCGCTTCCCCTTTCCCCAGGAGGTGCTTCAGGAGTGGTCGCAGTCCCCGAAGGTGGATGCTTCCATGACCAGGATTGCTGCACGCTCCCTTTTCTCTGCCTCTGATAGCTCCTCACTGAAGGATGCTACTGATAGACAGGTCGAGCAACTCGCCAAGTCTTCCTATGAGGCGGTGGGGTCGTCATTTGCCCCTAACTTTGCCACGGTCTGGACCTTACAAGCGATTACTACCTGCTTGGATGGTATCACTGACCTGGCAAGGTCCAGTCCAGAGGTCCTGGCACTTACCGAAAGGGCAAGGGCCTATGCGGACTACGCCAGAACGGCGACTCTGGAAACTGCTACTCGCTCAGCTGTGGCTTCGGCCAATGCTATTGCGATTCGCAGGTTGTTGTGGCTGCGTCTCTGGGACTCAGATGCCACATCCAAGAAGATTCTGCAGAATCTTCCTTTCGCTGGTGACAGGCTTTTTGGCACAGAGCTGGATAAGCTAATTAAGGATTCTGCTGAGTCTAAAATACCGCAGAATAAACCTAAGCCACGGTATACCGTTAAAAGGAACCCAAAACAGTGGTCCTTTCGGTCCAGCTCACAGTCATCAGCACCGTCCGCTCGCACGGACCGAGGGGGCAAGCCCGCTTCTCAGTGGCGCTCTAAGAGTCGTCCAAAGAAGCCGGCGGGGGCGGCAGCTGCCACCCCCAAACCCGCCTCTACATGACTCGCTCTCTCTTCCCGCCTCCCCACAGGTGGGGGGCCGCTTGTCTCGCTTTCAGAACGAGTGGCTACTTCACGTTTCAGATCAGTGGGTTCGAGACGTGGTCTCGCGAGGTTACAGGATAGAGCTGACGTCAAAACCGATATCCCGATTCCATCGGTCGGTCCCCTCCCCAGAAAAAGCTCAGGCCTTTTCTTTGGTGTTGGAGGGACTCCGCAGAGACGGAGTGTGTGGTCCCGGTGCCTTCCGGGGAGAGGTTCAGGGGTTTTTACTCCAACCTCTTTATAGTCCCAAAGAAGGACGGATCCTTCCGCCCGGTTCTGGACCTGAAGTTGTTCAACCGCCACGTGCTGGTTCGGAAGTTCCGTATGGAATCACTGCGCTCAGTGATCGCGGCTGTGTCACAGGGGGACTTCTTGGCGTCCATAGATATCAGAGACGCTTACCTTCACGTGCCCATTGCACCGGCTCACCAGCGATGGTTGAGATTTGCAGTGGGGGAGGAACACTTCCAATTTGTGGCGCTGCCGTTCGGCTTGGCCTCGGCACCGCGGGTGTTCACGAAAGTGATGGCCTCCATGATGGCTCTCCTACACGGGCAGGGCCATGCCGTCATTCCCTATTTGGACGACCTGCTGGTCAGGGCGCCATCGGAACACCTCTGTCAAGCGAGCCTGGATGTGACCATGCGGTCTCTGGAACAATTCGGTTGGCTCCTCAATATTCAGAAGTCAACCCTGGTTCCGACCCAGTCCTTGACTTATTTGGGCATGGACTTCAACACGTCCTCAGCCCTGGTGTCTCTGCCACAATCCAAACAGGTGGCGATCCGATCGGGAGTACAAGCGGTGCTCCTGTCACCACAATCATCCCTTCGTGGGTTGATGAAGCTGGTGGGTCGCATGGTGGCAGCGATAGAGGCGGTGCCGTTTGCACAATTTCGCCTCCGTCCTCTCCAGCTGGAGATCCTACGCAGGTGGGACAAGAGGACGATCTCGCTGAATCGGCTGGTGACACTGTCACAACCGACCCGAGATTCCCTGCAGTGGTGGCTTCAACCACATCACTTGTCGCGGGGCCGGTCCTTCATAAAACCGTCTTGGTTAGTGGTGACCACCGACGCCAGTCTGAAGGGCTGGGGTGCGGTGTTCTTACACCACAGGGCCCAAGGCCTCTGGACTCTGTCGGAGTCGGCATTACAGATCAACGTGCTGGAGATCAAGGCGATCTATCTAGCACTCCTGGCTTTTCAGAGATTCCTCTCAGGACAACCCATCCGGGTTCAGTCCGACAATGCGACGGCCGTCGCTTATGTAAATCATCAAGGAGGAACCAGGAGTGCAGAGGCTCTGGCCGAAGTTCACCGCATCCTATCCTGGGCGGAGGACAACAACTGCTTGATCTCCGCAGTTCACATCCCAGGGGTCGAAAACTGGGAGGCCGACTATCTGAGCAGGCAGGGGATGGACGCCGGAGAGTGGGCCCTTCATCCAGACGTCTTTCGGGACATCTGCAGCAGATGGGGCACTCCGGACGTGGATCTGATGGCCTCACGGCTGAATCATCAGGTTCCGCAATACATGGCGAGGTCATGGGACCCCCAGTCGTTGGGAGCGGACGCCCTGATCTTGACTTGGTCCAGATTCAATCTACCATATGTGTTCCCTCCTCTGGCTCTGATTCCCAGGGTGCTGTGGAAAATCAGGTCGGAATGCAGGGTAGCCATTCTAGTGGCTCCAGACTGGCCCAGGAGGTCCTGGTATCCGGACCTGTGGCAACTGTCAGGCGGACACAGGTGGGCTCTTCCAGAACGCGCAGATCTTCTCGCGCAAGGCCCATTCTTCCACCTCAATTCCAAGGCCCTCAGATTGACTGCATGGCTCTTGAGGCCTGGCTGCTGACATCCAGGGGGTTCTCCCCTACAGTGGTTGCCACTATGAATCGGGCTAGAAAACCAGTTTCCAGGAAAATGTACCACAGGACGTGGAAAATCTTTTTTACCTGGTGTGCCTCTGGGGGCCGGTCCCCGTGGCCCTTGTCCATCCCGACACTGTTGGCATTCCTACAGTCGGGTTTGGAGTTGGGATTATCCCTTGGCTCCTTAAAGGGTCAGGTCTCAGCACTTTCTGTGCTGTTTGACAGACGATTGGCGCTTCTCCCGAAGGTCCGTCAATTTCTGCAGGGGGTGTCGCGGATGGTTCCACCCTACAAAAGACCTCTGGATCCGTGGGACCTTAACATGGTCCTGGCGGCATTGCAAAAACCGCCATTTGAGCCTCTGAGGGAGGTTTCCCTTTCTCGTCTGTCCCAGAAGGTGGCTTTTCTGGTGGCGATTACATCTCTGAGGAGGGTCTCAGAATTGGCTGCACTTTCGTGCAAGTCTCCCTTTCTGGTGGTTCACCAAGACAAGGTGGTGTTGCGTCCACGGCCGGAATTCTTGCCAAAGGTGGTTTCAACGTTTCACCTGAACCAGGAGATTGTTCTCCCGTCATTTTGCCCCGCTCCCGTTCATCAGGTTGAGCGCGACCTCCATACTCTGGATCTCGTGAGAGCTATACGCATTTATGTGTCCAGAACCGCCTCCTTTAGGAGTTCGGATTCTTTGTTTGTTCTTACGACAGGTCGCTGTAAGGGGTCCGCGGCTTCAAAGTCAACCTTAGCCAGGTGGATTAAGGCTTCCATTCAAGAGGCTTACCGGTCTTCTGGTTTGCCTCTCCCGGTGGGATTGAAGGCTCACTCTACCAGAGCCGTAGGTGCCTCATGGGCCTTGCGACATAGAGCATCTGCTCTACAGGTGTGTCAGGCGGCCACTTGGTCCAGCCTACACACTTTCTCTAAGCACTATATGGTGCATGCCCATGCCTCTGCGGATGCAAATTTGGGCAGGCGGGTTCTACAGGCGGCGGTTGCCCACCTTTGAAAGGGAACCATGTTATCCGTCTTGTTGAGGAACTCTTCCCGCCCTGGGGTATTGCTTTAGGACATCCCCATTGTCTGGGTCTCCCATTATGATGACCAGAAAAAAGAGAATTTTGTTTACGTACCGTAAATTCTTTTTTCTTTAATCATCAATGGGAGACCCAGTACCCACCCAGTTGTTCCTTTGCATGTTTTGCATTGGCCCTGTTCTCTGTTGAGACAGTGTTTGCCGGGTTGTTGAACCGTTTTGTGCACGGCATTCTTCCCGATGTTTCGGGTGTGGTTTATTTTCCTCCTCGCAGCTTGTAGACCAAACTGAGGATGTTCCCTGCGGTAGGGGTTTATAAGCGGAGGGGGCGGTGTCTACAAACTTGTAGTACCTAGTGTGACCTCCGGAGGGCAGTGCCCTAAACCCCATTGACTGGGTCTCCCATTGATGATTAAAGAAAAAAGAATTTACGGTACGTAAACAAAATTCTCTTTTTTGTTTCCTGACCAGATCTTTAAACTATTTTAAACTATGCTTCCACAAAAAACAAAAATGCTGACATTTTTCTGTTTTTTTATGTAAACTAACAGCTTTATCACCTGGTGATTACTATTACTGGAATAATTTGTCAGTCCGACACGCTCCCTGCTGTTATTGAGACCTAAAGACCTGTCACACATAGCGAGATCGCTGATGCGACACAGGTTTTGTGCCGTAACAGTGACCTCTCCAGCGATGTCACAGTGTGTGACACATAGCAGTGATCAGGCCCCTGCTGTGAGGTCGCTGATCGCTGCACATCGTTCAGGACAATTTTTTGTCCTTGGTATCCCGCTGGTAAGCGTGCATCGCTGCGTGTGACAGCAAGAGACTAGTGATCAGCGACCTCACAGGCTGGTAAGCATGATAAACAGAGGGTATCTAGGCAGCGCGCACTGCCTAGATACCCGCTGTTTATCATGGTTACCAGCGTCCTCCCGCTTAGCGCAGCCTGTAAGCGGGAGTACGCTGATAACCATGATAAACAGCGTTTAATTAAGCAGCAGTCGCTGCCTAAATACCCGCTATTTATCATGGTTACCATCGTCCTCCCGCTTACCTAGCGATGTGGAAGTCGGATCCCTGTTTCCTGGTCGCTGAGGAGATCTGCCTGTTTGACAGCTCCCCAGCGAGCACACAGCGATGTTCCAGCGATCCTGGTCGTTGTCGGGATTGCTGGAACATCGCTGTTTGTAATGGCACGCTTACTGTCAATGTGAACTCTCTGTTGAGAGCCTGGTGGGGGCGGGGGCAGCTCTCCCAGCTCAGCTACATGCCTAAAACTAAATGTTTTATTTGTGGCAGAAGCTGCAGCCAGTAATCCAAGTTAAACATTGTTAGATTTAGAATCCTTTTGCCTACAACATGCTGCTCTCGATTAGGTAACAAAACCTTCTGACAGATTCCCTTTCAGCACAATCTGCCTGTGTGTCTTCTAGGAACACAAGGTTCTCCTCACTGGCACCCCTCTGCAGAACTCCGTGGAGGAGTTGTACAGCCTGCTCAACTTTCTAGAACCAAACCAGTTTCCTTGTGAAAACACTTTCCTTGAGGAGTTTGGAGACCTAAAGACTGAGGAGCAAGTAAGTTTTATTTCTTCTAAATAAATGTTGACTGACAGAAAACTGCTAAGTATTATTTCTAAAATTGTCATGTAAAAGAGTCAAGAGAATAAAAACAATGCTTAAATGTCACCATGTTATTGAAAAATAATGAAATTCCTTAGGAACACTGACATTACAGCATGTCTTTTATATGACTAGCTTCTGACAATCTGTATTGGCTCAGGAAGAGTAGACTTTTTAAGTCTTGGAAAAGTCTATTGCGGCAGTTGCAGATGGGTATCAGCTGTACAACCCAGCAAGCGCCTGCTGTGTATGGTGCTGGCTCCCTTCCCGAGGCCTTGCTAGACAAATAAAATTAGTGAAAACCAAATGTTCTTACAGAAAGATGTTAAGCTGTCGTGTATGTGAACAGCCACTGCTTAAAGTACATCTGTCACCTGTTTTGGGGGTTCTAAACTCTGCCCACCTGTGCGGCTGATGCACAGTGCGTAAAGTCATGTGATGCAAGACCGAAATCTCACGCATGCACTATGGAAACACTGCCTCTTCAATAGGGCACAGTGAGGTGCGTCACTGCGCAGGCGCAAGACCTGTGAATGACTTTGCTATGTCATTCACATGCATACAGTAAGGGGGGGGGTTTCCACGCAGCGGACCTCAAAGTGCAGACCCCCATATGACCCTTAAGGAGTACTTAGCGGTATCTGGGCTTCTGTTCCAAAGAGTCTAGCAAGGTTGTGACATCACGTGAGACCAGCAATCAATCACCGCCAGCTTCTCTCTCCTCGCCTTCAGACAAATTAAAGGAAGTGAGCACTGTGGCTGCTGGTCACTTCATGTTGATTACTCCTGTGCTTAAATGCAGCGAGAGAAGCCAGCAGTGATTGGTCTCACGGGGTGTCACTATCTTGCTTGAGCCCCAGGAATTCGAGCCCATATACTGCTGGAACCACACCACCTTCAGAGGTGAGTATAGGTTTAGAAAACAGTAGAATGAGAAGGAGTTGTCCTAGTACTGGACAACCCCTTTGAAGAAGAATTTTGTAAAGAAAAGTCATTGTGTAGAGGGTACTAGATTGCAGATTTCTTCTTTGCCTCATTGGGGGACACAGCATCGGGGGTGTTATGCTGCTGTCCATTAAGAGGCGACACTAAGCAAGATCTACAAAAGATTTACAGTGGCTCCTCCTCTGCAGTATAGACCCCTGGAGCTGGCACTTGCCTGACCAGTTTTTGCTTAGTGTCGTTAGGAGGCACACATATTTTTTATGAATTTTTCAATTTTTTTTTCCATGAAGAGGATCCCTTCTCATGAAGAGGAAACTAGTAAGGGTCTCTGGAATTACTGACCACTGGCATGCTCCTTCCTTGGCTATCAGTTGGGGTGCTGGGTCGAAGTTGAGATATCCCCAACACATGCCATGCTCCTTCCACAGCTCCCCACAGTTGGGGACTCGGGTTGAAGTTGAGATCTACCAACATTGCCCTCCTTCCCTCCCCGGACCCAGCAGGTGCACTCTGGGCTGTAGGATCAGGACATTCCTCCTCAATCCACCCTACAGGGAAATTGGGTTGAGGCACCACATGCAGGTACCATCCAGTCTGCCTGGTGTAAGGGCTCCACATGCTCTCCTGGCGCAGATCCCCCTCAGGGATCAACAGCTTCGTGGCATAGTTCCCCCTGGCATGGATGCATAGGAGCACATTGCAGTGGCTATCTGAGGCTCAGTCCACCATGGACCCAGCCTCAAGTTCCTACACACGGATCCGGTCCGATTTCAGACTTACGCACTGACCCCCCTCTATTCAGACTTAGCCCCGATGACTTCGCCTCTCCCCACCCCACGCCCGCCCTCCCGATGACGTCAGAATCCCGGCATCGAGGGGCAGGACAGTCTTCCTCGGCGCTTCTCGCCTATCGCGAGATTTTAAGCGTGCCCTTTCTCCTAGCTCCGCTCCCTCCTTTCCCTCACTCCGGCTGCGCCATTACCGCATACTGAGTAACGTGGCGGCACAGGGCATTACTACCACGCGGTGGGAACCTATCGCTCGCCTCGTTTGGTCTCACAGGCTCCCTGGAGGACACAGGATCGCTGGGCTGCGGCTGGGGTGGGCACAAGGTGGTAAGAAGCCAGCAGGGACATAGTCTCTGCTGCAGCTTTCTGTTTCTCCCTGCTTCCTCTGCATATACTCCCACAAGAGCAATATCGGCACAGGACAGCTTTAACAACATGTAGGCTCAAGACGCACTAGAGCTACAAGAGTTTTTAACTCTTACTATGCCACTTGTACAGCCTGCTGAGCCCCTCTGCCTATTGTATGCACTACCCCACAGTGCCAAGATTGTACTCCTACCAATGTGCCAGAACCCCCCATAGATCTTGTACCGACCAGTGCACCTAATACTGCGCCTGAATGGGCAGTTATTATGTCTCAATCTATGTCACAGTCCATAGAGAAATTGTCTTCTACTTTAATCCAGGCCTTGCAGAGTCGCTCCTCACCCTGCACCAATGCCCAACCTTTATAGCCCACTCAGGACAAAAGCACGTATTATGCATGGACTACTGAGCCTGGGCCGTCTACATCCATGCCAGGACGCAAAAGGGTCCAAAGGACACCTTCTCTAGCATCCTCCCGCAGTTCTAGAGCATCCCCAACCTGGGAAACCCATTGTAATTTCCCTGGGTCTGAAGGATTTCATGATCCAGGCTCAGACCTGGATTTAGATGCATCCCTAGAACTAGACCCGCCAGATACTGTGGCTTTGGTCGAGGACTTAATTACCTCTATCAATCAAGTACTAGATGTATCCGACCCGCCTTGCCCCGGTCATAAGGTCTCTTTTAAAAGGGCAAAACGACCACACAAATATTTTGCGGATCACCCTTAATTTCAAAAGATCCTCTATAAACATCGCTCCCATCCGGACAAAAGATTTGGTAACCGTAAGGCACTAGAAACTCGTTACCCGTTTCTACCGGCAGTGACCCAAGACTGGGCTGATCGACTGCAAGTGGATCCCCCTGTGTCTCGACTGGCGGCAAGGAGCGCTTCTTTCTCTACCTGATAGCTCTTCAATTAAGGACGCTACTGACTGCCATGTGGAACAGATGGCTAGGTCGGTGTTCGAAGTGTCAGGGTCATCATTATCTCCAGCCTTCGCCTCAGTATGGGCGGCTAAGGATATCATGACTTGGGCCGGTGATCTACATACCGCCTTGTGCACCTCAGACGCTTACCCAGAACTGTCAGATCAGGCAGCACAAATATCGGTAACTGAAGATTATCTACTTCACGCTGCCATGGATATAGCAAATTGCACAGCAATAACAGCATCAAACGCCATTCCAATTAGACGTGCCCTCTGGTTACGTGAGTGGAAGGCAGATGCAGACTCTAAGAAGTCCCTCACGAGCCTTCCCTACCTTAGCGCCGTCTTTTTGGGGAATAATTAGACAAACTGATTTCAGATACTATAGGATAGGGGGTAAAAGTACCTCTCTTCCCCAATGCAAATCAAAGCGGCCATTCAATCGGTGCCAGCAAACACATTTTCAATCCTTTTGGAACTCGTTTGGTTGGTCGCATCCAGGGCGGCACAACTTGCAAACGATCACCAGACACAACGATCACAGGCTCCCCAGAAATCGAGCACAAACTGGCAATCCCACTCTCGGCAGTCTAAACCTAGGGGATCTAGATCCCACAGGTTTTCCAACTCATTGACTCCGAAAGACACCTTACAAGTGGGCGGGCGACTTTCCCGCTTTCGTCCAGTCTGGCTCTGCTATTACAACAGGTGGGTCAGAGAACTGGTGTTGTCCAGTTACAATATAGAGTTTGTGTCCTGACCGCCCAATCGTTTTTTTCTGTCTGTGCCCCCAAAACCGCCATCCAAGGCTCACGCCTTTTATCAGGCTGTCGGCTCCCTTTTACAAAGAGGAGTCATTGTCCGGTCCCTCAGACCGAACGCTTCCAAGGATTCTACTCTAACCTGTTTGTGTTCCCAAAAAGGGAGGTACAGTCTGCCCTATCCTGGACTTGAAATAGCTAAACAAATTTGTTCGAGTTCGTCATTTTCACATGAAGTCTCATCGCTCCATAATATCATCCATGGAGGAGGGGAAATTCCTCACCTCAATAGATATCCAGGATGCGTATTTGCACATACCAATCTCTCGGGCTCATCAGGTTCGCAATCAACTGGGATCATTATCAGTATGTGGCCCTCCCGTTCTGACTCGCCACAGCACCCCGAGTGTTCACCAAGGTCATGATCATTCCCCACTCAAGAGGAGTAGTCATTATTCCGTATTTGGACGACTTGCTCATCAAGGCCTCTACCTTCAAGGACTGCGAACAAAGCATCCTTATCACAGTAGACTCGTTACGTCGTCTAGGCTGGTTGGTTAATCTACAAAAATCTTCCCCAGTCCCGACACAGTCTCTGACCTTCCTGGGAATGCTGTTCAATACCTCCAGAGAACTGGTGATTCTCCCTCAAGACAGGTCACGTGCTCTACGTCAAGGAGTACGCAACCCACCTTCGGCCATCACCTCATTCTCTCCGGTTCGCTATAAGAGTCCTGGGCAGGATGGTCGTGGCAATGGAGGCGGTTCCATTTGCCCAGCTACACCTCAGACCTCTCCAGCTGGTTCTACTCACCTCCTGGGACCGGAGCCCCTTCTCCCTGGACAGGACATTCCGTCTGTCAACTTCAACCAAACTGTGTCTCCTCTGGTGGCTCCGACCATCCTCCCTCTCACAAGGGAAATCCTTTCTTCCAGCTCATTGGAAGGTCATGACCACCCATGCAGACTTGACGGGATGGGGTGCGGTGTACCGTCACCACAGGGCCCAGGGCAGATGGTCCCAATCAGAATCCATCATGCCCATCAACCTTCTGGAGATTTACGCCATATTTCAGGCATTACAAGCTTTCCATCGGTTTCTAGTGGGTTGTCACATCAGGATACAGTCGGACAATGCCACGGCGGTGGCATACATCAACCATCAAGGAGGAAGTCGCAGCGTACAAGCAATGCGCGAGGTACAGGTTCTCTTTCAACGCCGCCTTGCTACTAGGCTGCAGGTGAAGACATTTATCCAAGGGGTCTGCCGGTTGGTCCCCCCTTATAGGAGACCATTAGAAGCATGGGATCTCAACCTGGTATTGACTGCACTGCAAAAACTTCCATTTGAGCCAATTAAGGAGATTTCTCTTCGCCTTCTGTCTGGCAATTACTTCTCTCCGCCGGGTCTCGGAACTTGCAGCATTCTCTTGCAGGACGCCTTTTCTGGTGTTTCACCAGGATAAGGTGGTACTTTGTCCGGTACCGTCCTTTCTTCCGAAAGTGGTCTCGTCATTTCACCTCAATAAGGAGATTTCTTTACCATCTCTTTGCTCGGCACCGGTACATTTGGGTTGAGAGAAGGCCCTGCATACTCTGGATTTTGTACTTTGTATATACGTGTCCAGAACTGCGCCCTTCCGAAAGTCTGACTCTCTTTTCACCCTACCGGAAGGACGCCGCAAAGGCATGTCTGCATCAAAGGCCACTCTGGCTAGATGGATTAGATCCACTATTCAGGAAGCTTACCAACTGAATAGCCTGCCAATTCCGGCGGGTATAAGGGCGCACTCTACTCATGCGGTAGGAGCATCCTGGGCCATTCGGCACCAGGCATCGGCACAACAGGTGTGTAAGGCAGCCACTTGGGCCAGCTTTCACACATTTACAAAACACTACAGTGTTCATACCCAGTCTTCGGCAGATGCGAGTCTGGGTAGACACATCCTCCAGGCGGCAGTAGCCCACCTGTAGGGGCCTGTCTTCTGTGTATCTATACCATTGTTCTCTCCTACCCAGGGACTGCTTTGGGACGTCCGATGGTCCTGTGTCCTTCAATGAGGTGAAGGAGAGAAGGAGATTTTTGTGTACTCACCGTAAAATACTTTTCTCTTAGCCTCTAACTGGGGGACACAGCACCCTCTCTGTTGCCCAACTTCGCAAAAAAATCAAAATAGATGGTTGCGCCACACTGCAAATTTAGGGGTATAAATTCCCGTTACACTGTACGTTTCACTCACCTAAGTTGGTTGTGCCCTCTGCATAACTAGATTAGCCGCAAGTAGGTGAGATTTTTTATGCAGGATCCCTGTCTTCATCTATTGCCTGTCTCCCCTTTGCACCCAGGTCTGTGCTCCGTCTCTCACATGTGCACCGTCCCGTGCACGTGCAGGGGCCAGGTTTCTGTTTTCTTCAGCAAGGTCCTCTCCCAGAGTTGCTCGCACCACTCTCCCCGAAGGGAGAAAGGAACGTAATGCAATAATAAATGTGGTATATAGAAATGAGCGCTAGGGATAACGGAACAAGCCGAACGCTTTTGTAGACATTACCTATGTTTATTACGATAAACACAGTACAGGTCCTTCTCCCACAACGCATTTCGACGCTACATGCGTCTTTCTCAAGTGGATCACTTGAGAAAGACGCATGTAGCGTCGAAACGCGTTGTGGGAGAAAGACCTGTACTGTGTTTATCGTAATAAACTTATAGGTAATGTCTACAAAAGCGTTTGGCTTGTTCCGTTATCCCTAGCGCTCATTTCTATATACCACATTTATTATTGCATTATGTTGCCCAACTTCGGGCCTTTCTAGTATGTTGTATTGCTCTTGAGTTCTTACATGGTTGCCTTCTTACAGGCTTTGTTAAGGTTTATGTACTTCTCCTATTGCTTTAAGCACAAAACTGGTGAGGCAAGTGCCTGCTCCGGGGGTGTATACTGGAGAGGAGGAGCCACTGTGAATCTTTTGCAGATTTTGCTTAGTGTCTCCTCCTAGTGGACAGCAGCATAACAACCACAGTCCTGTGTCCCCCAAATAGAGGCTAAGAGAAAAGGATTTTATGGTGAGTACACAAAGATCTCCTTTTTTATCATATATTTATAAAAGGCATATTAAAATTGTGTGCTTTATCTTCAGGTGAAAAAATTGCAATCAATCTTAAAGCCAATGATGCTCAGGCGATTAAAGGATGATGTAGAGAAGAACTTGGCTCCAAAACAGGAGACCATCATAGAGGTAGAACTGACTAATATTCAGAAAAAGTATTACCGGGCAATCCTTGAGAAGAATTTTACATTCCTGGCCAAGGGCGCGAACCAGCATAACATGCCCAACCTTATCAATACTATGATGGAGCTACGCAAATGCTGCAATCATCCGTATCTTATTAATGGTGAGCATCCTTTATAAAGATGATTAACAATACAATGACTTCAAAGGGAGCATGTCATCAAAAAGTAAGCTTTGTACAAATAAAGATTTTTTTTTTTTTTACTTACCATATCACTGTTGATATTAATAGTATTAACAGATACCTTTTTGTCAGTCATGTCACTATCATCTTATATATAAAACCCGGAGGGATTTGTGACGTCACATCCGTCACTTTGTCCCAGCATCCGGTTATTGTGCCCAGTGGTACACCCGCTCAGGGTGACTCAAGATGGCGGCCGTAAGCGGGAGTACCCTGGCGACCCACACTACTCGGCACTCACCCCCCCCCCAACCCACGTCCACACACACGTACACCCCTGACACAACACTTATCGTACCCCTCCTCCCCCTCACACACACACTCATACTCTCATGCAGTCTACCAGTCTCCGGTATACTTACCCCACCGCCATCCCGCTGCGCCGCTCCCGCTTGGCTCCGCCCACCTTGTGGGGCTCCCGCCAAGCTCTGCCCACCTTGTGGGGCTCCCGCCAAGCTCAGCCCACCTCGCGGTGCTCCCCCCAAGCTCCGCCCACCTTGCGGGGCTCCCCCAAGGTCCGCCCACCTTGCGGGGCTCCCCCAAGCTCCGCCCACCTCGCGGGGCTCCCCCAAGCTCCGCCCACCTCGTAGGGCTCCCACCAGGCTCCGCCCACCTTGCCCCGCTCCCGCCTGGCTCCGCCCACCTCGCCTGCGCTGACCACCGAGCCTCCATCTTGCCCTGACCACTGAGCCTCCGTCCTGGGCCGACCACTGAGCCTCCGTCCTGCGCTGACCACCGAGCCTCCGTCGTCTGCTGACCACCGAGCCTCCGTCGTCTGCTGACCACCGAGCCTCCGTCCTCTGCTGACCACCGAGCCTCCGTCCTCTGCTGACCACAGAGCCGCTGTCCTGGCCTGACCACCGAGCCTCCGTCCTGGCCTGACCACCGAGCCTCCGTCCTGGCCTGACCACCGAGCCTCCGTCCTGGGCTGACCACCGAGCCTCCGTCCTGGGCTGACCACCGAGCCTCCGTCCTGGCCTGACCACCGAGCCTCCGTCCTGGGCTGACCACCGAGCCTCCGTCCTGGGCTGACCACCGAGCCTCCGTCCTGGGATGACCACCGAGCCTCCGTCCTGGGCTGACCACCGAGCCTTCGTCGTCTGCTGACCACCGAGCCTCCTTCGTCTGCTGACCACCGAGCCTCCGTCGTCTGCTGACCACCGAGCCTCCGTCGCCTGCTGACCACCGAGCCTCCGTCGTCTGCTGACCACCGAGCCTCCGTCGTCTGCTGACCACCGAGCCTCCGTCGTCTGCTGACCACCGAGCCTCCGTCGTCTGCTGACCACCGAGCCTCCTTCCTGCGCTGACCACTGAGCCTCCATCCTGCGCTGACCACTCTTCCTTCATCCTGCGCTGACCACTCTTCCTCCATCCTGCGCTGACCACTCAGCCTCCATCCTGCGCTGCCCACTCAGCCTCCATCCTGCGCTGCCCACTCAGCCTCCATCCTGCGCTGCCCACTCAGCCTCCATCCTGCGCTGCCCACTCAGCCTCCATCCTGCGCTGTCCACTGAGCCTCCATCCTGTGCTGACCACTCTGCCTCCTTCCTGCGCTAACCACTGAGCCTCCATTCTGCGCTGACCACTGAGCCTCCATCCTGCGCTGACCACTGAGCCTCCATCCTGCGCTGACCACTGAGCCTCCATCCTGTGCTGACCACTCAATCCTGTGCTGACCACTGAGCCTCCATCCTGTGTTGACCACTGAGCCTCCATCCTGCGCTGACCACTGAGCCTCCATCCTGCGCTGACCACTGAGCCTCCATCCTGCGCTGACCACTCTTCCTTCATCCTGCGCTGACCACTCTTCCTCCATCCTGCGCTGCCCACTCTGCCTCCATCCCGCGCTGACCACTGAGCCTCCATTCCGCGCTGACCACTGAGCCTCCATCCTGTGCTGACCACTGACCCTCCATCCTGCGCTGACCACTGAGCCTCGAGCCTGCGCTGACCACTCCATCCTGTGCTGACCACTCAGCCTCCATCCTGTGCTGACCACTCCATCCTGTGCTGACCACTCAGCCTCCATCCTGCGCTGACCACTCAGCCTCCATCCTGCGCTGACCACTCAGCCTCCATCCTGCGCTGACCACTGAGCCTCCATTCCGCGCTGACCACTGAGCCTCCATCCTGTGCTAACCACTGACCCTCCATCCTGCGCTGACCACTGAGCCTCGATCCTGCGCTGACCACTCCATCCTGTGCTGACCACTCAGCCTCCATCCTGTGCTGACCACTCCATCCTGCGCTGACCACTGAGCCTCCATCCTGCGCTGACCACTCTTCCTTCATCCTGCGCTGACCACTCTTCCTCCATCCTGCGCTGACCACTCAGCCTCCATCCTGCGCTGCCCACTCAGCCTCCATCCTGCGCTGACCACTCAGCCTCCATCCTGCACTGTCCACTGAGCCTCCATCCTGTGCTGACCACTGAGCCTCCTTCCTGCGCTGACCACTGAGCCTCCTTCCTGCGCTAACCACTGAGCCTCCATTCTGCGCTGACCACTGAGCCTCCATCCTGTGCTGACCACTGAGCCTCCATCCTGTGCTGACCACTGAGCCTCCATCCTGTGCTGACCACTGAGCCTCCATCCTGTGCTGACCACTGAGCCTCCATCCTGTGCTGACCACTCAATCCTGTGCTGACCACTGAGCCTCCATCCTGCGCTGACCACTGAGCCTCCATCCTGCACTGACCACTGAGCCTCCATCCTGCGCTGACCACTGAGCCTCCATCCTGCGCTGACCACTCTTCCTTCATCCTGCGCTGACCACTCTTCCTCCATCCTGCGCTGACCACTCAGCCTCCATCCTGCGCTGCCCACTCTGCCTCCATCCCGCGCTGACCACTGAGCCTCCATTCTGCGCTGACCACTGAGCCTCCATCCTGTGCTGACCACTGACCCTCCATCCTGCGCTGACCACTGAGCCTCGATCCTGAGCTGACCACTCCATCCTGTGCTGACCACTCAGCCTCCATCCTGTGCTGACCACTCAGCCTCCATCCTGCACTGACCACTCAGCCTCCATCCTGCGCTGACCACTCAGCCTCCATCCTGCGCTGACCACTCAGCCTCCATCCTGCACTGACCACTCAGCCTCCATCCTGCGCTGCCCACTCTGCCTCCATCCCGCGCTGACCACTGAGCCTCCATTCTGCGCTGACCACTGAGCCTCCATCCTGTGCTGACCACTGACCCTCCATCCTGCGCTGACCACTGAGCCTCGATCCTGAGCTGACCACTCCATCCTGTGCTGACCACTCAGCCTCCATCCTGTGCTGACCACTCCATCCTGTGCTGACCACTCAGCCTCCATCCTGTGCTGACCACTCAGCCTCCATCCTGCACTGACCACTCAGCCTCCATCCTGCGCTGACCACTCAGCCTCCATCCTGCGCTGACCACTCAGCCTCCATCCTGCGCTGACCACTCAGCCTCCATCCTGCGCTGACCACTCAGCCTCCATCCTGCGCTCAACACTCTGCCCCCATCCTGCGCTCAACACTCTGCCTCCATCCTGCGCTGACCACTCTGCCTCCATCTTGCGAATACACTCTGCCTCCATGCTGCACTGACCACTGAGCCACTGCGCAGTGCTAACCACTGAGCCACCGCACTGTGCAAACCACTAAGCCTTCACACCGTGAAAACCACTGAGCCATCAAATACAGTGCTAACCACTGAGCCACCATATACACTGAAAACCACTGAGCCACCATATACACTGAAAACCACTAAGCCATCATACTGTGCTAACCACTGAGCCATCATACTGTGCAAACCACTAAGCCTTCACACCGTGAAAACCACTGAGCCATCAAATACACTGCTAACCACTGAGCCACCATATACACTGAAAACCACTGAGCCATCATACTGTGCTAACCACTGAGCCAGCGTATACTGTGCTAACCACTCAGCCATCATACTGTACTAACCACTAAGCCACCGCGCAGTGCTAACCACTGAGCCACCGTATACAGTGCTAACCACTGAGCTACCATATACAGTGCTAACCACTGAGCCACCGTATACAGTGCTAACCACTGAGCTACCATATACAGTGCTAACCACTGAGCCACCGTATACAGTGCTAACCACTGAGCCAGAGTATACAGTGCTAACCACTAAGCCAGCGTATACAGTGCTAACCGCTGAGCCAGCGTATACAGTGCTAACCACTGAGCCAGCGTATACAGTGCTAACCACTGAGCCAGTGTATACAGTGCTAACCACTGAGCCAGCGTATACAGTGCTAACCACTGAGCCAGCGTATACAGTGCTAACCACTGAGCCACCGTATACAGTGCTAACCACTGAGCCACCGTATACAGGGCTAACCACTGAGCCACCGTACACCGTGCTAACCACTGAGCCACCATATACAGTGCTAACCACTGAGCCACCATATACAGTGCTAACCACTGAGCCACCATATACAGTGCTAACCACTGAGCCACCATATACAGTGCTAACCACTGAGCCACCATATACAGTGCTAACCACTGAGCCACCATATATAGTGCTAACCACTGAGCCAGCGTATACACGGCTAACCACTGAGCCACCTGTATACACACAATTAATTTCACCGCACTCCCCTAACTATTAATAAATAAACTATATATGGATTCTAGACTACCCGATTCTTTAGAATCGGGCCGCCATCTAGTTACAGATATGACAAGGACAGCTGTAATCACAACATTCCCCCATCTCCATTATATCGACCTCTGCACAGATTACACAGCATGCCTAGAAAACCCTCCCAAAGGAGTCAATGAATCTTTCCAAACTAAACGTTTTTGAGGCCCATGTGGCTGATGTAGATTATGCTTCTAAGGTTGACTGCCAGACAAGGCGAAATTGCCACCCCCAACATCATTTACACAATTTTAATTAAATAAAATTCTTCAATCTGAAAATACAAAGAATATATTTCACTGTGGTAAACATTATTAAGATAATGCATTGAATTTAAGACAAGAATACTTTGAACAGCTGAAAAGAGTTTTGTTGGTAACATATGTAGTAACACGGTATCCATGCCTTAGGAGCAGAAGAGAAGATTCTGGAGGACTTTCGCAAGACTCACTGCCCTGATGCATCCGATTTTCAATTACAAGCTATGATACAAGCAGCAGGAAAGCTTGTTCTTATTGATAAGCTACTGCCAAAGTTGATTGCTGGTGGGCACAAAGTTCTTATATTCTCCCAGATGGTTAGGTGTCTTGACATCTTGGAGGATTATCTTATTCAGAGGAGGTGAGAAAAATTGAACAATTCATGTTGTAGACACTGTGAAACACTGTGAAACTAATTGTATAGGATAACAATTCATATTTGTATCAAACTAGCTGTATAGCCTGGGCATAGTAACTAACTGTTCTTATTAGCTTAGTATATGTCTGTGTTTGTGTATGTATGTCCACTATATGCATGAATCCTGCCCTCTACCCCCTCAGCTCCCCCCAATCCGCCTCATCTACCCACGTTCCCCACCAAACCTACCCCGCACCCCCACACTACTAAAAGAAAAATGCCCCACCCCCTTAATCTGCACCTCTCCCAACCTGCCCCCCTGCACCTGCCTCTACTGCACCTGCACCCGCCAAACCTGCACTCACAAATCCACACCCCCCCTACAAATCTTGAGTCAAATGGGGTCTGTGTGCAACATTTTGTGATTGTAGATACATACATACATTGTGAATGTGAAGGGGGGGCTATGTGAAGGGGGTGTGGCTATGTGAAGGGGCAGAGTATAGTCTTGCTTCTCTCTGCTGAGATGTTTCAATGGCCCTTAAGGAAGTAGCTCTTGTTCTCTTGTCTGCAAGTCTTGCTTCTCTCTGCTGAGTCGTTTCAGTGGCCCTTGGGGAAGCAGCTCTTGCCTCCCTTTCTTCCATTGCCGAACTCATTTCTTTAATTCTTACCTCCCTTTCATCCACGGCCCTTAAGAAAGCAGCTCTTGCCTCCCTTTCTTCCATTTCTTCCATTTCTGTTTACGTGGTTACGGCTACATGGAGTGACTGTATCTGTATGGAGTGGATGTAGCCATGTGGAGTGGGTGTGGTCACATGTAGTGGGCATGGTCACATGGAGTGAGCAGGGCTTGCCACACACACAAATACACTCAACTTTATATATTAGATGGACACTGTCCAAAGTGAGGAGTTACTAATGTGAGTCAAGTAACAAACACAGAATAGGAGAATTTGTCTTCTTACAAACATGTTACCAGCTGCAGCTCTCACAGCTCTGCTGTATTACAGCAATATTGTATCACAGTCTTCCTGTGAGATAGAAGAGGAATCTGCAGATGTCAGTTATAATCTCACACAGCTCTGCAGTGAGATCAGGAGAGCAGAGAGCAGCTATTATATGTCAAATAGTTAATTCCTCCTTTTATTTAAAATAATCCTTGGAGGCAGATTTTCATGCAGTTTAGTGTCCAGCCGATTGCCTGGCACAGCTCAATGATATAAAAGCAAAACATGTATTTCTATTGAATAAGACATCAGATCGCAGATATCAAAGTATCATTGTAACAACTTTTTATGATCTGTCTGCCCATATATCTATTAGGAGGCTTAGGTGCGTTGATCCTACTGACAGATTCACTTTAACCTCTTCACAACCGATGACCTATATTTAGATCATTGATCGTGTCCCCTGCCTTTTATACGGGCTTGCATGCTGAGCCCACATCTTTATCTTTCCAGGCACTTGACAGTTGATTTAAAAGAAAACTGTCAGGTCAAAAATCCATATGTAACTGCTATCATTTTCTAATTCCTCGCTCTAAACCTCTCTTCATTCATGTTTTCTTTTATTTATATTTCCCTCCTATTCTCTGGAAAGTTCAGATAAAGAGATTAATTCCATCTGTCACTCACAGTGAGTGATCCACTTAGTTCTCTGCTATTCCCTCCCCATAGATGATTATGCATGTCACATCACAGCACAGGAGATCAGTGTGTGGGGGCCTGTATCCTCCTCTACTCTCTTTGCAGCAAAACCAAGAGATCAAATAAACACAGGATCTCTCACAGCAGGGATTCCTTTTTACTGAAACAAATGGCGTCTAAATCAGATAAGGCAGACCTGTAGCTTTCTCTGTCCCTGTCCTGAACAGAAAAGTAGCTCCAGAAAGTGAAACCACAGCACTGAGAGCAGAGGGAGAAGGGAGGAGAGCGCTGCAGACACGGCGTGCATAATTACATTACACTTTATACAAACAGGACTAATTGTCTCTGCTTATAATGGGATAGGACTAATGCAGGAGCTCCATGCAGGGTCTGACAATGCTGATAACATAGAAACTACAAATGGTACAATAATGATTTCACATGTTTTTAAAAGGTCTGACCAGGCCCTATTCAAAGGTAATATTAGTATCAAACTGAAAAATCACCTGACAGTGTCCCTTTAATCAGCCATCAAGCGCCTCTAATAGCCGCAAGTGGATGGCAGGATGCGGATGGGTTGTCATGACAGTCTGGGATCATCTGATGACCCCCGTGCTTGTCATCTTGATCCTCCTTATTCTATCCATGTGTTGTGTGTGTTTTACATTGCAAAGTATAGGAGATTTTTTTGCAATTTTATTCTTTCTTTAGTCATAAAGGAAAAACACATATGGAAAATTTGGATGACACTAGTATTGGTTTTTCATGTATGTGTTTTACATTGACATGTGAAGGAGGCTGATAGTGGATTCAGATCCTAACATTTTTTGGTCTATTATTAAAATTTGATCTGACCTGTGGAACCAGGGTTGTGGAGTCTGAGTCTGTGTCCATTTTGGGAGGAGTCAAGAGTTGAATTCAGGAAAATTGAGGCGTCAGAGTCGGATGTTTGACATACTGACTTCACACCCATGGTTGTGGAGTCAAAGTCAGTGTCCTTTTGGGGTGGAGTCAGAGATGGATTCAGTGAAATTGAGGAGTTGAAGGCAGATGTTTGGCTATGGCTGCTTTCACATTACGGTTTTCGGTCATCTGATTGTATACGTTTCAAAACGGATACACTCTGATCCGAAATCGGATTCCATGTCCCCCTAAGGGAATCGGATCGGATGTGCCACTATTGGCATGCGATTTTGGCACCATCCGATGCTGTCCGTTTTAATCACGGACACAAAATCGCACCCTGCTATGATTTTGTGTCCGTGACTCAAATCGGACAGCATTGGATCACTGCTGATCCGAGTGCCCACAGATTGTGAGTCTATGGACATCGGATCCGTTTTCACCTCAGATCCGATGTCGGCTCCGTGTTCCCTGCCTCTCCCTGTCTCTCCCTGCATCTTCCTTTCCCCATCTCCTCCCCATCTCCTCTATTCTGTCCTTCCCCGCTATTCTATTCTGTCGCCCGCTTCTCTATCCTGATCTAATCCCTATCCTGTCCCCTGTTCTCTTCCCTGTGTGTTAAAAAAAAAAAAAAAAAAACTCCTCCCGAAGGCTACATCACCTTGTCACCGGCTCCCAGGATGCGACACCATCAGGGCAGAAGGGCCTGTGGTGATGTCAGAGAGCTGGTCAGCTGACGTGTCATGTGATCAGCTCTCTGACATTATCACAGGTCCTTCTGCCCCGATGGTGTTGCATCCTGGGACCCGGTGACAAGGTGATGTAACCTCCGGGAGGAGTTTTTTTTAACACACAGGGAAGAGAACAGGGGACAGGATAGGGATTAGATCAGGATAGAATAGCGGGAGGGACAGAATAGAATAACGGAGGGAAAAAGATGAGGAGGCAGGAGCAGGAGAGACAGGGGACCGCAGGATCTACACGGATCCTGCATCGGATCGGATGGCTATTTGCCATCCGATTGCAGGGATCCGTGTGGATCCGTGGCTGTCCGTGGGAATCCTCTTTCAAACTCGGATCCACGGACAGGCACTAAATCGTGATGTGAAAGCACCCTTACAGACTCCACAACCCTGTTTGGATTATAGTGAGATAATGGTGAATGGGGGAAACTCATTTAAAGGGGTTGTCCACTAATAGGATAACCTCTTCTGAATTCACTTGTTTTCCCTAAGTAAAATAATAGACCATTAAAATAGGGTGAATCCGGCACAAACACTACATGCACCTGTGCTATAAACCGGGCAGGAGGTTCTGATGGTGTTGCACATCTCGAGAGGGAAAATATAGCAGATTGCTAGAATAAAGTCAAGAGACGGCACTCACCAGTCTTCTTATTCAGTGCAGACTTTAATAAATCGTGGGGTTACATCAGTTGCAGAGAGAGGGTTGTGGAGGCGGACTACGGCTTCACAGTTTGGCGCTAGTGGCACTTCATCGGGTCCTGCATGATGTCAGTTCCTCTCCTTATGCAGGCGGACATTGAAATTTCATTATCTATATACCGTAATTAAAAACAATTTCCTAAATCAAGAGCAATTTATCAAGAACTGCAAAAGATTAATAAAAACCTACCAATTTCAACAGGAACCAAATGTGTTTGAATATGCCATACATGTATATACCAATACTTTCACATATGGAAAACACACACATACAGGCTAATAGATTATGATGCTATTGCATTGTATTAATCACCAAGAGGGCTGGTTTAACCTTTAAAAGTACGGCAGAATCTAAACTCCCCGTTTAGAAAGGTATGAGAGGTTTTCCCATGGAAACCAGGTCACGACCAGGCTCGGCTCAGAATCAGTCAATGCACACTCACTGCGCCGAGTCTATTGCTGAGATACATAGTGCCACCCCCAAAAGAAATCCATAGGGAAGAGAACTGTCGTGAAGATGAAATGACATGTGTATATTAGAATTTTTTAATATACAAAATAGACTAAAAATTTGAAAGAGGTAAACACTATCACTGTTGTTGTAACTCATATATAAACTTCTGCTTCCAAAACCTTTTTCAAAGAAAAACCACTAGATCAAATTTGTCGTTTCGACCCAATGCACCTTGGGTATTTAGTGTAATTATCCGGCGGGCCTCAAGTTGTAATAATATTTATGAGTGTCGCCACCTCTAATGGTACCTTTACACGCCGCTACAGAAGGTTAGAAACAACCGGGTGTCGGCGACAATTGTATCTTGCACTGTCAAAACACCGCGAGGTAGCGGCATGTAAATCAGGTTGTTACCACCGGTTACTGTCGACACCTGTTTTTCAGCAGTGCTCAAAAACAGGTAGGTTTAAACCCGATGGTAGCGGCGTGTAAACGAGGAACAAGAAGGTTTTTTCGACACCTAGTGAACTCCCTGGGGCGTGCCACAGCCTCCGGGATACCGCGCCCCATCAGCGATCATTGGTGGAAGACCCTGCGTTACGATTGGTTGTCCCTGCATAGGGCGGCATATTTAAGGAGCTGACCAGTCACACTACACAATTGCAATAGCATCATGTATTAGCCAGCCTTCCTGCGCTGGCTGGCCAATCATGATGCTATTGCATTGTTCAATCATTGTACGAGCGTCTCGTAATCCACAACTCTGGCACGCCTTAATGTTGTCCCTGCTGCCCCTGGTCCACCCATATTACCTTGTGGTAGCGGCGTGTAAATGAGGGACGGTGCTCTACAGAAGGTAACCTGCGGCACCCGGCGGTGTCTCCAGGGATAGATTAAACCTTCTGTAGAGCACCTTGTAGCGGCATGTAAAGGTGGTATCAGGTACCGTTAGGAACCGTTGAAACGTGCTCGTGCACGTGAGACATCCGGTTGTTTCTAACCTTCTGTAGCGGCGTGTAAAGGTACCATTAGGGATGGAAAAACTTGATTCCAGACCTGCAAAAGTCAGGACATCAGGATTGCTATCATGGCACTCTTTGATGTGCTAAAGCAATCTTGGAAACCCTTTCCCATAGAATTGTAGTGTTCGCAGAACCTTACAAATAGAGGTCTGATAATTCTACCTACGTAAAATTTTTGGCACGGTCAAAAGACAGTGTACACCAACCATTTGGTTCTGCAAGAAATGCAGGATTTTATGGCATAGTGTTTATCACCATTGTGAATTGACTCACCAACTTGGTGAAATCTGCAGCAAGGAGAACCTTTACATTTGCAGTTTTTATCCACTCCTGGCTTTGGCATACAAACACTAATTCAAAAATACTGATGTGTGAATGAGACTCAAGTCTAGTATAGTAGTGGAAAAAGATTTTCATCCTAATATCATCATAATATCCACCTACAACCAGTGTTCTGATTTGTATTTGACAGGTACACGTACGAACGAATAGATGGAAGAGTAAGAGGTAACCTCCGTCAAGCAGCTATTGACAGATTCTGTAAACCAGACTCTGATCGCTTTGTATTCCTGCTCTGCACTCGGGCAGGAGGCCTGGGAATCAACCTGACAGCTGCTGATACTTGCATCATCTTTGATTCTGACTGGAATCCACAGAATGATCTACAAGTAGGTTAACATAAGTTCTCAGTCTTTCTTTACAAATATTTTTAATACTTTTGTTTCCATAAGTAAAGACTGAATCATAAGGGTCCTTCCATCATAAATCACACTTTATCCTCAAGAATAACAAAACACAGAAAATTGGGATGTAAATCTTTTTTTTTTACTTCCCCCTATGTTTTTTAGGCTCAAGCTCGCTGCCATCGTATTGGACAGAGCAAAGCTGTGAAGGTTTATCGTCTCATAACCAGGAATTCCTATGAGCGTGAAATGTTTGATAAGGCGAGTCTTAAGCTGGGACTAGACAAGGCTGTGCTACAAGACATTAATAGGAAAGGCAACACCAATGGAGTAAGTGTGATTAACAGAAATGTTTGTTTGGATTTGTCCATCACAGCTTGTAGATTATATAATAAAAAATTATTTTGGAACAATGTATTATGCTCCATCGATACATAGAGAGGGTTGTCCAGGATTAGAACTGACCTCTCTTCTTATTCCAGAAGTCTCAAAGTCTCACTACTCCTGTCCATCAGTTATAATTTAATGGGGTTGAGCTGCAATACCATACACAACCTCAGGACAGGCTTGGCGCTATTTTTGGAATAAATGAAGACTATTTTTTTACTCCCTAACCCTGTACAACCAGTTTATTACACATTATTATTTTGTGAAGATCTAAATGGCTGTTCTTTTAAGGTACAGCCGCTATCTAAAATAGAAGTTGAAGATCTCCTTAGAAAAGGAGCATATGGTGCACTCATGGATGAGGAAGATGAAGGTTCTAAATTCTGTGAAGAAGACATTGATCAAATTCTACAGCGCAGAACACAAACCATCACCATCCAGTCTGAAGGAAAGGGGTCCACTTTTGCTAAGGTAAGGAATCCTATGTAAAAGAGGGCAGAGTGAAAGCTATATACATGTGTTCTTAGTATGTTTTGGGTTGACAAAGTTCAATGCTTTATTCCTCCATAGGCCAGTTTTGTGTCTTCTGGTAATAGAACAGACATCTCCCTAGATGACCCGAACTTCTGGCAGAAATGGGCAAAGATTGCAGAGATGGACACAGATGCCAAAAATGAGAAGGTACCTTAATCTATATGGTTTTGTATGTATTTATCCCCGGCCCTATTGTACCCGTACGACTAATTGTGATCTGTTATCGTTTGTCGCCGTCGGTGGTCTTCAACCACTCGTCTATGTCTACCCTCTAAATTGTAAAGCGCCATGTATCCTAATAGCGCTCTATAAATACTTATTAATAATAATAATATTTAAGTATCGCAACTCACTACAGCAGTAATTTCTGCACTCCTTCTATTGTTTAGGACAGTTTAGTCATTGACCGGCCCCGTGTAAGAAAACAAACAAAACACTACAATTCATTTGAGGATGATGAGCTGATGGAGTTCTCTGAGCTGGAGAGTGATACCGAGGAGCGTCCTACGAGGTCCCGCCGATTGAATGACAAAACCCGGAGATATCTGCGGGCAGAATGCTTTAGGGTAGAAAAGAACTTGCTCATATTCGGGTAGGTGATAGTTGTAATAAAGGAAGTATGCTTAATATTTATAAATTTTAAGGTATAGTCTTGGCCAGGCCAGTGTTGATAGGTTGGAAATCTTAGCAAATTCGGCGGCCTGTAACTGCATGTATTGAATAGATTCTGATATCTCGGGCAGCAAAGAACAGTCAGTATACGAGCTAATTGCAGCATCCACACAGTTCCACACAGATTTAAAGAGAACCTGTTTTGTCTGATAACACTATTAACCTGCAGATAAAGGGTTAATCTGCAAATTAAAATGTTATGAAGGTACCTGTCCAGTGCTGAAAGCGCGGCACCTGGGAGAAAATGAACTTTATCCTTCTGGGTACGCCTACATGACTGAAAACTGCAGTCTCAAAGAAGGAGTAATGAGTGAGTGCCCTCAGTCAGCAGCGTTTTGGACGCAGCATGCTTTTGCTACATCTAAAACGTTGCGTTGTAAAGTACACGCTCAGTGGTTGGGATTTATAGAAATCTCATGCCCATTGTGCTTCTTTTGTACGCAGCATAAACTGACATACAGTGCTTCTTCCCGAGATGTAACATGTCAATTTATACTTGCTAGACGCAAGTGTTGTTCCCGGGAGAACACAATGAAAATCCACTGCTCCTAGAATCCTTATCTTGGGCACATATGTTTCGTTCGCCTGCAGAGGACACTAGCGTCTCTAACAAAAGGAATGACACTGCAACGTCTGATGTGAGCAACGTACCCTTACAGTCACCACTAATAACACTGAGAGCAGTGGTTATAACCACACCCCAACACTGACTGACACCTGACTCTGCTTTGATGCACTGCTGAGTCGGCTGTCAGTTACTGTCGAGGTGTGGTTACATCCACCGGCGTGGTACACCTCAGTGACTGAAAGCCGGCGACCACCTGGAGAAATAAAGTTAATTTTCTCCCTGGTGCTGTACTTTAATGTGATGATGGGGTGCCTTAATAACGCTATTAACCTCCAGATTTACCATGTATATGCAGGTTAATAGCTTTATTGGACATGAGAGGTTCCCTTTTAAAGTAGTGCTGTGACTACCTCCTCTTTATGTCAGATTGCCTCATTGCTGTCCACTTCCACTACTTTATGTAGTTTGCACAATATGCACTATTAAAACAAATGGTTACTCCATTTCTTATCTGCAGTACTGGTTTGCTTTTCTGTATAAGTATTGCAATTTACTGAATATTCTTACTTTTAATCATGCTAATTCTCTAGCTGGGGACGCTGGAAGGACATCCTTACTCTTGGCCGCTTCAAATGGCATTTAAATGAAAAGGATATGGAGATGATCTGCCGGGCTTTGCTGGTTTACTGTGTCAAACATTACAAAGGAGATGAAAAGATCAAAAGTTTCATCTGGGACCTGATAACTCCCACAAAAGACGGACACAACCAGGCTCTGCAAAACCACTCAGGTACAGGCAATATTTTTTAATCGTTTATATTTTAATTTTTTTATGATCTTGTGATGTGTGGGTGATGCTTCTCATAGGTGAAGAATGTGAAATGGATTTGTACAAACCTAAATATGCATTAAACAATGTGAACTCAAGCTTGGCCTTCCTCCCTGGTGCCTTAAAATGATATTGTTATCAGTGGTATATGCCATACACACATGGCCTGTATCTCTCATATGATGTCCTGATGCCGCCTGCTGGTTGTGGGGAGATAGTCATTCTCATTATTTTGCACAGAGATTTTGATCACCTTTGCACTGAATACTGTGTATGGTGGGTGGTTCCTGATGTTGACTTTGCTTCAGATCCTTTTGTTAAGATCCATATCCACTCCAAGTTTGACATATTCTGTAGGTATACTATAACTGAAAAGGGTATCAATACAGTTTTAAAGTAGTGCTGTCCAGTCGGTGGGATGTAGAGATACTGAACCAATATTTGATGTAGTTCCTAAATGATACCCAAGTATTATCTCTCTGTAGATGTCAGACAATAGCACTAAAACGTACAGCCTGATGACAGCAACTTATTTCTTGACTGAATTTTATTAAACATATAGGCAGATTTATCAAAGGAACACATTTGTGGCTTCTACCAAGTTTTCCTGACTAGTCATTTGGACATATGGCATAGCTTCTAGCTCAGGTGATGTGCCCTGGAAGCTGCTGTTCAGCAGGAAAACTCTTCAAAGCTTCCAATTATCCTTCTATCTTACAGATGCAAACACCCTGCTACCACCAATTAGGAGTCGAATATGGAGAGCATCATCTGTCTAATTTAGCCTGTCATATCATCATTTATATTTATATGGCATGATTACTGTTCCTATGGTTCGCTGTAGGTTTTATTGTACGGTGTGGATAATGCTGCGGTATCAATTTAATCAGTGTGAGAGTGCAGCATTACACCACCGTACACTGGTAAGCTACTGCTACATGTCATAGTATCATACTGGGACAGCTGGGGCCCACCAGTAACATTGACTCTGGGGGCCCACTGATCAACTACATTACATTCACACATTTCCACATGCTTCTACATAATAATATACTGGGTAGTTTAATGAGATGCTTCATTTTATCTCTACATAGTGAAACAAGTATATTTTGCCAACTACTGCTCATGTTTGGGGGCTAAGTGACATACTATTGTAAAGGGGACCACCGGAGTATTCTCTTGTCCTCCTGTGGTCCAGTCCAAGCCTGGCTGCACTTCCCATAATGCATCGATCTTGTGCTGTGAAACCAGGAGGAGAATCGAAGTAGATTAGATTCAATTATGTAAGTACATAATTGCCTTGGGACTGGATGTGTCCGGATGTCCCCGATGTTTGCCACCTGATTGGTCCACTTCAAAGACCAAAACACAAAGCGGCTGCCATAGTAGCACACCCAAGTGATGTGCCAATATGCTGCAAGCTGCTGTATTCCTCCAGGTCCTCAGTCCAAGCCACCATCTCAGAGCCCGCCACACTCTCAATGCGGATGCGGGCACCATGTTTGGACACTAGCTCTGCTACTGTGCATGACAGGGTGACCAAACATGGCGGCGGTGTGAGTGCACATGCGCCCGCTATGTTTGTACACCATGTCATGTGCAAGCATCCTTACCTACTTCCTCCCATTTGCATTCCAATGTGCAAAGCATTTATGAGGAGGAATTGTTCTTCCTATATGCTTTCCACATTAGAATGGAGGGGATAGTGATAGCGTGCATAGACAGCACATTGGGGGGAGAGACAGTGCAGAGGAGGAACCGCATGAGGGAGAAACACGGCACACTGGGGAGGGGGGGGGGGGAGACACCGCACACTGTGGGAGAAAGATGCCACACACTGTGGGTAGAGACGCCGCACACTGGGATGGAGAGACACAGTATCCTGGGGGAGAGACAGCTCACCAGGGGGAGAACGCATGAAGGGAGAGACTGCTCAAACGAGAGTGCACATGAGGGGATATGACAGCACGCCGGTTTGGCGGGAGAGCGCACAAGTGGGGTGACAACTCGAAGAAGAGAGCACACGGTAGAGAGAAGAAAGCACAGGGAGAGAGACAGCACACGGGGAGAATCAGGGCCGTATTTACCACTAGTCAACAGAGGGCACGTGCCTAGGGTAGCAGGTTGCAGGGGGCGGCGTAAGAGTTGGGATGTCAAACATTGTTTTGTATTTTCTGATCATCATAATGGGAGACCCAGACAATGGGGTTTAGGGCACTGCCCTCCGGAGGCCACACTAGGTACTACAAGTTTGTAGACACCGCCCCCTCCGCTTATAAACCCCTACCGCAGGGAATATCCTCAGTTTTAAACTTAGTGTGCTCGGAGGTATCACACGCTTTGCTTGCACATCACAGCATTCTCACAGCTTACGTGATGGCGTCTGAAGACAAGGTAGGTCCCGGTCGGGGACCTCCGGCAGTCTCCCTGTTCACCCTTTGGGAACACACAGGTTGAGGTACCGGAGGGCTCTGAGCCTGGACACGTTGTGTCCTCCCGGTACGCTGCCGCGCTCCTTCACATCCCTCCTTGGGGGCTCTGAGAAGTGGGAGATAGGAGCCTTGCACAGCTCCGCTCCGTCCGAGGCCTCCCTAAACGGTGCTTACAGACCGGACTGGAGCCAGCCCAGTCCGAGGCCTCCCTAAACGGTGCTTACAGACCGGACTGGTGCTGAACCCCCGTCCGAGGCCTCCCATTATATGGTGCTTACAGACCGGACCGGCACTGAGGTACCCCGTGTGTCTCCGGTGTGCCTGGGGGTAGTGTCTGACACTATTGTGTTTTGACACTCAGACCGCGCGCAACCCTCGGGTCCGCGGTTCTGGCGGTGTGCCCTGTGCTGGGGTCACCATAGCTGACCGCCCTGTGTGTCACAGGGGCTGCGGCTGCGGGCTACAGAGTTTGTCTGAAGCCCTGGGTATAGTGTTGATACTATATCTCCCGCGCTGCGGGCTCCAGCACCAGATTACTGAGCTGGCTGCTTGGAGAGATGGGGAGCAGCCCATGTGATGTGGGTGTGTGTGTGTGCTTCCCGCGTGTTTGTGGCACCGCCCACGACTTGTCTGGCGGCGGCCATTTTCTCCTCACTTCCCTACTGGGTCTGAATGAGTGCACTACTGCGCTCCCAGGAGAGTCCGGTCATTACCCTCGCGGAGGCCACACACACATCGCTCCCCTCCACCGCATTGAAGCGGTCGGTAAGCCGCCGGTGCTCCGGTTTCCTACTTGGCTTATTTTTCTCCTCTGCTGTCGGCATGTCCCCAGCAAAGAAGAGTACTGCTAAGGCAGACAACTCTACCACTACCTGTGCTACATGCAACGGGACGCTGGTTGGGGGGTCCTGCAATAACTGCGGACGCCCAGAGGCCCGGACTGATACTGCAGAGTCTGCAGCTCCGGTGCTGTACCCTGAGGTTCAGGTGATCCCAGGGCAATGGGAAACACAGAACAAGATTAATGAATCTGTGTTGTCCAAGCTGTCCTCCATGTCGCAATCCCTGGAGGCACTGACTAGGAGACTGGAAAGTCCAGGTGCTCCCTCAAGTTACCCCGGGTGTCACCCTTTGCTACCGCGAGACCCCTTAAGCGGGCTCGTCGGGATGAATCACCCGAGATCCAGAACCTCTCTGAGGAGGAGCGTCACTCTGACGGTGACGAGGATGATGGGGGTTCAATACTTGAGTCTATGTCAGAACCACCTGATGAGGTGGAGGATTTGGTATCCTCCATAAACGAGACTCTTCGTCTCGTGGCACCACCTGAGGAGGTGGAACTCCATCCGAAGGAGGTTTATCAATGGCTGCAGCCGGAGGCTCGCCCATGTGGCTCCTTTATGGACCACACTAACTTTGGAAGGGTGGTTAGAGCACCCAGGGTTCACCCTGGGCGGCGTTATGTCCGAAAATCTAGGGACACTCGCTTCCCCTTCCCCCTGGAGGTGCTTCAGGAGTGGTCGCAGTCCCCGAAGGTGGACGCTTCCATGACCAGGATTGCTGCACGCTCCCTTTTCTCTGCCTCTGATAGCTCCTCATTGAAGGACGCAACGGATAGACAGGTCGAACAACTCGCCAAGTCTTCCTATGAGGCTGTGGGGTCTTCATTTGCCCCTAATTTTGCCACGGTCTGGACTCTGCAGGCGATCACCACCTGCTTGGATGGTATCACTGACCTGGCGGGGTCCAATTCTGAGGTCCTAGCGCTTACTGATAGGGCAAGGGCCTATGCAGATTACGCCAGGACGGCGACCCTAGAAACTGCCACTCGCTCCGCTGTGGCTTCGGCCAATGCTATAGCGATCCGCAGGTTGTTGTGGCTGCGTCTATGGGACTCAGATGCCACGTCAAAGAAGATTCTGCAGAATCTTCCATTTTCTGGTGACAGACTCTTTGGTACCGAGCTGGACAAGCTGATAAAGGATTCTGCGGAGTCTAAGATCCCACAGAATAAGCCTAAGCCACGGTATACCGTCAAAAGGAACCCCAAGCAGTGGTCCTTTCGTTCCAGCTCGCAGTCATCCGCTTCTTCCGCTCGCGCGGACAGAGGAGGCAAGCCCTCTACTCAGTGGCGCCCCAAGGGTCGCCAGAAGAAGTCAACGGGGGCAACGGCTGCCACCCCCAAAAACCACTTCCGCATGACTCGCTCTCCAGTCCTGCCGTCCCACAGGTGGGGGGCCGCCTGTCCCGATTTCGGGACAGATGGTTACTCCACGTCCAAGACCGGTGGGTCCGAGACGTAGTCTCGAGCGGCTACAGGATAGAGCTGACGTCGCGGCCGGCACACCGATTCCATCGGTCTGTTCCATCTCCAGACAAGGCTCAGGCTTTTTATCTGGTGTTGGAGGGTCTCCGCAGAGACGGAGTAGTGGTCCCAGTGCCTACGGGAGAGAGGTTCCGGGGTTTTTACTCCAACCTCTTTATCGTCCCGAAGAAGGACGGCTCTTTTCGCCCGGTTCTGGACCTCAAGTTGTTCAACCGTCACGTGTTGGTTCGGAAGTTCCGCATGGAATCCCTGCGCTCCGTGATCGCGGCTGTGTCGCAGGGGACTTCCTAGCGTCCATAGATATACGGACGCTTACCTTCACGTGCCCATTGCACCGGCTCATCAGCGCTGGTTGAGATTTGCAGTGGGGGACGAACACTACCAGTTCGTGGCGCTGCCTTTGGGTTGGCCTCGGCTCCGCGGGTGTTCACGAAAGTGATGGCCTCTATGATGGCTCTCCTACATGTGCAGGGACATGCCGTCATACCCTATCTAGACGACCTGCTGGTCAGGGCGCCATCAGAACATCTTTGCCGGAAGAGCCTGGAGGTGACCATGAAGTCTCTGGAACAGTTTGGGTGGCTTCTCAATGTCCAGAAATCGACCCTGGTTCCGACCCAGTCACTGACATATCTGGGCATGGACTTCCACACGGACTCTGCTCTGGTGTCCCTGCCACGAGCCAAACAGCTGGCCATCCAATCGGGAGTCCAAGATGTCCTCCTGTCACCACATTCATCCATACGGGTGTTGATGAAGCTGGTGGGCCGCATGGTGGCAGCGATAGAGGCGGTGCCTTTCGCGCAGTTTCGCCTCCGTCCTCTCCAGCTG
Organism: Allobates femoralis; assembly: GCA_033576535.1. Lineage (NCBI taxonomy): Eukaryota > Metazoa > Chordata > Amphibia > Anura > Aromobatidae > Allobates > Allobates femoralis. Next base: position 332,503,255 of record JARQOC010000006.1, read on the forward strand.
GAAATTCTCCGCAGATGGGACAAGAGGACGATCTCGCTGAATCGGCTGATGGCCCTTTCACGACCGACCAGGGATTCCCTGCAGTGGTGGCTCCAGCCACGTCACTTGTCACGGGGCCGGTCTTTCCTCAAACCGTCATGGTTAGTGGTGACCACCGACGCCAGTCTGAAGGGCTGGGGAGCGGTGTTCTTACACCACAGGGCTCAAGGCCTCTGGACTCAGTCGGAGTCGGCGTTGCAGATCAACGTGCTGGAGATCAAGGCGGTCTATCTGGCGCTCCTGGCGTTTCAGAAGTTACTGTCAGGACAGCCCATCCGGGTTCAGTCCGACAATGCGACGGCCGTCGCCTATATAAATCATCAGGGAGGGACCAGAAGTGCTCAGGCCCTCGCCGAAGTCCACCGCATTCTATCCTGGGTGGAGGACAACGACTGCCTGATCTCCGCAGTTCACATCCCAGGGGTCGAGAACTGGGAGGCCGACTACTTGAGCCGGCAGGGGATGGACGCTGGAGAGTGGTCTCTTCATCCGGACGTCTTCCGGGACATCTGCGGCAGATGGGGCACTCCGGACGTGGATCTGATGGCCTCGCGGCTGAATCATCAGGTGCCACAGTACATGGCGAGATCATGGGATCCTCAGTCTCTGGGGCAGACGCCCTGATCCTGAGTTGGTCCGACTTCCATCTATCATATGTGTTCCCACCGCTAGCATTGATTCCCAAGGTTCTGTGGAAGATCAGGACGGAGTGCAGCGTAGCCATTCTGGTGGCACCGGATTGGCCCAGGAGGTCCTGGTATCCGGATCTGTGGCAACTGTCAGCCGGGAACCGGTGGGCTCTTCCAGAACGCGCAGATCTTCTCGCGCAAGGCCCCTTCTTCCACCTCAATTCCAGGGCCCTCAGATTGACTGCATGGCTCTTGAGGCCTGGCTTCTAACGTCCAGGGGGTTCTCCCCTACTGTGGTTGCCACTATGAATTGGGCTAGGAAGCCTGTATCACGGAGGATTTACCACAGAACGTGGAAAATCTTTTTCTCCTGGTGTGCCTCTGGTGGAAGGTCACCGTGGCCCTTGTCCATTCCGACCTTGTTGGCTTTCCTACAATCGGGTTTGGAATTGGGCTTATCCCTCAGCTCCCTGAAGGGTCAAGTATCAGCTCTTTCAGTGCTGTTTGACAGGCGTTTGGCGCTCCTTCCTAAGGTCCGTCAATTTCTGCAGGGGGTGTCTCGGGTGGTTCCGCCATACAGGCGACCGCTGGACCCTTGGGACCTTAACGTGGTCCTGACGGCTCTGCAGAAACCGCCGTTCGAGCCACTGAGGGAAGTCTCCCTCTCGCGTCTGTCGCAGAAAGTGGTCTTTCTGGTGGCAATTACGTCTCTGAGACGGGTTTCAGAATTGGCTGCACTGTCGTGCAAATCCCCTTTTCTGGTAGTCCACCAGGACAAGGTGGTGTTGCGTCCGCGGGCAGAATTTTTGCCAAAGGTGGTGTCCACTTTTCACTTGAACCAAGAGATTGTGCTCCCATCGTTTTGTCCCGCTCCTGTTCATCAGGTCGAGCGCGACCTTCACACTCTGGATTTAGTGAGGGCTGTACGCATCTATGTGTCCAGAACTGCCTCCTTCCGGAGTTCGGACTCTTTGTTTATCCTTACAGCGGGTCGCTGTAAGGGGTCCGTGGCATCAAAATCGACCTTGGCCAGATGGATCAAGGCACCCATTCAAGAGGCTTACCACTCTGCGGGTTGCCTCTCCCGGTGGGCTTGAAGGCGCACTCGACCAGAGCCGTCGGTGCTTCCTGGGCTTTGCGACATCGCGCTTCAGCGCTGCAGGTGTGTCAGGCGGCCACTTGGTCCAGCCTGCACACTTTCTCTAAGCACTATATGGTGCATGCCCATGCCTCTGCGGATGCAAGTTTGGGCAGGCGGGTCCTCCAGGCGGCGGTTGCCCACCTTTGAGGGGGACCGTATATTTCAACGTCTTTTGAGGAACTCTTCCCGCCCTGGGGTTTGCTTTAGGACATCCCCATTGTCTGGGTCTCCCATTATGATGATCAGAAAAAAGAGAATTTTGTTTACGTACCGTAAATTCTTTTTTCTTGAATCATCAATGGGAGACCCAGCACCCACCCAGTTGTTCCGTTGGATGTTTTGCATTTGCCTGTTCCCAGTTGGGACAGTTTATCCGGGTTGTTGGACCGTCTGTGCACGGTTTCTTTCCCGATGTTTCGGGTGTGGTTTATGTTGTCTCCTCGCAGCTTATGGACCAAACTGAGGATATTCCCTGCGGTAGGGGTTTATAAGCGGAGGGGGCGGTGTCTACAAACTTGTAGTACCTAGTGTGGCCTCCGGAGGGCAGTGCCCTAAACCCCATTGTCTGGGTCTCCCATTGATGATTCAAGAAAAAAGAATTTACGGTACGTAAACAAAATTCTCTTTTTTTTTTATAGTTCTTTCCCCTCCCCCAAACTCTAAAGGAAACCAGAGTCTTTTCAGGGGAGGGGGGTGTCACAGTGGCAGAGGCAGCACTGACCCTGCATTAATTTCATCAGCTTCTGTAAGATGAAATGATGTTCCGTGCACCCCTGTACTTCCGGGTTCAGTGGACTTCCAGGCAGCTCCCTAACCCATGTACAGCTGCGTTTACATGCTCCTGACATCACGGCAGCGGGGTAAGTTTACCTCTTTACTGCCAGCGTCAGTCCAGTGTGCAGCGCGCTGCAAAGGAGACGTAAGGCCGCTGTAGCTGAGGTAGGTGCTACACAATTGAAGATACTGGGGGGCTGTGATGTACATGGAAGAGGGGGGGCTGGGATCTGCATGGGAGATGGGGGGCTGGGTAGGATATGGGAGAGGGGGCGGTATAAAATGAGATGTGTATGAGAGAGGGGGCAGCATAAAATGGGATAAGTATGGGAGAGGGGACAGAATGACATGGGATGTGTATGGGAGATGGGTCAGAATAATATGGGATGCGTATTGGAGAGGGGGCAGCATAACATTTTCAACCTATCACTCACCACCGGCACCTTCCCCTCAGCCTTCAAACACGCCTTGATCACACCCATCCTCAAAAAACCCTCCCTCGATCCCACAACTGTCTCCAACTACCGCCCTATATCTCTCCTCCCTTTCGCCTCTAAACTACTTGAACAGCATGTCCACTCTGAGCTGTCCTCTCACCTCTCCTCCTGCTCCCTCTTTGACCGCCTGCAATCTGGCTTCCGACCCCTCCACTCCACTGAAACAGCCCTGACCAAAGTCACAAATGACCTACTGACTGCCAAAAGCAAGCGCCACTACTCTGTTCTTCTCCTCCTCGACCTGTCAGCCGCCTTCGACACTGTTGACCACTCCCTTCTACTACAGATCCTGGAATCTCTTGGCATCACGGACCTTGCCCTCTCTTGGATCTCCTCATACTTAACGGACCGCACCTTCAGCGTCACCCACTCCCACACATCCTCCTCGCCCTACCCCCTATCTGTCGGGGTCCCCCAGGGCTCGGTTCTTGGACCATTACTGTTCTCAATCTACACTCTCGGCCTAGGGCAACTCATTGAGTCCCATGGCCTCCAATATCACCTCTACGCCGACGACACCCAAATCTACCTGTCTGGTCCTGACATCGCCTCCCTTCTATCCAAAATTCCACACTGCCTGTCCGCCATCTCATCCTTCTTCTCTCTGCTCGCTTTCTTAAGCTGAACATGGACAAAACTGAGTTCATAGTCTTCCCCCCAAGACGCTCCCCCTCACTACCTGACCTATCCATCGTCGTCAACGACTGCTCTCTCTCTCCAGTCCCCCATGCCAAGTGCCTCGGGGTTATCCTTGACTCTTCCCTCTCCTTCAAGCCCCACATCCAGGCCCTCGCCACCTCCTGCCGACTCCAGCTCAAAAACATCTATAGGATTCGCGCTTTCCTTGACCACGACACTGCTAAAACCCTTATTCACGCTCTCATCATCTCCTGCCTCGATTACTGCAACCTCCTGCTCACCGGCCTCCCCAATACCTCCCTTGCACCTCTCCAAACTATCTTGAACTCCGCTGCCCGCTTAATCCATCTGTCTCCCCGTTACTCCCCTGTCTCCCCCCTCTGCCAAGCCCTTCACTGGCTCCCTACTTCCGAGAGATCCCGGTTTAAAACATTAACCATGACATACAAAGCCATTCACAACCTGTCCCCTCCATACATCTCTGACATGGTCTCCCGATACCTACCCTCACGCAACCTGCGATCCTCCCAAGAGCTCCTCCTCTACTCCCCCCTCATCTCCTCTTCGCACAACCGCATACAGGATTTCTCCCGTGCTTCACCCAGACTCTGGAACTCACTGCCACAACACATCAGACATTCTCCTACCCTGGGAACCTTCAAAAGAAGCCTGAAGACCCACCTGTTCCGCCAAGCCTACCACCTGCAATAAGACCCGGTCCACCACACCGCCTCACGACTGGAACTTCCGCCTCCAACTGTATCCACACCCACCCCTCGTAGAGTGTGAGCCTTTGTGGACAGGATTTCTCCCCTCTTGTTTCTGTACAACCGAATTGTCAACATTTATTGTTACTTGTATTGTTACTATGTTACTTGTCCTAGTCTGCCCTTTTTAGCATGTAAAGCGCCATGGAATATAATGGCGCTATATAAATAAATAATAATAATAATAATAACATGGGATGTGTATGGGAGATGGTGCACCATAACATGGGATGTGTATGGGAGAGGGTGCACCATAACATGGGATGTGTATGGGAGAGGGAGCATACACGTCCCATGGGAATTAATGGACCTAAAGAAAAAAGATATTTCCTAAAAGGTTAAGGGGTGGTCTTAAGACAAAGTAAATTTCATTCTAAATCTCTTATCTATTAAAGGGATCCTGTCACCTCCAAAATGCCTCCTAAGCTACCAAAACATATCCCTGCAGCATCCTATTACTAATCTCCACACTCCTTTTGTCTCCTAAAAGCATCCTGTGAAAGTGCATAAAAACATTTTAATACTTACTCATTAGGGATTATAATTAGCAGGGGCTATATTATTTAGTCCTTAGGGCGTGTTGTTTTGCAGCCTGAATGATCCAGCCTCTCTGTGCAGTTTCTGCTGTGATGTGGAGCTGAAGGCAGGACAAATGATTTGCATTCTGTGAGTGATAGAGAGGGGGAGGGCAGAATCTGCACAAGCAAAGCAACACAGACAGAGAGGGGCTGGATCCTCGAGGCTACAAAACAACACGCCCTAAGGGCTAAAGAATATAGCCCCTGCTAATTATAATGCCTAATGAGTAAGTATTAAAACGTTTTTATGCACTTTCACAGGATGCTTTTAAGAGACAAAAGGAGTGTGAGATTAGTGATAGGATGCTGCAGGGACATGTTTTGGTAGTTTAGGAGGCGTTTTGGAGGTGACAGGATCCCTTTAAGTGCCATAATCTAATATTTTCTTCTGGTATATTTGCATAAAAAATTCCGTATCGATCCCTAACCACACTAATTGCTTTTATATTTCTTTCCCGTCTTACCTTTTTGATGGTGCTTCGGATGAGAATCCCAGTGCATGATGCATGCTGGAACTCTCAAATGAAGAGTCATCAGCGGCAGAGGCTGTGGTCACTGCTGCAGCCTCTGCCCCTCCCTGAAATGAAGCATCATCAGTGACACTTATTTCAGGAACTTGGCTAGTCCCTTCGCAGTGTGTGATGTGTGCAATGACAGCACACTCTATTGCCGACTCTGATTAGCAGTAAAGAGCCGGCACCAGAGTGGTGTCACAATACCTGGCATATGGAGACCAGTGTCATCACTTATGGGGCCCATGCTGGTCTATGCACACCTGAGATTCTACACTGCTTGTGTGCTAGCTTGTTACTGCTGTTTTAAGACTGCAACAGAAACGTTGTGCTGTCGTTGTGCAAATCGGACAGTGAACATTGTGTAGGGACAAGCCCAGCCCCTGACATGAGTGTCATTGATCACGCTTTATTTCAGGGATGAATAAAGGCTGCGGCAGTGACTGTAGCCTCTACCCGAGGTTTTAGTATTCCAGCATTCACTGGGATTCTCAAACCAAGAGTCTTCAAAAAGCAAGTGTGTGTGTGTATGTATATATATGAAGACAAAAACAGATAGTGTAGTTAGGAAAGCATAGGAATTATTAATGCAAGTATATCGGAAAACACTTTAGATTTTGGCACTAAATAGATAGGGATTTGGAATGAAAATTACTTTGCCTTCGGACCACCCCTTTGTTACTCTTTACATGCTGCTACCTGCAACTAATTAGTATTGTGCCTCCTGTATTTCAACGACAGCTCCAATCATCTCATTGCCATTGTTAAGGAAATGCTGGGAGTTGCAGTTTCATGTAATACAAGTTTTTATGGTATGGGCTAACCAGACATTGAAAGTGATAGCTGTTCTAACTGCTTAGTGATGTATTCATGCATTGACGGTGGTTTTGGTGCTGTATTACTGTACTGATGATTGTTATGGTGCTGTCATGTACTGACTGTGGTTTTGGTGACGCATTCTTGTACTGATTCTTCTTGTGATGTCATGTACTGATGATGAATTTGGTAATGTACTCGTGTACTAATGATGGTTGTGGTGATGTATTAATGTGCAGATAATGGCTCTGGTAATGTAGTCTTGTACTGATGGTGGTTTTGGTGATTTATCAATGAAAATGCTATAATCTTTAATTTATTAGACATGGACTTGATCATTATGGGTTCTTTATGCCTCCAGGATAATACTGTACAGCCATTTGAATTAGGCCATATTTGTCAGCTTAACAAGTGTTTAAATAATGCCCCCATACATATAGACAGCTGTCTAATCTTTTGGCTGGCAGCGATCTCGCCTGACTTTCCCATATGCTGACATTGCTGAGTGCTCCTGTGCTCTATAAGAGAGCCGCTGTCAGACATCACTCTGGGCTTAGTATTTTGAGAATCTAGGGATCTTCAGTGCTAAATCTGACCTGCTGGTTTCTTATCTCCCCGGACATCATCCGTTAGAGGCACCCATACACATTAATTAGATTGTGGGCCACATCTGTCGATATGGGCATATTCTGACTACTTTTAGTCTAATGTGTATGGGAGGCTTAAAGTGATCCTAAACTCACAAACTGACCCCCCCGTATCTTTAGACCTGTCCCTGCACCCCCTCTTATCATTTCTAGCGATCCCTTTTGCAGAAAAAATAGATTTTGTAAAGTAGAGAAAACTTTATATTTACCTCGTCCTGTGGGAGTTCTCTGTTTCTGAGGAAGCCGCAATAGGCCCGCCTGTGTGCTGCTGCCTTGTAATTATGCTCGCCCCTCTCTGCTTGCTAAGAGCCTGGCCGCCTCATGAAAGGGGGCGGGGCTACGGTATGACACGTTTTAGCCCCGCCCCTTTCATGACGCGGCCAGGCTCTTAGCAAGCAGAGAGGGGCGTGCATAATTACAAGGCAGCAGCACACAGGCCTGCCCATTGCGGCTTCCTCAGAAACAGAGAACTCAGACAGGACGAGGTAAATATAAACTTTTCTCTACTTTACAAAATCGTTTTTTTTCTGCAAAAGGGATCGCTAAAAATGATAAGAGGGGGTGCAGGGACAGGTCTAAAGATGCGGGGGGGTCAGTTTGTGAGTTTAGGATCACTTTAAAGGGCACCAACCACCTAAAAATACCTATCTAACCTATAAATATCTGTCCCTGGAGCCTAAAATTACTATTCTAACAATCCGTTACTGACTAAATCTACCTAACTAGATGCATACTGATGATCACTTTTTATACTTGGCAAATCCTTGTATGATGGGTGTTCCTCCAGGGTCTTTGACGGATAGGCAGGGTCTTCAGGCCGCGCTCGCACCCGCCTCGCTGCTGTCCATCTTCTTTCCAGGGCGGCATCTTCTTCCAGGAGGATTCAAATTACCACACGTCTTTTGCACACCTGGAATTGGGATCCGCTGCCATTCTTCCTTGCAGATCCTCTCCAGTTCCGTCAGGTTGGATGGTGAACATTGGTGGACAACCATTTTCAGGTCTCTCCAGAGATGCTCAATGGGATTTAGGTCAGGGTTCTGGCTGGGCCAGTTAAGCATGGACACAGAGTTGTGCTAAAGCAACTACTGTGTTATTTTAGCTATGTGCTTAGGGTCATTGTCTTGTTGGAAGGTGAGCCTTCGACCAAATCTGAGGTCTAGAGCACTCTGGAAGAGGTTTTCATCCAGGATATCTCTGTACTTGGCCGCATTCAAGTTTCATTCAATTGCAACCAGTCGTCCTGTCCCTGCTGCTGAAAAAAACACTTCAAGCATGATGTTGCTACCACCATGTTTCACTGTTTGGATTGTACTGGGCAGGTGGTGAGCAATGCCTGGTTTTCTCCACACATACTGCTTAAAATTATCACTGAAAAGTTCTATCTTCATCTCATCAGACCAGAAAATCTCATTTCTCATAGTCTGGGAGTCCTTCATGTGTATTTTTGCAAACAGTATGCAGGCTTTCATATGTCTTGCACTGAGGAGAAGCTTCCGTCTGGCCACTCTGCCATAAAGGACCGACTGGTGGAGGGCTGCAGTGATAGCTGACTTTGTGGAACTTTCCCCCATCTCCCTACTGCATCCCTGGAGCTCAGCCACAGTGATCTTGGGATTCTTCTTTACCTGTCTCCACCGAGGCTCTTTTCTCACGATTGCTCAGTTTGGATGGACGGCCAGGTCTAGAAAGACTTCTGGTGGTCTCAAACATATTCCATTTAAGGATTATGGAGGCCACTGTGCTCTTAGGAACCTTGAGTACTGCAGAAATTGTTTTGTAACCTTGGCCAGATCTGTACCTTGCCACAATTCTGTCTCTGAGCTCCTTGGGTAGTTCCTTTGACCTCATCATTCTCATTTGGTCTGACATGCACTGTGAGCTGTGAGGTTTTATATAGACAGGTGTGTGCCTTTCAAAATCAAGTCCTATCAATTTAACTAAACACAGCTGGACTACAATGAAGGAGTAGAACCATCTCAAGGAGGATCACAAGGAAAGGAAAGCATGCGACTTAAATATGAGTTTCTGAGCAAAGGGTATGAATACTTATGACCCAAGTGATATTTCAGTTTTTAATTTTTTAATAAATGTGCAAAAATTTCTACATTTCTTTTTTTTCACTCGATGTGGTGCAAAGTGTACATTAATGAGAAAAAAAAACAACTTTTTTCAACTTACCAAATGGCTATAATGAAACAGAGTGAAAAATTTAAAGGGGTCTGAATACTTTGTGTACCCACTGTATAATCATCCAGTCCCTCTATACTACAGGTTCACATACTCCATAGATCAGTATAACTTATTCATGAACTTGCAAATATATATTCGGAAGCTCACTTTAAAAAGACATTTTTTAGGCCCCTTTCACATCGGCGTTTTTCGCAGATCGCGGCAGATGCGATGGATTTACCGCATCTGTCGCCTAACCGTCACACTTGCAGTTCACCTGCAGCAAGCCCCATGCATTGTCTATGGGGCTTGCAGCAGGTGCAGACAGTGCGGCATAGTTGCAGTTTCAGCACTTGCGGCAGTTGCGACTGCGAAAAAAAAACGCAGCTAAGGCCCCTTTCACATCAGCGTTATGTTTAAATCGCGGCAGATGCGGTGAAAAAACCGCATCTGCCGCGATTAACGCATAACCGCGACACCTGCGGCACAGTTGCGGCAAGCCCCATGCAATGTCTATGGGGCTTGCGGTAAGGGTGCGGCAAGTGCGGTTTCGGCACTTGCGGCAGGTGCGGCCGCGAAAAAAACCGCAAGCCCCATAGACATTGCATGGGGCTTGCCGCAACTGTGCCGCAGGTGTCGCGGTTATACGTTAATCGCGGCAGATGCGGTTTTTTCACCGCATCTGCCGCGATTTAAAAATAACGCTGATGTGAAAGGGGCCTTACCGCGTTTTTTTCCGCGGCCGCAACTGCTGAAACCGCAACTATACTGCACTTGCCGCACCTGCTGCATGCCCCATAGACATTGCATGGGGCTTGCCGCAGGGTAACCGCAACTCGGCCGTTAGGCGGCAGATGCGGTAAATCCACCGCATCTGCCGCGATCAGCGAAAAATGCTGATGTGAAAGGGCCCTTAATCCAAAAAAACAACTGCACTGAATTAAATGATAATGATGCTTTTGTACGTACACAGCTAAGACTTAAATCCAAATGTTATCCGATAAGTACAAAAGTAAGGGTCACCACCTAGAAACATTTTGCAATCTTGTATTGAATGATTTTAAAAAATTTAAAAACCAAAGACAAAAAATTCAGACATAAGAAGAGACAAAAGCTTTGGGGGAACTCAAAAATAACACCAATATTGTTATAAGAGCAGCAGATAAAGGGGGAGGCGTTGTGATACAAGATCATTCCAAATATACATGGTGGGCCATTTATATGGATGCACCTAAATAAAATGGGAATGGTTGGTGATATCAACTTCCTGTTTGTGGCACATTAGTATATGGGAGGGGGAAACTTTTCCAGATGGGTGGTGACCATGGCAGCCATTTTTTTTTTTTTTTTTTGAACCATATTTTTTATTGGGTTTTTGACATTACACCTGTTACATATTATTAGGATAAGCATATACAACATTAAGTTACACGAAGCAAAAAGCTTTAACTGAAATTAACGCATTATCTAAGTTGACGATTACATTCATAACTTTCAATAAACCATACACCACCAATTCGAAATCATCCATTCTTCAAGTCTTGAAGTCACAAGACAAATTATGAACATTTAATAAAAACCAATTCAAATTCATCTTGTCTTTACTTTTAACACAGCACTCAGTGTGCATTTGTCACTCAAAATTCTCCATACCAAATCGTACGATCGAAAGGGTAGCATAAATTATTATGTCACCATCTGAGAATTCTTTCGATAAATGTTGCATTTGAGAAAATTCTTGTTTAGTTTATTTGGGAGCGGTAGCCGTCCATGATCAAGTGTCAGAGTATGACGCATGGCAGCCTTTTTGAAGTCGGCTATTTTGTTTCCAACTTTATTTTTCAATGGGAAGAGCTCATGTGACACATCAAAACCTATTGAGAATTTAAAAGAAAAACAATGGTGTACTTGGTTTTAACATAACTGTATTTCTCATGAGTTATTTACAAGTTTATGACCTCTTATAAAATATGTTCAAAGTGCTGCCCATTGTGTTGGATTGTCAATGCAACCCTCTTCTCCCACTCTTGACACACTGATAACAACATCACAGAAGAAATGGTAGCAAGGCTTCCAGTATCCGTTGTTTCAGATGCTGCACATCACATCACATTCATGTTCACCACAATCTGGGTACACAGGAGCTCACACAGTCTCTCTATCAGCTTATCTTATAACAATTCTCACTCGGAAGTCCGTGAGTAAATCTAAAGTGTAGATAAGTAAATAATATCTGTCTGGTGCTTCACATTGCGATGGACGCGCTATGCTGCTTCCATAGCAGGCAACGCATCGCACTGCGTTCTATGTTTAACATAGAACATAGTCGCTGGTTTGCTGCGTGGGTGCGGAGCGACGATATCTGCTCTTCGTGTCCAGCATCGCACCGGCGCAGTTGCAGCATTTTTGCGTTTGGGATCTTGAAATCAGCAGCGTCCAGGCACAAAAAAGTTGACGTCAAGGTCCGCAATTTCAGCCTGACCGAGAGAACCGCGGACCCATTGAAAATCTCCGGTGGCCACGTGATGTCACAGGAGCCACCGACGCCACCGGAGATCAGTCTGCCTCGCTGTTCTCCTGGCGCCTGTAATTTGCTAGCGATGTCGCGGGAAACACTGATGTAACAGCTGTTGAATCTCACCGCTCGACATCTCCCGGTGTCGGCGGGAGTTCAACAGCTGTCACCAGCTGTCTCCCGCAGACGTCCGGAGCTTACCGGCGCCGGGCGGGATCTCGCGCTGAATTCCGCCCCTCCGGACAGCGCCGATTGCTGCGGCTCCAGTGATTGTCCGCAGGCGGAATTTCCGCTGCGTACAATCAAAGGTCCTGTTTCAGCGTTGTATGCATCAGCATGAAACACAAGCTAATGTAGCACTCTGTGATTTCGGTGTCAGGGATAAAACTGTCAGATATAGGATGTCCCACTGGATTATGGCTGTTTTAGCTTTTCTTCGGCGTTTCGCTGATTTTATGTAATTTATTTAATCTGTCAGCAGTATAAGAAGGAGCTGCATCCAGAAACATAGCCAAGGGAGGGAGATAAAAATCATGTGAAGCCATGTTAAAATCATATATGTTCCACATTGATTTTTATCTACCTTCATTTGGATGTGTTGATGTGATTAACTTTGGGTATTTAGTATAATTTTTTACATTAGTGGATAGTATTTGTACACCTTTAATCACATGGGGTCACCTCATTTGTTATTCTTTGTGTTGTTGTATTGTTATAATAAAGACTATTTTATTACTTTAATCTTTGTTGCTCTTATATGTAAGTTTAGCAATGTTTTTTAAGTTAATAAATTTATACGGCCCTCGAATGATATTCTAAATTTCCAAATGGCCCTTTGCAGAGAAAAGGTTCCCCACCCCTGATCTATAGCAACAAGAATGTTCTGTGAGATGCTTCAAATTCTAGCTAACTTTTCCTAGCTGACTAAACAGTTGGTGACTGGTCACACATTCAAGTTTACTCACGGAAGCTGCTTCCTCTTGATGCACCATTCAGTTTGGGTCTCTCAAGGCTACCAGTGCTTCTCTGTGTTTCAGACAGGTCTCCTCTCAGCATCCACCTTGTGTGTCTGTCGTTACTCTTCATTCTCTACTTGCTGTGTTTATCAGCAGTTTGGCATATCTTGTTATGGTGACCTCTTGTGGCCGAACAAAGTTATTGCAGCATATGTTTAGAGAATCCGTATTAAACAGCGGATACCAAAATACTACACAGACATGGAGCAGGGGACTTGCATTTAAAGTGCAACTTCAGCTTAGGAGGGAGGGGGTTGGGAGGTTTCAGAACGGCAGTGGGGCTGTTAATCTAAAGTCCATGCTCTTAGCAATATACTCACCTGCTGTTGTCTTCAACTTTTATTTGTGCCGCTCCAGTCCCATGGCTCCAATTTGTGAGCACAACCTCTGACTGGCTGGATGTTAGAAGTAATAGTCACAAGCAGAATAGCATATATTCGGAGTTCAAACACCTTGTTTCTTGCAGTTGCCCGTGGAATGGGAGTGGTTGCCCATATATACCAGAAGAATTATTCAGGCACACTCGATAGGTCACACAGAAGTGAAAAGGTTTACTTACAGAGGTAGAAGTGGTGCATTCACATATGGAGATAAATAAATGCTTCTGGCTTACGACTATGAATTATTTTGACATTTCAATTCAAAGAATCTTTTTCAAAATGTTGCAGTTTACAGGAGAAGCCCAAGGGCAAGGGAGTATCTTTATAGGATGCTGTGCAGAGCAACATGTGGTCACATCACTCTATAAAGATACCCCCAGGCTATTGACTTCTCTAAATTGTGAATTTTTGAAAAAGATTCTCTGAATTGAAAAGTCAAAATCATTAATAGTCGTAAGCAAGAAGCATTTATTTATCTCCACATGTGAATACACCATTTCTACCTTTGTAAGTAAACCTTTTCCCTTCTGCATGACCTATCAAGTGTGCCTGAATAATTTTTCTGGTAACGGTCACAAGAGTTGAGTATGGAAACAAGAACCAGTATGAGGCTCTCTTAGACTTACACTGAGTTGCCCCTGCACATTACAGTTTTTTGCTCTGCCCTCAGCAGGGCAGAGCGAAGTACGCGTGTGCAGGAGCGCAATGGAGGAGACTGTTGGCGATGTGGGACACATCACCTACTAGAAGACGAGAAGAGGACAGCAGTCACAAGAACAAAGGTGGTGCCAGACCGGACCTCTGCCTAGGTAAATATAATAAAAGATATATTTTTTTACATTATACAGATGGCCTAGGGCCTTATATACAGTATTCCAGAATGCAGTATGTAAGGGCTTACTGGTGGTATATGCAAAAAACTGGTTCATTTTAAACTACCTGGACTCCAACATGAAACAAATTAGAAAAGCAGAGACGTTTGTGCAGCTGCCACAGTATCACTAGAGAGAATGGTCTTCTTGATGATGTATTTGTCATTTACTGCAGGTTTATCAGCACCGGTCCCACGTGGAAGAAAAGGGAAGAAAATGAAGAACCAGATGTTACTCCCAGAGATCAAGAATGCAGATTGGCTCGCTAGCTGCAACCCTGAGATTGTCCTGCATGATGACAGCTATAAAAAGCATCTGAAGCAGCACTGCAATAAGTAAGTGGAAGAGCTTGCTCAGGCATTGCTTTTTTGCTGCAGGAAAACAATGCATAGTTTGACAGTACCGGCATAGTGAATTGCAGGATTTGTTGCTGAGTTTTCTGTCTCATTTATCTGAATGGACCTTGCAAAAGATTTTGTGCTTTTTGATGCAAATATGAATCAAATTCAGTTGTGCAAATTTCTGCAGCAGATCTACAGTGTGTGAATAGATCTTAAAATTATCTTGATCTCTGTGTATATAAGTTAATTGAAAATATGATAGTTAAACAAAAGTGTCTGCAGCATGGACATCACGACTACAGCGTCACTGATCTTGGCAGTTCGTGCCATCAACAAGAGGTAGCGCTGTCCTGAGGAAGAGTACTGTCTCTCTTATTTTTTTAAACCTCTCTGAACAGTTGGGGTCCATTTTTCTTAAAATGGAAAGCTCCTTTAATATTTTATATCAATATTATTTGAATATCAGATTCTTTTTGCTCTGGACTCCCAGGATAAGTAACATAAAATTGATTTGTTCTAAATAGAGAGGGGCGAACCTGCAGATGTTCTGGTCCAGCGAATCTGGATTTGAAAAAAAAGTCCTGGTTCGGGACCATACTTAAGCCCAAAGCCCAGACAAGTCTAAGAGGGCTCAAACGATAGTGCCATAAAGTGGTGGCAGTAATGGTACCTTCACACGCCGCAATCTCGGCTGGCGATATGAGGCGATCTAACGTGCGCGTGCACATTTTTCATGCTCACTTCAGATCACCGATGGCGGTATTACACGCCGCAATCTTGCCCTGAAAGAAAGGCGATGTGCCGCCCCGGAAATCGCCTCACCCACAGCGGAACCAATCCGGTGGAATTCCCTCGCCGCTTCACACGCCGCAATCACAAAGGCAATGTGGGCATACATGGTCAGCGCGGCGAAGATATAGGCGTGCCACAGTGGTTTACACAGCGCCCCATACGCGCTCATTGGACAACGCAACAGCGTTACGATTGGTCAGCCTGCTCTGGAAGGCTGGCTAATACATGACGCCATTGAAGATGTGTGTGTTGCTGAACGGACAGCTCATCAAATATGGCGCCCTGTGAACTGACAGCCAATGGAAACACAGTAGCCCCCACCAATCATCGCAGACGGGTTGCGGACTCCAGCACACTGAGGCACGCCTACGGGAAATCA
Source organism: Allobates femoralis (assembly GCA_033576535.1). Classification (NCBI taxonomy): domain Eukaryota; kingdom Metazoa; phylum Chordata; class Amphibia; order Anura; family Aromobatidae; genus Allobates; species Allobates femoralis. The sequence continues at coordinate 332,518,761 of JARQOC010000006.1, forward strand.
TAGGCGACGCTGATTCCATCACTATCGCCCTATCACACACCACAACCCGGAAATATCGCCTTCATGATTGAGGCTGATTTCAGAGCAGTGCTCAGAAATCAGGCGATTTATCGCCACGAAATTCCCCAATCACGCGCCGCAACTGTGAGGCAATTTCACAGCGATTGCTCCAGGGCGACATATTGCCTTTAGGATTCCCAGGCGAGATTGCAGCGTGTGAAGGTACCATAAGGGCTCTGGGGTTCTAAAAGAAAGCAAAATGGGGATTTAAGGAGGGAATTATACTTAAGTCCCCCGCTGCTGTCACATTTGCTTCTGGATCTGCTCATTAAGCTTCATGCATATTCCCCTGCTTCCCCTGCCCACTCTCTGTGACATTGACTGTCATTGGCTGTTGTAGTCACTGTGAAATTCACCCTTTGTGCCAATGTCTGTTATTGGTTGTAATACACATTTGTGTCTGGCAAGAAACCTGCTGTCATGTGCCGTCAACCTGCCATCATATTATTTGTTTAATTAAAGAAAAAAGTTGCGTTGGGTCCCCATATTTTGTTACACTGCCAACACAACGCACATGTCTCAGGACTACAACACACAGCCGTGTACTTTATCTGCGCTAACTATCAATATACGGGGACCCCCACACACTTTTTTTCAATTATTTATTTTTAGACACATATGACTGCAAGTTCGTTGCCACATACCAATATGTATGACAGCCAATCACAGACATTGGCACAATGGGTGGAGGCGTCAGAGCCAATCACAGACATTCTCATGGATTGTGGGTGAGGGAAGCAGGGGAATATGTATTGGGCTTAATGAGCAGACCCAGAAGGAAGTGTGACCGCAGTGGGAGAATGGTAAGTATTTTCCTGCTTTAATCGCCATTTTGCTTTCTTTTGTAGCCGAACCCGAACAGTAACACAGACTTCTCAAAGAAGTCCTTGTCCTGAGTCCATGGGCAAACATTAGGTGTTTGGTATCGAACCCAAACTTTACAGTTTAGGCTCACCCATCACTAGTTTTAAATTCTAATAAAATACTAGAACATTATGCCCTAAAAGCAAATTTCATTTAAGTTGAAACTATTGAGATTTTTGTGTAATTGGATTCATTTTGTGTAAAATGTTATTTAGACTGAAAAGTGACTTTGCCCTTTTCTAGGGTGCTTCTTCGAGTTCGCATGCTTTACTACCTCAAGGCAGAAGTTTTGGGGGGTGCTGCTGTCAAGGCGTTGGAAGGTGTAAACACGAGGTAAGGATAAAAGCAACTACTTTTGATACATTTCAGTAGTATATTTGATGGTTTACTTTATATTAGTGAAGTCCGTGATCTTAGATTCCTAAGAGTAAGGGTGCTTTCACACAGCGATTTTCTGTGATCCGTGGCTGTCCGTTGTAAAACGGACAGCCACGGATCAGATTTTGGCCCCATGTTATCCTATGGGCACGGATCACATCGGATTTGGCCTTATTGGCATCCGATTTTGGTCGGATCCGATCCTGGCCGATTTTTTGCTGTGCCCAAAATCGCAGCCTGCTGCGATTTTTGGCACAGCGGGTCAGATCGGACCGAATTGGATCCGACCTGATCCGTGCCAAATAACATGGGGCCTATGGAGCGAGGATCCGAGGAAACAGCTCATGTCTCCTCGGACCCGATGTTAGTGCACTGAGCATGCTCAGTACACTAACACCGCTCTGTGCCATCTAATATCACTTCTGCAATGTATATTCATACATTGCAGAAGTGATATCTCCTGAAAATAAAGGGTTAAAAATAAAAAAAACTTCATTCTCACCTCTCCACGATCCAGCGATGCCTCCAGCGTTCTGTGCTTCTAGGACCTGGCCTGACGTCACAGTTGAGTCACATGGCCGGTTACCGCGGTAACCGGTCATGTGACTGTGACATCACGCCAGGTCCTGTTGATCAGAAGAAGCTGGAAGCAGCGCGGGTGTCGCGGAGAGGTGAGAATGAAGTTTTTTTTATTTTTTAAGGGCTGCAAACAGGGGAGCAAAGAGGGGGGAGATAGAGGGGAGACACAGGGGGACAAAGAGGGGAGACACAGGGGAGACACAGGGGACAAAGAGGGGAGACACAGGGGAGACACAGGGGGACAAAGAGGGGAGACACAGGGAGACACAGGGGGACAAAGAGGGGAGACACAGGGGAGACACGGGGGGACAAAGAGGGGAGACACAGGGGGACAAAGAGGGGAGACACAGGGGGACAAAGAGGGGAGACACAGGGGGACAAAGAGGGGAGACACAGGGGGACAAAGAGGGGAGACACAGGGGAGACACAGGGGGACAAAGAGGGGGTGCAAAGAGGGGAGACAGAGGGGGACAAAGAGGGGAGACACGGGGGGACAAAGGTGACAGGAGGGAGAGAGAAGGGGGACGAGATGACAGGAGGAGCAGGGACAGGATCCAGCTGATGCTGCAAAATATCGGGATCGGATGCCTATTTGGCATCCGATTGCAGTCATCAGTTTGGATCCGATGCTGTCCGAGGGGAGCAGCAAAAAGTCTGATCCCCTCGGACAGCACAAAAACGCTGTGTGAAAGCAGCCTTGGTTAAAATAATAAAATCAGGTGTTACTCCCCCTTCCCAGGTCTAGCACTTATTCTTCGATGCTGCTTCTGGTTATGTTGATAGGCTGTGTTCATGACGACCAATCACTGAGCTCCGCCAATGTAAACAGCACAAGCCTTTGAGCCCAATGATTGGCTGCAGGTGTCATGTGAACTGTGGGTGTCACATGATCACTGCAGCCTGCTTACAGAACTCCATAGCAGTGATGGAGAAGCAGCACTGGACCGGGGATGCTGACATTATTGTTTCAATCTGGCTGATGGGAAGGGAAAAGATATTCACAGAAAACACCTTTAATATCCACTTCAAATAGTGTTTAATTGTTAAATTCTTTGAATATCAGCTACCTGTAAGGAGCATTGCCCTTAAACTTGGTATGCTGAAAGGGAAAGTCAAACCGATCCTAAAGCAACTCTTTAATAAATGGTATGTTATAATATGGAATCAGATTCTCATATGAACAGATTGAACAGATATTACAATGATCAGTTTCTGATTAGTTTAATTTCTGTTACAGAGATTTGGACATCCTGTTACCTGACATAGATTATGTCGAAATACCCGTAGACTGGTGGGATTCAGAAGCTGATAAATCACTACTTGTTGGCGTTTATAAGCATGGTACGTATCTATAGTTAACAAGAATGATGTTTGTAATTAAAGGGAACCTGTCATCTCCTTTTCTGTTATTTAGACCATGTACTGTGCATTAGCAAACTTTTTTTTTTACTTGTGTTTATCCGAAAAATGCACTTTAGATACTTGGATGTTCTCGTTAGCTAATGGCCCAAACAGTCATCTGGGTGTTCAGCAGACATGCAGGAATTCATACAATGCTGTAGGACCTGTAGTGATGACATGATCATGTGCCTATAACGGCGGATCTAAGTCTACATTGTCATCCATGTAAGACCTGCTTGGCCCTGCCCATTACGGTCACATGGTTGTGACACCACCACAGGTCCTACAGCATTAGATAAATTTGCATGTTTCCAGTTGATTGACATGACTGCTAACCACCCAGATGACTGTTTGGGTAGGTACCGTAGTTAAGGAAAACATTCATGTGTCTAAAGTGCTTTTTGGTGATAAATACAACAATTTCTCCTTCGCCTCATTGGGGGACACAGGACCGTGGGTGTTATGCTGCTGTCCACTAGGAGGTGATACTAAGCAAGATCTGCAAAAGATTCACAGTGGCTCCTCCTCTGCAGTATACACCCCTGGAGCAGGCACTGCCTCACCAGTTTTTGCTTAGTGTTGTTAGGAGGCACACACAATTTTTTTCATTGTCTTTTTATTTTCTCCTTCTTTTTACAAGACGTTTTTTCCTTCACTGAAGATGCAACTGAGGGTCTTGGAAAGACCCCTGGCATGCTCCTTCCTCGTCCCCCCACTGTTAGGGGTGCTGGGTTGAAGTTGAGACATCCCCTACCACATGCTGCCCTCCTTCCTCAGCCTCTCACTTTTGGGGGTGCTGGGTTGAAGTTGAGACACCCCAGCATATCTCTCTCTTTCCTCAACTCCCCACTGATGGGGACTTGGGTTGAAGTCGAGCCCTGACTGCATCATGTACACAAGAACACATCTGCACAGCCATCCTCAAAGGTTTGAGGCATCACAAGGTAATAACCACTCTGCTATGTCATGCAGGACAAATCCACAGCAGACACACTGCCACCAGCAGTCTTAGGCAGCCCTATACAAAGGGCTCTATTCACAGCAGATACACTGCCACCGGCAGTTTAAAGCAGCCCCATGCAAAGGGCTCTGCTCCTAGCTCTTAGCTACATGCAGCATATGGCACCGTGGCTGAGGCTACTATTCTCCCAGCCTCCGGAAACATACAATATTGGGCTCCGCTCCCACAGGACCTCCGCACCGGGCCTTTATCGTTCCTGGGCCCCGCGATTCACGCGAGGCTTTAGCCTAGCCATGACATCACCGGCTCTCCCCGCCTCTTTGCCCGCCCACCACCTGACGTCAGAGCTCCCGCAATGTCAGCATAGGAGGCGGGACTAGGCTGCAAAGGCGCCTCTCGCACATCGCAGCCTTCACTATGCGCCCTTTTGCCGGCTCCGCACCCTTTCCTCACCACACCTGCCGCCATTACAGTACACAACTGTACAAGGCAGAACTCAGCAGTACCAGCACTGCACAAACAACAGCGGCAGACAAGCACTTGCAGCAGCATGTGTGGGGCATAGGACCGCTAGAGTATTTGCTGGGGCACATATAAAGGTGGTAAGAAGCCAGCAAAGACTTTTGTCACTGCTGCAGCATTCTTCTATCCCTGTCCTCCTCTGTATGCACTGGAGTTGATCATGAAAAGGTTTTTGAGTAAACATGCCAGGATCAAGACGCAATAGATCCACCAGAGCTTTTAGCTTCTATCATGCCACTTGTACAGCTAGTAAGGCTCCCCTGCCAGGTGGATGCACTACCCCACACTTCCAGGACTGCACTCTTACTAACGTGCCTGAACCCCCTATTGAGCTCTGACAGTCCAGTGCCCCTAATACTGCGCCAGAATGCGCTGTTATTATTTCATATTCTATTGAGAAGTTGTCATCTACCTTACTACAGACTCTACAGAGTCACTCCTCTCCCTGCACTGATGCACAGCATGAGCAGCCCACACAAGAGGAAAGCACGGACAGTCTACCGACCCTATTCCTTTTGTTTCCCTATTGGGACGCAAGAGAGTCCAGAGAGCGCCCTCTCCAGCGTCCTCTCGTAGTTCTAGAGCATCCCCAACCAGGGAAGATGCCTACCTACACATACCAATTTCCTCAGCACATCAGAGGTTCCTACAGTTCGCAGTCAATCAAGACCATTATCAATTTGTGGCTCCCCCGTTCGGCCTAGCCACAGCTCCCAGAGTGTTCACCAAGGTCATGGCGGCCATCATGACTATTCTCCACTCACGAGGTGTAGCCGTTCTCCCATATCTGGACGACTTGCTTATCAAGGCATCCACCTTCAAGGACTGCGAACAGAGTGTCCTTATTACAGTGGACACACTAAGGAGGCTAGGCTGGTTAGTCAACCTACAAAAATCTTCACCGGTCCCAAGGCAGTCCCTAACCTTTTTAGGGATGCTCTTCAATACAGCCAGAGGACTGGTACTTCTTCCTAAGACAGCACGCGCACTCAGTGAAGGAGTTCACACCCTGCTTCGCCCATCACGTCATTCCCTCCGGTTTGCCATGAGGGTTCTGGGCAGGATGTTAGCAGCAATGGAGGCAGTTCCTTTTGCCCAGCTGCACCTCAAACCACTTCAATGGACCATTTTTACTTCCTGGGACAAGAGTCTGTTCTCTCTGGACAGGAAATTCCAACTTTCCATTGCAACCAAGCGGTCTCTCCACTGGTGGCTCAGGCCATTATCCATCTGCAAGGGGAGATCTTTTCTACCTCTGCTAACTCCTTCTCCTTGCCAGTGACATCTTCCCCAATCCTGGCCCCCACATCCCCACAACCACCTCCATCCTACACCCACGACCCATCGCCAACCCTCGCAACCTTACCACCACTAACCCTCGCAACCTTAGATCTATTCCCCCAACCCCTGCCCCCCCCCCCCACTGTTCTACCCGGTGCACTCTGGAATGCCCGCTTAGTGTGCAATAAACTCCTAGACATCCACAAACTCTCTATCTCCAAGAAACTATCATTCCTTGGCTTCCTTGCATCACCGAGACCTGGCTCACCCCCTCCGACACGGCCTCCCCCGCTGCACTATCGTACGGAGGCTTCAGCCTGTCCCACACCCGTCCCTCTGACAAACACGGCTGTGGTGTCGGCATACTCTTGTCCAACTCCTGCACCATCAGCCCTATTCACCTGCCCCCCTCCGTCACTGTCCCCTCCTTCGAAGCCCACTTGTTCCGAATCTTTTCCCCCTGCAACCTCCAGCTAGCCATCATCTACCGCCCCCCTGGACCCATCGCCTCCTTCCTTGACCACTTCACCACCTGGCTACTTCACTTCCTCTCTGCTGACATCCCCACCATCATCATGGGCGACTTCAATCCCCATTGACACTTCCCCGCCCAGCCGCCTCCAACTTTCTTTCCCTGACCAATTCCCTAGGGCTCTCCCAAATGTCCTCCTCTCCCACCCACAAACAAGGCCACACGCTTGACCTCATCTTTATCCGCCTTTGCTCCCTCTCCAACCTCGGAACTCCCCCTATTGACCACCATCTCTTGACCTTCTCCGCCCTCTCCTCCCCTGACTCGCTCCCCCCTCCCCGCAAACTTGATCACCCTCGCCGAAACCTAAGAGATCTTGATCTTCCTTTATTCTCCGAATCCCTCCTCTTTCACCGACATACCCTCCGCTGGTGACATAGACATTGCTACCACCCTATACAACACCACAATTACGAACACCCTCGACCTAGCCCCCCCCTCACACTCCATGCTCCACGCACTAACAGGCAACCCTGGCACACCACCCTCACTAAAAACCTAAGACGGGCGTCCAGAGTCGCCGAGAGGAGATGGAAAAAGTCCCGCACCTCCGAGCACTTTGCTCTGTTCAAACAATCCCTCACTGACTTCAAGACGGCACTTGCTACTGCCAAGCAAGCCTTCTTCTCATCCCTAATAACCTCTCTGTCCCACAACCCCAAACAGCTCTTCAAAACTTTCAACTCCGCCCGCTCCTCCCCCTTCTCCCCTCATCTCTGCTGAAGACTTTGCGACCTTCTTCAAGGAGAAGATCGACAAGATCAGAAACAGCTTTGGCCCACTATCCCCACAACTCCCCCTCTCACCCACACTGCCCTCCTCCTCCATTAGCCACTTCCCCCCCATAACTGAAGACCCTCTCCTCCCTCCTGTCCTCACCAACCTCTTCAACCTATCACTTACCACTGGCGCCTTCCCCTCGGCCTTCAAACACGCCCTAATCACGCCCATCCTTAAAAAACCCTCCCTCGACCCTACCTCTGTCTCCAACTATCGCCCCATATCTCTTCTCCCATTCACCTCTAAGCTACTTGAACAGCACGTCCACTCCGAACTGTCCTCTCAGCTCTCCTCCTGCTCCCACTTCGACCGTCTACAGTCCGACTTCCGACACCTCCACTCCACCGAAACAGCCCTGACCAAAGTCACCAACGACCTACTTGCCGCCAAGAACAAACGCCACTACATCCTCCTCGACCTGTCTACCGCCTTCGACACGGTTGACCACTCCCTTCTTCTCCGGATCCTGGAATCCCTCGGCATCACCCACCTTGCCCTCTCTTGGATCTCCTCATGCCTAACAGACCGGACCTTCAGTGTCTCCCACTCCCACACCTCCTCTCCAAGGTTCGGTCCTGGGACCACTACTTTTCTCCATATACACTCTCGGCCTAGGGCGACTCATTGAGTCCCACAGCCTCCAGTACCACCTCTACGCCGACGACACCCAAATCTACCTGTCCGGCCCCGACATCACCTTCCTAGTCTCCAAAATCCCACACTGCCTTTTGTAGCAAATATGTATCGCAGGGACTGGGCACAGACCAGTGAGAGGGTTAAATCTCCTGCCCATCCAGGAGAGGTCAGGACCTGATACATAAACACACACTAGCAGTCACACTGACTCTGGTCTCCCCAGGGAGCCATGATGGGAAAGCAGAGGGTGACAAAAATCACACACATAGATAGCTTCAAAGAGAAGATCATAGATAACAGAGAAACCATCTCCAATAGTGATCAAAGAGACCCACAGATGGGAAGCAAAACCAGGACACTTAGTTAGAAGACAAAGACATTTTTAAAACATAATCTCTGCATGGCTAAACGAGTGAGCGTCCAATCATAGGCTAAGAATTAGAATTTTAAACTAGAAGGCCGGTCTAGGATCTGACCCCCCCGGCTGGGTCTATATCTGGGCTCACACAGCTGCAGCAGGGGTGTCACAGTGATGGGTCAGTGGAAGCTGCTGTGATCATCATTCCATCTATTCCTGCCCTCCCCATCGGGCAACACAGAAACAAAGTTTAGTTTTCTGTAAGTTTCTCCTTTTTAATTCATTGTTTGCATATGTGTATGTCATTTTATTATTTCTATTTTTATATCTTTTTATGTAAGCACTGTACTTTTTTATATTAAAGCTTAAAACTTTAATAAGCTGAAACCTTGTTTGTTCTAAAAGGATTCATAGCCCTAAGAAGTGTGTGATCCTGTGATTGGCTGACAGTATTATTTCAGGGACTTACCCCCTGTATGTTGGTAAGTGGTGGCAGCGTGTGTGAAGCGGGGTGCACAGTGTGAGTCGGGGTGTGATTGATGCTCCTTTTCAGCATAGGACAGAGGTCGAGTGCTGGATTGAGTGAGAGGAGATAGATTAACCCTTGCAGGTGCAACCCCAAGTCACGTGCTGAGAAGTGTGTACGTGACACCTTTCCTCCATCTCATCCTTTTTCTCTGCTCGCTTCCTTAAACTCAACATGTACAAAACTGAATTCATAGTCTTCCCCCCAAGAAATTCCCCCCCACTTCCCAACCTATCTATCTGCGTCAGTGACTGCGCCCTCTTCCCAATCTCCCAAGCCAAGTGCCTCGGGGTAATCCTTGACTCCTCCCTATTCTTCAAGCCCCACATCGAGGCCATCACCACATCCCTCCGGCTCCAGCTTAGAAACATCTCACGGATCCGCTCCTTCCTTACCCACGACACCGCTAAAACACTTATTCATGCTCTTATCTCCCGCCTTGTCTACTGCAGCCTCCTTCTCACTGGCCTCCCGGCCAACTCCCTTACACCTCTCCAATCTATCCTCAATTCTGCTGCCCGAATAATCCATCTGTCCTCCCGCTACTCCCCTGTCTACCCCCTCTGCCAAGCACTTCACTGGCTTCCCGCCTCCAAGAGATCCCAGTACAAAACACTAACCATGGTATACAAAGCCATACACAACCTGTCCCCACCATACATCTCCGCCCTGGTCTTCCGATACCTACCCTCACGCAACCTCCGTTCCTCCCAAGAACTCCTCCTCTGCTCCCCCCTCATCTCCTCTTCGCACAACCACGTTCAGTACTTCTCCCGGGCATCTGCCATACTCTGGAACTCCCTGCCCCAACAAGTCAGACGCTCTCCGACCCTGAGAAGCTTCAAGTGTCACCTGAAGACTCACCTATTCAGTCAAGCCTACAACCTGCCATGAGACCCAGGCGGCCGCCCCATAACCGACACTATCCCAGTCTACTTTATCCCCACCCGCCCCTCGTAGACTGTGAGCCCTCGTGGACAGGGTTCCCTCCCTTCCTGTACCTGTATGTCCTGATTGTCTAGACTTGTACTTGTGCTTGTCTCCCTTATCCTCATGTAAAGCGCCATGGAACCTAATATAAATAAATAATAATGATAAAAGAAAAAAAAATTCCAGTTCACTGGAAGATACTGACCACCGATGCCAGTCTGACCAGATGGGGCGCGGTATAGCGCCACCACAGAGCCCAGGGCAGATGGTCTCCTTCAGAGACGACCATGCCCATCAACCTATTGGAAATCCAGACAATTTTTTTTTTTTGGCATTGAAAGCCTTCAACCGACTTCTTGCAGGTTGCCACGTCAGGATACAATCACACAATGCTCCGGCGGTAGCATATGTCAACCATCAGGGAGGAACTTGCAGCATCCAAGTGATGCGAGAAGTACAGCGCATTTTTCAATGGGCAGAAACATCAGTACTCTGTACTGTTGGCCGTGCACATCCCCGGAGTGGAAAACTGGGAAACAGACTTCCTCAGTCGCCAATACACAGACTCCGGAGAATGGTCCCTACACCCGGAGGTATTTCTGGACGTGGACCTTATGGCATTTCACTACAATGCCAAAGTGCCCACATTCATGGCTCGGTCGCACGACCCACAGATGCCCTAGTCCAGGATTGGTCGCAATTTCATCTGACGTATATATATTTCCCCCTCTGCCTCTGCTCCCCAGAGTAGTAAGGAAGATCAAACAGGAGGGCGTCCCGGTCATCCTCGTGGCCCCAGACTGGCCCAGGCGGGCATGGTATGCCGACCTCGTTCAAGTAGTGGCCGACGTACCTTGGCACTCCCAGATCGCTCAGACCTTCTGTCTCAGGGCCCGTTTTACCACCAGAATTCAGAGGCACTGAATTTGATGGCGTGGTCCTTGAGACTTGGATTCTAACCCAAGCCGGGTATTCCCCGGAAGTAGCATCAACCATGATCGGATCAAGAAAACCTGCTTCCGCCAGGATCTACTATCGCACCTGGAAGGCTTTCTTTGCCCGGTGTAGTTCCCAAGCCTGCTCTCCACTGCCTTATTCCTTTCCTAACGTGCTTGGTTTCCTTCAAGCTGGTGTGGAAGCTGGCTTGTCCTTTAGGCCCGTTACATGGAGCAACATCTCTGACTACATCGCCGGCAACTGAGGGGCGTGGCCAAGTTGGAGCAACATCGCCAGAGAGTTGCCCTGTATAACAGGGTGATTTCAACGGCGATGTTGCTCAGGCGATCTGCCTGCATCGCCCAGTCTGACGCGACAACAGCGATGTAGTCGGCATTTTCCCCCATTGGCTCCCATGTTAAAGATCGCTGCCAGGGTTGAGTTTAACCCTGGCAGCAATGGTCGCTAGCAACATCACTGATGAGTTGCCTGCGATATCTCCTTGTTGACAGCTCATCAGCGATGTTGGAGAGCGGCCAAAAACGTTTGCGCTCCCGGAAGTTGCTGGCAATGTGGAACCATGTGACGGTACCTTTAGCTTCACTTAAAAGCCAAGTATCAGCCCTGTCACTACTTTTCCAACGCCGACTGGCTACAAAACCGCAAGTGAAGACTTTTCTTCAAGGGGCCTGCCGACTGGCTTCCCCTTACAAAAGACAACTGGACACTTGGGACCTTAACCTGGTTCTCACAGCCCTACAAAAACCGCTATTTGAACCCCTTAAGGACATTCCTCTCCGCCTTGTATCGCAGAAAGTAGTCTTCCTAGTGGCGATCACTTCGATTCGTCGTATCTCTGAGCTGACAGCTCTTTCCTGTAGGTCACCCTTTCTGGTGTTTCACCAGGATAAAGTAGTACTATGTCCGGTTCCGTCCTTTATTCCGAAAGTGGTATCCTCCTTCCACCTTAACGAGGAAATTTGCTTGCTTTCTCTCTGCCCAGCACCAGTACACAGTTGAGAAGGCTCTCCATATGCTTGACCTTGTCAGAGCACTTTGATTATATACATCCAGAACGGCGCCCTTTCGGAAAACTAACTCTCTTGTCTCACCGGCAGGCAGGCGTAAAGGCACTTCTTATTAGATCCACTATTCAGGAGGCCTACCAACTACATGATAGGCCAATCCCGGCAGGTATCAAGGCGCACTCTACTCATGCGGTAGGGGCTTCCTGTGCCATTCGGCATCATGCGTCGGCACAACAGATGTGTAAGGCAGCCACATGGTCCAGCTTACCCACCTTTACAAAACATTACTGTGTCTATACCCAGTCCTCGGCAGATGCGAGTCTGGGCAGACACATCCTCCAGGCGGCTGTTGCCCACCTGTAGGTTCACATGTTTTTTTCTCTGTACATAGTTCTTTTGTTGTTCCCACCCAGGGACTGCTTTGGGACGTCCCACGATCATGTGTCCCCCAATGAGGCGAAGGAGAAAAGAAGATTTTTGTGTACAAAATCCTTTTCTCTTAGCCTCTAATTGGGGGACACAGCACCCACCCTGTTGCCCGAGTTCGGGCCTTGTTACGTTATATTGCTTCTGTATTCTTACATTGTTGCCTTCTTACAAGCTTTGTTAAACCTTCTACTGCTTTAGCACAAAAACTGGTGAGGCAATGCCTGCTCCAGGAGTGTATACTACAGAGGAGGAGCCACTGTTAATCTTTTGCAGATCTTGCTTAGTGTCGCCTCCTAGTGGACAGCAGCATAACACCCACGGTCCTGTGTCCCCCAATTAGAGGCTAAGAGAAAAGGATTTTACGGTGAGTACACAAAAATCCCCTTTTTTTCCTTAAAAACAGGTTAATAATGCACAGTACATGATCTAAATAACATTGGAGGTGGCTAAATTAAAAAACGACATGACCGGTTTCTTGTTTCTTTGTACTATATGTTCTTTTTCTGCCCCTTTTTAGGTTATGAACGATATTGTGCCATGAGAGCAGATCCAGCCCTTTGCTATTTGGAGAAAGTGGGGATGCCTGATAAAAATTCATTATCAGCTGATGGAGTTAATGATGTGGCTCCTGATGTAGCAGAGCGGTAAGGAATCACATGGATTGATTAAGGTTGCATTATACTGTGTTCAATTTTATCTAAAGGTTTTGTGAAAGGATTTTCTGAGATTTGCAGCTTTTGGCCTATGCTTTGGATGAACCTTCAATGTATATGATCAGGGAATATTCAATCACTGGGGTATCCATTGTAGTAAAGGGGCCTTGTGGCCATGCCTGGTGCTCCGCTCAGTCCTTTCAAGTGAATGAAGCTGGATTGCTGCACCAAGCATGGCCTCGAATAAATAACAGTAGAGACCTGGGGGAGTGGGGTGCTGATCATCAGTATCGGTCATCTGCTGAAAATTCTGGAAAGCCTCTAAAAAAAAAATATAGTATTGGTTGAGCTTTTTAACTTTTCTGAAAGTATCTAGACCTACATTAAACAGATTGGTTATTTCCTGTTTTATTTTGTTAAGGAGTGGTGGAGAAAAAGAAGAGAATAGTGAAAGTAAACAGGATCATCAAGAGGTAAGAAACAAGATAATGTCCTATTCATTTTTTCATTTTGTAAGGAGAAACTTTGTAAGAAACGCACAAACCGCACTTTTATTTCTCAGGTCAGACTCAAATACAGCAACGTGCTTGACAATTTGATAAATATATTAAACTTTTCCTTCATTCGTTGTTGGCGACTAGGAAGAAAAACCTCCAAGTACAAACAACGTGGAGCAGATAGATGAAGAGAGTAATCCAGGTGAGCATATAACACATGACGATGGCATTTACTTATTTTATGTAGTCATATAATTGAATGCCAGAAAGATTATATCTGAAGCTGAACACACACATTCACAGCTGTCGGCCGAACACTCATTTAGCTGATGGCCACTCTACCTACCTCTCCAATATATGTGCACACCTGGTTCTGACAAGTATGTGTATTTTCTCAATGGTGAGAGGGAAACAAACCTCAACATAACCTTTTATTTATGTGTGTGTGTGTGTGTGTGTTATATATATATATATATACATATATATATTTATATATATAATATATATATATATATATCAATCATGTTTCCCACTGTTTAATCAATTGTGAGGTAGCGCACGCCTAGCGGACTCACTTGACAATGGAATGACACCAACAGCCATGTTTTCTTCTTAGCCTCATTGGGGGACACAGGACCTTGGGTTGTATGCTGCTGTCCACTAGGAGGCGACACTAAGTATTATCTGAAAAAGATAAGTGGTTCCTCCCCTGCAGTATACACCCCCTGAGACAATCCTCAGATCCTCAGTTTTGTGTTTAGGGTCTGTAGGAGGCAGACATCCTTACTCTCTGTCCATTATTTTTACTTTTTGAAGCTGCATTTTTACTTTTTGAAGGGACATGTCGACCACAGGTACCTTCCCAGACCCCACAGTTGGGGCTATGGGTCGAGCTACTTTGTCTGATAAGAGCTATTTTTTCCTCGGCCCTCCACTTTTGGAGGTGTAGGGTTGAAGCGATTTTCAGACTTGCCGGTTCTGAGGCCCGCATTCCTCCCCAGTCCCCAAAGATGGGGCTCTGGGTCGCAGTAACGATCCATGTCCCCACTACAAGCATCAAGACAGATGGAAACAAAAACCGGCAGCTTCAACAAGGATCCACAGCCCCACAGGTGATAGCGATCCATTAGGCACCCTATATTAGGGTAGCCTACAGGCATCGCTCTTACAATTGCTGCCACACGGCCCCCACTCCTCCCACAAGTCCGCACGAACCTCTGCGCCGGCCTGCCTCCATGTTCGGCCGCAAAATCTACTACAGGCCCCGACTTCGGGCCTAGTTTTGCGATCCCCACCCCCGGCTGCCGCGTCATTGCTGAGAGGCGGAGCTTCCCCTTGCACCTCTCCTGCAGCGTGGGACACTGTTTTGGCACCATTATCAGCACCATAACGCTCCCTAGACCCTGAATCCACTCCAGAGGTATCAGAATTACACTGGACAGGGCTCCACAGACGCTGGGGGACACAGGATCGAGGGAGATAGCGGCATCTATGGGCTGGCAGCCATAGGGACTGGTAAGCAGCTCAGCATTCTCTTCTGCAGCTCCCCTTCCATCCCAGATCACCTCCCTGCGTTATACACAGCAGGGCCTAGTCCTCACAGGGCCTATATACTCAGGCTCCATGTTAGGACCAAAGGGCAAGAAGTCTAAGACATACACTGCATATTACACCATCTGCACTGCATGCAAGACTTCTGTCCCTAGTGGCAGTACTACCTCGCTCTGCTCAGGATGTACTCCTATAACTGCAATAGAGCCTACTGCCCCTGAGGTTTCACAACCCAGTGCCCCTGATGCACTGGAATGGGCAGTTCTGCTGTCGCAGTCCATGACACAGTGTATGGAGAAACTCTCCTCTAACTTGATTCAGACCCTGCAGAACCACTTGACACCCATGCCTGTAAGTCCTAGCACTACGCCACAGGACTCCACAGACGATAGTAACCCTCTTAGGCGTTCACACCATCACAACTACTCCTCAAGGTCCAAGGACACAAGGAAAAGGTCAAGGAGATCTCCTTCTCCTGCATATTCCACCAGTTCTCAGGTCTCATACTCTAGAGACAGCCGACAAGACTCACCTACATCACGTAGGCACCATGAGTCTGAGTCAGATCATGACGTGGATACACAGCTGGACTTAAGATTATTCTGAGTCTACAGCCATAATTGAGGACCTTATCACGGCAGTCAATCAGACCCTAGATATCTCTGATCCTCAAACGGAAACCTCCCGATAATGGAATTTTCCTTCAAAAAGGCAAAACGTTCACAAAAGTACTTCTCAGACCACGCAGAATTTCAGGAGATCCTACACAGTCATGGGTCTCATCCTGACAAAAGGTTTGGGAATAGAAAGGCAATGGAGTCTCGGTACCCAATGTTGCCTACAATTACAGAGACCTGGTCGTATTCCCCTCAGGTGGATCCTCCCATCTCAAGACTGTCTGCTAAGACACTCCTCTCCATCCCTGACAGCTCCTCTATCAAAGATGCAGCTGACAGACAAGTGGCGCACATGGTCAAATCGGTATTCGAGGCCACAGGGTCGTCCTTGTCCCCCTGTTTTGCATCAGTGTGGGTCGCAAAGGCGATATCTGCCTGGTCTACCTCCCTGCAGGAGGCCCTGACTGCCAATAATGCGGACCCACAACTATTCACCTTAACTTCTCAGATTTTTGTCGCAGCAGAATATATTATGCATGACTCCTTAGATGTGGCAAACTGCACAGCCTCGGCAGCTTCTTAACGCCATCATTGTTAGATGGGCTTTCTGGCTCCGAGAACGGAAAGCGGACTCCGCCTCCAAAAAGTCTCTTACGTCTCTCCCTTATCTCAGCGGACGCCTCTTCGGTGAAAAGTTAATCTCTTATGCAACAGGAGGTAAAAGTACCTCACTACCTCAACACAAGTCTAAGCGCCCTTTTGTTCGCTGTCAGCAAACACGGTTCCGTTCCTTTTGGAACTCGTTTGGCTGATCAACTTCCCGACCGTCCCAACACAGTGGTCGATCTCCGTGCAGAGATAGACCTTCTCAATCTCAAAAATCTAGTTCTCGATGGCAATCCGGATCTTGACAGACCAAGCCCAGAGGAAATAGATCTCAACGATTCTCTTCTTGACTCATTCCCCCTGAAAGGCACGCCGCTAATTGGAGGCCGACTACACCGTTTTCACCATATTTGGCTCAAGGTCATTACCAACAATTGGGTCAGAGAACTAGTGTCTTCCGGATACAAAATAGAGTTCCTCTCCAGACCTCCACATCGTTTCTTTCCATTCGTCCCTCCAAAATCACCTTCAAAGTCCCAAGCCTTTTACCACGCCATCAACTCTCTCCCGGACACCGGCATCATCATTCCAGTGCCTACAAACGAAAGGTTTCAGGGATTCTACTCAAACCTCTTTGTTGTTCCCAAAAAAGGAGGATCATTCCGACCCATCCTGGATCTAAAACATTTAAACAAGTTTGTCCGTGTGTGACATTTCCGCATGGAGTCCCTTCGCTCCATCATAGCCTCTATGGACAGAGGGGAATTCCTCTCCTCCATAGACATCTATGATGCATACCTACACATCCCAGTTGCTCAGGTCCATCAAAATTTTCTACGCTTCGCAGTCGGCGAAGACCACTTTCAGTTTGTGGCCCTCCCATTTGGCCTCGCCACAGCTCCAAGAGTTTTCACAAAGGTCACGGCGGCCATCATGACCATACCTAGACAATCTCCTGGTCAAGGCTCCATCTTTAAGGGACTGTGAACACAGTGCATCTATCACCATAGATACCCTAGTTCGTCTAGGTTGGCCAATCAACTTACCCAAGTTAGTCTTTTCTGGGAATGCTATTCGATACTTCCCAGGGGTTGGTTCTTCTCCCTTGGGACAGGTCCCGAACTCTACAGCAGGAAGTTCGCCAGTTGTGTCACCAAAATCCTCACTCTCTTCGGTTCGCCATGAGAGTGCTAGGTCGCTGCGATAGAGGCAGTCCCATTTGCACAACTACACCTCAGATCTTTCCAAATGCAGATCCTTTCTATCTGGGACAAGAACCCCCACTCACTGGACAAGATCTTTCGCCTCTCACCTGCCACCAGACATTCTCTCCTCTGGTGGTTTCAACCTCTTTCCCTGACTCGGGGCAGGTCGTTCCTCCCAGCTCGCTGGGAGGTACTTACCACGGATGCGATCCTCACCGGCTGGGGAGCTGTGTATCTCCAAGGCAGATGGATGCAATAGAAATCCACACTGCCCATCAACCTCCTGGAAATTCAAGCCATTTATCTGGCACTTCGATCGCTCCATCGACTTCTAGCGGCCGCCACATCAGAATACAATCAGTCGGGGGGCGTGGCTTGGCTCAGCATGGTGATGGCTGCATGATCTGAGAGCTCCAGGACCCACAGGTATTGAAGCGGCTCTAACAGTCTCCTCAGCCCTTCCTCATCGCCCACACAGAGATTTACAGTGTCCGGATCGCTGCTGGAACACATGGGCAAAACTAGAAGCACTGGAGGGGGCCCCCCACAGAGAGTGACAGACTTTTTCCTTACCTCCAGATCCACAGACACTGCAGCTAAGATGGCAGCGTCTCCCCAGCACTCAGTACGCTCCTCTTCCAGGAGGGGGTCGGTGGCCTCCTCTATATCTACCAGAGGGGAGAGGGACGATACCCCTGTGACACATGGGAGCATGAGAGAAATGCTCTCCTCCATGCTCTCCTCCCTCCGTACTTCCTTGCAAGCTGACATGAAGGAGATGGTGGCAGATCTCAGGGGGGAGGTGCTGGAGATAGGAGGACGTACAGACAAACTGGAGAGGAAACTGGCTGAACTCATACAGTCACATAATGGCTTAATAGATGAGCATGAGGAGCTGAAAAAGGAGATGGGAAAGGTTCAGTCCAAACAACTGGACTTGGAGGATCGCCTGCGGCGTAATAACATCCGCATCAGGGGGATAGATGAAGCTGTGCAGCCTAAAGATCTAAGGCCCCTGGTGCAGGACTTTATAATGGCTGCCATGCCGGAGGTGGAGAGGAAGGACATTATCATAGACAGGATCCACAGGGTGCCTAAACCTTCCCATATCAATCCTAGCCTGCCAAGAGATGTGATTGCTAGAATACATTTCTATGAACTGAAGGATGATTTTTTATACTGCCTGCGAAGCAAGCCAGCTCTCCCTGAAAGGTTTTCAGCACTGGCAGTATTCGCTGATCTATCCCCTGGCACCCTGGCGCTCCGCAGGGCCTTTCAACCCTACACGACCGTGCTTCGTGATCATGAGATATCCTATGTCTGGGGCTTCCCAACGAAGCTAATTATACGTAAGAATGGCTCTACACATACCTGCCTTCTCCCTGAGCAGGCTGCAAAGCTCTTGGCTCAATGGGGTCTCCGATCGCCTGCAACCTCGGCTGAATCTTCCTCAACTGCTGACAATCATAAAAAGCACGTGGACCCAGAGTGGGCCACAGTCTGAAACAATTATTGCCTGTGGGACCGGGCTTCCCGGAATCTTTTGGATCCTCTGCCCATCACTGGCTTGCCTCTTTTTTAGGCTCACTAACTGTCTGTTTTTGAACCGATTGCTTTTTAATCCCAGGACTTCCATCTGTTCTCCTGGGTATTTGCCCACAGAGTGAATTTTTTCTCACTCATTTGTGACTTTTGGTTCTTTTTTGGTGCTTGTTGCTTTTTTCCCGGCTTCCTTTATGTCAGGAGCCATTGTTTTATATTTATGTCTCTGTCTTTGCACTTTTCTTCAACCACCTGTGGCTTTTCTTTTCTCTCCCCCTTTTTTTCCCTCCCCTCCTCCCTCTTTCCCTGCTAATGCACTGGATTTGTTTTCTTCTGCATACCCTTTGTCTGAGGGTGACCCCTGGTGGTCACTTCTTATACAACAGATAGATCCCAATGTTTATTATGAGTGTGTCGATATTATCAATTAATGTCAACGGTCTAAATTCTCCGACCAAACGATCTATAGTATGGCGTCACCTTCTCAAATCTAAATGCGATATTGTCTTTGTCCAGGAGACACACCTCCTGGCGGGGGATAATGATAGAATGCATTGTCACAAATTTCCTCACCGATTTTTTGCTAATGGTCCCTTTAAAAAAGCTGGCGTCGGAATTTTTATTAGAGATACTGTCTCCTTTCAGCTTGGGAGCGTAGTTTCTGATTCAGATGGTCGATATTTAATTTTGTTATGTTTAATTAATAATGTGAATTACACTCTGGTCTCGGCCTATGCTCCCAATGCGGGTCAGAAGCAGTTTTTTGGGTCCCTTATGGACAAGCTCCAGCTTTACGCTCAAGGCAACAAATTATTATGCGGTGACCTAAATATGCCGCTACTCAAGCGCTTAGACTGCTCAAACCCCTCTCAGGCTCGAGGTGAACTACAAGCTTTGGTGTCTGAAAATAATTTTCATGATATTTGGCGATATCAACACGGCTCACAGCGTGACTATACCTTTTTCTCACCCAGGTATCACAGCTATAGCCGTATAGATTATGCATTAGTGGATGATGCCTTATTGAAACTGTGCCTGACCTCAGAAATCGGCCCTATCTCATGGTCAGATCATGCTCCAGTTATGTTACAATTAGCAGATCCCGCTGGAGTTAAACCCCCGTTCGTGTGGAGACTAAATAACTACCTATTGACGAACCCTGAAATAGTTGAGGATGTTTCAAGACAAATCAAGGAATATTTTGCTACCAACGATACTGGGGAGGTGGGAGACGAGGTCCTATGGTTGGCACATAAAGCTGTCATTAGAGGGGCATTTATCAAAATTGCGGCACACGTTAAACGAAAATACACGGCAGAGTTAACAAATACATTACGAGACCTTCAAACATTGGAGCAACAACATAAATCCTCCCCTACCCCCGCACTTTTGAAATTACTAAATGCCACTAGGAACCGACTACGGGAGCTTCTACTCCAAAAGGCCGAACGGGACCTTAAAAGAATGAGGGCGAAATATTACGCTATGGGGGACAGGGCAGGTGCCCTTTTGGCTCGGAGGGTGAAGAAACGATCGGCTCGGTCTAAAATCCCTTTCCTTGTTTCACAAGCCGGGGACCATATCCGTAACCCTATAACTATAGCAGCGGAATTCCGTTCGTTTTATGACACTTTATATAATCTCAGTCGAGATGGGACTACTTCTCAACCGTCTGCAGCATCTATATCCTCCTTCCTAGATAAGGTCACGCTTCCAAAATTGTCTTCACACCAATGTACTTACCTTAATGCCCCAATTTCAGAACTTGAAATTAAACAAGTCTTAAAATCCTCAAAGAAACACACGGCACCCGGTCCCGACGGTCTGTCATTTGCGTACTACGCACAATTTTCTACTTTATTGTCTCCGTATTTACAGAGGCTATTCACGACGTGGGGGTCCAAGGGAGAGATCAGGAGAGAGGGTTTGGAAGCTATCATCTCCACTTTGCCTAAACCTGGGAAGCCTCCCACTACCCCGGGCAACTTTCGCCCTATCGCGCTGCTCAATTGTGACACCAAATTATACGCGAAGGTGTGGGCGGTGAGATTGATGATGGTATTGCCGTCTCTCATTGGCCCAGACCAGGTGGGATTCGTACCAGGCCGCCAGACACGAGATGGAACCAGATGGCTGATAAACATTCTAGATATTTTAGAAAGAGCCGACTCCCCCAGTGTGATCCTGTCTCTGGATGCTGAAAAAGCGTTTGACAGGGTACACTGGGGGTATGTTGAAGCAGTTTTGAACAAATTTGGTTTTATTGGACTAGTTAAATCAGCCATTATGGCCTTATTTCATCGCCAAATGCTTCCGTCCGTGCCTCCGGCTTTCTCTCGACTCCATTTGACATTTCCAATGGCACCCGCCAGGGATGTCCACTTTCTCCCCTCATATTCGCGTTGGTAATGGAACCCTTGGCAGCGAAGATTAGGGCGAATCCAAATATAAGGGGGGTCAGAGTTGGAGACGTTGACCATAAGATCGGCTTATATGCCGATGATGTAGTGTTTACCTGTGTTGATGTCCTCTCTTCACTCACAGAGATAATGGCAACATTGGAGGAGTTCTCAGCGGCCTCATATTATCGTCTCAACGTCTCCAAGTCAGTCCTCTTCCCGGTGAAGGTTGACACGTTAACTCAGAATATCATTCGAGATCGTTACTCTTTCATTTGGGCTCCGGAAGGCTTTAAGTACTTGGGAATCTTTATTACTAGCACCCATAACATTGTAAAGGCGAATTGCGACTTACTAATTAAAGAGATAAACTCTGAATTAACTAAGATTTCCCCATTTTGCCTCTCTTGGATGGCTAGGATCCAGGTGGTTAAAATGTTAATTCTCCCAAAGATCATATACCTATTCCGATGTCTTCCTTTAAATTTCCCGCAAACCTGTACGTCCAGATTGCAGCGTTTGCTCAACTCATTTATATGGAATCATAAACCGCACCGTATACCTCACAAATTCATGATACTCCCACTAAATAAGGGTGGACTAGGGGTACCCGACGTTCTCTCTTATTATAAGGCCGCGCTGCTCGAACCGGCGAAACTCTGGTGGTCAGGGGATACAGTCTCATTACATTGGCTACAAATTGAGTCATGCTATGTGCCAACACGTTCTCTTAGAATTCTCTTAGAGATAGGACTCCTCCAAGTACCGACACGAGGCAGCTTACTCCACTCTATGATCACTCTCCTGCGGATCTGGCACTCCTTTAGTAGATCTAAATTTTTGTTTTTGCACAAATATATATCTCTGCAAGCAGTGGAAAATATGATCCCAGACATATCTCTGGGCCACTGGAAGTCGAGAGGAATTCTTACAGTGGATAAGCTCAGGGATTCAGACGGGTTTCTTCCCTTTTCTGCAATCGCCCTTAAATACTCCCTGCCCAATATTTTGTTCTACCAATACTTGCAAGTTCGCCATCTGCTGCAGTCTTGTGCTTACTCTCTCCCAGACACTG
Source organism: Allobates femoralis (assembly GCA_033576535.1). NCBI lineage: Eukaryota > Metazoa > Chordata > Amphibia > Anura > Aromobatidae > Allobates > Allobates femoralis. The sequence continues at coordinate 332,541,107 of JARQOC010000006.1, forward strand.
TCTCTGTTGATGACTCATTAGTGGGTTACTTTAAACCAGCATGTATAAGTAGCCATGGCATATCTATTATATATCATGCTTTCCTCTCGCTCAATGATAGGTCCAAATTACCATACATGGAGGTCTGGGAGCGTCGCCTCTCCTTCTCAGCCCCGATAGAGGCCTGGTACGAGGCGGCCTCATACGCCTCTAAATACTCATCTTGCATTAATCATTTAGAGCAAACAAAAAAGGTTCACTTAAATTGGTACCTAACTCCTGCACGTTTAGCTAAGTTTTGTACATCCTCTTCCCCACTGTGTTGGAAGGGTTGTGGTCAAATAGGCACCATGGAACATATATGGTGGTTTTGTCACAAGCTCCAACCTTTTTGGCGCTCAGTTGAGCGGGTCATGCACAAAGTGACAGGTGTCCCTATTGTCATGTCGGGACAGATGGCGGTATTGGGTATTGGGCTGGGGGATATTCCCTCAATTCTAAGACCAATGGTTGCTAATATTTTAATTGCAGCTAGGATATGTATAGCCAGAGTATGGCGCCAAACTTTCCCACCCACAGAGAAGGAGCTGATAAATCAATTGGCGCTGCATTTTCAGTATGAAACAATTTTGCCACATGACTTACAGACTAAAAACAGAAGACTTGGATGGTGGGATCTTTGGACATCTTCGCAGTTCGGGCATAACCATCTCTGATGAAACTCTGGTCGTCTGGATTTACCCCACACTTGCTGAAGTAGCGTTTGGGATTATATTACGAGAAGTGCAGAACTAACTGCGTTCAGGATTAATAATTAAGACATTTGACAAAGGGATGATATGAAGTTGTGTTTTTATTATCATTGGCAGGGTGATGTTTCCCCCATGTATTTCCCCCCCCCACCATCTTTTTCAGCCTCTTTCAATCCTTTTCCTTTCTTTCCTCAATGGTGTTCTTCCTAACATGTTTGTTATGAAGCATATTGCCGAACCGATATTCTCGGCTGCATTTGTTTTTGTTTTTTTTTTGATATGCCTTAAAACTTTAATAAAAATTTAATGTTTAAAAAAAAAAAAAAAAGAATACAATCAGTCAACGCCACCGCAGTGGCTTACATGAATCACCAAGGTGGGACCTGCAGCAGACTTGCCATGCAGGAGGTCAAACCAATTCTCCGCTGGGCAGAAAACAACAACTCAGTTCTATCAGCAGTCCACATTCCAGGGGTCGTCAATTGGGCAGCAGATTTTCTCACCCGACAAGACGTTGTTCCTGGAGAGTGGGCTCTCCATCCGGAAGTCTTTCACCAAATCTGCAGGCGTTTGGGTACCCCAGACGTAGACCTCATGGCGTCCCATCTCAATGTCAAGGTTCCCGACTACAGAGCCAGGTCACACGACCCACAGTCTCTGGGCGCAGACGCTCTACTCCAACCTTGGACCCAGTTTCGGCTTCCTTACATCTTCTCTCCCTCTCTTCTCTCATATAGAAGATATACCATCGCACGTGGAAACTCTATTGGTCATGGTGCAAATCTCGTGATCAAGCACCCCTCCAATTCTCCGTGCCAAATATCTTAGCTTTTCTCCAATCTGGACTGGACAAGGGCCTCGCCCTTGCTTCCATCAAGGCACAGGTTTCCGCTCTGTCAGTTCTCTTTCAAAGAAGACTAGCAGTTAACCCTAAAGTTAAAACCTTTATTCAGGGGGATGCCACCTGGTCCCCCCTTACAAAATACCCCTAGATGACTGGGATCTTAATCTAGTCCTGGAATCTCTCCAGAAGCCTCCCTTCGAACCACTTAAGGACATTCCCCTTCGGCTGTTGTCCCAAAAGGTGGTGTTCCTTGTAGCGATTACATCGATCCGTTGAGTCTCAGAGCTTGCTGCTCTTTCCTGTAAGGCACCTTTTCTGGTTTTTCACCGAGACAAGGTTGTGCTCAGGCCGGTACCTTCCTTCACACTGAAGGTGGTATCCCAATTTCATCTTAATGAAGACATTTCATTGCCATCCTTCTGTCCGGCACCAGTACACCGGGTGGAAAGGGCCCTGCACTCCCCGAATCTAGTTCGAGTACTCAGAATGTACGTGTGTAGAACTGCATCCTTCAGAAAGGCTGACTCTCTTTTTGTCCTCTCAGAAAGACCCCGAAAGGGTATGCCAGCCTCCAAGGCTACTCTAGCCAGGTAGATCAAAACCAGCATTCAAGAAGCTTATCAGCTTCGACTCCTGCCTATTCCCTCAGGCATTAAGGCGCACTCCACCAGAGCGGCTGGAGCTTCCTGGGCTATTAGGCACCAGGCGACTGCTCAACAGGTATGCAAAGCAGCCACCTGGTCCAGCGTTCACACATTTGTGAAGCATTACAACATTCATACCCAGTCCTTGACAGACACCGTCTTGGTGGGCGCATCCTGCAGGCTGCAGTGACTCACATGTAATGTGCAGCCGGTGTAGTGATGTTCTAGCTTTCCCACCCAGGGACTGCTTTAGGACGTCCCAAGATCCTGTGTCCCCCAATGAGGTGAAGGAGAAAAGGATATTTTTGTGTACTCACCGTAAAATCCTTTTCTCTTAGCCTCTAATTGGGGGACACAGCACCCACCCTCCAGGTTCAGTCAAGATACCAACCTGCTCTCTGGCCACAGGCTCACGCTCAGTCAGAGGGACAGATGATACCTCCCACATGGAGAGGGCAGGCTTCCCTCCACGTTCCAAAAGGACAGGAATCACCTGACTTACATCCTCACATCTCAGAGGATCATTCTGTTCTGCCTCACTCACAGCCCTGGGCAGCTAATATTCTGCCTGCCACACCCACCTGGGAACGCTGTGAGCAATCAGGCACATTCACTCTGACCTGGGTGCAGTTAACCCCATGTGCACCAGTCAGGTCTAGCAAAGCAATCACTCCTACACACACACAGAAACAGGTCCAGATGCCGTTAACCCTGTATGCACGGCTCAAGGCGCATGTGATGTATACCGGCCATGGGCTATCATGCCGGTCATACCTCACACAATACAACTAAACAGTGAACAAATGCAACTATATTCTTTTGAGACGTTGGTTCTGCTTTGCATGTACATATCACATAATTTTCTACATTGCATCACTATATGAAATGTATGGCCTTGCTGCTGCTAATATTTTCCATGTTCTCTGAAGCCCAGGATAGCCCTGACTCAGACAGATTATTATGGCCTGTTGCATCTGCACTGACAGCAAGACTTCGTAGACTCATTACTGTATATCAGCGATGCAATCGTAGGGAGTTGTCGCGGCCGGAGATTTTAGCTCCCACAAGTCACAGCTATTGGCTTCAAGAAGAAATGGTCAGAAGAGCAGAGATGGATCCAATTATGAAAGAAATGCAAAAGAGGTATTTTTATCTGATTTTGTATTTTTTTATGCTTAGTGTTTTCATTTTGCAAGAAATAATACTTAAACACATTTTCTTAGAACTATGTTTATCAATCCTCTGCAATTCCTCCAAAAGAAATGAATTAATAAATTGAGAACTAGATGTTATCCTTCACTTTTTGTCAGCTGACATTGTCATTACACAGTATCCCACTGTATGTATAATCACTGCAGACCATGTCAGCTGTAATGGCAAACACCCTATTAAAGGGGAATTGTAAGATTTCTTTGTTTTTATGGATTTCCCAGAGGAATACCCAGAATTCCTTTTAACAAGTGTAGAAGATGTGCTTGGGGGCTTTATTAAGGTTGCCTATTGGGATTAACCGTACATGCCGTGTGTTCATTTCACAGGTGGACTAGAAGAGAACAAGCTGATTTCTACCGGACGGTATCATCTTTTGGAGTAATACATGATGCAGACAAGAAGTGCTTTGATTGGACACAGTTCAGAGCATTATCTCGCCTTGATAAAAAGACAGATGAAAGCCTAGAAAAATATTTCCATAGCTTTGTAGCCATGTGTAGAAATGTCTGCCGTCTCCCGCTCAGAAAGGATGATGGTAAGATCTACTCTCACTTCTTGTTAGTACAGAATGTTTCTATTATCTCTGTAAGATAGTCTCTAGAAGCGATTTAGGAAACTAAAAAGACAACTTATTACATGTTTTTTCTTTTTTTTTTTATCCAGGTTCAGCTGATCCTTCTCTTTTTCTGGACCCAATAACAGAAGAGCGTGCAGCGAGAACCTTGTATCGTATAGAACTTCTAAGGAAGGTCCGAGAGCAAGTATTGAGGCATCCACATCTTCATGAGCGTCTGAAGCTGTGTAGGCCCAGTTTGTATCTTCCTGTGTGGTGGGAGTGTGGCAAACATGATAGAGATCTTTTAATAGGTACAGCCAAACATGGACTTAGCCGTACAGACTACTATATAATGAATGATCCTCAACTTTCCTTTTTGGATGCATACAGAAATTATTCTCAGCACAAGAAAAATGGTGGTGAGAACATGTGTTGTCCTTACCAAATGGCTTCTAAAGTATATGATGTTTCTGCTTGTCACCTGGAAGGGACAAATGAGGCTGAAAGGACTGAGGTAGACACTGAAATTAAGTCGGAAGCTGTGGATGAGCCAATTGAAAGTCGAATATGCAGCCCTCAGGACATTTCTTGTGAAAATTTAATTTCTCAAGTTGGCAATATGATGTCCAACAGCCAAGATGAGTGTTCTCTACCCGACTCTCTGATGTGCATGATGTATGATGAGAAGACCTGTAACAGCTCTCTTCTGCAAGCTGGCACAAGGGAACAAACCTCTCTTGCTGCAGGCTTCATGGGCATGGAAAAGAGTGCACCAACTGATTACTCGCTAAGTAAGACCAAAGAAGGCAATTTAACACCAGAAGAAGAGCCGGTATCCAGAGACTGCTTCCTGGGAAGCAATGGTCAGGAATGTGATCCTTTAGATGGACAAGATCCATTAGGCAAACCATTTAACAGTAATCATAGTCATCTTAGTTTGTCTGCAGGTGATGAAGAGCAACCAAATACCCCAACATTGGTGAAAAAGACTCTGAGACTCTAAATGATCATTTTTGTACAAACCTTGATCAATCCACAGAGCAATCCTTAGGTTTGGAATTTGAATTTCTGGACAAAACTTATGAGGAGACTTCAGGTCTGAGCACTAGTCTTAATGAAGAAAAAAGTTGTGCGATCATTGGGGAAAGTTCTCAAAACTCAAATTGTAATCTTTCGGTGGAGGAAAAGGAGGAATGGGGGGCCGAACTCCAGGAAATTAAGGATGACCCAATTGTAAAATGGCAAAAGGAGTTAGATGACATGAAGGAAATTCCCATAGAAGAATGTGGTGATGAGCACAAAGTGAAAGATTTAAGTGTGCAAAATGATGTCTCAAAGTCAGAGGAAAGTTGTTCTGCAGAACTCTTAGAGGAGAAGGACTCCGCAGAGTCTAAACATAAAACTGGAGAAATGCTTTCTGGCCTCTTAAAGCAAAATACTGAGGACCTGAAAGACAAAGACTCTGAGGAAAAATTAATAGACTGCTCTCTTTCTGATGGAAATGTGAAGTTGGAGGTCTGTGAAGTTAAGAAAGAGAATATTGAGGAGGACTGTGGTTGTAAGAGTAAGTCATTTATGGCACGTTTTCTATCTTCTCCTCTTAATATAGACTGATGTGTACATTTTATTGTTGCATGTAGACTCATAGATTCTCATTTACATATCCATGGGCCCATTAATGTGCAGTACATGGCATTGAGTTCATTTTCTCCCTGCTATAATTTATTTTTTAATGCAGTGTTTATCACATTTGCACTACTAAATCATTAACAGCACTATAAGACGTTTTAGCCATTTCCCAAGCTATGATGTAATACATCAGGTTCCTGAGCTTGCATGTTTTCCTGCAGATAAGAGCTGAGCTCTGCCCGCTGTGGAATCCCACTTAAATACCGCTCTGATGGGTTGCTATTGTAGCCAGTAGTCTGTTTTTGGCCCCTTACCTGCCATTGAGACCAGCTTGTTACTGGTATTCATAGAAGACTGTGATTTCACTATATACGGCTGTCTTGCATTATATACTACAAGTGATTTGACAGTTGCAGGTTCAAGTCCCCCAAGAGAACTACAGAATAAAGTAAGACTAATATTAATTTAAAAAAAAAATGTATCAATCCATCCACCCCCTCTTTTTTGTCCTCTACATGGCATGTGGAAGAAGGTTCTCTGGTCAGATGAGACCAAAGTAGACCTTGAGCGAAATGCTATGTGTGGCAGAAACCCCCCCCAAAAAAACAGAACATTGCCTTGAAAATACCATTCCCATCGTCACTCATGGTGGTGGCAGCATCATGCTGTGGAGATACTTTTTTCAGGTACCTTTACACGCCGCAACTACGGTGTAGCAACTGAGAGGCAATCGGGATTTCCGTCACGGTTGCCTTGAAATTGCTACGAAATTGTGGCGTGTAATTGGGGAAACTGATGGTGATTTTCGAAGTTGCTCCCGGTTGGGTTTTCAGAGCATTGTTCAAAAACCAGAGGCAACCCTGAAGTTGAATCGCTCTGGTTTTGGCGTGTGAACGGGCGGTAGGGATAGAATCTGCGTCGCCTAGTGATTTCCAAGAGGCGTGCCACTGCGTGCTGGATACCGCGCCCCATCAGCAATGATTGGTGGGGGCTACTGTGTGTCCATTGGCTGTCCCTTCACAGGGCGCCATATTTAAAGAGGTGTCCATTCACACTACACAATGGCAATGACGTCATGTATTAGCCAGCCTTCCTGCGCAGGCTGGCCAATCACGACACTATTGCGTTGTTTAATCAGCGTGTTTGAGGCGCCGAATACACCAATCTGTCACGCCTATGTCTTGGCGGCGCAGAACATGTACGCCCACATTCCTTTGGGGATTGCGGCGTGTGAAGCGGCGTCGGGAGGCAACCGGATGTTTCCCGCAGGTTCTGTGGGAACTTCTGGGGAGCCACGTTCCCTTAGGTTGAGGGCGCAATTGCGGCGTCTAAATGCGGCATCGGCGATCGGTAGCAACTGTCAAAAACGTGCACATTCGGTTGCTACCGATCACCGATGATAGTTGCTTCGTGTAAAGGTACCATTAGAGGCTGCAAAAAACTCGAGAATAGGGTGTAGGTTCACATTCCGGCAGGACAACGACCTTAAACATTTTGTCACAGTTACAAAGGAATGGTTTAGATCAAAGCATATTTATATGTTTGAGTTTGTATTGTAAATAAGATAAATGTGGAAAAGTTCAACGGATATGAATAGTTCTTCAGGGCATTCTAATTGAAAGGGAGCGACTCTTTTAAAGCACATGGGCTACAGTATTTCATGGTGCTGCAACTCTATATCAGTTCTGTTTTATCACCATCTTTATGTAGTGAATGTAGTTGGTGAAAGTCAACTAAAAACAGATTTGCTAGCATTAAACCCTTATTTCAACATAAAAAATGCACTTACTGCCAGCTTTTGATGCAGCGTGCTGGTGGTGCATAGCCGTATTTCTCACAACGACCTGTCTGTGACGGTGCTTGTTAGCCTAAGTTCACATGTCCAGTAATCATCTGTTAGAACGGATCCTCCAGAGATCTCTTGACAAAAAAAGTTGTGCAGATACAACTATTTTTGTTCGTCTGGAAATAACTTATTTTAGTTCCAATAACCAAAAAAAACAATATTATACAAATGAAAGAGAAAAGGATGACCAATTAAGGGTTTGTTTTCCATAGACTTGAATGTTAGAAAATCGGATTTTGCAGAAATCAGTTTTGTAAAAACTCACAAAAAAGTTGAGTAGTGCACAACATTTTTGCATCCAATGTTAACAGATGATTACTGGATATGTGAACTTAGTCTTGGGCTCCGTGTGTTTTTGATCTGTGTTTTGTGATCCGTTTTGCATGGAAAACGAAACACTTTCTTTGATGACCAGCAAAGTCAATCAGTGTTCAGAAATCCTGTGCAGTCGCTGCATTTTCTCTATCGCCTCATTGGGGGACATAGGAGACCATAGGTGTATGCTTGCTGCCACTAGGAGGCGACACTATGCCAAATATTGAAACAAAATCTGGTCAGTTTTTGGGGCAGAAAACTCATCAAGAAATAGAATGAGCATTTCAGTTATTGATTTCTTTTTTTCTGGTACACTATTGAAACTATTGTTAATGGAAAAAACAATACTGCAAAAATATGGATCACAAACAGATGATGCGTTGTTGTTTTTTTTTTTTTTTTTTTTTTTTTTTTGTGGATCCAGTTTTGCTGCTAAAAATGTATAAAAAACGCAGTCCAAAAAAGGATAAACACACAATCTGAACCTAGCCTTGCGCTACACTTACAGGAGTGTCTAATATGCATGACCTATGTAATACTATGGGGCAGTACCGATGAATTTCTCCATCGCCTCATTGGGGGACACAGGACCGTGGGTGTTAAGCTGCTGTCCCCCCTGTGGCGTCTGAGATGAATTTGTCCAACCTCTCTGGATGAGGCGCCCACAAAGGTAAGTAAGACTAGTTAGGGATTTCTTGGAGGCAGAATCTGCCTTCCACTCCCGGAGCCAAAAAGCTCGGCGAATGGTGATGGCATTTGATGCAGCAACTGTGGAGCAGTTAGCCGTGTCTAAGCATGCATGCACCAAGTATTCTCCGGCTACTGATATTTGGGCTGCTAGATCCACTAGTTCATGGGAAGAATCAGTATTGTGCAAGGCAGAATGTAGAGTACCTTGCCAAGGTCATAATTGCTTTAGCCACCCCGATGGATGGGAAGGAAGGAGATAGAGACGAGCCAGATGCCTCGAAGAGCGAGTGTGCTAGCTGTTCAATCTGACAGTCGGTCGGATCCTTAATGGAGGAGCCGTCGGGCAGGGAAAGTAAAGCCTTAGTGGTCAGGCGGGAGACTGGGGGGGTCAACCTGTGGTGATTCCGCCCAGTCCTGACCTAGGGCTTGAGGGAAGGGGTAACGGGCTTCCATTGATTTACGGCTCACAAATCTCTTATCCGGGTGAGCTCTGTGCTTCTGCAGGATCTCCTGGAATTCAGGGTGATCAGCAAAGTATTTATGTGGACGTTTTACCCTCTTGAATGAGACGGCATGCTCCGGGGTTTCATAAGGAGGGTCGTCGACATTGAGCAACTGGTTGACAGATGTGATTAAATCCTCAACCATGACCGGAGTATCTGAGGTCTCCGAGTACATGGAGGTATCCGAGTCCAAATCGTGATACCTATGTCCTGAGGGCGAGCGGAGACCGCTCTCTGTAGAGGGAGATGAGTGGAAGCTCCTTGAGGATGCAGGAGAAGGGCTTTTGTGGGTTCTCTTTCTTCCCGTCTGACACTGATGGCAGAGGATTTTGTGCACCATCTCCAGTCAGCATGTCTTCCTGCGGTGGGGGCTGAACTGAGGTACAGGGTGGGGAACGGCTCTGCAAAACTTGTATTAAGGTAGATGAAAGCTTTTCCATTGACTGTGTCATGGCCTGCGATAAAAAGACAGCCCAGGGGGCGTCGCCTGGCTGCACATGCTTGAGATCGCATAGTGCGGGAGCTCCCTGCTCAAGGGACCAAAAGCGGCATTTAAAATGAGCACCGGCGGTCTAATACGTCTGGATACCTGATCCCCAGCAGCCTTGGAACCCGTTGAGTGCATGGGGAAAAGCAAACCCGGCTCCTGCGATCCCTCCAGACGTGTCACTGATTTCTTCTCTGGCACCCGCGCTCTCTCTGCTCCATCCAACATGGCGCCTCCTTCCCCACGCGCTGCTCGGCCCTCGTGGCGGGGGTCCCAGCCATCCATCAGCTCCACAGCACAGGAGCAGCAAGGTTCCCCTGTCACTAGAGACGCAATGCTGGCAGATCTTAGGTCCTCGCTCCAGGAGGACATAAGGTCTATGATGGCAGACATGAGGGGAGAGATCGAGGAGATAGGGGGCCGCACTGGTTGGCTTGAACAAATGGCAGAGCTAATCAAATCCCACAACGCTCTCTGGGACTCCCATGACTCTCATGACTTAGGTTGTAAAGAAAAACTCCTCCAAAACTCTGGATCTGGAGGATAGGTCTAGACGGAACAATGTCGAACTCTGGGGAATTAGAGTCTGTTCCCCCTGGTGACCTTAGGCCCTTCCTTCAGGATTTTATAGCTGCTGCTATGCCGCAAGTTGATAAAAAGGACATGGTCATAGATCGTATCCACCGAATACCCAAACCAGCAATCTAGCCCTTCCAAGGGATGTTCTTCCCGCATCCATTTTTTTCGAATTAAAGGAGGACTTTTTGCTGGCACTTTGTGGTAACCCGACTCTCCCGGATCGATTTGCTCAAATCTCGGTGTATCCGGACTTATCTCCTGGTACTTTAGCGCCTAATCGGAGAGAGGTTGGACAAATTCATCTCAGACGCCACGGGGGAAAAGGAAAGCACCTCTCTTCCCCCAACATAAACTGAGAAGTCCCTTTGCCTGACGCCAGCACCCACGTTTCCCTTCCTTTCGGAACTCGTTTGGCTGGTCGACATCTCGTCCGTCGCAAACTCACAACCGTTCTCTGCACAGGGACAAAGGAACACAGTCTTCCCAAAAGACAAACACATCCTGGCAGTCTTATTCAAGGCAACCCAAGCCTTCAGGATCCAGATCCCATACATTTTTCTCCTCGTAACTCGTTATTCCCCACGGAAGACATCTCTCAAGTAGGCGGCCGACTTTCCCCTTTTCAACACGTCGGGCTCGCCGCTACTGTAGACAAATGGGTCAAGGAAGTGGTGTCTTCCGGTTTCAACATAGAATTTCTAACCCGTCCCCCCAACTGCATCTTTCCCTCACTGCCTCCGTGGTCTCCATCAAAGGCTCGTGCCTTCTTCCAGGCCGTCGACTCTCTTCTACATGCAGGAGTCATCATCCCAGTTCCAGTGCAGGAACGATTCAAGGGCTTCTACTCAAACCTTTTTGTAGTACCCAAAAAGGACGGGTCTGTACTTCCTATCCTAGACCTGAAGCACCCGAACAAGTTCATCCGTCTTCGTCATTTCCGCATGGAGTCACTCCGCTCCATCATTTCATCCATGAGGAAGGAGACTTCCTAGCTTCCATAGATATTCACGACGCGTACCTGTACATCCCCATTTCCCACGTGCATCTGAGATTTCTGCGTTTTGCACTTCAAGACAACCATTTTCAATTCGTTGCCTTAACCTTCGGTCTCGCCACACCCCCCACTTAAGTCATGGCGGCCATCATGATAATCTTTCACTCCAGATGCATAGTCGTCCTACCCTATCTAGACGACCTCCTCATCAAGGCTCCTTCCTCCCGGGACTGCGAGGAAAGCGTTCACAGCACCAGTAGACATCCTCCGCACCTAGGATGGCAGTGAACCTGTCAATCTTCCCCAGTCCCGAGTCAATCGATCTCTTTCCTGGGAATGGTATACAATACTTTCCGCGGCTTGGTGCCTCTCCCCCAGGACAAGTCTCGTGCTCTGCGTCAAGGGGTCCGAACCCTTCTTCGTCCCTTGCCATGAGATTCGTGATGAGGGTTTCTCGATAAGATGGTGGCGGCGATGGAGGCAGTTTTCTTCACCCAGTTTCACCTCAGACCTCTCCAATGGGCCCTTCTCACAGCCTGGGACAGGAGTCCGTTCTCCCTGGACAGGATGTTTCGGTTGTCATCGGTAACAAAACAGTCACTTCATTGGTGGTTGAGTCCAGCCTCCCTCACAGGAGAGATCCTTTCTCCCAGCTCATTGGAAGTCCTCACCACGGACGCCAGTCTCAAAGGCGGGGGAGCAGTCTACCGACAGCATACGGCCCAGGGCAGGTGGTCTTCTCGGGAATCCACCCGTCTCATCAATTTTCTGGAGATCTTCCTGGTCCTTCAATCCTTTCATCAACTACTGGCGGGTCGTCATATCAGGATACAATCGGGCAATGCTACAGCAGTAGCATACCTCAATCACCAAGGAGGGACCCGCAGCTGACAGGCAATCGCGAAACGGACCATTCTTCAATGGGCCGAATCGACCCACTCAGTGCTATCAGCTGTACATATTTCGGGGGTCGACAATTGTGAGGTGGATTTCCTCAGTCCCCCAAGACATTGTGTCAGGAGAGTGGGCCCTACGTCCGGAAGTCTTCCAGCAGATATGCCATTACTGGGGGACTCCGGACGTGGATCTTATGGCTTCACGCCTGAACGCCAAGGTATCTCAGTTCATGACTCATTCTCACGATACCCAGGGTGATACGGAAGATCAAGGCAGAGGGCAGTTCATTCTGGTGGCTCCAGATTGGCCCAGACTTCCCTGGTACGCTGACCTGGTCCAGCTTGTCGCCGACCCCCTTGCGTCTCCCAGACCATCCGGATCTTCTGACTCAGGGCCCAATATCCCACCACAACTCATCAGCCCTGAATTTGACGGCGTGGCCATTGAGACCTGGATGCTAACCCAGGCCGGGTTCTTTTCGATGTCATCGCCACCATGATCAGAGCAAGGAAGCAGGCCTCCGCCCACATATACTACCGGATCTGGAAGATCTTCTTTGACTGGTGCTCTACACGCAACCAATCGCCTCTCCATTTTTCCCTTCTCATCATCAATTGTCTCAGTCGGGTTGGATAATGTCCTTTCCCTGGGATCCTATGAAGGCCAGATCTCTGCACGATCGGTGTTGTTCCAGCGTTGCCTTGCGACTAAACCTCAGGTTAAAACCTTTATCCAGGGAATCTGTCACCTAGCTCTGCCTTACAGGTGCCCATTGGAAGCGTGGGATCTTACTCTGATCCTGAACGTTCTTCAGAAACCACCGTTTGAACCTCTCAAGGAGGTTTCCGTTCATCTACTTTCACAGAAAAGTGTGTTTCTTGTGGCGATCACTTCCATTCGTCGTGTATCTGAACTGGCAGCGCTCTCCTGCAAAGCTCCTTTCCTGATTTTTCACTAGGACACGGTTATGCTCCGGCCGGAGCCGTCGTTTCTACCTAAGGTAGTCTCCTCATTTCATCTAAACGAGGAAATCTCTCTACCATCATTTTGCCCAGCACCGGTGCACTGCGTGGAGAAGGTTCTGCACACACTGGATCTGGTTCGAGCACTTCAATATTACGTCTCCAGGACAGCAGCCTTCAGGAAGTCTGAAGCTCTATTCGTCCTTCCAGAGGGCTCCCGTAAAGGCATGCCAGCCTCTAAAGTCACTCTGGCCAGGTGGATCAGGACAACTATTCAAGAAGCATATCTTTTGTGCAATTTTCCGGTTCCGGTTGGATTAAAGGCTCATTCTACTCGCGCAGTTGGGGCATCCTGAGCCATTCGGCACCAGGCCTCCGCAGAACAGGTATGCAAAGCAGCTTACCTGGTCCAGTCTTCACACATTTGTGAAGCACTACAATGTCCATACTCGGTCTTCGGCAGATGCAAGTCTGAGCGGTGGCTCACCTGTAGGGTGCAGATCTCGCTGAGACTTTAACAATCATTTGTACCCACCCAGGGACTGCTTTAGGACGTCCCACAGTCCTGTGTCCCTCAATGAGGTGATGGAGAAAAGGATATTTTTGTGTACTCAATGTAAAATCCTTTTCTCTGAGCCTCTAATTGGGGGACACAGCACCCTCCCTGTTGCCCTCTACGGGCTGTTTAGCATGTTTTTTACTGTTCCATTAGTTTTTGTATGGTTGCCTTCTTATAGGCTTATGTTTCTATATCTCCTACTGCTTGTCACAAAACTAGTTCGGTTTGTACCATCCAGGGTGTATATACTGCAGGGGAGGAGCTTCTCTGTATTTTTCAGATTCTGCTTGGTGTCGCCTCCTAGTGGACAGCAGCATAACACCCACGGTCCTGTGTCCCCCAATTAGAGGCTCATGGAAAAGGATTTTACGGTGAGAACACAAAAATCTCCTTTTCCTCGTGCCATTTTAGCATGAGAAAAAAAAATTGCAGCATGTTGAAACTGGCAGCGTAAATCAGAAGGTGCGAACCCATATAAGTCAATGGGTGTATGGAAATCATGTCATCCAAGTGCAGTCTGATATCTGTGGCCTCACAGAATGGAGAAGATGGAGAACTTATGGTCTTCAACTCCTCCTGAAAGTGTGCTGTTTCTCTCATCCGAATCGGATCACCCTAAGCTGACACTTGGATCACTCTGGCAGAGTTTGTTTACTCTGCCCGTTTCTTTTGCTTTTGAGAGAATCTGGCTGTGTGAGCACAGCCTTACTAGGAATGTTCAATGGATTTGGGAATGTCTAATGGTCACCTGCACAATTAGCCTTGTGTTGTTTAAATGTAAAAGATTATTTAACATGAGTAAGGTTATATAAGTTCAAAATCTTTTTCTTAGTGCTGACAGCACTGAATATATGTGGACATGGTAAAAAAAAAAAAAAAGAACTGCACACCTAAAGGCATATGAAGATATTTCAAATATAACAAGCCTCGATACCACTTGATCCTGGTTGTCCCCACACCCTGGATCTCCTTGATATAAAGCGAAAACAGACTGTCTGATGAAATACTCTTCTTGCAAGTAACCAGTGGATATAAAATATTGACAATAAATCCTATTTGAAGGATCTCCATGTGCCTTTAGGTGTGCAGTTACAGTTACTTTACTCGTGTCTACTATTGGTTTACAGGAGTTAAGTGTTCAGCTCCAGAGGAACCAGCACCCTTCTCAAGCTAACTAATTTACTGGGTGTGTCACCTACCAGTTTGAGGTGAACTTGCTGTTTAGATGGCTGGAAGTTAGCGGGTGGGCTTGCAGGTGTGGTTTGGCAATGGTGGCCGTGGCTCGGTGCTTCCTTCTACGAAAGGAACAAGCATTAATTTTTAAGTCTGAGCGGTTGTGGAGTTGATTATAATAGAAGCGGGGGTATAGAGGTATGCCCCCCTTGCATAGTTAAAGTGTATCGGTGGGCGTGACCGGCTTAGTTTGTGGGGTTGGTGGCCAGCTAAGGGCCCTTTCACATCTGCGTTTATTTGAAATCGCGGCAGATGCGGTGAAAAAAACGCATCTGCCGCGATTGCCGCATAACCGCTGCACTTGCGGCGCGGTTGCGGTAATCCCCATAGAAAGTATAGGGGGACTTGCGTCAGGTGCGGCAAGTGCGGTTTTGCACTTGCGGCAGGTGCGGGCCGCGGAAAAAACCGCGGCTGACCGCGTTTTTTTTCGCGGCCGCACCTGCCGCAAGTGCAAAACCGCACTTGCCGCACCTGACGCAAGTCCCCCTATACTTTCTATGGGGATTACGCAACCGCGCCGCAAGTGCATCGGTTATGCGCAATCGCGGCAGATTCGTTTTTTCACCGCATCTGCCGCGATTTCAAATAAACGCAGATGTGAAAGGGCCCTAAGACCTATAATTGATAATGCACCCTCCACACTGAGGGTCTTACCCCCAGACCTTGCTTTATTATCAACTCTACGACCACATGGACATAAAAATTAACCTGTATTCCTTTGGTAAAACACCGATCCACTCCCAACGACGCCAAAGCACGTCTACCACCTAAGATGCTCACACCCTGCTAACTTCCAGCTGTTCATTCTGTAAGTATGCCTCTGTTTGATAAGGACTGGATATATACCACCACAGTGCAAGCACTGAGAGTTTTACCACAAAAGATGAGCATTACAGAACACTCAAGTTAGAGGGATTATTCATTGTTTAAACCCTTTTTTTTTCTAAATCCATCTTTATAAGGCCACATGCACACATTTGAGTTTTTGGTGAGTTTTTTTAGCTCAGTATTTAGAAGACCAGGAGTGGAACAATCAGAGGAGAAACACGTACATCACTTCATCACCCACTCCTAGTTTTGGTTAATAAATACTGAGGTAAAAAACTCACCAAACACTCAATGTGTGCACGAGGCCTTGATCATTGACCCTTTTTAAACCGTTAAAGAAACATATCCTGCTGCTTCTGCTAGAATACTTCCATTTCGTAATAGGTCATTTCCTGTATATTGAGAGGAACGTAAGAAGTCTAGAACCTCTGGGGACCGGGAAGTATGAGAAAGGGAGCTGTAACCATTAAAAAACATAATAAAAAGACAGCATTTTCTAAGTTCTTATGAAAATCAAACTGGTCATCAGCCCAGGGAGATGTACTGTGCCCTTAGACAGCAATACCTATGGGGTTGATGGTGTAAGCCGCTGCTAGGTACCTCTGCAGGTAAAACTTCATTTAATTTAGGAGATAGGAAATTGAAATAAAATTTAACATTGTGACTATATTTTAGCCTGACAAATATGTCATTGCATGCAGACTTTTTTGTGTTTTTAAAGCATTTCTTTGCTGTTGTCTCTGAGACTCCTCACTTTGCATCGTCAGTGTGTGCGATCATTCTGCATGCAGTGTGTGTTAGTGCCTGTGCACATTTAATATTTAGCACCTGGCCTGGGATTTTTCTCTCTTTTTCTCTTTTGCGTTGTCAGAAGATACCATACATTATGGCAGAACATGGATATGGAAGTCTGAACCCACAGGTTAGAGAGTGGATTTGCTAGGCCAAAGTTAAAGTCATGCTTTATAAATTGGACTTGATGTTACTTTATTTACCTGTGAAATTCGCAAATAGTTCTTTTATTAAGCTATTTTGGTTTTTTTGAGGGGGGGGGGTATGTTATCTTTACATATTTGCAATTATATTCTTATTTGTTACACATTCTGGATAAAATATAAAACTCTTCTCTAACCACATGATTCTTGTGATGAACATCTGAGGCTACGGCACAAAAGGGTATTTTGGACAGAATAGGCACAAGCCGCTCCATTAGGTAGAACCCAGAGGAACCCTTATACCCTTTAACCCCCCCTATACAGGGATCTGAATCTAGGTACAGGAGATTGCGGCCTATGGAGGGCTTCAGTCCAGGGACAGAAAACACGCCAAGCCGGGAGTCAGGGAAAGGACAAAATCGGGATCCGTTAGAGCAGTAATGGGGCTGGTCAAAACAAAGCTAGCATCAAGGTACAAAATCGTCAGGCAGGAGAAAGGCCCAAAAAACAGCCTGGGGTAAAAAAGAAAAGCACTAATACAAGACAGGACACTAGTCAGGGAAACCAAAAGCTATTTCTGTCAGCTTCCAGCAGAAAGCTGAAGGTATTAGTAGGGTGTGACACTTACATATAGGCTGAAGCTAGTAGTTGTTGACTTCAGCTGGACAGCAAACACACCTCCACAGCACAGCAGGTCCCAGCCACTCCATCGCGCTTTCTTGAAATAGTGTATTCTGCAATATTCTGTTTTATGAAACAAAATAGAAACTCAGTCAATCATGTTTATTATGGCTCCTGTAAAATTTGAACCTATGATGCTAGTATGAATAGAGATTTTAAAAGTTTAACGTGTGCTTTGTTCTTTCCTCTCATTGACTTGTGCTGGTCTTATCTAGAGCTTCTTGGGAAGTATCCAGAAGAAGAAACTAAAAGTTGCACAATATCCACTTCTAAGGAAGTAGCACATGAATTTCCAGATGGGAGAGCTCCAACTATCGCTCAGCTGCTGCAGGAGAAAACCTTGTATTCTTTTTCTGAGTGGCCTAAGGTGTTAAAAGCAAATCTCCATTTTTATTGTCTGCACTTGCAAGTTTACTATAGTAACTGTATTTTAAACTAGAGGTTTTATATTGTTATGTAGGCAGTGTCTATAGTAACTTGTGTTAGGGGGTTATATCACTGTTAGTGGTAAGAATAGCACAGCAAGTAGCGCTTTTCTAACCACCAAAATTGTGGATCTGTGACAACTAGAGATGAGCAAAGCTGTTCGGGTTCAGAGTTCAGGTGCTTCACACATTTCCAAAACACTGGAGCGAGCATCGCTTTGATTGGGTACAGTGATCGGCTCCCGTTGGGATAAAAGCACAGTTTCTGGGTGTTTGTGTAATTAAAAAAAATAAATAAATTAAAATACATATATATATATATATATATATATATATATATTTACACCCACCCTTGGAAGTGTTTTGCTTATAGCTGGCTGTATGTGGGTAGAGAGCAGAACTACCAATCAGTGATTTCCAGTAAGGTTTGGATCAAGTTCAGCTTCAGAACAGTGCACAAGAATTGTCCGGCAGCACCGCCCGAAACCTCCATGGGTTCACTCATGTCTAGTGACATCCCCATTGTATATCAGTAAGATTTGTTGAGGTCCATATGGATCATGCATTCTGTCAAAATTTAAATCTTTAATGCCCCAAGTGTAGGATGTAATGGTACATCATACATTTGGTCCACATGTATGCACTGGACTCAGGACTTGCACCCAAACCATCCCTGATGCAGCTGCGTGATACAGCCAGCTGCCAGTAACATTAGCCACCAGTGCTCGCTATGCTGCTATTTACTCATTTATTTACCACTGTCAATCTCTGGCAATTAAATGGACTGTTTGCTTAAGACCACGTGTAACTTCTGCAGTCTCCTCATGAGTTGATTATAGGGGCTAATGGGCTGTCATTGCAACTGGGCCTGCTGAAGATGACCATAGTTTACATCCTGGTTCTCCTTAGCAGCCCAACTTGTGACAGGGCTTTTAATGAGATTGTCATTTTCTCAAAATACTACAATACATATGTGTTATGGGAACATAACTAACAAAGTGTGAGTACCCTAAGCAGGCTAGAAATGTTTTTATAAAATTTAAAAAATACATATCTAAGGCTGGCTTCACACCACGGCAAGGTCCAGTCCGGGGCTGTCTGGTTTACACAGGTTTTTGGCCCCATAGTAGGCTATGGGGCCGGATGGCAGCTCTCTGCCATCTGGTTTCATCTCTGCGGTGGAATTCGGGAGAATTCGGATTATTCTCACCGGCAGGGCTGTGGAGTCGGAGTCGTGGAGTCGGAGTTAGTTTTGGTTGGAGTCGGAGTCGGTAGAAATGTACTGATTCCGACTCCAGCTTTAAAAAAATGTATTAATATTTCATAATTGAACTTTCATATGAATTTTATAAATGTTACTCAAATATATATGTTCTATCAAACTATGAACAACAGTGATAAGCAGTTCTGCTGGAGATAGAGACATTTCTTACTTCTTGTGTGTCACTGTTCTCCACTGCCCTTCTAATCCTATACTTGGTTAACCTCATGCTGCCCCAACCCCCCTACTTACAATGTATGAAACTGAAAGTGAAAATGTGTTGCAAATTCTTAGTAGTAAAGCCCTCCTCGTCTAGACTAGATCATACTAGGTGTTCATCTCCCAAGCATCTCACACAGCTGCCTGCTCAGAAGAGGAAACTGTAAGAAGTATTGTCCTTTCAACAAACTTTGCATCAGTTAACTGTGAGTACATGAAGAATAATAACAGTATTACTGACCACTATATCAGTTGTACGACCTGGCAATAATTTTGTACAATTGTTTTTAGGAAAAACAATTGTCATTTGGATTGTGAATGCAGAATTAAAAACCTGAGAATGTCAAAGAGGCATCACATTAAATCAGCTGTATTTGAACATTTCACCATCACTCAAGATGGAAAACATTACGTCTTGTCAGTGTATGACAAATGATCCAGACGAAAACAGATGCTGTCAAGCCAAGATCAGTGCATATTCAGGTAAAGATAAAAATGCTCCTACCAGAGCTTCTAATCTAAAGAGACATTTACAGCGCTTTCATCCAGAAGTACTGAAAGCAGTGGAAGAGAAAGACTGCATCCAAGGAACCAGTGCCCAGCTCTTCCAGCCAAAGTAGCAGAGAACTTTGCAGCCATCAGTTGCAAGATATTTTGTCAGTGACAAAGTTACTGTGACAATGACAGTAGATACATTTAAAAAACAGATCATAGAGCTTGTTGTAAAGGATAGTGTGCCTATTTCATTATTTTCATGACCAGCTTTTATGTGTCTGAATTGGGAAATGGCCCGCAAGCTTGGTGTTTCTAGGAGAGAGAGATTATTAGAAAATGAGTAATCGAAGAAGCTTTTAAACAAAAGGAAGAACTTACAAAAAACTCTCAAGGGACGCTTTGTGTTTTTTTAAAATAGATGCCTGCACACGTCACAGAGTGAAATATTTTGCCATCAATGTCCGATTTGTTTGTGACAAAAATGAAATAGTTACCAAGACATTGGCAGTAAAAGACACCAAAGCTCATCACACCAGTGAGTTTCTCCAGGTCTTGGTGGAAAAGGTTCTGCAAGACTATGAACTTAAAAAAAAGCAAGTTCTTTCTGTCGTAACTGACAATGCTTCAAATATGATAAGTACTATGAAGCTAATGAATGAGTGTAATGATGGTGACCAGCAGCTAGAAGAACATTCTGGGTCCACAGACACAGAAATGTTTGAAATAGAGGAACACAGTATTGTAACTGAGGAGCAAACTGAAGTTGCTTCAGATGATCAGCAACATGATAGTTTAGATGATCTTGTTGAACCTGTGTCAATACGTTTTTTCATTCATCACATGCGCTGTGTTGTGCATACGCTACAGCTGGCTATAAGAGACAGTCTGCAAGAAGGACATGCTGCTTCACTGATTGGAAAGGTGAGAAAATTGCCTACTGTTGCCAGAACCCCTAAAGTTGACTCAATTTTGAAGAGACGTGCTGGAAAAGGGGCAATTATTGATCAAGCCACACGATGGGGCAGTACTTACTTAATGATTCAGCGCTTGGTTGAACTGAAAACCTTTCTTGTAGACATGGCTAACCCTCAACTGACGCTAAATGAAAGTCAGTGGAATCAGGTGACTGAGCTGGAAAAATTGCTAGAGCACCCATTTACAGTGACTAAAAAATTACAAGCAGAGGACTTAACTCCAGGTATTTTCTTAAAGGAGTGGAAGAACCTGATGTTTCGCCTGTCCCAAAGAGGAGGGTTAATTGCAAGTGGCATTGCTACATCAATGAAACGGAGAGAGGAGCTACTATTACAAAATAACATTCTTTTGGCAGCTGTTTATGTAGACCCAATGCATCGGATTCTTCTAGATGATCAGCAGCTAAGTAAAGGAAAAGAAGCTCTGTTTGAAATAGCAGAAAGGATGAAAGGGTTGCAGAACAGTCAGGAGGAACAAGAAGAATTTGGTCGTCCTGCCACATCTTCACCCTCATCATCAACTGATGAAGAATTTAATTTCGAAACGTATTTGGATCACAAGGACCGTGCAAAGCGTTCCCGCATAAAAGAAGAGTCATCCCAATCAAAGAACACAGCCAGTACATTTCAGCAGAATTTTTCATGTGCACTAAAAGAAATTGAGAAATTTGACCGTTCATCAAAAATAACAGTGCAACAAGCGATTCCTCTGTATCCTGACATTGTCAGAGATGTTGCCCGAGTGGTTACTGCTTTTCCACCAACCCAAGTTAATGTAGAGAGGTTGTTCTCTGCTCTCAAAATAATTAGATCAGATTTGAGGGCATCCATGAAGGAGGATCTGACAGAGGCAATACTTTTTCTGAGGACAAATTTATAGATTTCTTTTTATTAACTGCAAAACAGTGTTTATTGCATATTTGCTTACAGTTTGGAAAAGTGTATAAAAGTTATTTGCTATATTCTAACTGTATTCTAATAAATATAGTTTTTGCTCTAAATGGTCTGATTACTTATATGATGGTGAGAAACTGAATAAGCACGATGGTAATATTTTACAACAGTAAATTTATTGTTACGAAGTGGCCATTTATGAAGGAGTCGGAGTCGGAACCTGATAAAATCCAGGAGTTGGAGTCGCAACTGAGGCTTACCGACTCCACAGCCCTGCTCACCGGACACAAAAATGTTGCTTGCAACGTTTTTGTGTCTGGGGAGAAAAATCACCCCAAAGAGCCGGATCCCAGATTTGCCCGGATTCTCCTTGATCCGGGGCAATCCGGTTCTCCCTAACATGTGAGCCTATAGGGTCGGATTGCCCCGGTCCGGGCGCATCCAGGAATCAGATACCTGCGGCTGCACGCCGCTGTTGTTTCAGGACCGTGGCTAGCTCCATACTAGCCGCGATCTTGAAAAATCAGCAGCTGCGGCTGCAATTACAGCCATCCGGCTGCACACAGGACAAGAGGGCACATTTGGCCCTCCGGTTCTGTGTGCTGATCCAGACCGGACCTTGCCGTAGTGTAAAGCCAGCCTAAGAGTTTGTATCAGTCACCACTCCTACTTCTTCCCAATTTGATCATAAAGAAAAATAAACATTTTTGGTTTTGCTCATAAAAGTATGATCTGTCAAAATGTATAATTAGTTAACCTGCACTGTAAAGAGGAAGTAAAATAAAAATCTCAGAGTTGGCATTTATCTGTTGCCTCACCTTAAAAAAAACAAGCAAAAAATTGTTGTATTTACTTTAAAATGGTTTTATTGAAAATATCGGATCACCACATAAAACATGCCCTGTACAGTAAAATATAGATATCAGTCTCAGAAAATGGTGATATTAGTATTTATACTAGGCAGTTGGGGGCTGGAATCCACAGCGCAGGGTGGTGCAAGCTTTCTGGGCATCCCCCGCTGCAAATTGAAGTCCGCAGCCACCCCAGAAAATGGCGCTTTCATAGAAGCCCCATCTTCTGGCACTATATCCGACTCATCCAGGGCCCTGATGCGGTGGCTCACTGGGTAATAAAGGGGTTAGGGACAGCTTTGTATTATCAGCTGGCCCCTAAGCCCGAAATTCATGGGGTCACGCCAATATTAGACATGACCACCATGAATTTCTAGTAATCATATTGAAAAAAAATACAACACAGAGAAAAAATATTTTTATTAGAAATAAAACAGAACACAATTAGGGACTCCATCTTTATTAAAGAAAAGAACCCCACCCCCTCTGACGTAGTCAAGGTTCGTGGGTCCCACGAAGTCTAATTTGGATCCAATATCATCTGATCAATTTGCTGGCCAGCAAACCAATCAGATGATCAATATCAGGTTCAAGGACCTGAATCAGCTGTCAGATCAGCTGTGTTTAAAGCTACTGTGCCGACACCGCCAGGAGATGAGCATCTGCCACTACCGTGAGATAAACGGCGCCCGGTGCCGCTCAACTCCTGGTGGCGGCCGCTCATCTCCCAGCAACTGGTGACGCTCTTCTCCCAGCGGTATCAGCGCGGGAGATTTAAACACAGCTGTCAGATCAGCTGTGTTTAAATAACCAGCCGCCAGCACAAGCACAGCGCTGATGATGCTTTGCGGCCAGCCAATCACTGTAATGCCACAACCAACATGGCTGTGGCATTACAGTGTCTGGTAGCCAATTCATGCATGTGGGCTGGCTCTGTAAAGAGCTCCAACATGCAGGGACGGGGAGTCAAGCATCTCAGCGGTACTCTGTGCTCGTCGAGCATCCCAAGTACTGTGATGCTCCGGCGAGTACCGCTAAGCATGCTCGCTCATCACCAATACATACACACACTCACACACATACATACATACACACACACACACTCACACGTATACAGTACAGACCAAAAGTTTGGACACACCTCATTCAAAGAGTTTTCTGTATTTTCATGACTATGAAAATTGTTGATTCACACTGAAGGCATCAAAACTATGAATTAACACATGTGGAATTATATACTTAACACAAAAGGGTGAATAACTGAAAATGTCTTCTATTCTAGGTTTCTTCAAAGTAGCCACCTTTTGCTTTAATTACTGCTTTGCAAACTCTTGGCATTCTCTTGATGAGCTTCAAGAGGTAGTCACCGGAAATAGTTTTCACTTCACAGGTGTGCCCTGTCAAGTTTAATAAGTGGAATTTCTTGCCTTATAAATGGGGTTGGGACCTTCAGTTGTGTTGTGCAGAAGTCTGGTGGATACACAGCTGATAGTCCTACTGAATAGACTGTTAGAATTTGTATTACAGCAAGAAAAAAGCAGCTAAGTAAAGAAAAACGAGTGGCCATCATTACTT
Organism: Allobates femoralis; assembly: GCA_033576535.1. Lineage (NCBI taxonomy): Eukaryota > Metazoa > Chordata > Amphibia > Anura > Aromobatidae > Allobates > Allobates femoralis. The sequence goes on from JARQOC010000006.1 coordinate 332,564,926, forward strand.
TAAGAAATGAAGGTTGGTCCGAAAAATTGGGAAAACTTTGAAAGTGCCCCCAAGGGCAGTTGCAAAAACCATCAAGCGCTACAAAGAAACTGGCTCACGTGAGGACCGCCCCAGGAAAGGAAGACAAAGAGTCACCTCTGCTGCGGAGGATAAGTTCATCCGAGTCACCAGCCTCAGAAATCACAGGTTAATCGCAGCTCAGATTAGAGACCAGGTCAATGCCACACAGAGTTCAAGCAGCAAAGCCATCTCTACGACAACTGTTAAGAGGAGACTTTGTGCAGCAGGCCTTCATGGAAAAATAGCTGCTAGGAAACCACTGCTAAGGACAGGCAACAAGCAGAAGATACTTGTTTGGGCTAAAGAACACAAGAAATGGACATCAGACCAGTGGAAATCTGTGCTTTGGTCTGATGAGTCCAATTTTGAGACCTTTGGTTTCAACCACCGTGTCCTTGTGCGACGCAGAAAAGGTGAACGGATTGACACTACATGCCTGGTTCCCACTGTGAAGCATGGAGGAGGAGGTGTGATGGTGACAGGGTGCTACGCCAGATGACCTGGCCTCAACAGTCACCAGACCCGAACCCAATCGAAATGGTTTGGGGTGAGCTAGACCGCAGAGTGAAGGCAAAAGGGCCAACAAGTGCTAAGCATCTCTGGGAACTCCTTCAAGACTGTTGGAAGACCATTTCCAGTGACTACCTCTTGAAGTTCATCAAGAGAATGCCAAGAGTGTGCAATGCAGTAATCAAAGCAAAAGGTGGCTACTTTGAACAAACCTAGAATATAAGACATATTTTCAGTTGTTTCACACTTTTTTAAGTATATAATTCCACATGTATTAATTCTTAGTTTTGATGCCTTCAGTGTGAATCAACAATTTTCAGTCATGAAAATACAGATAATTCTTTGAATGAGAAGGTGTGTCCAAACTTTTGGTCTGTACTGTATACATACACACTCACACTTACACACACTCACACCTACATATACATACACACACTACACACACACACACACATAAACACACACTCTCACATATACACACATACATGCATACACACTCACATACACACTTGTATTCACACATACATACTCACACACTTTCCTCACCGCTTTCCTCACAAGACTCCCAGCAGAGCCAGTAGCCAATCAGAGGCGAAGATGTAACGTCATCGCATAACGTTAGATGCTCCCCTCTGATTGGCTGCTGGCTCCTCTGCTGGAAGTGTTGTCACTGAGGGGCGGGGAAGCGGGCTCTCAGTCGCCGCACGCAGACCGCACTTTTACTTTGCAGTGCTGGTCTTCGGCGGCAGTGCTGGTCTGCGACCGGCACAGGGACCCCTGCAGCCCAGTGGTTGGGGACCCTGACTCAAAGTGTAACCACCATTTAAATTTTTATTTCTCCTTCGCCTCATTGGGGGACACAGGACCGTGGGTGTTATGCTGCTGTCCACTAGGAGGCGACACTAGGCAGAATCTGCAAAATAGTTAAGTGGCTCGTCCTCTGCAGTATACACCCCTGGAACAGGCATTGCCTCACCAGTTTTTGCTTAGTGTCTGTAGGAGGCAAACGTTCTTACTATCTCCATTATTTTTACTTTTTGAAGCTGCATTTTTAATTTTTGAAGGGATATGTTGACCACAGATACCTCCCCAGACCACACAGTTGAGCCTCTGGGTCGAGCTACTTTGTCAGATAAGGGCTATTCCTTCCTCGGCCCTCCACTGATGGAGGTGCAGGGTTGAAGCTATTTCCTGACTTGCCGGTTCTGAGGCCTGCATTCCTCCTCAGTCCCCACAGATGGGGCTCTGGGTCGCAGGAATGCTCCATGTCCCCACCACAAGCAGCAAGACAGAAACAAAAACCGGCAGAGGAGGCCCCGATATTTGGGCCAGATGGCATGGGATCAACAGACGCCCTCCCCATTCCCCCTGGCTGGGAACTTGGGTTGAGACGCCAGCTTCAGGTGCCCTCCGTAGCACTGTCTGGTGCACAGCTATTCACTCGGCCGCAGGGCCCTCAAGGCTGCTCACAGCCTCTGCTGTAAAGAGTTTACAGAAGATCCTCCTAATCCTCTAATGGGATCAGCATCGCCACCCTCCCCATTTCCCCTATTCATACAGGGGCCTTGGGTTGAGGACACGCTGCTTCTGTCTTTTTATAGGAGCCTTGCCATCTCATAGTCTCCTCACTATGCAGCGATTTTCCAGCAGTACTATAAGCCCAGCTCCCCTGTACCTCCGGGCTGTGCCCCCTTACTAGGGCAGCGGTGGGGCTTCTTAGGCAGCGGGACTGGCTGGGCAGATCGACGTCAGCGATCCAAAGCAGCGGAACCGGCGGGGCTTGTGGACTTCCGCGCCAGCCTCCTCACTCTTCCGGGGCCATTTACTTGAGGCTCCGGCCTAGTGTTTCTGGAACCGCCTCTCCCCGCCTACCGCCAGCCCTTCTGCTGATGTCAGCGTGGGTGGTCCACACCTCGGCCGCATCACAAAGGGGCGGGTCAGGCTTCTCTGGCCGCATCTCGCGCGATTTCCCGCGCGCCTTTACCCCTAGCTGGCCCATGTTTTTCAGTGACCCGCCTCCCTTCTCCACGGTCGCCATGACAGCCCTCATTACAAAGCCACCCTGCATGGCATAGCAGTATAAGAATGTCACTTCATGCATGGTTATACTAGTAAAATGAGCAGTTGTTTTCCTACTGTAGTGCAGATCACATCAGAGGACCATTTACAAGCAATAAGGAACATTGCATAGCATGTTTCACCTACAGTGTTGGCCAAAAGTATTGACACCCCTACAATTCTGTCAGATAATACTCAGTTTCTTCCTGAAAATGATTGCAATCACAAATTCTTTGGTATTATTATCTTCATTTAATTTGTCTTCAATGAAAAAAACATAAAATGAATTGTCCTAAAGCCAAATTGGATATAGTTTCACACCAAACATAAAAAAGGGGGTGGACAAAAGTATTGACACTGTTAGAAAAATCATGTGATGCTTCTCTAATTTGTGTAATTAACAGCACCTGTAACTTACCTGTGGCACCTAACAGGTGTTGACAATAACTAAATCACACTTGCAGCTAGTTGACATGGATTAAAGTTGACTTGTGTGTACCACTCTGAGCATGGAGAAAAGAAAGAAGACCAAAGAACTGTTTGAGGACTTGAGAAACCAAATTGTGAGGAAGCATGAGCAATCTCAAGGCTATAAGTCCATCTCCAAAGACCTGAATGTTCCTGTGTCTACCATGCGCAGTGTCATCAAGAAGTTTAAAGCCCATGGCACTTTGGCTAATCTCCCTAGATGTGGACGGAAAAGAAAAATTGACAAGAGGTTTCAATGCAAGATTGTTCGGATGGTGGATAAAGAACCTCGACTAACATCCAAACAAGTTCAAGCTGCCCTGCAGTCCGAGGGTACAACAGTGTCAACCCGTACTATCCGTCGGCGTCTGAATGAAAAGGGACTGTATGGTAGGAGACCCAGGTAGACCCCACGTCTTACCCCGAGACATAAAAAAGCCAGGCTGGAGTTTGGCAAAACTTATTTGAGAAAGCCTACAACGTTTTGGAAGAATGTTCTCTCTTTTTGGGCAAAGGCATCAACATAGAGTTTACAGGAGAAAAAAAAGAGGCATTCAAAGAAAAGAACACGGTCCCTACAGTCAAACATGGCGGAAGTTCCCTGATGTTTTGGGGTTGCTTTGCTGCCTCTGGCACTGGACTGCTTGACCGTGTGCATGGCATTATGATGTCTGAAGACTACCAACAAATTTTGCAGCATAATGTAGGGCCCAGTGTGAGAAAGCTGGGTCTCCCTCAGAGGTCATGGGTCTTCCAGAAGGACAATGACCCAAAACACACTTCAAAAAGCACTAGAAAATGGTTTGAGAGAAAGCACTGGAGACTTCTAAGGTGGCCAGCAATGAGTCCAGACCTGAATACCATAGAATACCTGTTAAGAGATCTAAAAATGGCAGTTTGGAGAAGGCACCCTTCAAATATCAGGGACCTGGAGCAGTTTGCCAAAGAAGAATGGTCTAAAATTCCAGCAGAGCATTGTTAGAAACTCATTGATGGTTACCGGAAGTGGTTGATCGCAGTTATTTAGGCTAAAGGTTGTGCAACCAAGTATTAGGCTGAGGGTGCCAATACTTTTTGTCTGGCCCATTTTTGGAGTTTTGTGTGAAATGATCATTGTTTTGCTTTTTGCTTGGCGGAGGCTCCGTCGAAACCGTGAGACCGACACATTGTACCCCTGGGGTTCGATTGAACCCTGATTAAGAACCACTGCTCTATATGGACCGACATTCTTCTTCCTCGGTCCTTGTTGGGAGAGCTGGGTTGAAGTTCCAATGACTCGAAGTCCCCGACATTCTCATTCCTCGATTCCCCCGTAATGGGGGAGCTAGGTTGCAATTCAGATAACTTACCCTTGCCTGACACTAACCTCACCTTCCCATTGTTCTGGAGCTAAGTTGCAGTGGAACACCAACATGCCCTTTCCTCAGTCCCCCAACGTTGGCGGAGCCCAGTTGATACTCAAATGTTACAAATACTCGTCCAACACTCCCCTTCCCGGGCACCCTCACAGATGGGACAACTGAGTTTCAGTGAACTCACTACGAGTTTAACTGTTAGGTTCCTTCCTCGACCCCTCAAGGTTGGACAGCCCAGTTAAAGTTGATGCAACCTACAATTACCCGACAAATGTAAGGCGTCCCAGGACTGTTCGCCAATCCTATCCAGACCCCACAGCTCGAGTTCTGGTTGGCGGAGATGACAGCCAAGTCTCACAAGACGCAGGCTGAAACACCGTGATCCGCAGCTGCATGGGTAATTCAGCTAATGGTCTCTGGAATCTATGACCCATAGCATACTCCCTCCCCTGTAGCCGAGATTGCTATATGCCATACTCCTTCCTCAACTTCCCACTGTTGGGGACTCGGGTTGAATTTGCGCCTGCACAAGGCCTACCTGGCCTCCCTCCCCAGCCTTCAAAAACAAAACTCTGGGTCGCAGAACGTGGAACACGAGTCCAGCTGCCAATCTCCTCACTGCACCTATATTAAGGGACTTTGGTTGAGATAACACACGCAAGCATTCTGCACAGCCTGCTCCGAAGCAGGACATCGCAGACTCCCGACTGAATTAACCCAATGGAGGGGCCCTCCGGTCCCCTGTATGGCTGTGGCCGAACCTTCTTCCCAGTCAGTCCCTTCTCAACTCGGGAGTCAAAAGAGAATACCATGACACCTGAAGCGCATAAATACGAAGTTTTTTTCCCAGCCTGAAGTTGGCCATGTCTATACTGCATTCCAGGAGTCCCCCATATCCGGACGACTTAACCACTAATGCATGATTTTCAGGGACTACTAACACAGTGTCACTTTCACTGTACACGTTAAAAGACTCAGTTGGCGGATTAACCTCCACAAGTGTACTACAATTCCAAGGATGCGTACTCCTGTTGCTACATGCTGCAGCATCATATATGGAGTCCTCAATCCTTCACAACTGTCAGGAGACTCCTAGACAGGATAGTGATAGCATGGAAGGCAGTTCCATCACAAGGCACATGCCAGTAGTCTCGTCCATACTCGAAGATACCCCCAAACTATAACGATTAGAGTAATATTTCTAGTACTGAAATTATTCAGTCACTGTCTGGCAGTCGTACATGTCAAGGTACAGCCAGACAATGCCACAGCCGTGGCACACGTCAGCTACCAGGGTGGAACATGCAGTCTCCAAGAGGTGACCATCCTTGAACACTGTACTGTCAGCTGTTCTCATACCAGGTGTCCTCATCTGGGAAGTGGTTTTCCTATCCCGCCAAGGGATGGACTCAAGGTAAGGATCCCTTTCTCCACATGTCCTCCGTCAAGGCTGCCACCGCCAGGGAACTACAGATGTGGACCTGACGGTGTCACGCCTCAATGCCAAGGTTCCATCCTTCTTGGCCAGGTCCTAGGATCTACAGTCAATAGGACAGACACACTAGTCTAAGACTTGACCTTTTTATGGCTCCCCTATATTCCCTCCCCACTACCAAGATAGAGCGGAATGTCAAAGAAGAATGTCGCCGGATCATCCTTGTGGTCTCAGACTGGCCCAGAAGCGCTTGGACGCAAATGTCGTCCAACTCATACCAGCAGTACCAGGACGACTAACAGACAGTCCAGACTTGCTCTCCCAGGGCCAGTTCTCCCTCAGAAGTCATCAGCTCTGAACTTAATGACGTAGCCCTTGACAATTAAAACTTAACCTAAGTTTTTTTCCCCAGGATATGGTAGTGACCATAGTCACAGCAAGGAAACCAGCCTTATCAACGATATGCCATTACACATGTGTATTCGTTTTGTTTTTCTTTCTGCTTAGGACTCCTCTATAGGTCATTCCCCTTGGCCCTATTTCATACCAAGAGCTCTCTGTCTCTTCCACTCAGACCTAGACTCAGGTCTGTCCTTAGGGTCCCTCACACAGCAAGTTTCAGTCTGTTTCACCTTCTTCCAAAAAAAAAAAAAAATCCTGCCACCAGACTTCTAGGAAAACCCTTCTTTCAAAGGATCTGCCGTTTTCAGTCTCCATACAACAAGACTACACCCATGGGATCTGAATTTCGATCTCACGGCCCTACAAAAATCACCTTTTGAGCCTCTATGGGATATTACCCTTACCATTCCCATCCAAACAGTGGTAGGTTTCGGTGGCAATTACTTTTCCCAACAGAGATAGCGGTACTTACAGCCTCTCATGTAATCCATCTTTTCTGGCCTCCCACCTGGACAAGATTGCCCTACGGCTGGTTCCATCCTTTTTCTAAGGCGGTATACTCCTTCCACCTAAATGAAGACATCTCTCTGTCCTCGCTGCACGCAAAGAACCTACATATGCAGGACCTTGTCAGGACCCTACGCATCTAGGTATCCGACACAGTGCCCGTCGAAGAGGTCGGATTCTTCTCTTCCTTCTTCCAGAGGGCAGGAATAGACACGTTAGTCTCTAAAGCTTCTCTAACCACGGGGATTTGTCTAACTATCCAAGACGCTTATGCCATCAATACTTATGCCTTCCGGCAGGGTCACAGTACATTCTACTGCGGCGTGGGGGCCTCCTAGGCCGTTTGGCACCAGGTGTCTACGCAACAAGAGTGTAGGCAGCCAAATGGCCAGCCCACACATCATTAAGCCACTATAGTGCTTGCACTCAGTCCTCAGCACATGCAGGTCTAGATAGACACGCCTTCCAGGTGACAACAGCTTGCCTGTCGGTGCATGGTTCTCCACTGACCAGGTTCAGCGTTATTAGTTCCATTGTTTTTTCCCACCTAGGGACTGCTTTAGGACGTCCCACGGTCCTGTGTCCCCCAATGAGGCGAAAGAGAAAAGAAGATTTTTGTGTACTCACCGTAAAATGCTTTTCTCTTAGACTCTAATTGGGGGACACAGCACCCACCCTATTGCCCTTGTGGGCCTTTTCTACAGTTCTTACATAGCTTCTCAGCTGTTACATGATTAACATGTTTACACATGTTTCCCTATTATCACGCTGTTAACTGTTCACGGTTTAAACTTTTGCTGTTCGGTTACAGGCCTTGTAGTACTGTGAGCCTGTTTAGTTACAGGCCTCGTTATACGGTTATTACTCCGTTAACTCTTCACGATTTACACATATGCCTGCTTGGTTACAGGACTTGTTGTACTAATTTTGCTCAGCTAACTCTTACATGTTTATACACTGTTATTACCTAGTTAGCTATATCTGTTTTACTGTTATTATCTGTTACCTCTCCTACTGCTTTAGCACAAAACTGGTGAGGCAATGCCTGTTCCAGGGGTGTATACTGCAGAGGAGGAGCCACTTAACTCTTGCAGATTCTGCCTAATGTCGCCTCCTAGTGGACAGCAGCATAACACCCACGGTCCTGTGTCCCCCAATTAGAGGCTAAGAGAAAAGGATTTTATGGTGAGTACACAAAAATCTTCTTTTAACAGTAATGTAGATCAAGTGAGTATAATAAACTCTCAAATATATTTTATAAGTGAAAACTGGAAGAAAACCTTTCAAAACCCCTCCAGAAGATGTCCCCACTAAGCTGTTTCTAAACCGGACATATGCTGGTTGTCTGGGAAATCCATATTCAGTTCCACACACTGAATACAGCCATATAAGGGGTGCGGGGCCTACACAGTGTTCACACTTTAGCTGATCATAGACTCAGGTTACGTCAGGCAGGGACAGTGCTGAGCTCATTGTCAGCACAAACAGATCACAGCTGTGATTTATTATTTTTTCTAATATCATGTTTATTTTTTCAATCAACATCAAAAAGAAATACAAATCAAAGACAAAAACTTTGGTACAAACAATCAATAACACCCCGTTACTGACGGTATAGACCTAATAATCATATAAGTAGTCTATATTCACCAAGAAAACTCTTAATCGCACCCCACTACGAGACAGATAATGTCAATCAACTCAGTCGTCATGGGCAAATGAATGAAATAACATTCATAACATGTCGCAAGATATCAAAGTTTCAGTTTCCCTAACGTGCCCTGTAAGTCCTGCGTTGCATACCACTCGGAATTTTTAAATGGCAGTACTGTCTGTCTAATTTCTTCTCGTGTTAGTAATCGTTCAATAAACGGTCTCCACATTGCAAAGAAATGATTTGTCATTATTACGTTCTGCATCCCTTCACTCTGTTGTCATTAATGTTGTTAGTTCATGTGTTACTTCAGACAAGTCTGGGAGCCTTTTGTGTAATGACTCTCTCAAGATAACTCTTTGCCATCATGGCTATAACATGTAATAGTCTGGTCGATTTTTCGCCTGTGGAATCGCCACTGAGGGAGTGGAACAGCCACACCAATGAAAAGCTGTGATTTTATATGACGCCTCTCAATTCACTTCGGCTCTGCTCCATGCAATTAGCTGAGGAGCTGTGTGAAGGCCATCAGCTGATAACACAGAGCAGAGCAGATGTGAATGGAGAAAGATGACAGGAGCTGTGTGTTGAACACAGCCTGACTAGGTAAACTGCAGATACACTGATCAGCTAAGGCACACTGTAGACCCACCCCCACCCTTATATGGTCGTATTCAGTGTGTGGAGCTGAAGATGGATTTCCCTGACAACCAGCATATGTCAGGCTTAGAGATAGCATAGGGGTGACATCTTCTGGAAGATTTTTGAAAGGTTTTCTTCCAGATTTCACTTATGAAGTATTTGTTAAAGATTCTTATAATCACTTGCTCTACATTATTATTATTATTAAATAAAAATGTAAATGGCTGTTACTGTTTAAAGAGAAAAATATATTCAGGTTTGATATTGCCATGATAACATCATGTTACCAGGTCAAAAATCACTTGTATGTTAACATGAATGGTGTCATACAAAACCACATCTCGTACTGCAAAAAACAAGACCCCATATAAATATGTTGACTGAAAATTATAAACCTAGTTCGGAGAAGAAAAAACAAAAATTGGAAGGAATAGGGTAAAAATTAAGTCATGATATCAGTTCGATGATAGCCTAAGGGCCGCTTTACACACACCAACTTCTGTGACCAACATCTGAACAGATCTCTGGTTGCAGTGAAATCATGGACACATTGTTCCATTTTGTGGCTGTGTACAAATGTAACAATGTGTCCATGATTTCACTGCAACCAGTAAGTTGGTCAGAAGTTGGACAGATAAGTTGGTGTGTGTAAAGTGGTCATTAGTTATGTGGTGATTCTGATAACAATATATATGTGAATTAACATTGATGAGAACAACAATTTAATGTCCTCCCTCTTCTGTAGGATCGGGTGATCATTAACCGGATAGACAATATTTGCCATTCGGTACTGAAAGGGAAATGGCCATCCTCTAGCCAACAGTTTGAAGCACAGTGCATGGTACCATCAGTGTTAAATAGTAACGTGTGTCCAAGGAGCAGCTATGGCGCTGCAGAAGCACAAAATTCAACATATAGCAATGGCTCTCCTGGGTCACATGGGCAAAAGGTAAGACTAGTTACTTATAAATATTTATAGTAGGCATAAGCAAGTTGATGACAATAAACATGTGTGTTGAATGCCTATACCTAACTGGGACACATATGTGATAACCAAACCACAGGGCCCAACTTCTTCACCCCATCTGGAGAGGTAGCCACCACATACAGCGGTGAAATGAATAGATAAGTAGCCAGGTATGCACACAGTCACTGTCATGGAGTCTCTCCAGTTATTACCATGGATTGGGAAACAGTTGGGCACTGGAGATACATATAACACAAGAGGGCACAGCATACCAGGTGGCTATTCTGTACTATGAAATACACATTCAATCAGTGCACACAAATAATGTATTTTTCATACCACACAGTGTGTGATAACATTGCTTTTTTTTTATCTCAAACATTGGTCAACACTGAACTTGTTACGGACTTAAAAATGTCTTAATCTGTAGTATCTTGGTGTGCTGAACACGATTATGACCATGAAACATTTTTATTGTCTCTCATTTTGAATATACTAGTGCATCTCAGTAAATTAAAATATCATCAAAAAGTTTATTACAGTAATTCAATACATAAAGTGAAACACATATATAGAGTCATTACAAAGAGAGTGATCTATTTCAAATGTTTATTTCTGTTAATGTTGATGATTATGGCTTACAGCCAACTAAAACCCACTCCCACCTCTCAGCACTGAAGACAGCGCCAAGTGATGAACATGAAGAGCAGGGTATAGTCAGTTTCTTAAATAGCTGGAACACATAGTTATTCCCCCACCACCGGCTTTGTGCAGTTGCTGGTGAGATTGTGCACCTACTGAAGAACAGAGGAGCAGGGTCACGGTGGTGACAAGTGTATCAGCACTGGACCCGGGCTGAATTTACTGCCACGAAAATGACATGACAGCAGTAAAAGAAAGTCCCAGTGCCCACTATAACAATGTGAGCCTGGCCCTGCCACCGTGTTACAAACAAGGAAGTACACGGTCCAGCTCAACTGCAGCAGTGAATGAAGACATAGGGCTGGAGCATCACAGAACAGCTAGCACACAGTCTCCTTGTCCTGCCTATTCATTACATTACTGCAGCACTTGAGCTAGATCGTCCATTCCCTGATTTCTAAAGCGGCAGCAGAGCCAAGCAGACCTCATTATAGAGAGCACAGGGGCTTCGTGACGCGCTGTGCTAATGTACATGTGCTTCTGCCGCTGTCATGTCATTTTCACGACAGTGATTTCATCTCGAGTCCATCGCCGGTACCCTGCTTCTCAGAATGTTATCATATACACCAGGTTAAAGGATCATATATACCCGGTTGGGGGCCATATATACAGGGATGGTGGCCATATAAACCAGGATAGGGGCCATATTCTAAGATGGATGATCATATATACTTGGATGGGGGACATATATATCTGGATCGGGGATCATATACTAGAATGTTTCATATATAGCAGGATGGGAATCATATACCAGGATGGGGAACATAGGCAAGGATGGTGAAAATATATATCAGGAAGGGGCCCTGGATGAGGGACATTAGTATAGAATTTGGAGACATTACCCCGATAATAGTGTCAGCAGCAGATTTCCCCCCCATAACAGTTTGTCATGACCACATTTTTTGCTTCAAATCTTTTTCTATATTTCTCTTTTAAAACCTGGGTGTGTCTTATGGTCCAATGCGTCTTCTAGTCCAAAAGTTACAGTAAATCAGGTATCGCTTTAACCATACTGACCCAAAAAACATAGTTTTTTCATGTTTACCACAATATGAACTGTGTAAAAAAAAGTCTTTAAAAAGCAAAAAGTGAATTGCTGGTTTTTGTTCATTCTGCATCTGAAAAATCTGAATAAAAAGTGCTAAAAAAAAAGTATGTTCCCCAAAATGGTACCAAAAATATCTCCCAACTTGTTGCACAAAAAAATAAGCCCCCAAAAAGCTCGGTTTGCCAAAAATAAAGTTAAGGCTCTCAGAATATGATGACAAAAAAAACGTTTATTTTTAATTTAAAAAATGCATTTTTACTGTGTTATAGAAATAAAACACAAAGAAAGAGATATAAATCTGGTATCACTGTAATCGTATCAACCCAAAGAATAAATCCATCCTATCAGTAATACTGCACAGTGAACCGCTTACAAATAAAAAAATATTCTTGTACTGCTTTGATTGTTCATTCTAGCTCCCAAATATTGGAATAAGGCTTGGATCGTATTGATACTATGGTCTATGAAGAGCACTTCTGTTGGGTTTCCATGTAAATCCCAAAAAATGGGTTCAGACAAAACCCTGACTAAATCACTCACAATAGTAAGGCCAATTGAGACACTTTGGCCTTTGACTGGTCTCTATTTTTGCAATGTCCCATCATTTTACGCATCTTTTTAGTGCACAAGTGTAGTTATCCTCCCTCTTCTGTAGGATCGGGTGATCATTATCCGGAGAGAAAATATTCGCCATTCGCTACTGAAGGGGAAATGGCCATCCTCTAGCCAACAGTTTAAAGCACAGTGCATGGTACCTAATGGTAGCTGATGAGGACAAGGGTGAGCCGACCTGCTCTTTTCCTGGGCTGTCAGCATGTAGTGATCCAGATTTTCACTGTAGTGGCATCATCAACCCCACATAGAGTAACATCGATCCATCAAGATATTGCAACAATGGAACAAAGATACCAGGGAAAATAGTCCACTACCATGCTGGCTGACTACTGCTGCTGGACACTCCCTAGAGGTGCTCCTGAAACGCTGAACAAGAGACAGGCAAAGAAATCTAAGACATGGTATTCACAATAGGCCTATTACTATTGGCATGCATTTTAAACAATAATTGCAGATTACAAAAAAATCTAGAGCCAGTTTTGTAGTTTGACTCTCATATTTGTGTTGAGCACACAAAAATTGATAAGAAATTACTAATTTTATTCAGCAACATGACTTTTGTGAAAATGTATTGACAAGTTTAATCTGTATTGAAAATCAAAAATACCTATTTGTGTTTGCGTTAAAGGAAACCTTCACAACACCGACATTTTCAAATGATGAACGAAAGCATAGAAGGCCATTTGAGTTTGACAGTGAAAGGGCAGATGCCAAGCCCCGAGGTATGCAGCATCTCAGTACTCCACTTGGCAGAACCAGTGCAGCATTGAATGGATGGAGAGAGACCGCCATGGAGCTTTGTAGAGAGCAAGCTGCAGGAGGCAGCTCTACCTACTCCATCAATAGCAGCACACCCAAGATGGCTGCCATGACTGGCTTGCAGGGTTCTTTGGGGATGGACTTATCCGGAATCTTGCAGGCTGGACTCATCCATCCTGTGACAGGACAAATTGTTAATGGCAGTTTGAGGAGGGATGAGACTTCTCTCAGAAGGAGGCGAGGAAGAAGAAAAAATGTGGAGGGAATGGATCTGGTTTTTCTCAAAGACAGAGGAATGCATGCGGGAATTGTGGTAAGATTATGCTTCAGCAATAAGTGCATGATGTGAAATTACCTGTAATTCAAGTGGGACAATTTTTGCCAACTGAATGGCAGCTTTCTTCTTATGCTCAGTGTACACACAAAACTGCCAATCAGTGGTGTTGTCAGGTTATACAGAGCTCCTCATTCACAGAACTGGTAGGATTACAGCAGAAAAAACTGTCATTTTATCAAAACTGCAGCAAAGCAACCCAATAAGTGATACATCACAGGAATCAGGATCTCTGCCCCTAAATTATGCTGCTGTCAGATGGGGTACCAAAAACCTGGAAACATATTCTCTCTAAAGTTATTAATGTGCATCCTATTAGGAGTCACATTTGTTCTATCCTATAACTGCCCTTTTTCCATACAGGGGCTACGTGAAGAACCAACTCACCTGAGCTCATCTCATACTGAAGGCTCTGGCACTTCTTTGCATTCTGCTACAGCCACTAAACCGCAAGCTGAGAAGGTGATTCCTAACAAAAGCCTCCTGGAGTGGCTGCGGCAGCAGTCAGACTGCACAATAGACATCCCAACATACGCAGGTGTAAGTAGATACCATCTATCATCATGGGCATTTGGGGTTTCATGTAACTTTTATCTTGCACTGAAATTCAAGCAATAGCTATAAAATCTGCTATACAAGTTTTTGAAAGAAAACAAACATGCAAACATAAAACAGGTAAACTGGGTCCTGAGAAAATTCCTTTAACCTCTTAAGGGCATGGCCTAGCTTTTGTCTCCTCAGCCACATGAAAGATTTCCCACTAATCTGGAAGAAGCCCATACAGTCCAGGCTCAACCATATTGATATCGATCACTGAAATTTTCTGCTACTGCTTAAAGGGAACCAACCACCCCCAATGACCCCCCCGGACTATTAATATCGGTCCCTACACACAGCACATACATGTGCTGCAATGATTTTTGCTAAAAAAAATGGTTTTTAAAACTTAAGATAATGCTTTTGAAAGTTTAAAAACGAAGGGACGGGTGGGCGTTACTTATCTGTGTCAAAAGCCGGGTTGCAGCTGCCACTCATCCCCCGTGTCCCGCAGCAGCAGTAACGGCCAGCCCTTTTCAGCGTCACAGCCCTGTGCACGGGCTCGCATACCCGTGCACACGTCATCATACTACAGCCGGGTAGCGAGCGCGCGCTCTGACTTCCTGCGCTCGGCTGTGGAAGTCAGAGCGCGCGCTCCCAACCCGGCTGTAGATGATGACGTGTGCACGGGCATGCGAGCCCGTGCACAGGGCTGTGACGCTGAAAAGGGCTGGCCGTTACTGCTGCTGCGGGACACGGGGGATGAGTGGCAGCTGCAACCCGGCTTTTGACACAGATAAGTAACGCCCACCCGTCCCTTCGTTTTAAACTTTCAAAAGCATTATCTAAGTTTTAAAAACCAGTTTTTTTAGCAAAAATCATTGCAGCACATGTATGTGCTGTGTGTAGGGACCGATATTAATAGTCGCGGGGGGTCATTGGGGGTGGTTGGTTCCCTTTAAGGACCTGATGTGATTTCATGACCATGTGACTAATGGGCGGAACTAAGCCCAAAGGGTCTTTGATTAGAGGCCTGCTTAGCTCCACCCTTTACTGTCACATGGTCATTAAATTACTCCAGGTCCTTAAGCAGCAGTAGAAACTTTCAAAGATTGATGTCAATATGTATTTTTTTAATCAGATAATTTTTATTAATAAATCAAATAACCAAACATACATAAAATGTATATATTTTGTTTTTTGAAAGCACAAACCTCTTACCTTTCCCCAGCCCCCTACCCCCATAGACACCAAGCAAATTTACTAATCCCTAGTAACCGTAAGTCGTTTATCTCAGCAAGTTAACATTGATTCACATAAACGCATGCCCACCCGTATTTCCTTTTCCATTACCGGCTGTATCAGACCCTATTGTGTGCCATATTCCAACTACGGAGACCATATTTGTTCATACAAGCTCAATTTTCCACGTTTGTGATATGTACCCCTTTCTAAAAAAGAGATATAGTTTGCCTGAATTAAGAATTCTCTCCTGGACGGGGGTTCCTCTCTAATCCAGTATATGGTGCTATCTGGTGCTAAGTTTCCTCGCTATGTACAGCAATTTAGCAATAGCTATCTTTGTACTGCTGTCCTCATAAAGTTCATCTACATACCCCAAGAGGCACACCAGTGGCTTTCTTGGAAGTACACATTTATATGCCCCTTCAAGTCTGGAAATTATCATTAACCAATATGTCGACAATCGTGGGCATGACCACATCATGTGGAATTGTTCACATCTTCCATCTTGCATGTAGGACATTCCGAAGTGGGTCTCAAATTCACCCTGAATAAAAATTCTGGTGACCGGTGGACTTTATAAAGTAGGTATAACTGCGATAGTCTGCCTCGTTCACTAAAGGTACCTTTACACGCCGCTACAACAGGATGGATACAACCCGCTACTTCACGTGCACGAGCACGCCCAAACGGTTACAAACAGGAAACGCACCACCTTTACACGCCGCCACAAGGTGCGCTACCCTACGTTACATCTACAGCTAGATACATCGCCGGGTGTCTCAAGTAGCCATCTGTAGCTTACCTTACCTCATTTACACACCGCTACAACCAGCTAATATGGGAGGACCTGGTGCAGCAGGGACAGCACATAGGCGTGCCACAATTGTGGAGTACGAGACGTCCGTACGCTGATAGGACAAAGCAAGAACATCATGATTGGGCAGGCATCGCAGGAGGCTGATTAATACATGACGCTCGAGCAATTGTGTAGTGTGACTGGTCAGCTCCTTAAATATGCTGCCCTGTGCAGCGACAACCAATCACAACGCAGGAGCTTCCTCCAATGATCGCTGAAGGGGGCGCGGTAACCCGGAGCCTGTGTCACGCCCCAGCTACATAGCATGGTGTAGAAACAACCCTTCTGTTCCTTCTTTACACGCCGATACAGCTCGCTGCAATCGGCTTTGTAGCCACCTGTTTCAGAGCAGTGCTCGGAAACAGATGTATCTGTTGCCGGTTGCCTCCTACAGTCTTCACACGCCGCTACTACTGGCTATATTGACGACGCAAGCTACAATCGTAGCCTGTAGCGGGTTGTATCCATCCTGTTGTAGCGGCGTGTAAAGGTACCTTAAGGGATAGACTCAGTACCCAATCCAGAAAAGACTTCCAGGTATCGTCATCCATGGCTCCCACCTCCATTTCCCACCTTGTTGTTGCCCTTGTCAGGTATTGCAGTAGGTATGTATGTCCCTGTAACACGTGCGTCCACATCCACACACATAGTCTACCACAATATCATGTTGAATGGAAATCACCTCAGTTTTATTTTGAGCCCGAAAGGCGTGTGCCATTTGTGAATATTGATATTTCCCCGTGTCCCGGAGACTGAATTCCTCCCTCAGTTGTGAAAATGGCTTCAACTCCTGTCGATCTAGTATTTGGTAAACATACCAAATACCTTTGGCTCACCACTCTGTCAAACATCCCATTGCCTGTATTTCTGGCAGATTAAGATTATACCATAGCGGAGAGTATCTTGTCAGCTGTGTCACTCCTTTTGCACGCTTCAGTTTCCCCCACAATTTGTGTAGCAAGAGCATGGTAGGGTATGATCTCCCAACTAGTCCCATTGAGCCATCTTCCAGACTCTGCACCAGTGGACTTTTCTCCGTCATATTTTCTAAAATTCTAACTTTCTAATATTCTAACCCTAATATGCTGGCTCTGTGCCGCAAGATAGTAGAGGTAAGGGTTTGGCAATGCCAGTCCCCCTTCATCTTTGGGCCGCTGCAACAGCTCCAACCGAAGTCGGGCCTGTTTTTTTCCCCCATATTAAGCTTCTAAACAGGGAATTGATCTGCTTAAAATTCCCCTGTGGAATCCAGATGGGCTTACTGTGCAGTATATATAGCAATTTGGGCATCAGAATAATTTTTATTAAATTTATTCGGCCTACCACTGATAGATGTAATTTATTCTAAGCTCCTACCTTCGCCTTAAGAAGCCCCAAAATGGGGTTCAAGTTCACGTTGAGGTATTCCACAATTGGAGTTGATATCCAGATGCCCAAATATTTGAATTTGTCTGCCATTCTAAGTCGTCCTGCCCCCCCCCCCCCCCGTCTCCATGTCGGCCGACATCTCCGCATCTAAGGCAAATAAGGTGGATTTATTCCAGTTGATTTGTAATGCAGACAGGCATCCAAAGCATTCAATAAGGGATTCCGTAGGATTTTCTAAAAAATATCAGGATGTCGTACACATAGAGAACAACCTTCTCTTCAAGCTGCCCACACCTAAATCCCATCGCTTCCTTTGCATGCCTTATTTTGGCAGCTAACTGCTCCACTGCCAATGCGAACAGAAGAGGGGACAGTGGACATCCCTGTCTTCTTCCCCTACAAAGTTTTATGGTTTGAGATAGTACTCCATTCACCCTGACTCTTGCTAACTGTCGGGTGTACAGCAACGGCACCCACGAGAGAAATTGCGGACCAAATCCCATTTTCTCCATTACTGCCCACAAGTACCCCCATTCCATGTTGTCAAATGCCTTATGGGCATCCAAGGACGCAATCACCCTCTGGCTGGCATTGTCAGCCGGCAGTTGCATATTCATGTATAATCTCCGTAAATTTACTGCAGTTGGCCTACTAGGCATAAAGCCCGATTGGTCCAAGTGTATTCATTTTTACAACGCCAGTCAGCCGGTTCAACAGCACTTTACCCAAGAGCTTTACATCAGTTGTCAGCAATGAAGTGGGTCTGTACGATTCTGGGAGCCTCAGAACTTTATCTTCTTTTGGTAGCACTATGATGACCGCCTCTCTCATGTATGCGGGCAGCAAAACCCCCTCCCTCGACCTCTCCAGAATGTCTCTAAGTTTTGGTACAAACACGTCTTCCATATGTTTGTATATTTTAATCGGGAGTCCATCTGCCCCCGGAGCCTTGTCATTGGCCATAGATGCCAGAACAACACCTATCTCCTCGTACATTAGTGGACCCTCCAAACTGTCTCTATCCATATCTGACAGTTTAGGTAGTTTTATACCCTCCAAATATGTTATAATAGCATTAGTGTCAGCCTCTGCCCTAGAGGAACACAACTCCCTATAAAAGTCCATAAAGACGGATCCTATTTCCACGTCTCGTACTAGGTTTGCAAGAACTAATCTCTCTGAAGTCCCCTCAGGTACGCCTTCATAGTGTCCCATATTGCCTGCGGTTCTGCACTACCCTTATTTAGTTCGAAGTATTCCACAATTTCTCTAGTCAGTTTTCCCATGTCTATAGTGTGTAGCCATGTTGGGTATACCCTCCAACCCCCACTCCTCTCAACCCATGGCTCCACCGATTGAATGTGAACACGTATAGGCTTATGGTCCGATATTGTATTACTCAGCAGGATATATTTTCTCCCTTACAGGGGATTTTACCCTCTCTATCGGGAAAATAGGTTTGAACAATTTTTTACAGCCAAAGTGTTAAGAGGTTAAAACTCAACATTTAATCATAACGTACTTAAAAAGACTAGATTGTCTACACAAATACACACGTGCTCAAGTGTCATATCACAAATTAAAAAAACCCCTCTGTTTGTTCTAGGAGTTTGTAGATAGGTTATGGTATTTAAACAACAAGGATTATATTACCCCCGGTTCCAATCCACCTCAACCTAGTATACGTCAGCCTACAGATGTTTCAAGGTTGTTTCACATATATCTCCTTGATTAGGCTGGCATATGTACCCCTGTATATGGGAAGTAAAAAGCCCCCCCCCCTTTATAAAGGAAGGATCTCACCGGCTTTCTTCCCTCAAGTCAGGGAGTTCTCTGAGTCTCTCTTCTCCAGGAGGTCATTCTGCTAGTGACTGCCTGGTACTGGACTCACAGTGACTTTCTTATATTACCACCATACTCCACTCCCGACGCGTTTCGGATCTAATGTCCTCATCAGGGAAAATGTGGCTTGGTTCTCTGCGGGGTCCTATTCATAGGTCCCCCTTTATGATGGTATATGTCCCTGTAAATGGGACATCAGATGTTAGTCTCATTGTATATGGCGCAAGGTGCATAACACCGATAGCTACATGCATAGTCACAGCCCCCCGGGTGCTATTGCCCCCTGGGTACTTACCCAGCATAGTCCAGTTAGCTGTATGTTGGAGCACACCGCCGGTGCCGCTCTGCCGCTCTTTATGACCGTGTTTTTTCCGGTCACATGGTGTGCTCCGCCCCCGGAAGTGACGTTCGCGTCATCCCGCGACGTCACATCCGGTCCGGCGATCGTGTGGAACGCACTCATGCGTTCCACGCCTCCCTCCTAGCTCCCTTTCAGTGGTGGGAGTAAACTAGGGCTGATTCGTTACTCTTGGGATACCCCCTTTCCTTCAGACGTTCCTTCAGATCATCTGCTTGTATTTGGAACTTCTCTTCTGATGAGCAGTTCCTCCTCATCCTGATCATCTGACTTTTTGGTATCCCTTTCTTGTGACTGTTAGGATGTCCACTCTCCCACCTCAGTAAAGAGTTAGTGGCAGTCTGCTTCCTATAAGTACTCGTTTGTATCTTTCCCATACTGTCCCTTTCAATTAGGACATCTAGGAAGGGGAGTCTTTCCCTGTGAGTCTCGAAAGTAAACCTGAGGCCAAGATTGTTCTTATTCAGGCATTCTACTAACCCCTTGAAGCTGGCCTCTGATCCCCTCCAAATGACAAAGACATCGTCAATGAATCTTGTCCATAAAATCATCCTTTAATTGTGCTCCTTAATATCATGACAGATTCGATCTAGTGAGAGAAATCTAAAGATATGCCATAATGATGTAACATTGTTCTAATATGCAAAGAGGTGTTTCAACTGATTTGAAGCCACCATTTGTGGACTGTTTTGGATAAATGGGAGATATCTATATTCTCAAAGAATCTCCAAAAATGCGGAAGGCAGTATCTCCAACCGAGTATCTGCCCCCTATAATGACCTCACTCCAAGGGGGAGTAACGAATCAGCCCTAGTTTACTCCCACCACTGAAAGGGAGCATAGGAGGGAGGCGTGGAACGCATGAGTGCGTTCCACACGATCGCCGGACCGGATGTGACGTCGCGGGATGACGCGAACGTCACTTCCGGGGCGGAGCACACCATGTGACCGGAAAAACACGGTCATAAAGAGCGGCAGAGCGGCCGCGGCGGTGTGCTCCAACATACAGCTAACTGGACTATGCTGGGTAAGTACCCAGGGGGCAATAGCACCCGGGGGGCTGTGACTATGCATGTAGCTATCGGTGCTATGCACCTTGCGCCATATACAATGAGACTAACATCTGATGTCCCATTTACAGGGACATATACCATCATAAAGGGGGACCTATGAATAGGACCCCGCAGAGAACCAAGCCACATTTCCCCTGATGAGGACATTAGATCCGAAACGCGTCGGGAGTGGAGTATGGTGGTAATATAAGAAAGTCACTGTGAGTCCAGTACCAGGCAGTCACTAGCAGAATGACCTCCTGGAGAAGAGAGACTCAGAGAACTCCCTGACTTGAGGGAAGAAAGCCGGTGAGATCCTTCCTTTATAAAGGGGGGGGCTTTTTATTTCCCATATACAGGGGTACATATGCCAGCCTAATCAAGGAGATATATGTGAAACAACCTTGAAACATCTGTAGGCTGACGTATACTAGGTTGAGGTGGATTGGAACCGGGGGTAATATAATCCTTGTTGTTTAAATACCATAACCTATCTACAAACTCCTAGAACAAACAGAGGGGTTTTTTAAATTTGTGATATGACACTTGAGCACGTGTGTATTTGTGTAGACAATCTAGTCTTTTTAAGTACGTTATGATTAAATGTTGAGTTTTAACCTCTTAACACTTTGGCTGTAAAAAATTATGGTCCGATATTGCCCTTGGTAGGTATTCCACTTTCACCATCAATGCATCTAGTTGATAATTTCCCAGCGCCATATCTATGCGGGATAGGGTATTATGAGTGGGCAAGTAACCAGAGAAACACCAGACCCCACATTCCTCACCCTCCACATATCCCTCAATCTTATCTCCTGAATATAAGTACCAAAGGGTGTTATATGGCTATGAGTTCTGTCTGGATTGTTTTTATGTTTATCCCAATAGTCATCTTGTATATCATTAAACTCTCTGATCAGTAAACTAGGAATATTCCCCAGATGTCCCTCCACTCCATTGCCTCCTTGATCTTTTTACTTGAATATGGCAGTGGTATGTGCATGGCTACAATGGCCAGCAACAAGCCATAGAGCCTAGACACCAAAATTATATATTGCCTCTCTGTGTCCAAATATATCTCCACATATTCAAACTTTGTGGTCATGGGGATCAGTATGGACACCCCTCTCGAATACGTGGAAAACGTAGCATGATAGGATTCCTGCACACACCGCCTCCGTAGAACCGTCTTTTACCAGATGTGTCTCCATTAGACATATTACTGCCGTTTTTTGGTCCATTATATATTGTAAAATAGCTGTCCTCTTAGTCACATCCGATAACCCTTGGATATTCCAGCCGAGCACTCTAATAGGGCCTCCCCTGGTTTCTGGCATGTATAGTTAGACACAATGCATCCTCATTTACTTGCTGTCCGTCCCCCCTCCATCCCCTTGTCTTGTCCCACCCTCCTTCCCTCCCTTCCCTCTCAACTGTCCCCCCCCCCCCCCCCCAATAAATTTGCAACTCTCCCTGAGAGTGGGTCTCTAATGCCTAGTGCCTAGTGACTTCCGCATCCCACTCCCAAAATACTCTATCCTCCTCCCGCCATAATGTAAACATTTTAAAACTCTGTAACCTCATCATTACCAATTAAACAATGACAGAGATATATGAATCACATCCCCCCATCACAGCCCCTCCATTATTAAGAGCATGTGGTCTAGCAACCCCTTCTCTGCATCTTCTTCACCCTCTCTCCCCATCTTCCCAGCGTAGAATCATCCTCTTTTCAACCTAAAACAAAAATCAGGAAAATTTATAGGGTACGGGGAAAAAACTATATGAAGTCATTGCTGCAATTAACTTGCACACATCGTCCCCTTCAAACCAAACAGTACGGGAACAATGCACGATCCTGCCATCCAATAGAGGTATCCTCTCCTCAACACTCTTTAGCACTGAGTTTCTTGGCATTGGTGTCCAGCCACTGAGTGGCCTCTTCCGGCGTTATAAAAAACTGAACTTTGTCGGGAGCAACCACTGTTGGCTTTACGGGGAATAACATGGAGTACTGCACCCTCATTTCTCGCATGCGTCTCTTGACTCCTGTGAACCGCATTCTTTGTTTCTGCACTGTGGGAGAATAATCTGGGTATATGGCAATCTGCTGACCGTCAATAGTCAGGTCTTCTGCATTCCTCGCCTTCCTCAGGATAATGTCCCGGTCTCTATAATTAAGTATCCTGGCCAGCATTGTGTGGGGTTCAGACCCTGGTGGTCCCTGCTGCATCAGTACTCTGAGCCCGTTCAACTGCAAATACTTTTGTCAGAAAATGTTTTTCCAATCTTCCTCTTTAACCAGGATTCAATGAAAGCAGTGTGGTCCCTCCCCTGCGGTTTCTCAGGGATACCCACTATATGGAGATTATTTGTACTTGAACGATTTTCCAGGTCGTCATCTTTTGCAGTTACTTCAGCCAGTTGTTGGATGTACTTTTTCTCAGCTTTCTGTAGCTTTGTAATCTGATCCTCTGCTGTTCCAACCCTCACCTCCACAGCAGTCACACATTTATCAGTTTTTTGCAGGGTCACATTGATGTTAGTTATTTCCCCCTGTAACTTTTGAACTTGTTCAGCCACTATAGTAAGAGTCATTTTGCAAGAGGATACTAGAGAAAAAACAGGGTGGGTTCCTCAGTGGGCTCTGGCTCCTTTTGCTCTCCTGCGGCCCCCTCCACTCCTGGGTCTGCCATCTCCTGAGTCTCTGTATCCCCCTCTGACTGTGAATCCTCTTCCTCCTCTCTCAGGTCCAAGTCTGCCTCTCCTCCTGCACCAACCTTAGTAGCTTCTGATTTTCTGGCAAACAGCTCCAGCTTTGCAGCTGCCGCCATCCTCCTGTATGCTGCATTGTCCTGCTCCACTGCCTCTTACCGCGGCGCCATCTTGGGAGCCTCCTCCCGCATCTTGCCGTCTCTGGCAGGTCATCACTGCACCCCGGGGTCTCAAGGTGCTGGCCGCTGACTCCAGAAGTTATCAGTCAGACCGGTCAAGAAGGGGCCTCAGATAGCGGGACGTGCGGAGGAACAGTAAGTCGGTCGGCGGGAGAGCTCCTCGCTGTGTCCTCTCACATTGTCCGCTAGGCCACGCCCCGATGTCAATATATATTACACTGTAGGGGTGTTACTAAGTTTAAAAAACTGCATGACAGAAGTGGTTTGATGTGAATGATTCCAGCTAAAGTATCCACCCCATGATTGTTGAGGTACATAATGCAAAAGCTAAGCATCTTTTAATTAGTGATGCATGATCTGAATAACATTGGGGAGGTTTAAAACAAAAGGACACGACAGGTTCCCTTTAAAGCAACATAATACTTTGCAGGGCAGAAATTGGTTAATGTATAAAATCACCCAAAGTAACTTCCATTGTCTTGCAGAGTTTCTCAGATAAACCCAAACCGAGGCGCCAGCGATGCAAGGATCCTGGTAAGGTAGACATCGGCATCCTCACTGGTGAAGATAGGATCTCGGTTACGAACAAAGACTCAGGACGAAGGGTACGATAACTTCTATGGATTTTGCAGTGCAATTATGTGAGATTAGAAGCTGATTAATATTTCATGTATTCTAAAGGCTGATGCACAATGCTGTATTATGGTTAGTTTTGTAGAAAGCTGTACTATGTTATATGGAGCATCTTCTGTATTTCTGTATGCCTACATCAGGAGAAAAAAAACAAAAGAAAAACATTTCTTGTTTATGCGCCTTAATTACTTTGCAAATTGTCACTTCAGTGGGGCTGCTAACCCTATATATACTGTAGATATAAAAACTTACAGTGGTTTTCCATGGAGGCGGCCCTTGTGCTGCAGCCTGCGTCTCTGTACTGCCCATGTCCTCGTGCCAGTCATGAAATTCTCGCTATGCGTGTCCCTGTGCTCGTGACACAAGGAGCAGAGAGAGGTATTGCTTATCACCGCCCCGGGTAGCTGTCCCACCTCCTGCTCTGATGTCAGAGCCTTTCCCCGCCCTCCTCCTGTTATGCTATGGAGGAGGGCGGGGAGAGCCTTTCCCCACCATTCTCCATATTATGCTATGGAGGAGGACAGGGAAAGGGTCTGACGTCAGAGCAGGAGGCGGGACAGCCACCCGGAGCGGTGATAAGCAATACCTCGCTCTACTTGCGTCACCAGCCCAGGGACGCACAGAGCGAGGATTTCATGACTGGCACGAGGACATGGGCGGTACAGAGGCGTAGGCTGCAGCACAAGGGCCGCCTCCATGGAAAATAATTGTGTGTTTTTATATGCCTATATATCGGGGTAGCAGCCCCACAGAGCCATGGGGGACCCCTTGCCTGAATGCAGCAGACATGCTGCATTCAGTGCTGGGCTTAGATTCACATCCATGGGGGGGTGATAGGTCTTCTTTAAATGGAGCTGGTATAGCAGTAGCTCAACCTAAAGTTGTCACTTTGTGCAAAGAATTTCTGGAATTCTGGTGGACCCCATTAAAGTCGGTAATTTGGCTGTAGATGTTTTATTACAGTTGGAAATTGTAGAGCTAGGGTGTGCAGAGCATTAAAGGGGTTATACGAGACTGTAGTTTTGTTCGTTTTTTTCTCTTATGGGGCTAGAAAGTTAGAGTCAGGGAGATACTATTTACCTGTTCTGTCCTGCAACTTTTTTTCTCAGCTTAGAGTGGTCACAGGCAGCTCCTTCTTTTGATATAACCTCGATAGAGCAGTACCTTTTTTTTCCCGCTCTGCTTTTTCTATGGAGTGTCACTGCTGATGTCATACTGATTAACAGCCGGCTTCCTGATGCAGATACGAGGAAAGGAAGGGATAGGAGTTTGTCGTACGCTGCCTCTCCAAAAGTGCAACGGATCCAAGATATTATCCCAGTATCCTTTATTTTGTGTGCATTTTAAAGAAGGCTTCCTGATGCCAGGGAGTTAGCTATCAATCAGTATGAGGTTGGGAATGACGCTGCATTTACAGAGCAGACCAGAATAGAGAGAATGCTTTGTCATGAGGTCAGTGCCAGGTGGAGTATTACTGCCTGGGCTGGGGGAGATTATTGCAGAGCAGAACAGTTAGGTATAGCAACTAACTACTGGTAAGTTCTTAACCCCACAGGAAAAGAAAAGACCTGGATAAGGCCTCTAATTGTTTCTGTCATTGATGGTACCCCATAACCATTAAAGAGGACCTGTCACCCCCCTCCCCCCATGGATGTGAATCTAAGCCCAGCACTGAATGCAGCATGTCTGCTGCATTCAGGTAAGGGGTCCCCCATGGCTCTGTGGGGCTGCTACCCCGATATATAGGCTCATAAAAACTTAGTAATTTTCCATGGAGGCGGCCCCTGTGCTGCAGCCTGCACCTCTGTACCGCCCATGTCCTCGTGCCAGTCATGAAATCCTTGCTCTGCGCGTCCCTGTGCTGGTGACACAAGGAGCAGAGCGAAGTATTGCTTATCACTGCCCCAGGTGGCTGTCCCGCCTCCTGCTCTGACGTCAGAGCCTTTCCCCGCCCTCCTCAATGTTATGCTATGGAGGAGGGCGGGGAGAGTCTTTCCCTGCCCTCCTGCATGTTATGCTATGGAGGAGGGCGGGGAAAGCCTCTGACTTCAGAGCAGGAGGCGGGACGCAAGGAGCAGAGTGAGGTATTGGTTATCACCGTTCCAGGTGGCTGTCCCGCCTCCTGCTCTGACGTCAGAGCCTTTCCCCGCCCTCCTCCATAGCATAACATGGAGGGCGGGGAAAGGCTCTCCCCACCCTCCTCCATAGCATAACATGGAGGGCGGGGAAAGGCTCTCCCCACCCTCCTCCATAGCTTAACATGGAGGGCGGGGAAACGCTCTGATGTCAGAGCAGGAGGCGGGACAGCCACCTGGGGCAGTGATAAGCAATACCTCGCTCTGCTCCTTGCGTCACGAGCACAGGGATGCACATAGCGAGGATTTCATGACTGGCACGAGGACATGGGCGGTACAGAGGCGCAGGCTGCAGCACAAGAGCCGCCTCCATGGAAAATCACTACGTTTTTATAAGCCTATATATCGGGTTAGCAGCCCCACAAAGCCATGGGGGACCCCTTGCCTGAATGCTGCATTCAGTGCTGGGCTTAGATTCACATAAATGGGGGGGGGGGTGACAGGTCTTCTTTAATGATTCATATCGTCAACAAAGTGAGTAAAACGTACTTGATTTTTTTTTATCTGTTTTCTGCCCACAGGGATTTCTTCCTGAAACAAAGTTCGGCAGGGTATTGTCAGATGCCATTGTATGTGACACTGGGCCCAGGAGGAGAGGAAGAAGACCACGTAGTGATCTGATAAAGACCCCAGGCGTGGTTGGATCTGATACCTCATCATCTGGCATAAACCCACTTTTTATGAACGGCTTAATCGCTGGAATGGATATAGTGGGATTGCAAAACATGAGAAATATGCAGGGTATTCCACTGACAGGGCTGGTGGGGTTTCCCACTGGATTCACAACACTGTCTGCCAATGAGGACGTAAAAAGCACGTTAAGTATGTTACCCATGATGCTGCCGGGTATGGCTGCCATGCCACAGATGTTTGGCGTAGGAGGGATCATCAACCCTCCCATCTCATCCTCTGTGTCATCATCTTTAGGAAGCACAATAAAAGGTGGTCCATTCGTGCAGAGAAAACCACCGAGGATAATGACACCAGCCAAGTTAGTACTCAAGATTCAGAAAAAACTCTGGGCGCCACTTTCAAAGAGCAGACGGACCCTGCAGTGACTGCAAGCAGCCCGGTAGCTTTTAACCCATTTCTTATCCCAGGCATGTCCCCAAGTCTGCTGTACCCTTCCATGTTTCTGTCGCCAGGCATTGGCATGGCAATACCAGGGGTGCAGTCCAGCCGTTCTTCAGAGGAAGGTGGTCATGATCCACAGAAGAGGAAGAGAAAGAAAGTAAAGGGGGACGCTCAGACTTCAGAACCAGAGTCTGCACCCTTTACTGAATCCCCAGACCAGGAGCAGCCGTCTCCCTGTGGTCAGAACTATGTAGATACAAGTGAAACGCAGGCATCTGAGAAGGACGAGGACAATACTGGTTTGAGAGAAACTACAGACAATGCTAATTAGAACTTCACCCCTCGAAATTGTGATTTGTGAGTTCTTTCTCTCATAAATATTTCTTACACTATGGAGTGTCCATCAGTAAAATTCTACCTAAACTGCTCCCCTTTATCTTCGTGGTATGTCTATAACACCTTGACTCTTATGGTAGACAGAACCACAAATTGTGGATGTTGTAGGCAAGCAGAAAAATGTATTTAAGTTTTTAGTTATTTTAAAAACTTTACTTCCATTCCATAGATTATTTTTATGAAACCAATTTATCTGTTTTTTCCCTTAACACAGATCAGGCTCTTGACTTGATTTAAAGGCACAGTGTAGCACAAAGCCTTAAAGCAGCAATCCCTTCATCCAAAGACAGGCTTTTTTGGCTAAAGCAATATAACTGGTGCTGTCTGCAATCAACCATGATGGAAAGTTAATTCTACAGTATAGCATTCTGTTTGCGTGTATGTGTTTACTGGCTGCGCAGTAGGTTCTGTGATCATAAAAAGGGTGATTCAAAAAGATCTACATAAACCACAAAGCTGGAAAGCAAGGCATCACAAACCCCATGTGCCATCAGTTTATGGTATTTGGGGTATGACCCCAACCCATCCTAGTGGACCTGAGATTGAAGGCTGTTTTGCAGGCCCTTCATTGTCTTTCTCTGCACGGTCATGGATCTGTGCAAGTGATGTTGTCACCACCGTGCAGGAGAAGCAGTGCTGAATCTGTGCTGCAAACCATTAATTCTTAAGATCAATATGCCATCACTCAGATTGGAAAACCACTTTAAGGTTCACTTTTATCATTTGGACACTTAGGGTACCTTTACACGTCACAACATTGCATGCAATTTCACTTGCAACTTACTGGTTGCAGTGAAATCATGGACACATTGTTCTATTTTGTTGCCGTGTACAAATGGAACAATGTGTCTATGATTTCACTGCAACCAGTAAGTTGCAAGTGAAATTGCATGCAATGTTGCGACGTGTAATGGTACCCTTAGTTATGCAATTTAGTCAGTCAGAATTAATATCTAATAAATCAAAGGGCATTTGTTCAGTTCAATATATTTTTTTTTATTTATTTACAAATATAGTCTTTGGTAGCTCATTGCCAGTCAGGTTAAGCTTCGTAAATGATCATTCTCATAGGTGGTTTTCGTGATTGGTTAGTTACCAAGTGATTGTTTATTTCTGATCTTTGGTCCTTGTAGAATTCATCATTATTTGTGGCACAGTTTAGAAATGTCACATTTGAGTTTACATTTAATATGGTCATTGCCGACTGATGAGAGCGATCACTAGACAAAAATGACACTTGGCCATAAGGAAACTTTTCCCTGCTGGTTATAAGGATGTAATTGTCTATCAGATGCTCAAAAAATATTCTACAAACCATATAAATGGACTTTTAAAATAATTAATGCCCTTTTTATGCATCTAAGCAATAAGTAAACAGTGTTTTCTCCCCTCACCTTACAAAACTTTGTTTTTTGCTTGAAGAGTAAGTAGCAGCACAGGAAAACAGATTATACCCTCAAACTCTTTTATATCCAACCTATTCACATTTTAATTTACTCCTTTTTTTTCTCTCTCTCTCTCTCTCTCAAAATAAATGTTGTCTCTCTTAGGCCGCGTTTACACAGGGCGTTTTTGCTGCATCTTTGGGCTCATCTTTTGCCTTGGTTTTATGCTAATCTAAACCTGCATTTTTGTTTCCCAGCAAAACCTATGTGATTCTGGGATAAACTGTCTACACATATTGGTTTTATTTTATTGCAGAAAGTGTCAACACCCCAGGTTTTGCTGTGTTTGTGAAAAAAAAAAGAGCATGTCAATTGTTTTCTGCGTTTTTGCCGTGTTCTATGGCAAAAAAACAGCAAACAAAAATGCACCTACCAAGAAATCAGGAGATACTAGAAATCCCTGAGGTTTTGCTGTGTTTTTCAAAAACCAAAAAACAATGTGTCTGGACATAGCCTTAGGCTGGGATCACACTGGGCGAGAGATATGTGAGATACTCACAGGTATTTTGCATGCTTCACCCGGCACAGCTACCAGCTCTCTGGAGAGGAGCATGCTGCTCCATAGAAATACATGAAGCAGACACCGCTGCTCTACGGAGAACCAGCGGCCGTGTCGGATGAAGCGTGCTGGTATCTTGCGTGCCTCTCACACAGTGTGACTCCTGCCTTATTCTTATCCTGGCTCCTTTTTTGTGGGACTTGGGTGACTAAAAGTAATCCCAACAGATTTAATATTGAAAATTTGCTCCTTAATGTCACTTTCACTGATATGCCCAAATACCGAATATATATACATTAAGCCGAAATTGCTTTGTAAATTGTATCTGCCAAACGATCGCCCTCATTATTCTAATCATTTGTAGTATACTTGCTTAGTTGCGGGAGAGGCACTTCTATATTAGAGGTGGCAGAGGATTTCTACATCTGCTGGAGAGACCAATTGCTTAATCCTTGTTATACATAATATATATTTTTGCCTTACTGGACCTCTCAAGGATTAGAAGAAAGGGACAGTTTTTTCCCCCAAAAAATGGTGACAGATTTGTCCATTGGCTTTTTTGTTGTTGCAATTTATTCCTTATTCACATCAGTGGGGCTGAGCTGCATTACAAAACATAGCGTATGGACAAGGATAAATGGCACATCTTTTTCTTTAATTCTGGACTATTCATATCAATTTAAAGCACCCTTACACACTAGGCACTTTCTACTAATCCCAATGTATCCCCCAATTTCTGTTTGTTCTTTAGCTTAGTTAAAGGGATCCAAAAGTCACCTTACTTGTAACATAAAGGCATGGCCTTCTGTATACCAAGTTTAAACAAATAGAAAAATTATATATAGAGCGTGAGAGAAATGTATTTGATTATAGGGTAGATAATCACTGTAGTATAGAAGACAGCATTATAAATGGATGCATCAAAACAATCTTATAAGAGAGGCTGCTGCTTAAAGGGAACTTGATGGCAGCCCCATGCTGCCTGAACCATCAGAGATCATCTCTGCTACTGCAGTTGTATGTATTCTGCTCTGAAACACTATGGAGTTTCAGAGAAAGCATTATTTTAAAAGCCAGTTGAGGACCATGTATCACATATGACTAGTCCAAGAGGCAGATCCCCAGCAGTATCTCCCTGCCCCACTCACCTTGATTGTCATGTCTATTTCAGGGTTGCACAGACGGACAATATTTTTACAGGCATGTTGGAAAACTATCTTCAGTCATTAAGATTTTTAGTGATCCATGTCTCCAAACCATAATTCTGATGTGTAGACATCAGCTTGATTAACTGGAAAATGTTGATAATTACAATAAAAATAATCTGTATAAATTTTGTCAGCCTCAAAAAAAAATCAGACACGTAAATTTTTTTTACGGGCAGGACAAAAACTGACCAGTTTTTATGGACTAATTTAACAAAGGACTGACCAGCAACACCATTATATGTGAACAGGTGCCAACTGCAAAAAATATGTTTTGTAGTCAGTTTTTATGGACTGTCCTGGAATTTCTGGAAGGTTGTAAAACTTGATTTCTTTATACACACATAGGCTAGACTAGTCAGACTATGGCAACATGCAGGGACAGGCCACCTTAACTCATGGTCCTTGGCTAGCCTTCAGAATTGTATTATACACAGCATTTTAGAGTAAAACATACCTGGTTGTAATAATGTAACCTGTCATGCAAGGTTCCCTTTAAAGAAAATATACCCATCAGGAGCTGAACTAATCTGGCACAGCTCTGCTGCCCACTAAAACATATTGTACTCTAAATCGGTGGTAGAAAAATCCAAAAGCAACATTTTTATCGCTACTTGTTCTATGTGATCCTATGGGGATGACGTATCAAAAGGTTTTTCTTAATTGTTATTTTGTTTCTAATCTATTTAAGCCAAAATCTATACTGAAATGAAGCAAGGAAAAAAAGTGCTAAGTTTTTATATTTTTTAATATTTCATAGTTTTCCCATATTTTATTATACCTACTGGTCTCATAGTGTAGATGAAAA
This sequence comes from Allobates femoralis, assembly GCA_033576535.1. NCBI lineage: Eukaryota > Metazoa > Chordata > Amphibia > Anura > Aromobatidae > Allobates > Allobates femoralis. The sequence goes on from JARQOC010000006.1 coordinate 332,596,789, forward strand.
TATATAGATATATATAAATTTAATGAATTAGGGAAAAAATAAAAAAAATCATATTCTCTCTTTTTCTAAAGAGAAGAAAATAGATTGATTTGTCCAATCCATAATTGATGACAGATATATTAAGCACTGTCGTATATTTTTTTAATCTTACGGTTGACGAGTACAGTAATTGATCTATTTAATCCATTTGTTACCTTTTGTACAGTTGTTTTAAGTCTTTTGTTTTATATATATATATATGTATACAGTTTTTCATTTCCCTGTTTCTGTCAAGATTGGGTTAAGGTCCTCATGCACACTCAATTACAATTGTTAAAAATGAACAATTTCAACCAAAACATTTGTTCATCACATAACAACTTAAGAAGAATCATTTTAGCCGACTGATCACTGATAATACTCACTTGAAATGAAGTCGGGTGATTTTTCTATTCTTTTGAGGGGATACTGAAGAATGAAAAAACTATGTGCCAGGACAAAGGTAAGTGTAACATAAATAAGATTATGCTTTTTTTAAATACAAATACCGTATATACTCGTGTATAAGCCGACCCGTGTATAAGCCGACCCCCCTACTTTTGCCCCCAAAACCTGGGAAAACCTATTGACTCGTGTATAAGCCGAGGGTGGACCCCAGCACAGGTATACAGGCCTCCCCATTGGTAGTAAACAGCAGTCTCCTCAGTGGTAGTATACAGCAGTCTCCTCAGTGGTAGTATACAGCAGACTCCCCAGTGGTAGTATACAGCAGTCTCCCCAGTGGTAGTATACAGCAGTCTTCCCCTGTGGTAGTATACAGCAGTCTCCCCTGTGGTAGTATACAGCAGTCTCTCCCTGTGGTAGTATACAGCAGTCTTCCCCTGTGGTAGTATACAGCAGTCTCCCCCTGTGGTAGTATACAGCAGTCTCCCCCTGTGGTAGTATACAGCAGTCCCCCCCCTGTGGTATATACAGGCCCCTGTAGTAGTATACAGCAGCCCTCCCCCCTGTGGTATATACAGGCCCCCTGTGGTAGTATACAGCAGCCCTCCCCCTGTGGTATATACAGGCCCCCTGTGGTAGTATACAGCAGCCCTCCCCCCTGTGGTATGTACAGGCCCCCTGTGGTAGTATACAGCAGCCCTCCCCCCTGTGGTATATACAGGCCCCCTGTGGTAGTATACAGCAGCCCTCCCCCCTGTTCTATATACAGGCCCCCCTGTGGTATAATACAGCAGCCTCCCCCCCGTGCTATATACAGGCCCCCCGTTGCTGCCGCCGCACACCTGTAAAAGAAGAGCTTCATACTTACCCTCCTGTGACCGCGCGCGCATTCCCCACTCTCTTTCCTGCTTCTACCCGGCGTCCATCCACGTGACCGCGCGCCGGTAATGACGTCATTACCAACGCACGGTCACGTGGATGGACGCCGGGTAGAAGCAGGAAGGAGAGCGGGGGATGCGCGCGCGGTCACAGGAGGGTAAGTATGAAAGCTCTTCTTTTACAGGTGTGCGGCGGCAGCAACGGGGGGCCTGTATATAGCACGCGGGGGCTGCTGTATTATACCACAGGGGGGCCTGTATATAGAACAGGGGGGCGGGCTGCTGTATACTGACTCGTGTATAAGCCGAGGGGGGCACTTTTCAGCACAATTTTTGTGCTGAAAAACTCGGCTTATACACGAGTATATACGGTAATTAAAAATAACATATACACAATCCCAGAAAAACAGACAAGGACTAAAAGGATAGTGGGTGAACAACCATAGGAACCCCAGTAACGTAAAGTACAAGTATCGCAAATAGATATAATGAAGGTATGAATCATGATTCAAACTCCTATAAAATGACAAATATATAAGGCATGTTCTATGCACAAAGAGTAGATATAGCTCTAATTATGACCCATGAATGAGTAAAGTTGTAATAACCAAAAATCAGGAGTAATACCGAGTTACCCACCAAACACGCAACACATGTTTCACAAATGCTTTGATGCATTATCTAACACGTGTCAAGTGTTTGGTGGGTAACTTGGTATTACTCCTGATTTTTGGTTATTACAAATTTACTCATCCATGGGTCATAATTAGAGCTATATTTATTACTTCTGCATAGAAATGTACTTTATATATTTGTAATTTATATGAGTGTGAATACTTACCTTCACCATATCTATATGTGATGGTTGTACTTTACAGTACTGGGGTTCCCATGGTCATTCACTCACCATTTCTTTTAGTCGTTGCCTATTATGCGTGAATTGTTTTCATATGATATTAATAATTATTTGTATTTAATTAAAGCTAAAACCTTTTTTTGTGTTTTATGTTGTGCTTAACTTGTGTCATGGCACATATTTTTTGCTGTTTTGGTATCCCTATTTACAGTGCCTCCCTGGGACACTTAAATTTCCCAGGATTGCAAGCCTTGGTAGTAATTTTTTTTGTCCAAAAAATTGGACGACAGATCTTTAGTTCAAGGATACATATGCTAATATAAGAATATTTACAGAAAAATTGTTTTTATCACCCAATGTAATTGAACATCTTTAGCCAGGTTGACTGACTTTAATAGGCAGTATAGACTAAACTGTCTATAGCTACATTGGTATTACCATTGCTCAGCAGGCAACGTACGTGACCTAATATGTATGGGGGTTTTGGCTAATGTGATTACATAGTTAGTACTGAATTTGGAAAATAAGTGATTAGAAGTGAGTGATTTTTCTCATGGAAGAAAAAAGGTCTGAGTTTTATCAGTGTTTTGGATCATATTTTCATCAGTGTTTGGTCAGTGTGTGGTTTTTACCATCAGTGTTTCATCAATGCTTTTCTTGTATGAAAAAAAAAATATATATATATATGTGTATACATAATAGCGAATAATGAAGCTTACCATACACGTTAAGTGTTCTGATGCTTTATCCCGCCACCAGCTATCTCTCTGACTCAACTATATACACATGAAAATTCAGCTTAACCAGTTGAGTGTTCATGTAAAGGTAGCGATACACGAAGCAATATTGCTTGCAATTTCACTGGCAATTTGCTGGTTGCAGTGAAATCATGGACATAAACAATAATAGAGAAAAGTGCACTCACCCTGTTTTTCTTTGAAGGTGATTTTCTTTATTCCATATACATGGAGTGGATTACAGGAGGTTAGGGAGGGAGGGGGGTGCGGTGGAGGATGACAGGCGCACCGTTTCGCCTTGCTCAGGCTTCTACGGGTTGGACGACCCGTAGAAGCCTGAGCAAGGCGAAACGGTGCGCCTGTCGTCCTCCACCGCACCCCCTCCCTCCCTAACCTCCTGTAACCCACTCCATGAATATGGAATAAAGAAAATCAACTTTAAAGAAAAACAGGGTGAGTGCCGTCTTCTCTCATCGTTTATGATGAATAACTTGCTGTAATTAAGACTTGTGCAACACCCTAGAGCAGAAGCTGGGGAAGAGCTAAATAAAGCGCCACTAGTGCCCTGGATTCTCATAAATAGAAATGATGGACACATTGTTCTATTTTGTTGCCGTGTACAAATGGAACAATGTGTCCATGATTTCACATGAGTCAGCAAATTGCCAGTGAAATTGCAAGCAATATTGCTTCGTGTAATGGTACCCTTAAGGAATAAGCAACCACCGAAATAAACAAGTGTAGTCAGCTCACCACCCTGGAAATCCTCTGACTGGAGCTTGGGACTACTTGTACAGAGAAGAGCTAAGCAAAAGCCAGTTCAGAGCATGCAGAGAAAGGATCCAGCATAGAAAAAAATTAAGTTACAGGAAGGTTAATTTAAAACTTTAATGTTACGTTGAAAATTTACCTTCCTGGGACTTGTTCTTCTATGCTGGATCATTTCTCTACATGCTTTAAAAAACGTATGGTAGAAATATCATAATAAAATATGCAACCCAAAACACTCCTGGCATGTTACCTAGATTACAAAGATTAGCTGGATTCTAATTGCTGTCAGTGAGGCTCATTGTCCTCGTCATGACTCCGAACCACTAGTGCATAGTGGCAGAAGTGTTATGTGTACACTGTCTGTAATTATATAATTTTTTTTACATACAAATATGAGTTAGAGGGGTTTGGATATAATTATTTTGGCATATCTTTAAAATTTAAGAATCAAAATGTGCCCCAAATACAGCACTAGAAAAAATTAGAGACCACTGCAAAAATTTTAGTTTCTCTGATTTTTCTCTTTATAGGTATATAATAATGCAAAGAAAACAAGTTCATATTCATTTAGAAACAACAAAACTCATGTTTTAACTTCATAAATCAATATCTGGTAGAATAACCATGATTTTTAATCGCAGCTGTCATGTGTCTTGGCATGCTTTCCACCAGTCTTTCACACTGCTTTTGGGTGACCTTTTGCTACTCCTGGCACAAAAATGTAAGCAGGTCTTCATTGTTTGATGTCTTGTGAATGTCTCAAGCAGGGCTGTGGAGTCGGTAAATCAAACCACCGACTCCAACTCCGACTCCTGAATTTCCCTGGCTCCGACTCAAACTCCCGACTCTTTTGACTCCGACTCCTTCATTCATGGCTCGTTTTTAAGTGATAAAATTATTGTAGGTCAATGGTAACATTAGGCTTTAATCATTATAATGATATAATAATCAAGATATTTAGATAGAACATAATAATAAATCATAAAAATAATATTCAGCACATTCTGCATTGAACTACTGAACCCAATTTATTATATATTTTAGGAGTCGGAGTCTAAATATTTTCTACCGACTCCGACTCCAACAAAATGGGCAGCGACTCCGACTCCGAGTCCACAACCCTGGTCTCAAGTCATGTAAAGCTTGAAAAAAAAGCCTTTCATCAATGAGAAACAAAGGAAAGGCAGGCTGAAGTTTGCCAAAGACCATAGATTGGACCATAGAGGACTGGAGTAAGGTTATCTTCTATGAGGAGTCTAATTTTCAGGTTTGCCCAACACCTGGTCGTCTAATGGTTAGATGGAGACCTGGAGAGGCATACAAGCCACAGTGTCCTGCACCCACTGTGCAATTTTGATGGAGGATCACTGATGATCCGGTGATGCTTCAGCAAGGCTGGAATTGGGCAGGTTAATCTTTGCGAAGGATGTATGAATCAAGCCGCATACAAGGTTATCCTTGAAAAACACTTGCTTCCTTCTGCTCAGGCAATGTACCCCAACTCTGAGGACTGTTTTTTCCAGCAGAACAATGCCCCATGCCACACAGCTAGGTCAATCAATATGTGGATGAAGGAGCATCACATCAAGACCCTGTCATGGCCAGCCCAATCTCCAGACCTGAACCCCATTGAAAACATCTGTAATGTAATCAAGTGGAACATGGATAGTCACAAGCCATCAAACAAAGAAGAACTGGTTAACTTTTTGTGCCAGGAGTGGCATAAGGTAACCAAAAGCAGTGTGAAAGACTGTTGGAAAGCATGCCAAGACACATGAAAGCTGTGATTAAAAATCATGGTTATTCCACCAAATATTGATTTCTGAACTCTTCCTGAGTTAAATCATGAGTATTGTTGTTTGTATATGAATAAGAACTTGTTTTATTTACATTATGTAAGATCTGAAAGCACTATTTATTTTTTTATTATTTTGACAATTTCTCATTTGTTGCAAATAAATACAAAATTTTTAGCTCTGAATTTCGGAGCCATGTTGTCATTAGTTTATAGAATAAAACAACAATGTACATTTTACCCAAAAATATACCTATAAAGAGAAAAATCAGAAAAACTGAAAATTTTGCAGTGGTCTCTGAAGTTTTTCTGGAGCTGTATGTGTATTCAATTATTATTTGCACATTGTGTTCTATTATCCTATTTTTTGTAGGGCCAGTGCACATTCCATAGTATGGCATCAATTAGTACAGAACTGTAATAGGGCAATAGAAGTGCATGATTCCTCCACTGGACTTCTATATTAGTTTGATATCATACAGACGATGGTATAGCTCTTGCCCTGTTTCCCCTAAAATAAGACTGGGGGAGTGGAATATTGCATGGGAATATTGGGGGCTGCAAGCGGATGATGGGGATATTTGGGGCTGCATGGGAATATTGGGGCTTAGCAGGGGATGATAGAAAAAATAAGATATCTCCTGAAAATAAGACATAGTGCATTTTTTGGAGCAAAAAGTAAGATAAGGTAGTGTCTTATTGTAGGGGAAACCGGGTAGTGCACTCTTGCACCCTTTATTTGATACAAAGGCACTACGACAGCTGCTATGCATCATACTACACCTAAAGTCTTTCACTTGAGGTCCTGCAAACACATTTCAATAACGTAATATTCCAGCTGAGATCTGTGTGTTCAGTTTTGGGTAAATCAGTAATGGTGCAGCTGTTGTCCTGCAGCAATCTTATATCTATGGCCAGTATTCGTTTTCCTGTTAATCTGGTATTTTACATCATTCTCGAGACTCCCCGTAACCTTGAACATTCTGCAAGTGGTTTATAAAGTGGTGCTACCACCATTTTTACTCTGCTCATTGCTCACAGATTTTTTTTTTGTAATACCATTGTATTAAGACCTGAAAACCAGCAGAATTCAAAAGGTGGCATCCAGGGCCTCAGGGTGGAATAGATTGCTGGCTGAGCTGAATCACTGGATTGGTTGATAATTATCAACAATATTATGATTGACATTATGTGAGATAGTTGGATACTATTTAGCTTTCTGAAGATATATTCATGATCAAAAGGTTTCCTGGACTGTGCACGTTACATTTTTTTGCTATCTTTTTTGGCAGAATTATTAGCACTTTAGTATGAATCTTTTTGTAAGTATTAAATACTTAGGATGACCTCTAGATTGATGTTTGCTTCAATCAGGTACAGTTATTACGGTATTGAGGGTGCTCAATGGGGATTCAGTAGAAATCCTCGCAATGATAGGTCACATTGTGAAAAATGAAGATTAAATGTGGAAGATAAATTGCTGTTGCGCTTAGTTGATGACTTCTAAATATTGCACCCAGCTTTTGCGAGTTTTATTTAAAAAGAAAAAAAAAATAAGAATTTAGTTAACCTAAAATAAGTTGTATGAAACTAGAAAAAGTCAACCTACAGAAACAACGCCACCCATGTCAATGACAATGTGTAGTATTTGCAGCTCGACTCCCGACAAAGGAATGAGACCAAACTGCAGTACTAGAGGTGGCCAATGTACAAGAGTGGCGGTTTTTCTGCAGCAAAGAACATAAACTTGGTTTTCAATTTTCTTCCAAATTAGAATAAAATGATATTTAGGGGGTTCCATACCAACTTACAGTAGTTAGTGGCAGCACTTGGTTTATCTTTCTGCAGGTTGATATAAGCTTTCTACTGATGTGGTTACATCTCTACTTTTGACACTACTGCTCTTACTTTATACAATCGGTCTCCTAGGATTGCAGAATTTCCATTACACATTGCAGCTAAGAACACGTCTTGATGTTTTTTTTGTTTCCTTTTGCGCAAACACAACCTGTATATTTATTGGGTGCGTAAACATATCATACCTGTAACTAATAAAACACTGAATGTTTCTTTGATAAGGGTATACACTCCTGAGTTTGTGCTTGCAATGTACAAATCAATACAGCATCAGTTTTCTGTACAAATGCCCATGTTACTGTACCCGCTGCATAGATGCTTTCTTCTTGTCGGGCAAGTAAAACACCGCCTAGTCTAGTACTGATGGGGAACTTGCGTATGTACTGCTTACCTAGAATGTTTACAGTAGTGGTCCATGGCGGGAGGGTGGGGGAAATACTTTCCGTGTATTCCCCTGAAGGGTTTGCAACTCATTGCATGTTAAAGTGTGTATATGTGTGTGTATATATGTATATTTATATACAGAATATTTAAGCTTTTTGATGACTTATATATAAATGTTTATATGTATTGATTCACTTATAAAATGGGTCTAATGATTAGATATGGGATGACTTTCATGTTTCATGTTATGCATCACAAACCAGAGAGACGGGATCAGTGAAGCCTTACTGTTTCTTATCTACACTGGATTAGAAAAATCTGGTCATCTTTTTTTTTTTTTTTTCCCCTAGAAGAGTACTATACCTGTGCTTTTACCGTAAATTGGAATAAGACGTAGAAATTTTCTTTCTCATCCTGGACGATTCCTTTTAGGACAAAGCAAAAACATTTTGGTTACTGATCAATAAATTCTGTTTGCTAATGTAGGCCATAGTCCTAAAAGCTCAACCAACCCCCAGATTGTTTTTAGGATGCCCCTCCATGACCACTTTAAGATTAATACAAATATGGAGCCATTAGCAAGTGAAAGTGTATGATGCTAGTTGGAGGTAGATGAAACTTGTATAGGTGAGATATCTTTGGCCATGTGCACTCGATTCGCAGACACTGTGCCCTAGACGCAGTGTCTCTTCTGCAGGAAGCTGATGATCTCCACAGGTGAATGCAGCTGCCCTGTGCCCACGGTCAGTGTACTTTCTGGGCACAACAGTTTTTCCCTGCTTTCACCTGCTGAGATCGTCTCGAACTCTATGCCGCTAAATTGACATGCTGTGGACAAGCGGCACAAATACCCACCCCACATGTTAGTTATCATGGCGGAGAAAAGAAACACAATGGGCATGTGATTTCTGTAAATTGTACTATACAATGCAGCATTATGGATGCAACGCAAACACACTGCATCCATAACACTGCAATACTGATCATAAGAACACAGCCTTAGGACCGTGGTGTAGGATTTGACTTCTTTGTATTCATGTCTCAAGTTGCTTCAGTACCAAGGTTAATATTTACACTTTGTCCTTATATAGTGGTTATTTTACAGCATTATTCACTTTCTCTCTATCCAGGACTCATTCTCTATGCGCACAATGTATAAATTCTGAATATATATATTTGTATACATTCATGCACACACATATACCATTAGGCAAAAAAACATGAACTGAAAATTGTATCAATTTCGGGGTATTTTTTTAGTGTGTACTATATGAAAATGACAACATAAATGAATTGCCTTGAATGTGAGGGAAGTGTTAAATACCTTGTTCTGTTATTCTCTGCCTCGTATCATTGGCTCTCATGGTTTTGTTATTTTTATGTTTGTTCTGTTAGTTTATTCTTTTGTAGTGTTACTAATTTATCGGAATGGTCCAGATGTGTCAACAACAACCGTAACATTTCATCCACTGAGTTATTTATTTGATTGTTTTCTTTTTTTTCTTTTTTTTGTCACTTGTCTTTTATACACTTGGAATAATTAATGATGTATATGATGAAATTGAACTTTGAAAGACTATGTTAACTGTGCAAGTAACTGATTTGTTTTCTTCATCCTGATGCTGACATCTGGTTTTTCCTACATAAAAATGCTGTTAATAATCTGAGTTCTGTGCTATTTTGTGAGATGTATGATATTGGGTGAATGAAAGAACCGGTCATTTTTAGAACATCCATGACATGACACTGACATCTATAGTGTTCTTCACACAGTGCAGTGTTTGCTCAGAAACAGTTATTCTGCTGATTTGAACATAGGTCCTCAGCCTTTAGCTCAGGAGGCACATGTGGCTCATGGGCCAGTGATGTGTGGCTCGTGGCTGTCTTCCAGCCTGGTACATTAGCACCAGGTCTAGCTACAGTTATGAAGCGCAGGTCTCTAGATGGTGACTTAGGTGAGCAAGGCTGGTTTCACATTGCGTTTTAGTTAAATCCGATGCTGTCCGATGAAAATCAGAGAGCATCAGATTCAAACTGATCCCTGCAATCAGATGCCAAATAGGCATCCGATTCCGACATTTTGCAGGATCAGTTTGGTCTCCTGTCACCTCACTCCCCCTCCTCTCTGCCTCCTGTCATCTTGTTGTCCACTGCTGTCCCCCTGTTTTGCCCTGGTGTCCCCTGCTGTCCCCTTGTTTTCCCCCTGCTGTCCCCGTTTTACCCATGCTGTCCCCCTGTTCCCCCCTCTCCTCTTCTCCCCGCTCCTCCTGTCATTCCAAAATAAAAAATCTTTATTCTCAGATGCCAGCACTCCCCCGGTGTGTCCATAGAGTTCCCGATCGGTTTTACAGGACCTGCGATGATGTCAGAAGCATCATCCGGACACATGAGAGGTTACTGCGGTAACCGCTCACGTGACCCAATCAGCTGATCGGGTTGTGACCTCATCCCAGGTCCTGTTACTTAGCGGGAAACTGATGGAGACACTGGGGGAGCGCTGGCAGGTGAAAATAAAGATTTTTTATTTTAAACACTTGATTTTAGTTATATTTCACTTCCGCAATGTATGTATATACATTGCGGAAGTGAAATTAGGCGGCACACAATAGTTTTAGTGTACTGAGCATGCTCAGTACATTAAAATCAGGTCCGAGGAGACATCAGATGTTTCCTCGGATCCTGCTCCATAGGGCCCCATGTTAAAGGCATCGGATCGGATTTGGCATAATTGCCATCCGATTTGCCTCCGATCCGATTCTCTCCGATTTTTTTCAGGAGCCAAAATAGCAGCAGTCTACGATTTTTGCTCTTGCAAAAAATCGGACAGAATCGGATCGGAGGCAAATCGGATGGCAATTATGCCAAATCCAATCCCCATTGGATAACATGGGGGCTGATTCGGATCCAATGCTGTCCGATTTTCATCGGACAGCATCGGATTTAGCTAAAACGCAATGTGAAACCAGCCTAACCCTCACAAAAGACCAGATTTGAATAAGGGTAGGAAACCCTGTATTTTGATAAGGGCAGGATCTGAATGTGGCTCTCAAGATCAGAAAGGCTGGCGACCTCTGTTATAATAAATACTTTTATTTGCCATAAAATAACAGTTCTAGGACATCTTTTCTTAGAAATCTCCATGGCTTTTCAGTGTTTGAGTAAATTGACAACTTGGCATGGAAAATCCCTTACTGAGTGGTGTATGCTCTTATGAAATTTAAGATAGCCCTAATTGAACCATGTGTAGATACAGCCATATGACAACTCCCAGTTTTTATGTAGTCATACATTTACAGAAGGATTGGCACAATGCAAAATTCAGAAAGATGCATCATATTGTTATGGTTTGTTTTGGTGATTCCCGTACTAACTAAAATAAAAATGTCATGCCTCCTCTTCCTAGTCTGAAAATGAATTAAAAAAGAAGGGATGCATTCTTTTTTTCCCTCTCTCCTGTAGTTCTGTTTCACTCACTGCAGGGTGTGTCAGAAGTCTAAACCTAGCTTGTGTTGACTTGTGCCAAATTTATGTTTTAGTCACTTCTTGCACCTTCTCTGGCAAGGAGGGAATCTGACTTTTAAAGGTGCCAAAAAAACGTCAAAATTGTGATAAAAATTCTGCCTTAATGCTGTATAGAATATTGAGAAATAAAGGTACTTGGCACGCAAATTGGCCAATTAATGTGAGCATATCAACCATGGCAAGGAGGCCTTTCTTTGATGGGAGCATAACTTAATGTCAGGAGAGGCATGACATTAGGTTAGGGCACCATCAAAGAAAGGTCACCTTGCCATGGTTGATTGGCTCACATAAATTGGCCAATTCATGTGATCCCAAGTACCTTAATTTCACTAAGTATATTCCATATAGCATTAAGGCAGTTTCAATTTCATACATTCTATGTTTGCACAAATCTTAGTGCTCACAGAGTGTTTCTGTATCATTTTGTGCATCATCATCACTATTGTCATTATAATCTGAATTCCACACATGCACTGTGAGAAGATTCAAACTCCTTATAGATGTTGTCCTTGGTGGTCTTTGATTCCATGACTGCAGTGCTGCAAAGTGAGAGTGCCAACCACTAAGGTCTGCTTCACATCATGATTTTCGGGACCCGGGGCTCTCCAGTGTGAACCGGACAGCCCGGATTAGATTTTACCCCTATTGTAGCCCTATGGGACCGGATGGCAGTGATTTGCAATCCGGTTTTGTGCTGTTCGGGAGGATCCTGCTCTTTTTTGTTTTTTTGCCCCAGACACAAAATCGGAGCTTGCAGCATTTTTGTGTTTGGGGCAAAGATTGGATCCTCCCAGATCTGGCACAATCCGGCGCCCCATAACATGGGAGTCTATGGGTGCCGGATTTGACAGAAAATTGTTCCGGTTCCCAGACACTGTGTGCTGAATGAGCGGCGGCTTTGAAATTCAAGCCGTGCTTGTTCAGCACATGGATAGCAAAGAGCTGCCACCTGAAATTTCAGCACCTGGAGAGTCCAGGGCTGAAATTTCAGCACTTGGGACAGCGGCAGCCGTCGCACTAATAATTCCAGCAGAAAGGCGGAGCCTAGCGGCATGTAAGGAAGAAGTGGCAGTGCAGAGCTCCCGCGCACCGTTGCTTTAAACCGCCGAAATAACCCCACAGCACGCCGGAATTCTACCCACAGAGCTGCCCTGGGACAGGGTGACGTGGAGGAACCCGGTACCGAAACTCTTAGACCCGCGCCATGCTGAAAAAAGGCAAGAGGAGAGTGACCGGCGAGGTGGGGGCCGGATCCCAAAATGGCGTCGCTGGCTCTGCGCGCGCTCATGGGGAGGCAGCTGCAGACAGTGCCTGCAGAAACCGGCAGGTAATTGAGAGACTGCGGCGCTTTGCAAGAGTGGAGGAGGCAGAGCAGAAAGCCTTCCAGGAGATTGAGAATCAACAGGAATCTGACCCTGGAGGTATGGTGCGGGAGGAAGATGAGAGGGGGGAGGAGGACAGCTCACCCATCGGAGAGCAGGAGAAGCAGCCTGCTGAGCCCAGCTGGGGAGAGATGGTGCAAAACAATAGGTGCTCCAGGCACTGCAGCTGCAAATGCCCACAGAGCCTACCATAAAAGATGTGATGCTTGCAGTTATACAGTGTGGGACAGCTATCTCTAGTGTGCTCACTTAACTGGGCCATATGCAGGAATCCATGTTAACTGTGAGACATGACCTGCGTACGGTTAAAGAAAGATCTGGTCAATTGGAGAAAAGGGTTGGAGTTTTGTAGTACACTGAGGCTACAACAGTGAAATACCATAAGGAGTTTAAGAAGGAACTTGGGGCTGTATGGACTAAAACCGATGACCTGGAAAACAGGTCTAGAAGGAATAACGTGCACATTATTGGCATACCAAAACGCTATGAAGGCAGCAATCCCACGGCTTTTGTTGAAAACCGGCTTAAGGAACAGGTTGGAGTGGATAACCTGACACATCTATATGCAGTTGAACGTGCTCACAGAGTTCCTGCTCGCCCTCCACCCCCGGGATACCCACCGAGACCTATGCTGGCCAAACCTCTACATTACCGGGACAGGGATAACATTCTGAGATTTTCAAGAGACCACCCTGCTCTCACGGTAGAGGGCTCCAGAGTTTCCTTTTACCCGGATTACTCGCCTGAGGTCCAGAGAATGAGGGCTAAATTTAAAGATATTAAAAAAACGTCTGAGGGCCCTGGGCGTCAAGTACTCGATGATTTTTCCCGCCAAACTGCGGGTTGAGGCATGGAAGAAGGTTCATTTTTTTCTAGACTCTGCTGCGGCTGTGGGTTGGCTGGATCGTAACGAACAGTTGCTCAACCGGTCCGAGCAGGATCATGGTGATGATTGATGGTGACATTGGCCACGTGGGGTTTTTTCAGTGTCGTGACAAATAGTTTGTTTCTTCTTCACCTGTGGACTTTACGCGTTTAAACCCTCTGCGTCATGATAAACTGCCGTGCATATGTTCGGATCTCTGGGCATCGTTGTTATGGTGCACGTGGAGTAAGGGATGGTAACTAGCTGATTGATTTACTGCTCCTTGCTGTGGGGAATTATACTGTCTTAAGCGGGTGGTGGCTAGGAACTGTTACGCCAAAGGACTGGTACAGAAGGGAATAACATCGCCTTTGTTTCAAGCACCCTTGGTATTACCTAGGGTTTTGTTGGGAATTTTTAGGGTTAACCAGGCTATATATTCTATGTGTGCATATTGATGTGTTCAGTGCCATGATGGGATGGATCTTGATACTGACTATATTGCAATTTATAAAGAGGCGAGATCAAAGTAATCTGTTGGAATGTTAGGGGATTAAAATCCCCGGTTAAGAGGCAAGCTATATTTTCTTTCATAACTGACCAGAGGCCCACTATTGTCTGTTTACAGGAAACGCACTTGACCTCTGAGACTGTTGCTTTATTAGATAAGAGATGGGTACAGTGTGGCTACCATGCCACATATTCTCAATACTCACGGGGGGTCAGTGTGCTGATATATTCGGGTGCTCCATTCACCTGTAATCGGGTAGTGGTAGACGAGGAGGGACGATTTGTTCTTTTGCATTGCCAACTCTATTCAGTGATGTTGATATTGGTTTCTGTCTATGTTCCCCCGCCATTTAGCAACAAGGTTATTTATAACATTTTTCAAATTTTGAGGAACTTTCCGGGGACTCCATATATACTAGTGGGGGACTTCAACAATGTCTTAGACTCTCACTGGGATAGAGCTAATCATGCGCCTTTAAGGCAGGAGGGCAATTGTACACCTTTTGGAATATTGTTGCGGGAGTTAGCCCTTACTGATTGTGGAGAAGTCGCAATCTGATATTTATCATTATTTGTGCCTTTCTTCTACTTATGTGTCCCTGTCTCGCATTGATTGGCCTGGGCGATGATTGGATACTGAGAAATGTTTTAGATGTTCAATATTTGCCAAAACGGTGTCGATCATTCGACCATGTACCATAATTCAGAGGCGCCCGCGTGATCGGAGTTCTACCGTACTCTGCAACTTAATCCATTTTGGTTGCAACTGGTAGACGGGGCTTGACACCCTCCTCCTTGAAATTCAAGAGCACCTTAGATTTAACTTGCACTCGACCTCTGACTTGGTTGTGTGGGAGACACTGAAGGCATATATGCGAGGCATGTTTCATCGAGAAATTTCGAAATTAATCCAAATCTAGAGCGGATTCCCAACCCGTGTTCCAGGAGTTGAAGGATGCGGAGGAGGCTCTTTCGAAGCAGTTCACTCCCACTGCGCAGAAGAGAGTGCAAGAGGCACAGAGAGGGGTGGCTAGACTGACTTTGGAAGCTGCGACACGTAAACGTATGTTCCAATCCATCCAATATTTTGAATGTGCGGAGAGTGTGGGGCACATGCTCTCGATCATTACGGCAGCACAGGGGGGACCTCGTTTATAGCAAGCCTCCGGGATACAGATGGGAGACTTGTCAGTGATACACCGGGTATTTTGAGGATTTGGGGTCTTTCTATACAGAGCTTTACTCCTCTTATGTTAGTCTCTCGGCGGAGGACATTAATAATTTTTTGGAACTCGCTAGGCTCCCACAACTGATGGACAGGGATAGATGTTTATTAGATGAACTGCTGGATTTAGGGGAGCTTGAGGAAGCTCTCAGTTCTATGACCAATGGTAAGGCACCGGGAGTAGATGGATTGCCGGTTGAGGTTTATAAAAAATTTCAATCTGTCCTGCTCCCAATGTTATTGGAAGTATATAATGGCATAACTGTGCTGCTGAAAAAAGATAAGGATCCGACACTCCCTGGGTCTTACAGGCCGATCTCCCTTCTGACAATTGATATTAAGCTTTTGGCAAAGGTTCTCGCCACGCGTCTTTCGAAGGTGGTGGAGTCCCTGGTTCACCCGGATCAGACGGGATTCATGCCCTGTAAGTCTACGGCCATCAATATTAGACGACTGTTCTTGAACATGCAGGCACGGGCGGATAATGCGGGGAGGAGGGTGGTTCTGTCTCTTGATGCTGCGAAGGCATTTGACAGTGTGGAATGGCAATACCTCTGGGCTACGCTTCGGTGTATGGGGTTTGGCCCAGGTTTCATTGGCTGGGTTAGACTTCTGTACACTGAACCGAGAGCACGAATAAGAGCGAATGGGCTTCTGTCTGACCCTTTTAGTCTCTACAGAGGAACGAGGCAGGACTGTCCTCTATCCCCATTGCTCTTTGCCATGGCGGTGGAGCCTTTGGCATCCAGAATACGTAATGATCCGGGAATTGAGGGGTTCAGGTATGGGGGACTGGAAGAGAAGGTTGCTCTTTATGCCGATTACCTACTTATGTTTCTCGCAGACCCTGACAATTCTATGCTAAACACAATGCGACTTCTTCACTCGTTTGGTGCTATTTCAGGGCTCGTTATCAATTGGGACAAATCTGCACTTCTCCTTTTAGATCCTGGTGGGAACCTCACGTCTGTGGTGCCAGTAACCAAAACTTTTAAGTACCTGGGTATTATGATATCAGATAAAGTGACGGATTTTGAGTGACTGAATCTCACACCATTACTGTCTAGGATTAAGTTGAAAGTAAAGGCTTGGGCGAAGCTACGTCTCTCTGTAGACGGGAGGTTAATTTTCTGCTCAAAATGGTGGTCATGCCGCAGCTCTTGTATGTCCTTCACAACTCTCCTATATGGCTCCCTCAGGGCCCTTTCACATCAGCGTTTTTCGTAATTCGCGGCAGATGCGGTGAAAAAACCGCATCTGCCGCGTTTGCCGCATAACCGTTCCACTTGCGGCGCGGTTGCGGTTTTTTCTATGCAAAGTATAGGCATACTTGCGGCAGGTGCGGCAAGTGCGGTTTTGCACTTGCGGCAGGTGCGGCCACGAAAAAAACCGCAGTAAGCCGCGGTTTTTTTCGCGGCCGCACCTGCCGCAAGTGCAAAACCGCACTTGCCGCACCTGCCGCAAGTACGCCTATACTTTGCATAGAAAAAACCGCAACCGCGCCGCAAGTGGAACGGTTATGCGGCAAACGCGGCAGATGCGGTTTTTTCACCGCATCTGCCGCGAATTACGAAAAACGCTGATGTGAAAGCACCCTCAGAATAGGTTCTACAAAATCAATGCTATATTTAGAGAACTTATCTGGTTGAAAAACAGTGCAAAAATTAAATTGGAGCATCTACAAAAATCTAAGGAGGAGGGGGTCTCGCATTGCCCAACCCGTGGCTTTATTTTCTTTCATCCCAGTGTCAGCATTTGGCGGGGGGTATGGAGGATTTCTCGGCTGAAGTAGTGGGGAGTGGAGGGATTCTGCAATTTTTAGCAGGTCGGGGATCGATAATATCTAATTTGGAGGCGGGAAGATTCCGACCCTTAGCAACTGGGTTCCCTACGGTCCAGCTCATGATTAAAGTATGGGATAAAATAAAGCCATTAGGAGGTATTGCTGGCCTCACGAAATATTCCCCCATTTGGGACAACTCTCATTTACCACAACTACAGAAACTCAAGGGATTTGCCCACTGGAGGCGTGTTTTGTTACACTTTTGTATAATTCTGTTATATTTGAAAATGTCAATAAAAAATATCTGATTAAAAAAAAATAATTCCGGCAGAAAACCGGATCAGAGGGCATATTTGCCCTCCGGTCCTGTTTTGTTTGGGGCTGTCAGGTTCTGCCCTGTTCTTCCTGCAAAACACCGGACAGAACCTGACGGCAGAAAATCGCAGTGTGAACCTAGCCTAAGGCTGGTTTCACACTGCAGTTTTCCCCGAATCAGGATTAATCAGGTTTTGTGTGCCAAAACCAGGAGTAAAACTTGCAGAGAAAAAGTATAATTGAAATATTGACACCTGTCCTGGGTTTTTGAGGCACTCCTGGTTTTGGCACACACAACCTGATGGACCCCGATCAGTGAAAAACTGCAGTGTGAAACCGGCCTAAAGCCCGGGTTACACGCTTCAATGTGTCAGCGAACCGACCAACGATCCGATTTGACCTACCTCGCTGAAACGACGTTCAATGATCGCTAGTGAGGTGTTACACGTACTGATATCATGAACGACGTGCAACAATTCCACGTCAAGCGACCGATACTTGCGGTCGTTTGGTTGCCTACGTCCTCCAGTTCTGAATAGGCGAAGTCGTTAATGACATCATTATCAAGGTGTCACACACAACGACGCTGCAGGTTGAACGAATGATGAACGACTGATTTATGGTCCGGTTCATAAACCTCCGATCAACGATCAGCCGACTTATCGTTGGTTGATTCTATGTGTCACACGCAATGACGTCATTGCTCTGCCCCAAAACCCGTGACGTACCAACGATATTGTTAAAGATATTTTAGCGTGTAACGGGCCCTTAAGCCTCCTTTCTGCCTTAAATGGATTGTTGTAGGTGAGAGAGTGCAGGGCCCTAAATCAGCTTTGCCTTTGTCTAGTACCTTTTTTTTTTTATTTGTTTATTTTTTTGACACCCGATTTACTATTTTATTTGCACTTTTTTTTAAGTCCTGTGCTTACCTGTTTTTTTGTTTTGTCATCTGCTTTGTGGGTGTAGCAATTGCAGATTTTACAGACTGATTTATCAATTGCAACTTTTTAAAGGTAACCTGTCCGCTAGTTTATGCACCTCAAGCAATCACTATCTGTCCTTGCAGCTTCCCTAGTACATTCCTGAGCATCCCTGTCTGAGCTAATACTGTCATGTAAAAGTTGACAATCATTTTAGAACTTACAATTTCTGATATTAATGAGGCAGTGTCTAGACACTCTGGTTGTTCGTACGGTATCCATCCCTGCATTCCTTCTGTAATTGTCACACCCTGGTGGGCATGATAACCTTATATACAAGTGCTGTTTTTTTCTTTGTACATTCTAAAATTTATGACACGCCAGATGTGTCTATTTCCAGTCCTGTGAAATCTGGGTAAGTAATTGGGTGTACTTGCCGGCTTCAGAATGTGCACATGCACACAGCGGGCATCATGGATTTCAACTAAGTATATTTTTTCTAAACACTCCATGTTTCAGAGAAAAATGCTCTAAAGGTTCAGTTGGCTCGGTACATGGAGAGGTAAGTTACAAGGGTTAGGAATCCCGTCCTGACACTTGATGCAATTTTACATCATGGTCATGAAGAGGCTCCTGCAAAATTGCAAATTTACATCAAGGCAATAGTGTGGGTACAGGTGCTATGCTCGCATTATCACCGCTGGGAACTCTCCATAATGCAGGGGTGGGCAACTCCAGGCCTCAAAGGCCGCACACAGTCCAGGTTAAGACTTCCTTAGAATTTGACAGTTGATAATTTACAATTATTGAAATTACCAACTGTCAAATTCTAAGGAAATTTTGAAAACCTGGACTGTGTGCGGCCCTCGAGGCCTGGGTTGCCCACCCCTGGCGTAATGTATAGCCAGCTTCAGCTGTCACAGCCATGGACAGGGCCCATATCGCTCCTGCTTATTTATAACCTTAAGGCTACGTTCACACGTAGCGTAATGACTGCGTATTCCTGCTTTTACTCAGCACTTTTGAGCGCTCGCGTAAAAGCAGTACAAAACAAAGCTGGATACGCCTTCCAGCAAAAGCTATGGCTTTTGCTGAAAGGTGTGCAGACGCCGCGTTTTGCTGTGTATTTTTGTGCGCGCGTTCATTGCAAAAGCGCGCGAAAAAAGAATTGACATGCCAATTGTTTGTGCTTTATTCAGTGCGCTTTCCCCATAGGCTACATGTTAACATGGCGTCGGGAAAAGTGCGGCATCGGCATGCAGTCGTGCTTTTTTAGCGCACAAAAAAAGCAGCACTACAAAATACGCTGCAAAATACACCACATGTGAACGTAGCCTAAATGCCGCAATCAACAGCAATTGCAGCATCTAGAAGGCTGGGAGAGGGAGTGCTCTCCCTTTCCCACCCAATCGGGACCCCTGTGACATGTTTATGGGGAAGGCCCGATAGTTGCCATGGAAACCCAAGGTCGTCCTAACAACCCTCCAGGTCAGTCAGCTATGGCAAGTCAGTCGACCATGCAGGAGCATGGTCTAGAAGTTGTCATGAGAACTGGCAGGTACAGTAGTGTTCAAAATAATAGCAGTCCAATATTACTAACTAGATTATTCACTGTTTTTGGTATAAATTATATTACCACATGTTAATTTACCAGTTGGCACAGTAGAATCTTAGAAAATCAACAGACTCAGCATTCATGATATGCATGTTTTTGAGTCTGTGTGTTTGAATAATTAGTTGAAAGGATATGTGTTCTAAATAATTGAAAAAAAAAGAGAAATAGAGAGGCACTTTTGGGTATTACCTGGTGGTCAGGGAGGATGAGGGGGAAGTAATTCACTGACCTGAATGTGTTGTGTACCCCTGCACAACCGCAGTGTAGAACTTCATTCAGTGTGTATTGCAACACACGCAAGTTCTCCGGCAATGCTGAATTCAGCGGGTGACTTAACATCACCACAGGTCCTCAAATTTAGTGGACGGTTCCTGTTTCCATTCAGCACCAGCCGCCGTGCCCTAAAGGAGGGATAGAAAGTCCAGTAAAAGAAATGATTGTGGTCTTGTTAGGCGCCGGATAACAGCAGGCAGGGAAGTGGGAGATATTAAACACTCTTTAATGTTTAAAATGACATCTCAACACATTGTGATGTTATTAAACACACTTCTGTAATGTTTAAAATATCTCCCACTTCCCTGCCCGCTGTTATCCGGCGCCTAACAAAACCACAATCATTTCTTTTACTGTGTTCTAAATAATAGCAGTGTGGAGTTCAATTAGTGAGGTCAATCATTCTGTGAAAAAACAGGTGTGAATCAGGTGGCCCTTATATAAGGGTGAAGCCAGCACATGCTGTACATTCATTTGTCCTTGAATGAGAAATATGAGTCGTTCAAGTCATTGTTTAGTAGTACAGCGTACTTTGATAAAAAAAAGTTGATTGGAGAGGGAAAAACGTCTTATAAAGAAGTGCAGACAATGATAGGCTATTCAGCTAAAATGATCTCCAATGCTTTAAAACGGAAAGCAAAACCAGAGACATGGCTGGAAGAAAATGGAAGACTACCATTCAAATCAGGGCCGGAACCCGGGCAAGTGTCGGGGCCGTAGACTGGCTTGGGGCCCCATGCCATCTAGTGCAGGACAGTGTCCCCTGCCCTTGCACTGCTTCCTCACCATGATGGCTGGGGGCCCCTAGGAGCTTTGTATTTGCCTCTGACTGGGCCCCCCATGAGCTGCCCCCCACCCTGCTTTCCCTCCTAATCTGTGTGGCAGACGCTGATCACAGTGCCCGACTACTGAGCCAGCAGCAGATCTCTATCTCCTGCGGGAAGTGCAGGACATGGAGATCTCATGCCGACTCAGTACAGTCGGGCACTGTGATCAGCGTCTGCCACACAGATTAGGAGGGAAAGCAGGGTGGGAGGCAGCTAATGGGGGGCCCTGTCAGGGGCCCACAGCCATCAGACAGCATGTCCACTCATCACCTGACAATCAGAGGGGGCACCAGTGCTCTGCAGACCATGTACGGTGCCCAGTGCTCTGCAGACCATGTAATGTGCCCAGTGCTCTGCAGACCATGTATAGTGCTCATTGCTTGGCTATTCTGCTGCAGTTGTGTGTATTTTCTGAGCAAGGGATGCAGATCATTGGGCCCCACCCTGCCAGCCCTGCTCTGTGCACTGACTGCTGCATTGTGCTGAGCACAGGTGTGGAACGGAGGACTCGCTGCTGCGGTGGGCTCTGGTGTCTGTGCTCTGCCATCCGGTGTGCTCTACTGTCTGTGCTCTGCCATCAGTGTGCTTTGCCATCGGTCTGCTCTGCTGTCTGCTTTGCTGTCTGGTGTGCTCTAACGGCCGGTGTGTTCTGCTGTCAGTGTTCTCTGTCCAACTACTCACATCTCGTGGACGTGGTGAGGGACTGGTGGTTGACAGGTCCAGTGCTCTAAGATTATTGATGATGATGATGATAACAATGACCATACTGAATAAACAATTTAGCTTAGGCTATGTGTCAACTAGGAAATAGTGGTGCAGATTTTTTGCCGTCAGAAATCACCTGCAGAAAAAAACGCAGCAGTGCGTTTTTTTGTTTTATTGTCTATTCCAGACTCTACCAAATTAATGTTTCTTGAGTGAGAGAGAGACCAGAATTGAAATAATAGGTTATGCATTGGGAAGTGCTGCATTTTGGTGGGAACATCCAGAGGAATAATTGACATGCTGAGTATTTTCTCGCACTGAAAAATGCAGCATTTCCATTGTGGGGAAACAAATGCAGCATTGGCACAGGTCTTCCTATTTCACATGGACATTTTTTTTATCCTACACTGTGCTGCACAATTCTGGCAAATCTGCAGTGAATATGCACCAAAAACATGGCAAAATAAGCACTATGTCTGCATTGTCAGCACATAGCCTCTCTTTGGGAGGCAGATACACAGCGCACAGGAACGAGGGGGGGGGGAGAGAGACACCGAGGGAATACAGTGGACAGGCGGGAGAGATAGCATACAGGGAGGAGACCAGCACATAGACGGAAGA
Source organism: Allobates femoralis (assembly GCA_033576535.1). Taxonomy (NCBI): domain Eukaryota; kingdom Metazoa; phylum Chordata; class Amphibia; order Anura; family Aromobatidae; genus Allobates; species Allobates femoralis. The sequence goes on from JARQOC010000006.1 coordinate 332,619,053, forward strand.
CAGCACACGGGGGAGACAGGCACAGAGTAGGGAGACAGAAGCAGGTGGGAGACAGCCACAGAGAGGGGAAACAGGCACAGAGATGGGAGACAGTGCAGAGGGGGAAGACACAGCACACAGAGGGGAGACAAGCACATTGAAGGTATGTAAATAAATATATGTATATTATATAAAATACAGTTTGCAGCCTTTTTATATTATATATATATATATATATATATATATATATACAAACCATTACATGTTAAAGAGGGGTCACAAAAACCTGGAACCGACCTTGATTCAAATGGATGGATGACTAGCCAGAATGGGAAAGGCTCAGCCAATTATCAGCTCCAGATTAATCAAAATCAGTCTCAAGATAGTTAGAAGATACCTGTGTAAAGCTATTCTATTAGCAAGACGACCCCACAAAGTCCCACTATTATAATAAAAAAAAAAAAAAGATGTACTGAAGCAGATGCAATTTGCCAAAGAACACATCAACTGGCCTAAAGAGACATGGAGAAATAAAATTGTTCTTTTTGGGTCATGATTTCCCTCATTGTCATGACAGCACCAACACAAAGAAAAGTTCTACCCATCCAGGACAGGAAACCACTGAAATAAAAAAGCGGTACATCTCCTCTGCATTAGTTAATTTGCTGATCTGGAGGTAGAAGACCTCTGAAAATCAAGCAGTTCTCTGGACCAGGTCCAGTTGCTGGAAGAGGTGGCTTACCTGGTAGTGTCTCCGGACTCGGGTCAAGATGGGTCTCCCCAGGGTTTATCCTTAGTGGTGGCAGACGAGGGGCCTGAAAGGTGACCTGGAGCGGTCATACCTTCGGTCCCTGCAGCACCTGTGACGGCGCGCATGCACGGCCCTGTGCCCTGTCGCGTTGTGCGCCCAGGTGAATCTGAAGTTGGAGCCACCAGACTATTTCCGGGAGCGGCGCTGTTAACCTGAAAGTGACGTTTGGGCGCATATGCACTGGCTACCAAGATGGGGGTGCCCAGAATCCCGACGATGGGTGGAACAGGGGTACCTCTCTAATTCCCAGAAGCTATTTAGAGTGGTTTGTTTTTGTGGTTGGTGTCTTGCACTCTTCCATGTGATGGCGAACAAGCAAGACCCTTTTTTACAGTTTCAAGAAAAGATCAGTGATACTGCCTCAGAGACCCACTAAACTGGGGGTGGACGTTGCTCTAGCAAGAGGTCTTGGAAACCAGATCAAGACCCCAGACAGCCTCTGAAGCCATTATAGACACATTCAGCAGGGTGGTGAGTACTATCATTGAATGTTGTCTCTGTTAACCAGGGTCCTTTATAACTTCCTTTTAGGGTCTCAGAAAAAAGATGGCTAAGAAGAAGCAATGAATGTGCAGTATGTAAGGAACCATTAACAGATAATTATCTGAGGGATATATGCCCTTTTTGTATATAGATATAACAGTCCAGGAAGAAGTTCCTAGTCTTGCGGCCAACTTGAGGGAACTGGTCAGGGAACAATTTAAGTCCCTTAGAAGTGGTGAATGTAAGAGGAAGCCTCAATATCCCTCTTCGGATTCAAATGAGGCTCCTGCTAAAGATCATAGGGTCCACTTCCTCGGACTCCTACTCATTGGATGAAAGTTCAGAAGGTAGACTGTTTCCATAGGAGCAAGACCAATCATTTGGTAAAGGCAGTGAGATCCAAAATGGGGTTAGTGGATTCTAAGGACCCAACGTCAGTAGAAGATCTGATGTGCGGGGGCCTTGCCCAAAAAGAGACGTACCTTCCAGTTAATGAAAGGATCCACCTGTTAATTAAGGAGCAGTTGCGCATCTTTTTCTGTTTACCGTAATTACATATTCACAAAAAAGGACACTTTCTTTTTCTTTTAAAAGAAAATATCCCTTTGATCAGCAAGTTGTGATAAATGCCCAAAGATAGATGTGGCGGTAGCCAAATCAGCAAAAAAGTCCACCCGGCTCTTCCAAGATCTGGGCAGTCTAAAGGACTAACTAGATAGAAAGACAGACAGCTATTTGAGAGGTTCATGGGACACAGCTGCTGGTGTTGTTAGATCATCTATTGCAGGTACATGCGTAACCCCGTCATTGATTTTTATGGTTATAGTAATTGGAAAGACAGATTAAGGATAATGTACCAAGGGGGGAGTTATTGCCCTCTTTACTCCTCGCCCAGGAAGCGACTGCTTTTTTAGCGAATGCCTTGGCTGACTCTTTAAAGCTTGTAGCTTGGGCAGCTGCTTTACCCAACTCAGCACGAAGGTCCCTTTGGTTAAAAAGTTGACCAGAAGATGCTCAATATAAGGCAAAATTGTGTGCCATCCCCTGTAAAGGAAATTTTCTGTTTGGCAAGACTCTGGACAACCTATTGGGAAAGTCCAGTGATAAGAAAAATTCCACTAGCATCCCTGCATATGCCTTTCGCAGTTGCTCCTTTTAGAGGAAATATTTTCTGGAAGAAAACCTCCAAGGTCACAGGAATCCTGGCCTGACAAAAGAAACAATAAACTCAGGCTTCCTGTTCAAGTGCTCCTCCTATGAGAACAAAAAATCATGCAGATCCCAGCCTGGTCTCACAAAACAACCAGCGAGTGGAAACTCAGTATTATTCGCAACAGCTGGAGGCTCAAGTTTATTTTGAGCCCTATAGGGTCCCTTATAATAACATCTGTCAGAAACCCAACCAAGCAACAAGCCCTAGTAGAGGAGCTAAGAACTTTAATTCAAAAGCATGTTTTTAACCAATACATTTTTTATTAAAAGAAAAAACAATTTCCCTAACAAGGTAGTGATAACTACAATGCGAGTTTAATCAAGTGATGGGTGTTATGAAACAGTAGGGGCACCCAAGAGGGTGTTGTGCTTGGGGAGAGGGAAAAGAGGTGAGCTCAAGAGGTAAGTCAAGGGAGGGGAATGAGACCAGGTTGTAGCAGAAAGTCTAGGTACAGTTCAAAATAACCGTGTAGAGAAAGTTATGTTATGGGTAACGCAAATTCTGATGACAACCAGAAGTCTCAACAGTTGCCAATACGTTCTCGTTGTTTGAGGGAAGACAAAAGATACTATTCATGATGATGGTGTGAGTTAATTCTGGCAATTTGTTCCTTTTGAGGAGGTAGAGTCTTGGATCTCCAGCATTTAGCCAGACAGTACCGCGCAGCAGAAGAATGTTTTGATAGATGTATCTATGGAAAAGACGGGCAGGAGATTCTACTCTCCCCTCTTTCTAATAAGCAACCGGACGGATCCTATAGAACAATTATAAATATGAGACAACTGAACAGTTTTCTAGTCCAGAGATACCTCAAGATGGAGTCTGTAAAGTCAGGAATAAAGCTCTTTTTCTGGTCATCATAATGGGAGACCCAGACAATGGGGTTTAGGGCACTGCCCTCCGGAGGTCACACTAGGTACTACAAGTTTGTAGACACCGCCTCCTCCGCTTATAAACCCCTACCGCAGGGAACATCCTCAGTTTTAAACTTAGTGTGCTCGGAGGATCACGCTTTGCTTGCACTTCACTGCATTCTCACAGCTTACGTGATGGCGTCTGAAGACAAGGTAATACGGTCCTATCGGGACCGGTGACAGCCTCCCCGCTCACCCTTAGTGGCACACGCTGGTGGAGGTACCGGAGGGCCTAGAGCCTGGACACTTCGTGTTCTCCCGGTACGCTGTTACGCTCCTCTCCATCCCTCTCTGGGGGGCTCTGGAGAGTGGGAGATGGGAGCCTTGCACAGCTCCGCTCCGTCCGAGGCCTCCCTAAATGGTGCTTACAGACCGGACTGGAGCCAGCCCAGTCCGAGGCCTCCCTAAATGGTGCTTACACTCCGGACTGGTGCTGAGCGGCCCAGTCTGAGGCCTCCCTAAATGGTGCTTACAGACCAGACTGGTGCTGCACCCCCGTCCGAGGCCTCCCTAAATGGTGCTTACAGACCGGACCGGCACTGAGGCACTCTGTGTCTCCTGCGTGCCTGGGGGTAGTGTCTGGCACTTTATGTGTTTCAGGACACTCAGACCGCGCGTTACCCTCGGGTCCGCGGTTCTGCGGGTGTACCCTGTGCTGGGGTCACCCTGGCTGACCGCCCTGTGTGTCACAGGGGCTGAAGCCGTAGGCTGCGGATGTTTGTCCCCTCATGGTGTACATGCAGTCTGTGTATAATGTTTTTACACTCTTTCCCGCGCTGCGGGCTCCGGCTCCCTCATGCTGTGGATGCTTGGAGGATGGGAAGCAGCCCGTGCGGTGACGTCATCGCTGGGCGTGTGTGTGTGTTTCCCGCGTCTCTCGGCGCCGCCCACAGTTTCGCTGTCGGCGGCCATCTTTACCCTCACTTCCCTGTTGGGATTCTTATGCAGCGTGCGTCTGCACTCCAGAGGGGAGACCGGAAACCGTCGCGGAGGTCACACACACACCGCTTCCTCATACCGCTTTACTGCGGTCGGTAAGCCACCGGGATTCCCGGTTTTGTTGTCAATTTGGCTTATTTTCCCCTACTGTGGCGATGTCCTCAGCCGGGAAGCGTGCTGCTAAGGCGGCAGTAACCACCATTACCTGTGCTACATGCAATGGTGCACTGGTGGAGGGGTCCTGCAATAACTGCGGACGCCCAGAGGCCCGGGCTGGCACTGTTGAGTCAGCAGCTCCGGTGCTATACCCTGAGGTTCAGGTGATCTCAGGGCCATGGGAGACTCAGAATAAGATCAATGAATCTCTGCTGTCTCAGCTGTCCTCCATGTCGCAATCCCTGGAGGCACTTAATAGGAGACTGGATAGCCCAGCTACTCCATCCAGTTACCCCCGGGTGTCCCCCTCTTCTGCTGCGAGACCCCTTAAGCGGGCTCGTCGTGAGGATTCACCCGAGCTCCATACTCTCTCTGAGGAGGAGCGTTCCTCTGATGGTGAGGAAGATGATGGGGGTTCAAATTTCGGGTCTGTGTCTGTATCTGAACCGCCAGACGGGGTGGAGGATCTGGTGTCCTCTATTAACGAGACTTTACGTCTCGTGACACCCCCTGAGGAGGTGACGGTGCACCCGAAGGAGGTCTATCAATGGCTGCGGCCGGAGGCTAGACCAAGTGGCTCCTTCATGGACCACACTAATTTTGGAAGGGTGGTTAGAGCTCCCAGGTTACATCCTGGGCGGCGTTTTGTCCGTAAAACCAAGGACAATCGCTTCCCCTTCCCCCAGGAGGTGCTTCAGGAGTGGTCGCAGTCCCCGAAGGTGGACGCTTCCATGACCAGGATTGCTGCACGCTCCCTTTTCTCTGCCTCTGATAGCTCCTCACTGAAGGATGCTACTGATAGACAGGTCGAGCAGCTCGCCAAGTCTTCCTATGAGGCTGTGGGGTCTTCATTTGCCCCTAATTTTGCCACGGTCTGGACCTTACAAGCGATTACTACCTGCTTGGATGGTATCTCTGACATGGCAAGATCCAGTCCAGAGGTCCTAGCACTTACCGAAAGGGCAAGGGCCTATGCGGACTACGCCAGGACGGCGACTCTGGAAACTGCCACTCGCTCAGCTGTGGCTTCGGCCAATGCTATAGCGATCCGCAGGTTGTTGTGGCTGCGTCTTTGGGACTCAGATGCCACATCCAAGAAGATTTTGCAGAATCTTCCGTTCGCTGGTGACAGGCTTTTTGGCACAGAGCTGGACAAGCTAATTAAGGATTCTGCTGAGTCTAAGATACCGCAGAATAAGCCTAAGCCACGGTATACCGTTAAAAGGAACCCTAAACAGTGGTCCTTTCGTTCCAGCTTGCAGTCATCAGCACCGTCCGCTCGCACGGACCGAGGGGGAAAGCCCGCTTCCCAGTGGCGCTCTAAGAGTCGTCCAAAGAAGCCGGCGGGGGCGGCAGCTGCCACCCCCAAACCCGCCTCTACATGATTCGCTCTCTCATCCTGCCTCCCCACAGGTGGGGGGCCGCTTGTCTCGCTTTCAGGACAAGTGGCTGCTTCACGTTCAAGATCAGTGGGTTCGAGACGTGATCTCGCGAGGGTACAGGATAGAGCTGACGTCAAAACCTATACACCGATTCCATCGGTCGGTCCCGTCACCAGAAAAAGCTCAGGCTTTTTACCAGGTGTTGGAGGGTCTCCGCAGAGACGGAGTGGTGGTCCCGGTACCTTCCGGAGAGAGGTTCAGGGGTTTTTACTCCAACCTCTTTATCGTCCCGAAGAAGGACGGATCCTTCCGCCCAGTACTGGACCTGAAGCTGTTCAACCATCACGTGTTGGTTCGGAAGTTCCGTATGGAATCACTGCGCTCCGTGATCGCAGCTGTGTCACAGGGGGACTTCCTAGCGTCCATAGATATCAGAGACGCTTACCTTCACGTACCCATTGCACCGGCTCATCAGCGCTGGTTGCGATTCGCAGTGGGGGAAGAACACTTCCAATTTGTGGCACTGCCATTCGGGCTAGCCTCGGCACCGCGGGTGTTCACAAAAGTGATGGCCTCTATGATGGCTCTCCTGCACGGACAGGGACATGCCGTCATTCCCTATTTAGACGACCTACTGGTCAGGGCGCCATCAGAACACCTCTGTCAAGAGAGCCTGGATGTGACCATGCGGTCTCTGGAACAGTTCGGTTGGCTCCTCAATATTCAGAAGTCAACGCTAGTTCCGACCCAGTCTTTGACTTATCTGGGCATGGACTTCAACACAGCCTCAGCCCTGGTGTCTCTGCCACGAGTCAAACAGATGGCGATCCAATCAGGAGTACAAGCAGTCCTCCTGTCACCACACTCATCCCTACGGGTATTGATGAGACTGGTGGGGACGCATGGTAGCGGCGATAGAGGCGGTGCCGTTCGCACAGTTTCGCCTCCGTCCTCTCCAGCTGGAGATTCTTCACAGATGGGACAAGAGGACGATCTCGCTGAATCGGCTGGTGACACTGTCACAACCGACCAAGGACTCCCTACAGTGGTGACTCCAGCCACGTCACCTGTCACGAGGCCGGTCCTTCCTAAAACCGTCATGGTTAGTGGTGACCACAGACGCCAGTCTGAAGGGCTGGGGTGCGGTGTTCTTGCACCACAGGGCTCAAGGCCTCTGGACTCAGTCGGAGTCGGCATTGCAGATCAATGTGCTGGAGATCAAGGCGGTCTATCTGGCGCTCCTGGCGTTTCAGAAATTCCTGTCAGGACACCCCATTCGGGTGCAGTCCGACAATGCGACGGCCGTCGCCTACATAAATCATCAGGGAGGGACCAGAAGTGCTCAGGCCCTCGCCGAAGTCCACCGCATTCTAGCCTGGGTGGAGGAAAACGGCTGCCTGATCTCCGCAGTTCACATCCCAGGGGTCGAGAACTGGGAGGCCGACTACCTGAGCCGACAGGGCATGGACGCCGGAGAGTGGTCTCTTCATCCAGACGTCTTCCGGGACATCTGCGGCAGATGGGGCACTCCGGACGTGGATCTGATGGCCTCACGGCTGAATCATCAGGTGCCCCAATACATGGCGAGATCATGGGATCCTCAGTCTCTGGGGGCGGATGCCCTGATCCTGAGTTGGTCCAGCTTCCAGCTGCCATATGTGTTCCCGCCTCTGGCTCTGATTCCCAGGGTCCTGTGGAAAATCAGGATGGAATGCAGAGTAGCCATTCTAGTGGCTCCAGATTGGCCCAGGAGGTCCTGGTACCCGGACCTGTGGCAACTGTCAGGCGGACACCGGTGGGCTCTTCCAGAACGCGCAGATCTACTCGCGCAAGGCCCATTCTTCCACCTCAATTCCAGGGCCCTCAAATTGACTGCATGGCTCTTGAGGCCTGGCTGCTGACGTCCAGAGGATTCTCTCCTACAGTGGTTGCCACTATGAATAGGGCTAGGAGACCTGTCTCCAGGAAGATATACCACAGAACGTGGAAAATCTTTTTCTCCTGGTGTGCCTCTGGTGGACGCTCACCGTGGCCATTGTCCATCCCGACATTGTTGGCTTTCCTACAGTCGGGGTTGGAGTTGGGACTATCCCTTGGCTCTCTGAAAGGTCAAGTGTCAGCACTTTCAGTGCTGTTTGACAGGCGCTTGGCGCTCCTACCGAAGGTCCGCCAATTTCTGCAGGGGGTAGCTCGGGTGGTTCCGCCTTACAGGCGACCTCTGGACCCTTGGGACCTCAACATGGTCCTGGCGGCTCTGCAGAAACCGCCGTTTGAGCCACTGAGAGACATCTCTCTCTCTCGTCTGTCCCAGAAAGTGGTCTTTCTGGTGGCAATTACGTCCCTGAGAAGGGTCTCAGAATTGGCTGCACTTTCGTGCAAGTCACCCTTTCTGGTGGTTCACCAAGACAAGGTGGTGTTGCGCCCACGGCCAGAATTCTTGCCGAAGGTGGTTTCAACGTTTCACCTAAACCAGGAGATTATTCTCCCATCATTTTGCCCCGCTCCCGTTCATCAGGTTGAGCGCGACCTCCATACTCTGGATCTCGTGAGGGCTGTACGCATTTATGTGTCCAGGACCGCCTCCTTTAGGAGTTCGGATTCCTTATTTGTCCTCACGATGGGTCGCTGTAAGGGGTCCGCGGCCTCGAAGTCGACCTTGGCCAGATGGATCAAGGCTCCCATTCAGGAGGCTTACCGGTCTTCTGGTTTGCCTCTCCCGGTGGGTTTGAAGGCACACTCTACTAGAGCTGTAGGTGCCTCCTGGGCCTTGCGACATAGAGCGTCTGCTCTACAGGTGTGTCAGGCGGCCACTTGGTCCAGCCTGCACACTTTCTCTAAGCACTATATGGTGCATGCCCATGCCTCTGCGGATGCAAGTTTGGGCAGGCGGGTTCTCCAGGCGGCGGTTGCCCACCTTTAAAAGGGAACCATGTGTTATCCGTCTTGTTGAGGAACTCTTCCCGCCCTGGGGTATTGCTTTAGGACATCCCCATTGTCTGGGTCTCCCATTATGATGACCAGAAAAAAGAGAATTTTGTTTACGTACCGTAAATTCTTTTTTCTTTAATCATCAATGGGAGACCCAGCACCCACCCAGTTGTTCCTTTGCATGTTTTGCATTTGCTCTGTTCTCTGTTGAGACAGTGTTTGCCGGGTTGTTGAGCCGTTTTGTGTACGGCATTCTTCCCGATGTTTCGGGTGTGGTTTATTTCCTCCTCGCAGCTTGTAGACCAAACTGAGGATGTTCCCTGCGGTAGGGGTTTATAAGCGGAGGAGGCGGTGTCTACAAACTTGTAGTACCTAGTGTGACCTCCGGAGGGCAGTGCCCTAAACCCCATTGTCTGGGTCTCCCATTGATGATTAAAGAAAAAAGAATTTACGGTACGTAAACAAAATTCTCTTTCTTTTCAGGGTGTTTCATGGTGATACTAGATCTCACGGACGGCTATTATCACGTACCAATACATCGATCATCAGAAGTACTTATGGGTAGCTCTTTATATAGATGGCGTTCTCAGTCACTACCAGTTTCGGGCTTTCCCCTTTGGGTTATCTATGGGGCCGAGAATTTTTACCAAGATTGTCACACAGATGATGGCCCACTTGCGACATCAAGGAGTCTTGCTAATACCATATTTAGACGATTTCCTTATTGTAGAGAAATCCCTAAAACATTGCAATTTTCAACTTGGGAATGTAAGATCCATCCCGACACACCTGGGATGGATCATCAATCTAGAGAAATCAAGGCTGGTGCCCTCGACAAACCAGGCCTTCTTGGGTCTTGTTCTGGACTCAAGGTCTCAACTCTGTCTTCTCCAAGACAAGAAGCTGAAGATGCCCTCCTTGGTAGATTCGGCACTAAGCAATCCCAACATGACTCCAAGGAAAGCAATGTCCCTGTTAGGTTGCTTAACCTCATGCATTCAAGCAGTTCCCTGGGCTCGGCTTCATGCAAAAAAAGCTTCAGTGGGATGTGTTGCTGGGGAAGAGACACTTGGGGTCCTTTTTAGAGGGAGACATCTGACTTTCTCCAGAGACACTAGGGTGGTGGCTGCATCAGGGAAATTTGTCAGTGGGGGTTCTCTGTGTGCTTCTAGTTTCAGATACCATCACTACAGATACAAGCTCAAGTGGCTGGGGGACTCACTTAAGAGAACACCTACTTCAAGGGGTCTGGCATTTTCACCAGTCTCCGTTTTCAAATCTAAGGGAAATCTTGGTGGTAAGGAAGGCAATAGAGGGTTTCTTCCTTTATTGAGAGATTATCACGTAAGGATCCAGCCACACAACAAAGTATGAGTCTCTTACATAAACCATCAACGGGGTACAAGGTCACCTTCACTAATGAGCCTCACTCAAGACATATTTCAGATCACACAGGAACATCACATCTCCCTGTCTCCCTCCACATCAAGGGAGATCTCAATGCAGAGATTTTCTGAGCCATACACAGTTGAAACAGGGGGAATAGGCTCTAGACCAGGCATTTTTTTCTCAATAACAGATGGGGAACCAGTTATGGATCTCTTGCCAGGTGAGAACAAGAAATACACAGATTTGGTAACTAGTGACAAATGTTATGCTGTAGGTGCCCTTCAGATACCCTGGACCTCCTGCCATGCTCTACACTTTACTCCTCTCAGCTTATTTCGAGCATCTTGAAGAAAATACAAGAAGACCGAGTCAGAGTCATATTAATTGCCCCCTTCTGTCCGAAGAGGGCATTTTGTTTTTTTTTGGTACATCAAATGTCAATGTCAGATCCATGGATTCTACCAGAATCTCTGAATTTACTCTCTCAAGGCCCTATTCTCCACCCTCAGGTCTCAAGTCTTCAGTTGAAGGCTTGGAATTTGGGAGGAGGTTACTGAGGAGGCGAGGATTTTTTACAAACTTGGTAGACACCCTTATGAAGAGCAGGAAGCCTTCCATTACCACACTTTATGGTAAGGTTTGGAGGACGTTTTTATCCTGTTCAGTGAAAAGAGTCTGGTGGAGGCGGCTCCAGTAGTAGCCATTTTAGAATTCCTCTGAAAGAAATGGGACCTAGGGTTAGCTGTTAGTACCCTAAAAGTCTAGGTTTCAGCCTTAGAGGCTCTCTGCATCTATAATCTGGCTGCTAAACAAAGCATCTCTAGATTTATTAAATCTTGTTAAAGAGCCACTACTGTACAATGTCTAAAAGTGCCTTCCTGGGATCTGAATTTATTTCTGGATGCCCAAAGAGTCCTTTTGAACTTATGCTTGCAACATCAATTAAAAAGCCTTAACGCCTCAAAGAAGTATTCTTGACCTGCAAACCCTTTCAGTGTTTGCTGTGTACATGCAGGTCTTAGATGATAAGAAGGATCAGACCTAAAGCCCCCATCACACGGGGCGATATCGCCGCCCATGACAGAGGCGACGTGCTGGCGTGGCCTATCGGCGGCGTCATCGCCCCTACGTCGCCTGATGTAAAGGGGCGGTGTCGGGGGGTCCCCAGTTTCAGAGCAGTGTTCTGAAACCAGGCGACCATCATGGGGCGATGTGCACACATCGCCCCATGTAACCGGGTGCCGGCGACCTGTCAGGCGATGGGAACCTATGGCTCCCATTGTCCTGCATCGCCGCTGGGGTTTCCAGACACCCCGGCGGCGATGCCGCCTGACAGATCGCCGGCGCGGGGCTGGTGGTGTCGCCCCGTGTAAACGTGGGACGGCGACGCTGGCGGGGCGCCAAAAACGTGCGCGCACCCTCCAGTCGCCGCCGACATCCCCAGCGACGGGGCCTTTAGAATTACCCTATTTGCCAAAAGTAGCAAAAACATTTCATAGGGTTCAGGAAATTGTGCTCCCTTCTATCTGTGACAACCCTAAAAATCAGGAAGAGGTGGCCTTACATACCTTAGATGTTAGGAGGGCTTTAATTCGCTACATAGATGTCACCAAACAGTGGAGAAAATTTGTCTGCATCTTTCCAAGGGGCAACCAAGGGTTGTGGTGTATCAAAGAGGAACAAAGCGAGATGGATCAGGGAAGCTATAGCCCTAGCATATTCTTCCAGAGAAGTCCCTATCCCATCTGGGATCAAAGCCCATTCTACTAGGGCAGTGGCTACATCTTGGGCAGAAAAAGCAGATGTACCACTTGTACCACTTTGTAGGGCAGTTCCTGGTCTTCCCTTAATATCTTTTTAAACACTACAGACTTGACCTACAGTTGTGCTCAAACATTTACATACCCCGGCAGATTTTTTGCTTTCTTGGCCTTTTGTCAGAGAATATGAATGATAACACAAAAACTTTTTTTCCACTCACTGTTAGTGGTTGAGTGAAGCCATTTATTGTCAAACTACTGTGTTTTTCTCTTTTTGAATCTTAATGACATCCAAAAACATCCAAATGACCCTGATAAAAAGTTCACATACCCCGGTGTATTGCCTCCTCTAATATCAATGACAGCTTGAAGTCTTTTGTGGTCGTTGTGGATGAGGCCCCTTATTTTTTCAGATAGTAAAGCTGCCCATTTGTCTTGTGCAAATTTGCCTCCAGTATTTGCTGATAACGTGCTGCATTCATCTTTTCTTCACAATAGTCCAAGTTTACTGTGCCTTTGTAGCTCACACATCCCTATATTATCAGTGATCCACCTCTGTGCTTAAGGCTGCCTTCACATTTGCGGACCCCTCCGCAGCGTTCTGGGGAGGGGTCCGCAATGTGACTGCAGCGGCCGCCAGCTCCTATCTTTATAATGGGAGCGCACGGTGCTGCGCTTGACAGCGCAGGACCGTGCACACCCATTCACTCCCATATGTCATCTGTGCGCAGGCGGATGCCTGCGCACAAATCACACACTCCCGCCTGCACCAGGGACGCAACATGTCGCGTCCCTGGTGCGGACGAGACTGTGTGATCTGTGCGCAGGCATCTGCCTGCGCACAGATCACATATGGGAGTGAATGGGTGCGCACGGTCCTGCGCTGTCAAGCGCAGCACCGTGCGCTCCCATTATAAAGATAGGAGAGGGCGGCCGTTGCGCACACATGGCGATTCCCCTCCGCAGAACGCTGCGGAGGGGAACGCTAATGTGAAGCCAGCCTTACAGTAAGGAGTTTAAAATGCCAGATAAATTGCGTTTCTGTGAGTAGATGATCCACCCACGATTCAATTGTGATCATTTCTTTATTTGAACTCCAAAAAAAACGATCAAACAACGCATTTCAACTTTTAGTCTTCCTGAGTTATGATGTGGTTCATACCTGAGGAAGATAAAGTAGAAACGCGTTGTTTGATCATTTTTTCAGAGTTCAAATAAAGAAATTATCAAAATTGAATTGTGGGTGGATCCTCTACTCGCAGGAGCGCAATATACCTGGCATTTTAAACGCCCTATAATGTCTATAGTAGCACGTCCCAGTGCTCATATATCGTGTTGAGGTTGTGCAGCAAATTGAAGAGAGAATCTACACCCTTCCGTGGTCCGCGGACAGTGGATTTATATACAAGATCTCAAGACTTTTATGTGGTGTTTTCAACCTCTGAAACTTGCTACTTACTATACTACACTTGGAGCCTGCGCTTCCCCTGTCCCCACTGCAAATCCCCTTTTCTATGGTGCTTTACAGTAGGAATGGTGTTCCTTTCATCATAGGCCTTCATGACACCTCTCCAAATGTAATGTTTTTGGTTGTGGACAAAAACTTCGATTTTGGTCTCATCACTCCAAATTACCTTGTTCCAGAAGTTTGGAGGCTTATATCTGTGCTGTTTGGCATATTGTAGGCAAGCTACTTTGTGGCATTTGGGCAGCAATGGTTTTCTTCTGGTGACTTGGCCATGGAGCCCATTTTTCTTCCAGTGCCTCCTTATTGTGCATCTTGCAACAGCCACATCGCTAGTTTTCAGCAAATCCTGTATTTCAGCTGATGTTATTTGTGGGTTTTTCTTTCCATCCTGAACAATTTTCCTGGCAGTTGTGGCCAAAATTTATATTGGTCTACCTGATCGTGGTTTGATTTTTACAGAGCCTCTGATTTTCCATTTGTTAATCACAGTTTTAACACTGCTGACTGGCATTATCAATTCTGTGGATCTCTTTTTGTATGCTTTTCCCGTTTTATACAGTTCAACTATCTTTTCCTGTAGATCTGTTGACAATTATTTTGCTTTCCCCATGACTCACAATCCAGAAACATCAGTGGCTGTATGAAAGATGCAAGAGTCTGTCTGGATCCCAGAAACTCACTCCGCTCTTATGCACGCACTAATTACAAGCAAAAAGGTCACAGGTGAGGATGTTACCTTTATTAGCCATTCAAACCCATTTGTGTCAACTTCTGTGCATGTCATCTGGCCAAAATTGTCAGGGTATGTGAACTTTAAATCAGGGTCATTTGGATGTTTTTGGTTGTCATTATGATTTAAAAAGAGAAAACACAGTAGTTTGATAATAAATGGCTTCACCCAACCACTAACCATGAGAGGAAAAAAAACATGTTTGTGTTATCATTCATATTCTCTGAAAAAAGGCCAAGAAAGCAAAACATTTGCCAGGGTATGTAAACTTTTGAGCACAACTGTATTATCCACGACCGAGGTGATCTTCGGTAGAAGGGTCCTTTAAGGGATGGTCACTCCCCAAGCCCTTTATCTCTGTAATCTCTGTGGTGGTGCTGTCATGGCGATGAGGGAAAAATCTAAATTAATTACCAGTAATGGGATTTTCCAGAGCCATGACAGCACCACTATATTCCCTCCCTTTGCACAGTTGTGGTGCACTATTTGGGTGTCTATTTCTTTTCTTTTCTTTGTATGTGTTTTTTGGCAGTGGCAAATAGTAACGATTTCTGAAAGCCCTCTCCAAGCTCTGTAATAATAATAATAATAATAATAATCTTTATTTATATAGCGCCAACATATTTCGCAGCCCTTAACAATTCAGAGATTTATATACAAACAAACAATCTTTGGAAACAGTTGTGGAAAATACAATAGTTGGGGGGGGGGGGGGAATGACAAGCCTGCTCGTAAGAGCTTATAATCTACGATAAAGTGGGGGTGACACAAAGTACAGGGGCTTATTTACAATCATGGTCCAACCATCTTGAGAAAGTGTGGAACAAATAAGAGTGGAGTAAGTGGCCACCAGCTAATCTGTGTAGAGCTTCTGTAAACAAACTAATGCAGAGGACAGGTACCGCCTTTTTATTTAAGTGGTTTCCTGTCCTGGATGCTCGACATCTCTCTCTGGTGGTGCTGTCATGGCTCTGGAAAATCCCATTACCGGTAAATAATTTAGATTATGGGCATGTTTCTCTTACTGTGGTGCTGGCCTATTTACCGAATACCAAGTATCTGGGAGCAGTTTGTATATATCAAAATACTTGAAGAGACCATGTTGCTTTATGCTAAAGAGGAAATACCCTTTAAATGGGTGTTTCAACAAGACGACGGCCCTAAACACTCCACTAAGATAGCAAAATCTTAGTTCCAGTTGAACAAAATTGAGGCTATGGAGAGACCAGCCCAATCCCCAGACCTTAACCCCTTCCGATCCTTGACGAAATAGTACGTCTTGGGTCGGGTCCCGGTGTTTGATGTGAGCTCCAGTGCGATGCTCACATCATTCACCCAACATCTCAGCTGATCTCATCAGTTGAGATATCAGGCTTCCAGCACTGATTGGATCTGCGATCCGATCGGTGCTGTTAACCCTATGAATCCCACTGTCATTCACTGACAGCGGGATCCAAAACTGCTGCGGCAGGGATCGCGCTGTTCCCCGCCGCGATCGGAAATCCTGCAATAAAATTGTGAGATCTCTAGTGCTCACGTGATAGCCCCGGGTCCTGATCTGAACCCGGAATCTATCAGCGATCGCTTCCTGTCAGTGGTTGGCAAGTGCTGCCAACCACTGAAAGTGAAAGCAAGAGCCGTATCCTGATGTGCTGCATCACCTACCCGACTGGGTAGGGGGCCCCTCAAGCACCTGTGGGGGCCCTGCACAGCCGACCCCCCGTGACCCTGTGTCAGAGGAGAGGAGGGTAACTGAGGGAAGCTTCCTGCTTCCCTTGGCTGTTCCCGCCCCTCCTCTACTCTGCTGCCTCGGTAGGTAGGGGCCGCTCGCAAACCCCCCCCCGCTCCTCAACTACAGCTGCTAGCACGCTTTCCCCCGCTCCTCAACTCAACTACAGCTGCTAGCACCCCTTCCTGCTCCTCACCTACAGCTGCTAGCACCCCCCCCCCTATAGCTGCACCACGGCCCGCCGAGCTCAAGTTCCGCCACTGCACCAGGACATAGCCCGAGCGGTCTGATGATGCAGCAGGGTGGCGCCCTATGGTGCACTGTAAAATCAAGAATTAATTACAAAATAAAGTTTTGAAGAAAAAGAAAACACAAAAAGGTCAAATCACCCCCACTTCCCCCATTCAAAATAAAAGTACCGTATATACTCGCGCATAAGCCGAGTTTTTCAGCCCAAAAATTGGGCTGAAAAGTACCCCCCTCGGCTTATACGCGAGTCAGTGCTGTATACCGATGTATACATCGGTACATACCGATGTATACATCGGTATACAGCAGCCCCCGCATCCCCAGTAATGCAGGGCCCCCCCAGGGTCTCTCCGGTCACCTGTAAAGCAAGCTATACTTATCAGTGTCCCGCTCGCACCCGCCGCTGCCGACATCCACGATCCTCCATCTTCATGCGACTCCTCTTCCTGTTTCTGTGCGCGTCGCCGGGAATGACGTCATTCCCGGCGACGCGCACAGGAAACAGGAAGAGGAGTCGCATGAAGATGGAGGATCGTGGATGTCGGCAGCGGCGGGTGCGAGCGGGACACTGATAAGTATAGCTTGCTTTACAGGTGACCGGAGAGACGCTGGGGGGGGCCTGCATTACTGGGGCTGCCTGTATACTACCGCTGGGGCTGCTATATACCTCTGGGGCACTGTATACTACCACTGGGGCTGCTATATACCTCTGGGGCCCTGTATACTACCACTGGGGCTGCTATATACCTCTGGGGCACTGTATACTACCACTGGGGCTGCTATATACCTCTGGGGCACTGTATACTACCACTGGGGCTGCTATATACCTCTGGGGCCCTGTATACTACCACTGGGGCTGCTATATACCTCTGGGGCACTGTATACTACCACTGGGGCTGCTATATACCTCTGGGGCACTGTATACTACCACTGGGGCTGCTATATACCTCTGGGGCCCTGTATACTACCACTGGGGCTGCTATATACCTCTGGGGCACTGTATACTACCACTGGGGCTGCTATATACCTCTGGGGCCCTGTATACTACCACTGGGGCTGTATATACTACCACTGGGGCTGTATATACTACTGGGGCTGCGTGTATACTACCACTGGGGCTGCTGTATCTACCTCTGGGACTGGTGTATACCACACTGCTGGGGGCTGTATACTTGTGCTAGGGTCCACCCTCGGCTTATACACGAGTCAATAGATTTTCCCAGGTTTTGGGGGCAAAAGTAGGGGGGTCGGCTTATACACGGGTCGGCTTATACACGAGTATATACGGTAGTTAAAAAAAATACATATACTTGGTATCACCGCGTTCAGAAATGCCCGATCTATCAATACATAAAATCAATTAATGAAAGCCATAAACTGCGTAACAGAAAAAAAGGTCCAAACGCCAAAATTATGTTTTTTTTGTTGCCACAACATTGCTATAAAAAGCAATAACAGGCGATCAAAACAGTGCATCCACCCAAAAATGTTATCATTAGAAAGGATAGCTGAAGCCCAAAAAAAAAAAAAAAGCCATAACAAAACCCCAGGTCCCAAAAAATGAGGACACCATGGGGCGCAGAACATGGCCCAAAAAGTGAAAGTCTTTTGTTTTTTCAAACTTCTGAATTTTTTTTCACTACTTAGGCTGGTTTCACACTCCAGAATTTTACCTGATCAGTGTTCATCCAGTTTGTGTGCCAAAACCAGAAGTGTCTCCAAAACTGAAAACAGGTGTCAATCTTTCAATTATAGTTTTTCTCTGCAAGTTCCTCTCCTGGTTTTGGCACACAAACCGGATGTACACTGATCAGGGAAAATCCCGCAGTGTGAAACCAGCCTTAGATAACAGTAAAAGTATTCATGTTTGGTATCTACGAACTCATACCGACCCGAGGCATCACACCATCACGTCAGTTTTACCTTATAGTGGTCATAGCGAATAAAAAAAAAAAGTGTAATTGCACTTTTTGTGCATTTTCCCCGCACTTGGAATTTTGTTCCCATTTTCCTGTACATTATATGGTAAAATAAATGATTGCATCTGAAAGTACAACTCGTCCCGCAAAAAATAAACCCTCATATGTCTATATTGATGGAAAAATAAAAAAGAGTTATGGCTCTTAGAAGCAGGGGAGCAAAAAACGAAAGCAAAAAAAAAAAAACAGTGTGGTGAAGGGGGAAATCCAATGGAAAACTTGTAGGGGGAAATTACAAATGCCACTTCTATGGCAGAGCCAACAAATGCAAGTAAATTGTGGGATGTAGTCAAAGCATCATGGGCTGGAATAACAGTTGACAGGTGCTAGAAGTTGGTTAACTCTATGTAACATAGATGTGAAACAGTTCTAAAAAAAACTGTGGTTATATAACTAAATGTTAGGTAAGTGATTTACAGGAAAGCTAAATCCTAAAAAAAATACATATTTTGAATTTGTAAAGACAAATGCAGACACTGCTATTTTTTTGAACAGTCCATTTTTGTTATTTTGTGCAAAGTAGTTAACATTATATACATTTCTCTTCTGTTTTGATTTATAAAACAGTGTGCAATGTTCCCAATACATTGCAATAAAAATCATTATAAAGATTTTGGGCTTAACTCCTATTTTTGAACACACCGCTGTTATTTTGAACACAACTGTATAATGTATTGCAATGCAATTCATTATACCAGCAATCAGACTAATCAAAGTTAACGTCCCATGTAGGGGCTAAGTAAAAACAAAAATTGCAAAAATGTTAAGAAAATTCAGAAAATAACAAAACAAAACATAAATGTTTACTTAAA
Source organism: Allobates femoralis (assembly GCA_033576535.1). Lineage (NCBI taxonomy): Eukaryota > Metazoa > Chordata > Amphibia > Anura > Aromobatidae > Allobates > Allobates femoralis. The sequence goes on from JARQOC010000006.1 coordinate 332,637,974, forward strand.
AATAAAGATTACAAATTTGGTATTGCCGTTTCTCCAACAAACTCATCTATAAAACTATCACAATAGCTTTTTTTTATATTTTTAAATCAAGTATTTTTTTCATTTGCAAATATCCAAACAGACATAGCAGTATATAATACCGGAGAGTCACAATTTTCAAAAACAACCTCAACAGAAATAGAGCAAACCAGCCAAACCAAATGCATCAACACTAAAGGTACCGTCACACGCGGCAATATTGCTAGGCAATTTCACTGGCAATTTGCTGGTTGCAGTGAAATCATGGACACAGTGTTCCATTTGTACACAGCAACAAAATAGAACAATGTGTCCATGATTTCACTGCAACCAGCAAATTGCCAGTGAAATTGCCTAGCAATATTGCCGCGTGTGACGGTACCTTAAGGTATAAGGATCCAGGTTAATCAAATCACTTCCGATTCTGTACATAAAAATTTATAAGTACATTCCTTCCCTTACTCATTTTGGATTACAGTCCTAATACTCTGTCTCTTAATAAATCAAAGGACACCAGCCCTGGGTAATCTAGCAAACTCCCCCAAACGTTTTCATACTGACTCAGCTTGCCCTGTTTAGTGTAGATGTTATGTTCCATGAGAATAATAAAGTTGACTTTATGTACAAATTCTTTCCTCGTCCGGGGATTCTCATCAAGCCAATGTAGGGTGATTATCTTACACGCAATATATAGCATTCTCACAACTGCCAGCTTTTCCCATTCATCCGTCATCAGATCTCCTACATGCCCCAAAATGCACGTCAGTGGGTCTTGGGTCACATTCACACCCATCACACCTTGTTTGAGATTTAACACAACTATCTAGAAGGCTTGCAGTCGAGGGCAGGACCAGAGCATGTGGACAAAATTCACTTCCTCCATCCCACACCAAGGACAATCTGAGTCCTCCCTCAATCCCGCTCTGCACATCCATACAGGGGTCCGGTACACTGTTTACGGTGAACAGTTTTGACATTCGTCCGGATTCACTCATGAAGATCTTAGGGATATATTGCAGGATATCTTCCCATTGTGTGTCTGATATAGTCCCCAGGTCTTCGGACCATTTTAATTTAGCCATCAATGGGTGTCTTTCCAGGTACTTCTCTAGCAGACCCTGGTATAACAAGGATGTACTCCTGGTGCCTCTCTGTGACCCGATAAGTAGTATGCTACCTGCCCGGACCCGTATCTGTGACCATCTGTTTTGCTTGAGAAATGCATGTCGCAGCTGCAAATGCTGGTAGAACATCGTGCGCTCTAAGGGAAATTCCTTCCCTAACTCTTCAAACGATTTGAGCATGTTACCATTCAGCAGCTGCGAAACATACCATATACCGATCCTCCTCAACTGACCAAAATTCTGCAGTTGCAACAACTCAGTCAATCTGGGGTCATGCCAAATGGAGATATATCTGGTGAAACAAGTAACCCACCTCCACTGTTTAGTTTTCTGCCACACCCTCCAGATCAGCATTACCGTGGGGTATTTTCGGGAATTCAGCTCGAATTTACCTGCCTCCATGCTAGCCAACAATGGACCACTCCCCACCATATTCCTAAGGATCATTCCTACGGAGCTGTCAAAAGCTGGGTCCCCCAACCCGCCAGATGTTGTTCCTGGGATGCAATATAGTAGACCCACGGATTAGGGACCGCCAGACCCCCATCTTCCTTGGCATGATGTAGATACTTTAGTTTGATGCGTGCCTGCCTTCCTTTCCAGATCAAATCCCTGAAGATGGCGTTGATTCTATAGAACCTGTTTTGTGGCAACCACACCGGAGCGTTATGTGAAACATAGAGGAGCTTGGGGCATAATGATCATTTTTAGCAGATTCGCCCTTCCTGCCACTGAGAGGTGTAGTCTGCACCAAGCCGCAATCTTCTGTCTAAATTTACTCAACAGGGGATTTAAATTTAAGTTCTCATAATCATCTATATTAACCGATATTTGAATTCCAAGATAACAAAATTCCCTGACTACTTGGATCGGAATCAATAGATCCATTTCTACAGCCATTACCCGGTCCAGCAGGAGCAACATTGATTTGTTCCAATTTATTAAAATCCCTGACACAGCACCGTAAGCATCCAGCACTTTCATAAATGCTCTTAAAGAGCTGTCCGCATCTCCCAAAACAGAAGCGTATCATCCGCGTAAAGCGCCACTTTTTCCTCATGCGTCCCAACACTGGAATCTCACGATATCCTGATCCCACCATATGACTGCGGCCAGCAGCTTGATAGCAATGATGAACAACAGAGGGGACAAAGGGCACCCTTGTCTCGTCCCCTGAAAAAGGGGGAAATCCTCAGATAACTGTCCATTGACTCGCAATCTAGCTCTAGGGCAGGGGTCTCAAACTCGGCTGGGTTGGTGGGCCGCACATAGAAAAACATTTATAGCGGGGGCCGCATCTCTTGTAGGACTAAGTGATATTTTTAGAAATACCAGAATTTTTTGCTCATTGTAGTAAAGTACAAATCCTAATCCCTTTCTTGTAGTAATGTCCCCATCCTGTAGTAATGTCCTTTTCTACTAATGTCCTCGATCCTGATCACCTTTTCTAGTGATGTCCCCCATCCTGATCCCTTTTTCTAGTGATGTCCCCCATCCTGATCCCTTTTTCTAGTGATGTCCCCCATCCTGATCCCTTTTTCTAGTGATGTCCCCCATCGATCTTGGTCCCCTTTTGTAGTGATGTCCCCCATACTGATCTCCTTTTGTAGTGATGTCCCCCATACTGATCTCCTTTTGTAGTAATGTCCCCCATCATGATCCCCTTTTCTAGTGATGTCCCCCATCCCATTCCCCTTTAGTAGTGATGTCCCCATTTTGATCCCCTTTAGTGATGATGTCCCCATCCCGATTCCCTTTTATAGTGATGTCCCCCATCCTGATCTACTTTTATAGTGATGACCCCCATCCTGTTTTACCTTCTTTTTACACACTCAAATACACACTCTATCACACTCACACACAAACCCACACACAGACCCCCCCACACACACACACTCTCATACACATTCACACATCCTCTTACACACTCTTACACTCACACTCATACACACAATGAAACTCGCACACACTTTCTTATACACACATCTTCACTCACACACTCACCCTCACACACACACACTTTCTCACGAACACTCACACTTTTCTCACTTTAATGATGCATCGCTCCAGTGCAGGGGGCCGCCGCGGTCCCCACTGTACTGACTTCCAGCCTCTGCTGTGCTATGACTTCCTCCAGCCGCTGCTCAGATAAGCTCTGTTGCTCATCAAGATCAATGCAGTCTGCCAGCCAGAGGCCCGCATATGACGTCATATTCTGCCGTCAGCTGCGGGCCTCTCATTGGCTGGCAGCTTGCATTGATCTTGCTGAGTGGCAGAGCTGGTTAGTCCTGCACTGGGGTGATGCATCATTAAGTTGTCCAAGGTGCCGCGGGCCGCATAGTGAAGCCCCAGGGGCCGCATGCGGCCCTCGGGCCGCGAGTTTGAGACCCCTGCTCTAGGGGCAGTGTACAGCAATTGAGACCATCCTATAAATATCTCCCCAAAGCTCCTATGTCGCATGGTGGCCCACAGGTATCTCCACTCCACACTGTCAAAAGCTTTGGCAGCGTCCAGTAAGAGAATGGCCTTGTGTCCAACATTATCCGCCCTGGTCTGCATATTAAGGAACAATTTGCGGACATTGGTGGCTGTGGATTTGTTAGGCATGAAACCTGCTTACTCAAAATGTATGATAGAGGTAATAACCCTGCCAAGCCTGTTAGCCATCATTTTGGCCAGAAGCGTGATGTCTACCGTTAATAAGGAAATCGGGCGATATGAGGCTGGTGCAGTGGGATCCTTGCCCTTTTTGAGCAATACTACAACAATCGCTTCCTGCATGGACCGCGACAACTCTTCCTTCTCCAATCCCGCATTATACACCTCCAGCAAGTTTGATAACCCCTGAGCCCCCTGAACTGCTTATACATTTCACCTGGTAATCCATCCACCCCCAGGGCTTTGTGATTAGCCATAGATGTTAAAGCGGCCTCCAGCTCCACTATGTCAAACGGTTCATCCACCAATTCCCGAGACAACTGTGGGAGCCCAGCTCTATCCAGAAAGTCCTCAATCTCCTCCTCCTCCGGACTCACTTGTGATCTGTACAACTTGGCATTGAAGTCAGCCAGCACCATCATTATGTCCTTATTTGGTCACCTCCCTACCATCCTCCGCTTTTAGCTGTAGAATGAAGGAAGCGTCCCTCTGCACAGCAGGCACCAAGGCCTGGAGATGACCAGCTCGTTCCCCTCCTCATAATATTTTATAGTTTGGAACATTCTCCTACGTTCCGCCGTCCTCAGGGACATTTTAATAACGTCTGAGCTTATTTAAGTCTCACGTGAGCCTGTGTGGAAGGGCACAGAACCAGGGCAGCCTCCGCCTTCTCAAGTTCCCTAAAGAGCAACCGATCATTCTCCCTAGTTGCCGCTTTGACCCGGGAGATCTCTTGAATACACAGGTCCCTAAGGAATTACTTCATGGCTTCCCAAACAGTGCCAATGGCCGCCGTCCCTTTATTGATCTCAAAATATTCCTCCAACTTCCGCTCCATATCTTTCCCCGCATCTATAAGCTGCAGCCAGAAAGGGTTAAATTTCCACAAGGGTCTACGGTGGGCAGGGACTCCTCGTTTTGAAGTGTCGCATACATAGGGGAATAGTCCAACACTGTTCTAACCAAATACCCAGCCTCCTCCATCCATCTCAACATTTGCTTGTCCACCAGTGGTAGGTCCATCATGGCTAATGAAGAGAAGGACATCGAAAAACATGAGAATTGGCGTGTGGTTAGGTGCCGGACCATCTACAGGTCAATAATTGCCATCTCCCTCAGCAACGAACCAAATGTAGTACAGTTACCCCCTTGTCTGAGGTCCTCTTTACCTTTATCCCAGTGTGAATGCGGAACATTATTATAGCCCCCCATTATTAAATAAGGGACACCCAGCAGGCCTGCAATCCCTTCCACTACCTTGCGGATCACTATACGGGGGGCAGAATATACAGAGACACAATAAGCATAATCCTACCATTCAACTTACACAGCAAGCAAACACACCATCTCTCAGAGTCAGTGAACACCTGTAATTATTCAAATTGTGCTCCAGAGCAAACCAGTATGCTGACCGCTCTCGAATAGGCGGTGTAAGTGGCATGGTAGCCGACCTGCATCCAGCGCTTACATAATGTGCAAGTATTCTCTGGGACCATATCTGTCTCCTGCAGACAGATCACAGTCGTTTTTTCTTGATGCAGGAATTGAAACACCGCTTGATGCTTAGCACCAGATGCCAGGCCTCTAACATTCCAGCTCACAATTTTAAGATTATGTGTCATTATATTGCAAATCAGTAAGCATTTCAGAATCCTTACCAGCTAGAAAATGTCTCCAATACATGACACGTCCAAAAAATTTCCCCCTTTCCCTACCCCCTCCCTCCCCAAAACAATAACATAGCAAAATCCCATCCACATGGTAAACCCTTTCCAGCAAGAAAAGGTGGGCATAAGTTGTCCATTACCAGCCCTCTTCTCATAGAGTCCACTCCCGCACTTATCCTTACACAGGGACCCAACATATCTTAAACAAACCAGAACGTGTTTTTCAGAAAAAGTGAAAGGAGACAAAGTCCCATCCTGTAAAAAGGAGAAAATGAAAAAAAGGAAAAAGAAGAAAACATTTCTGTCTTAAATCAGTAGAGAGACACTGGAGAGTTCAATGAAACAATCCACCATCACGTGCACACTGCCATCAGTCCTTGGAGCCTCTTGCCTTCTCCAGTCTCAGCTGTTTCTCATTGTTTTCCAGCCAGTGCAGTGCCTCTTTAACCTCAGTAAAAAAAAGTGGACCTTGTTCTCCCCCACGACCCGCATCTTGGCCGGGTACAGCATAGAGTACTTGACACCAATCTCTCAGCTGCTTTTTGATGCCAATGAATTGGGCACATTATTTCTGTACCTCTGGAGTAATCCAAATAATTGGAAATCCTAGATCCATTGATTACCGAGTCAGTGTGATCCCTGGCAAGCGGGAGGATGGTATCCCTGTCACGGTAGTGCAGGACTTTGGCTAGGACAGTTCTCGATGGATGACCAGGGTGGAGAGAACGCAGGGACCCTATGCGCCCGCTCTATAGCATACATGCGAGGTAGCTTGTCGGCACCAATTTTGTCCAGAAGCCACTGTTCAAAAAATACTGTAGGAGCATTGCCCTCCACTTTCTAAGGCACACCAACCAGCCTCAGGTTATTGCACCTGGACCTAATCTGCAGGTCATCCGTTTTGTTCAGAACAGTGGCTTAGCCTGTTGCCATCCGCTTATAGTCTTTCACAGCTTTGGTCATGTACTCCTCCTACAGTGCTGACCCGTTTTTCCACTTCACCCATCCTCTCTTTTACATGTACGTTATGCCGCATCTTGGACATGTCAGCCTGAAAGCTACCTAGCTGGGTTGCCATGCTGGTAATAGAGTAGTCACAGTGGATAATTGCCCGGAACACATCTTTCAGGGTGGATTCTTCTTGGTAGTTCACCCAGCTTCCACAGCAACACCTGCTTCACGTCTGCACCCTGTTGTGGGCCCCCCTCATGCAGGTCGATTTGTCTGCCAGCTCTCTCTCCCTGCTCATACCTCCGCTCCTTCTTCAGATTTCTACCATCTCCAGCATGGACCCGGGATCCCCCAGGCTGCCTCACATATTGCTGCAGTTTTGAAATAGTATCAGGCCTCCGGCTCTCTCCTGTGACTGCCCCCTCCTCCATCTCCACACTGGGGCCAGTGCTATCTTGGCCCTTCTTTTCCAGATCCCCAGCGGGGCCTTCTCGTGCTTCTCCTGCCAGTCATGGTGGTCGCAGCTGCAAGCCAGTGAACCCCGAGGGTCTCCACACCTCAGGCACTGCAGTGGTGGGTCCAAACAAGTTCCCCAGTGTCTCAAATTGGGTCCTTGCAATGTACAGTGCAGGAGCTGCTCCTAGATACAGCCGATGACATTGCTCTCCAGGCCACGCCCCCCAACTATCACAATAATTAATCCCTTCAGTGAACACATTAAACAAATAATAATAATAATAAAAAAAAAAAAAAGGTGTATCATCATAGAGAAGGCAAGAAAGTGGAATAAAACACGATCAAAAAGTTACACGTAAATAAAAATGGTGTAGCTCAAAAAGTCATCTTGTTTCAAAAAACAAACCACCACACAGATCCGTGAACAAGTAAAATAGCTATTGGTCTCAGAATACAGTGTTGCAAAATATTTTTTTTCTATAAAATTATTTTTTTGTAAAAAGCGGCAAAACATAAATAATATGTAAATATGGTATTGCTGTATTCTTAAAAAATATAATTCCTGAATTACTGTTTGTTCTGGATTCTGCCTCACAATAATGAAATGAATAGTAATTTTTTGATCACTTTCCATCATGTACTCCAACATATTCATGATCTCTGTATAAGGCTGTCCCCACCACTGAGTGGCAGCTTTTTGCCTACGCACTGTATATACAGAAAGCTGCCAATCATTTGTATGGGAAAGGTTAGGAGTATAGTTACTGGAAAGGAAAAGAGCTGCACCAACACCAATATACAGTAGTGGAAAGGTTGTACAGGTTCACCTGAAAGAGCTGTGATACGTCACAACTACTATATAAGCATGCAATATCCTCAATATCAGTAGTGTGCAGCAGTCCTCCCACATGTAGAACACCAAAGGATAGGTAAACGGAAAAGAGACTCCTGATCGTGCTCCCGCTCAATCTTTTTATGGGATACTCCTTATGAAGGGGTTGTAAACCTTCAAACGTGTTGAAATAAAGCACCATATGAATTCTAAGGAACCTGAATGCATTGATTTATTGTAGCAGGAGTGCAGTCTGGCATCCCTTTTCCTTCTATCCTATGGGAATGGTTATGCAGAGGTCTGAATTCAGAGAACTGGTAGATCACAGTATAAAATAAGTGGTTTATCAACACTGCAGCATAGCTAATGTGGCGCCCCACTGGTCGGGACACCACGTAGGGGTACTACACCCACAAAATAGTGTGTGGTGTCCCTGTGGCCAGGGAACCTGGGATGTCACATAAGGGCCCCTCATTACACCCATCCACACATCTTAGACCAGGGGATCAATGGGTTATCCCGTTGCTAGAGATCGGTCCCGGTGGGAGGAGCTTAGGTGGGTAGTGGAAGAGCGGGAAGGAAGTTAGTCAGAAGAGTCAAGGAAGAGGGTTAGTGAGAACCCTGCGAGAAGCACACTGGAGGGCACCTCAGCAGAGGTGGCCCAGACAGAAGGGGGATCCTGGGGTATTGAGATGCACCCGAGAGACCCAATCCAGGAATGGAGAATCGGCTCCAAGAGCGGTGCGGGCGTTTATCCCTGAACCGCCAAACCGGAGGGACACAAGCTTCTCAGGGAAGTCATGGCCGATACCCAGCGTAAACCCCAAAATGTTCTGCAGAGGGTCCGGAGGTCCAGGAGAGGAGCCTTTCAGAGAGGATCTGTGGGAACCGGCTGAGGGCTCTGCATGTGGGGGCTTAAGGAGAGGGAGAGCACAGTTAGGGACATTAGGCACACCACCGAGGGTCCACAGTGAGATGTCCCGATTCCCTGGTTCCTACCCAGGCCAGCAGTACCCGTGAACTGTATCAACTAAAGCTGCCTGAAGTACCCGTAAAAAAGATGCAGAGTTTAAGACTGTGTGACATGTCTCATTTGCCTGTGCCGGAGGAGCCGTACTCTTGTTCCCTCAAAATAGACTGTCTGCCAGCATCTCAACCTGACGAGCCGCCTCCCTGTGTAAATCCCTATCCTTCTCCAACTGCCCCAGGTATCCCGCACCACCTTCGGGGAGCGTTACTAACTAGCTGCTCATCATCACCCTGGAGGTCTGCAAGCAGCGCCGGCATCATTACCGGGAGCCGTAGGTGGCATCATGAATACTTTTTATTTTTACTTTTATTTTCATTTTTCCCCTTTTTCAGCGACCACCAGGGTGACGGGTCCGGGCACATGCTGCCTGTGACATCCCCAGTAAACCAACGCCGGAATCGGGTACCCTACGGCCCTGGGGTGGGTCACTGACATTGCTGGAATTTATGTATACAGGCACATACACACTGTGCATCCACACACTGTGAATAATGAATATGTGAATTCTCCCGCTGAGGAAATGACTGTGACAATGACATCTCTTGTGACAGCCAATCAGTGAGCTCAGCGGCTTTCAGGGCGGTAGTCTGGCTACACTGTCTAAACCGCTGAGCTCAGTGATTGTATAGCTGATGCCACATTGTCTGTCAGACACTAGGAGCAGCGTCAGACGGGTGCCAACTGTCCAGAAATTCCAATGTCCATAAAAATAAAGCGCTGTTTTGCAGGGTCTGTAAATAAAAAAATGAAGGAGTCTTATCTTTCTTTTAAGGCTGAAGGAATTTCTACAGATTGTTTTGACTCTGCAGAGACTTGGCACTGTACCCAGGGAGGGCGAGGAAGTCAGAGAGTTGGCGCCGAACCCAGGGAGAGCGAGGAAGTCAGAGACTGGGCGCCAAACCCCGGGATGGCGAGGAAGTCAGAGAGTGGATGTGGAGCCCACTGGGACGGGGTACTCTGTACCGGACCGGGGTATATGCTGGGGATGTCACGGCAGTCCTTGGTCCGGACCGTGTCCCGAGCCTACAAGTAATGGGGGCATATTTACAGGGGAGTTTGTCATGACGCCACCCACGGGTTGTGGTCAGGGTGACCACTGCTGCTGCAGAACCTCCGGGGATGACGTTTAGCAGCCAGTGATGTAACGGCTCTCCGAGGGTAGAGCCTGGTTCCCTGGAGCAGTGGTAGTTAAAGTCTATAATTGATGCTATGGATGTTGCAGGATAGGGGAGTAGTAGTAGTAGAGGTGTTGGCAGTTTGTGAGGGAACGTAGGGGCTGAGCACAAGGATCACACAGACTCACGATTTTGAAGTTTTCCAAGTCTTTACTGCAGATGTTCTTTAGCAGAGTACTGTCCACGGAGTCTGTACAGGGACCGGGTTGCTCCCACCCTGGCCGGGTCCTCAGCTTCCCACTGCTGCGCTGTGTGTGTGGCCCTGCTGCCGCTTCAGCTAGGCTGCCAGTCCTGTCTCTCCTCACAGGTACCACCTTTGCTAGCCAACTTGAGTCTTTCTGTGTGCTTCTGACCCTGCCGTGTTGCTTCGCTGAGGTGCAGTGTAGATCTATAACCTCCACTATCCAGGTATTTACTGTGCTGCGTGTCAGTCACCGTTTCGGATACGGTATCCTGTCTGTGCGCTCCTCCAGTGCAAGTTATGAGGTAACTCAGTCTCCCAGATGTGTTCCTCTGTTTCTCTTACTCCTCTCTTCAGACCCTGGCTAGGTCTTGAATTGAGTAGCAGACTGTGGAGAAGCCTGAGGCAACCTCTTTACACCACAGTCTTTCTTCCTCAGTTCTCCCAGGAACTGAACTACTTCCTCTTGACACCAGAATATATAAGGGTACCTTCACACGTGGCAATATTGCTAGGCAATTTCACTGGCAATTTGCTGGTTGCAGTGAAATCATGGACACATTTTTCCATTTGTACAGAGCAACAAAATAGAACAATGTGTCTTTGATTTCACTGCAACCAGCAAATTGCCAGTGAAATTGCCTAGCAATATTGCCGTGTGTGAAGGTACCCTTAGGGAGCTGCTTTAGCTCCCCCTTCTGGCCTAGAGGTGCTAGTGCAGTGTCAGGTGTTGTGTGGGGAGTTAACCCTTGTTGTTGTTTCTGTGGCACATTAACCCCTGGGGTGCCACATTGGCGCCAGACCAGGGAGGGCGAGGAAGTCAGAGACTCAACGCTGGACCCAAGGAGGGCGAGGAAGTTAGAGACAGGGTGCTGGACCCAGGGAGGGCGAGGAAGTCAGAGAGTGGGCGCCGGACTCAGGAAGGACAAGGAAGTCAGAGACTGGGCGCTGAACCCAGGGAGGGCGGGGTAGTCAGGAGACTGGGCGCCGGACCCAAGGAGGGCGAGGAAGTCAGAGACTCGGCGCAGGACCTAAGGAGGGCGAGGAAGTCAGAGACTCGGCGCAGGACCCAGTGAGGGCGAGGAAGTCAGAGACTCGGCGCAGGACTCAGGGAGGGCGAGGAAGTCAGTCAGAGACTGGGCGCTGAACCCAGGGAGGGCGAGGAAGTCAGGAGACTCGGCGCAGGACCTAAGGAGGGCGAGGAAGTCAGAGACGCGGCGCAGGACCAGTGAGGGCGAGGAAGTCAGAGACTCGGCGCAGGACCTAAGCAGGGCGAGGAAGTCAGAGACTCGGCGCAGGACCTAAGCAGGGCGAGGAAGTCAGAGACTCGGCGCAGGACCCAGTGAGGGCGAGGAAGTCAGAGACTCGGCGCAGGACCCTGTGAGGGTGAAGAAGTCAGAGAATCGGTGCCGGACCCAAGGAGGGCGAGGATTCAGATTCTCGGCACAGGACTCAGGGAGGGCGAGGAAAGCGACTGCAGCAGGGGGCAAAGACCTTGTGTGAGGACCCCTATAACCACACAGGGGCCAATTACATAAAGACTCTGCTTGGTGAAATATAAACAAAAAATGTAAAGAAGCCCAAATATAATAAATGGATCGGTGGAGGACTCAGGGAGGGCGAGCAAGTCAGAGACTCGGCGCAGGACTCAGGGAGGGCGAGGAAGTAAGAGACTCGGCGCAGGACCCAGTGAGGGCGAGGAAGTCAGAGAATTGGTGCCGGACCCAAGGAGGGCGAGGAACTCAACTCGGCGCAGGACTCAGGGAGGGCGAGGAAAGCGACTGCAGCAGGGGGCAAAGACCTTGTGTGAGGACCCTATAACCACACAGGGGCCAATTACATAAAGACTCTGCTTGGTGAAATATAAACAAAAAATGTACAGAGCCCAAATATAATAAATGGATCTCACATGGCCTTCCCTATAGCTTGGCAGCAGATGGCATTGAAGTGAACACCATTTTTCGTCACATAAATCCCATAATCAAAGTCCCTGCTCCCAGATGCACATTTTCACATTGGCGGTGGGAGGCAAGTGTTATGGAACTACAAGTCCCGGCATGTCGTGTGAGACTGCAGAGCAGCAGAAACACCACCGGCCACCCCATAACACACCAGCCCTGCTGCCCTTTAACTTTCCCAGAAACTACAACTCCCACAATGCACCTCTCTGCGAGACGGAGATTCATCCGCCGCTCACAAACACTTGCTCATTGCTCCTATTTCTCCTGTATTATTTCCCCCAGTACAACAGTGACCTCCGTACACAATATTAGCGATGGTTGTGACGAGCAGAGCAGTGCGGATCTTCTTCATGGCTGCACAGCGGAGGGATACAGCGCGGAAGTCAGGCGGTGAGGCTGGCAGTTTTCGCGCCTTTTTCGCTGCGCAAGGGCTTATGGGAAGAGGCTGAGTGTTTGGTGCGAGAAGTGCAGGAATTGGGAGATACTTGTGGCCGGGAGGACGCGCTCACCGCCGCTATGCAGAGAGACGAGGCTGACCCGGAGTCCTCCAACTCTTCGGACGGGGGCCCCGGAGAGCTGGTGCGGGGCCAGCTGGAGGCTCTGTGCCGGGAGCTCAACCTGGACGAGATGACGGCGGCCGAGACTATGAGCGACTTCACCAAGACCTGGAGCACTTATAGCCTGGAGGTCAGGGGGCAAGGAGAAAGAGGGGGGGCTATGGGGAGGGTAGCTGAGAAGGGGGTGCTATGGGGAGGGCATCTGAGAATGGGGGGGGAGACTAGCTGATAATAGGGAGGGCAGCTGAGAATACGGGGGGCTATGGGGAGGGCAGCTGAGAATGGGGGGGGCTATGGAGAGGGCAGCTGAGAATAGGGGGGGCTATGGAGAGGGCAGCTGAGAATAGGGGGGGCTATGGAGAGGGCAGCTGAGAATAGGGGGGCTATGGAGAGGGCAGCTGAGAATAGGGGGGGCTATGGAGAGGGCAGCTGAGAATAGGGGGGCTATGGGGAGGCAGCGAGAATAGGGGGGGCTATGGGGAGGGCAGCTGAGAATAGGGGGGGCTATGGGGAGGGGATGGGGGGGCTATGGGAGGGCAGTGAGAATAGGGGGGGGGAGGCTATGGGGAGGGCAGCTGAGAATAGGGGGGGCTATTTATGGGGAGGGCAGCTGAGAATAGGGGGGGGCTATGGGGAGGGCAGCTGAGAATAGGGGGGGGCTATGGGGAGGGCAGCTGAGAATGGGGGGCTATGGGGGGCAGCTGAGAATAGGGGGGGGCTATGGGGAGGGCAGTGAGAATGGGGGGGGCTATGGGGAGGGCAGCTGAGAATAGGGGGGGGCTATGGGGAGGGCAGATGCTGAGAATGGGGGGGGCTATGGGGAGGGCAGCTGAGAATGGGGGGGGCTATGGGGAGGGCAGCTGAGAATGGGGGGGGGGCTATGGGGGAGGGCAGTGAGAATGGGGGGGGGGCTATGGGGAGGGCAGTTGAGAATGGGGGGGGGGGGCTATGGGGAGGGCAGTGAGAATGGGGGGGGGGCTATGGGGAGGGCAGCTGAGAATGGGGGGGGGGCTATGGGGAGGGCAGCTGAGAATGGGGGGGGGGGCTATGGGGAGGGCAGCTGAGAATGGGGGGGGCTATGGGGAGGGCAGCTGAGAATGGGGGGGGCGTATGGGGAGGGCAGCTGGAGAAGGGCAGGGGGGGGGGGGCTATGGGGGAGGGCAGCTGAGAATGGGGGGGGGCTATGGGGGGGGGGGAGGGCAGCTGAGAATGGGGGGGGGGGGGGGGCTATGGGGGAGGGCAGCTGAGAATGGGGGGGGGGGGGCTATGGGGAGGGCAGTGGAGAATGGGGGGGGGCTATGGGGAGGGCAGCTGAGAATGGGGGGGGGGGGGCTATGGGGAGGGCAGCTGAGAATGGGGGGGGGGCTATGGGGAGGGCAGCTGAGAATGGGGGGGGGGGCTATGGGGAGGGCATGAGATGGGGGAGGGGGCTATGCAGAGAGATGGGGGGGGGGCTATGGGGAGGGCAGCTGAGAATGGGGGGGGGGCTATGGGGAGGGCAGCTGAGAATGGCGGGGGGGGCTATGGGGAGGGCAGCTGAGAATGGGGGGGCAGGGGCCTATGGGGAGGGCAGCTGAGAATGGGGGGGGGGCTATGGGGAGGGCAGCTGAGAATGGGGGGGGGGCTATGGGGAGGGCAGCTGAGAATGGGGGGGGGGCTATGGGGAGGGCAGCTGAGAATGGGGGGGGGCTATGGGGAGGGCAGCTGAGAATGGGGGGGGCTATGGGAGGCAGCTGAGAATGGGGGGCTATGGGGAGGGCAGCTGAGAATGGGGGGGGGCTATGGGGAGGGCAGCTGAGAATGGGGGGGGGCTATGGGGAGGGCAGCTGAGAGAGGGGGGGCTATGGGGAGGGCAGCTGAGAATGGGGGGGGGCTATGGGGAGGGCAGCTGAGAATGGGGGGGGGGGCTATGGGGCTATGGGAGGGCAGGTAGTGGGGACTATGGGGGGGGTGAGATGGGGGGCTATGGGGAGGGCAGTTGAGAATGGGGGGGGGCTATGGGGAGGGCAGTTGAGAATGGGGGGGGGGGCTATGGGGAGGGCAGTTGAGAATGGGGGGGCTATGGGGAGGGCAGTGAGAATGGGGGGCTATGGGGAGGGCAGTTGAGAATGGGGGGGGGGGCTATGGGGAGGGCAGTTGAGAATGGGGGGGGGCTATGGGGAGGGCAGTTGAGAATGGGGGGGGGCTATGGGGAGGGCAGTTGAGAATGGGGGGGGGGCTATGGGGAGGGCAGTTGAGAATGGGGGGGGGCTATGGGGAGGGCAGTTGAGAATGGGGGGGGGCTATGGGGAGGGCAGTTGAGAATGGGGGGGGGGCTATGGGGAGGGCAGTTGAGAATGGGGGGGTGGGGGCTATGGGGAGGGCAGTTGAGAATGGGGGGGGGGCTATGGGGAGGGCAGTGAGAATGGGGGGGGGCTATGGGGAGGGCAGTTGAGAATGGGGGGGGGCTATGGGGAGGGCAGTGAGAATGGGGGGGGGCTATGGGGAGGGCAGTTGAGAATGGGGGGGGGGCTATGGGGAGGGCAGTTGAGAATGGGGGGGGGGGCTATGGGGAGGGCAGTTGAGAATGGGGGGGGGGGCTATGGGGAGGGCAGTTGAGAATGGGGGGGGGGGCTATGGGGAGGGCAGTTGAGAATGGGGGGGGGGGCTATGGGGAGGGCAGTGAGAATGGGGGGGGGGGGGCTATGGGGAGGGCAGTTGAGAATAGGGGGGGGGCTATGGGGAGGGCAGTTGAGAATGGGGGGCTATGGGGAGGGCAGCTGAGAATAGGGGGGCTATGGGGAGGGCAGCTGAGAATAGGGGGGCTATGGGGAGGGCAGCTGAGAATAGGGGGGGCTATGGGGAGGGCAGCTGAGAATGGGGGGGAAGGGCAGCTGAGAATAAGGGGGGGGGAAGGGCAGCTGAGGATAAGGGGGGAAGGGGGGGAAGGGCAGCTGAGAATGGGGGAGGGCAGCTTAGAATGGGGGGGCTATGGGAAGGGCAGCTTAGAATGGGGGAGGGCAATTTAGAATGGGGGGGCTATGGGGAGGGCAGCTTAGAATGGGGGAGGGCAGCTGAGAATGGGGGGGCTATGGGGGAGGGCAGCTGAGAATGGGGGGGCCATGCAGAGGACGGCTGAGGACAAGGTGATTTAGGGCAACTGAGGGGAGAGTTACTAGAAAGGTTTATCGGGGATAGCAGAGGAGGGCTAATCGGGGGGGGGGGGGGGAGGCCTGGGAGGGTTTGATGGGTGAGAGGGTGCACAGGGTGGGGGCAGATTAAATACAAGGTGGGTGGGTGTTGTACTTGACTTGGAGGGCAGAAAAAAAGCTGCTACTTAGGTTCCTTCTTTGGTACCACCTAATGATGCCTTTTAAACCTTACTAGATTCTGATTTATAATTCTGAGAAAAAGCAGTTTAGGACTAAATGGCATTATGAATGGATAAAAAAAATAAACAAAACCTACCTTTTCTTTGTACTTGTATATTTCTCACAGGGGGATGTCAAGCACTGGTTGGCATGTGCCTTATACGCTGCATGTCGGAAAGGATTCATCCCAACTGTTGGAAGAGGTGTAATGGAGGGTAACGGGGTCTCTCTTACCCGTATTCTTCGCTCTGCCAAGTTGAGGTTAGTTGCCTCCATGTCCCCAATTTCCCCTCTTTTTTTTTTTTTTTTTTTTTTTTTTGTTTCCTATCTGAAATAATGGGCGCATGATGGATATCTATTCCACAGTCTTATACAGTTCTTCAATAAGATGAAGAAATGGATGGACATGTCCAACCTTCCCAAGACTTCAGGGAGCGAGTGGAAAGGCTCGAGAGAAACTTTGAGGTTTCAACTGTAATATTCAAGAAGTATGAACCAATATTCATGGATATATTTCATAATCCTCATGAAGAGTTTCTAAGACTGCCCAGAAGCAGGAAGCAAAGGTAACCGCAAAATAGGTGATTAGTGATGAGCAAGTGTTGCAGTGCTCAGTATTCATGAGGAGCGGTTGGATGCTCAGATGGGTGAAATTTGAGTACTTGAGAATATGAGAATAATAGAGGTCGATGGGAAACTCAAATATTTTTCTGGAAAAATATTTGAATTCCCAATTGACTTCAATTTTAATGCGGTACTTGAGTTGTGCCCATTCGTGCATCTAACGGCTTGTTATAAGTACGGAGCATTTTAACACTCGCTCATCATTATAGGATATGAGTGTCTCATTGCCGTGACCACTAGTCAGTAGAATGGGAGTATTTAAATCACTTCTACTTTCTTGCTGAAGCAGGATGCCATCAGTGCAACAGTTATCTTAAGGGTATATGTGATGTACAACGCTACATTTTTTTCAGCAGCTCCAATTAATCGCAATAACTATCAAGATCTCATGATGTGAAGACGATGGTGGAACCTTTTCTAGATAAATAAGCCCTGATATTTTAAATAGAAATAAGGGTATTTCTATCTATTGCGGCTAACTGTCAGTAAAGTCAGAGGTGATGGGTCAAGCTTAAATTATTGGACTATAGTATTGATGTGTGATTTGCTTTTCAGGAAACTGCAGTGTAATGTGAAGGATCTCTTTAACTTCTGCTGGACATTGTTTGTGTATACCAAAGGTGAGCGCTCAGCAGTTATCAGTCTGCACCTTATACGAAGTGACAAATGTCAAAGGAGCTGCTTGATTTTAAAATGTAACTGCCATTTAAATTTTTATTTATTTGAAGAGCCCGTCACACAGAGAGATGTTGCCGGCACCTGAGGGGTGTGGTCAGGTTGCGGCGACATCGCCGGAGAGTTGCCTCGCGTGACAGGGCGATAATCAGGCGAAAAATCGCCTGAGTCACATCGCCAGGTTTCCCAACAATGTTGGGAAACCTGGCGATGTTGCTCAGGCGATCATGCCTGATCGCCATGTGTAACGCGGCAACCTGCAATGTTGCGGGTGATTCCGCCTATCTACAACATTTGCGAGTTATCGCTCGCTGGGTTGCTGGGCAACCCAGCGAGCGATAGCCGCGGCAACTAGCCGGCCACATCGCTGGTAAGTTGCTCCGTCTGACATCTCCCCGGCGATGTTGTCAGGGATGCGCGCTCCCGCGATCCCCGGCAACATCGCCGGCGATATGTCCCTGTGTGACGGTACCTTCATAGAGAAAGGGATTATATTAAACTTTCAAGTATACTTTATTAATTAAATCTGGAAGGAAACCATTCATAAACCTTCCACAAGGTGTCCCCACTACACTGTGTGAAGCTCATTCTCTGTGTATTCTTCTATGTGTCTGCTGCCGCCTCCTCTTGTTCTGGGTCTGCCCTCCTCTTCTGCTCCCGATGTCAGCAGGAGCAGAAGAGGAGGACAGACCCAGAAGAAAAGGTGGCGGTGGCAGACACATAGAGGGGGCGCAATACACAATGAGAAGGCAGGGAGGCGTGTGTCAGCAGCCAGGACCTCTTAATAAGATCCCACCCAGCGACCACCTATCTGCTTCTAAAGTCTTTTTTAAAAGCTTACAGGGGGGCTAGAGACATGGGGGACCCCTTCCCTGAATGCAGCAGACATGCTGCATTTAGTTTGCCATGCACCAGGTGGGGTAACAGGTCATCTTTACCAGTGCTGACAGACACTGGCCACGCCACGCCCACACAGCCATAAAATGCAGTTTTTAAAAGAGCACAGAAAAAAAGAAAATAAGTCATATGGCACAAAAAAGCAGTATCTTAGCTGCTATGTGACCCATCACAATCAACCAGTACAGTATTTAAGTAATTTCATTGAAAAGAAGAAAAAATGTTAACACTTTAAACTTGTCTTTCCTAGGCAATTTCAGCCTGATAGGGGATGACTTGGTTAATTCCTACCACTTACTTTTGTGCTGCCTGGATTTGGTTTATTCCCACACCTTACGCTGCTCCCATAAGGATGATTTGCTGAATCCATCATTCACAGGTAGGTTGTTGAGGTGTTCTCTATTACACTAAGAAACTGATTTATCAAGACTTGAAGAGAAGTTCACTGGAGTAAGATGCGCCAGCATCTAAAATATGACAGCTGTGCGTCGGAGTAGATATCTACTATAATTAGGGCTGGGCGATTAATCGAATTAATTCGATTAATTCGCCCCCTGCTGTGGCCACGATTGTGATTTGACGAAAATCGTCAAATTCGATTTTAACCTTCCTAGCGGGTATTCCCGAGTGTAACTCGGGGTTAACTTTCACTGCTAGAAGCGGTAACCCCGAGTCACACTCGGGAATACCCGCAGCTGCTGCCGCTGCTCACTGTGAGGCCGCGGGGGGGGATGTGCTATCAGAGCCCAGCACTTCCGCCCTGCTACAGCCGCTGGAGACATCCTGCTGCTGACACCTGCGGTGTGAGTTCCGGCGGGGGTGCCTCAGTGCCCCGCTGCCCTGCTGCTTACACCTGCGGGTGAGTTCCGGCGGGGGGGGGGGGTGCCGTCAGTGCCCCGCTGCCCCTGCTGCTGACACCTGCGGGTGAGTTCCGGCGGGGGGGGGGGTGCCGTCAGTGCCCGCTGCCCCTGCTGCTGACACCCGCGGGTCAGTTCCGAGGGGGGGGGCTCTGCTGTCAGAGCCCTGCTGCAGGTCTTCCCTTCCCATTACAGGGATATGGCGCCGCCCCCTTCTGTTAGGGTTAGGGCTAGGTTAGGTTAGGTGCCTGTATACACCACTGGGGGCTGCTGCTATATACACCACTGGGGGCTGCTGCTATTATACACCACTTGGGGCTGCTGCTATATACACCACTTGGGGCTGCTGCTATATACACCACTGGGGGCTGCTGCTATATACACCACTTGGGGCTGCTGCTATATACACCACTTGGGGCTGCTGCTATATACACCACTTGGGGCTGCTGCTATATACACCACTTGGGGCTGCTGCTATATACACCACTTGGGGCTGCTGCTATATACACCACTTGGGGCTGCTGCTATATACACCACTGGGGGCTGCTGCTGTATAATACATCACTGGGGGCTGCTGCTGTATATACATCACTGGGGGCCTGTATACCACACTGCTGGGGGCTGTATACCTGTGCTGGGTCCACCCTTGGCTTATACACGAGTCAATAGGTTTTCCCAGGTTTTGGGGGCAAAAGTAGGGGGGTCGGCTTATACACGGGTCGGCTTATACACGAGTATATACGGTACCTCTTAGTTTTTTCTCTTTATTCATCAAAGAAAAGCGAAAAAAAAAAAATCGAGATTTAAATCGAAAATCGTCCATAGGCTTAAATAAAATCGAGATTTTGATTTTTTCCATAATCGCCCAGCCCTAACTATAATTTATGCCACTGTCTGGAGGAAGTTGTATTGACTCTTGGTGGCTACTAACTAAACCGTGCCCACTTTCTAGAAGTCTGACTAAGCATACCTCAAAACAATGGCAATATTTTTTTATACCAGAAAACTATTCTGAAGCCTGTAATGAAATTCTCACATTAATCTCTTCTGTTTTCTTTCACATAACCTGAAAAAATGGAAATCTGAACATTTCTGATGTTATGTTTTCATGGGCGGTATGGTGGTCTCAGTGGTTAGCACTGCAGGCTTACGGCACTGGAGTCCTGGGTTCAAATCCCACCAAGGACAACATCTGCAAGGAGTTTGTTCTTCCTGTATTTGAGTGGGGTTTCTCCAGGAGCTCTAGTTTCTTCCTACACTTCAAAGACATAGTGATAGGGTGTTTAGATTGTGAGCCACAATGGGGACAGAATTACTGATGTATGCAAACCTCTGAATTTAATAACATTTTATAAGTGAATAAATATTATTTCATCCCAAATTGGTGTGGTAAGTCTGTAATGCTTTTTGATGGAGGCGATTACGGTGTTTTTGGTGCTGGTTCAGGGACTATGTGACCTCTACACAAGGGCATATGCTGGCTGTTTTTCCACACTTGAAATCTGCTTCAGCAGCAGTCAGAGCTAGCTGGTATTGCTATTCACCGTGAGCATTTAAAATGCACAAAACCTACCTGGGCATCTGTGCCTGGCTCCCTGATGGCAAATGTAAGTGGAGAGAAGGAACATGTTTGACTCAAACAAGCACCATTCTCTCCTCTGTTGCTGCTCTCTATCATGAAAAAATGGACGGCAGCACTTCCTTCATAGGTGAAAATGTGGATTTATTACCCGTTATGTGGATTTTATTCCCAGGGACTGCGAAGTTTCGACCCTCAGGTCTTTTTCTAGCAGTGACACATATATAATCTCTCTAAGGGCCACGTCACACACAGGTAATTGTGCAGATATTGTTGGCAGATCTCTGGTTGCAGTGAAATCATGGGCAGATTGTCCCATTTGTACACAGCCACAAAATGGGACAATGTGTCCATGATTTCACTGCAACCAGAGATCTGCCAGCAATATCTGCACAGATATCTGTGTGGTGTGACGTGGCTCTAAGTGTGTGTATGTAACATTAGCCCCGCCTACTTCATAGCCCACCTCCGCACAGAACCAGACAACATTCTCTGCAGGGGGAGAAGCTATATGCAGAACCAGACAACATTCTGTGGAGGGGGAGAAGCTATATGCAGAACCAGACCACATTCTCTGGAGGGGGAGAAGCTATATGCAGAACCAGACAACATTCTCTGGAGGGGGAGAAGCTATATGCAGAACCAGACAACATTCTCTGCAGGGGGAGAAGCTATATGCAGAACCAGACAACATTCTCTGGAGGGGGAGAGCTATATGCAGAACCAGACAACATTCTCTGGAGGGGGATGAAGCTATATGCACACCAGCAAATTCTATTGAGGGGAGAGTATATGCCAGAACCGACATACATTCTTTTGAGGGGAGAAAGTAATTTGCAGACCAGACAGATCTATGTATGAGGGGGAGGATGCTATTGCAGAAACAGACAACATTCTCTGCGGGAGAAGCTATAGCAGAATCCAGACACATTCTTGGAGGGGGAGAGTTATATGCAGAACCAGATAACATTCTCTGGAGGGGGAGAGCTATATGCAGAACCAGACAACATTCTCTGGAGGGGGAGAAGCTATATGCAGAACCAGACAACATTCTTGAGGGGGAGGAGCTATATGCAGAACCAGACAACATTCTTGGAGGGGGAAAGCTATGCAGAACCAGACAACATTCTATGGAGGGGGAGGAGCTAGAGGCAGAACCAGACAACATTCTATGGAGGGGGAGGAGCTAGCAGAACCAGACAACATTCTATGGAGAGGGAGGAGCTAGAGGCAGAACCAGACAACATTCTATGGAGAGGGAGGAGCTATTTGCAGAACCAGACAACATTCTATGGAGGGGGAGAAGCTATGCAGAACCAGACAACATTCTATGGAACAGGAGGATCTAGAGGCAGACATTTATGTGCAAAATAAACATCAGTTACTATGCCTGAGAAATGCTGGGCTCTACAGCTAGTGTTTTGATAAATTTGCATACTACAATATAAAACAAAAGTGAGGTTTTATCAACCTTATGAAAACGTTGAGATATCCACAGCTTTTAAAGATTTTAATTGAATTCTCTTGTCTATTATTCTTGTCCGACCAGCAAAGTTGTCAACTTTGGATGATGGTGATGGTGAAGATACGCCTTGTATCATTAGTGCGTTGTGTGATCATTATGATGGTCTTACAGTAGAAGCTAAAGGAATAAAGCAACATTACTTCAAGCCCTACATATCTAGACTGTATGACAGAAAGGTACGGTTTGATTGCTTTGTACTAAATATTAGTGTTAAGTTATTTTATTTCCTAAATCTATAGTACAGATGAAAATAAGCAGTTTTGTATTAGCAAATTTTTCAATAAGATTTTTTTTTTTTTCTTCCAGAATTGATCAGTCATTATCAAAATTCTCAGTTCTGAGGAAAAATCTGTACTCAGTGAAGACTTTCCTATTAATGAGGTAGATCGCAGTTGTCATCGATGACATTCTATAATGATGGGAGGAGCTAGAGACGGAGTTTCTCCAGGCAGAACCACACCCCTCCTCACTCTTGTATAACGATAGAATCTCATCAGTAAGGTTACGTTCACACACTGCTTAATAGCAGTGCTTTTTTTTTTTTTGCTGTGCTTTGTGAAAAAAAGCACAACTGCATTCACACGCTGCGCATTTTGACCAAGCCCATTTTATAATGTGGGCAATGGGAGAAGCGCACATGAAAATGCACAAAGAATTGACATGTTTATTCTTTTTGCGGACACCCTTTGCAGTGACAGCGCATCCGCGAAAAGACCGAACGTGTGAACGCATTTCAGCTAAAGCCATTGCTTTTGCTGGGAATGCGGGTCCAGCACTGCGTTTTACTGCATTTACACAAGCAAACGCTAAAAAGCGTTGTGTAAATGGTGAATTTGAACATACCCTTAGACCTGCCATCTCCTATCCTATCAGATTAATTGGAAAGTCTTCACTGAATATAGATTTGCCCCAATTGAGAATTTTGGTAATGACTTATCAATTAAGAAAATTTGTCGAATAACATATATTACAAAGTTGCTTATTTTCATGTGTACTATTGAATTATGATGGTTACACTCTAAGGTGTACCAAGTTTGAACACCGAAACTTTAGGGTCAACGTACAACTAGTTAACATCTAAAGGTGTTTTTTTTTTTTTTTTTTTTTTTTTTTTTTGTATTTTGAGCTACAAATGTTTGCAATTGGGTTTTACTAAATAGTTGGCAAAGCTTGTGTTTTAATGCTATGTTTCCCTGCACATTGCTAACTGTGGAATAGGAATCTCTCAGTGACCTTGTTCTGAATGGGACTTTTAATTATCTAGGGTTTTTTCTCCTTCGCTTCATTGGGGGACACAGGACGATGGACGATGAGTTATGCTATTCTGCCACTAGGAGGCGACACTAGGCAAATGAAAAAGAAAAGCACAGTGGCTCCTCCCAGCAGTATATAACCCCTGACTGGCACAGTTCAGCCAGTTTTTGCTTAGTGTCTTAGGAGGCATGACACTGTTTATTTTCTCTCCAGATGGTTGTTCTTTGTAATGAACCCTCCTTGCTCCCCAGACCCCACAGTTGGGACTCTGGGTTGTAGCCTATGCATGGACTGCAACAGCATCCCTTCTCAGACCCCACAGTTGGGACTCTGGGTTGCAGGTTGATGGCTGGCTCACTACAGCATCCCTCCCCGGACCCCACAATTGGGACTCTGGGTTGTAGGAGATCTCCCTTGTGCCCTGGATCCTGCAACATGTGGAAGGAAGAGGACATCATAATGCCCTGGGATGGATGGTCCGCGGTCCCCTGCCCTTTATGGGGCTCAGGGATGAGAGCCATCGTAAGGTACTGTGCTGCACTTGCTTCCCGGGTCCCCCTGTAGTCCCCTGTGCCCGCCACTCGCCGTCTGGTGTGCTCCGCGTTTGACCCCTCTCGGCCAGCGGCCTGCTGAATTAATTTAGGGCCTGGTTTCGGGCCTACATAGTGCGATCCGCCTTTTTCCCTGCCCCCGGTGATGATGCGATCTGGCCGGGAACGCCCCTGGCCGGCCTCTCTGCCTTGCATTACACCCTGGTCTAGGCATCACTGGGGGGGCGTGGCCTAGCGGTTTCCTGCTCCAGGCATCATTCTGGTGCTTCTTTACCGCTCTGGGCGCCATTTTCTGCAGGGGGACACAGGATCTGGGCCAGCCCTACAGCTTCCAGCCATTCTCGGGTGACAGGGCTCAGCAGCGATTTCTTTTTTGCTGCAGCCCTAATCTGTCTGTGTTCAGCAGCGATTTAATATTTCTGCTACAGCATTACTCTGTCTGATGGTACCTTACAGCAGTGTATACTTCTACTGTGTGTAGCAGGTGAAATTTTGCCATTATGTCAGGCAATAAGCACGAGAGAGCACCAAAGGTCTTTACTGCTTATTATGCCTGTTGCACTGCCTGGGCAGATGCAGCCTACAGGCAGCGGCTGCTAAGCTGTAGACTGTGCATTTCAGGATGTGTATGTTTATTCCCACCCAGTGACTGCTTTGGGACGTCCCATCGTCCTATGTTCCCCAATGTGAAGGGAAAGGAGAATTTTGTGTACTCACCGTAAATGCCTTTTCTCTTGGCCTCTAATTGGGAGACACCGCACCCTCCCTGTGGCCCGTTGGCCTTGTTGTGGTTGGTGTTCTCTTGTTTAAGTTCCTGGTTGCCTTATCGGTTTATGTAGTGTTCCTCCTCCTGCTTTAGCACAAAACTTCGCTGAACTGTGCCAGTCAGGGGGATTGTATACTGCTGGGAGGAACCACTGTGCTTCTCTTTTTCATTTGCCTAGTGTCACTTCCTAGTGGCAGAATAGCATAACCCATCGTCCTGTGTCCCCCAATTAGAGGCTAAGCGAAAAGGAATTTATGGTGAGTACACAAAGTTCTCCTTTTTTCTGTGCTTCTCTTAGCTGTTTTCAGTTCATAAACCATATAAAAAACCAAAAAACTAAACTTCTGTAATGCTCACCGGAGAGTATGTCTGTTAGTTCATCCACTGGGCCACACCACCAATCTCTACCTGGAAAAGAGTACCTAAGTGGCTACAGAGTCTTCTCTAGAGCTTCAGATGGAGAATTTAGGCTTGTTCTGGTAGGTAGCTGCCAGGTGCAATTTCAGGGTATCTTGGCACTTTAGCAGCTGGCCCCAGGGGTTGGGGATGTAGGCAGGCATAGTCTCTGGTGTAGATAGGTGCAGTCAGACGGCTGGC
Organism: Allobates femoralis; assembly: GCA_033576535.1. Lineage (NCBI taxonomy): Eukaryota > Metazoa > Chordata > Amphibia > Anura > Aromobatidae > Allobates > Allobates femoralis. Next base: position 332,663,259 of record JARQOC010000006.1, read on the forward strand.
GGTATAGAAGCGGCAGGGCTTGTTCAGCTGGAGTAGTAGGTACGACCGTTGGACGGATTTCTGACTGGCAAAGAAGGTACAGCTGCAGACTGGCACAGATGGTACTTCTGAACGTAGCGGGACTAGGAATAGATATGGGTTAGGTAAGGCATAAGACTCAGGAACAGCAAGGTTAACTGGGACTGGACAACTAGCAGCATGCCATTAAACAAAGGAAAAAAATCTCGCCATGGCCACCTCATACTTTTGCACAAGCTAGGTGCAGAGGACTTCCCAAGATGGAGATGGGGCAGCCACTCACAGCCTTTTAAGGGGAGTAGCTACTTAAATACCACACACTTAATGATCTTCATAGGGAGTTTGTCTTATGGATAGATGAGATACCCACAGTATCTAGCAGCGTGTCACTAAAGCCCAGACCACATTGCTAAATACTGTGATTGTAAGCCATAGGCTGAGATGCAATTCTATGTAGGGCACACTGGCACTTTAACATGGGCATGGTGTACATGTGGCCTAAGCGCGCTGCCATGAGACCTGGGTGCAGGAAGCATCACACAGACCGTGGGAAGGGTGAATATGCCGCGGCCGTTCTCCCTGCTGTGGAGATGTTGGTACTGCAGCTGGGCGCTACAACTATCATATGACCATAAATTGGCTTGGTGGAGCTCAGCTAAACATTCTAAAATTATAAGTTCTTAGAACAAGCTCATGAGCATTCTTGGCTAATTCTGTAGAGAGCAACAGACAGTAGAAACAGTCTAAAGGTACTGTTACACGCAGCAAAATTGCTAGGCAATTTCACTGGCAATTTGCTGGTAGCAGGTAAATCATGGACACAATGTTCCATTTGTTCACAGCAACAAAATAGACAATGTGTCCATGATTTCACTACCCAGCAAATTGCCAGTGAAATTGATTAGCAATATTGCTGTGTGTGACGGTACCTTAAAACAAATGGTGTTACACGCCTTAACAGAATCCCAATAATATAATGTAGAGTTTATAATATATATATATATCATATATATATGTTTGTGTATGTGTGTGTGTGTGTGTGTGTATATATATTATATAATATACACCCCCTCCCAAGGCAGCAGCGTTCCCATCTGTATAACTGAATGCCCTACCTAATTTTTATAAAAAATATTTATAATCTCCGGATTTCCAATGCTAATTAAGGCTTTGACTAGTCTGCATCTCTTCATGTCATCATGCCCCTGTGAGCGTGATATCATTTCCGAGAGCTGAGGTCACCAATTCCTGAAAACCTTGCACATCTACACGACTTTGTTCATTCACATTGGATCTCACAATCTTAAGTGGATGTTATGAATACTTTTTCTAAAAAAAATTGAGGTAAGGGAATTTTTATTGTTTGCGTTAGGCCTCTTTCACACATCTGTGCCGAGGCATGCCGGAGGCACGGACATACAGAGGCGCATCAAATTCTATGGCCCCCTTCAGATGGTCATAAGTCTGCACGGACTGTGCCTCCGTGTGAAGCGGGCACGTGTTGTGCGCTCCACACGGAGACATGTCTATTTGTGGCCGGCAGCACGCACTGGTTTTGGCCAAAAACGTCCTGTACATGGATGTCCTCCGTGTGACATCCGTGTGCACAGACCAGAGCCTGTAGTTTTAAGCTTAATAATACAGAAATGTATACTCCCCTGCCTTCAGTGCTCCCTGTTCCTCTTGCTTCCAGGTCCACTGATTACTTTCATCTAATATTCACTGCTCTGAGGGCAGCAGGGGCCCTAGGTAACTATGCAATGACTGGCTGTTCGTGTCCTATCCAGATGTCACCTGGATAGCACACGGGACGACACACGGATACACGCCCCCCCCAAAAACTGCCATATATGCAAGCCAATAAATGGTTCCTGAGAAATCTGGGCTGTGTAGTCGGATGTTTGGCTTACTGACTTCATAGCCATTTTTGTGGAGTTGGAGTCTGATTTAAGGCCTGTGAGAATTCTATTTTACACAGCCCTGTGAGAATTCTATTTTACTCTTAGGGTACCTTTACACACGGCTACATTTGTAGCTTGTCACCAGGTAACTTACTGGTTGCAGTGAAATCATGGATACATGGTTCTATCTTGTTGCTTGTACAAATGGAATCATGTCTCCATGATTTCACTGCAACCAGTAAGTTACCTGGTGACAAGCTACAAATGTAGCCGTGTGTAAAGGTACCCTAAGGCTGCTTTCACATCTGCAATTATTGTAATTCATGGCAGATGTCGCTGCATCTGCTGTGCAACGACTGACTTGCAGTAACGACTGACTTGCATCCGGCAAACCCCATTCATTCTCTATAGGGCTTGCGCTCAGGTGCGGCAAGTGTGGTTTTGCCGGATCCGCCTCTTGCGGCACTGCAAAAAAAATGCTGCTAGCAGTGGTGTTTTTGCAAAGCTGAAAGTGCCGGGTTCAGCAAAACCGCACTTGCCACACCTGACCACAAGCCCCATAAAGAATTAATTGGGCTTACCGGATCTGTGCCGCAAGTCAGCGATTACGTGGTAGATGCAGCGACATCTGCCGTGAATTACATCTAAACGCACATGTGAAAGCAGCCTTACTTGCACATGAGCTGAAATGATCTCTGGCACAGAACCTAAAATCTAATATTGTACAAAGATTTCAGCTTGCTTGCCTTTAAGAAAAATGTGGATTTCTCAAGGACCGTTCATTGAATTGCAGATATCTAGGTATCCTTTTCTTAAGGTACCGTCACACGTAGCAATCTCTCTGCCATATGGCTGGCAATTTGATGTGAGCACGCATGTTCCGGGCACTTTTTTGCACATCGCCATCGCCCTGTCACACTCGTGCGATGTTTGGCAATCCTGCGTTCTGGAAATGGCGTGGCGCTGACCGGAAGCAATTTGACATTCCCATGTCGCCGCCAAATCGCCGCATCACACGCCACCACTGCATCAGCGATGTGGGCGTAGAGGGAGTACGGCGAAGACAGGCATGCCAGAGTGTTTTTCACCACGCCCCTATCACTCCCGATTGGCCGACACAACTGCGGAACCATTGGTCAGCCTTGTCAGGGTGTCTGCGCACTGCATGACGCATGTGTCCTTTCTACTATATCGTTATTCAAATATAGCGCCTTAGCCATGGTCAGCCAATAGGAATGCAGGAGCGACCTCCAATCGCGGCAGACGGGGCGAGCCAAACAGAATACTCAGGCATGCCTCTGGAATTGCTTCCTGATGGCCTGAGCTCTCTTTCTACATCGCTATTGCCCTGTCACACGCCAAGATGCGCAGAAATTGCCTCGTGGAAATCGCCTGATTTAACTGCAGTGCAGGGCGATCAGGCGACGCTTCACCGGCGATTTCACGCTGCAAAATCTCCCTGTCTCGCGCCACTACCACAGGCGATGTGGAAACCACAATACACGAATTTATGGCGATATGGAAGCCATATTGCTGCGTGTGACGGTACCTTTAAAGTTTCTTTGACTTGCATTTCCATATAGACAGCTTAGGATGGTTGATGCTACTGACAAATGCCTTTTCAGGTAAATAAATTGTAAATATAACTTATAATCACCTATCGTTTGCTGTTTTTTACATTAGAAAAGTCAATGTCTACCCCTGTGTGACATGCAATTATTACCATTTTGTTGTTTGCCTATCTTTGTGAGGCTATAACTAATAACATTGACTTCTATGTATTTGTAATATATATTTCAGATCATAAGAGGAAACTGCTTGCTGGATCTTTCAAGTTTTACAGACAATAAGTGCGTACTTTTAATGGTTAATTTTCACTTTTTTACAACTCCCTTTTATTGTCATTTAAGCTTTTTCTTGCATTACGTAGTATAGCTACATACTTTAAAGAAAGCCAGACTGATCACCCCCACACCCTCCATGCTCCCCACCATTCGTATACTTATTACTAAATACCCGGTCTAACCATCCCTTGATTATTTTATACCTAATTGCATGTTTAAAAAAAGGTCCTTATGAACTATTTTTAATACGTTAATTGGCCTATTGCCTAGTCTAGGGGCATTAGTTTCCTCAGACTAGTTGGCCCTTTTAGCATGTTATCATTGACAGCTCTCTGAATCTTGCTCATGCACGCAACTTTCTTTACAGCATCATTGTACCTTTGAAGCCAGATATACGCTTGCTGATTGCAGAGAGTTGCATTGAAGTGAATGAGCTTGTCTGCTTCGCCTCTGGACATGCGCTCTGCACCTTTCTGAAGCTGTGATGAGTACACCTAGCTTCAAAGACAGTGATGTTGCGAAGAAAGCTGTGATAATGTAAGGGGGTGGTCATGTTCCTGCCCTCAAGATACCGACCACACTGCCGTTATTATAATGTTGCATGTAAAGTGTTTCTGTAAAGTGTGAATCTGTCGTTAGGAAAAGGTGGTACACCGTTTCCTAACGACAGGTTATCAGTTTTTCCACGATCAGTGGCGGTGGAGGTCCATCGGCAGCTGTATAAGGTGCTCAAGCCGGTTGTGGGTATACACAAGCAAGGTGAGTGGACACTACACATCACCGCATCTAAAGTGTCACCATTGATGGGGCTCTATTCTGCGCCTCGTTTTGTGTCTCTTGTGTTTTTACACAGTGTCTGTAAAGTGTGAGGTATTTGTAATGTATTTGTTTCAGAGTTGAGTATTAATATGTAGAGGTGTAGAAGTACTGATAATCTAATGTATGTTTATTGGTATAAGATGTAATGTTATGTAGTACATAAGGTAGGATGCTTAATAAGGTAGTAACAAGTGTTATAGGTATGCAATTGAAAGGTTGAATCTGCCAGTAACATAGATTTGACAGCTTTGATTAGCCTATGGGGGGATGGATCTCGTGTGTCTGCCAGTTAGGACCCAGCCTGTGTCAGAGACAACCTCAGGTCTGAGCAACAGCAGAACAGCTTGCTTTGTGGGGGACTTGTGACAGGAGAGGTGGGCTTCCTTAGCGAGCAGGGAGTGAGGGCTGAGTGATGCTAGTGAGGACACTACATTCTGTGTAATACAGAGTTGGACCAGTTCTCAACGGCAGTTTACCTTGAGACATCTTTGGGCACGAGGCTCGAGTACAGTGGCCAAAAGCAGGCACCTGAATCCACTCCTGAAAGGAGGTACAGACATGGGGCGGCGGGTAGGAGAGAGAAATGACTCTGGAGGTATTGCCAACCTAGCTCTGAGGAACCTGGCAATGACTGGGAGCAGACAGATGCTCGTGCAATGTGAAAAAAGGCAGTTTTGATATCGGCCTCTGTCTGAGAGGACAGACAAGAAGCTATATTAGGTAGGGATAGTGAAAATTATACTGAAGTATCACGGTGTTGGGACTGACTTGTAGTATTGTTCAGTGAGTGCAGCAGTCTGGGAGGAAGTGAAGGATTACCCTGAAGTGTAACATACCATATAAGTACCTGTTATGAAAGTTTATGCCGAGTAAAGAATTCTCTACACTAGAAGGTTGCCTGATTTACATGCAATTATCCCACATCCCAAATTCAAGTAGGAGTGGCAGAAGGCTTTACTGAGGACTATACCCAGCAATGACTAATGCGCCCCCGGCTCACCTTACACACATTCACAAGATTTGCAGAGACAATCTATGACTCTGCCTCTTGCAAATCATGTTATCAGCGGCATGATAATATACTGAGGGAGTAAGTCTGTTTCCCCAAACGCCTTATCAACTAGGCAATAGGCTAATTGGCATATTGATGTCAATGTCACTTGATGTGAGCGGATGGGTGCCTGAGGTCCGCCGACACTGATCCTTACATTATCCTGCAAGGAGCCTGAAGTAAAACGGTGTCTACCCCGGTGTCGGTGTCCGAAGGTTCCATTTGCCAATGAGCGCATCCTCGGGGAGCATTGTGCATACTGTGGTGAGGAGGAGGCAGAGATTCAGGGATCAGGAGCAGCGTGCCGACACAAGATGGCGAAGAGAGAGGGGCAGGCTGGACGACTGAGCGCCACATGAGAGAAAGCCGAAGATGGCGGGAAAGCTGCAGAGATTTGCGAGGGGGTAGAGGCACTAAGTGAGACTGGAGTATGGAAAGGGGAGGAGACAGGGGCGGAAGAGGATAAAGAGAACCCTGAGGGAGATATGGAGGATGAAGAGTCTGAAGGAGGACCTGAACAAGGAGATACAGGAAGTGTGTGACAAGGAGCTGATGAGGACTCTGCTGAGGGTGAGCCCACACTTGAAGACATGTTCCAGGTGGTCTCCATCTGTAAAAAGGCACGAACTACCTTCACTCAGAGTGGATGGGCTAAAGGAGGAGATTGCTGGAATCAGGGAGGCGATGCATAAGGCAGACATCCAGACAGATTCTGTGGAGGAGAGAGTGAGTGTTACTGAGGATCAACTCTCCAAAGTACAGAAAACTCAGCACACACAAGATATCTCATGTGGCTGCCAAAAATGATGATTTGGAGAACCGATGTAGGAGGAATAACCTCCACATAGTTGGCATACCTGAAAAAACAGGGGTAATGACCCTACAACATTCATTGAAAACTGGCTGCTGACCAAGTCTGGAGCAGATAATTTGATGAGGATGTTTGCGGTTGAAAGAGCGCAGTGACCTGATAAGACCACTGCCTCCTGGTGCTGCCCCTTGCACTGTACTGGCTACAATACTGAACTGTAGGGATTGAGAAGTTATTCTGCGTACAGCCTAGACGACTAAAGATGTGACAATAAATAGACAACATATCGCTATAGATCCTGACTACTCAGCCGAAGTACAAAGGTTGCGCATGTGGTACAGTGAGGTGAAGAAGAAACGTAGAGCATTGGCGTTGGCATACTCTACCTTAACGATATTGTAGCGTGTAACTGGCCCTTTAGTCTCATATGCAGAGAAGACTACTGGTGTTGTGACCAGTATCATCAGAGATGGGAGGGATTGATACTCTTATTATAGAATGTTTTAAACAAAAGGCTGCTTTAAGATCTCATGCTGTTGAATTAGGCGGTGGAAATAATGAGTTTGTAGAGTTTTTGGTTATAAGAATTGATATACATGAGTTTAAACTGCAACTGGGCATACTTACACCCACTCTCTACACTGTGTGCAGAAGTATTGGCAAGTTGTGTTGTAGAGAATTATTTTTATTATTGATAAACAATTATGTTCTCAGTCAACCCAAAATACTCAAATATCAAAGCTTAATATTTTTGGAAGTTGGAGTGGTTCTTTTTTTTAGATTTGGCTATCTTAAGATGATATCTGTTTGCGCAGTAACTATTACTGTGCAGATTTATTAGGCAACTTAATAAAAATCTAATATATTCCCATCTCACTTGTTTATTTTCACCAGGTAAACCAATATAACTGCACAAAAATTAGAAATTAACATTTCTGACATGAAAAAACAAAAGCCAAAAAAATTAGTGACCAATATAGCCACCTTTTCTTTGACGCTCAACAGCCTTCCATCCATAGATTGTCAGTTGCTTGATCTATTTACGATCAACATTGCGTGCAGCAGCCACCACAGCCTCCCAGACACTGTTCCGAGAGGTGTACTATTTTCCCTCCCTGTAGGTCTCACATGTTAGGAGGGACCACAGGTTCTCTATGGGGATCAGATCAGGTGAACAAGGGGGCCATGTCATTATATTTTCTTCTTTTAGACCTTTACTGGCCAGCCACGCTGTGGAGTAGTTAGATGCATTTGATGGAGCATTGTCCTGCATGAAATCTTGTTTTTCTTGAATGATACTGGCTTCTTCTTGTACCACTGCTTGAAGAAGTTGTCTTCCAGAAATTGGCAGTAGGTCTGGGAGTTGAGCTTCACGCCATCCTCAACCCTAAAAAGTTCCACAAGTTCATCTTTGATGCCAGCCCATACCAATACCCCACCTCTACCTTGCTGGTGTCTGAGTCGGAGTGGAGCTCTCTGCCCTTTACTGATCCAGCCTCTGGCCCATCAAGAGTCACTCTCATTTCATCAGTCCATAAAACCTTTGAAAACTCAGTCTTCAGATATTTCTTAACCCAGTCTTGACTTTTTATCTTATGTTTCTTGTTCAAAGGTGGTCATTTTTCAGCCTTTCTTACCTTGGCCATGTCCCTGAGTATGGCACTCCAGTAACGTTGCAGCTCTGAAATATTGCAAAACTGGTGGCAAATAGCATCTTGACATCTTCACGCTTGATTTTCTTCAATTCATTGGCAGTTATTTTGCGTTTTTTTTTTGCCCAACACGCTTCTTGCGATCCTGTTGGCTATATGCCATGAAATGCTTGATTGTTCGGTGATGACTCTTCAAATGTTTGGCAATTTCAAGACCGCTGCATCCCTCTGCAAGACATCTCACAATTTTGGACTTTTCAGAGCCTGTCAAATCTCTCTTCTGACCCATTTTGCCAAAGGAAAGGAAGTTGCCTAATAATTAAGCACACCCTATATATGGTGTCGATGTCATTAGACCACACCCTTCCTCATTACAGAGATGCACATCACCTGGTTTACTTAACTGGTAGTTGGCTCTTAAAGGGAACCAACCACCTCAGATCACCCTAATACACAGTTAGTACATGTCCCTGCACCCTAAGGATACCTTTCCAGCACTGTTTTTGTGTAAAATCTTGCATTCGTATAACTCATATAAAGAGTTTATAAACTTACTAGCCTGGTGACTTCTGGGCGTATCCCTCCTTCTGTTATACTTCAGGGCTGTGCATTGCATGTCTGTGCTCCCCCTCCCTCCGTGCCTGCTGCCTTGCCCTGATGGGTGTGATAGTTATCTCCTCTGCACAGAGGGAGGGGGAGCACAGCCATGCAATGAATGCACAGCCCTGAAGTATAACAGAAGGAGGGATACGCCCAGAAGTCACCAGGCTAGTAAGTTTATAAACTCTTTATATGAGTTATACTAATGCAAGATTTTACACAAAAACAGTGCTGGAAAGGTATCCTTAGGGTGCAGGGACATGTACTAACTGTGTATTAGGGTGATCTGAGGTGGTTGGTTCCCTTTAAGCCTATACAGCTTGGAGTAGGAAAAAGTGTATAAAAAGTATTGTGATCAAAATACTAATTTGCCTAATAATTCTCCACACAGTGTAGGCCTAGTGAGAGAAGTCCATGTTGGAGAAATGTTAGGAAGGGGGGAGGGGGGCAGGACTTGTGTTTAAAAGGGATACAGTGATTTAAAAAAAGAATTGGAAGGGGGGGGGGGAGAAGATCACAATGTAATGAGAAATATCGAGATTCAAAAATGGGAGACAGGATAAAAATACTCAGTTGGAATGTGCAGGGTTTATCGGATGTAGCTAGAAGAGCAGCAGTCATGAACCATGTTAAAACGTGCAACCCTACCATAACATTCGTCCAGGAGACTCATTTAGCTTGAGATAAGGTGAACATATTAGAAAGAAAATGGATTGCAAAAGCTCATCACTTCACGTTTTCTGCGTAAGCTAGGGGGGTGTCGCTGTTGGTACACACTCATACGCAGGATGAAGAAATTGAAGTATATAGATGGGTAAGGACAATGTGTTTGTAATTTGCAAGATCTTTGGCCAACAAATTAAACCCTTCATGACCGATCCTATTTTGACCCTAAAGACCGAGGCATTTTTGTCAATTCTGACCAGTGTCCCTTTATGAGGTAATAACTCTGGAACACTTCAATGGATCCTAGCGAGTCTGAGATTGTTTTTTCGTGACCTATTGGTCTTCATGCCAGTATTAAATTTAGGTCGATAATTTTTGCGATGATTTGTGAAAAAATTAAAAACTTGGCCAAATTTTGAAAATTTAGCAATTTTCAAATTATGAATTTTTATTCTGCTAAACCAGAGAGGTATGTGACACAAAATAGTTAATAATAACATTTCCCACATGTCTACTTCACTTCAGCACAATTTTGGAAAAAAAAAAATTTTTTTGTTAGGACGTTATAAGGGGTCAAAGTTCATCAGCAATTTTTTTTTTTTTCCAGCAAAATTTACAAAACCATTTTTTTTAGTGACCACATCACATTTGAAGTCCTTTTGAGGGGTGTACATGACAGAAAACACCCAAAAGTGACACCATTCCAGAAACTGCACCCCTCAAGCTACTCAAAACTACATTCAAGAAGATTATTAACCCTTCAGGTGCTTCACAAGAATTAAAGCAAAGTGGAAAAAAAAATGGACATTTTAATTTTTCCAACAAAAAATGTTTTTAGCCTCAATTCTTTCATTTTCACGTCGGCAACAGGATAAAATGCATCCTAAAATTTGTTGGGCAATTTCTCCTGAGTACACAGATACCCCATATGTGGTCATAAACCACTGTTTGGGCGCACGTCAGGGCTCAGAAGGGAAGGAGCACAATTTTACTTTTGAAGCTAATTTTCCATTCAAAAAGTGAAATGGCGCTCCTTCCCTTTCGAGCCATGCCGTGCGCCCAAACAGTAGTTTATGACCACATATAAGGTATCGGTGTACTCAGGAGAAATTGCCCAACAATTTTTAGGATCCGTTTTATCCTGTTCCCCATGTGAGAATGAAAAAATGTAAGCTAAAAATCTTTTTGTGGGGAAAAAAAAAAAAAAAAAAGTACTTTTTTTCATTTTACAGACGAATTTGTGAAGCACCTGGGGGTTCAACATGCTCCCCACCCATCTAGATATGTTCCCTGGGGGTCTAGTTTCCAAAATGGGGTCACTTGTGGGGGAGCTCCAATGTTTAGGCACACAGGGGCTCTCCAAACGCAACATGGTGTCCGCTAACAATTTGAGCTCATTTTCCATTCAAATGGTTAGTGGACACCATGTTGCGTTTGGAGAGCCCCTGTGTGCCTAAACATTGGAGCTGCCTCACAAACTAGATCCCCCAAGGAACTTATCCAGATGGGTGGTGAGCACTTTAAACACCCAGATGTTTCACAAATTGATCGGTAAATATGAAAAAGAACTTTTTCTTTTTTTTTTTTTCCACAAATTTTTTTCTTTTCTAATTTTTACGGATTAATTTGTGAAGCACCTGGGGCTTCAAAGTCCGCACTATGCATCTAGATAAGTTCCCTGGGGGGTCAATATGCTCACTATCCATCTAGATAAGTTCCCTGGGGGGTCTAGTTTCCAAAATGGGGTCACTTGTGGGGAAGCTCCAATGTTTAGGCACACAGGGGCTCTCCATACGCAACATGGTTTCCGCTAACAATTGGAGCTAATTTTCCATTGAAATTTTTAGCGGACACCATGTCGCATATGGAGAACCCGTTTGCCACCAGCACAAGGGCAACTGGAAGAGTTGGGGTACAGCACCAGAAAATTCCCCCTCTAATGAATGTGCTATTTTCTTGGGTGGCTGTGGGTTGCAATTTGCAGCGTGGGGGGCCCACAACATTTGGGTCTCTCCACGCTGAGGATTCCAGTCCGCCAGCTGCCAAGTTGTACCTGGCTGGCTACAAAAAAATAGAGTTAAGGCCTTTTTTTTTTTTTTTTTTATTATTATTTCTAGAACTAATTCTAGAAAAAAAAATGACGTGGGGCTCCGCCATATTTTTGGCCCAGCCAGGTACAACTAGGCAGCTGGGGACTGGAATCCTCAGCATGGAAAGGCCCAAGCGTTCTGGGCCCCCCATGCTGCAAATTGCAGCCCGCAGCCACCCCAGAAAATGGCACATTCATTGAAGTGCCATTTACTGGCGCTGTACCCAGGCTCTTCCAGTTGCCCTGGTGCCTGTGGAAAACTGGGTAATAAAGGGGTTAATGCCAGCTTATTTATTGGCAGCTGGCACTAAGCCCGAGATTCATAATGTCAGGCCAATGATAGACCCGGCCATTAGGAATCTCTAGTAAATAGTCAAAAAATCCCACACAGAGAAAAATCTTTTTATTTGAAAAAAAAAAAAAAAAAACACACACAAAATTTGGACTCCATCTTTATATAAAAAGATCCGACGTAGTCCACAACGAAGGTCCCACGATGCACGATCGCCATGCAGGCGGATTGAACTGCAAAGTAGCGATCTGGCAGCCCGGGTGCAGTGATCCACTATGTGGACCACTGCGCTGGGGCTGTGAGATCGCTTTCTGCAGCTCGTTCCCCATGCAGGAGGATCAGACTGCAGAGCAGCGATCTGGCAGCCCGAGTGCAGTGATCCACCCTGCAGGAGGATCAGGCTGCAGTAAAGGCATCCCACAGGCAGGGGGACTCACCAGGCGATGCCAGGAGGACCCGGGACCGGAAGACTAGAGGTGGCAGGGGGCACTGGAGGCGGCTCTGGAGGCAGCAGCAGCAGGTGATCCTCGGAGCGGTGATCACCGGGATGAGGTGATCACTGCTCCGGTGGTGGGCGGGGGACAGGTGTGATCCCCCGAGGAGGAGCTGATGCCCGGAGCAGTAATCACCGCTCTGGCGGCGGCAGGGGGAGGTGATTACTGGAGCGGTTATCCCTGCTCCGGTAATCAGCTGTGATCGGCGGTTCGGCGGGGGGGCAGGAGACAGGGGGGAGATGGCCAATGAGCAGGGGGGTTACAGAGGAGACAGGGTGGGGGAGGAGCGAGGGAGCAGGAGGAGCGAGGCAGGGGGAGACCGCAGTTAGTACAGCCGCAGTAATTTGCGGTTTCGTTTTCAACCGCCAGTTACCGAGGCTGTAGCCTTGGGGGGGCAAAATGCCCCCCCCCTTCCCCCTGGGCTGCAGTGCATGTCTCCATGTACCTGCAGCTCAAGTGACAGGTCAGTGAGACCTTCAATTGAGCTGCTGGAAAGCGTTCCCCAGATGGCACCGACGCTGTGCCATCGGTTGGGAACGCACTGGATTTCATGGCACAGACGCTGTGCCATGTGTCGGGAAGGGGTTAATATTGCGGTCATATATATACCACCCACTTACTCTAAAAGGAAAATCCAGGAGATAGTGGAGTTGTCACGGAGGGGATCGGGATCATGAAACAATGTCATAAATGAACACTGGGATAGGGCTAGACATGGGTCAAGGGATGTAAGGGGTGACAGAATGACTCCGTTTGGAAGCTATATTGAGAGATTCGGCTTGTATCCTTATGGAGACTGAGGTATAAGGACCAACATTATTATAAGGACCAACATTATTACTCATGTTACTCCCCGACACACAATGCACTGTCACGCACAGACCTGGCAATATCTAAAGGGACATGGAGGTATTCTTCCAAGTGAATGAAGGTAGCGCTGCACCACATGTGGTTTGGGATATCAAGAATCCCTATCTAAGGCGACCCCTTATTAGGGATACAGCAAGACACAAGCTGCGGATGTGATACTTGGCCCCACAGTGGCGGCTCACCGTAGGCTGCGAGTAGCACATGAGGAGGTGAACAGTATGTATATGCAGGGGGTGGATAGGAAGCGGGCCTTTCAGAGATCACTATTTTATGAAGGAAAGTGAGTGGGTCACTTGTCTGTGGTGTTTGCTGCGCAAAGTGACTGCTCATGTGTATAAGCTAATAAAAGAGAATGGAAAAGAAGTGTCAAACAAGGGACATTTTAAAGGTATTTAAAGAATTTTACACATATTTATACACCCCTGCAACGCTGGCTACTGACCAAGAAATTAAGGAATTTTTGGTAGGGGTGGATATGCCTAAATTGGGCCCCTTTCACATCAGCGTTTTACGCTGATTGCGGCAATTGCGGTGAAAAAAACGGTACTGCCGCGATTACCGCATAATGGCCGCACTTGCGGTTCACTTGCGGCAAGCCCCATACAATGTCTATGGGGCTTGCGGTAAGTGTGCGGAAAGTGCGGTTTCGGCACTTGCGGCAGGTGCGGCCTTGAAAAAACGCGGTATGCCGTGGTTTTTTTCGCGGCCGCACCTGCTGCAAGTGCCGATACCGCACCTGCCGCAAGCCCCCATAGACACTGTATGGGGCTTGCCGCAAGTGAACCGCAAGTGCGGCCATTATGCGGTAATCGCGGCGGGTAATCATTATTTATTTATATAGCGCCATTAGGTTCCATGGCGCTTTTACATGAGGATGAGGGAGACGAGAACAAGTACACTAAATCTAGGCGATCAGGACGTACAGGTACAGGAGGGGCAGGGACCCTGTCCACGAGGGCTCACAGTAATCGCGCCAGTTGCGTTTTTTCACCGCAACTGCCGCGATCAGCGCAAAACGCTGATGTGAAAGGGGTCTTGGGATACTTTCACATCAGCGTTTTTTGCCGATCGCGGCAGATGCGGTGAAAAAAACGCATCTGCCGCGATTACCGCATAACCGCTGCACTTGCGGCACAGTTGCGGCAAGCCCCATAGAATGTCTATGCGGGATTGCGGTATCGGCACTTGCCACACGTGCGGCCGCAAAAAAAACGCGGCTGACTGCGTGTTTTTTTTTTTCGCGACCGCACCTGCCGAAACCGCACTTGCCGCACCTGCGACACACTTACCGCAAGCCTCATAGACATTGCATGGGGCTTGCCGCAAGTGCAGCGGTAATTGCGGCAGATGCGGTTTTTTTCACCGCATCTGCCGCGATCGGCAAAAAACGCTGATGTGAAAGTACCCTTGAGGAGGATGATAGACTAAGAATGGATGAACCTTTGGCTGTAGACAAGGTGGAAAAGGCATTACTTTCTATGACCAATGACAGAGCCTGCGGGGCAGACTGTATTCCTTGCGCGGTGTATAATGAACTTGTCGAGGTATTGCTACAGAGACTGAAGAGTGTGTTTGAAGATGCGTTGGAGAGGGGGTAAACTGCTGAAGTCCATGGGAGAGGTCATTGCGGTGGTTATTCCTAAGGAGAGATGCTATACTCGCTGAAGCCTATAGGCCCATCTCTCTGCTGACAACGGGTCATTCCATGTCAAGTGATCCAAAAATGAATATTTTTTTTTACCTGAAGTCCTCAGATTTTTTTAAAATTTTTTCTATATGAAGAACAACTTTAGTTAATTACAAAAAAAAAGTTTAGAATTTTTTTTTTCTTTATCAGTTAATTTTTTACAGATTTTTAAAGTTTAAAAAAAGGGTGAATTTTGGCCTGGTATGGCTTTACATTTTCTATCATATCTCGGGCTAGAAATAAGATAGAGAAACAAAATAAACACCAATCTACTCAGAACTGTGCAGGCTTTCACCAGATATGTCACAAGAGGATCTTTGTTAATATTTTACCCATGTGATCGCAAGCGCAAAACTTTAAAACGCATTTCTGAAAAATCGGCGCGCTTTAAATATTTCAAAAACTGCCCATATGTCTGCTATGCTCTTAGCCACATCTGTACCAAATTTCAAGTTGGGATCGCGATGGGATCATATTTTAATATTAATAGCGTCAATGGATCATTCTATATCAAGTGATCTAAATATGATTTTTTTTTTTTTTTTTTTTTACCTGACGTCTTTAGATTTTTATTATTCTTTTTCTTTATGAAGTACTACTTTAGTTAATTACAAATTAAAAGTTTAGAATTTTTTTCTTCATCAGTTAATTTTTTACAGATTTTTAAAGTTTAAAAAAAGGGTGAATTTTGGCCTGGTATGACTTTACATTTTTTTCTCAGGCTAGAAATAAGATCATGAAGTGGGAGAGGCATCATTTTACTCAGAACGGTAACAGCTTTCATTTGATATGTTACAAGACTGTTTCTTTATATCAAATTCAAACTATTGACGGGCAATTGTGAAAAAATTACTGATTGTGTTCTTGGTTATATTTGTGCAGAGATTCAACTTGGGACCTGTCAAATTTATATATTTTTTATTTCATGGTTGTATGAGTTATCACAACTTATTGAATAAAACATTTATATGCAACAAAAAAGAAACACAAAAAACAAATCCCATAAGTGCCAGGATAAATACATCTTAATCATCAGAACACAACGCTCAGCATTTTCAACTTGAATGTATTGAACAAACCAAAAGAAGAAAGGTGATCATATCCTCAAGTTTGATTAAACAAGATTAACCCCTATTTATACATATAAATTTGTTTTCTATTCTATCACTAAACATGTGATTTATGAAGTGTTTAATAAGAATAGTACAGTAGTTAAATAATTGTTCTATAAATTATGAACTAATCAAACAATTAATAGTATGTTTTTAAAGTGGCATTTTATCAATTTGTCCCTTCTAGTGGGTGAAATGTAATCTTGTCCATAAATGCTTACTAGCAATCGCCATTTCCTTGTGTGTCAAAGAGTATGTCCGGCCTGTCACGGTGTTAGGCTCCGCATGAGTTAATATCTGATTTTTGTGCACTTTTATAATGTCTGGCTTTCTTGGATACACAAAGGATGGCGCTGGACCAGAAGGATGCAATAAAGTCAATTCTACTTCTTCATTTTCACAATCTTTGGAGAGTACAGTAGCCAGCCACCAGCGCCAATCATATTCATATTTTTTCAAAAGGATTGCAACAGTGTCTATGATAAAATGCTGTTTCTTGAGAAGTAGCAGCCATTGCTGTGTGGGGAAAAATACAGTTCATATTAAGTAAGGAAGATAGGTAATAAAAATGAAGATTTACAGTACACTTGAGATAGAACTGTATTACTATAAAGTGAGTTTTAGGGCTAGCGCGCAGTTTTTTCTGTCTGCAGATACACGCTGCAGTTTTGGCAGCTTGTTTTTCTTCCAAGTTTTTACCACATATGCGTTAGTTTTTTTAATCGCTAGTGAAAAAAATGGCAGCTTTTTTTATATAAATGATAAATGCTGCGTTTATTGCAGCGATTAAAAAGTAGTTCAAGCAGTGATTTACTCACTCTTGAGTGTTTCCAAAAACACTGCATGTGGTGAACCGCATAGAAATCAATGGGGCTGTTTTCTGAATGATGATCCCTAAGAATAGCACTGTGTGTATTGGCCCTTAATAATAAAAGCATTAAACTATTAATATATTTACTCGCCCATATTTTAGTACACAGCCTTGATGGCTTTGTACAGACTATTGTTTGTTCAGGAGTGAAGATGTCCAGACATGTCAGGACATGAAAGGTCTGAACAAGCTGTCTTACTTCCTGAATGCAGTGGGTAGACACTTAACATGATTGACAGAGCTGCTGGCCTATCCTCTGCTCTGCATTCACTGTCTATCCCTGTGCTTTCTCAGGTTGAGCCCTAACAAAGCTTTTTCCTATATGTCCTCTCCCGCTTCTAAGCTGTAACATATCAAAATAATACAGTAATGTCTAAAAATAATGGATTTGATAAATATAGACCCCACGCTTTTAGACCACAGGTTGAACAGATCTGAATTCAAGATTTTTGAATTGACGCTATTAATAGTAAAATATTTTAAAATATGATCCCATCACGATCCCAACTTGAAATTTGGTACAGATGTGGCTAAGAGCATAAAAGACACATGGGCAGTTTTGGAAAATTTTTATTAAAACGTTTTTTCGGAAATGCGTTTCAAAATGTTGCGTTTGCATTCGCATGGGTAAAAAATTAAAATTAACAAATATACTCTTGTGACATATCTGGTGAAAGCCTGGACTGTTCTGAGTAGAATGGTGTTTATTTTTTTTCTCTATCTTATTTCTAGCCCAAGATAAAAAAAAATGTAAAGTCATACCAGGCCAAAATTCACACTTTTTTTAAACTTTAAAAATCTGTAAAAAATTAACTGATGAAGAAAAAAAATTCTAAACTTTTAATTTGTAATTAACTAAAGTAGTACTTCATAAAGGAAAAAAAATCTAAAGACGTCAGGTAAAAAAAAATATTCATATTTAGATCACTTGATATGGGATGACCCATTGACGCTATTAATAGTAAAATATTTTAAAATATGATCCCATCGCGATCCCAACTTGAAATTAGGACAGATGTGGCTAAGAGCAAAGCAGACACATGGGCAGTTTTTGAAATATTTAAAGCGCGCCGATTTTTCGGAAATGCGTTTTAAAGTTTTGCGCTTGCGATCACATGGGTAAAATATTAACAAAGATCCTCTTGTGACATATCTGGTGAAAGCCTGTATAGTTCTGAGTAGAATGGTGTTTATTTTGTCTCTCTATCTTATTCCTAGCCTTAGTTATGAGGAGAAACGTAAAGGCAGGCAACAGCGAAATTCGCACTTTTTCCGAACTTTGAAAATCATTTAAAAAAAAAAAATAATATTTTTAATAAAATTTCTCTTCACATTTTGCATTGTCTGACATGCTATTATCAAATAACAAAATCTCAAAAGAATTAAAAATATAGAGGTAATAATCATTAGTTCACTTGACATGGAATGACCCCAACGGATGTTAAGAATAAAATTCCAAAACAAGAACAAAAGGCCAAAATTGTGTCAACTCGAACTGGTGTCATCCAAAAAATTATACACCCTGACCAATCAGGCTTCATGCCAAACAGATATGCGGCAATCAACCTGAGAAGGTTATATCTGATTTTGCAGTGACCAGCTGATAACTGGTTAAAGAGTAGTGGCCTCTTTAGACACAAGGAAAGCTTTTGACGGTGTAGAATAGAGAGATTTGTTAAAGGTGTTGACACACATGAGTTTTGGGGCTGTTTTTACATCATGGGTGAAGCTTCTGTACTTTTCACCAATGGCCAGGATTAAGGTAATCGGGGACTTGGCACAAGACAGGGGTGCCCGCTGTCTTTGTTACTATTCATGGTGCCAGTGGAGCCGTTGGCAGCTAAGATCAGAGCGTCCGATGGGGTTAGGGGATTTAGGGATGGTATGATAGAGGAAAGGATCGCTCTGTATGTGGATGACATGTTATCATTTCTGGAGAATCGTTGGGAGACGCTAAACAATGTAATGGGCATTATAGAAAATTTTAGCGCCTTGAAATTAACTAGAAGAAATCTAATGTTATGGCCGTGGATTGGGGGGGGTCAGAGGAGGATAAGATGGCAGAAAAAGGGAGGCAGCTCAAAATTGTAGAACAGTTTAAATACCTGGGCATATGGATGGCTCTTCCACTCTCAAAGTTTGTTGAACTCAATCTAAATCCGCTCTTGGAAAGGTTCAAAATTAAGGCTGAAGTGTGCAGTCACTGTCCATAGTGGGTCGCATTAACCTAATTAAAATGGTGCTGATGCTACAGCTGATGTATGTATTGCGATAACGCTCCAATTTGGCTTCTGAAGAAACGATTTAATAAATTCAGTGTGGTTTTTAGAGAGCTAATTTGGGGAAGAAGCAGGCTAGGATCAAAAATGGAAACGCAGAGGGGTAAAGAAGAGAGGGGATTGGCATTGCCGAATTCGTCGGCGTATTACTTGGCAGTACAGGGTCAGCATCTTGGGGGATAGAGTGGGGGAGACTACACGAGCTTGACATCTAAAATCCTAACATGTGACGGAGGATTCCACTCATTCAGGGATTAGAGGATGGGTGTTTCCAGAAGTTAGGACAGGTATACCCCACTTTAGGACTGATACACCAGGATTTGGGAATGCGTCAAGTCAATGAGGGGTAAAAGGTCTCACTATGCACTAACCCATCTGAAATAATGAAAATTTGTTTGAGTTTGGTAGATTTGGGAGCTTTGCCACTTGGAAGGAGGAGGGTATACAATATATGTTTCAGCTGATAGAACAAAGCGAGCTGAAGAGTTTTAAAACATTAAGGGAAGAGTTTGGACTTTCTGACACATGCAGGTTTCAATATGTGCAGATCCAACACGCACATAAGGCTGGGGTCACACACACAGATATCTGTGCAGATATTGTTCACAGATCTCTGGTTGCAGTGAAATCATGGACAGATTGCTCCATTTGTACACGGCCACAAAATGGAACCATGTGTCCATGATTTCACTGCAACCAGAGATCTGTGAACAATATCTGCCCAGATATCTGTGTGTGTGACCCCAGCCTAAGACTCAATGCAAAATAACGAATATGACGATACAGAAGGATATTGTGCTAGATTGTGTTCAGTAGGAGGAACACAAGGGGTTATATCGGGCACATACCATGGCTTGATGTACAACCTTCTGGGAAGGTATCCTGTAAAGGCTAGGTGACTATGGGAAGAGGTAGTGTGTAAATGACATATAATACATGGGATATAATATTGAAATATGTACCCAAACTATTCCAGAGTGAACCTAGTAGATTATCCAAATTGCATGTCATCCATAGAACATAAAAAAACATTGGATTTAATGTATAAAGCGGGATTGAGAGGAAGCTTGCGGTGCCCCTGATGCCAAGCGTACCAAGCAGGGATGCTGCATATGTTGTGGTCCTGTCCCAGACTGTTGGCATTCTGGATCACGGTATTAAGATTAAGGGAGTGTATGGCTGTGTGATAGATCGGAATCCACTGGTCTGTGTACTCGGTTACGTGGAAGACATTAACACAAATAATGTGCTAGATTACTATTTGTGGCTTGTAAATTGATAGCAAGACATTGGATTTAAGAAGAACCCCTGTTGAGGAGCGAGTTTTAGACAAGTTAACCATATTATACGTATAGCGAATTGTATATACATGAAGAGAAAGAAATTCTTTGAAAAATGGTGGTCTCCGTGGACAGAAGTGTTGACTAAGGCTACCTTCACATTTGCATTCCCCTCCGCAGCGTTCTTTGGAGGGGATCTGCAATGTGACCGCAGCACTGCAAGCCCCTATCTTTATAATGGGAGCGCACGGTGCTGCGTATGACTGTGCGCACCCATTCACTGCCATATGTGATCTGTGCACAGGCAGATGCCTGCGCGCAAATCACCCAGTCTCGGCCGCACCACGAACGCGACATGTTGCATTTCTGGTGCGGAGGAGACTGGGTGATTTGTGCGCAGGCGTCCGCCTGCGCACAGATCACATATGGCAGTGATTGGGTGCGCACGGTCATGCGCAGCACCGTGCGCACCCATTATAAAGATAGGGGCTTGCGTTGCTGCGGTCACATTGCGGATCCCCTCTGCAGAATGCTGCGGAGGGGAACGCAAATGTCTTGGTAGCCTTACTCCTTCCCACATCTTATAATTCAGTATTCTATTGTTGGACAAGAGGGGTTGGGGGATGGAAGGGTGGGTGGGTATTACATTGTTCTGAAATTGTTTATGAATGTGTGGCACTCTTGTAGCATGAACTTTTAAAACCAATAAAAATTTATCTGGTAAAAAAAAATGTGCATATTAAGGACTTGTTTTAAATAAATACGATTAGCATATAAAACGCAAAGGGCTGATTAGGTAGGGTATTTAATAAGTTACAAATGCCACAGTCATATAGTTCATTCCAGTAAAATGTCAGGACATGTTTTCCTTTTCAGCCGGAACATAGCTCAAGACATGTCTTTTACTATCTAAAGAGCAGCATCATAAACATGTATACCTGATCTGTTCACTCGGCCAAAGAGCAGGGCTGGAACAGAAAGCAAGAAGAAAAAAACTTTTTGGCTGACTGAACAGATCAGCTTTTTTTCATAATTATTGGTTACACACTGGAGTCAGACAATAAGGGCACCGTCACACACAGAGATATATTGCATGCAACTCTCTGGTTGCAGTGAAATCATGGACACATTGTTCTATTTTGTGGCTGTGTGCAAATGTAATAATGTGTCCATGATTTCACTGCAGCCAGAGAGTTGCATGCAATATATCTGTGTGTGACTGTGCCCTTAGGGAAACTGTCTCGTCAGTGGACAGGTCAAAGTCAATTAAACAATTAATTGAAGCTGCTAGATGGCCTTGAGGGCCTTTTTTTCATGTTTCACCCTGTTCTGTGCTCACTTGCAACCCCATTCTGCTGAGTCAGCTTTAGGCTGCGTTCACACACTATGTAAATGCCGCTGTTTTTATGGCAAGCTTTTGCTCAAAAGAGCAACTGCGTCTGAGTTTCCTGACAAAGTGAATTGACATTCACTTTTGCAGTTCAGACGCAGCGCTTTTTGCGGACGCGCTTTTGTGGCCGAAAGTGTGTCCATAAAAAGAATGATCATGTCAATTCTTTGCGCCATAAGGCATGCGCTTCCTCCCATAGGCCCATTATAAGGCGCTGGATATGCATTGCCATTCAGAAAATGCTCTATTCCAGCTCCTATAAGTGCTCGTGCAGGAGGAGAATCGGGTAGTGATGTCACATGGGGGCAGGAAGAATCCTGTTCCAGTGTGATATCTATGTACGGTACATTCGCTTTAGCAGTGTATGTACAGGTTTAGTTACTCTTTATAGTACGCTACATTAAGCAGATACTGTTGACTACAAACGCACCCTTGATTGAGAAATATACCGTATTACTAAGAATTGCAAGTTGTATATAGTTTTAGACAACTGGAAAAAAAAAACCTAGAACATGGAAAATAATTACAAAGGAAGCATAGGGTTAATGTAACTCTTGCACAAACATTACTGATGAATAATGAATATTTCTGTGGCTTCGTAAATATTGGATAGCCGCTTAATCAGGATGTACTGGGCTGATGCAGCACAGCCGATTGTATCATTAAATCCCAGATTTTCATTTTCTGGCAGAAAGAAGGCAAAATACATACAAAACTGTTACCTGCCAATTTGCCTTACCACAGCTTCCCATGCATATCGCATGCTCTCTCCCTATCTGTGCTGTTGTTCCAACAGTTTGCACTGCTCACTACCTTTCAGTTCCACGGACATATAAGGGTTAATGTTGGGGCATCTGTGCACACTGACTAGCTATGCGATTATGCGATTTTTTTATTTTTTTTTTTTTTATTTTTTTTTGTTTTCCTGAATAATTGGGGAAAACTTCAGAGGTGTGTTTTTTGTTTTTATTTTTTTTTTTATTTTATTGTTTTATCTTCAGCATGTCAATTATTTCAGTGTTTTTGAGGACGTTTCTCACCAACAAATCAATAGAGTGAATAATTTATTTCTGAATGTTTTTTGTTTTATAGGCATTTTTGGTGACTAAAACTACCGTATCTTTATTAAGCATGTACTGTGGACAAACCACACATGTAGTGCGCACCTAAAGAATTCTTTAAAAAAAAAAAAAAAAAAAAAAAGCCGAACACTGAAATATGGAGATTTTAAACACAGCATTTTTTTTTTCTTGGAAGAGCAGGCTTTTGCTACAGGAAAAAAATGCAGCAAAAACACTGCATGTGAGCATGGCCTTCATACATTAGTATGCACTCAGCACTTGGACAGAGGAGCACTTTCTCTCCTACATTACTTATTAGACAGGCCAATGACCGGGCGTGGCCTAGCGGCATGTGAGTGAGGAAGCAGGACCGCTGAGCTCCCGCACTGAATCTGATTTGGAAGCTGCTGAGTCCCTGCAGCACGGCTGAAAACCGTCGAGTGTGAAGGAGGCGGTGGCGGGAGTCAGCGGGAGTGTCCAGACCCGCTCATACAGACCTGCGGCCATGGTAAAAGGCGGCCGCCGCTTAGTCACAGGAGAAGGCGGGAGGCTTATCCAAGATGGCGCCGGAGCTAAGGCGCGCTCCACAGCAGAGGCTGCAGAGGAGAGTGCGGCCAGAAACAGGGCAGTGGCGGCCCAGCTGCGGCAGTATGCCAGAGTGGAAGAGGTGGAGAGGGAAGCAGCCCAGGAGACCGACGAGAGGATAGAAATGAAGGTACACAAGGTGCTATGGAGGCTGGAGAGGAGGGGGAGGAAGAGACTGAAATCATGAGGCAGCAGGAGACTGGGACAAGCTGGGGAGAGCTAGTGGAGCAGAACTGTAAACAAATGCAACAATTGCAGATGCAAATGCCAGCAGACCCCACTATAAAGGACGTATTATTGGCAGTCATGCAGTGCGGTTCAGCTATATCTACTGTATTAACCCAGCTTGGTCATATGCAAGAATCATTACAAACAGTGAAGCACGACCTACACAGGGTTAAAGATCGTACTGGTGATTTGGAGAAAAGTTAGTGCTGCTGAAAGCACCCTGTCCACTACAGTGAAATTTCAGTCAGAGTCTAAAAGGGACAGCTCTGCCTTATGGGCCAAAGCCGACGACCTGGAAAATAGGTCGCGCCACAACAACGTGCGCATAGTGGGGATCCCCGAAAGATATGAGGGGAGAAACCCTACCGAGTTTTTTGAGGCATGGATCAAGGACAAGATAGGTTATCCGCCCCTAACGCACCTATATGCTGTAGAATGTGCTCATAGAGTCCCTGCTCGCCCCCCCCCCCCCCCCCCCACTCTCCAGGGAACCAGCCACTTACGGTGTTAGTGAAGATGCTGCACTACAGAGACAGGGACAATATACTCCGTTTTCCCAAGGATCATCCGGATCTCTCTGTGGATGGCTCCAGAGTCTCGTTCTATCCAGACTATTCCCTGGTAGTTCAAAGACAGCAGGCCAAATTCAGCTAGATTAAGAAGAGGTTGAGGTCGCTTGAAGTTAAATATTCTATGATTTTCCCGGCGAAGCTGAGGATTGAGGCTAGAGGCAAAGCTCACTTTTTTCTGATCATCATAATGGGAGACCCAGACAATGGGGTTTAGGGCACTGCCCTCCGGAGGCCACACTAGGTACTACAAGTTTGTAGACACTGCCCCCTCCGCTTATAAACCCCTACCGCAGGATACATCCTCAGTTTTAAACTTGGTGTGCTCGGAGGATCACGCTTTGCTTGCACTTCACAGCATTCTCACAGCTTACGTGATGGCGTATGAAGACAAGGTAAAAAGGTCCCGGTCGGGGACCTCCGGCAGTCTCCCTGTTCACCTTCGGGGAACACACAGGTTGAGGTACGGAGGGCCTGGAGCCTGGACACATTGTGTCCCCCCGGTACGCTGCCGCACTCCTTCCCATCCTTCCTTGGGGGCTCTGGGAAGTGGGAGATAGGAGCCTTGCACAGCTCCGCTCCGTCCGAGGCCTCCCTAAATGGTGCTTACAGACCGGACTGGAGCCAGCCCAGTCCAAGGCCTCCCTAAATGGTGCTTACAGACCGGACTGGTGCTGAACCCCCGTCCGAGGCCTCCCTTAATGGTGCTTACAGACCGGACCGGCACTGAGGTACCCTAGGTGTCTCCGGTGTGCCTGGGGGTAGTGTCTGGCCCTTATGGCTTCTGGCACTCAGGCCGCGCGTAACCCTCGGGTCCGCGGTTCTGATCGGGTGCCCTGTGCTGGGGTCACCCTGGCTGACCGCCCTGTGTGTCACAGGGGCTGCGACTGTGGGCTTCAGATTTTTGTATGCAGCCCTGGGTATAATATTGATACCTCCCGCGCTGCAGGCTCCGGCACCAGATTTAATCATGGCTGCCTGGAGAAATGTGGAGCAGCCCAGGGACTGACCTCATCGCTGGGCGTGTGTGTGTGCTTCCCGCGTGTTTTTGGGCCCGCCCACAGCTTGTACGGCGGCGGCCATCTTCCCCTCACTTCCCGGCTGGGATCTGATTAAGTGCACGGCTGCACTCCCGGGGAGACCGGTCATAACCCTAGCGGAGGCCACACACACATCGCTCCCTTCCACCGCACTGACGCGGTCGGTAAGCCACCGGTGTTCCGGTTCTTTCTCTGTTTGGCTTATTTTCCCCTGCTGTGGGTATGTCCTCAGCGAGGAAAAGTGCTGCTAAGGCGGCCAGTACCACCATTGTCTGTGCTACTTGCAACGGGACACTGGTTGGGGGATCCTGCAATAACTGCGGACGCCCAGATGCCTGGACTGATACTGCAGAGACTGCAGCTCCGGTGCTGTACCCTGAGGTTTAGGTGATCCCAGGGCCATGGGAAACACAGAATAAGATTAATGAATCTGTGTTATCCAAACTGTCCTCCATGTCGCAATCCCTGGAGGCACTGTCGAGGAGACTGGAAAGCCCAGTTGCTCCTTCATACCCCCGGGTGTCACCCGGTTTAACCGCGAGACCCCTTAAGCGGGCTCGCCGTGACGAATCACCCGAGATCCAGAACCTCTCTGAGGAGGAGCGTCACTCTGATGGTGACGAGGATGATGGGGGTTCAATCCTCGAGTCTATGTCCGAACCACCGGATGGGGTGGAGGATCTGGTGTCCTCCATCAACGAGACTCTACATCTCGTGGCACCCCCTGAAGAGGTGGAACTCAACCCGAAGGAGGTATATCAGTGGTTGCAGCCTGAGGCTCGTTCGTGTGGCTCCTTTATGGACCACACTAATTTTGGAAGGGTGGTTAGAGCACCCAGGGTTCACCCTGGGCGGCGTTATGTCCGCAAATCTAAGGACACTCGCTTCCCCTTTCCCCAGGAGGTGCTTCAGGAGTGGTCGCAGTCCCCAAAGGTGGACGCTTCCATGACCAGGATTGCTGCACGCTCTCTGTTCTCTGCCTCTGATAGCTCCTCATTGAAGGACGCGACGGATAGACAGGTCGAACAACTCGCCAAGTCTGCTTATGAGGCTGTGGGGTCTTCTTTTGCACCTAATTTCGCCATGGTCTGGACCCTACAGGCGATTACCACCTGTTTGGACGGTATCACTGACCTGGCGGGGTCCAATTCAGAGATCCTGGCGATTACCGACAGGGCAAAGGCCTACGCGGATTAAGCCAGGACGGCGACCCTAGAGACTGCCACCCGCTCCGCTGTGGCTTCGGCCAATGCTATAGCGATCCGCAGGTTGTTGTGGCTGCGTCTATGGGACTCAGATGCCACGTCAAAGAAGATTCTGCAGAATCTCCCATTCTCAGGTGACAGGCTTTTTGGAACCGAGCTGGACAAGCTGATAAAGGATTCTGCGGAGTCTAAGATCCCGCAGAATAAACCTAAACCGCGGTATACTGTCAAAAGGAACCCTAAACAGTGGTCCTTTCGTTCCAGTTCGCAGCCATCAGCCTCGTCCGCTCGCACAGAGAGAGGGGGCAAACCCTCTAATCAGTGGCGTCCCAAGGGTCGCCAGAAGAAGCCAACGGGGGCGGCGGCTGCCACCCCTAAACCCGCTTCCACATGACTCACTCTCTCGTCCTGCCGCCCCACAAGTGGGGGGCCGCCTGTCCAGTTTTCAGGACAGATGGTTGCTCCACGTTCAAGATCAGTGGGTCCGAGACGTTGTCTCGTGCGGCTACAGGATAGAGCTGACGTCGCAGCCGGCACACTGATTCCATCGGTCTATTCCATCCCCAGAAAAGGCTCAGGCTTTTTTATCTGGTGTTGGAGGGACTACGCAGAGACGGAGTAGTGGTCCCAGTGCCTACGGGGGAGAGGTTCCGGGGTTTTTACTCCAACCTCTTTATCGTCCCGAAGGACGGCTCCTTTCGCCCGGTTCTGGACCTCAAGTTGTTCAACTGTCACGTGTTGGTTCGGAAGTTCCGTATGGAATCCCTACGCTCCGTGATCGCGGCTGTGTCACAGGGAGACTTCCTAGCGTCCATAGATATCCGAGACGCTTACCTCCACGTGCCCATTGCACCGGCTCATCAACGCTGGTTGCGATTCGCAGTGGGGAACGACCACTTCCAGTTCGTGGCGCTGCCTTTCGGGTTGGCCTCGGCACCGAGGGTGTTCACGAAAGTGATGGCATCAATGATGGCTCTTCTGCATGCGCAGGGTCACGCCGTCATACCCTATCTAGACGACCTGCTGGTCAGGGCGCCATCGGAACACCTTTGTCAGAAGAGCCTGGAGGTGACCATATAGTCTCTGGAACAGTTTGGGTGGCTTCTCAATATCCAGAAATCCACCCTGGTACCGCCCCAGTCTCTGACGTACCTGGGTATGGACTTCCACACGGACTCTGCGCTGGTGTCCCTCCCACGAGTCAAACAACTGGCCATCCAATCAGGAGTACACGATCTTCTCCTGTCACCGCACTCATCCCTACGGGTGTTGATGAAGCTGGTGGGACGCATGGTGGCAGCAATAGAGGCGGTGCCTTTCGCACAATTTCGCCTCCGTGCTCTCCAACTGGAAATTCTTCGCAGGTGGGACAAGAGGACGTCCTCTCTGAATCTGCTGGTGGTCCTTTCCCAACCGACCAGGATTCCCTGCAGTGGTGGCTCCAGCCATATCACCTGTCACGGGGCCGGTCCTTCCTCAAACCGTCATGGTTAGTGGTGACTACCGACGCCAGTCTCAAGGGCTGGGGCGCGGTGTTCTTACACCACAGGGCTCAAGGCCTCTGGACACAGTCGGAGTCGGCGTTGCAAATCAATGTACTGGAGATAAAGGCGGTCTATCTAGCACTCCTGGCCTTTCAGACCTTCCTGTCAGGACAGCCCATTCGGGTTCAGTCCGACAATGCGACGGCCGTCGCCTATATAAACCATCAGGGAGGAACCAGGAGTGCGCAGGCCCTAGCCGAAGTCCACCGCATTCTATCATGGGTGGAAGACAACGACTGTCTGATCTCCGCAGTTCACATCCCAGGGGTCGAAAACTGGGAGGCCGACTACCTGAGCCGGCAGGGGATGGACGCCGAGAATGGTCTCTTCATCCGGACGTCTTCCGGATCTGAGCAGATGGGTATCCCGGATGTGGATCTGATGGCCTCACGGCTGAATCATCAGGTGCCACAATACATGGCGAGATCGTGGGACCCTCAGTCTCTGGGGGCGGATGCCCTAGTCCTGCGTTGGTCCAGTTTTCAGCTTCCATATGTGTTCCCGCCTCTAGCTCTGATTCCCAAGGTCCTGTGGAAAATCAGGACGGAATGCCGCGAAGCCATTCTAGTGGCTCCGGATTGGCCGAGGAGGTCCTGGTATCCGGATCTGTGGCAACTGTCAGGCGGGAACCGGTGGGCTCTTCCAGACCGCGCAGATCTGCTCGCTCAACGCCCGTTCTTCCACCTCAATTCCAGGGCTCTCAGATTGACTGCATGGCTCTTGAGGCCTGGCTTCTGACATCCAGGGGGTTCTCTCCTACAGTGGTTGACACTATGAATCGGGCTAGAAAACCCGTATCGCGAAAGATATACCACAGAACGTGGAAAATCTTTTTCACATGGTGTGCCTCTAGTGGACGGTCACCGTGGCCTTTGTCAGTCCCAACTCTGTTGGCCTTTTTACAGTCAGGCTTGGAGTTGGGTTTATCCCTCAGCTCCCTGAAGGGACAGGTATCAGCACTTTCAGTGCTGTTTGACAGGCGCTTGGCTCTCCTCCCGATGGTCCGTCAATTTCTGCAGGGGGTGTCTCGGGTGGTCCCGCCATACAGGCGTCCACTGGACCCTTGGGACCTTAATATGGTCCTGACGGCTCTGCAGAAACCACCGTTCGAGCCACTAAGAGAAGTTTCCCTCTCCCGGCTGGCTCAGAAAGTGGTTTTTCTGGTAGCAATTACGTCCTGAGACGTGTCTCAGAATTGGCGGCACTTTCGTGCAAGTCACCTTTCCTGGTAGTCCACCAGGACAAGGTGGTGTTGCGCCCACGGGCTGAATTCTTGCCAAAGGTGGTTTCCACCTTCCACTTGAATCAAGAGATTGTTCTCCCATCATTTTGTCCCGCTCCTGTTCATCAGGTTGAGCGCGACCTTCACACTCTGGATCTTGTGAGGGCTGTACGCATTTATGTGTCCAGGACTGCCTCCTTCCGGAATTCGGACTCTTTGTTCGTCCTTACGGCGGGTCGCTGTAAGGGGTCCGCGGCGTCCAAATCAACCTTGGCCAGATGGATCAAGGCACCCATTCAAGAGGCTTACCGGGCTTCTGGTTTGCCTCTACCGTTGGGTCTGAAGGCGCACTCGACTAGAGCCGTCGGTGCATCCTGGGCTTTGCGACATCGCGCTTCTGCTCTACAGGTGTGTCAGGCGGCCACTTGGTCCAGCCTGCACACTTTCTCTAAGCACTATATGGTGCATGCCCATGCCTCTGCGGATGCAAGTTTGGGAAGGCGGGTCCTCCAGGCGGCGGTTGCCCATCTTTGAGAGGGACCGTGTATTTCAACGTCTTTTGAGGAACTCTTCCCGCCCTGGGGTTTGCTTTAGGACATCCCCATTGTCTGGGTCTCCCATTATGATGATCAGAAAAAAGAGAATTTTGTTTACTACCGTAAATTCTTTTTTCTTGAATCATCAATGGGAGACCCAGCACCCACCCAGTGTTCCGTTGGATGTTATTCTTCCTTTGGACTGTCCCCTGTTGGGACAGAGTTGTTTTTCGGTTGTGGTACCGTCTGTGTACGGTCTTCCCGATAGTTCGGGTGTGGTTTGCCTCCTCGCAGCTTATGGACCAAACTGAGGATGTATCCTGCGGTAGGGGTTTATAAGCGGAGGGGGCGGTGTCTACAAACTTGTAGTACCTAGTGTGGCCTCCGGAGGGCAGTGCCCTAAACCCCATTGTCTGGGTCTCCCATTGATGATTCTAGAAAAAAGAATTTACGGTACGTAAACAAAATTCTCTTTTTTCTGGGCTCAAAAGACGCGATGAACTGGGTTGACATGAATGAAAGTCATCTGAGGAGGGAGCTGGAGGAACAGGAGCATGGATGAAGGAGACCTGGTCGTGGTATCCGGTCTCTAGAAGGTTTTCCCTGTTCTTGTTTTGACAACAAGATACCTGGGATGTTGGGATTCCAACTGATATTTTTCTATGTTTGATATTTTTCCATACCTCCCAAGTGTCCCGAATCCAGCGGGACAGTCCCGATTTTCAGTCGCTTTCCCGCTGTCCCGCTGAGTTTCCATTTCCCACACAGCAGTATCTGTCGGCCACGCCCCCTTTACATTTTAGCTCCGTGTATCACGGTGCAGGCCAGGGCCGTGGCTAGGCACTAAGATCCAGGGCGGCCCATCAGTGCTCTGCCCAATGTGTAGTAAATGTGTTTTTGTTTTTTTTTTTTTTGTTTTTTTTTAGTAGAATAAAGTTTTGTGACTCTCGTGCACAGCGGGGATTGCTGGCACAGTGGCACTACCCTGCGCAGTACAGCTCTGTGTTCCTCCCGCACTCTGCTCTCCCCCACTCCAGCTGTGGCCAAGCATTCGTCCATCATTCTGCACAGAGGCTGCAGTAAGTGCCTGCCCAGTATCAGTGAGGTGAGGGGATGGGGACGTGGTTCAGTAGCAGAAGGTGGGCAGGATCAAGTCTGTGCGGGAGGGGGAAGAAACACAAGGCTGTCTGCCCTGAGGAGAGGAGAGAGAAGTGCAGCGACATGAGCCCCCTCCCTCCTGTAATCTCACTAACTGCTCAGCTGTCGGGAGCAGGAGGAGGGGGGGGGGGAAGGAAAAGGAGGCCTCCTGCGTATATAATCAGCTGCTGATGAGTCCATCTTCTCCCCCACTACTGTACTGCCACTTGATGCCCTGGAAACATGAAGAGTGAGTATGTGTTCATGCATATATCATGTATGTATAATGGTATTTGTGATGTGTGTATGATGATATGCGTTGTGTGTGTGTGAGATGCATGAGTAATTTACAGTGATGTGTGTGGTGTGTGTATGTGTATGTGTGTCATGCATGTGTGTGAGTAATGCGTGTGATGTGTGCATGATGGTATATGTGATGTGTGTGTGAGATGCGGAAGTAACTTTCAGTAATGTGTGTGGTGTGTGAGTGATCTATGTGTGTGAATAATGCGTGTGATGTGTGAGTGATGCGTGTGATGTATGGTGTGTGAGTGATGCGTGTGGTGTGTGAGTGATGCGTGTGATGCATGGGGTGTGTGAGTGATGTGTGTGATGCATGGGGTGTGTGAGTCATGCATGTGGCATAAGAGGGATGTGTGTGGTGAGTGATGCGTCAGTTAAAGTGATGCGTGTAATGTGTGTGAATGATGCATGTGATGCGTGTGATGTGTGTGTGTTGCAAGTGGCGTGAGAGTGATGCATGTGGTGTCTGTGAGTAATGCATTAGAGTGCGTGTAATGTGTGTGATGCATGTGGTGTGTGTGAGTCATATGTGATGTGTGTGATGCATGGGTGAGTGATGCATGTGATGTGTCGTGTGTGAAAGTGATGTGTGTTTGTGAGTGATGCTTGGGGTGTGTATGAGTGATGCATCAGTTAGAGAGATGTGTGTAATGTGTGTGATATGGTCATGCGTGCGGCTGTGTGGGTCCTGCATGTGGTGTGAGACTGATGCGTGTGGGGTGTGAGAATGACGCATGTGATGCGTGGGGTGTGAGAGTGATGTGTGTGTGATACATGTGGTGTGTGTGATTGAGTGACGCGTCAGTGATTTGTGGGATATGTGTAAGAATGATGTGTGTAAGTGTGAAGGTATGTTGTTTGATATTAAGCCTGGATGTGTCTGTATTTGTGTGTATGTGTGATGGTGCACCTGGGTGTATGTGTGGTATGTGTGATGGTAGGCCTGGGTGTTTGATGTATATATGATGATATGCCTGTGTGTGATGTATGTTTAATGGTATGCCTAGGTGTGTGTGATGTATGTGTGATGGTGTACGTGGGTATATGTGTGTAGGAGCACCTGTGTTCGTGCTCTGGCCAGGAGTGTGCAACACTCGCAGCCACATGACCGCAGTTCCTGGCTCTAACACTGGAGAATCCTTACAGTGTGCGATGTCACAATTCTCACATCTGCAGTCACACAGAGTTTCTCTTCTGCTCTGTTGACAGGGTGCTGTGGAGAGCCGGCTGTGACACCCTGTCAACAGCAGAACGGAAGAGGAAGAGATGCTCGGTGACGTCAAGTAGCTGAATCGTTGCAGGAGAGATCTGAGATCACTTTAAGCCGGCGCTGGGTAGATACTTGGCATCCACCTGCTTGTACTTTCTTAAGGCTGAGTTACATGCAGCGACATCGCTACCGATGTCGCTGCAACGTCACAGGTTTTATGATGTTGCAGCGACCTCTCCATCGATGTCGCTGCGTGTGACATGCCACAACGACCAGTGATCAGCTCGCCGGGACCATTTTGCAATCGTTGGTCTGCTGCTGTCATGCATGCATCGGCATGTGTGACAGGGGCAACGACCAGCGACACCCATTGTGCGCCCGACACCCTGACCGATCCCAGCGATCGTCGGGTGTCGGCGCATTGCTGGGTGATTACTGGTGAGATCTGCCTGTCTGGCAGCATAGCGATGTTCCTGCGATCCCGATCGTTGGTCAGGTCGCTGTAACATCGCAACGTGTAACCCGGCTTTTAGCTCCATTAGGGTGTGTGCTCACGGTCCGGAGGAGCTGCGTGTTGGATGCAGCTCCTCCTGACCTGAGTGATTCTGTGGGTGCCCTCAGGGAGACGGCAGCCGCCCTGTACTCACCGTGTGCGGCGAATGCGGGGGGCTTCTCCCTGCAGTCACCCGACTCCGCAGCATGAAATAAACATGAGGAGGAGGAGCGGACTGCCAGCAACCCGCACCGCAGCTGCAAACACACTGGGGGCGGGTTAAGCATAGTGAGGATGGGATTTCTTACAATCCCATCCACTATGCTCATACTGTATGACGCAGCGTTTTGGACGCAGCGACAAGACGCTGCATTCAAAATGCTGCGTATGCTGACCTTGAGCACACACCCTTAGAAGAAAAACTCAAAGTTTGTAGATAACCCTTTTAAACAGTTAAAAAAAAATAAGTGATGCACATTAGACCAGGTTTTGGCAACTGAATTTCAAGGTCCGTTTACAGGCCCAGTTACACACACAGATAATTGTGCAGAGATTGTTGGCAGATCTCTGGTTGCATTGAAATCATGGACACATTGTTGTGTTTTGTGGCCGTGTACAAATGTAACAATGTGTCCATGATTTCACTGCAACCAGAGATCTGCAAATAATCTCTGCACAGATATATGTGTCTGATGTGCCCTTAAATCAGTCTGGGCACTGTGATCCTTACAAGGCCAGTGGAATATGGCCGTCTGATCTTGGCCTTAAGGGGGATTTACACGTAGCGACGCACCAGTGATCCTTACAACTATCTTACCTGGCCGTGATCGCTGGTGAGATGTCAGACAGGCAGATCTCACCGGCGATCACCCAGCGATGCGCTGACACCCGACGGTTGTTGGGATCGTTCGGGGTCTCAGGCGCAGAATGGGGATCGCTGGTGAGTCTGCGTGTCACACACAGCATTCCCAGCGGGAGATCGCTGATCAATAAATGGCCCAGGCCATTCAATAACGATCAGCGATCTCCCAGCGGGGGATGGCTGATCGCTGTTAAGTGTCACACGCAGCAAGATCGCTAACAAGGTCGCTGCTATGTCACAGAATCGGTGACGTAGCAGCGATCTCGTTAGCGATCTCGCTACGTGTAAACCACCCTATAGGCTGCTCCTCTCCATTCTGACATTACGTTCACCTTTTCCATTTCGAGAAGCTGACAAATGGAATTCTTTTTTTAAATCAAATATATTTTTATTGACAAAGCATCCAACATGGTATTTCACAGTACATTCATTAACATTTGTCTCAGGTAATTTTCCCCCTTATTTTCCATAAACAATACAAACCCATGAACTCCCTCTCCCTCCCCCCCAATATCTCCCACCCCTCCCCCTTCGAGCCAAGCGGTGATACTATAGACTTCCACTCAATCCCCTCTATCCCATTATATAGAAGACGCTTCCCCACTGGTTAGAAACTCTATCCCCTCCCGTAGGTGAGCCATGGTGACCAAATTCTCTCATAACAGTCTAGCTTACCCCTTTTCCGGTATACCCCAATTTCCATAAGAGAAACATATTTTGCTCGTTCCATAAATTCCTGTCTCGATGGTGGTTCTGCATCAATCCAATGCCGAGCGACCAACTTTCGTGCTATATAGAGTAGCCTGGCTATGGCTGTCTTTGAAAATTCCTCTGTCTGGATTTCATCCACATATCCTAATATGCACACTTACGGATCCCTCGGTACTACACAACTATACGCACCCTCCACTCTTAACACCCTTATCCAATAACCAGTCAGTTTTGGGCAGTACCACAACATGTGGAGCAGGTCCGCCGGTTCCCCCCGACATCTGGGACATTCAGCATTAGATTTTAAATGTATCTTATGTAAGAATTCTGGGGTACGGTACACCCTGTATAAAACATAAAGTTGAGATAGCCTGCCTGGTTCACATATTGATTGTTTCGGTACCCACTCTAAAATAGAGTCCCATTGATCATCTTCTATTGTCCCAACCTCCTGCTCCCATCTCAGCTTAGCATTAGACGGATGTTGTAGCAAAAAGGTGTGTAAAATGTCCCTATATGTGGTTGCAATTGCTCCTTTCGTGGGACCTCCTTCACACACACAGTCCAGTACAAGATCCGTCTGGATCGTCCGTACCCTCTGTTTTGCTTGTGCTCCCATAGCGTGTCTCATTTGCAAGTACTGAAATATCCCTGTCTCTCTCAGCCCAAATTCTTCCTGTAGTCTCGAAAATGGCTTAAGCGTCTGTCCATCCAGGACTTGTTTTGCTAAGACTATGCCCCGGTCTCTCCACTCCCCCAGGCATCCCAGCTTTTCTATTTCCGGAAGGTTGGAGTTATGCCATAGCGGGGAATAGTCCGTCAATCCCTCCACCCCTCGGAGCCTCTTCAACTTATCCCAGATAACATGTATTAGCCGAATAGTCGGGCATTGTCTCCCCAGTGTTTGAAATGTCCCATCTTCCACCCCTAGTATTAACGGGCACCTATTAGTCACCCCTTCTATAACCTTTTGAATAGAAGGCTGAGCTGCTTTTTGTGTCCATCCTCTCATATGTTGAGACTGCGCCGCCACATAGTATAGATAGGGATTTGGTAGTGCCAGTCCACCCTCATCTTTAGGTCGCTGAAGAAGTTCCAATCTCAGCCTTGCCAACCTCTTACCCCAAATCAACCCACGGAACAACGAATTGATATGTTTAAACCTAGACTGTGGAATAGAGATCGGGGCATTGTGGAAAACATATAGTAACTTAGGCATCAGCACCATCTTTATTAAGTTCACCCTTCCCACCACAGACAGGTGTAGCCTATTCCACGCCTTCATCTTATCTTTAATAACCTCTAGGACCGGTCCCAGATTTAAATCCAAATACTTTGTAACAGGAGTTGACACCCATATTCCCAGATATTTAAACCTATCCACTACTTTGAGGCCCCCGCTTTCCACCACCGCCGAAACCCCTTCATCCACTGGAAACAGGGTAGATTTGTTCCAGTTGATCTTAAGCCCAGACATATAACCATATTGTACAATAAGCCACATGGCTCTCGTCATGGAAGCACCCGAGTCCTGCAGAAATAATAGAATATCATCTGCGTACATTGCTATTCGCTCCTCCACCATACCGTATCGGAAGCCAACAACTTCCGTATCTCTTCTCAATTTTTCCGCAAGTGGTTCCACAACGAGAGCAAACAGCAGTGGGGGAAGCGGGCATCCCTGTCGAGTACCCCTTTGTAGCATGATCGGCCCAAAAAGTGCCCCATTATCTCTTACTCTGGTCTCCGGTTGGGTATATAGTAATCGTATCCATGATACAAAACCTGGGCCAAATCCCATGGCATCCAACACTTTCCACAGGAATTGCCAGTTCACACAGTCAAATGCCTTTTGGGCATCCAACGAGGCTATTACCCTCCTACCCGTGTTGTCAGCTGGCAGTTGTAGGTTCAAAAACAGTCTCCGTAGGTTTATTGCAGTAGATCTACTAGGCATAAACCCAGACTGATCCGGGTGCACTAAGGAGCTTATCACCCCCGTCAATCTATTGGCTAATGTTTTTGCAAGAATTTTAACATCAACGGGTAGCAGAGAAATCGGCCTATAAGAATCTGGCAACCCAGGGTTGACAAATGGAATTCTAGTTTGAGATTAATCTGTTACATACTAATATGAATGGAAGTAAAGGGGCCTGATTAATTATTATGGGATCTATCTGGGTTCCTCTGTTTCCATATTTGAATGGAAGATAAAGGGCATCATGCAGAACTTTTTATATTCTAAAACAACATAGAATCCAGATGCCCCCATAATAATCAGTGGGGTCCTGTTTTTCTTTACGAGTTGTGCACAAGACATTTTAGACATTAAACGCACATTTTTACCTCTTTGTATCTACAGAATTTCATAAAACAAATGAGAAATTCGTCCCTGACATCACATCCATTACATGGACAGTTTCCAAGCTGCTTGATTCCAACATGGTGTATTTATCTTTACACTTCGGTTTGGTTCTGTTACGGTGTATAATCACTGTGTTAGGCTGGGGTCTGCCCTCAGGCTGCCGAATCTGTTTAAAACGTAGTTTCTGGCCGGCTGAGCGTATAGCATTAACGGCATGTAACGCTATGTGCCGCCTGCCTATGCATCTCTATGGTAACCTGAGGCTTTGCGCAGCCGCCGGACCCCACACAAGGCCTGAATATGCACTATTGCAGAGCGCACAGGAAACACTGCAAACCGCTGTCCCTAAACCCGGATCCAGTAACCGGATTGCTCATAATGTGCAATCCGGTTGCCGCATGCCTCCCGCGGGGATAAACAAAAGGTTAATGTTAATATTATATGTGGGCAACATGTCTCCAGGGAGTGTCCACCTAGAGACATGTTGGCCACATAGAGCGGCATGTGAGGGGTTAAATCTCTTTATTACAGTATTGCTGGCTTTGTCGGCTTTTACAGTTTTGTCAATGACAGCCGGCGCCTCCTCGCTGTAAGGAGGAGATACAGTACGTAATGTGCGTACTGTATCTGCTGCTATCCAGGGTCCTGAAAGCTTTAACATTAGTGCTATGGCGATGTGCTGTCCATAGACCTAATGTCTGCGCAGTGCGGGGCTTGAAGCAAACAGAGCGGCGCAGGTGTAATACGTCACCCGGCGCCGGAAATGACGCAATTCGCGTCACACAGCCCCACTGCAGCACGGCCAACGCATAACAGAGCGGGGAGGCGGCGCATTTGAATCAGAGATAAAGATCACGCCTATTGAGGCGTGTTATCATGAAGAGGGAGAGCCTGGCTGGGTGACTATGCATACAATAGTCACTAATTATAATCACTAATGAGGTACTGTAATAACGTTTATCTTCATTCTCAGTAGATGCTTTTAGGAGCTAAAAGGAGTGTAGGGTAAGTGTTACTATGCTCTAGGGACAGCTTTTAATAGCTTTAGAGGTGTTTTGGGGTGACAGGATCCCTTTAAAGAAGTAGCCTAGGTAGATATGTGGCGAAGCCGTAACCCAAATACTTACCAATATTCATGTTTTTCGTCTAGTTATTCGTCTTTGTCACTTATACATATGGCCCTGAGTGATTGGTCCATGCAAGAGAAAATACTGAAAGTTGACTATTTGCCACGTACTGTATCGGATCACTCGCCTATGTCTATTGAAATTAGGGGGAAATCTGCTCAGATGGGCGAAAGACCCCAGTGGAGGCTAAACACGTTTTGGTTGCAAATCATAGATAAAGATGATCATTTTGTTCCAGAGCTAAAAGAATATCTTGAGTTTAATCGGGGCTCTGCTTCTGACTTGGTGGTGTGGGACACATTAAAAGCGTACCTGAGGGGCATGTGTATACGGGAAATATCAAAGGCTAAGACGAAGACTAGGGCGCACACAGAGCGTGCCTTGGGGGAGCTTGGGGAGGCGGAGAGGGCTGCCGCACTGGATTTCACTCTTCCCGCCAGGAAGCGTCTGAAACGAGCCCAACAGGCTATGGTAAAAATAACCATACAGGAGGCGGCTCAAAATGGATTATTTAAATCCATACAGTCATATCAAGAAGCGGAAAGTGTGGGTCATTTGCTTTATTTCTTCGGCTCAAAGGGGGTTTTTATAGCTCAGCTCCAGAACTTTGAGGGAAGGGTAGTGGGCAATACACCTGAAATATTAAAAGTCCTGAAGACATTTTATAAAGACCTATATTTGTCACACACTATGGCCACAACGGAAGATATAACTAGTTTTCTAGAATCTGCCAATCTCCCTAAGCATATCTAACTCCATTGGCCTTAGTCTTGATAGACCCATAAGCCTTGAGGAATTGGACGAAGCTCTTGGCTCCATGCCTACCGGCAAAGCACCCGGTGTTGATGGGATGCCGGTTGAAATATATAAGAAATATAAGAAGCTGTTGCTTCCGACATTGCTGGACATGTATAATGAGAGTCTGGCTTCCGGCATCCTCCCACCATCCATGAGAGAAGCAACTATTGTACTAATATTAAAAAAAGATGAGCATCCAACGCTGCCAGCGTTGTATAGGCCTATCTCCCTTCTCACGGTGGATACTAAACTATTGGCCAAGGTTTTGGCCAATAGATTATCGAAGGTAATTGAATGCTTGATGCATTCTGACCAAACAGGTTTCATGCCCAGGAAATCAACGGCCCTCAATATCAGGCGTCATTTAAATATGCAGGTGCGGGCGGATAATGCGGGCGAAGGGTGGTCCTGTCTCTGGATGCCGCCAAAGCCTTCGACAGTGTCTAATGGAATTATCTGTGGGCTGTACTTGAGCGTATGGGCTTTGGTTCGGGCTTTATAGGCTGGATCAGACTCCTATATACGAGCCCACAAGCCAGAATACGAGCAAACGGCTCAATGTCCGATCCTTTTCAATTGTACAGAGGCACGAGGCAGGGCTGCCCCTCGTCCTCGCTCCTGTTTGCCTTGGCAATTGAGCCTTTGGCATCGGCTATACGACGAGATCCGGGTATTGTGGGCTTTAGATATGGACCATCTGAGGAGAAAGTGGCGTTGTACGCGGACGATTTGCTTTTGTTTTTGGCCGACCCTGATGACTCTTTGAAAAACACTATGGCACTTCTTGACGACTTTGGAGGGGTGTAGGGGCTGGTCATAAACTGGGCTAAGTCCGCTGTGCTCGCACTTGATCCAGGGGTGGACATTTCTGTACAAATTCCAGTAGTGACAAAATTTAAATATCTGGGGTTAATGATATCCACTGTTTTGGAGGATTATGAGAGCCTGAACCTGTCCCCGTTGGTGGCCAAAATCAAACAGAAAATTAGAGCATGGGCCAAGTTGCATTTGTCGGTGGTGGGAAGAGTGAATCTATTGAAAATGGTGATTATGCCGCAGCTCTTGTACGTCCTCCACAACTTCCCTGTTTGGTTACCTCTGGGTAGATTCCACAGAACTAATGCCATATTTAGGGAGTTGATATGGTTGAAGGGTGGTGCCAGGATTAAATTGGAGCACCTACAGAAGCCTAAAGATGAAGGGGGTCTAGCGCTCCCCAATCCATAGCTATACTTTTTGTCATCCCAATGTGAACACCTGGTGGGAGGGATGGATGGAAAGTGATGAGGTCAGAGCTTCCCAATTCCTGACTGTTGCCCTTATGTTGAGGGTTTGGAACAAGATCAAACAGAACAGGAATATAACGGCTTTCACAAAATACTCTCCTATATGGGATAACAGCAATCTGCCGGCAATGCTGTCATTGAAAGGGTTCGCGCAGTGGAGGAGGATTGGCATATGGTGGCTCTCGCAATTATTAGGGAAAGAAACTTTCAAGTCCTTTGAATAACTGCGGCAAGAATTCCCTTTGCAGTATTGCATGTTTTATCAATATCTGCAGCTACGGCATGCCTATAATATCTAGAATAGAAATTCCCCTATTGTTATCCAACATGATTGTATAGTTAATATCCTCGGTGTTCCATCGACTAGAGGTTTGATCTCATTCATATACTATGGCTTGTCTGGCGCGGTATTGTCGAAGCATCCAATGGGAGCGCAGTTGAAGTGGGAGCAGCAACTGGGGCCGATCTCAGGAGAGCAGTGGGATCATATTCTTCAGATGGTTCCTAAGCTGTCTCTCAGTGAACCCAGTAGATTATCACAGATTTACGTACTGTATAGGGTGTACAGAACTCCTAAGTGGTTTATACATGTTTCGTCATTATTGCTTTATTTTCCTGTACACAAATGCACATACGCCTCATGTATAATGTTTGGTTTTTTATGTCTTTTAAACTTAATAAAAATTATCTGATTAAAAAAAAGACAGGCCAATGACCAGCATGGGGGGAGAGAGCTATGCATGTGTCGCCCTTCAATGGATTAGGAGATCTGGCACGCCGTGGGGTTTGGCCTCAGCCTATGAGACACATTTTAGCAAAACGTCTTCTTTCTGAAAAGTCTTTCAGAACAAAAGTATGTGTGAGAGTTCCTTGTGTCACTAGAGTATGTTCTACATCCACTTCATTATTTTACATGCTAAACAGCCTCCTCAGTCCTACAGCATACAATGTACGAGTATGTCCATACAACCAAGGTCTCTGCAATGAAACTACTTGAAATACAAATGTTGTAATAAATGTATCTTTCATGCAGTGTGTGTGTATGTGATATATATTGTATGTGTAATATATATCTTTAAGTCATGTGAGGCCTCATCACACCCTATATTTCCTTTGTTGCAGTAAATTACTAAATAAAGAGTATGAGGAGTATGTCCTTACTGTGGGAGACTTTGATGAGCGAGTGTTTTTAGGAGCTGATGCAGATGAGGAAATTGGTACCCCTCGGAAATTCTTGACTGAGCTTCCGTGTGCTGTTGGCAATAGTACACCAAGGAAAAACGTGGAGTCTAACCTCCAGCAGCATTTTGAGAAGGTAGGATGCAACTTTTTTTTTTTTTTTTTTTTTATCCTTCACCTCTTTGCACACAGTGTTAATTGTAATAGCTGGCATTAGACCACAGTGACACAGGTTTGCTTTACACTACCAGTGTGTTGTCATTGTAGTAATCTGTGAAATATGAGCAGATTTACAGTGCCTTGTGAAAGTATTTGGCCACCATGAACTTTTCAACCTTATGCCACATTTCCGGCTTCAAACATAAAGATATAAATTCAAATTTTTTTGTGAAGAATCAACAAGTGGGACATAATTTTTGAAGTGGAACGAAATTTATTGCATATTTTAAACATTTTGACAAAAAACTGAAACGTAGAGCGGCAATATTAGGCCACCTTGAGTTAATACTTTGTAGCGCCACCTTTTGCTGTGATTACAGCTGCACGTCGCTTGGGGTATGTCTCGATCAGTTTTGCACATCGAGAGACTGAAATTCTTGCCCATTCTTCCTTGCAAAACAGCTGGAGCTCAGTGAGGTTGGATGGAGAGTGTTTTGTGAACAGCAGTTTTTCCTTCTCATTGGTGGACACAGGACCGTGGGTGTTAGGCTGCTGTCTTCTACGAGGTGACACTAATCTGAAAAAGATAGTGGCTCCTCCTCTGCAGTATACACCCCTGAGACTGACCTCAGTTACTCAGTTTTGCTTAGTGTCTTTAGGAGGCAGACCTACTACTCAGCTTATTTTCTTTTTCCTTTTTTTCACATTTTCAATGCTTTTTCTTCCATCACTGATTCTACAAGGGACATGTTGACCTCAAGTACCTCCCCAGGACCCCACAGTTGGGATTCTGGGTTGTAGCTACTTTGCCAGTACTAGGGCTATCCTTCCTCGGCCTCCCACAGTTGGGGGAGCTGGGTTGAAGTGACTTTCAGCGACATGCCCTGCATTCTTCTCCAGGCCCCACAGTTGAGGTTCTGGGCTGCAGGGTTGCAGCAATGCCTCCATGTGCCCATCTCTGCACTGATCAGGACACAACTCAGCGAATGGCAGAAGACTGCTCTCAGGTAAAACAGGCACAGCCCAAAAACCCAGCACTGCACCCTGTATTCAGGTGCCCAGAGTCTTAATTCACCTACTGTGATAGGTGTTAGGCTGCTCGGCCATCCCCCGCAGCACCGCTCACATGGGATCCAGATATCCTCATTAGAGGGCCGGCACACTTTTTTTTTTTTTTTTCCCCCACCTCCGCGCCGGCCTCCCGCCATTTTCGGTTCCCATTTCATACTTTAGGCCCCTGATCAAGGCCTACTTTTCCAGCGCCGCCCATTCCCGCCGCGTCATCTTGGGGGCGGAGCTATGCAGTCGGCACTTCTCGCACACAGCGAGATCTCCACTGGTACCCTTTTCTCATGATCCACCCCTCTCCTGCATGCTTTTCAAGCGACGGCACCCATTAACCCTGCAGTGTTGGATCTGAGACCGGATCGCTGGGAGCCCCCCTTGCAGCATTTTTTTTACTAGGCTAGCAGACACTGGGTGCTGGTAAGAAGCTCAGCAGTCCTGCTGCTGCAGCTCTCTTGGTCTTTTTCTACCACTCCCCTGCATTTCACCTATCTGCAGTAGCAGCAGTATACAGATAAGGGCTTTATAACAGGCACCATGTCAGGAGTGAAAGGTCCACAAAGATTTTCACATCCTTCTATACGGCCTGTATCACATGTAGAGCTACTCTCCCTAGTGGTAGTACTACACCGGACTGCCAGGACTGTGTCCCTACTACGGCCCCAGAGCCTACCACCCCTGAGGTCACTCAACCCAGTGCCACTGATGCACCGGAATTGGTAGTTCTCCTATCTTCGTCCATGACTCAATCACTGGAGAAACTCTCATCCACTTTGATCCAGGCCCTGCAAACCCACTCCACGCCTGACACCTCAGGTCAGTCCACAACGCCAGAGGGCTACACGGATGACAGTAATCCACCCCCCCAGACGCACGGGCCGCCAGCCCCTGCCTTCAGGGTCCGAAAAAGGGCTCAAAAGGAGCCTCTCCTCGGCCCCCTCCCTGAGCTCCCATGCTTCCTACACTAATGACAGCCATCACTGGTCTGCTACCCTCAGATATTCCGACCTCGAATCAGACCCCGACTTGGATACTTCCTTCAAGATTAATTCCCCTGATACTATGGCCATGGTAGAGGATCTCATCACAGCAGTTAACCAGGCCCTGGACATAACTGATCCTCCTACTGAAACTTCCGAACATGCAGTTTCTTTTAAAAGGGCAAAGCGCCCCCACACAAATACTTCTCGGACTATCCTGAATCCCAGGAAGTTCTTCAGAGACAGGTCCCACCCGGACAAGAGATTTGGTAATAGAAAAGCGATGGAGACTAGCTACCCCTTTTTGCCCATGCTAGCTCAGGACTGGTCGGACTTCCAACCAGTCGGAATCCATTCTCCATTCGCGAGGAATAGAAGTCCTATATTTGGACGACCTCCTTCATCAAGGCTCCTTCATTCAGAGAATGCGAACGCCGTGTCACCATTACGGTAGACACGCTAGTTCGCCTAGGCTGGCTAGTCAACTTGCCAGAGTCCTCTCCATTCCCAAGCCAAACATTGATATTCCTGGGGATGCTCTTCGACACCTCCCGAGGGTTGGTACTTCCTCCCTCACAACAGGTCCTGAGCCCTCCAGCAGGGAGTCCGCTCTCTCTTTCGCCCATCTCCTCACTCCCATCACTTTGCAATGAGAGTGTTGGGCCGGATGGTTGCAGCCATGGAAGCG
Organism: Allobates femoralis; assembly: GCA_033576535.1. Lineage (NCBI taxonomy): Eukaryota > Metazoa > Chordata > Amphibia > Anura > Aromobatidae > Allobates > Allobates femoralis. The sequence goes on from JARQOC010000006.1 coordinate 332,707,338, forward strand.
GTACCGTTTGCCCAGCTGCACCTCAGACCCCTTCAGCTGCAGATTCTGACAACATGGGACAGGAGCCCCTTTTTGCTAGACAGGACTTTCCGTCTCTCTTGCATGTCGCCAAACACACTCTCCGGTGGTTTCGCCCGTCATCCCTGTCACAGGGCAGATCTTTCCTACCTGCTCATTGGGAAGTACTGACCACCGACTCCAGCTCACTAGGCTGGGGGGCAGTGTATCGTCATCACACTGCTCAGGGCAGATGGTCTCACTCGGAATCCGCCTTGCCCATCAATCTCCTGGAGATTCGAGCAACATTTCTGGTGCTGAAGTAATTTCATCACATGTTAACAGGCCGTCACATCCGAATACAGTTGGACAGTGCCACGGTGGGACTCACAGCAAGCTGCCGACGCGCAAGGTGGCATCTATCCTTCGCTGGGCAGAGAACAGGTCAGTTCTGTCGGCAGTCCACATTCCAGGGGTTGACAATTGGGTGGCAGACTTCCTCAGCCGCCAGGGCATCGCATCAGAAGAATGGGTCCTTCACCCAGAAATCTTCCAGCAGATCTGCAGATGGTGGGGGACCCCCGGACGTGGACCTCTTGGTGTCTCGACTCAACGCGAAAGTACCCAACTACATGTCCAGGTCAAACGGCCCACAATCCCTGGGCACAGACACCCTAGTCTAATCTTGGGCGCACTTCTGGCTCCTTTACATCTTTTTCCCCTCTGCCTCTTATACCCAGAGTGGTGAGTAAGATAAAGTCGGAGGGTGTTTCTGTCATCCTTGTGGCCCCGGACTGGCCCAGACGCGCCTGGTACGCCGACGTCCCTTGGCGTCTTCTGGACCGCCCGGATCTTCTGTCACAGGGCCCGCTTTACCACCAGAATTCGAAGGCTCTGAATTTGACGGCGTGGCCCTTGAGACCTGGATACTAACTCAGGCTGGTTTTTCCCCAGAAGTGGTACGAACCATGATTAAGGCGCGTAAACCAGTCTCTGCAAATGTCTACCATTGTACCTGGAAAATCTTCTGGATGTAGTGCAGGTCCCGGAACCAACACCCCTACAATTTTCCTTGCCAAGCATTTTGGCCTTTCTTCAATCAGGCCTGGATGCTGGCCTTTCCCTAGGCTCCCTCAAGGGACAGGTTTCCTCTGTCTGTCCTATTCCAACGAAGACTAGCGGTTAAACCTCAGGGGGTGGCCCACTCAGTTCCCCCCTTACAAGAGACCGTTGGACGCATGGGAACTCAACATGGTTTTGGACGCCTTGCAGCAGCCCCCTTTTGAGCCTCTCGGAGATTTCTCTCCGGCTTCTGTCCCAGAACGTAGTGTTCTTGGTGGCGATTACCAACATTCGTCCAGTGTCTGAGCTTACGGCTCTCTCCTGCAAGGCGCCTTTCCTAGTGTTTCACCAGGATAAGGTGGTACTGCGACCGGTGCCCTCTTTCACTCCGAAGGTGGTTTCTTCCTTCCACCTGAAAGAAGAAATCTCATTGCCTTCCTTCTGTCTGGCACAGTTGCATCGAGTTGAGAAGGCTCTGCACTCCCTGGATCTAGTTCGTGCTCTCAGAATCTACATGTCCAGGACGGCATCCTTCAGAAAAACTGATTCCCTCTTTGTCCTCCCAGAAGGACACAGGAAGGGTGTGCCGGTTTCCAAGGCCACTCTAGCCAGGTAGATCAGATCCACCATCCAGGAAGTTTTCCAACTGAGAAATCTGCCTATTCCGTCAGGCATTAAGGTACATTCCATGCGAGCGGTCAGAGGCTCTTGGGCCATTAGGCACCAAGCTTTTGTACAACAAGTGTGGAAGGCAGCCACCTGGTCTAGCCTCCACACATTTACAAAACACTATAATGTGAATACGCATTCCTCGGCAGATGCCAGTCTAGGTGGACTCATCCTCCAGGCAGCAGTAGCTCACCTGTAGTGTGCAGCTGGTGTTCCTTATACTCTTAATAATTCTCCCACCCAGGGGCTTCTTTAGGACGTCCCATGGTCCTGTGTCCCCCAATGAGGCAAAGGAGATTTTTGTGTACTCACCATAAAATATTTTTCTCTTAGCCTCTAATTGGGGAACACAGCACCCTCCCTAGTTGCCCATACGGGCTGGTCATAGTTCTACGTTTGCTCATTGCATTCTTAAATGGTTGCCTTTGTTATAGGCTGTTTGTTCCTTCTCCTACTGCATTAGCACAAAACTGAGTAACTGAGGTCAGTCTCGGGTGTATACTGCAGAGAAGGAGCCACTTTATCTTTTTCAGATTACTTTGTGTCACCTCCTAGAGGACAGCAGCATAACACCCACGGTCCTGTGTCCCCCAATTAGAGGCTAAGAGAAAAGGATTTTACGGTGAGTACACACAAATCTCCTTTTTCAGCTCTCTCCGCAGATTCTCGATTGGATTCAGATCTGGACTTCGACTTGGCCATTCTAACACCTGGATACATTTATTTTTGAAGCATTCCATTGTAGATTTTGCTTTGTTTGGGATCATTGTCTTGTTGGAAGATGAAGCTCCGTCCCAGTCTCAGGTCTTTTGCAGACTCCAACAGGTTTTCTTCCAGAATTGTCCTGTATTTGGCTCCATCCATCTTCCCATCAATTTTAACCATCTTCCCTGTCCCTGCTGAAGAAAAGCAGGTCCAAACCATGATGCTGCCACCACCATGTGTGACAGTGGGGATGGTGTTTTGAGGGTGATTAGCTGTGTTGCTTTTACGCCAAACATCGTTTTGCATTGCGACGAAAAAGTTCGATTTTGGTTTCCTATGACCAGAGCACCTTATTCCCCATGTTTGGTGTGTCTCCCAGGTGGCTTGTTGCAAACTTCAAACGAGACCTTTTATGGATATCTTTGAGAAATGCCTTTCTTCTTGCCACTCTTCCATAAAGGCCAGATTTGTGCAGTGTACTGCTGATTGTTGTCCTATGGACAGACTCTCCCACCTCAGCTGTAGATCTCAGCAGTTCATCCAGAGTGATCATGGGCCTTTTTGGCTGCATCTCTGATCAGTCTTCTACTTGTTCGAGATGAAACTTTAGAGGGACGGCCGGGTCTTGGTAGACTTGCAGTGGTCTGATACTCCTTCCATTTCAATATGATCGCTTGCACAGTTCTCGGAGATGTTTAAAACTTGGGAAATCTTTTGTATCCAAATCCGGCTTTAAACTTCGCCACAACAGTATCTCGGACCTGCCTGGTGTGTTCCTTGGTCTTCATGATGCTCTCTCCACTTGAAACAGAACCCTGAGACTATCGCAGAGCAGGTGCATTTATACAGAGACTTGATTACACACAGGTGGATTCTGTTTATCATTACCAGTCATTTAGGTCAACATTGGATCATTCAGAGATCCTCACTGAACTTCTGGAGTGAGTTTGCTGTACTGAAAGTAAAGGGGCCGAATAATATTGCATGCCCCACTTTTTAGTCTTTTATTTAAAATATATGCAATAAATTTCGTTCCACTTCACGATTGTCCCACTTGTTGATTCTTCACAAAAAAATTAGAATTTATATCTGTTTGAAGCCTGAAATGTGGCAAATGGTTGAAAAGTTCAAGGGTGCCAAATACTTTCACAACGCACTGTACGTTCATATATCTGATTGGGTTTGAGATTAAATTGCTTATCTTGTAAAGTCATTTATCAAGTGTGTGGTGGCGTAGGACAGGGTGGGCCATTTATATGATCACGCCTAAATAAAATGGTATAGTTGGTGATATCAACTTCCTGTTTGTGGCACATCAGTATATGGGAGAGGGAAAACATTTCTAGGTGGGTGGTGACCATGGTGGCCATTTTGATGTCTGCTATTTTGGATCCAACTTTATTTAGGTGTATCCATATAAATGATCCACCCTTTTTAACATCTATGTCTACTTGCACTCCCCTTGATACTGCTTTGCTGATTTTATCTTTTTTTCAGCTAGGAATATGTGATGACTTTCTTGCACGTCTGTGTGCTCATTTAAGGCTACCTGGGTTGGTTTCTGACCCAATATAAGCCTGTTCATGGACCAGACTGAAATTAAACGAGGAACTGGTGGCAGCAATTAGTGCTTGTGTTATTCAGGGCCTCTATCAGTGACTGGGTGGTGGTTATAATATGGGCTTCCGGTCGCAGACCAGAAGGCATATATCACACTCAGAGATGTGCCTTAATAGACCAACACTGACAGGGCAGCTGCAGCCCTCTTTTATCTCCAAGTAGTACCCTGACTAGTCTGAGTTTTAACAAGAGGTACTGTAGAGCTGCCAGGTTCGGTGGCCGATTCACCACAAGTGGTGGCAGCGTTGGGATCAAGATAATAGTGTATGGAACCCCAGCGCCCTAACACTAAGGACTGCTGGCAGTAGCTTTTGCTGTCAGGGTCCTAAGATCAACTCCACACTAGATGGTCAGAGTGCAAATACAAAGGTGTGTGTGGGTGCATCAGGTTGCAGCTGTGTGTCAGTGACCAGGGGTTGCCAAACTGGCCCAGGGCACCAGTAGCCAAATGCTGCAGAGGGCACTTCCAGTGTCTGATATGGAAGAGGTGGTGAACAAGGTGAGGAGAAACCCATGCACGAGTCCTCAAGGAGCCAATCACCGATAGTCCCCTCCGCAGGGGGCTGAGCACTCCCTGTCCTCAGCCCCACAGTGGGCAAATCACCACCTGCTTGTTTTCCTAGCCTGTTGGGATCAGATGCCCTCCTTCAAGCTACCATTGCTAATCTTGAGGCTGGAGACCAGGGCGCCTACAAGTCTCATTGCAGCTGCAGAGCGACCTGCAGAACGGAAGCGTGCGTACCTGCTGGAGCTAGCCCGCCTCAGGGTCTTGCAGCCCGTCCCATGGAGCCCATGCCACCAAAGGTCCGAGTTGAGGACCTTACACTTCTGGAGGCGGATGGAGCCCTGGATTCCTTTCTGTTGGCCTTTGAGCAGACCTGCAAGGAGCACCACCTGGGCCCAAACCAGTGGGCAAAGTACCTGACCCCTCCCCCTTTTTGAGGGGTAGTTCCCTAGGAGCCTTGGGGGCCTTACCTGCCCGATTGTTGTAGGATTATGACAGCATCAAGTGGGCCCTGATCCGGCATTTCAACCTCACCCCGGAGTCCTACTACAAGAGATTCCGGAGCCTGCAGTGGGGTCCAAAGGATAGCTGGACTAACCACATGCGGGCCTTCCTGAGAGCTGCTGACCACTGGGTCAAGGGGTTGGAGCTCGGCACCAGTGAGGAGATCCAGGAGTTTTGTCATGGAACCATTCTTGTGGAACTGCCCTGGGGACCTCCAGCAGTTCATCTGTGACTGGAAACCCAAGAGCGCTCATGAGACGGCGGCCCTGGCGGATGAGTACACCAACAACCAAGTTCCTGAGAACCGCCAACGGCACCTGGAGCGGGGTTAAGCCCAACCCTGCACTTGCCTTCCCCAGCCCCAGGAATGCAGGTGGCAGCCCCTGCACCCATTTCCCTGGTCTTGAGAATGCAGGGAGCTGCCCCTCTATTTTCCCCTGTTCCCCTCTCCAGGTCGGCGGTAGAACTCCCAACTTTGTCACCTCTGCCAACAACCGGGACACTTCAAGGCCATGTGTCCCGGCCCCAAAAATGGCCACGGTTTTGTGGGTGGGGGTGGTGGTAGGTCCCTGGACAATTTTCAACCCGTCACCATAGGCCGTTCAGTGGCCATGGGACTGTGGGACACCGGCGCAGAGATGACTTCCATTATACTCTGCTACTCAAGTCGCGCCCGTCTCAGGATCCAAAAGATGCATTGTTTCAATTGGTACCATTTTCTGGTACATTTAGGGCTTTAGATCATTTTTTTTTTTTTTTTAATTTTTCTCATTACTTTTTGTAGGTGGAATGTACAAAAAAAAACTAATTCTGTAAGGTGGTGTGTGTGTGTGTGTTGTGTTTTGTACATGTATGTTTGTATAATTATATTATATATGCTAGCTGTAGTCCTCTGCATTGCCCTGGATGGTAGCTAACTGTTCTTGGCTATAACAAGAATAGTCTACCAAAGTGTTGTTTCTTTCTGCTGAGATACACAGGCTGCAAGTATAATACAGGGGCCGTGTGTGAGCACAGGCTGTAATACAGGGACCGTTTGTGGGCGCAGGCTGTAAGTGTAATACTGAAGGCTGTGTGCGGCTGGTTGTTAAAAGAATAGCAAGGAGGTGTGTTAGTGGCTTTGGGGTTTGTGTGGCTGCTGGAGCATGTTTAGTTTTGGAGCATGGGCGAAAACGTCACTGCTTGTTGTTTCCACCCACTCTCATAGAAGCACACCCCAGACTGCAACAAGCTCTCTCCAGTTCTCTAAGCAGGTCTGCCCCCCCACCAGGCTTGGCTTGCCCACCCCCCTACACTCATTTCCTGTGTACACTGTGTTAAAACTGCCGCATTACACTGTGAGCTGTCATCTCCTTCTGAGACAGTGTCGAATCCGCAGTACTGAGAAGGTAACTGCTTTCAGTGCTGCAGTGTGTTCTCACCTTCTTCCCCTGTGGTCGCGCTAATGTGATATAAAGCGCGCTGAACCTCACAGCCAACCCTGCCCCCTCTGTGCAGTAAGTGGTGCATTTATTCTGCTGCACAAAGGGTTCGGGCTGGCTGTTGGCGCACTTCATATTGCATCAGCACGGGTACAGGGTGAGGAGGTGAGCACACATATCGTAGCACTGAGAGCGGTCATCGCCTTCTCTGAGCTGCATATTCTGCAGAGTGCCTCAGAAGGAGATGACCGCTCTTAGAACTGCCGCATTGCACTATCACAGAGAACACAATGGAATGGAGTGTTAGGGTAAGAGCGAGCATGCTGAGACTGGGGGGTGCTCGTGGGAGAGTGGGTGGAAACAAGTAGTGACTTTTTTCACCCAATTCCTACTGTCAGCATTTTAGAAGAATCGGAGGAGGTAGGCGGTGGAGTGGAAAAGCAGAAAACCTTACCCTTCAAAGTCCTTCCTCTGTGCACAGCAGACATCATTAGATGAAAACTTTGTAGCATGATTATTCCACAACCACCTTCACCGCAGGTATCACTTTATTCAGCATCACAGCCATTGACAGCCAATAACTGAAAGCATAGCCACCGTTTAAATTTATATTTAATAATGTAGCGCAAGCTAATTTAATGAACATTTAAATATACTTTAAAGGGATCCTGTCACCTCCAGAACGCCTCCTAAGCTAGCAAAACATGTCCCTGCAGCATCCTATCACTAATCTCACACTTCTTTTGTCTCCAAAAGTATCCTGTGAAAGTGCATTAAAACGTTTTAATACTCGCTCATTAGTGATTATTATTAGCAGTGACTATATTCTTTAGTCACCAAGGCGAGCTGTTTTGCAGCTCCAGGGATCCACCCTGTCTGTGTGTTTTGCTGTGATGTGCAGGCATTACCCTCCCCCTCTCTATCACTCACAGAATGCAAATCATTAGTCCTGCCTTCAGTTTCAGTTTCACAGCAGCACAGACAGAGAGGGGGCTGGGTCCTGGAGCTGCTAAACAACACCCCCTGGTGACTATAGAATATAGCCCCTGCTAATTATAATCACTAATGAGTAAGTATTAAAACGTTTTTCTCCACTTACACTCCTTTTGTCTCCTAAAAGCATCCTGTGAGAGATTAGTGAATGGATGCTGCAGGGACATGTTTTGATAGCTTAGGAGGCGTTTTGGAGGTGACAGGATCCCTTTCAGAGAATTCCTAAACCTTCCACAAGGTGTCCCAACTAGACTGTCTAAGGCTGCGATCACACATTGCGTATTTTGCCGCACTTTTTTACGCGCGCTTTTTCAAAATACGCAATGTGCCTTTTGTCTGCCAGAAAAGTGAATGTGAAATCACTTTGCAGTGCAGACATTGCGCAAAAATACGCAGTGCGTTTATGGGTGAAAATGCAGCTGCGTAAAGAATTGAGATGTCAATTCTTTTCGCAGCTGCTCCTGCATTTTCTCCCTGTGATGTCACAGAGGGGAGGAAGAATCCTGCTTCCTCCTCCCCTCTGTGACATCTGTGGCCGCCCATTAGATTTCGCAGTGTATTAATATACACTGCGAAATCTAAATTAAAGAAAGGCAAGTGTATGAAAAATAAAAAAGAATCACATACTTACCTCTCCGACGCCTTTTCCCGGTGTCCGGTCTCCGGTGCCAAGCGATGTGTAGTGCTGCCAGGACCTGCGGTGACGTCAGAGGGGCGTTCCCGGCACTGATTGGCTGCTCGCAGTCATGTGCGATGTATCGCATGACCGCGAGCGCCCAATCAGTAAAAGCCCCTGCGTATTTTGTTGCGCAAAAAAATACGCTATGTGTGAACGCAGCCTAAAGCAGACATATGTTCATTCTCGGTGAGATCTGTCTTCACACAGCATACAGCCACATAACCATATAAGGTTAAGGGGATGGGGTCTACACAACATCCACACTGGTGACTGCAGCTGATGAGGTGACAATGTATTAGATTACCACAGGCTACAGCACATAGCTGAGCAATGTCAGAATCGGTGCAAACTCCTTGCCTTCTCCTTAGCACAAGTGTCTCTGCTCTGTCATCTGGCTCCTTCTCTGCTGGCTCCCAACACAGCTCACATTTTGATCTTTTCCCCTCTCTGCTCTCATATTGCACTGCTCCCCATCAGTTGCTGGCCACGACCACATTGCCATAAAATGCCATTTTTAAAAGCGCACAAAAAAGTTGAGAAAATAAGTCCTAGAAAAAAAAGCATCATCTTAGCTATTATTTGACCCATCATTAAAAGGGTGGTCCGGGCTTTTACTGTAATTCATGTGTATCTAGGCTGCAGAATGTTGACAATTTGTAATATACATGCTGTCAACATTTTGCAGGATTACCTAGATATCACATATTTGCGGAAAATAGGGAACATCCAGGGGCGTGTTTGTATTGGAGCCTGCATGTAACTGGGAAACTGACCATCTCCTCCCAGCCTCCTACAAACACTCCCCCTCCCCCCACTCTACACTATGGCCAGCCACCCACAGGGCTCCTACAGGCCCTCCCCAGCCCCTAATGTCACCACCCACCCCCATTGTACACAGTGGTCCCAACTGTATTGACACACTTTGCTGAATCCGCTGCTGTGAAGGAAATTCAGCACACTGTGTCAGTGCATTGGGGACTGCTCCATGTGTGTGTGCTCACCCTGTGGGCTCTGTGCAGGGGAGCCGAACTGCACTGCAGAGTCCCATTTTATACAATAAAATGTTGCATCTGTTTATATAGACCCTACATGGCAGCACATGGTGCCCATATAACTCCATGCAGCTATGCTGATGGTGCTTTTATGTGAGTGGTGACAATATCTTCTTCCTCTAATAAAATGATTCAAGAAGAGATTCCTCAAATCAGAGGCTATAACAGCAAACTGACTGTATGAACTGCGTGTTTCACTTCCTTTTGCTGCATCAAGTATCTGACAAATTTGAATGGAAAATGTTCTCATTTGTGTTTGATAGTTTGGTACCTGAAGCTTTGGGCCTTTAAAGCTTATATGTCAATGATGATATTGCTATTAGGGCTTTCTGTGAATTTTTGGCAAATTATTATACCAGTATTTTGTTATATGGTTATGAGATCTATTTTTCCACAGAAGAGGTCATTTGCACCATCCACTCCATTGACTGGTAGACGATACCTGAAGGAAAAGGAGGCAGTAATCACTCCTGTCTCGTCAGCAACACAGTGTGTGAGTAAGCTACAGAGCATGGTGATCGGACTGCGGAACACCCCCAGCGACCAGCTGATTAATATCTTTAAGTAGGTATCTGCTATAGTTATTTTGTTTTCCACAATGGTATTGTAGGAAGTGTCAGACGTGTCTTGTTTTGCTGTAGGTCATGTGCCCGTAATCCAATGGAAAATATACAGAACACTGTAAATGATGTTCAGAGACGCTTCTGTCATCATTACACCCAGCCATCAGGAGATCAGCCTGGTTCTCATATTGGTAAGCAGCGGAAACCATTTACTTATAATATTTATATATTTTCATAGCTTTGCCATTACTTTTGCATTAGTAATGTCACCAACCACTACAGCGCACACCACCATTGTCTGAGCTCCCTGATTGACTGTAGGTGATGTGTGCACTGTAGTCAGTGTAATTCAACCTATAATACAAAACCATATCGCAGAGGAAAGATGTTGCTGAAACAGCGGAGGGTGAATAACTGGTCTCTCTATTGTATTAACCTAGATTAATTAAATTGTCCACAGAAAGTTATTCCTGGAAAACCCCCTCTAACCAGTTTAAAGGGAACCTGACCCCTAAAAATCAGCCCCCAGACCACTTATACCTGTCCCTGCACCTCCAGTAATGCATTGTAGGCATCCCTTTGGAAAAAAAAAAAGGGTATTTGTAAAGTATCTAAAAGTGCTTTTATTACCTTGCTTTCTGCGGCTTCTCAGTGCTTGAGAAGTCACACGGGGCGTTCCCTGTGGCTTCTCGGCACCGCCTGCAGATCAATTATTCACACCCATAGGGGCGTGCCTATGTATTGTGAGCTCCCTCGACCCCTTCCACGGGCGGTATAGCCTGTATGACCCAAATCGCGTCATATCCATATCATAGGACTTTGCGCTGCACATTGCGCATGCGCGAGTTTGTTCTACAGCAGCTAGTCTGGGATTAGCTGCCACAGAGGCAACTCGCGCATGCGCAGTGCTCAGCGCGAAGTCCTATGATATGGATATGACGCGATTTGCATCATACTGGCTATAACGCCCATGGTGGGGGGGGCGAGGGAGCTGACCATACATTAGCACGCCCATCTGGGCGTGAATAATTGATCTGCAGGCTGTGCTGAGAAGCTACAGGGACAGGTATAAATGGTCTGGGGGCTGATTTGTAGGGGTCAGGTTCCCTTTAAACTGGTTCCCTTCAAGGCTACTTTAACATCAGTGGTTTTTAGCAATTGCAGTAGATCAGGCAAACTTGAACTCATTTGCCCGATCTGCTGGAAACCAGCACCTGCGGCAACGGACAAAAATCACTGCTAGCTGCGGTTTTAAACTCGCAAGTGCTGCATTGGCCAGACTGTAGCAAAACCGCAAGTGCCGCACATCTCTGCAAGTTCTATAGGGAATGCATTAGGCAGAACAGTCTTGCCACGATCCTGCCATAAGTGCCAGCTTCTGTCAGATTGGGCAAATTGAGTTCAAAAGATCAAGTTTGCCTGATCTGCCGCAATTGCTAAAAACCGCTGATGTGAAGGCAGCCTAATAGAAAATACTTAACTGTTAATTTTGCATATGAAACCACTTGTGTATATGAATAATTGAGACGAGTCTATTTTCTATTTTCAGACTTTGCTATTAATAGATGGAAACTTGCTGAGATTTTGTACTATAAGGTTTTAGAATCAATTGTCTTTCAAGAAATCCGAAGGCTTAATGGGAAAGACTTAACGGTAAGATGGACAACTACTTGACTTTTCTGCACCTTAATGTTAAGGTTATGCATTTAATATCATTTTTAGCTTCTCTATACAAGTATTGTGACCTATTTTTAATTCTTCAGTCATCCAGAATATATTCATTAAAAAATAGATTGTGGCAATAGGAGGGAGGGATCAATGACAAAAAATGACAGAACGAGGGGATATAATTTAACTTGAAACCTCAAAATTAACAGCCTTCAGGCTCATGTGCATGACCATAGTTACTGGTCTGAGTGCTATTTGTTAATAAAAGGATCGCACGCTGACCAGTGTTATCTTAAGGAGGCTGTGCAGATGAACGATTTTTTTTTAACAGATCAATTACTGTGTGGACAAAATGGCGGGATGCACAATTTTCCTTCAGATGACTGCCTTTCATGCTCAATCCTTTGCAAACTGGGAAAAACAGATGTGTTTGCATAAGCTACTGTTCGACTTCAAAATCCGTTATACATCTTACAAAATCATGTAATCTTTGCAATGCTAGCCGTTTGTATATTAATAAACTATCTTTTCTGGTCATCATAATGGGAGACCCAGACAATGGGGTTTAGGGCACTGCCCTCCGGAGGTCACACTAGGTACTACAAGTTTGTAGACACCGCCTCCTCCGCTTATAAACCCCTACCGCAGGGAACATCCTCAGTTTTAAACTTAGTGTGCTCGGAGGATCACGCTTTGCTTGCACTTCACTGCATTCTCACAGCTTACGTGATGGCGTATGAAGACAAGGTAAAAAGGTTCCAGTCGGGACCTGCGACAGCCTCCCCGCCTCACCCTTGTGGAACACGCTGGTGGAGGTACCGGAGGGCCTAGAGCCTGGACACTTTGTGTTCTCCCGGTACGCTGTTGCGCTCCTTTCCATCCCTCTCTGGGGGGCTCTGGAGAGTGGGAGATGGGAGCCTTGCACAGCTCCGCTCCGTCCGAGGCCTCCCTAAATGGTGCTTACAGACCGGACTGGAGCCAGCCCAGTCCGAGGCCTCCCTAAATGGTGCTTACACTCCGGACTGGTGCTGCACCCCCGTCCGAGGCCTCCCTAAATGGTGCTTACAGACCGGACCGGCACTGAGGCACTCTGTGTCTCCTGTGTGCCTGGGGGTAGTGTCTGGCACTTTATGTGTTTCATGACACTCAGACCGCGCGTTACCCTCGGGTCCGCGGTTCTGCGGGTGTACCCTGTGCTGGGGTCACCCTGGCTGACCGCCCTGTGTGTCACAGGGGCTGAGGCCGTGGGCTGCGGATGTTTGTTTTGTGCATGCAGTCTGTGTATAACATTTTACACTTTTTCCCGCGCTGCGGGCCCCGGCTCCCTCATGCTGAGGCTGCCAGGAGGATGGGAAGCAGCCCGTGCGGTGACGTCATCGATGGGCGTGTGTGTGTGTTTCCCGCGTGTCTTCGGCGCCGCCCACAGTTTCACTGTCGGCGGCCATCTTTACTTCCCGGCTGGCATTTGTATGCAGCGTGCGCCTGCACTCCAGAAGGGGAGACCGGAAAACCGTCGCGGAGGTCACACACACACACCGCTTCCTCATACCGCTTTACTGCGGTCGGTAAGCCACCGGGTCTCCCGGTTTTGTTGTCTGCAATTTGGCTTATCTTCCCCTACTGTGGCGATGTCCTCAGCTGGGAAGCGTGCTGCTAGGGCGGCAGAGACCACCATTGCCTGTGCTACATGCAAGGGAACACTGGTGGAGGGGTCCTGCAATAACTGCGGACGCCCAGAGGCCCGGGCTGGCACTGCTGAGTCAGCAGCTCCGGTGCTATACCCTGAGGTCCAGGTGATCTCAGGGCCATGGGAGACTCAGAATAAGATCAATGAATCTCTGTTGTCTCAACTGTCCTCCATGTCGCAATCTCTGGAGGCACTTAATAGGAGGCTGGATAGCCCAGCAACTCCGTCCAGTTACCCCGGGTGTCTCCCTCTTCTGCTGTGAGACCCCTTAAGCGGGCTCGTCGTGAGGAGTCACCCGAGCTCCAGGCTCTCTCTGAGGGGGAGCGTTCCTCTGATGGTGAGGAAGATGATGGGGGTTCAAATTTCGGGTCTGTGTCTATATCTGAACCACCAGACGGGGTGGAGGATCTGGTGTCCTCTATCAACGAGACCTTACGTCTCGTGACACCCCCTGAGGAGGTGACGGTGCACCCGAAGGAGGTCTATCAATGGCTGCGGCCAGAAGCTAGACCAAGTGGCTCCTTCATGGACCACACGAATTTTGGAAGGGTGATTAGAGCTCCCAGGTTACATCCTGGGCGGCGCTATGTCCGTAAACCCAAGGACAATCGCTTTCCCTTCCCCCAGGAGGTGCTTCAGGAGTGGTCGCAGTCCCCGAAGGTGGACGCTTCCATGACCAGGATTGCTGCACGCTCCCTTTTCTCTGCCTCTGATAGCTCCTCGCTGAAGGATGCGACGGATAGACAGGTTGAGCAACTCGCCAAGTCTTCCTATGAGGCTGTGGGGTCTTCATTTGCCCCTAATTTTGCCACGGTCTGGACCTTACAAGCGATTACTACCTGCTTGGATGGTATCTCTGACCTGGCAAGATCCAGTCCAGAGGTCCTAGCACTTACCGAAAGGGCAAGGGCCTATGCGGACTACGCCAGGACGGCGACTCTGGAAACTGCCACTCGCTCAGCTGTGGCTTCGGCCAATGCTATAGCGATCCGCAGGTTGTTGTGGCTGCGTCTTTGGGACTCAGATGCCACATCCAAGAAGATTTTGCAGAATCTTCCATTTGCTGGTGACAGGCTTTTTGGCACCGAACTGGACAAGCTGATAAAGGATTCTGCTGAGTCTAAGATACCGCAGAATAAGCCTAAGCCACGGTATACCGTTAAAAGGAACCCAAAACAGTGGTCCTTTCGTTCCAGCTCGCAGTCATCAGCACCGTCCGCTCGCACGGACCGAGGGGGAAAGCCCGCTTCCCAGTGGCGCTCTAAGAGTTGTCCAAAGAAGCCGGCGGGGGCGGCAGCCACCACCCCAAACCCGCCTCTACATGACTCGCTCTCTCATCCTACCTCCCCACAGGTGGGGGGCCGCTTGTCTCGCTTTCAGGACAAGTGGCTACTTCACGTTCAAGATCAGTGGGTTCGAGACGTGATCTCGCGAGGGTACAGGATAGAGCTGACGTCAAAGCCGATATCCCGACTCCATCGGTCGGTCCCATCACCAGAAAAGGCTCAGGCTTTTTACCAGGTGTTGGAGGGTCTACGCAGGGACGGAGTGGTGGTCCCGGTGCCTTCCGGAGAGAGGTTCAGGGGTTTTTACTCCAACCTCTTTATCGTCCCGAAGAAGGCCGGATCCTTCCGCCCAGTACTGGACCTGAAGTTGTTCAACCATCACGTGTTGGTTCGGAAGTTCCGTATGGAATCACTGCGTTCTGTGATCGCAGCTGTGTCACAGGGGGACTTCCTAGCGTCCATAGATATCAGAGACGCTTACCTTCACGTACCCATTGCACCGGCTCATCAGCGCTGGTTGCGATTCGCAGTGGGGGAAGAACACTTCCAATTTGTGGCGCTGCCGTTCGGGTTGGCCTCGGCACCGCAGGTGTTCACAAAGGTGATGGCCTCCATGATGGCTCTCCTGCACATGCAGGGGCATGCCGTCATTCCCTATTTAGACGACCTGCTGGTCAGGGCGCCATCAGAACACCTCTGTCAAGAGAGCCTGGACGTGACCATGCGGTCTCTGGAACAGTTCGGTTGGCTCCTCAATATTCAGAAGTCAACGCTAGTTCCGACCCAGTCTTTGACATATCTGGGCATGGACTTCAACACAGCCTCAGCCCTGGTGTCTCTGCCACGAGTCAAACAGATGGCGATCCAATCAGGAGTACAAGCAGTCCTCCTGTCACCACAATCATCCCTACGGGTGTTGATGAAGCTGGTGGGGCGCATGGTGGCAGCAATAGAGGCGGTGCCGTTCGCACAATTTCGCCTCCGTCCTCTTCAGCTGGAGATTCTCCGCAGGTGGGACAAGAGGACGATCTCTCTGAATTGGCTGGTGACCCTGTCCCTACCGACCAGGGATTCCCTGCAGTGGTGGCTACAGCCACACCACTTGTCTCGGGGCCGGTCCTTCATCAAACCGTCATGGTTAGTGGTGACCACCGACGCCAGTCTGAAGGGCTGGGGGGCGGTGTTCTTGCACCACAGGGCCCAAGGCCTCTGGACTCAGTCAGAGTCGGCGTTGCAGATCAACGTACTGGAGATCAAGGCGATCTATCTGGCACTCCTGGCTTTTCAGAGATTCCTCTCAGGACAACCCATTCGGGTTCAGTCCGACAATGCGACGGCCGTCGCTTATATAAATCATCAAGGAGGAACCAGGAGTGCAGAGGCGCTGGCCGAAGTCCACCGCATCCTATCCTGGGCGGAGGACAACAACTGCCTAATCTCCGCAGTTCACATCCCAGGGGTCGAAAACTGGGAGGCCGACTATCTGAGCAGGCAGGGGATGGACGCCGGAGAGTGGTTTCTTCATCCAGACGTCTTCCAGGACATCTGCAGCAGATGGGGCACCCCGGACGTGGATCTGATGGCCTCGCGGCTGAATCATCAGGTTCCACAATACATGGCGAGGTCATGCGACCCCCAGTCTCTGGGAGCGGACGCCCTGATCTTGACTTGGTCCAGATTCCATCTACCATATGTGTTCCCGCCTCTGGCTCTGATCCCCAGGGTGCTGTGGAAAATCAGGTTGGAATGCAGGGTAGCCATTCTAGTGGCTCCAGACTGGCCCAGGAGGTCCTGGTATCCGGACCTGTGGCAACTGTCAGGCGGACACAGGTGGGCTCTTCCAGACCGCGCAGATTTACTCGCGCAAGGCCCATTCTTCCACCTCAATTCCAGGGCCCTCAGATTGACTGCATGGCTCTTGAGGCCTGGCTTCTGACATCCAGGGGTTTCTCCCCTACGGTGGTTGCCACTATGAACCGGGCTAGGAAGCCAGTTTCCAGGAAGATGTACCACAGAACGTGGAAAATCTTTTTTACTTGGTGTGCCTCTGGCGGACGGTCTCCGTGGCCCTTGTCCATCCCGACATTGTTGGCTTTTCTACAGTCGGGTTTGGAATTGGGATTATCCCTTGGCTCTTTGAAAGGTCAAGTATCAGCACTTTCTGTGCTGTTTGACAGGCGATTGGCGCTCCTCCCGAAGGTCCGTCAATTTCTGCAGGGGGTGTCGCGGATGGTTCCGCCTTACAGGAGACCTCTGGACCCTTGGGACCTTAACATGGTCCTGGCGGCATTGCAGAAACCGCCGTTTGAGCCTCTAAGGGAGGTTTCTCTATCTCGTCTATCCCAGAAAGTGACCTTTCTGGTGGCGATTACATCTCTGAGGAGGGTCTCAGAATTGGCTGCACTATCGTGCAAGTCACCCTTTCTGGTGGTTCACCAAGACAAGGTGGTGTTGCGTCCACGGCCAGAATTCTTGCCGAAGGTGGTTTCAACTTTCCACCTGAACCAGGAGATTGTTCTCCCATCATTTTGCCCCGCTCCCGTTCATCAGGTTGAACGCGACCTCCATACTCTGGATCTCGTGAGAGCTATACGCATTTATGTGTCTAGGACCGCCTCCTTTAGGAGTTCGGATTCCTTATTTGTTCTTACGACAGGTCGCTGTAAGGGGTCCGCGGCGTCGAAATCGACATTGGCCAGATGGATTAAGGCTTCCATCCAGGAGGCTTACCGGACTTCTGGTTTGCCTCTCCCGGTGGGATTGAAGGCTCACTCTACCAGAGCCGTAGGTGCTTCCTGGGCTTTGCGACATAGAGCGTCTGCTCTACAGGTGTGTCAGGCGGCCACTTGGTCCAGCCTGCACACATTCTCTAAGCACTATATGGTGCATGCCCATGCCTCTGCGGATGCAAGTTTGGGCAGGCGGGTTCTCCAGGCGGCGGTTGCCCACCTTTAAAAGGGAACCATGTGTTATCCGTCTTGTTGAGGAACTCTTCCCGCCCTGGGGTATTGCTTTAGGACATCCCCATTGTCTGGGTCTCCCATTATGATGACCAGAAAAAAGAGAATTTTGTTTACGTACCGTAAATTCTTTTTTCTTTAATCATCAATGGGAGACCCAGCACCCACCCAGTTGTTCCTTTGCATGTTTCGCATTTGCTCTGTTCTCTGTTGAGACAGTGTTTGCCGGGTTGTTGAACCGTTTGTATACGGCATTCTTCCCGATGTTTCGGGTGTGGTTTATTTCCTCCTCGCAGCTTGTAGACCAAACTGAGGATGTTCCCTGCGGTAGGGGTTTATAAGCGGAGGAGGCGGTGTCTACAAACTTGTAGTACCTAGTGTGACCTCCGGAGGACAGTGCCCTAAACCCCATTGTCTGGGTCTCCCATTGATGATCAAAGAAAAAAGAATTTACGGTACGTAAACAAAATTCTCTTTATGCGTGTGTGTATGTATGTATGTGTATGTATGTGTATATATATATATATATATATATATATATATATATATATATATATATATATATATATATATATATATATATATATATATATATATATATATTAATGTAATTTTATTTTTTTCCCCTCCTTCAGGCATTACTGGAGCAAGACATTTTTCACCAATCTCTCCTGACTTGCTGTCTAGAAATTGTGCTGTTTGCTTACAGCTCTCCCCGAAAATTTCCTTGGACCGTTGAAGTACTTAATCTTAGTCCATTCTATTTTTATAAGGTAAAGAACCTGGGTAGATATAGAAACTTTTGAAAAGTCGGCCGCTCAATAAGAGGTTACATTAAAATGGATCTGCAATGGCTACTGTATTTTCAAAAACTGTTGCAGAAATCAGTAGTAGCATATATACAAATATATATATATGTATTAGAAAAATATGCTTAAAGTGTACCTGTCACTAGTTTTTTGTATATTAGCTTCGGCCACCATGAGTAAGGCCTTATAGCCTTGCAGCGCTGGGGTCCTGCATTCCAATCTTACCAAGGACAACACCTGAAAGGACTTTTCTTTTACGCCTTCCACGACAGCACTGGAGGATATCGTCCACGCCCTGTTGGGGGACAGGAACACAGAGGTTAAAAGCCCCTCCCCACTGCCAGTTCACCAGTGTTTCCCTGTCCCCCTTGGGGCATGGAGAGGTCCTGCAGTGCTGCCAGTGCCGGCAGAGGCAGGATTGTTTAAGGTACTTCCCGGGCCTGGGCGGGGTGACTTGAGTCCTCCTCCTCCTGTCTTCCTGCGCCCTCCGGGGTAAAGCAGACCGGGTAGTAGAACGCCGGAGGCCTGCTGCAAGCCCTCCGGCGTCTCCTTCCTCTGGCTGCTGCCATTCCCGGCCGTGCGCTCAAGGCGGAAGTGACGTCAGGAGCCGGCTGCATCACTTCCGGTTCCAGCCGTGTCCCTTCCGGTGGCGATGCAACGGCGCTGGCTACTACAGGCGCCTGGGGACAATACTGAGTAATGTGCGTGCCGATTGGTCTGCAAACTGACCATAAAAGAAGGAGGGAACATCCTGTTCCACGCTGGGGGCACGGTCCTTCCCATAAAAGACCCACCAGAAGCGTCACCAGGTAAGGCTGATCCCAATAGAGGGTGACAAGGCTTCAGCTGCATCTGCAGAACCCAGTGCTCCCCCTGCTCCTGTAAGTGTTTAGGGGGTTGGTCACTAGTGGGTACCCTGCTTCTAGGACTCCTTTAGTTACTCTGGATCCCCCCTCTCCCCTTTTGTTCTATAGGGAGATAAGTGCTCAGCATCGAAGGATTAAATTCCGTCTTGAAAATGTGGTGTATGTGCCACTAAACTGGCCTCTTACTATAAGAAGTTATGCCAGCCATGTAAAGACAGCGTGGTCAGGGAGGAACAACCCTCCTTACTGGACGAGCTGAAGGCTTTGGTTCGGCATGTTCAGGCAGGAGGCCCAGGCATCCATCTCTACTCTGCCCCTTTATTCCGCCACTTCCAGACCTTCCCTTCCCAAGAAAAGGAAGCTCCAGGAAGATGATTCAGATGTGGCCCTCGAGAATGTCCTGAGCTTTGCCTCTGGAGAGGATGAGGACCAGATCTGTGTCCTCTGTTAAACCAGGAGAGTCTGGGAGATATTACTTTGCCACGGAGCAAATGGATGAATTGCTGTCATCCGTCCGAAGTACTATGGGCATTGAAGTAGAGGCCCCTTGTTCTGTTCAGGATGAGATTTTTCGGGGACTGAAGTCTACGAGACAGCTAGGCTTCCAGGTCCATGAGGTTAACAGGGATCTCATACACCGGGAGTGGGAGTCTCCGGAAAACCGCCTGGTCACTCACTCTGAACTTAAGGACTGGTTTGCCTTGGGGGGGAAAATGCACACTAATAGGCTCTTAGCTCCCAAGCCCTGCCGTATGCACAGTATATGACCACATAGAGGGTATTGCTGAATTCAGAAGATATTGCAGATATTATAAATGTTTACGTCTATTTACAAAATTATTTGAAGCACCTGTTGGTTCAATATGCTCCCCACAGATTGATTACGTGAATGGTCTAGTTTCTAAAATGGGTCATTTGGAAAAGGTTACTGGTCTTCTGGCAGTGCAGAGGATCTAAAACATGCGGCATGGTACCAGCCAACTATATGCACAGCCATCTTCATTAAACTGCACTTTGGTTTTGAGTGCTTTCGTATGCCTTAACAGTTGTTTTCCTCAACAAATAGGGCATTGGCGCATTCAGGTGCATTTCCTCTTGTTAGTGTTCTGATAATAAACAGGTAGGACCAAAGCAACATTTTTGAGAAAAAAGTGTTATTTCCACAGAAATGTTTTTTTTCCCCAAAGTTTGGATTTTTACAATGGTAACAGGCGACTATGCACCATATAATTTGTTGTCCAATTTCTCCTGAATACACAGACACTCCATATGTGGTGGGAAAACTGTGTGAGCGAATGGTAGAGCTTGGAAGATGAGCGCCATTTGACTCTTGCGACGCATAACTTCCAGTTTAAAATCTATGGAAGTGTTTTTTTTGTTTTGTTTTTTTTCTCTTGCAAACATTTTTATATTTGTGCTCCAGACAAAACAACTTATTGGTGGAGGAATCTGGCACCCTATAGCAGTTTTATTGTGCACCTCAATTGCCCAGAAAAGTGTTACCACAGTTAGAAAAATAGAGAAACATTGAGAAAGACTAAAATCTGTTTATTACATAGGTCATTGAAGTATTCATCCGGTCAGAGGATGGGTTGTCACGAGATATGGTGAAACACCTTAACAGCATTGAAGAACAGATCTTGGAAGAGAGAGCCTGGACAAGCAGCTCTGTTCTGTGGGAACTACTTCGGGCATCAGAGACTGTGCCAACCTGTGAGGAGGTATGAACTGTGTAGAAATTGCATGTTTTTCCTGTATGCGTGCACACAGCACAAAGATGGCTATTGTACGACTAAACCTATTGCAATAAGTTGATTGCATTTCTCTTCAATTTCAGGTTATAATGCCAAGCAACTTTGAATCTGGCAATGAAGCAGGCTTAGGGCATCTCCCTATGATGCCCGCTTCGCCAATCATTCATCCTCGTTTGAAAGAAGTTCGAACTGATTTTGGGGGCTCTTCTAGAAGAGGTATAGTTAGGTTTGACTGTTTCACTTCACATGCATGCATGCAAATAGAAGGGGTAGCGGGGTCTTTGAACTGTTGCATTTGATAACATTGAAGTTAGAGGGTCAGAAAATATCTTAGGGTCTTTGTTTTCACTGAAAACAAATTTAGACACAAGCATGTGTTAGTGGGGGAAGTGAAAAATCTTTGTGCTTTTGTCAACTGTGCAACCTTATTTAGTGTCCAGCATTTTAATCTCTCAGCGCTTGTAATGTGGCACCCCAAGGGTTAATGTGCCACAGTAACACCAAGGGTTGACTCCCCACACAACCCACAACACTACACTAGCTCCTCCAGGCCAGAAGGGGGAGCTAAAGGGCTTCCCTATATATTCTGGTGTGGAAAGGAAGTGGCGAAGAGCAGAGTCATGGGAGGAGCTAATGTTTGCCACAGAGTGGCAGTGACAGTCAGTTGGAGTTAGTTCAGTTCCTGGGAGTACTGAGGAAGAAACACTGGTGGTGTAAAGGGGCTGCCTTAGGCCTCTCCACAGCCTGCTACCCACTTCCAAGCCTAGCCAGGGTCTGAGGGAAGGCGTAAGAGAAGCAAGAGAAACCGGAAAACACATCTGGGAGACTGAGTTGCCTCATAACTCGCCCCGGAGGAGCGCACAGACCGATACCGGATCCGAAACTGTGACCGACACACGCAGTACAGTAAACACCGGACTAGTGGAGGTTATATATCTACACTGAACCTCAGCGACGCAACAAGGCGGGGTCAGAAATACAGAGGAAAAAATCAAGTTGCCAAGCAAAGGTGGGTACCTGTAAGGAGAGACAGGCCAGTAGCCGTAGCTGAAGCGGCAGCAGGGCCACACACACAGCGCAGGAGAGGGAAGCTGAGGACCCGGATAGGGTGGGAGCAACCCGGCCCCGGTACAGAATCCGTGGACAGTACTCTAACAACATCATCTGCAGTAAAGACTTGGAAAACTTCAAAACCGTGAGTTTGTGTGATCCCTGTGCTCAAATCCTGCGTTCCCTCACAAGCTGCTATCATCTCTACTACTACCCAATCCTGCAATATTCATAGCACCATCTATAGATTTACTATCTCTGCCCCAAGGAACCAGAGCGATTACATCCCCAGCTGCCAAACATCATCCCCGGAGGTTCTGCAGCAGCAGTGGCGACCCTGACTACAACCCGTGGGTGGCGTCGCAACAAACTCCCCTGTAAATATTCCCCCATTTACTTGCGGAACCCGGGACATGGTCCAGACCAAGACCGCTGTGATATCCCAGCAGTACCCCATACCGGTACAGAGTACCCTGTCCCATTGGGCTCCACAGTAAGCTCTAGATAAAAGAGCTTGTAAGCACTGCACTCCTTGCCAAGGAGACTGTCCATAGATTTCAGAGGCGACTGTTAACCTAGACCCATGATGGCGAACCTATGACATACCTGTCACCACTGACATGCGTAGCCATTTTTTCTAACGCCTCATTGGGGATACAGGGCCATGGGTGTTATGCTGCTTATCCTTAGGAGGCAACACTAAGCAAATGTATAAACAATAAACTCCTCCTCTGCAGCATACACCCCCCTGGCTGGGCCAGGCCACTCCAGTTTTATCTTGGTGTCTGTAGGAGGCATATCTCTCCAGAATTCTTCTACTATACGGGCGACTGCAACTCCTCGGGGACCGCTTTCCCAAAACAATCAACAGGCGGGAACGCGGAGAGTCGCCTCCCCCGTAGCCCCTCCTGCGACGTTGGAATTTTTTCGGGCTGCCACTTCCCACGGGCAACGGTTCCCTCTAGCACCGATTTCCTTCACTCTTCAACGGACGGCCACACGGAGTGTCATCTCCCCGCAACCCCTTCCACACCTGTGCAGACCCATTTGATCGCAGTGCTAGAAACAGCAACAGCTAAGGATACAGCAGCAAAGACAGTCCACTGGGCTCCCCAGCCTGCCATACAGCATCCTGGGTCGAGACATTCTCGCAGATGAGATCCCCCTGTGATATTTCCCCTTGCGGGGCTAATCAGTGTCATTACCGGTGGAGTGCTCTGGGCGCAGGGTTACTGGTGGCTCCCCATGGTCTCACATCAAAAGGGCACTTCATTCACGTCGGCCTGTTTTCTCCCCACTGCTGCTTAGGTTGCACAATCCGCGGGCCACAGACGTAACCGCCGGTGTCCACGCCAATTTCGGGCTGTTTTCGGCCGTATTTCCTGGTCTCCCAGCTGACCCTGCCCCCTGGAATGATGCGGAGCCCGGTGGACACTGCCCCAATTACTCCATTTGCATCATCGGGGGCGTGACCATGCCACTCACCTTAACCATGCCCCTTCCGATCCATGATCTTGCCACTGATTGCGGCGCCGCCCCCCTTGTTTTCCCGCTCTGAGGACGGAGGACATTACCACAGGCCCCACACAGCATTCTACAACACCTGGGGACAGCAGGAGACTGAACTGTGGGCACAGGACAAGTGGCTGCGGACCCAGGTGAGAGACATCCTGTTTATCTTACAGGCTGATCACTTCTCTGTTAGCAGCCCCTTTGCTCCTGCTCACAGCACTGCACCCCCTGCAGCCATGCATGTCTCCAAGGGTAGAAAGAATTCAAAGGCAACACTGAGCTGCCACAAAAACATATTACCCCTTATTGCCAGTCCTGTACCCCTGCAGCCCCTCAAGAGCCCTTCGCTGCCATTGCTGCTGCTGCCAGCACTCCTGAGCCCAGGGCCCCCAGTCCACCAGATTGGGCCCTATTTGTGTCACAGTCTATGGAAAAGCTGTCCCAAAACCTGGTACAAGCTATGCAATGCCCCCCCGGACGGAGAGCAGGCAGAGGACCCCTCCATGGAGGGTCCTTCTGACAGCAACAGGACACGTACCACATCTTCAGTAGTGGTCAGAAAACAGTCACACAGAAGTATGTCGCCGTGTTTCCCCCCCATGGCTCCCACACATCCCCGTCAAGGGACCAGGGACCAAACTCTGCTGCATCTGATGACGTAGAGGAATGGGAATGTAGCCAATACCAGGACAAATCCCTTGGCATAGCCCCCCCTTTCCCACCTCAGGACCGAGCGGCCATTGACTCTTTGCAGCGGTCAACCGCACTTTAAACGTGGACGACACACTGTCCTCCACACCTGGTCATGCAGTCTCTCTTTTAAAAGAGCAAAGAAGCCGCAAAAGGTCTCAGCGGACCGCCCGGGAGTTTCAGACAATCCTTACTAAGCAAAGGGAGAAACCTGACAAGCGTTTTGATAAACGCAAGGCCATAGTTCGCTCGGTACCCCTTTGCCTTAGCTATCCCCAAGGGCTGGGCAGACTCGCCATCTGGTGATCCCCTTGTCTCCCGCTTTGCGGTAAAACATTGCTGTCATTGCCTGATGGCTCCTCCATCAAAGATCTGACCGACGGCAAGTGGAGCAACTTGCTCGCTCTGTCTTTGAAGCAGTGGGATCTTCCTCTCGCTGTCTTTTGCCTCTGTGTGAGTTGCAAAGCCCATCATGGTCTGGGCCGAAACCCTAACCACTTCCTTGCAGGAGTCTCAGCTCCCTCTTATCTTCACTGACATCACTGCCCAGATCACTGCGGCTGCAGATTAGAAACGGGCCTTCCCAGTCTTCTCCTAAAGCAGGTTCCTGGGGGCGTGGCCTAGCGAGTAATGTGAGTGGACGCAGTGTGGAGTTCTCCCGCCGACCGATATACTGCACCGCCGCATACCCCGCCATCTGAGACTCCACACTGCTTGGTGTGACAGGGGAGGCTGCCTGGAACCGACCGCCGGTGTTTTGGAGCCCGCACACAGCAGCAATGACCAGATGGAGGCAGCAGGATGTGGGGGCTGCTGGAGGAGAAGGCTCCCAAGATGGCGCCGCAGCGCGGGCGGCAGCAGAGAAGGAGAATGCCGCCTGCAGACACAGAATGGCGACGCCTGCTAAGCTGGAACGGTTCTCCAAGAAATCTGAGGTGGCAAAGGTGGGTGCTGGAGGAGAGGGTGCCAGTGGCCCGGTGGTGGAGGAGGATTCCCAATCAGAGGGAGATGCTGAAAATCAGGATCAGGCAGACCCAGACATGGAGGAAGCTGCTGGAGGCACAGGAGAGCCTGAGATGGATGGGGAGCCCACACTGAGGGATGTATTCTGCCTGGTATCCTCCTGCAAAAAGACACTAACCACTGTGGCTGAGCAGGTTCATAAATTGCAGGGGGAGATCACCAACATAAATATAAAGGCACAGTCAGCAGCTAGCAGAGGTGATAGCAAAAAACGATGACTTAGAGAATCGGTCACGAAGGAATAACATCCGTATAGTGGGCATACCGGAAAAGGCAGAGGGGAGAGACCCCACTGCTTTCATAGAAGCATGGCTAAAAGGAAAGATTGGGGAACATTTCCTGACTAAAGTATTTGCGGTAGAGAGAGCCCACAAGGTGCCAACACAGCAAAGACCACCAGGGGCGGAACCCCGCACTGTGCTAGCCAGGATTCTAAACTACAGAGACCGGGACATTATCCTGAGGAAAGCGAGAGATGCAGAGGATTTGACAATTGACGGGCAGCAAATTGCAATATATCCAGACTATTCCCCCACGGTGCAGAAACAAAGGATGCAATTCAAGGGGGTTAAGAGACGCATGAGAGACATGGGGGTGCAGTACTCAATGTTTTTCCCTGCAAGGCTGAGAGTGTTTGCGTTGGACAAAGTTCAATTTTTCACGACGCCGGAAGAAGCTACCCACTGGCTGGATGTTAATGCTAAAAAACTTAAAGCGAAGGACGGTTGAGCTGAGGAAGCCGATGGGATTAGAGTCAATTAGCAATGCTCCCGGGTGTTCCACAGGGACTGGTTGAGATGTTCTGGTAAAAAGGACTAGTTGGGTTTTATACCCATGTGTTTTCATTAACGTAAAGGGTGGTTTGATTGCCCTATTTTTGGTAATCCATTACTGCTAAATCCTAAGGTGGGGTTGGGGGGACTAATGGTGAATCCAGGCGGCCTCTGAAACATTTTAAGTTTGAGGGGGTGTCTGGATGGGGTGGGGGTATGTGATTTGTATTCTACTGTAATTTTGTATTGTATGCATCACATATATATTAAGTTGTACAACGGTTTTCTTTAAGGCGGGAGGAGGAAGGAGGATTGCGGTCATAAGTTACGAGGTACCGAGCCGACTAGGCGCTAGGTGTTGGAGACCCACTCTCGGTGAGAGACGAGACGTTATGGGAAGGGAGGGGAGGAGTCAGGTGGAAAGGGAAGGGGGGAGGGGGTGGGCAGACTATTCTAGGGAAAGGGGGGAGGGACAGACCGCAAGTGGCATGGGATATATCGCACATACCTAACCATGCCATAGAATATGGGAGATTCTATTAGAATATTAGGTTGGAACGTAAGAGGCCTATCTGTCGTGCCCAGACGGACAGCCATTTTACAACATATAAGAGACCAGAAACCGGCAGTGATTTGCTTAATGGAGACACATCTGGTTAGAGATACGCAAGTGTTTTTACAAAAAAAGATGGATTGCGGACTCGTACCATGCCACATACTCTAGAGGGGTGTCTGTACTGATCCCTACGAATACGAAGTTCGAACACGTGGACAATCACAGACACGGAGGGACAATGTCATTTTGGTGTGTAGGTTGTGGGGGGTACTTATAGCTATTGTGGCCATGTATATACCACCTCCATACTCAAGTGAAAAGATTAGAGAGGTGATGGAGTGGGTGGGACGATTTGGGAATATTCCACATCTATTAATTGGAGACTTTAATAATGTCCAAGATGACTTTTGGGACAAACACAAGCCTAATCCAGACAGAACACAGGGTCATATAACGCCTTTTGGTACTTATATTCGGGAGCTGGGACTGAGGGACCTGTGGAAAGTAAGAAACGAGGGAATACGGTGTTTCTCATGCTATTCATCAACTCACAACACTTTATCCCGCATAGATATGGCACTAGGAAATGAACAAATGGAGGTGTTGGTAACAAAGGTGGAATACTTGACAAGGATAATATCAGACCATAAACCCATTTGTGTATGTATTCAGCGAGCGGAGTCCGGGATGGGGAGGTATGGAGGATGGAGACTCCACCCAGCATGGCTGCGCTCCATGGATATGGACAAGTTGGCCACCGAAGTTGCTGAATACTTTGATCTGAATGAGGGAAGTGCGGAGCCACAGATAATATGGGACACTGGGAAAGCATATTTGAGGGGACTTTATTAGAGAAATTAGTCGGTGTAAAACAGACTTGAGACGTAGAGAACAGGAAGTGGTAGAGAAATTGAGAGATGCGGAGGCAGAGGTGATCAGGGTTGGTACACCAGAAGCTGGACTCAGGCTGCAGGAGGCGCAAGAGAGGGTCAATCAGATTCTCCTGGAAAAAAACACAGAAGAGGAGGAATTTCAGAGGTCCACTTTTTACGAGGAGGAGGAAAAGGTGGGTCACGTGCTGTCGGTGGTGGCTGCGGCCCAGAGGAGGACTCCATTTATATACTCCATTCAGACGAAGGATGGTGATCTGACTACGGATTGCGTGGAGATAGGCTCTGTCTTCACGGACTTTTATAGGGATTTATACTCCCCTGGTTCGGGCGCTACCGGCGGGGGTGTGGCATCGTATTTGGAGGGTGTTAAGCTGCCTAAATTGTCGGAGATGGATAGAGAGGGATTGGAGGGACCATTGACTGATGAGGAGTTGAGCGTAGCGCTGGCTTCTATGGCCAACGATAGGGCTCCAGGGGTAGATGGTCTTCCGATAGAAATATACAAACAAATGGAGGAGGTGCTGGTGCCCAAACTTAGAGAAGGTTTGGAAAGATCAAGGGAGGGGGGGGTGTTGCCCACATCCATGAGAGAGGCGATTATCATAGTGTTACCAAAATAGGATAAGGATTTGAGACGTCCGGAATCCTATAGGCCAATCTCACTTTTGACGTCGGATGTCAAACTTCTGGCAAAGGTGTTGTCTAACCGGCTGACTGGGGTTATTAATAAATTGATCCATCCGGACCAATCCGGCTTTATGCCTAGCAGGTCGACGGCAATAAACATACGGAGACTATATTTAAATATGCAGCTGCCGGTTGGCAATGCCGGCCAGAGAGTAATAGCATCCTTGGACGCCCATAAGGCATTTGATAGTGTGGAGTGGGGGTACCTATGGGCAGTCATGGAAAAGATGGGCATTGGCCCACAATTTCTCTCGTGGGTGCGGTTGCTGTACTCTCACCCGGTGGCCAGGGTTCGAGTGAATGGGGTATTGTCGCAACGCATAGATCTCTGCAGGGGTACGAGGCAGGGGTGTCCTTTGTCCCCTGTCCTGTTTGCCTTGGCGGTGGAACCATTGGCGGCTACGATACGAGACACACAGGAGGTAGTGGGGTTCAGGTACGGGAAACTGGAGGAGAAGGTAGCACTGTATGCAGACGACATACTGCTGTTTTTGGAGGATCCGTGGGAGTCCCTGAGTTGTGCCATAAAGCTCTTTGAGAGATTTGGGGATGTGTCCGGTTTGCGTATTAATTGGACCAAGTCTACTCTGTTTGCCTTAGACGATGAGATGCCTAGTGATATGGAAGTGGGGGGGACTACGTATTGTGGACAAATTTAAATATTTGGGCGTATGGATCTCAACCCCAGTTACGGATTACCTCACTGTTAATCTATCCCCTGTTTTGGGCCTTCTCAGGGCAAAGGTGAGAGCATGGAGCAAACTATGCCTTTCTGTGGTAGGTCGGATAAATTTAATTAAAATGATTTTGATGCCTAAGTTGCTATATGTATTACACAATGCTCCCATCTGGGTCCCACAGAAAAGATTCAAGCAGATTAACTCCATCTTTAGGAGCCTAATATGGGGAAAAAACAGGCACTTCTGCGGTTGGAGATTTGCAACGACCTAAAGACGAGGGGGGTCTGGCACTGCCGAATCCCTATCTTTATTTTTTGGCAGCCCAGAGCCAACATGTGAGGGGATGGGTGCAGCGTGCAGGGGGCCCAGTAGTCCAAAGGATATTGGAAAAAGTGATGGAGAAATACCCGCTGGTGCATTGCTTGGAGGACGGCTCCATGAGTTTAGCTGGGAAATCATGCCCTACCCTGCTATTATTACATAAAGCATGGGAGAAACTGAAACGGGCGAGAGGAGTAAAACAGTTCACCAAATATTTTCCACTGTGGAATAATCATAACCTGCAGGAGATACGGGAGATGTCTACATGAGTGGCAAAATAAGGGCATTGGGTATGTGTACCAGGTAATAGATGGGTACGGGTTAGTCATTTACACAATTGAGGGAGGAATTTGGCTTAAGGGAGTCGGGGGCATACCAATACCTACAGATGCAGCATGCTTTCCAGACACAACGGAAGGTTGGGGAGATTTCCATACAACATGACAGTGTTGGATTACGTGTGCGGTGACGGACCTACGAGAGGGGTGATTTCCACTGTGTATGGGGACCTACTACACACCTATCTGCTTCAATACCCGATACGGGCAAAAACGCGATGGGAGGTGGAGGTGGGAGCCATTGATGAGGACACATGGTCATCCATTCTGGAGTGGGTACCGAATTTGTCCCTTAATGAACCGGGTAGACTGTCTCGTTATATCTGATGTATAGAGTTTACCGGTCTCCTGTCTTTTTGTTTGGGGTGAATTTGAGGCCCACTTCAGAGTGTCCTAGATGTAAAACGGAGGAGGCAGGGATATTTCACATGATGTGGACGTGCCCGAGACTGTCAACATATTGGCTACTGATAATTAATAGGATAGAGGGGGCATACAAATGCGTTATACCAAGAGAGCCAGTAGTTTGCCTGCTGGGTTACGTGGACGAGATTCGTGTGGACTCCAATTCAAAAATAGCCATTGCAAGACTGCTATTTATAGCGAGGAAACTCATAGCCAGATACTGGATCAGGGAGGAACCTCCGTCCAGGAGAGAGTTTCTGTCACAGGCGAATTATGTCTCCAAGTTGGAAAAGGATATATATCGTAGACGCGGGAGGGAAAATGTGCACACCAAAATTTGGTCTCCATGGCTAGAATATGGCACGTGAGGAGGGGAGGATACACCATGCGCAGGGTTGTGAAGGGGGCGTGAGGAATGGAGAGAGGAGTAACGTATTGCGATATATAAAAAATTTGATATGGATTGTTACTGGTGCTTGCTGTCTGGGTGGGAAAGGGGGGAGGGAGGGGTGCGGGAAAGGGGTTTCGTTGATGTAATAACAAAAATGATACTGAGTTACATTTTTTGTATGTCAGGTCATTTGTTTAATAAAAATTTATGTGATAAAAAAAAAAAAAAGCAGGTTCCTCCTGGCAGTCCAGACAGACATTCGAAGCCCAGGGAGTCTCTGTCCCAAAGAGTCTCCTCTTCTTGACTTCTACAGCACTTCGGAAGACACTCCCACTGTCTGCGGCTGTCTATGGCTGTTCAGCCACATCTGGTCATCCGCCACAGACTACAGATGGATTCAAGATCTTGTGTCTTCCGGCTATCACATAGTTTCTATCCCGTCCTTCATGCCGATTCTTTCCCTCAAACCCCCCAAAACGCCGCCGGGCCTTCTTCATCGCTATTCAATCACCACAACGGGCGTGAGTAATCGTCCCTGTACCGGAGCCCGAGAGGTTCAAGGGGTTCTACTCCAACCTCTTTCTGGTTCCCAAGAAAGATGGAACGATGCGCCCCATCCTTGACCTGAAACACCTAAACAGGCATGTTCTTGTCCGGACGTTCAGGATGGAGTCCCTACAATCCATCATTGCGTCCATCGAGAAGGGGAATTCCTCGTCTCCATAGACATAAAGACGCATACTGGCATATACCCATCATCCCAACTCGCCAACAATTCCTCTGCTTCGCGGTACAAGATTCTCATTTCCACTTTGTAGCCCTACCTTTCGGCCTTGCTACTGCACCAAGAGCCTTTTACCAAGGTCATGGCTGCCGCCATGAGTATACTTCATGCCAGGGGCGTAGCGGTCTTGCCCTATCTAGACGACCTGCTGATAAAAGCTCCTTCCTTTCAGGACTGTGCAAGCAGTGTCCAGATTAGTCAACACCCTGTCTCGCCTAGGGTGGCTACTAAACCTAGAAAAGTCATCCCGGTCCCGTCTGTCAATCACCTTCCTCGGCATGACCCTAGACTCTTACCGGGGTTTGGCGTCTCTTCCTCAGGACAAGGCGTCTATCCTACGCCAGGCAGTACGCACACTGCTGCGTCCTCCCTCACACTCCATTCAGTTCAGCATGAGTGTTCTGGGCAGTATGGTTACGGCAATGGAGGCCGTCCCTTTGCCCAATTTCACTTCCAGCCACTGCAACTAGCCCTCCTAATGGCCTGGGACAAGAGATTCTTTTCCCTCGACAAAACTCTCCGCCTATCACCCTCGGTCAGGCAAGCACTCCTTTGGTGACTTCGGCCAACTTCCCTCTCCAGGGGACGAACCTTTCTACCAGTGAACTGGCTGGTTTTGACTACGGATGCCAGTCTCCTCGGCTGGGTAGCGGTCCTTTCCGATAAACATCCTCAAAATTCTGGAGATTGCCCTCGAAGCCTTCCACCCTCTGCTGGTGTGTTGCCATATCAGTGTCCAATCGGACAATGTGACTGCGGTAGCTTGTATCAACCGCCAGGGAGGTACACGCAGCAGGGCAGCATACCATAAGGTCCAGTGGATCCTTTTGTTGGGCAGAATGGACGAAGTAAGTAATCTCTGCCGTTCACATACCGGGAGTGGAGAACTGGGCAGTGGATTTTCTGAGTCGCCAGGGTCTAGCCGCCGAGAATGGTCCCTTCATCCGGAGGTATTCCAGCAAATATATTACCGCTGGGGGAAGCCAGAGGTAGATCTGATGGCATCTCGGCTAAACGCAAAAGTGCCCGCGTTCATAGTATGGTCGCGGGACCCACTGTCAGTCAGAGTGGACACTCTTGTTTGTTCCTGGCGCCACTTCTGTCAGTCATACATTTTCCATGCCCTACCCTTGCTTCCACGGGTAATCCGGAAAATCCAAAGTGGAAGGAGTTCTGGTCATACTGATTGGCCCTGAATTGGCCAGGTGCGCCTGGTACGCCGACCTAGTGCGGCTGCTCGCCGACGTTCCTTGGCGTCTTCTAGACCTGCTGGATCTCCTCACTCAGGGTCCCATTTCCCATCAGAATTCCAGGGCCCTGAATTTGACGGCGTGGCCGTTGAGCCGTGGGTCTTAACGCGGGTCGGGTTTTCCCTCGATATTTCTCGCCACCATGATTAGGGCTCGAAAGCCTGCCTCTTCTCGTATCTACCACTGTACTTGGAGAATATTTTTGTCATGGTGTAGGGACGAGGCTTCTCCCCTCTCCCTCAGTCTATCCCCGTGATTCTCAGCTTCCTCCAGTCAGGACTAGGCGGGTCTAGCTCTGAGCTCCCTGAAAGGGCAGATTTCTGCTATTTCAATTTTTTACCAACGCCGCCTTTCTTCTAAGGCCCAAGTCAAAACCTTCCTCTAAGGTGTTTCTCGCCTGGTCCCTCCATACAGGAGACAGCTCAAGCCCTGGGACCTTAACCTAGTCTTGGACAGCCTCCAGAGGTCCCCTTTCGAGCCCCTAAGGAAGGCGGCTCTTCCTCTTTTATCATGGAAAGTAACCTTCCTGGTGGCGATTACGTCCATCATGGGGGGTTTGTGAACTAGCAGCACTTTCCTGCCGCAAACCTTTTCTAATTTTCCCCCAAGACAAAGTGGAACTATGTCCAGTTCTTGATTTTCTTCCTAAGGTGACTTCTTCTTTTCATCTTAACAAAGATATCATTCTGCCGTCCTTCTGTCCGACTCCAGTTCATAGGGTGGAAAAATCTCTGCATACTCTCGACCTCGTGAGAGCCCTCAGATATTACATCTCCAGCACGGCCTCCTTCAGGAAGACGTACGCCTTGTTTGTTCTTACTGAAGGACCATGAAAAGGACAGGGTACTGCCAAGGCTACCCTAGCATGATGGATTCAGTCTGCTATACAGGAAACCTACCGCGTAAGGCAGTTCCTCTACTCAACGCGTGCAGTCAGTGCTTCTTGGGCCACACATTTTCAAAGCATTGCAGGGTCCATACCCAGACTTCAGCGGACGCTGCACTGGGTAGGAAGATCCTTCAGGCGGCAGTGGAGCACCTATCTTAGTAGGCGCTCCAGGAAGCCTGGGACTAGTCCCTTGTTCCTTGGGTTGTCATTTTCCCACCCAGGGACTGCTTTAGGACGTCCCATGGTCCTGTGTACCCCAATGAGGCGTTGGAGAAAAACAGATTGTGTTTTCTCTTGGCCATCATTGGGGGACACAGCACCCACCCTATTGACCTGTAGGGTCTTAGTTTTCTTGGTACTTTTTGCCATTATTACTAATGTGGCTGTTTACTTGTTGCACTTGTTTATCCCCTACTGCTTGTTCACTAAAACTGGCGTGCCTTGCCTAGCCAGGGGGTGTATGCTGCAGAGGATGAGTTTGTTTTTACATTTACTTAGTGTCGCCTCCTAGGGATAAGTAGCATAACACACATGGTCCTGTGTCCCCCCAATGATGCCTAAGAGAAAACAATTTTACGGTGAGTACACAAAAATCAGTTTTTCGCTGCCGCATGCGGCCACATGCAGAGAAGTATGTGGGCGCATGCCAAGAATGGCTTTTCATTCTCCGCTCCTGCACAGCCAGGTGCGGTAGCTGAGGCTTTGCTGTAGTGTAGACGCTCTGTGCCGGAGGACTGTAGGCCAAAACAGAACTCCGGCACAGAGAGTCTAGCTCTGGAACTCCCGATTAGAATCTCTTTAACCTCACTTCTGGCTGGCGGAGCATGGAGTAGTGGAATACTTTGCGGGGCATCTCTCGGGGCCCTGTGATTGCAATTACAAGCAACCACATAACCATCATCCAATCTACTGTTCTGGGCTGTCATGGATTTCTAATTGACCGTCGTTACTGAGATAAGTGAGGGGAGGCTGGGAGAGGTGAGGACATGTGCTCTCGGTGCTGTTTCCCGGCCTAAGAAATATAGCGTCAGCTATCTTAACTTATAATGGAAACGCCATCTTGCAGCATAGTGCAGGCTCCATATCACCACTATTACAGTTGTGCATCCTTATTAACCCCTATTTCTCTCTCTCCTCATTGGGGGACACAGGACCATGGGTGTTATGCTGCTCATCCATAAGAGGCTGACACTAAGTAAATGTGATACAATTAGCTCCTCTGCAGTATACACCCCCTGTCTGGTCCAGACCACACCAGTTTTAGCTTTATGTCTGTAGGAGGCACATCTATATTGGAATTTTTTCTCATAATCACATTAGACGGGCGACGGCAACCCTTTGGCAACCACTTTCCCACAAACACAAACGGGTGGCAATGTGGAGTGTTGCTTCCATGTACCCCCTCCTGCGACATTGGATCATCGGACTGCGCCTACTCTCTGCGCCTACAGCAGATACTTAGGGCTGTTCAGACATTCCTTTTTTTTAGCATCCCCTGCTATTGCTCCTTCTTGCTGCATTCTGCATCCCCCCTGCAGCCTCTTGGACCTCACAACATGCAATCCCCAAAGGATCCAAAGAAAGCAAAAGCCCATACGGTTTACTATTCCTCCTGTTCCACCTGCCACTCTGATCTCCCACGTAAACACACTACCCCTCATTGTCAGGCCAGTATCCCTGAAGCCCCCCAGGAGCCCTCTGTTAGCAGCCCAGGGACTCAAGTCTGCCAGAATGGGCATTATTTCTGCCCCAATCTATGGAAAAACTGTCTCTGAGCCTGGTCCAAGCCATGCAGTACTGTCCTAACACTGGTCCCCCGGACGGGGTACATGCAGAGGATTCCTCCATGGAGGGTCCTTCAGCTGCTGGCAGGATGCGTACCACGTCTGCGGTCGTGGTCCGAAAACTGTCCCACAGAAACGTGTCTCCCGTTTTTTTCTCACAATTCTCATGGATACCCGTCTCGAGATCAGGGGCCATATTCTACCTTATCTGATGAGCCAGAGGATGGTGAATGTTGCCTAGACCCGGACAATTCTCTGGACATATACTCTTGTGACGATCAAACGGCTATTGATTCGCCTATAGCAGCGGTTAAACATACCTTAAACATGGACGATATCCAGTCCACAACATCGGACCGTGTAGTCCCTTTTAAAAGTCTTTGCTGACCATCCAGAGTTTTTCAAGCAATCTTAACTAAACAAAGAGAGAAACCTGACAGGCGCTTCGGTAACCGCAAGGCCATAGAAACACCGTACCCCTTTGCTTTGGCACTCTCCAAAGGTTGGGTTGATCTCCCTGTCTCTCGTCTTGCAGCTAAAATATTACTATCTTTACCAGACAGATCCTTTATGAAAGATCCGACTGATGGACAAGTAAGCAGCTCGCACACTCTGCCTTCGAGGCGGTAGGATCCTCCCTATCGCCATCCTTCGCATCTGGGTTGCAAAGGCTATTATGGTCTGGGCCGAAACCCCAAACAAATCCTTACAGGAGTCTGTTTTCTCCACATTTCACTGACATAATCACTCAGATCACTGCTGACACAGATTACCTAATCCAGGCTTCCTTAGCCTCCACCACCTGTGCAGCTTTTGCTGCCTCTAATACCATCGCCATCCGCAGGGCCCTTTGGACTCAGGCAGTGGCGGGCTGACTGGTCTCGCCTTATCTTCTTCCTGATCGCCTATTTGGCGAACGTCTGAACAAACTCATCTCGGATGCCACGGGTGGAAACCGCACCTCTCTTCCCCAACACAAGCCAATATGGCCCTTCGTTAGACAACCACATACTACATTTCATTCCTTTCGTAACTCCTTCGGCTGGGCGGCCTCTGAACCGCCCCCTTCTACCTGAACTGCCCGCAGAGACAGATCTGCCCAGTCATCATTCAAGATGAATACCTCCTGGCAGCCCAGACAGAGACAGTCTAAACCCAGGGAGTCTCTGTCCCATCGGTTCTCCTCTTCCTGACTCTTATTCCGGAAGACACTCCCATTGTCGGCGGCCGTCTACAGCTGTTCAGTCAAATCTGGCTAGCTGTCATAGACGACAGATCGGTTCAAGATCTTGAATCTTCCGGTTACCACATAGTTTTTTCTCACCCACCATACTGCTTCTTCCCCTCCAACCCCCCAAAGTCTCCAAAGCAACTTTGTGCCTTCTTCAAAGCGATACATTCGCTCCAGCAAGCAGGAGTTCCCGTGTCAGATTCCAAGTGTTTCAGGGGTTTCTACTCCAACCTCTTCATGGTTCCCAATAAAGATGGGTCCGTGCGCCCCATTTTAAACCTCAAACATCTGAACAAACATGTTTGCGTCCAGCGGTTCAGGATGGAGTCTCTACGCTCTATCATAGCGTTTATGGAGGAGGGGAAATTCCTTGCCTCCATAGACATAGGAGACTCGTATCTTCATGTACCTATCACTCTAGCTCACCAACAATTCCTCCGCTTCGTGGTACAGGATCTCCACTTCCAATTTGTAGCCCTGCCCTTTGGCCTTGCTACTGCTCCAAGTGTCTATACCAAGGTCATGGAGGCTGCCATGAGTGTCCTTCATTCCAGAGGAGGAGTAGTCCTGCCCTAGCTAGACTACCTCCTAATCAAAGCTCCTTCCTGTCAGGATTGCACAGACAGCGTCCAGATTACAGTGGAACACTGTCTCGTCTAGGGTGGCTACTAAATCTACAAAAGTTGTCTCCGATCCCTGCTCAGTCGATCACCTTCCTCGGCATGACCTTAGACACCTACCTAGGCTTGGTCTCCCTTCCTCGAGACAGATTCTACTCTACGTCAGGCAATACGCACCCTTCTCCGCCCTTCCTCACACTCCATTCGGTTCAGTATGCGGGTCCTAGGCATGATGGTTGCAACAATGGAGGCCGTTCTTTTTGCCCAATTTCACCTCTGACCACTGCAATTGGCCCTCCTGTTTGCCTGGGACAAGAGCCCCTTTTCTCTGGACAAGACATTCTGCCTGACGCCCTCTGTCAGGCGAGTGCTTCTTTGGTGGCGTCGTCCAACCTCCCTTTCCAGGGGCCGATCTTTTCTTCCAGTGAATTGGCTAGTTCTCACCACGGATGCCAGCTTTCTGGGCTGGGGGGCAGTATACTGACACCACGCTGCCCATGGCCATTGGACCACCCGGGAGTCAACCTTGCCGATAAACCTTCTGGAGATTCGGGCAATCTTGCTTTTCCTCAGAGCGTTTCACAACCTTCTGGCGGGCCGCCATATCTGGATCCAATCAGATAATGCTACGGCATTAGCCTACACCAATCGCCACAGCGGCACTCGCAGCAAAGCAGTATTTCATGAAGCGGATCCTTCATTGGGCAGAATCGATGATGTCCGTCATCTCCGCAGTTTACATCCCAGGAGTGGAGAACTGGGCGGCAGACTTTATAAGTTGCCACGGTCTTGCTGCCGGAGAATGGTCCCTTCTTCTGGAGGTATTTCATCAAATATGCTGCCACTGGGGGATACCGGACGTAGATCTGATGGCATCTCGTCTGAATGCCAAATCGCCCGCTTTCATAGCCCAGTCACGCGATCCACTGTTCATCGGAGCGGACGCACTGGTATGTTCCTGGCGTCCATTCCAACTGCCATACATCTTTCCTCCTCTTCCTTACTCCTGAGGGTAATCAGGAAAATCAAGGCAGAGGGGGTCTCTGTCATACTGATAGCCCCAGAATGGCCTTGGCTCTCCTGGTACGCTGTCCTGGTGCAGCTGCTTGCAGACGTTCACTAGCACCTCCCAGATCTGCCGGATCTCCTCACTCAGGACCCCATTTCCCACCAGAATTCCAAGGCCCTGAATTTGACGGTGTGAGGGTTGAGATATGGGTCCTAATGCGTGCCGGGTTCTCTCCCGATGTCATCAACACCATGATCAGAGCCAGAAAACTGGTCTCCTCTCGTATTTACCACCGTATGTGGGATCTTTTTTTCTCATGGTGCAAGGACCTAGCCTACTCTCCTCTTCCTCTATCCCCATGATTCTCAGTTTCCTCTAGTCCAGCTTACAATCGGGTCTAGCTCTGAGCTCGCTGAAAGGGCAGATTTCTGCTCTTTCAGTCTTTTTCCAATGACGCCTTTCCTCTAAGTCCCAGGTTAGAACCTCTTTACAGGGCGTCTCCCGCTTGGTTCCCCCATACCGTAGATCGCTAGAGTTTTGGGACCTTATTCTGCTTTTGGACAGACTTCAGAAGTCTCCCTTCAAGCCCTTAAGAGAAGTTTCCCTACCTCTCTTATCTTGGAAAGTAACCTTCCTGGTGGCAATTACATCCATAAGGCGGGTTTCCAAATTAGCGGCACTTCCCTGCCTCGAGCCTTTTCTTTCTTTCCACCAAGACAAAGGTGGTACTGCGTCCAGTCCCCACCTTTCTTCCTAAGGTGACTTCTCCTTTTCACCTTAATGAGGATATCATTCTGCCATCCTTCTGTCTGGCACCAGTGCATCGGGTGGAGAAGGCACTGCCATACTCTTGACCTCGTGTGGGCCCTCAGGTATTACATTTCCAGGACCGCTTCCTTCAGGAAGACTGACACCCGGTTTGTCCTCCCTGAGGGTCAACGTAAGGGGCAGGCTGCCTCAAAGGCTACTCTTGCCCGTTGGATTCGTTCCGCTAATCAGGAAACCTACCGTCTAAGGAATGTTCCCATTCCTAGCAGACTGGGAGCTCACTCAACGCGTCCGGTTGGTGCATCCTGGGCCATTCGGCATCAGGCCTCAGTAGAACAAGTGTGCAAGGCCATTACCTGGTCTAGCTTACACACATTTCTCAAAGCACCATTCCCAGGCCTCAGCTGATGCTGGCCTTGTTAGAAGGATCCTTCAGACGGCAATGGCGCAGTAGGTGCCCCAGGAAATCTGGGACTGTTTCCTTGCTCCTTGGGTGGTTGTTTTTTTTTTTTTTTTTTTTTTTTTTTGTTCCCACCCAGGGACTGCTTTAGGACGTCCCATGGTTCTGTGTCCCCCAATGAGGTGATAGAGAAACACATTTTTGTGTACTCACCATAAAATCGTTTTCTCTGGGCCATCATTGGGGACACAGAACCCACCCTGTTGCCCGGTTGGGTCTTTGTTCTCTTTTGGTACCTTTTTTGAAGTTTTTACATTGTTTGTTGTTCACTTGCTGGTTTTGTTCTTTTCCTACTGCATGGTCACTAAAACTGGCGTGGTCTGGCCCAGCTAGGGGGTGTATACTGCAGAGGAGCAGCTAATTGTTTTACATCTACTTAGTGTCGGCCACCTATGGATGAGCAGCATAAAACGCCTAATGATGGCTCAGAGAACGATTTTACAGTGAGTACACAAAAATCCTCTTTCTCCTTCGTCTCATTGGGGGACACAGGACCATGGGTGTTATGCTGCTGTCCACTAGGAGGTGACACTAGGCAGTGCTCTGGATCAGGCACTGCCTTAACCAATTTTTGCTTAGTGTCGTTAGGAGGAGCACTTAAATTTTTCATTTTTGCTTTAAAGATGAAGAAAAGTGGGTCTCTGGGGAGACTCCCGGCATGCTCCTTCCTCGGCCCCCCACTTTTGGGGGTGCCTGGTTGAAGTTGAGAGGTCACACCACATGCCTTTCCATCCTCGGCATCCCACTTTTGGGGTGCTGGGTTGAGGTCGAGGCTATGGTCCTCCTTCCCGGGTCACCAATGTTGGGGTCTATGGGTTGAGGTTGAGGCAGAGCAGGAGCCCTCGGATGGTGGACAGAAACATGCCTTCCTAGGCACCGCAGGCATGATCAGGAAGGCTGCAGTCGGGGCACCAACGCCGCAGCAGCCCTAGCCGGAGAAAGCTGCTCCTACACAGCAGCCGGCAGCACGCAGAGCTGCTGCAGCCCCAGGACATGCAGTGTTACTGTGTGTGCCTGATGGAGCCAGGGAGGTTGCATGGAGGACAGAGCTTCCTGTGACTCTGCAGCACAGACAAAGGTAGCTGTGTTACAGGGGCCCAAGAGATATAGGTCCCCTGCGGAGGGCCATGCAGGCCACCTGATAGCTATTAAGGACGGTTGGCAGGGTCTGGCGCCAGCTTGGAGCAATTTGAAGCCACAAATTTTACTTTAGGCTGTGGCTGTCCCCGCCCCTGGCCTGCCCTCTGGGTGACGAGGCCAGCGTCCTACAGGGTGCGGAACTAAGCCTGCAGGACACTGTTAGATGTGGCATTCTATTGTCCTGCTCGCTCCACCCCTCGCCTTCTGCCCTCATTCTGTCGCACCCAGTCCTCTTCTGGCGGCCATTACAGCCTGCAGCTGTATCTACCACAGAAAGGAGGTGCAGAGTCTAAAAACACCAGCAGTCTCAGGGGGGCATAGGACGATGCACATCGAGGTGGCACATGCCAGAAGACTGAGTAAAACGCAAACTGGGTTTTCCCCTCTGCGGTGGCCCTTGATTTCTTCATCACCCTGTATTGAGTTAACGAAGCCAGGCTCCAGAACTAAGAGGACCAGGGCGTATAGCGCTTATTATGCATCATGCACAGCTTGCAGGGCCTCGCTCCCCAGCAGATGCACAATCCCCACACTGCCGGGAAACTACGCTCCAGCCAGCAAGTCAGAGTCCCCAATAGTCACGGCGAATACGGATGCACCTGTTACTGTGCCGGAATGGGCCATTGTGATGTTCCAGACAATGTCACAATCTGTCGATGTCCATAGACGAGCTGTCCTCCGCATTGCTTCAGGCTCTGCAGGGTCGTTCCGCTTTCATGGCAGCGGCGTCACCGGTGCAGCAAGATAATCGCGCGGTCCAGGGCTCGTCTGACCCAGGTCCGTCCGCGGGCAGGACTGGGCGCAAGCGAACTCATAGGTTGCAATCCCCAGCGTCCTCGCAGTTCCCAAGTCATCCCCAACCCAGGGACCGGCAGAGTGACCCTCAGGGCTCTGAGGGCATCTGTGATTCAGACTCAGAGCTGGATCAAGAGACGTACATAGATCTGGACGCTCCAGACACCGCAGCATTCGTTGAGGATGTAATCACGTCCATTAATCAGATGTTGGACATATCTGATCCTACCCCAGATACTCCAGAGCATAAAATATTCTTTCAAA
Source organism: Allobates femoralis (assembly GCA_033576535.1). Lineage (NCBI taxonomy): Eukaryota > Metazoa > Chordata > Amphibia > Anura > Aromobatidae > Allobates > Allobates femoralis. The sequence continues at coordinate 332,748,451 of JARQOC010000006.1, forward strand.
GGGCCAGAAAACCACATAAATGTTTTTCTGATTATCCTGAATTCGAAGCGATTTTCCAAAAACATCGCTTACATCCAGAGAAGAAATTTGGCAACCACAAATCATTAGAGGCACAATACCCCTTTTTACAGGAGGTCACCAAAAACTGGACTGACGCACTGGAAGTAGACCCACCGGTTTCTAGACTGGCAGCACAGACACTGTGGTCGCTGCCGGACAGTTCATTCATCAAGGATGCAACAGATCGTCAGGTGGAACAGATGGCTCGTTCTATTTTTGAGGTGTTGGGGTCATCTTTAGCATCGGCATTCGCGTCAGTCTGGGCAACCAAGGCCTTAATGACCTTGGCGACCCAATTACATACCGCCCTCCGATCAACAGATGTTGAGCTAGCAAATCAGGCGCTACAGATATCGGATGGAGGAGATTATTTAATGCACGCGGCTCTGGACTCTGCAAATTGTGCAGCGGTAGCAGCTTCGAACGCTATCCTGATTAGGTGGGCCCTGTGTTTGTGGGAATGGAAGTCTGATGCAGTTTCCAAAAAGTCTCTCACACATCTGCTGTATCTCAGTGGATGACTGTTCGGGGAGAAATTTGATACCCCCTGTAGCATTCGATATCTGTGTAAGAGCACGTCTCTTCCCCAACAGAAATCAAAACGCAGTTTTAATCGTCATCAGCAAATACGGTTTCGGTCCTTTCGAAATTCGTCAGGCTCGTCCGCGTCGAGACTGCAGCAGGCGCAAAGCCGCTCGCCGCGTAGAGACATGTCACGGTCAAACCAGAGATCAGACAAAGCCTGGCAGTCCAGGTCGTGTCAGGCAAAACCTAAGGGGTTTAAGCCCAATAGGTTCTCCTCAGCATGACTCTTTAGTCTACGACGACGCCTTGCGGGTAGGAGGCAGACCTTTACGCTTTCAACGAATTTGGCTGCCTATTATAGAAGACAGGTGGGTCAAGGAGCTAGTATCCTCCGGTTACAAGATAGAGTTTACATCCCTACCGCTCAATCGCTTTTTTCTCTGTACCACCGCAAGCACCAGCCTAGTTCCGAGATTTTTTTTCAGGCGGTTGACTCGCTGTTAGAAACAGGGAGTCATTGTACCAGTTCCATCGGCTGAACGGTTTCAAGGATGCTACTCCAATCTGTTCATAGTACCCAAAAAAGGAGGCAGGGTAAGAAGGGATCCCATTGGCTCAAGAAAGTCGGCAGCAGTAAGTCCATCTTCATGTGGGATGTTAGAATATAAGGACTTCATATCCATGGTGGCTAATATGGTACACTCGGGGAGGGGACCTGTAGTGAAAAATGTATCTCGGGCACTGGACACTAGACCAATAAGGGGTTAAATCCCATGTCCATCCACAAGAGGTCACGACCTGCTTTATATAAGCAGACACTAACTTAGCAGTCACAAGGACTCTAGTCTCCCCAGGGGGCATCCTGCCAGCAGGGCAATAAATTCACACATATTGGGAGCCTCAAAGAGGAAGAGAATTGATAAGAGAGAGAAGCCATCTCAAATGGTGAGCTTCAAACAGGCCCACAGATGGAAAGCAAAATTAGGAGACCTAGTCAGAAGACAAAGAACACTTTAAAACATAATATATGCATGGCTAAATGAGTGAGTGTCCAATCATAGACACAGAAGTAGAATGTTAAACTAGAAGGCTGGTCTAGAATCTGGGATGTGATTGATGCTCCCTTTCAGCATACGACAGAGGTCGAGTGCTGGATTGAGTGAGAGGAGATAGATTAACCCTTGCAGGCGCAACCCCAAGTCACGTGCTGAGAAGTGGGTACGTGACAAGACCTATTGTAGAGAGCTTATTTAGAAGGTCCGTTGTGTCCTGTATATAGCTGTCTGTCTTCCTTACCAACGGTTTAAGGACCTTTTCGACCCACCCAAAGATTCAGTGAGTGTTCCCACCCCTGAGATGATCAGTCTCCCTGGGTTACCTGGTTACCTGGTTTATGAATCTTGGGAACCATATAGAAAACTCCCATCCTTGGATCCTCAGGCATTAAGTCCAGAAGGTTTGTGGAATCCGTACCTAAACATTTGAGTCTTCTCAACTCCCTCATATATTTTGGAGTTGGGTCCTCATCCCGTTTGGTGTAGTACTGTATATCAATCAGCTATCTGTGTGCTTCTTTGCCGTAGTCCTTTGAGTTTCATTCAATATCTTGTCATACCATGCCTGATGTAGAGACCTGAGTCGTCTCGAAACCTCGCCTTATAACATTTATTTATTTTTGTTAGCCATTAAAAGGTATCACAACCACAAGATTTTTATCTCGTTTCTCACACTGAGAGCAATCAACATTTTCTCAACTGGCTAACACGGTACCAAACCTTTTTCTTCTAATATATTTTTTTTCACATCAATCACTGTGATCTGTTGAAGCGTTCCAGAGTTATTATGGTATAAAGTGATACTTGTCAGATTTCTAAAATTTGGATGCAGAAGCTCAGCGGGCTTCCACAGAAAGTCATGACAGCAGCAGGTGTCCTCATAGGATCCCTGGCTATCATGGCAACACATCTACGCCCTTTGCTGTCGGTTTGATAGAGCAATCTAAAGGGTTAACGGCAGTGGCTCGATCGCTGATCCGTCTGCTTCTGTTGGCTGATTTCACCTGGCATGTGCAGAGAATGATGCGAGCTCAGTGTAAGGGAGGGACATAGCCAAGGATGTACCTCTGTCATTGGTCATGAAGGGGGGTTAAAGTCAATATTAGCGTGGTCCCTAAGGGGTTAAAGAGATTTATAAATGTGTTTTTGAAGGCTTCATTTTAATGATTTCTGAAGCTAAGATCTGAAATGCATATTTAAACTCTACATGAACACAATTATTTGAAGCATGCTATTTTTTTTTCCCCCCAGATATGCAGCCACTGTCCCCACTTTCAGTCCATGAACGGTACAACTCTCCTACTGCTGGCAGTGCTAAAAGGAGACTGTTTGGGGATGATGGACCAAAGGAGTCACCAGTAGAAAGATTACACACCACACCAGAGATTACCAGGATAAGAATTGTTCCCTGCCAGGCCCAAGAACAAATGTGCATGTCCCCAGTCAAGACACTGTGGTGTGGACAGAAGGTGAATGTGACAGGTAATTGATCACTGTCTTGAACAAGGATTATTTTGAGTCATATCCACTGTCCAGAATTTAACATTTCATATTTTGAATGACATTTATTTAAGGTATTCAGAATGAAAGTGGCCAACACTCTTCACAGTCAATACATGACTCTCCACAGTCACAAGGTGAACATGGCATTCAGGTCCCCCTGACGGCGCAGGCATTGATCAGCCCTAAAAGTCAGGGCTTTAGAAGCCAAGATCTCTGCACTACGTCTGCTAACAAGCCCAAGAAAACAGGCTCTTTGGCTCTGTTCTTCAGGAAGGTATATATGTATATATTTTTGTTTTGTTGTCCTCTCTAGCTGTGTGACATGCTGCTTCAAAGTCATCTTCTACTTGTGTTGTCATCTGTAGGTGTACCATTTGGTCAGCGTTCGTCTGAGAGACTTGTGTTTGAAGCTTGATTTGTGTAATGATTTGAGGCGCAAGATTTGGACGGTATTTGAGTACTCGCTGGTTCATTGCACAGATCTGATGAAAGACAGACACATTGATCAGCTTCTTTTATGTGCAGTGTACATCATGGCAAAAGTAAGATTTTGTAATCACATAATTCCTAAATTTTTTTTTTATTGCCTTTCTTCACAAATATTTGTTTAAGGGGGTGTTAAGTTTGACTAAACCATTTTTAGAAATCTTTGAGAATTTGTAATGAAATCTTATTGCCCAGATTAAACAGTATTGTGCTTTGGAGGAAATGGTACATTTGTGCATTAATTTGACTGTCCATTAAGATCATTAAGAATTGTGTAGTAACAATGTTACATTTAACCTTGTCTGTATGCTGTGGAAGGATTAAAACATGTCCTAAAGCTCCCATCACACACTACGACGCAACAGCGATCCTGACAACGATAACGATCCTGTAGGGATCGTTGATGTGTCGTTACCTGGTCGCTGGGGAGCTGTCAAACAGGCAGATCTCCTCAGCGACCAGGGAGCCATCTCCACATCGCTGGAAGCTGGAGGACACTGGTAACTATGATAAACAGCGGGTATCTAGGCAACGTGCGCGCTGCCTAGATACCCGTTGTTTACCATGGTTACCAGCCTGTGAGATCGCTGGTCTCTCGTTGTCACACGCAGCGATGCGTGTTTACCAGCGGGAAACAAACGATCAAAATATGACCCAGAGCACTTTGTAACGATCAGCGATCTCACAGCAGGGGCCTGATCGCTGCTAAGTGTCACACGTAGCAAGATTGTTAGCGAGATCGTTGTTAAGTCACAAAACCTGTGATGTTACGATCTCACTAACTATCTCGTTATGTGTGACGGGGGCTTAACAGATTACACCTTCATTCTGGGAGGTTAAACATTTACCCCACCCTGTGATCTCATTGTCTGCAGACAAGCCTTCCCAGCAAAAATGATAGCCAAAAGTGTATAAGGGTGCCGTTACACACAGCGATGTTCCAGCTGGAACATAACTGCGTGGTCGCTGGGGAGCTGTCAGACAGGCAGATCTCCTCAGCGACCAGGGAGCCGACCTCCACATTGCTGGCTAAGTGGGAGGACGCTGGTAACCATGATAAACACCGGGTATCTAGGCAGCGCGTGCTGCTTAGTTACCCGATGTTTATCATGGTTACCAGCCTGTGAGGTCGCTAATCGCTGGTCTCTTGCTGTCACACGCAGCTATGCGTGCTGACCAGCAGGAGACCAAGGACCAAAAGATGGTGCTGAAGGATGTGCAGCGATCAGAGAACTCACAGCAGGGGCCCCATCACTGCTGCTTTTCACACGCAGTACCCTAAGGGGTACTTCACACACACACAGATATCGCTGCAACGTCACAGGTTTTGTGACGTAGCAGCGACCTCGCCAGCGATATCGCTGTGTGTGACACACACCAGCGAGCGGCCCCACGCTGTGAGATCGCTGATAGTTAACAAATGGCCTGGACCATTTTTTGATCAGCGAACTCCCGCTGGGCATGCTGCATCGTGGTGTGTGACCGGGACAATGACCAGCGATCCCCATTTTGCGGCAGAGAACCCGTCAGATCCCAACGACCGTCTGGTGTCAGCCACAGAATGGGGATCGCTGGTAAGTCTGCCTGTCTGACATCTCGCCAACGACCACGTAGCGACGCACCAGCGATACCGGCAAGGTCGGGTCTTTGTCGGGATCGCTGGTGCGTTGCTACATGTAACGGGGCCCTTAGCCTTGTAAATAGTGTTTTAACGACATAATGATGGGTAGGAAGGCTTCTTAAATGGGCAGAGAATCACTGGACAGTGAATTTTCCACCTTGCTTGTTTATATCATTGTCCTGATTTTGGTCTCTGGGAAAATTTGCAGATCTCTTGTTCCAAAGGACTAAATGAGCAGTAAATCCTCTGGTTTTAGATCGTGCCACTACTGCCATATGTTTAAGCCTAAATTCACATGTCCAGTAATCATCCGTTAGAACGGTTCCAGCCGTAATCCAATGGTAAAAAAAAATGTACATTTGAAAGAAGTTTGATTTTTACAGAATTGTTTTTTTTTTTCCTGTGGAGTCTATGAAAAAACATCCATCAACTAATCGCTGTTAAGCCATCCATTTTCTGGTCATCATAATGGGAGACCCAGACAATGGGGTTTAGGGCACTGCCCTCCGTAGGTCACACTAGGTACTACAAGTTTGTAGACACCGCCTCCTCCGCTTATAAACCCCCTACCGCAAGGAACATCCTCAGTTTTAAACTTAGTGTGCTCGGAGGATCACGCTTTGCTTGCACTTCACTGCATTCTCACTACTTACGTGATGGCGTCTGAAGACAAGGTAATATGGTCCTGACGGGACCGGCGACGGCCTCCCCGCTCACCCCTTGTGGCACACGCAGGTGGAGGTACCGGAGGGCCTAGAGCCTGGACACTTGGGTGTTATCCCGGTACGCTGTCGCGCTCCTTTCCATCCCTCTCTGGGGGGCTCTGGAGAGTGGGAGATGGGAGCCTTGCACAGCTCCGCTCCGTCCGAGGCCTCCCTAAATGGTGCTTACAGACCGGACTGGAGCCAGCCCAGTCCGAGGCCTCCCTAAATGGTGCTTACACTCCGGACTGGGCTGAACCCCCGTCCGAGGCCTCCCTAAATGGTGCTTACAGACCGGACCGGCACTGAGGCACTCTGTGTCTCCTGTGTGCCTGGGGGTAGTGTCTGGCACTTTACGTGTCTTGACACTCAGACCGCGCGTTGCCCTCGGGTCCGCGGATCTGGAGGTGTACCCTGTGCTGGGGTCACCCTGGCTGACCGCCCTGTGTGTCACAGGGGCTGAGGCCGTAGACTGCTGTTTCTTTGGATGTGATTGCAGTCTGTGTGTGTGTGTACTGTGTTTTACACCATTTCCCGCGCTGCGGGCTCCAGCACCTCCATTACAGAGGTTGCTTGGAGGAGGAGAGGCAGCCCTTACGGTGACGTCACCGGGGGGGCGTGTGCGTGTGATTCCCGCGTGTTCCCGGCGCCGCCCACGTCTGTACTGGCGGCGGCCATCTTCTCCCTCACTTCCCAGCTGGGAGCTACGGCAGCACGTGTCTGCACTTCAGAGGGAGACCGGAACTCGCGGAGGTTACACACACACACACACACACCGCTTTCTCCCACCGCGTGAAAGCGGTTGGTAAGCCACCGGGACTCCCGGTTTGTTTGTCTAGTCGACTTGGCTTATACACCCCCTACTGTGGCTATGTCCTCAGTTAGGAAGCATGCTGCTAAGGCGGCGGATAACACCATTACCTGTGCTACTTGCAAGGGAACTCTGGTGGAGGGGTCCTGCAATAACTGCGGACGCCCAGAAGCCCGGACTGGCTCGGCTGAGGCAGCAGCTCCGGTGCTGTACCCTGAGGTTCAGGTAATCCCAGGGCCATGGGAAACGCAGAACAGGATCAATGAATCCCTGCTGTCCCAGATGTCCTCCATGTCGCAGTCACTGGAGGCACTTCATAGGAGACTGGAAAACCCAGCTACTCCTTCCAGTTACCCCCGGGTGTCCCCCTCTTCTGCTGTGAGACCCCCTAAGCGGGCTCGTCGTGAGGATTCACCCGAGCTCCAGGCTCTCTCTGAGGAGGAGCATTCCTCTGATGGTGAGGAAGATGATGGGGGTTCAACCTTCGGATCTGTGTCTGTGTCTGAGCCTCCAGATGGGGTGGAGGATCTGGTGTCCTCCATCAATGAGACCTTGCGTCTCGTGACTCCCCCTGAAGAGGTTGTAGTGCACCCGAAGGAGGTCTATCAATGGCTGCGGCCAGAGGCTAGACCGAGTGGATCTTTCATGGACCACACTAATTTTGGAAGGGTGATTAGAGCACCCAGGTTACATCCTGGGCGCCGTTATGTCCGCAAACCCAAGGACAATCGTTTCCCCTTCTCCCAGGAGGTGCTGCAGGAATGGTCGCAGTCTCCAAAGGTGGACGCTTCCATGACTAGAATTGCTGCACGCTCCCTGTTTTCTGCCTCTGATAGCTCCTCGCTGAAGGATGCGACTGATAGACAAGTCGAGCAACTCGCCAAGTCTTCCTATGAGGCTGTGGGGTCTTCTTTTGCCCCTAATTTTGCCACGGTTTGGACCTTACAAGCGATTACTACCTGCTTGGATGGTATCACTGACCTGGCAAGGTCCAGTCCAGAGGTCCTGGCGCTCACTGAGAGAGCGAGGGCCTATGCGGACTACGCCAGGACGGCGTCTTTGGAAACTGCCACTCGCTCAGCTGTGGCTTCGGCCAATGCTATAGCGATCCGCAGGTTGTTGTGGCTGCGTCTTTGGGACTCAGATGCCACATCTAAGAAGATTTTGCAGAATCTTCCGTTCTCTGGTGACAGACTTTTTGGCACAGAGCTGGACAAGCTGATTAAGGATTCTGCTGAGTCTAAGATACCGCAGAATAAGCCTAAGCCACAGTATACCGTTAAAAGGAACCCAAAACAGTGGTCCTTTCGGTCCAGCGCACAGTCATCAGCACCGTCCGCTCGCACGGACCGAGGGGGCAAGCCCGCTTCTCAGTGGCGCTCTAAGAGTCGTCCCAAGAAGACGGCGGGGGCAGCGGCTGCCACCCCCAAACCCGCCTCTACATGACTCGCTCTCCCTTCCTGCCTCCCCACAGGTGGGGGCCGCTTGTCTCGCTTTCAGGACAAGTGGCTACTTCACGTTCAAGATCAGTGGGTTCGAGACGTAGTCTCGCGAGGTTACAGGATAGAGATGACGTCAAAACCATTATCCCGATTCCATCGGTCTGTTCCATCCCCAGAAAAGACTCAGGCTTTTCACCGGGTGTTGGAGGGACTCCGCAGAGACGGAGTAGTGGTCCCAGTGCCCACGGCAGAGAGGTTCAGGGGTTTTTACTCCAACCTCTTTATTGTCCCAAAAAAGGACGGCTCCTTTCGACCGGTCCTGGACCTAAAATTGTTCAACCGTCACGTGTTGGTTCGGAAGTTCCGCATGGAATCCCTACGTTCCGTTATCGCGGCTCTGTCGCAGGGGGACTTCCTAGCGTCCATCGATATCAGGGACGCTTACCTTCACGTGCCCATTGCACCGGCTCATCAGCGCTGGTTACGATTCGCAGTGGGGGACGAACACTTCCAATTTGTGGCCCTACCCTTCGGGTTGGCCTCTGCACCACGGGTGTTCACGAAGGTGATGGCATCTATGATGGCTCTCCTGCATGTGCAGGGTCACGCCGTCATACCCTATCTGGACGACCTATTGGTCAGGGCGCCATCGGAAGACCTTTGTCGGGTGAGCCTAGAAGTGACCATGAGGTCTCTGGAACAGTTTGGGTGGCTTCTCAATACTCAGAAGTCGACCCTGGTTCCGACCCAGTCATTGACATATCTGGGCATGGACTTCCACACGGACTCAGCCCTGGTGTCTCTACCTCAGGCCAAGCAGCTGGCGATCCGCTCAGGAGTACAGAACGTTCTCCTGTCACCTCACTCATCCCTTCGGGAATTGATGAGACTGGTGGGACGCATGGTAGCGGCAATAGAGGCGGTGCCCTTTGCACAGTTTCGTCTCCGTCCTCTCCAGCTGGAGATTCTTCGCCGATGGGACAAGAGAGCGATCTCTCTGAATCGGTTGGTGGCACTGTCACAACCGACCAGGGACTCCCTGCAGTGGTGGCTCCAGCCACGTCACTTGTCACGGGGAAGATCCTTCCTCAAACCTTCTTGGTTAGTGGTGACCACCGACGCCAGTCTGACGGGCTGGGGCGCGGTGTTCTTACACCACAGGGCTCAAGGCCTCTGGACTCAGGCGGAGTCGACGTTGCAGATCAACGTCCTGGAGATCAAGGCGGTCTATCTGGCGCTCCTGGCGTTTCAGAAGTTCCTGGCAGGACGACCCATTCGGGTACAGTCCGACAATGCGACGGCCGTCGCCTACATAAATCATCAGGGAGGGACCAGAAGCGCTCAGGCCCTCGCCGAAGTCCACCGCATCCTGTCGTGGGTGGAGGAAAACGACTGCCTGATCTCCGCAGTTCACATCCCAGGGGTCGAGAACTGGGAGGCCGACTACCTGAGCCGGCAGGGGATGGACGCCGGAGAGTGGTCCCTGCATCCAGACGTCTTTCGGGACATCTGCAGCAGATGGGGCACTCCGGACGTGGATCTGATGGTCTCAAGGCTGAATCATCAGGTGCCCCAGTACTTGGCGAGATCGTGGGATCCTCAGTCTCTGGGGGCGGATGCTCTGATACTGAGTTGGTCCAGCTTCCAGCTGCCGTATGTGTTCCCTCCTCTGGCTCTGATTCCCAGGGTCCTGTGGAAGATCAGGTCGGAGTGCAGGGTAGCCATTCTAGTGACTCCGGATTGGCCCAGGAGGTCCTGGTACCCAGACCTGTGGCAACTATCAGGAGGACACAGGTGGGCTCTTCCAGACCGCGCAGATTTACTCGCACAAGGCCCATTCTTCCACCTCAATTCCAGGGCCCTCAGATTGACTGCATGGCTCTTGAGGCCTGGCTACTGACATCTAGGGGGTTCTCCCCTACAGTGGTGGCCACTATGAATCGGGCTAGGAAGCCCGTTTCCAGGAAGATGTACCACAGGACGTGGAAGATCTTTTTTACCTGGTGTGCCTCTGGTGGACGGTCTCCTTGGCCCTTGTCCATCCCGACGTTGTTGGCTTTCTTACAGTCTGGTTTGGAGTTGGGATTATCCCTTGGCTCTTTGAAATGTCAAGTATCAGCACTTTCGGTGCTGTTTGACAGGCGATTGGCGCTCCTCCCGAAGGTCCGTCAATTTCTGCAGGGGGTGTCGCGGATGGTTCCGCCCTACAAGAGACCTCTGGACCCTTGGGACCTTAACATGGTCCTGGCGGCATTACAGAAACCGCCGTTTGAGCCGCTGAGAGATGTTTCTCTATCTCGTCTGTCCCAGAAAGTGGTTTTTCTGGTGGCGATTACGTCTCTGAGGAGGGTCTCAGAATTGGCTGCACTTTCGTGCAAGTCACCCTTTCTGGTGGTTCACCAAGACAAGGTGGTGTTGCGCCCACGGCCAGAATTCTTGCCGAAGGTGGTTTCAACTTTTCACCTGAACCAGGAGATTGTTCTCCCATCATTTTGCCCCGCTCCCGTTCATCAGGTGGAGCGCGACCTCCATACTCTGGATCTCGTGAGAGCTATACGCATTTATGTGTCCAGGACCGCCTCCTTCAGGAGTTCGGATTCCTTATTTGTTCTTACGACAGGTCGCTGTAAGGGGTCCGCGGCTTCGAAGTCAACCTTGGCCAGATGGATTAAGGCTTCCATTCAAGAGGCTTACCAGTCCTCTGGTTTGCCTCTCCCGGTGGGATTGAAGGCTCACTCTATCAGAGCTGTAGGTGCCTCTTGGGCCTTGCGACATCGAGCGTCTGCTCTACAGGTGTGTCAGGCGGCCACTTGGTCCAGCCTGCACACTTTCTCTAAGCACTATATGGTGCATGCCCATGCCTCTGCGGATGCAAGTCTGGGCAGGCGGGTTCTCCAGGCGGCGGTTGCCCACCTTTAAAGGGAACCATGTGTTATCCGTCTTGTTGAGGAACTCTTCCCGCCCTGGGGTATTGCTTTAGGACATCCCCATTGTCTGGGTCTCCCATTATGATGACCAGAAAAAGAGAATTTTGTTTACGTACCGTAAATTCTTTTTTCTTTAATCATCAATGGGAGACCCAGCACCCACCCAGTTGTTCCGTTGCATGTTTTGCATTTGCTCTGTTCTCTGTTGAGACAGTGTTTGCCGGGTTGTTGAACCGTCTGTGCACGGCATTCTTCCCGATGTTTCGGGTGTGGTTTATTTTCTCCTCGCAGCTTATGGACCAAACTGAGGATGTTCCCTGCGGTAGGGGTTTATAAGCGGAGGAGGCGGTGTCTACAAACTTGTAGTACCTAGTGTGACCTCCGGAGGGCAGTGCCCTAAACCCCATTGTCTGGGTCTCCCATTGATGATTAAAGAAAAAAGAATTTACGGTACGTAAACAAAATTCTCTTTTTTTCTGTCGTTTATAACGTTTTTTTTGCTTACTGAATCACTTTCAAATGGAAGATGAATAACAATCCGTTAACAGTTCCATCTTCCATAGACTCTCAATTTAAAAAAAAAAAAAAAACTGATTCTGCAAAAATAAATATTTTTTTTTCTCAGTTGGGTGTTATGCTGCAGTTCACTCGTAGGCAACACTAAGTAGAATCTGAGAGAACAGAGTAACTCCTCCTCTGCGGTATACACCCTCTGGCTGGCAGAAGCCGAACCAGTTTTCAGCTTAGTGTCATTAGGAGGCAGATGCGGTCTAATGACCCTCATCATATCTTTATTTTATTCTTTCCTTTAGTTTTTTTTCCTTATTTTCCGGAATGAAGTCAGACGGGTGACAGTGCCTTCGTGTACCGCTCTCCCACAGACACAAACAGACGGGAACATGGAGTGTTACCTCCACGTATGCCCTTAAACGAGGGGTAATATTTTTATTTTTTACACCACGGCGATGGTTCCATAACGTTCCCATCTCCACATTCTCAGAAGAGCACGTGGAGTGTTACCTCCCCGTATCTCTCCCTCTGCACCGTCTGCTCCACCATGATTAAGCAGCCCTACAGCCCTCCCCAGATTCCACAGCTGGGACACTGGGTTGCAGAAGCCTGGTAACACGTTATGGAACCCCTGGGTCGCTGGAACAGTTAGTCACCTACACACCGCCCTCCCCATATTCCCCTAACAGGGACCTTGGGTTGCAGTGGCCAGCACCAGGTAACACCTTCAGGCTTCCCCTATCTCCCTCTGGGCCCCATGATCATCAATGGTTTGTGAGCGGGTAGCCCTCCACATACTGGCAACCCTCTTTGTATCAGAGGGAGTATGCCAAGCTCAGAGGGTCCCCTACCTGTTGTGTGGATCCAGCGGCCGGTACTTTCGCGCCGGCCCTCCGCACCTTCTCTGGGGCCGCATTTTACTTTAGGCCCCCGCTCTGGCCTGCTATCGAGTGGCTCCACCTCCTCTTGCCTCCTGTCCGCTTCCGTTTTGATATAATTTGGGCTGAAATGCCTTCACACCCTTTTCTCTTCGGTCCTTCCACTTCCTCCCCGCACATATACATTATATGTAATTTATAACCTGCTGAGCTCAAAGAACACCAAACAGGCCCCCAAATCTTACACAGTGTCATATGCCTCTTGCATTACATGCCACACTTAGCTGCCTAGTGGACACTCTACTCCGCACTGCCAGACTTGTGCCCCCGCTGGCGTCCAGGAAGCCCCCCTTCCCCGTCCCCATCGACACCCTACCTTCCCGTGCCCCTAATCCCCCCAGAATGGGCTCTGTTCCTCACACAATCTGTCGTAGTTCATGTTGCAATCCATGGACAAGCTTTCTACTACCTTTTTGATCCAGGCCCTGCAGAGCTGTCCCACACCAAGCACCTCCTCTGTGCAACAGGAGGACTCCATGAGAGTCCTAGGCAGGATGGTTGTAGCAGTGGAGGTGGTCCCTTTTGCACAGTGGCACCTCAGGCCTCTGCAGCTAGCCCTTCTTTCAGCGTCGGACAGGAACCCGTTCACATTAGACAGGACACTTTTGGCTGCTTCCCAAGGTCAAGTAGGCCCTCCACTGGTGGTTGCACCCAGCTTCTCTCTCATAGGGGAGGTCCTCCCTTCCTGCTCATTGGGCAGTGCTCACCACCGATGCCAGCCTGATGGGCTGGGGGCAGTTTACCGACACCACACAGCTCAGGGTCGGAGGTCCTCACAGGACTCCACCCTGCCCATCAACCTACTGGAGATTCAGGCCATTTTCCTGGCTTTGCAGACTTTTCATCATCTCCTAGCAGGTCGCCATATCCGCATCGTGTCAGACAATGCCACAGCAGTGGCATATGTCAATCACCAGGGAGGCACCCACAGCCAGCACACCATGCACAAGGTGAAACCCATTCTCTGCTGGCCCGAATCGACCCGGTCAGTGGGCGGCGGATTTCCTCAGCCGTTAGGGCATTGCATCGGGGGAATGGGCTATATATCCGGAGGTTTTCTAGCAGATATGTCATCGCTGGCGGACCCCGGACGTGGATCTCATGGCTTTACGAATGAGCGCCAAGGTGCCTACTTTCATGGCTCGGTCCCACGATCCGCTGTCTATAGGAGCTGATGCATTAGTCCAACCCTGGCTTCAGTTTCACCTGCCTTACATCTTTTCTCCTCTCCATCTAATACCCAGAGCGGTGAGGAAGATCAAGGCAGAAGGCATCCCTGTCATAGTGGTAGCATCAGATTGACCTAGGCACACCTGGTACGCCGATCTATTGTGGCTTGTCGCCAACACACCTTGGCGTCTTCCGGACCACCCGGACCTGCTCACTCAGGGCCCCATATGCCACCAACATGCGATGGCTCTGAATTTGACGGCGTGGCTGTTGAGACCTGGGTTTAACCAAGGCCGGTTTCATTTCAGAGGTCATCAAAACAATGATCAGCGCTAGGAAACCTGCCTCTGCTCACATCTAGTATCGCACATGGAGGGTTTTCTTCTCTTCGTGCAAGGCTTGAGACCTCTCGCCTCTGATATTCTCCCTCCCTGTGATTCTGGGCTTCCTTCAGTCTGGCCTGGACACTTGGCTTTGTACCGCTTCCCTCAAGGGTCAAAGCACTCAGTGCTTTTCCAGCGACGCCTTGCTACTAAACCTCAGTTCAGGACATTCATTCAAGGGGTGTCCCGGGTGGTTCCCCCTTATAGGAGGCCGCTAAGGCGTGGGACCTAAATATGGTCCTCGATGTCCTTCAGAGACCCCCTTTTGAGCCTCTCAAGGAGATCTTTCCTATCCTGGAAGGTTGTTTTCCTTGTGGCAATAACTTCTATACGTTGCATCTGAGTTGTCAGCCCTTTCTTGCCGGGCGCCTTTCCTGGTTTTCTATCAGGGTAAGATTGTGCTACGGCCAGTACTGTTGTTCCTCCCCAGGGTGGCTTCTTTCCACCTAAATGAAGAGATCTCTCTCCCTTCGTTTTGCCTGGGGCTGGTGCACTGTATGGAGAAGGCTCTGCACATGCTGGATCTGGTTCGAGCTCTCCAGTATTATGTCTCTAGAACAGCCCCCTTCCAGAAGTCTTATTCTCTCTTCATTCTTCCGGAGTGTCACTGGAAGGGCATGGCGGCATCCAAGGCCACATTGGCCAGGTGGATTAAATCTACTATTCACGAAAAATATAAATTGAGGACCATACCCGTTCCAGTTGGATTAAGAGCGTACTTGACACGTGGGGTAGGGGCATCCTGGGCCATTCGACACCAGGTGTCCACCGAGCAAGTACAAGGCTGCCACCTGGTCCAGCCTGCACACTTTTGCGAAACACTACAATTTCCATACTCAGTCTTTGGCAGATGTGAGTCGGGGTAGGCGTATCTTGCAGGTGGCGGCTGTTTATCTTTAGAGCACATGTCTTGCAAAAGGCTGTTTTCTTTGTTCTATAGTTTTTCTGTATACCCACACAGGGACTGCTTTAGGACGTCCCATGGTCCTATATCCCTAATGAGGCGACTGAGAAAAGGGATTTTTGTGTGTACTCACAGTAAAATCCTTTTCTCTGAGCCTGTAATTGGGGGACACAGGTTGTTATGCTGCAGTTCACTAGGAGGCGACAACAAGTAGAATCTGAAAGAACAGAGTAACTCCTCCTCTGCAGTATACACCCTCTGGCTAACAGAAGCCGAACCAGTTTAGTGACCAAAGCAGAAGTAGAGGAGAGAGCAAATATAGGCCTGTAAGAAGGCAACCATAGGAGAACTCAAAGGACTAAAAAGAACATTAAACTGCCCGGAAATGGGCAACAGAGAGGGTAGTGTGTCCCCCAATTAGAGGCTCAGAGAAAAGGATTTTACGGTGAGTACACAAAAATTCCCTTTTTTCAAAGCTGATAAAGTAGTAAAAAGGCTGGAAGTACGAGGATTAGCACAATCACAGAGGCTGCAGATAGCCCAGAAGGACGGAGAGCTGCTGCAGAGATATGTGGAGAAAAGTAGACACAAGAAGCCCAGAGTGAAATAAACAGGTCTCAGCAGGGAGACCATGTGCATAGCAGAAGCATTATAAGGAATGATTTCAGTAGTGACCCTGTGGATACAGTGCCTAACACAGAGGTATGCACAGGACAGAGACAGTGACACCTCTTACTGATTTTAAGACTCTGGCACTAGAAATGGTAAAGCATCTGAAACCTGAAATAGACAGCACCCTTTACTCTGCAAGGACATAAGATCATTCTGTTTAATAATTACCCTGTGGAAGTCACCAGGAAGCGCAAAATGTTTAGCGCCACTTGTACTAAATTATATAAGATAAATTAATATCGAACGCCACAGGCGGTAAGTGTACTCGACGTAATCAAACATGATTCTGTTCCTTTCGGAATTCGTCTGGCTGGTCCGCCTCATGACCAGTGCAGACTCTCAGCACAGGGAAAGATCACGGTCAACCCAAAAATCGAACAAGAACTGGCAGTCAAAATCTAGCCAGTCCAAACCTAAGGGATCCAAATCTCACAGGTTCTCCTCCTCATGACTCCTTATCACCGGGCGACACCCCACTGGTAGGCGGCCGACTTTTACACTTTCTTCGAGTCTGTCTGCCTGGTGGGTCACTTCCCACCCACCAAATCGATTCTTTCTCTCCATCCCCCCAAGAACTCCATCCAAGGCCCGCACCTTCTCTCAGGCAGTCAACTCTCTACTTCGAGCAGGAGTCATCGTACCGATCCCCCCCCCCCCCCCAGCCGAATGCTTTCACGGGTTCTACTCCAATCTGTTTGTAGTTCCCAAAAAGGAGGCAGTGTAAGACCCATACTGGACCTCAAACAATTAAACAAATTTGTCCGATTATGACAATTCCGCATGGAGTCTCTCCGATCTATGATATAATCCATGGAAAAGGGAGAGTTTCTCGCCTCCATAGACATAAAAGATGCATACCTGCATATACCAATCGCGTCTGCTCATCAAAGGTTCCTCCGATTCACAATCGGCCAGGCCCACTAACCGTTCGTGGCTCTCCCGCTCAGACTCTCCACAGCTCCCAGAGTCTTTACCATTCTACACTCCAGAGGTGTAGTGGTCATCCCATGCCTGGATGATCTCCTCATCAAGGCTCTCACCTTCAAGGATTGCGAACTCAGCGTCTCCATCACGGTGGACACACTGCGTCGCCTGTGCTGGTTGGTCAACCTACAAAAGTCGTCACGAATCCCAAGTCAGTCCCTGATCTTTCTGGGCATGCAATTCAACACTTCCAGCAGTCTAGTGCTCCTTCCAAAGGAAAAAGCACATGCTCTCCGTCTGGGAGTTCGCACCCTTCAACTGTCACCTCAATCCTTCTGGTTTGCCATGAAAGTTCTGGGCAGGATGGTCGCAGCAATAGAAGCAGTTCCCTTTGCCCAGCTTCACCACCGGCCTCTCCAACAGGCCATACTCAAGTCCTGGGACAAGAGCCCCTTTTCCCTGGACAAGACGTTCCGGCTGCCCTCGACGGCCAAGCAATCTCTACATTGGTGGTTCAGACAAATTTCACTCTCGAAAGGGAAAACCTTACTGAAAGAGGACAAAGATGGGGCATTACTACAAGATGGGAGCAGACTGGGACGTTACTAAATGTGGACGAGCAAGGGGCATTACTTCAAGAAAGAGGGCAGAATGGAGACATTACTGCCAGGAGAGGATCAGGATGGAGAAAATAACTACAAGGAGAGGGTCAGGATGAAGCACATAGCTACAAGGAGAAGGTCAGGATGGAGATATTACTACAAGGAGAAGATCTGGATGGAGCACATTACTAGAAGGAGAGGGTCAGGATTGAGCACATTACTAGGAGAGGGTCAGGATTGAGCACATTACTAGGAGAGGGTCAGGATGGAGCGCATATTATCTTTCTATCTCTCTCTAATATTCTTCCATTTTTTTCTTCATACAGATCAGTCCACCTGCTGTGTCTGGAAAGGGCAGTGGGAGCAGCTCAGCTTCAATGTGAAGTAAGTTCACATGAACCGGATGACCACTGCTGAAGAGAAGACTGCAAAGGTAAGTTTAAAATCAATTAATTGTTAAAATAATAGAACTGATCAGGGTGTCAAGACTACAAGCGCTGTACAGGCAAGAGTTGTCAGCTGCTGACTCTTCCCCTGTGCAGCTCTTGTGACAGCCACTGCTGTCATTTAGGATAAATTGCCCTATCGGCACTTCACTATAAAGAATTAGGTTTTAGGTTGCAGATTGGGCACTCGGTCTCATAAAGGTTCGCCATCACTGCCCTAGTCCAAGATTGGACTCAATTCCAACCTTTGCCTCTGATCCCCAGAGTGGTGCGGAAAATCAGATAGGAAGGTGTCCCAGTCATCCTCATCGCCCCAGACTGGACCAGACGCGCATGGTATGACGACATCGTACAACTCACGGCAGACACCCCCTGGCGCCTTCCAGATTGTCCAGACCTTCTGTCTCAGGGCCCGTTCTACCACCAGAATTCAGGAGCCCTGAATTTGACGGCGTGGCTCTTGAGACCTGGATTTTGACCCAAGCAGGGTTCTCACAGGACATCATTAGCACTATGATCAGTATGAGGAAACAAGCCTCTGCTAGGATTTACTACCGCACCTGGAAATCCTTTTTTGCATGGTGCGCATCTCGTAATCAGGCCCCATTGCCCTATTCCCTGCCCAGGGTACTCGGTTTTCTGCCTTCCGGTCTGGTGGCCAGACTGGCCCTAGGTTCTCCTAAAAGCCAAGTCTCTGCTCTTTCCGTTCTCTTTCAGCGGTGCCTTGCAACTAAACCGCAAGTGTAGACGTTTCTTCAAGGGGTCTCCCAATTGGTTCCCTCATACAGACGACCGCTGGAGACTTGGGATCTCAGCTTGGTGTTGACAGGATGCAAGAACCACCCTTTGAGCCCCTTAGGGAAATCCCACTCCGTCTTCTATCCTAGAAGGTGTTTTTTCTGGTAGCAATCGCCTCTCTTCTCAGAGCGTCAGAACTGACGGCACTCTCCTGCAGACCGCCCTTCCTAGTTTTTCACCAGGATAAGGTCGTTCTCCGTACGGTCCCCTCTTTCCTCCCTAAGGTTGTATCCACCTTCCATCTCAATGAGGAAATTTCCTTGCCATCCCTTTGTCCACCACCGGTTCATAGGGTTGAGAGGGCTCTGCATACGCTGGACCTTGTCAGAGAATTGTGTATTTGTGTCTAAGACTGCGCCTTTTCGGAAGTCTGAATCTCTCTACCTTCTTCCGGAAGGCAGCCACAAGGGCATGCCAGCTTCAAAAGCTACCCTTGCTAGGTGGATCAGATCCACCATTCAAGATGCCTAAAGGCTCAAAAATTTGCCACTTCCGGCCAGTATCAGAGCACACTCTACATGTGCGGTAGGGGCCTCCTGGGCCATTCGGCACCAGGCATCGTCACAAGTGTGTAAGGCAGCCACCTGGACTAGCCTACACACGTTCACAAAACACTACAGGGTCCATACCCAGTCCTCAGCAGTTGCGAGCCTGGGTAGACTTGTCCTGCAGGTGACAGTAGCTCACCTGTAGGGGCCTGTCTTTATACAATATTCGTTCCATTGCTATTCCCACCCGGGACTGGTTTTGGACGTGTCATGGTCCTGTATCCCCCAATGAGGCGAAGGAGAAAAGGAGATTTTTGTGTACTCACCGTAAAATCCTTTTCTCTTAGCCTCTAATTGGGGGACACAGCTCCCACCCTGTTGCTCGTTCTCTTGAGTTCTCATATTGTTTTTGAGCTTGTACATAGTTGCCTTACAGGCATGGTTACATATGTTATCACGGTTACATTCCTCCTACTGCTTTAGCACAAAACTGGCTAAGGCTGTGCCTGTCCAGGGGTGTATACTGCAGAGGAGGATCCACTGTTAATCTTTTGCAGATTCTGCCTAGTGTCGCCTCCTAGTGGACAGCAGCATAACACCCATGATCCTGTGTCCCCCCAATTGGAGGCTAAGAGAAAAGGATTTTACGGTGAGTACACAAAAATCTTTTTCTTTCTACTATCACTTTCCTTTCTTATTCTATGTTTCTCAACTTCCTGATTTTAATGTTCAGAGTATACAACTTAATGTTTTATCTGTAAAGAAAAAAAAATTAGGTTGTGTGTTAACTCAATGAGATGAATACAGCAAAGGAAACCAGCTATAGATGTGATGGGGGGGGGGGGGGGGGAATGAGTTTGACGATATTGTAAACCATTAGCTGATGGAACTTTGTGAAATGAAAAACGGAAAGTTCTGAAACAATGTGTAATATAACCTTTGATAATGTTACATGGTGTTAAATAATTATTGATTAAAAAAAAACTGACAGTTGTATTTGCACAATTTTTTTGCCCATAAACTACTGCTCGATATGTTCATTCAGAACAGATCATTACTGGACATGTGAACTTGACATTGGATAATCTAGGAACATATCCTTATTCCTTTCCCTGCAGTTACCTGTGCTCTTAAAGAAAAAAAAATGTACAAATTGCTGTTTTAATACAAAAACCTGGTACTACATGGGCTATTGTTTTTGGCCAGTAAGCCCATCTTGCAATGTTTCCTTCTCAACTGTTTCTTGCGGTACTCCTGCGTTGTGACCATTAAAAATACCACAGTACCCTAAAGAGAATGTGTTATGATGGCACATGCCACTATGCTAATCTGATAGCGGCGGGCACCCTTACAGTCTCTAGGTCATTGAACCATCGCTCCAGACATCTTTGCGTCCTCGAAGCAAATAATGGAATTATTATAAAGTGGCTGTCATATTTGCCACAGTGATTTTAGTGGTGGTACTAGTTTTATACCAGGTGCAAATGTGTTTGTAGCTTCAAGTTTTGTCCAAGACTTTGGATATTGATGATATATCCATTGGACAGGTTGTCACTATCAGATCGGTGGGTGTTCAACAGTCCCACCAATCAGTAGTTTACATTTTCTGTTGTGGCCAGATGTGCAGTGTATTGAGCTGGAACAGCAGGGATCTGCACATTATAGTGGCCATTCTCTGGTATTGTGGCTTAGGGCCCATTCACTTGATTAGGTGCTCAGCTGCAGTATGTAAGATTGGTTACAACACCCTGTGTATAATGTGACTACATCTGGCTGGAGCAGAAGCTGCTAACAGCATATTGGCAGAGATACCAGGTGTCAAACCCCCACCTATCTGATATTGCTGGCCTAAATCCTGAATAACCCCTTTAAGGCTCCGAGCACTTGCCACGGTTATTGGTGGAAAGAGCTCTGGCCACGGGTGCATACTGCGTAATTATTGCAGTGTGTATACCTTCATGACGGCTGCTCTTTACTGTACTTATTTCTAGAGTGATGGAAGTGAGAATGTGGATGATGCCTTTAAGAGCTGCTTTCACTGGCGTGGTTTCTTAGAAGACCATGAAATAGCAGGGGTATGTTATGTTTTACTTGTATATCTCTGTATTAGGCAATGTTTACAACAGGGCGTTTTTGCTGCATTTTTGGGCTCAGTTTTGCCTTGGTTTTATGCTAGTCTATGCTAATGTAAACTTGCATTTTCGTGTCCCAGCAAAACATGTGATTCTGGGATAAACTGTCCAAACGCATTGGTCTAATTTCATTGGGGAAACTGTCAACACCCCAGGTTTTGCTGCATTTTTGAAAGAATGAATATGTCAATTGTTTTCTGCGTTTTTGCAGTGTTCTATGGCAAAAATGAAGCAAATCCGCAGCAAATCTCCTGCCAAGAAATCAGGAGAAACCCCCTAAGGTTTTGCTGTATTTTGACAAGCGAAAACAATGTGTTTGTACATAGCCTTAATGGCAATTTATTTTTGTTCCTCTCCTGCCAACACAATGTCCTTAGCATCAATTGAACTGCAGGATAGACTATGGATGTTATTCTTATGGTGGTGTTACACGCTAGGATATCCTGAACGATGTCCTTGAAACGTCACGGATTTGTCTTCATTCAAAAGATATCGTTTGGCCATCGTTGCGTGTAAACCAACGAGATGGGAAGAAAAAATCGTTGGATCCTCCATCAAAGATTTGAGATCCTGACCTCAAATCTATCGTTCATCGTCCAATTAACGCTGCTTCAGGACGCATCATCGTTCATTGTGACAGCTTTTTGAATGATATCGTTCAAGAAACTCCTATTCCTGCCACTTTAATAAATTGTTCACGCTTTCCTCTCCTATTTAACTGGTGCGTTGCCGCATAGGATATAGTTAATGATATCCTTGTGTGTGACAGCGCACTAACGATGTCAGAATGATCAGTCACGTGATTGTTCCAAGGACATCGCTAACTATATCCTAGCGTGTAACACCACCATTAAACCTTCACCAACCTGTCTATCTATTTGATTCTAGTTCATGCAAAATATTTTTTTATTTTTCACTTTTTTTTACTTCTTTATGTTTCTGCCTTAATTGTATGTTGCTTGAAGCTGATAATTGCCTCCCTAAAGGCCTCTTCACATGCTAGGATATCGTTAACGATATCCTTGAAACGTTACGGATTTGTGACCGTTCCAACGATATCGTTAGTGCGTCCTTGCGTGTAAACGAATGATGTAGGATGAAAAAATCGTCGTAAGGCGGCCGTCACACGGTGCAATATTGTGAACGATATCGTTTAAGCAATTTGCTTTTTGATCGCTTAAGCGATATCGTTTGTGCATCGCTGCATGCAATCAAGCGATTTTACAATGTAAAATCGCTTGATTGTTAGATCGCAGATATGAGAGCCGGAGCTCATATCAAGCTATAAACGCTTGTTCAATCTGCTTCATCGTGGTGTGTGACACCACGATGAACGATCTCCCAGCGGCAGAGCCTATGCTGGTAGATGGTATCTATGGTAAACGTCGGGTTACTAAGCGCCACGCGGCGCCTAGTAACCCGATGTGTACCATAGTTACCAGCGATCTCGCTGCTCCACGTCGCTGGTGAGTCTGTCTGTGTGACAGCTCACCAGCGATGTGAGCGATATTGTTAGCGATCGCGCGTGCACGTGATCGCTAACAATATCGCTCACGATATTGCAGCGTGTGTCATCACAAAAATGAGATCCTGACTTCAAATCGATCATTTGTCGTCCAATTAACCCCTTCCCGACACAGCATATGCGCCATGGAAAGAGGTGCGTTCCCGACCCATGACGCATATGCTGTCATCTGGGGATCGCGCTACTGCAGCTCAAGTGAGGATCTCACTGACCTGTCACTCGAGCTGCAGGTACTTTGGGATATGCACTAAAGTCCAGGGGGGGTCACTTCGCCCCCCCGAGGCTACAAACACAGTAATTGGCCGTTGAAAGTGAAACCGCAAATTACCATGGCTGTACTAACTTTGCGGTTGCCCCCTGTTTCTTTCCCTGCCTGGCTCCTGCTCCCCTGCTCCTCTGCCCTGTCTCCTGCCCCCCCCCTGACAGCCGATCACCTGAGCAGTAATCACTGCTCCGGTGATCACCTCCTCCTGCTGCTGCCGCTCCCCTCCCTCTGTCGCCTCCTCCCGCCGCCTCCCTCTGCTCACTGCCGGAGCGGTGATCACCTCCTCCCGCCGCCTCCCGGTGATCACCACTCCGGGATCACCTGCTGCCGCCTCGTGCCGCCTGCTGCCACTCTCCTCCGGCCCCCTCTGCACCCCGCCGGCTCTACTCAGGTCTTCTTCCGCTCCTGGGTCCTCCTGCCATCGTCCGACATCTGGTGAGTCCAACCTGGCTGTGGGATGCCTTTACTGCAGCCTGATCCACCTGCAGGGGGGGGATCAACTGCAGTCAAGGGATCTGACAGTGATCGACATAGGGGATCACTGCACCTGGGCTGCCAGATTGCTGCTCTGCAGTCCGATTCACCTGCATGGGGATCAAGCTGCAGAAAGCGATCTCACAGCCCCATCGCAATGATCCACATAGCGAATCACTGCACCCGGGCTGTCGGATCGCTACTTTGCAGTCCAATCTGCCTGCATGGCGATCGTGCGTCGTGGGACCTTCGTTGTGGACTACGTCGGAGGCGATCGAGCGTCGTGGGACCTTCGTTGTGGACTACGTTGATATCTTTTTATAATATAGATGGAGTCTGAATTTTGAGGGTTTTTTTTCTCTCTCAAATAAAAAGATTTTTCTCTTGTGTGGTGTATTTTTTTGACTATTTACTAGAGATTCCTAATGGCCGGGTCTAACATTGGCCCGACATTATGAATCTCGGGCTTAGTGCCAGCTGCCAATAAACAAGCTGGCATTAACCCCTTTATTACCTAGTTTGCCACCGGCACCAGGGCAACTGGAAGAGCCTGGTTACAGCGCCAGAAAATGGCGCTTCAATGAATGCGCCATTTTCTGGGGCAGCTGCGGGCTGCAATTCACAGCATGGGGGGCCCAGAACGCTTGGGCCTTTCCATGCTGAGGATTTCAGCCCCCAGCTGCGTAGTTGTACCTGGCTGGGCCAAAAATATGGCGGAGCCCCATGTCATTTTTTTTCTTCTAAAATTAGTTCTAGAAATAAAAAAATAATAAAAAAACTGGGCTTCGCTGTATTTTTGGTTGCAGCCAGGTATAACGAGGCAGCTGGGGGTTGCTGGCAGTCTGTAGCTGCCAAGTTGTACCTGGCTGGACCAAAAATATGGCAGAGCCCCACGTCATTTTTTTTCTTCTAAAATCAGTTCTAGAATTAAAAAAAAAAAAAGAAAAAAGGCCTTCACTATATTTTTGGTAGCCAGCCAGGTACAACTTGGCAGCTGGGAGGCTGGAATCCTCATCGTGGAGAGACCCAAATGTTGTGGGCCCCCTACGCTGCAAATTGCAACCCACAGCCACCCAAGAAAATAGCGCATTCATTAGAGGGGGTATTTTCTGGTACTGTACCCCAACTCTTGCAGTTGCCCTTGTGTTGGTGGCACATGGGTTGTCCATCTGTGACATGGTGTCCGCTAACAATTTCAATGGAAAATTAGCTCAAATTCTTAGCGGAAACAATGTTGCGTATGGAGAGCCCCTCCCTGTGTGCCTGAACATTGGAGCTCCCCACAAGTGACCCCATTTTGGAATCTAGACCCCCCCCCCCCCAAGGAACTTATCTAGATACATAGTGAGCAGTTTGATCCCACATGTGCTTCACAAATTAGTCCGTAAAAGGGAAAAAAGATTTTTTGTGAAAGTCATTTTTTATTTTTACAGATCAATTTGTGAAGCACCTAGGGGATCAAAGTGCTCACTATGCATCTAGATAAGTTCCATGGGGGGTCTTGTTTCCAAAATGGGGTCACTTGTGGGGAAGCTCCAATGTTTAGGCACACAGGGGCTCTTTATATGCAACATGGTGTCCACTAATTCCAATTGTTAGCGGACACCATGTTGCATATGGAGAGCCCCTGTGTGCCTAAACATTGGAGCTCCCCCACAAGTGACCCCATTTTGGAAACAAGACCCCCTAGGGAACATATCTAGATGCATAGTGAGCACTTTGATCCCCCAGGTGCTTCACAAATTGATCCGTAAAAATTAAAAAAAGAAAAATTTGTGGAATAAAAAGTACTTTTTTATATTTACGGATTAATTTGTGAAGCACCTAGGGGTTCAAAGTGCTCACCACCCATCTAGGTATGTTCCCTGGGGGGGTCTAGGTTTTCAAAATGGGGTCACTTGTGAGGGAGCTCCAATGTTTAGGCACACAAAGACTTTCCAAATGCAACATGGTGTCCGCTAACAATTTGCGCTAATTTTCCATTCAAATTGTTAGCGGACACCATGTTGCGTTTGGAAAGCTCCTGTGTGCCTAAACATTGGATCTCCCTCACAAGTGACCCCAATTTGGAAACTAGACCCCCAAGGGAACATATCTAGATGGGTGGTGAGCACTTTGAACCCCAGATGTTTCACAAATTGATCCGTAAAAATGAAAGTATTTGTTTTCACAAAAAATTTCTTTTAGCCTAAATTTTTTCATTTTCACATGAGCAACTGGATAAAATGCATCCTAAAATTTGTTGGGCAATTTCTCCTGATTACACCAATACCTCATATGTGGTCGTAAACCACTGTTTGGGCGCACGGCAGGGCTCAGAAACGAAGGGGCGCCATTTCACTTATTTGAATGGAAAATTAGCTCCAAAAGTCAAATTACGTTCCTTCCCTTTTGAGCCCTGCCGTACGCCCAAACAGTGGTTTATGACCACATATGAGGTATCGGTGTACTCAGAAAAATTGCCCAACAAATTTTAGGATGCAAAAAGAAAGATGGCGGCACTCAGCATTCCAATCTTACAGCCGGTTAATTTAATGCAAAAATTACAGCCGCAGGAGCATGATACAGGGAGGGAGGTGCTCGAACCGGCGGTGACCGCTTCGCGGGATGTCCCGCTTCTACGGGTCCAGTGTATTTTAGGAAGCATTTTATCCTGTTGCCCATGTGAAAATGAAAGAATTGAGGCTAAAAGAAAAATTAAAATGTCCATTTTTTGTTCCCACGTTGCTTTAGTTCCTGTGAAGCACCTGAAGGGTTAATAATCTTCTTGAATGTAGTTTTGAGTAGCTTGAGGGGTGCAGTTTTTGGAATGGTGTCACTTTTGGGTGTTTTCTGTCATGTACACCTCTCAAAGGGACTTCAAATGTGATGTGGTCACTAAAAAAATGGTTTTGTAAATTTTGCTGGAAAAATTAATAATTGCTGATGAACTTTGAACACTTCCTACCAATAAAAAATGTTTTTCCCAAAATTGTGCTGATGTGAAGTAGACATATGGGAAATGTTATTTGTTAACTATTTTGTCACTTAACTCTCTAGTTTAGCAGAATAAAAATTCAAATTTTGAAATTGCAAAATTTTTGCCAAATTTTTGATTTTTTTTCACAAATAAATGCAAAAATTATCGGCCTAATTTTAACACTAACATGAAGCCCAATATGTCACGAAAAAACGATCTCAGAATCGCTAGGATCCGTTGAAGTGTTCCAGAGTTATTACCTCATAAAGGGACACTGGTCAGAATTGACAAAAATGCCAAGGGCCAAGGTCTTTAGGGTCAAAATAGGCAGGGTCTTGAAGGGGTTAAGGAACTGTGAAGAAGCCACATCGTTCAGTGTGGCACCTTTCTGAATGATCTCGTTCAAAATTCTCCTATTCCGCTTTAAAAGATGGTTCAGTTCTTGCTCTCCTTTTTAACTGGTGTGTTGCCGAATGGGATATCGTTAACAATATCCTTGTGTGTGACAATGCACTATTGATGTCGGAACGATCACTGTCACATGATCAGTTTAAGGATATCGTTAACCATATCCTAGCGTGTGAAGTGGCCTTAAAGGTTGTCCTGCCTCCTAGGAATTTCTCATTGCACTGCTCTGTGTTTGACTGAAATCTTGTTGTGAATAAGAAAGTGCTTGCAAAATTTCATGTTACATAATCCCTACTCCAGAGATTTCACACAATCCTCCACTTGGCCTTTGTCTGCTGCTTTTACTCTTTTACAACTTCATGACAGCACAATTGTGAGCTCCTGGCTGTTAAAGAGCATCTTTTATGCACTTGTCATGGATATATGTAGCCCAGAAAAACATTAGCGAGTCTTGTGAAACATCCATGTCAGCACACATCGCTCAAAAATTTTACTTGTTTATTGCTTCATAATTATAGCTAGATTCCTATAATTGTGATGATAAAATGACCAAAAGGCAGTGTGTTTCTGAACTTTGAGTCCTTAAAGTCTAAGGGTGGGTTTACACGTTTCAATATCGTTGCGATATCGCAATTCAATGGCGCGGGAGGCGCATTTAGTGCAAGTTTCTCCCGCATCACATCGGAGGTTTACACGTTGCGATTTAGGAATCCAACGTCCGTACGATGTCTACGCCCCCCAACCCAGGAACGACCATTTAACATGGGAGTGAATGGGTGACGTTGAACTTCACATCGTAGTTGGGCTGTCACACAGCACGATCCGGCTCCAATCTCCATTCAATATCGGAGCATTGAATAGCACGCTCATTCAATCCCCGATATTGCATTGACATCATTCCTGCATCGTATTGGACGTTCACACCATACAACGCAGGAACGATATCGGCTCCAACGATCGAACCACGTGACTTTTCATTGAAATTGGACGCCAATATCACAACGTGTAAACCCCCCTTGAGTCTCTGTCCCCAGGAGGTCAGTTGCCTTTCACCTGTGGTCATTTTATAATTGCAACTGGAAGCAGCTGGTTATGTGGATTCCTATGAAGCAATAAGCCTGGAAGAATTTAAAGTGATGTGTTATTAGTTTTTTTGGATTAGACTTCAGTGGACAATTACTTAAAGGGATCCTGTCACCTCCAAAACGCAACCTAAGCTACCAAAACATGTCCCTGCAGCATCCTATCACTAATCTCACACTCCTTTTGTCTCCTAAAGGCATCCTAAGAAAGTGCATAAAAATGTTTTAATACTTATTAGGGATTATAATTAGTAGGGGCTATATTCTTTAGCCCTTAGGGCGTGTTGTTTTGCAGCCTGAATGATCCACAGTCTCTGTGCAGCTTCTGCTGTGATGTGGAGCTGAAGGCAGGACTAATGATTTGCATTCTGTGAGTGACAGAGAGGGGGAGAGCAAAGCCTGCACAAGCAAAGCAAACAGAGGATGGATCATGGAGCCTGCAAAACAACACGCCCTAAGGGCTAAAGAATATAGCACCTACTAATTATAATCCCTAATGAGCGAGTATTAAAACGTTTTTATGCACTTTCACAGGATGCTTTTAGGAGACAAAAGGAGTGTGAGCTTAGTGATAGGATAACCTTCTCATCCCTAATAACCTCCCTGTCCCGCAATCCCAAACAATTTTGCAAAACCTTTTCCTTACTCCACCGCCTGCTCCCCCTCCCTCTCCCCTTATCTCTGCAGAAGACTTTGACTCCTTCTTCAAAGAAAAGATTGACAGAATCAGAGACAGCTGTGATCCACTGTCCCCACAGCCTCCTCTTTCACCTATACTGCCCTCTCCTTCCATCAACTGCCCCCCCCCCCCCATAACTGAAGACCAGCTCTCCTCCCTCCTGTCAAAATCACACCTCACCACCAGCGCCCACAACCCGCTTCCAACCTCACCTCTGTTATCCCAGCCCTAACTCATCTTTTCAACCGATCACCACTGGCACCTTCCCCTCAGCCTTCAAACACGCCTTGATCACACCCATTCTCAAAAAACCCTCCCTCGACCCCACAACTGTCTCCCAAGTATGCCCTAGATCTCTTCTCCCTTTCGCCTCTAAACTACTTGAACAGCATGTCCACTCTGAGCTGTCCTCTCACCTCTCCTCCTGCTCCCTCTTTGGCCGCCTGCATTCTGGCTTCCGACCCCTTCACTCCACTGAAACAGCCCTGACCAAAGTCACCAACGACCTACTGACTGCCAAAAGCAAGCGCCACTACTCTGTCCTCCTTCTCCTCGACCTGTCCTCCGCCTTCGACCCTGTTGACCACTCCCTTTTACTTCAGATCCTGGAATCTCTTGGCATCACGGACCTTGCCTTCTCTTGGACCTCCTCATACTTAACGGACCGGACCTTCAGCATCACCAACTCCCACACATCCTCGCCCTACCCCCTATCTGTCGGGGTCCCCCGGGGCTCTGTTCTTGGACCATTACTGTCCTCAATCTACACTCTCGGCCTAGGCAACTCATTCAGTCCCATGGCCTCCAGTACCACCTCCACACCAACGACACCCAAATCTGTCTGGTCCTGACATCGCCTCCCTTCTATCCAAAATTCCACACTGCCTGTCTGCTATCTCCTCCTTCTCTGCTCGCTATCTTAAGCTGATGATGGACAAAACCGAGTTCATAGTCCTTGTGGACAAGATTTCTCCCCTCTTGTATCTGTATGACCAAACTGTCCACTTTTATTGTTACTTGTATTGTTACGAAGTTACTTGTCCTAGTCTGCCCCTTTTAGCATGTAAAGCGCTATGAAATATAATGGCGCTATATAAATAAATAATAGGATGCTGCAGGGACATCTTGTGGTAGCTTAGGTGGCATTTTGGAGGTGACCGAATCCCTTTACAGGGATCCTGTCACCTCCAAAACACCTCCTAAGCTATCAAAACATGTCCCTGCAGCATCCATTCACTAATCTCACACTCCTTTTGTCTCCTAAAAGCATCCTGTGAAAGTACATAAAAACGTTTCAATACTCACTCATTAGTGGTTATAATTAGCAGGGGCTATATTCTTTAGTCACCAGGGGGTGGTGTTTTGCAGCCTCGAGGATCCAGAGTCTGTCTGTGCTGCTGTGAAACTGAAGGCAGGACTAATGATTTGCATTCTGTGAGTGATAGAGAGAGGGGAGGGCAATGCCTGCACATCACAGCAGAACACACAGAGACAGGGTGGATCCCTGGAGCTGCAAAACAGCTCGCCTTGGTGACTAAAGAATATAGTCACTGCTAATTATAAGTGAGTATTAAAACGTTTTTATGCACTTTCACAGGATGCTTTTAGGAGACAAAAGAAGTGTGAGATTAGTGATAGCACTAATGTCCCTGCACCATCCTAACTTAGGAGGCGTTTTGGAGGTGACAGGATCTCTTTAAACTGTGCACCTCATAGGGTAGCTGAGTGGGATTTTTTTCTTGCTACATCAGGAATTTGCTAGAAGTCTCTAGTCACCCAATTTTGGTCTGGAGCTTTGCTTAGACCTCTTCATTTCACAATAGTAAGACCCAGCATGTAATGATTCATGTATGACTTAATCACATATACAGATTCAGTAGATCCCCCAAGTTAAGTGCTAACCCACATTTTTGTAATCTGTTTAGTAAGTCTTATGTGATTTGTATTCTACAGGTGACAAAGGAAGAGAGGTTGTTTCATGACATTATGAAGTGTTACAGGAATCAACCCCAAGCAGAAAGCCGTGTAAGTAAACCCAGATGTGATTTATTTTTATCTGTCTTGAAGGTTTTTGTGTGTCCGCATTACATAATTATTTGTTGCTTGTTAGGTGTATAGGCATGTATTGCTGAAAAATATGCCAGAAGAGCAGCCGACAGATGCGGCTTCCAGCCAAGATGTGGAAATGGTTGATTGTGGTAAGAAAAGATTTGTTCTTGAATGAAGTCACCTTACTGATGGAGAAATTGGCTTTCTTGCCAGTGGCCTTGGTTTCCTGCATCACCACATCAATCATGTGTATTTAAACTTTCTCTGTCGCTATATTGGGGGGCATCGGACCATGGGTGTATGCTGTTGTCCTAAGAGGTTGACACTAGGCAATGGAAAAAAGTTGGCAGCTCCTCTGCCGTGTACACCTTGTTTTTTATATTGGAGGACAGCACAGAGTATTGTTTGCGCACCTTGTGCTTGGTTAGAAAGCTTTCCAGTTTTTGCTTAGTGTCTAAGGAGGCAGACCTGAGACCACCTTTCTTTTCAGGCCTGGTACTTTGTTTTTATTCTTTTTCAGGCATGAGTTTAATGATTTACTATTATGAATCTGCAGCTCCCAGTGCAACAGGGTGTCCGTGGACCTCCCACAGGATACATAATTCATGGAGACAGGGTTCTCCTTTGTTCTCCCACTGAATACGGGCAGAGGGTAACACAATGGTCTGATTTGCTGTGTTTCCCCCCCCCCCACCCACTGTTCAGGTGGACGGATACATGCCAGCTCTGCATAACATTTTGTGCCTAGTGTCACACAGGGTGCCAACACTGTCCGCTTAGCCCTCCCTCATCACGCTTTCCTCAGCCTGCACAGAGTAATGTGCAAACAATCACCCCCCCATTTTTCTCCAGGATTCTTGGACTTCTCCTAGCTGCCGCCAGATTTCCTGCATCATAGGGCAGAGGTTTTCCAGCTCCATCCATGTTCCAGCCCGGTCGACGCAAACTCCATACATACAGGTATGCTACAGATGAGAGCTCCAGAACAGATCGGAAGAAGGTTAAAATTGAGGCCTGGCTTCAACCTTTGACCTGACACTCCCACCAAGGATCCCGCCTCTCGCCCATCATGAGGTTTCCTTGAGAGCACGCCCACTAGATCTTTAGCTGCGGCCGTGCCTCCCTCTCACATATGGTGAGATCCCCTGCGTACTTCTCATAGCGTTTGGCCCGCCGCTTTCATCCAGCAGTGCCATCTTTACCTCCCTATGCTTTCTGCCAGATGCAACCCTCACTGCTCTCCAGCACATGACATTGCTCAGGGATATCGTAGAGGGGGGACTACAAGACCTGGTAGGCTAGAGACTGATTTCCTCAGCAGCAATAGTCATGCTAAAGGCTTCACGGACTCAACCTACTCCATTGTCCTACATTTTGCATGTTCTTCTTGTGGTAAATTACCTGCAGGCCAGACCTATGCATTGTGCCAAAACTGTGATGCCCCTAAATCAGGACCATCCCGAGAGCTCCTCACCTCTGCGGATTCCAGAGCTAACATTCCCCCAGAGTGGACTTCTTCTCTTTCCGATTCGGTAGCTGACCCAATCAGTCTCTCGGTCTTGCAGCACCTGCCTCTGTCCAGGAGAGTCTCCACCTCACAGGAGAAAAGACGTAAATGGCACCCTACTCAGACGTGGTAAGGCCTCTACCAAATTCTCTAAAAGTGCCAAAACGAGCCTCATCATCAGGGTCCCCTCATATTCCGTTACCTCTAGGTTCTGATTCAGAGTCTGATTCTGCATCAGCAGCACTAGCTAGCAGACAGGATTCAGACTCTGATTTAGAATTTGAATTGAGCCTAGAGCACTCTTCCGGACTCAAATGGTTGACAACTTGATATCAACTGTAAATCAAACCTTGTCAGTGAAGGGGGACTCTTGTCCTCCTACCACACACAGGGCCGTCTCTTTCAAAAAGACCTGATGTACGCCTGGAAGTTGTTCAAATAAAGTTCACCTCTCTCCCCCAAGAGCGTCCTAAGTGGCCCTGTTGAGGGTCTCAGTTCAATCACAAGTCCATCAGCCACTCCTAATTATTATATTTTTAGGCATTTGCGCACGTCTGCGTTATCGCAAGTAAATGATACGGACACCAGAGCCGTCTCAAGCCTTACCGTATGAGATTAAACAATGCGCAGGCGTTTATTGAAACCCACATTTTTGTACAGAAAGCAAGCGGCGTGTTAGAATTCTGGAACTTTCTACAAAATAATCATCTTCTAATTGGTCAATCCTTATCGAGTTATTTTAATCCTAAATTCCTTTCTTAATGGGCTGCATGGAGCGTGGGCGCCATCTAGTGTATAACAGACAACATGACATTTCCAATTAAAATATATATAGAAAGAGAAGAGTCGTGATATTTTTTTAACCCTATAAATTTCATCCTCAACAGCCCCAGTTCATGCGCTTCTCAACCTGTTTTCGTTCCTATCAGAATTTCAGCAAGCATGTCACACCCAATATGAACCACTCTCCCAATTCCCCCATCCTCCCCTCACACACAGACCCGCCTCCCCTGCAGAGACCGCAGGGCTCCTTCCTTGAAGCCCGACCCTTATTGGCGGGCCAGATTGCATCAGCCCAATAGCTCAGTGTCCTGTTCCAGACTCTTCTCTGCTACATGAAGCCATGTTTCCCCCGTGTAACCTGGCACGGTAAGCGTTCCAGGACATCTGGATTGCAACCATGAACAACACTTGGGTTTTGAGATTTTGTACACCTCCACTGTGTACAAAATAGAAATCGCTTCTCGTTCCCCTGACTGTTTTGTCAGTCTCGCTTCCCAAAGTTCAAGGCTCACTCTTGCCTTCTTCCAGGCCATAAATTCCCTTCGTCTTGCCAGGTTCAGCATTCTCATTCCATCCCATCAGCGCTATTCAGGTTTGTACTCACACCTGTTCATAGTCCCCAAGAAAGACTGATCCGTTCGTCTGATCCTGGACCTAAAGCTCCTAAATTGCTCTGTTCAAGTCCAGTCGTTCCGCGTGTAGTCTTTACCATCTATTATCACATCCATAGTAAAAGGAGAATTCCTTGCATCAATAGACATTCAAGACGCGTATCTGCACATCCCCATATGCGAGACCCACCAGAGCTTCTTACGCTTTGCCGTCCACAATCGACATTACCAGTTCGTTGCCCTCACCTTTGGTCTGACCACAGCGCCTTGATTGTTCACCAAGGTCATGGCAGCAGTCATGACAATCCATCAACCTAGGAGCATCATGGTCATCTCCTTCCTGGACGGCATTCTCAAAAAGGGGTCCTTTTTCTCGGACTGACATAGGAGTTTTCAGATTGCCTTGAACACGGTCTTGCCTTGGTTGGCTTGTCAGCTGTCAGAAATATTGTCTGACCCTGGCCCATCCCCTCACATTTCTAGGGATGACCTTCAACATAGGTCATGCTTGGTTTTTGCTGCCAAAGGAAAAGCGAGTTTCTCTTCTCCAGGGAATAAGTACTCTGTCGCCCTTCCCTTATTTGGTTCACTTCAGAATGCTGGTTCTCAGGAGGATGGTTGTGGCCACGGAAGCTGTGCCCTTGGCTTAATTTCACCTGCGGCCCCTTCAGTGGGTCCTCCTTGCAACATGGAATTCCTCATCCCTGGACAACCCTGTGCGGCTACCCTGTGAGATGAATCGATCCCTCCCTTATTGTACCTGACCATCCTCCCTCTTGCGGATAAGGTCTCTGCTTTGCCTTCATTGGCACATAATCGCCACCAATGCCAGCCACCTCGGCTGGGGGTGGTGTTTGTCTACCACACCACACGCAGCCATTGATGGCGCCTCAAAAGAGTTCCTGTTAGAAATCATGGCCGTTGTCCTAGCATTTCCAACATCTCCTCACTGGTCAACCAGTCAGGTTGCCATGGCGGTGATGACATGTCAACCACCGAGGGGGGACCCCCGCAGTAAGGCAGCTATGAGGGAGGTTGCCTGGATTGTACATTAGGCAGAGGCTCAATGATCTCTGCCATCCACATCCTGGGATTCTGAATTAGGTAGCCAACTTTCTCAGTCGCGAGGGTCTGATGGGGGGAATGTCACTCAACAAAGAGGTATTCAAACAGATTTGCCTCAAGTGGGGGGTTCCCAGACGTGAATCTCATGGCGTCTCGCCACAATTTCAAGGTTCCCCGCTTCAGATCAAGGTCTTGTGATCCCCGTGCTCTCAGCTCGGACGCCTTGCTCATCTCCTGGATTCAATAAAGTCTTTTGTACGTTTTTCCCCCTCCTCCGTTCATTCTGAGGGTACTCAAGAACATCAAGGCAAAAAGAGCTCTGGTAAACTTGGTGGCCCCAGATTGGCCCAGGAGGGCCTGATAGTCAGAATTCATCCAACTCCTCTGACATTCCCTGGCAGATTCCAAACTGACCAGACCTCCTGTCCCATAGCCCAGTATTCCACCAGAACTTTGCTTTCCTACGTTTAACTGCATGGCCCTTGAATTCTCGATCTCAACCCAGAAACTGAAAGAAAGCGGAAAAGCGCACATAGGGTCTTATCCGAGTGTGAATGGGATGTGTGCGTGTAATTGCACTAACCTTACATTGTTTAGTCACAACAACTATTATGCAGAAAACTGGCTTGCAGCACTCCGCCCAATGGTAACTATTAAGGCAGTGGAAGAAAGGGAGGTTGTAAATGCGCTGCCGTTTATTATTATTTTTTTTTAAATCAGACATATTTTATTAATGAAAAAGCACAAATAACAAATTATTCATACCAAACATACACATTTCATAACAGGCTGTTCAAACTCTACCCCCTTCCCCCCCCAACCCCCTCCCTCCCTTCCTTTTTTGAATAAAAAAAAAAAATATTATTTATATGTAAGAAATTTAAGAACATACAACTGTAAAACCGCAATTGTCCATTTTTGATAGTATAAAGAAATCCCTTTCCCTCACCACCCACCCCCCTTTACAGACAGCAACATTTTTTATTTCTGAGCAATATACCGTATATACTCGTGTATAAGCCGAGTTTTTCAGCCCAAAATTGTCTGACAAGTGAAATTCCTCCTTCAGCATTGCTAAGGTTTTGAGAGCTTGATCATTCATCAATTGATAGACAAACTGCACTCCCTTTGTCTTCCAGTCTTTTAGGTCACCCATCCTATAGAATTCGCCTAGATGTTCGTTATCCCATATCGGAGTGTACATTGTCAGACCCGTCAATCCTCTAACCTTCTTCACTCTCATCCATACTTTATAAACTAATTCACATGTCGGGTATTTTTTACCCATCCGTCTAAACAGCCCTGACTCTAAACCTGTTACCAAAGGGCGTGTTTTAAGATGCCGCTCCAAGACTTCCTGAAGAGTTCCCTTTATTGCCCTTTGTGCCCACCCTCTAATATGTTGGGACTGTGCCGCTAAAAAATATATCCATGAATTTGGTAATGCCAAACCTCCCTCCTCCTTTGGCCTTTGAAGAGTCTCCAGTTTGATCCTTGGCTGTCCCCCACCCCACACCAAATCTCTAAAGATAGCATTGACACGTTTGAATATCGGCTGAGGAATCCACACCGGGGAATTATGTAGTGCATATAACAATTTGGGCATGAGCACCATTTTAAGTAAGTTGGTACGCCCCACCACCGAGAGGCGCATTTTACTCCACGTAGACGCTTTATCCTTTAATTTCCCAAGTATCGGGTTTATGTTTAATTGCAAATAGTCTCTCACTGGTAGTGCTATGTTGATACCAAGATATTTGAATTCCCTCACTAGTCTGAGTTGCGTACGTTCTACCTGCTCAACATCTGAGCCATCTAGGGCATCTACTCCCAGGATGTGAGATTTGTCCCAGTTAATTTGCAACCTAGATAGTAAACCAAATCTATTGATTATATCTATCGCACCCTGCAATGAATCCTGAGGGTCTTGTAAAAACAAGAGAATATCATCAGCGTATAACGCCACCTTTCTTCCACCACACCATATCGGAACCCCTTCACCGCCCCCGACCGCCTCAGCACAGCAGCTAACGGCTCTATGGCCATGGCGAACAGCAGCGGAGAAAGGGGACAACCTTGCCTCGTTCCCCTGTACATGTTGAATATATCTGAACATTCCCCATTAACTCTGTCTAGCCACTGGGTGTTTATATAATAATTTCAGCCATGCCATAAAAACTGGACCTATTCCCATCAATTGGAGAACTCGCCATAGATGGTTCCACTCCACACTATCAAAGGCCTTCCGTGTGTCCAAAGAGACCACCACCCTGTGTCCAGTATTATCGGCAGTCATCTGCATATTAAGAAAGACGTCTCAGGTTAATGGCCGTTGACCTATCCGGCATAAAACCAGACTGATCCGGATGGATCACACCAGACACCACCCGGCTCAGCCGGGTAGACAACACTTTGGCTAGTATTTTTACATCTGCCGGAAGTAGTGACGTGGGTCTATAGAATCTGGTCGTGTCCGGTCCTTATCTGGCTTTGGCAGAACCACCACAGTAGCTTCTCGCATTGATGCTGGCAACTCTCCCTTTTCCAGAGCCGCTGAGAACACGTCTTTCAATTTTGGCAGTAGTGTCTCTCTAAGGTGTTTATAAAATTCTGTTGGGAACCCATCCGCCCCCGGGGCTTTGTTATTTGCCATTGAAGACAAGGCCTCTTCCATTTCCTCTATTGTCAGGGGACCCTCCAAACTATTACTTTCCTCTTCACTCAGCTTGGGTAATTGGGCTCCCTGTAAAAATTGATCTATATCCCGGTCAGCAATCCTTACTTTGGAGGTATACAAGTCTTCATAAAAGTCCCTGAACACTCCCAATATTTCCCGCGTTTCAGTGACTAGGGTGTCATTTTGGTCCAGGAGACTATATACATGTCCCAGTTCTCTCTGTGCCGCTGCTATAATAGACAGCAGGTGACCAACTTTTTCACCCTCTTCATAAAAAGCCAGTTTTTGAAATTCCCTCTTCTTTTCCCCGTTTGCCAGAAATATCTTATCCACTCTCAATTGAGCTGTCTTCATGTTCTGCTACGCCTCCACGGTGGGGTTAAGCACCAACTCCTCCTCCTGCCTTCCTTAGTGCATCCAATGCTTCTCTCTCCTCCGCTTTACTTTGACTTTTACATCTAGAAATGTCTCTGATCAGTAAGCCTCTAGTGCAGTGATGGCGAACCTTTACGAGCCCGAGTGCCCAATCTCCAACTCAAAACCTAATTCTTTATTAGCGAAGTGCCGATAGGGCAATTTACCCTAAAAGACAGCAGTGGGTGTCACGAGCTGTACAGGGGGGAGAGCCAGCAGCTGACAACTCTCTTGCCTGTACAGCGCTTGTAATCTTGACACCCTGATGAAAAGTTCTATTACTTTAACAATGAATTGATTTTAAACTTACCTTTGCAGTCTTCTCTTCTCTTCAGCAGTGGTCATCCAGCTCATGCAAACTTACTTCACATTGAAGCTAAGCCGCTCCCCCTGCCCTTTCCAGACACAGCAGGTGACTTGATCTGTATGAAGAAAAAAAATAGAAGAATATTAGAGAGAGAGATTTTCCACACTGTAATTCTGGTCCCTATCTTGTACCATTGTCTCCATCCTGACCCCTCTTCTTTTAGTTATGTGCTCTATCCTGTCGCTCTTCGTAGCTATGTGCTCCATCCTGACCATCTCCTTGTAGCTATGTGCTCCATCCTGACCCTCTTTTTGTATCTATGTGCTCCATCCTGACCATCTCCTTGTAGCTATGTGCTCCATCCTGACCCTCTTTTTGTAGTAATGTCTTCATCCTGACCCTCTCCTTGTAGTTATATGCTCCATCCTTAGCCTCTCCTCGTAGTTATGTGCTCCATCCTGTCCCTCTCCTTGTAGCTATGTGCTCAATCCTGACCTTTTCCTTGTTATTTGCTCTATCCTTACTCTCTCCTGGCAGAAATGTCTCCATTCTGCCCCCTTTAATGTAGCAATATCCCCGTCCTTGTCCTCTTGTAGTAATGCCCCATCCTTGTCCACATTCAGTAGTGGCCCATAATGCCCCCTCCATGCAGAAATGCACCATAATGCCCCCTCTTTTAGTAATGCCCCATCTTGCCCCCTTTTGTAAGCCATCATGCCTACCCATCATGCCCCCTCCTTGTAATAAATGCCCCATCATGCCCCCTCCTTGTAATAAATGCCCCATCATGCCCCCTCCTTGCAATAAATGCCACATCATGCCTCCTCCTTGCAATAAATGCCCCATCATGCCCTCTCCTTTTAATGCCCCTCCTTGTAGTAAGTGCCCCTTCCTTGAAATGCCGCCTCCTTGTAATGTACCCTCCTTGTAATACCCCATCCTTGTAATGCCCCCCTGTAATGCCCCCATCATTTTAGTAAATGCCCCCATCCTTGTAATGCCCTCATCCTTGTACTGCCCCCATCCTTGTAGTAAATGCTTCCATCCTTGTAATAGTAAATGCCCCATCCTTGTAATGCCCCCATCCTTATAGTAAATGCCCCCATCCTTTAAATGCCCCATCCTTGTAAATGCCCCCATCCTTGTAGTAAGTGCCCCCATCCTTGTAGTAAGTGCCCCCATCCTTGTAGTAAGTGCCCCCATCCTTGTAGTAAGTGCCCCCATCCTTGTAGTAAGTGCCCCCATCCTTGTAGTAAGTGCCCCCATCCTTGTAGTAAGTGCCCCCATCCTTGTAGTAAGTGCCCCCATCCTTGTAGTAAGTGCCCCCATCCTTGTAGTAGTGCCCATCTTGTAGAAGTGCCCCCATCCTTGTAGTAAGTGCCCCCATCCTTGTAGTAAGTGCCCCCATCCTTGTAGTAAGTGCCCCCATCCTTGTAGTAAGTGCCCCCATCCTTGTAGTAAGTGCCCCCATGCTTGTAGTAAGTGCCCCCTCCTAATTTTATAGTTGTAGTTATAGCTTTAAAAAAAAAAAACTCATACTCACCTTCCTAGTCCTGTTTCCAGCGCCGCCTCTCGCTCCTCTTAGCTGCGTCTGTTCTTCTCGTGATGAGCGCGGTCACGTGACGCTGAGCGAGTCACATGACCGCGGTCACGTGATGCTGGGCAGGCGGGGCTAAGAGACGTGTCGGAGCGAGGAGAAATGTCTCCTCCGCCCCGACACATCTTTGAACTGCTGGCGCGATTGCGCCAGCAGTTCAAAGCGGCAGTGCAGCAGCGAGGCCGCATGCCACCAGAGAGGGTGCTGCATGCCCTCTGTGGCACGCGTGCCATAGGTTCGCCATCACTGCTTTAGTGTATGCCTTCATTGTGTCCCATACAGTTCCTATAGCCGCACTTCCCGTGTTGTTCTGAAAGAATTCCTCAATTTCTCCTGGTATCTTCTGCATATCTATAGTCTCCAGCCACACTGGGTGTACCTTCCATTCCTTCCACCCGCCGTCCCCCCAAATACCCACTTTCTCCTTCGCCTCATTGGGGGACACAGACCGTGGGTGTTATGCTGCTGTCCACTAGGAGGCGACACTAGGCAAAATCTGCAAAAGAGTTAAGTGGCTCCTCCTATGCAGTTATACACCCCTAGAACAGGAAGTGCTTCTCCAGTTTTTGCTTAGTGTCTAGGAGGCACACACAGATTTTTTTAGTGCTCCTAAAAAACTTTCTTTTTGAATTTTTTTCTTCAAGAAGAAGAAAAGTGGGTCTCTGACGAGACTCCCGGCATGGTCCCTCCTCGGCCCCCCACTGTTGGGGGCGCCTGGTTGAGGTCGACTGGTCCCCCTAACATGCCGCTCCCTCCTCGGCCCCCCAATGTTGGGGACGCTGGGTTAAGGTTGAGACAACGACCCTCCCTCCCCATTTCCCCACTGTTGGGGTTACTGGGTTGAGGTCGAGGCGAAGGACAAGGCACCTGATGGTGGAGCAGCATCCCTCCCTAAATACCCTTTGGGGTTCATTTAGGTCGAGACACCGCAGGTAGAGCCTCTGGTGCAGCAGCTCGGACCTGCTCTAGGCACCCAGGAGTCCCCAGCTTTGCTGAAGACTCCTTACCCCTCAGCGGCAGCCTGCTCCCTGCAGTACCAGGGCACACAGCTCTGCTGTGTACCTCCTGAAGGGGCCGGGGGACCAACAACGGGGCAACCAGCACTAGCAGGGACACAGCTTGCCTGTGTCCCTGCAGCAGCCAGCACTAAGGCTGCATCTGTGGTAGAGCCCTACTGGTCCTGGGGGCTATTATAGCAGAGGGAGATCTTTCCCTAGCAGGGACACAGCTTGCCTGCGTCCCTGCAGCAGCCAGGAGGGCTGCACTTTGATGATCCCAGAGGACCCAGCACGCTGGGTCCTCTGTGGGGGCCCACATCCCGCCACCGCTGTCTGCCCAGGGGTCCGGCGGGGTCTGGTTTAGTTCCGGACCCCCCCCCCCGCACCTCCGCGCCGCCCTGGCGACATTTGCGGCCGCAGGTCTCAAATTTAGGCCGCGGCTTCGGCCTACACCGAAGCCGCTGCCTTCTCCACGCCCCTGGCCCGCCCCCCCCGGATGACGAGGATGACGCTGCCAGCGTCATAGCAGGGGGCGGGCCGGAGCACAGAGGGCGCGTTTTCTCACAAGGACCGCGCTCTTTTTTGCTCAGCGCCCCGCCCCCCCTCCCTCCTCACTCATATATCTCGGCGGCTATTATCAGCCAGCCAGTCTCCGGGGGGCACAGGATGAGGATGACCCCTCTCCTATAAGCAGCGGCGGCCAGTAAAGGACACAGGCACTGCTCCTGTCACTGCAGCTGCCAGCCCTGAGCCACTGCACACAGCAGCCACATATACGGGCTAGCCTGTGTGCGGACACTGTGCACACACTACACAGACAGCTGACACATGTCATCAACACACATGTAGGTCAGCTGTCCCGTGTGCGGACAGTTACGTGCCCACACCTTGCTGGCATGGCGGCACATATGCACAGCAGCAGGGGGTACAACAAGCACTAGGCCCCCCACAAACACTGGGAGCCCAACAGTGCTTCCTCCCTGCCGTGCCCTTCAAGGCACACCAGTGCAGCCGGGGCCTTGGTTTTAGGAGTCCTACAGTGCCTGCAACAAAGGGAAGAGGGACATACGGCAGAGCCTGCCATGCCACAGAGGTACGGCCGGTCTGCAATGCCCCCCATCATTCTCTGGCTTCTCCAAAAGCCATGGCTCAGCATCCGCTATGCGGGGGTACAGCACGGCGGGGGGCACACGCACAGCGACTCTGGAGAGTTCAATGCGCAGCTTCGCTGTGCGGCAGTTTCCAACGAAAACAGCAGGACAATCAGCGATATATCCTGCTCCAGTTTGTGTCCCCCCCTCAGGACAATACTACGAGGAGCAGTGTAACTGCCTCTACAGTAGTAATCCGCGCACGGGCCAATGCACGTATTGTTTTTTCCTAACACCGTGCCAGATGCAGGTACCTGTTGGTACACTTGTCCAACCTTATGGCTTTGCCCTGGGGGAGCTGGGTTGAAGCGAGACAAAAATGCCTATTCCTTGGTCACTCAACGTTGGCGGAGCCCAGTTACTATTCCAACGGCTCAAAATACTCGTCCATCAGACCCCTCCCCAGGCCCCCACACAGTTGAGAGGACTAGGGTGGTGGAATTACTAAGAGTTTGACTCTCACGTTTTACTTGGCCCTCCATTCTTGGAGTGCCCAGTGGAAGTTGATGTACTCTACAATTACCTGACAATGGCAAGGGTCCCAGGACCGTTTGCCAATTCTCTCCAAATCCCACAGCTGGAGTTCTGGTGGGCGGTGATGACAGTCAAGTCTCACAAGGCTCAGGCTGACACACCGTGACCCGTAAGTGCACGAGTAATTTAGCTACGGGTCTCTGGAACCTAAGACCCATAGCACACTCCCTCCTCAGCTCCCCACCGTTGGAGGCGCTGGGTCGTGGCCGAGATTACTATAAACCATACTCCTTCCTCGACTTCCCACTGTGGGGGACTCGGATTGAAGCTGTGACGGCCCAAGGCCTGGTCGACCTCCGTCCCCAAACTACAAAAACGAAACTCTGGGTCGCAGTACGTGGAATACGAGCCATGTCGCCAATCTCCTCCCTATACTATATTAGGTACTTGGGTTGAGATGACACGTGCGAGCACTCTGCACAGCCCGCTTCAAAGCTGGACTTTGCAGACCACCGACCGCATTAACCAATGGAGGGCCCTTCTGGACCCCGTATGACCGTGGCCCGAACACTCTTCCACGCAATCTGTCCCTTCTCGACTCGGGAGTCAAAAGAGGATACTCACGGTGGGATAGCGCTCGCTGTGTGCTTCGCCGGACACTGGCGACTGAA
Source organism: Allobates femoralis (assembly GCA_033576535.1). Classification (NCBI taxonomy): domain Eukaryota; kingdom Metazoa; phylum Chordata; class Amphibia; order Anura; family Aromobatidae; genus Allobates; species Allobates femoralis. The sequence goes on from JARQOC010000006.1 coordinate 332,791,245, forward strand.
CTATCGCGAGCACAGCCTCCGGTTTCGGCCAGCGCTGCTCATGACTTCCGGCTCCGCGCCGGGCCTCTGCCTTTCCCGGGTCCCGCGAATAACGCGAGGCCCTGCCTTCGGCCTAGATGTGACATCACTGGTTCACCCGCCCTCTGTCCGCCCTTCGCCCGCCACACCCACCCTCCTCCTGACGTCGGAGCCTCCGAAGCGCCAGCACAGGGAGTGGGCCAAGGTCAAAAAGGACTGAAGCGCAAAGACTACAAGGCTTTTTTTCCCAACCTGAAGTTGGCAATGTCTATTCTACATTTCAGCAGTCTCCCATATCTGGATGACCCTTTATCAATGCATGACTTTCAAGGTCTGCGAACAGTGGCATTTACACCGTGCTCGTTGAGAAGACTTGGTAGGATCGACCTCCACAGGTATACCGCAATTCCAAGGCACATGCTTCAGCACAGCACAAGCATTCCAGGAGCCCCAGCTCTGCTGCATACTCCTGACGGCCACATGCTACAGCATCACGTATTTCGTCTCAGCCGTATTGGATGCACAGCATCGCAGGAACACGGCGGCCTTTGGTTGCACATCCACAGCTATAGTCAAATTTCCCCAGACAGGACACGGATTCTTCGTCTGGGAACCCACAGCCTCAGTCAGAGGTCTCTCCAATCCTTCACAACTGCTATAAGAGTCCTAGACCGCATAGAAGCAGCTTGGAAGTCGTTCCATTGGTTCAGCTGAATCGCCAGTCTTTGCAATTATCCATGCTTATGTGTTGCACGAGAACAGGATGGGGTGCGATGTACCCCCATCACAATGCACATGGCAGTAGCCTTGCACTGTCTCGAAGATGCCCCTCAATCTACGAACATTCGTGCAGTATCTCTAGTACTGAAATCATTCTCCGTCTGGCATTCGAACATGTCCGGATACAGTCGGACAATGCCACAACTGTGACATATGTCAACCACCAGGGTGGAACCTGCAGTCTCTAAGCGATGACAAGTTCACTACATCCTTTACTAGGTGGAAACCTTGGAACACTGTACTGCCAGTTGTTCTCATACCAGGTGTACACGTCTGGGAGGCTGATTCTCTAATCCACCAAGGGATGGACCCAGGGGATTGGCCCCTTTATCTAGAAGTCCTCTGTTGAAACGCCAACGCCAGGACACCACAGATATGGACCTGATGGAGTCACGCCTCAATGCCAGGATCTCAGGATCCACAGTCAGTGGGACAGACGCACTAGTCCAAGCCTGGACCGGTATCCGTCTCTCCTATATTCTTTCCCCACTAACAGTCTGGAATATCAAACGGTAATGTCGCGGGATCGTCTTCGGGGTCTCAGATTGCCCACACTGCGCAGACTCGTCCAATTTATAGCAGCAGTACCAGGACGTCTAACAGACAGTCCAGACCTGCTCGATCACGGCCAGTTCTCCCTCAAAATTCCTCTCATCCAAGGTTACTAGCGTAGCCTTTGAGACCTAGAATTTAACCCAAGAGGTTTTTTCACCAGGATATTGTGACAACTGTAGTCACAGAGAGGACACCAGCTTTATCAGCGATATCCGATCACACGCGTATCGTTTTTAGTTTGTTGCCTGGGGCACCTCTAGGGGTCTTTCCCCTTGGCCCTACTTCATGCCAGGGACTCTCCATTTCTTCCACTCAGACCTGGACTCAGGTCTGTCCTTAGGGACTCTTACACAGCAGGTTTTCAGCTGTTTTTTACTCTCTTACAAACACGTCTTGCCACCAGACTTCTATGAACTCCTTCCTTCAAAGGGTCTGCTATTTAAGATCCATGCAACAAGACTACACCCGTGGGGACCATGAACTTGGTCCTCACGGCACTACAGGAACCATCTTTTTCAGCCTCGATGGGATATTACCTTTAGCATCCTCATCCAAATAGTAGTATGGTTCGGTGGCATTTATTTGTCTCTGCTGAAGTGTCGGTACTTGCAGCGGTCTCATGTAATCTTTTTTTCTAGTCTTCCATCTGGACATGCTTGTCCTATGGCTGGTTCCATTATTCTTTCTAGGGTAGGCTTACTCCTTCCACCTACATGAAGACATCTCTCTGCCATCACCGCGCCCGACTCCTGTCTGTCCGGTTGCGAAGGACCTACATATGCGGGACCTTGTCAGGGCCCTACGCGTCTAGGTGCCCAACACAGCGCCCTACTAAGAAGTCGGATTCTCCTTTTATCCTTCTTCCAATGGGCCGACATAAAGGCACGTCAGCCTCTACGGCTCCCCTAACCAGGTGGTTTTCTGTAACCATCCAAGACGCTTATACCTTCAAAAACTCATCCCTTCCGGCAGGTCATGGCACATACTTCTATAGCCGTGGAAGCCTCCTGGACAGTTCGGTAAGAGGTATCGGCGAAACTGGTGTTTTAGGCAGCCAAAAGGTCAGCCTACACCCATACCCAAGCCACTATAGTGCTTGCACTCAGTCCTCGACAAACGCAGGTCTGGGTAGATGTGCCCTCCAGGCGGCAGCAGCCCGCCTATCGGTGCATAGTTTTTCACTGACTATGTTCAGTGTCTCTAGTTCCATTGCTATTTCCCACCCAGGGACTGCTTTGGGACGTCCCACGGTCTGTGTCCCCCAATGAGGCGAAGGAGAAAAGGAGATTTTTGTGTACTCACCGTAAAATCCTATACTCTTAGCCTCTAATTGGGGGACACAGCACCCACCCTATTGCCCTTGTGGGCCTTTTCTACAGTTCTTGCGTAGCTTCTCAGCTGTTACATGGTTAACATGTTTACACATGTTTGCCTATTATCACTCTGTTCACTGTTGACTGTTTAAACTTGTGCCTGTTTAGTTCCAGGCCTTGTAGTACTGTGAGCCTGTTTAGTTACAGGCCTTGTTATACGATTGTTACTTCGTTAACTACACTGTTTCCCACATGCGCCTGCTTAGTTACAGGACTTGTGGTACTAGTATTACTCTGCTAACTCTTGACGGTTTACACACGGGCCTGTCTGGCTCAGGCCTTGTTACTGTTATTACCTTGTTAACTATATTGTTTACACAGGTTGCCTGCGTTGACTCCTGTGTCACTGTTATTGTCTGTTTGCTCTCCTACTGCTTTAGCACAAAACTGGAGAAGCACTTCCTGTTCTAGGGGTGTATAACTGCATAGGAGGAGCCACTTAACTCTTTTGCAGATTTTGCCTAGTGTCGCCTCCTAGTGGACAGCAGCATAACACCCACGGTCTGTGTCCCCCAATTAGAGGCTAAGAAAAAAGGATTTTACGGTGAGTACACAAAAATCTCCTTTTTAATTCAACCAGTAACTGGCTATGATCTGAAAGCATCCTAGGCAAATATTCTATATGAGTGACAGTCTGATTAATCAAGCCATCTCCCAGCGCCAAGTCAATTCTAGACATAGTACCGTGTGACAATGAATAGCACGAATATGTTTTCACACCCATATGACGAACTCTCCACAAGTCTATCATACCCATTTCTGATATATACTTGGCAAATGATGTCTCTCCCCCTCCTTCCGCCCTTCCCAGATGTTTACTAGTTTTGTTCCATTGTCCATGCATTATGTTGTTGACATCTCCTATTAACAGAATAGGTATCCCGGTCCAATGCCTCCTAAATTCTATGATCTCCTGTAACTTTGTTCTGGTAAATGGCGGCGGAAAATATACCGCTACTATACAGTACAATCTACCATAGAGTCTGCAGACTAGAAAAACATACTGTCAGTCTTTGTCTATCTTAATCTCTACCTCCTCAAAAGGAATTCCAGCATGTATCAAAATGGAAACCCCTCTGGCATACGTGGAATACGTGGAATGGTATGCTTTTTGAACCCATTTCCTTGCCAAGGTTCCAATTTTGTCAGCAGTCAGGTGTGTTTCCATAAGACAGATGATGGAAGGTTTATGAGCTATGCTATTTTGGAGTACAGCCGCCCTCCTTTTACGCTAATCCACGTATATTCCAGCTCAATACTCTAACCATACCGGCCATTATTAATCAGTCGTCATAATCATAAAAGACCATATCTTACAATATCCCATTTGCTGTCTGTCCCCTCCCACCTCCCCCCATACTCCCCACCAAAATCCCTCCATACTCCTCCATCTCCTCTATTCCACCTCTAAAATAGTCGTTTCGTTCTCTCTGTCCGAGAGTGGGTGAATGAAACCGGCCCATACCGCCAGTTGGACACTCCCGCCCAAAAAAAAATAAAAATTTGCTGTCTTTCCTAAGACCTCTCCCGCCTTATGAAAAACTCAATATGATCAAATTTACTAACTGCATGCACCACCAATCGCCTTATCAGTCTATAAAACATGTTTGAATCCTGCAACCAATAGTCAACTGTAATCAGATAAATGAAGAAAAAAAAATAAAAATAGAAAAGGGGAAAAGAAAATCGAGAAAGGAAAAAAAAAAAGGAAGAGGAGATTTTTCATCATCTCCCTTCCCCCTCCTCCCCCTCACAGTGAAGGTTGAATATATCGCACATGGTCAATCCCTCAGTCTGCTTCCTTCAGCTGTCCTTGTACTCCCTTACTCGTCTTGCATTTTTCTCAATCCAATCCATCGCCTCTTCCGGAGTTTGCAGAAAGTGTACCCTGCCCAATGCAACCAGTCTCAGTTTGGCTGGGTACAACGTTGAATATGCCAGTCCCATATCTCTCAATCTCTTCTTCACATCTCTGTAGCTCATTCGCATTTTTCTGATCATCATAATGGGAGACCCAGACAATGGGGTTTAGGGCACTGCCCTCCGGAGGCCACACTAGGTACTACAAGAACTGTAGACACCGCCCCCTCCGCTTATAAACCCCTACCGCAGGGAACATCCTCAGTTTTAAACTTAGTGTGCTCGGAGGTACCACACGCTTTGCTTGCACTCATCGCATTCTCACAGCTTACGTGATGGCGTATGAAGACAAGGTAAAGAAGGTCCCAGTCAGGGACCTCCGGCAGTCTCCCTGTTTACCTTCGGGGAACATGCAGGTCGAGGTACCGGAGGGCCTAGTGCCTGGGCACACTGTGTCTCCCGGTACGCTGCCGTGCTCCTTCCCATCCCTCCTGGGGGCTCTGAGAAGTGGGAGATAGGAGCCTTGCACAGCTCCGCTCCGTCCGAGGCCTCCCTAAATGGTGCTTACAGACCGGACTGGAGTCAGCTCTGTCCGAGGCCTCCCTAAATGGTGCTTACAGACCGGACTAGAGCCAGCCCAGTCCGAGGCCTCCCTAAATGGTGCTTACAGACCGGACTGGTGCTGAACCCCCGTCCGAGGCCTCCCATGATATGGTGCTTACAGACCGGACCGGCACTGAGATACTCCGGTGTCTCCGGTGTGCCTGGGGGTAGTGTCTGACACTGATGTGTTTATGACACTCAGACCGCGCGTTGCCTTAGGGTCCGCGGTTCTGGCGGTGTACCCTGTGCTGGGGTCACCCTGGCTGACCGCCCTGTGTGACACAGGGGCTGCGGCTGTGGGCTTCAGACTTTGTCTGTGAGCCCGGGTATTTATGTTTAATACCTCCCGCGCTGCGGGCTCCGGCGCTTACATTATTGTAATGGCGGCCGGGAGAGATGTGGAGCGGCCCATGTGACCTGGATGGGCGTGTGTGTGTGCTTCCCGCGTGTTTCGGCCCCGCCCTCTGCTTCTACAGCGGCGGCCATCTTTTCCCCTCACTTTCCTGCTGGGATCGTTGGAGACTGCTCTGCTGCACTCCAGGGGAGACCAGGTTTTCTTTCCTCGCGGAGGCCACACACACACCGCTCCCTTCACCACCGCTGTGCAGCGGTCGGTAAGCCACCGGTTCCGGTGAAGTTTCTCCTGTGTTGATATTCCTCTACCGTGGGTATGTCCTCAGGGAAGAAAGGCGCTGCTAAGGCAGCCAGTACCACACCTGTCTGTGCTACATGCAACGGGACACTGGTGGAGGGGTCCTGCAATAATTGCGGACGCCCAGACGCCCGGACTGTCACTGCTGAGTCAGCAGCTCCGGTGCTTTACCCTGAGGTTCAAGTGATCCCAGGGCCATGGGAAAAACAAAGCGAGATTAATGCCTCTCTGTTGTCCCAATTGTCCTCCATGTCGCAATCCCTGGAGGCACTAACAAGGAGACTGGATGCTCCAGCTACTCCTTCAAGCTACCCCCGGGTGTCTCCATCTTCCACCGTGAGACCCCTTAAGCGGGCTCGCCGTGATGATTCACCCGAGCTCCAGATCCTCTCTGAGGAGGAGCGTCACTCTGATGGTGACGAGGATGATGGGGGTTCAACTCTCGGGTCGGTGTCTGAACCAGCTGAAGGGGTGGAGGATCTGGTGTCTTCCATCAACGAGACTTTACGTCTCGGGTTACCCCCTCAGGAGACAGCCGTTCACCCGAAGGAGGTCTACCAGTGGTTACGACCTGAGGCTAGACCGTGTGGTTCCTTTTTGGACCACACTAATTTTGAAAGGGTGGTTAGAGCTCCCAGGGTACACCCTGGACGGCGTTATGTCCGCAAATCCAAGGACAACCGCTTTCCCTTTCCTCAGGAGGTGCTTCAGGAGTGGTCGCAGTCCCCGAAAGTGGACGCTTCCATGACCAGGATTGCTGCACGCTCCCTATTCTCTGCCTCTGATAGCTCCTCACTGAAGGATGCGACAGACAGACAGGTCGAACAACTCGCCAAGTCGTCTTATGAGGCTGTGGGGTCTTCATTTGCCCCGAGTTTTGCTGCGGTCTGGACTCTGCAGGCGATCACATCCTGTCTGGATGGGATTGCTGACCTGGCAGGTTTTAACTCTGAAGTCCTGGCACTTACAGAGAGGGCAAAAGCCTATGCAGATTATGCCAGGACGGCGTCCCTGGAGACTGCCACTCGCTCAGCTGTGGCTTCGGCCAATGCGATAGCGATCCGCAGATTGTTGTGGCTGCGTCTATGGGACTCAGATGCCACGTCAAAGAAGATTCTGCAGAATCTCCCTTTCTCTGGTGACAGGCTGTTTGGTGCCGAGCTGGACAAGTTGATCAAAGACTCTACGGCGTCCAAGATCCCACAGAACAGACCTAAGCCTAGGTATACTGTGAAAAGGAACCCTAAACAGTGGTCCTTTCGTACCAGCTCACAGCCGTCAGCGTCTTCCGCTCGTGCGGACCGTGGGGCCAAGCCCTCTCAGCAATGGCGCCCCAAGAGTCGCCAGAAGAAGAAGTCGGCAGGTACAACAGCTGCCGCTCCCAAGCCCACCTCAGCATGACTCGCTCTCTCTTCCTGCCTCCCCACAGGTTGGAGGTCGCCTGTCTCAATTTCAAGACAAATGGCGACTCCACATCCAAGATCAGTGGGTTCGAGACGTAGTCTCCAGAGGATACAGGATAGAGCTGTCGTCACAACCCACACACCGATTCCATCGGTCTGTCCCATCTCCAGAAAAGGCTCAGGCTTTTTATCTGGTCTTGGAGGGACTCCGCAGAGACGGAGTGGTGGTCCCAGTGCCCACTGGGGAGAGGTTCAGGGGTTTCTACTCCAACCTCTTTATCGTCCCGAAGAAGGACGGCTCCTTCCGCCCGGTTCTGGACCTCAAGCTGTTCAACCGCCATGTGTTGGTTCGGAAGTTCCGCATGGAATCCCTGCGCTCCGTGATCGCGGCTGTGTCGCAGGGCGACTTCCTGGCGTCCATAGACATTCGCGACGCTTACCTTCACATACCCATTGCATCGTCTCATCAACGATGGTTGAGGTTCGCGGTGGGGGAGGAGCACTTCCAATTCGTGGCGCTGCCCTTCGGGTTGGCCTCGGCTCCCCGAGTGTTCACGAAAGTGATGGCATCAATGATGGCCTTACTGCATGCGCAGGGACACGCCGTCATTCCTTATTTGGACGACCTACTGGTCAGAGCGCCATCGGAACACCTGTGTCAGCGAAGCCTGCAGGCGACCATGCAGTCTCTGGAGCAGTTCGGGTGGCTTCTCAACATCCAGAAGTCCACCCTGGTTCCAACCCAGTCACTGACGTACCTGGGCATGGAATTCCACACGGACTCTGCTCTAGTGTCCCTACCACGAGCCAAACAACTGGCCATCCAGTCAGGAGTACGCGATCTCCTCGAATCACCTCATTCATCCCTACGGGTATTGATGAAGATGGTGGGACGCATGGTGGCAGCAATAGAGGCGGTGCCCTTCGCACAGTTTCACCTCCGTCCTCTGCAACTGGAAATCCTCCAGAGGTGGGAAAGAGGACGTCCTCTCTGAATCAGCTGGTGGTCCTCTCCCAGCCGACCAGGGATGCTCTGCAGTGGTGGCTTCAGCCGAGTCACTTATCAAAGGGACGATCCTTCCTGAAGCCATCGTGGTTAGTGGTGACCACCGACGCCAGCCTGAAGGGCTGGGGCGCGGTGTTCTTACACCACAGAGCTCAAGGTCTCTGGACACGTGCAGAGACGACGTTGCAGATCAACGTGCTGGAGCTCAGGGCGGTCTATCTGGCACTCCTGGCCTTTCGGGTGTTCCTATCCGGACAACCAATTCGGGTTCAGTCCGACAATGCGACGACTGTCGCCTATATAAATCACCAAGGAGGAACCAGGAGTGCACAGGCTCTAGCGGAAGTCCACCGCATTCTATCATGGGTGGAAGTCAACAACTGCTTGATTTCCGCAGTCTACATCCCAGGTGTCGAGAATTGGGAGGCAGATTACCTGAGCCGACAGGGGATGGACGCCGGAGAATGGTCTCTCCATCCGGACGTCTTCCGGGACATCTGCATCAGATGGGGGACCCCGGATGTGGATCTGATGGCCTCCCGGCTGAATCATCAGGTGCCACAATACATGGCGAGATCGTGGGACCCTCAGTCTCTGGGGGCAGATGCTCTAGTCCTGAGTTGGTCAGATTTTCGCCTGCCATATGTTTTCCCGCCCCTGGCGCTGATGCCCAAGGTCCTGTGGAAAATCAAGACGGAATGTCACACAGCCATTCTAGTGGCTCCGGATTGGCCGAGGAGGTCCTGGTATCCGGATCTGTGGCAACTGTCCGGCGGACACCGGTGGGCTCTTCCAGACCGCGCAGATCTTCTCGCGCAGGGCCCCTTCTTCCGCCCCAATTCCAGGGCCCTCAGATTGACTGCATGGCTCTTGAGGCCTGGCTCTTAACATCCAGGGGTTTCTCTCCTGCGGTTGTTTCCACCATGAACAGAGCTAGACGGCCCACGTCACGGAAGATTTACCACAGAACGTGGAAAGTCTTTTTCGCCTGGTGCTCCTCTGGGGGACATGTACCTTGGCCCTTGTCGATCCCGACCCTATTGGCCTTTTTGCAGTCAGGTTTGGAGTTGGGCCTTTCCCTCAGTTCTCTGAAGGGTCAGGTATCAGCTCTGTCTGTATTGTTCGACAGGCGCTTGGCGCTCCTCCCAAAGGTTCGTCAATTTCTCCAAGGGGTGTCTCGAGTGGTTCCGCCGTATAGGCGGCCTCTGGACCCTTGGGATCTCAACATGGTCTTGGCGGCTTTGCAGAAACCACCTTTTGAGCCATTGAGAGAAGTCTCTCTTTCTTACTTGTCACAGAAAGTGGCTTTTCTGGTGGCTATTACGTCCCTGAGACGGGTCTCTGAACTGGCGGCACTATCGTGCAAGTCACCCTTTCTGGTGGTTCACCAAGACAAAGTGGTGTTACGCCCGCGGGCGGAATTCCTGCCAAAAGTGGTTTCCACTTTTCATTTGAACCAGGAGATTGTGCTCCCATCATTTTGTCCCGCTCCTGTTCATCAGATTGAACGCGACCTCCATACTCTGGACCTCGTACGGGCTGTACGCATTTATGTGTCCAGAACTGCCTCCTTCCGGAGTTCGGACTCCTTGTTCGTACTTACGGCAGGTCGCTGTAAGGGGTCAGCGGCGTCAAAATCTACCTTGGCCAGATGGATCAAGGCACCCATTCAAGAGGCTTACCGGTCTTCTGGTTTGCCTCTCCCGGTAGGCTTGAAGGCACACTCGACAAGAGCTGTCGGTGCCTCCTGGGCCTTGCGACATCGCGCCTCTGCTCTGCAGGTGTGTCAGGCGGCCACTTGGTCTAGCCTGCACACCTTCTCTAAGCATTATATGGTGCATGCCCATGCCTCTGCGGATGCAAGTTTGGGCAGGCGGGTCCTCCAGGCGGCGGTTGCCCACCTTTGACGGGGACCGCGTATGCAAACGTCTTTTGAGGAACTTTTTCCCGCCCTGGGGTATTGCTTTAGGACATCCCCATTGTCTGGGTCTCCCATTATGATGATCAGAAAAAAGAGAATTTTGTTTACGTACCGTAAATTCTTTTTTCTTGAATCATCAATGGGAGACCCAGCACCCACCCAGTGTTCCGTTGTATGTTACGGTTGATCTGTCCCCTGTTGGGGCAGTTTATCCGGGTTGTTGACCCGTCTGTTCACGGTGTCTTCCCGAGGTTTCGGGTGTGGTTTTCTGTTGTCTCCTCGCAGCTTATGGACCAAACTGAGGATGTTCCCTGCGGTAGGGGTTTATATGCGGAGGGGGCGGTGTCTACAGTTCTTGTAGTACCTAGTGTGGCCTCCGGAGGGCAGTGCCCTAAACCCCATTGTCTGGGTCTCCCATTGATGATTCAAGAAAAAAGAATTTACGGTACGTAAACAAAATTCTCTTTTTTTGCACCGTGGGTGAATAGTCTGAATAAAACGATACATCCTGCCCATCTATGGTCAAATCTTTAATCTTCCTTGCTGTACGTAGAATATTGTCTCTATCCCTGTAATTTAGGAGCCTTGCTAGTATGGCTCGGGGTGCTGCTCCCAGAGGCTGGGTCTCAGTGGGACTCGGTGGGCACGTTCTACCACAAACACTTTTGATAGTTTATCAGCTCCAAATTTGTTAAGCAGCCAAGACTCAATAAATTCTGTAGGATTCGATCCCTCTGCCTTTTCTGGGACCCCCTACTATTCTGACATTATTGCGACGCGACCTGTTTTCTACGTCATCATTTTTTGCAATGACTTCAGCTAATTGTTTCTCTTGCTGTGTCTGAGCAGACTGTATAGTCAGTATAGTGTCCTCAGCAGTGCTCACTCTTTCCTCCACCTCCCCTGTACGGGTGTCAGCTTTTTTCATAGCAGCCTTCATGTTAGTGATTTCAGCCTGCACTCCAGTGACCTGCTTTTGTAAGCTTTGTAAGTGCCTGCTTACAATAGGACACAACAGTGAATACATCCTTCAAAGTAGGTTCTCCTATATTAGTTTCTAGAGCAAAGTCCTCTGTATCTTCCTGTGTCTCCTCTCTGGAGCCCTCATGCACACAGTCCTCCTCCCCCACTGTCTGCTGCAGCTCCTCCATGTCATGCTCTGCCCCAGCCTCCTGCTTTGAATTGTCAGCTCCAAACTCACCCCTTTCTTGTCTGGCAAACTGTACCAGGCGTGCAGCTGCTGACATTCTCCAGGAGCATGCTGCATTCTCTCTTGCTGCCTCTTCCTGGGCCTCGGCGCCATCTTGGCCCTTTACTCCTTGCCCCTGCCCGGGTTCTTTCTGCCTGGTGCGAGTCATGGCTGTGTCCCTGCACTCCAAAAACACACTCCGGAGGGGCAGAAGAGCTTCCTGCAGGATCCGGTGTCACAGTGGCTGGTCAGGGGTGTACTGGTTCTGTGCGCTGCCGTTTATTCAATAGATCCAAAGATTCCAGGGAGTCGCAGGAACGTTAATGGCAACACCTTTATTGTTCTTGTGTGTTTCGTGGTGCTACAGACCACTTCATCAGAGATCCACAAAAGGTTTACCTTAAGGTAAACTTTTTGTGGATCTCTGAAGTAGTCTGTAGCACTACAAAAAGCGTAAGAACAATAAAGGTGTTGCCATTAACGTTCCTGCGACTCCTTGGAATCTTTAAATCTATTGAATAAACGGCAGCGCATTTACAACCTCCCTTTCTTCCACTGCCTTGATCTCAACCCATGCAGGCTTCCCTTCCCATGTAATCCAGACAATGATAAATGCCAGAAAGCAATCTTCCTCCCACATTTATGTCCATATTTGGAAAGCCTTCCTCTCCTGGTGTGAACGTTCCAAAGCTTCTCCTGTGGTCTTCTCCATACCTAATATCCTTGCCTTCCTTCAGTCCAGGCTTAACTCTGTCGTCCCTCAGTACCCTCAAGGGTCAGATATCCACCCTTTCAATCTTCTTTCAGAAGAACATTTCTTCTTGTCCACAAATCAAAACCTTCCTTCAGAGTGTGGCTCACTTAGCGCTGCCCTACCATCATTTTCTGGAGCCCTGGCACCTCAAACTGTTGCTGGTCGTTCTGCGGGGGCTTCCATTTGAACCGATGCATGACATTTCGGACTCTATTGTCCTGGAAGGTAGTGTTATATGGTAGTTGTTAACTCCATTCAGTGTTTCTCAATGCTGGCAGCTGCCCAGCTATACCCCTTTCTGGTGTTTCACCAGGAGAAGGTGGTACTCCTTCCTTCTACTTTTCTTTCCAAAGGTCGTGTCTTCTTTCCATCTTAATGAAGATATGGTCCTTCCATCTATTTCCCCAGCCCCTTCTTACACCTTCAAGAAGTCTTGACGTAAAACCCCGACCTGGGCAGGGCTCTGCACGTATGTAATATAGAACTGAACCCTTCCGTAAATCAGATTCACTTTTCATCCTTAGAGGGTCATAAGAAAGGCGCATCTGCCTCAAAATCCAAGATTTCTTGCTGGACTAGATTTGCTATCAGCGAGGCTTACAATGTGAGAGGTAAGCCCACTCCCAGGGGTCTCGGGGCACACTCCACCCGGGCGTGCAGGGCTTCTTGGGCAATTCGATATCAGGCTTTTGCCTCTTAGGTTTGCAAGGCTGCCACATGGTCCAGCATCTACACCTTTCACAATTTTCTACAATGTGCACACACAGGCCTCAGCGGATGCAAGCCTAGGTAGAAAGATGCTCCAGACAGCTGTGGCTCACCGCTTACTGAGGAGGGAATAGCATTGTTCATTCACTTTTAAAAAAAAGTTTCCTTATGTTGGTTCCAATTTGTTCACACCTACCCAGGGACTGCTTTTAGACGTCCCATGGTCCTATGTCTCCCAATGAAGCAACAGAGAAAGGAAGATTTTTGTGCACTCGCCCTAAAATCTTTCCTTTTTGGGCCTGTGAACCTTCGTTGGTTTACTTTTTTTTTAATTTATTTATTTATTTATTTTTTTTATAAAGCATATCAGTTTTCTCCTACCACTTGTACACTAACGGCGGCTTGGTTCCTGATCAGGCACAGGGTGTAAACTGCTGATAGGAGCCAACTTTTTTCCGTTGCCTAGTGTAAGCCTCCAAATGACAGCAGCAATACACCCATGGTCCTCTGTCCACCAATGAAGGATCCGAAAAGGTTGGGAAATATTGCTTGACTGTACCTAGTGGACTTAATAAATATATTCTGCCTATCAGTGTGTTCTTGTGTTGGTATGCAAGGGAAGTCAATAATTGTACTTTACTTTATTTTCACTATCAAGGCAATAGAATATAATGGGTGATTTGACAAATTTCTTGCCAAAAAAAATACTCCTAATTTATTGATACTTCCATACTTTGTATTGTTAATATCTCAGGCGATTATATCTTTATTACATTCTTGTTGTTTTACAGATTCCAATGACTCTCACTCCTTCCCAAAACAAGCTGCTGGGACCAATGAACTAGAAAGAGGAGACTTGATAACATTTTATAACAATGTCTATGTGGAACGAATACAACTGTTTGCACTTAAATATGCAGTGAGCACCAGTGACCATCTGGTAAGAACTTTACCACAAAGTGGGGAGAGAGGGAACATGTGTGTAAATATCACAAGGAGAAAAACGGCGCTCAGCGGCGTAATTTGCAGTTCTCTTTAATCCAAGTGCAGAGATTACTATCGTGCAGGAAGGGGGTGGCAAGAGGGGACACTGTCACCGTTTCGCTCAAATGTGCTTCTATGGTTCCAACAGCTGATGGTGACATCAGTTCCTCTTCCTATAAGGTAGAACTTAACTACGTCACCACCAGTAATAATTAAAACACACATTGTTAAAATATACAAAACACCGATCGTACATAAAGCTGACAGTTATCAAGTATAACATATTGCTGAAAAAGAAAGCACAGATAAAAAAAGATGACTGCACAAGAATAAAGCCATACTAAGCTACAATGCCGGCGGTTGCTAGGTGACCCATGACGGCAGCCGAGTTGCCCAATCAGACCGCTTACCCAGGTGATCACGAATGCTGACTAGCAGCTAACCACTTTTAGCAGTTGCTAAGGATCGATGAAAGGCAGCAAAACGTGGGGTCGTCATCAAGCCATGACTGGACGATGGCCGAGTTTTTTTTTTTTTTTTATATATATATACTAGATGGCGGCCCGATTCTAAAGAATCGGGTAGTCTAGAATCCATATATAGTTTATTTACTAATAGTTACGGGAGTGCGGTGAAATGAATTGTGTGTATACAGGCGGCTCAGTGGGTAGCAGAGTATACGGTGGCTCAGTGGTTAGCAGTGAGTGCGGTGGCTCAGTGGTTAGCAGTGAGTGCGGTGGCTCAGTGGTTAGCAGTGAGTGCGGTGGCTCAGTGGTTAGCAGTGAGTGCGGTGAGATTGGTCAGCGCAGCGACGTGGGCAGAGTGGTCAGCGCAGCGGACAGGGGGCAGAGGCGGCTGGGCAGAGGACAGGGGGCAGAGGCGGCTGGGCAGAGGACAGGGGGCAGAGGCGGCTGGGCAGAGGACGGGGGGCAGAGGCGGCTGGGCAGAGGACAGGGGGCAGAGGACGCAGAGGACACAGAGGGGGCAGAGGACGCAGAGGACAGGGGGCAGAGGACGCAGAGGACACAGAGGGGGCAGAGGACACAGAGGGGGCAGAGGACACAGAGGGGGCAGAGGACGCAGAGGACAGGGGGCAGAGGACAGGGGGCAGAGGACACAGAGGGGGCAGAGGACGCAGAGGACACAGAGGGGGCAGAGGACGCAGAGGACAGGGGGCAGAGGACGCAGAGGACAGGGGGCAGAGGACGCAGAGGACAGGGGGCAGAGGACGCAGAGGACAGGGGGCAGAGGACGCAGAGGACAGGGGGCAGAGGACGCAGAGGACAGGGGGCAGAGGACGCAGAGGACAGGGGGCAGAGGACAGGGGGCAGAGGACAGGGGGCAGAGGACAGGGGGCAGAGGACAGGGGGCAGAGGACAGGGGCAGAGGACAGGGGGCAGAGGACAGGGGGCAGAGGACGCAGAGGACAGGGGGCAGAGGACAGGGGGCAGAGGACACAGAGGGGGCAGAGGACGCAGAGGGGCAGAGGACACAGAGGACAGGGGGCAGAGGACAGGGGGCAGAGGACAGGGGGCAGAGGACAGGGGGCAGAGGACAGGGGGCAGAGGACAGGGGGCAGAGGACACAGAGGACAGGGGGCAGAGGACAGGGGGCAGAGGACAGGGGGCAGAGGACACAGAGGACAGGGGACAGGGGGCAGAGGACAGGGGACAGGGGGCAGAGGACACAGGGGGCAGAGGACAGGGGGCAGAGGACAGGGGGCAGAGGACACAGGGGGCAGAGGACACAGGGGGCAGAGGACACAGGGGGCAGAGGACACAGGGGGCAGAGGACACAGGGGCAGAGGACACAGGGGGCAGAGGACAGGGGGCAGAGGACACAGAGGACAGGGGGCAGAGGACACAGGGGGCAGAGGACACAGAGGACAGGGGGCAGAGGACACAGAGGACAGGGGGCAGAGGACACAGAGGACAGGGGGCAGAGGACACAGAGGACAGGGGGCAGAGGACACAGAGGACAGGGGGCAGAGGACACAGAGGACAGGGGCAGAGGACACAGAGGACAGGGGGCAGAGGACACAGAGGACAGGGGGCAGAGGACACAGAGGACAGGGGGCAGAGGACACAGAGGACAGGGGGCAGAGGACACAGAGGACAGGGGGCAGAGGACACAGAGGACAGGGGGCAGAGGACACAGAGGACAGGGGCAGAGGACGCAGAGGACAGGGGGCAGAGGACACAGAGGACAGGGGGCAGAGGACGCAGAGGGCAGAGGGGGCACACAGGTTGGAGGGCAGAGCAGCGTGTATGGCTGCAGACTTACCCGGGTGTACACAGAGGACAGGGGACACAGAGGACAGGGGGCAGAGGACACAGAGGACGCAGAGGACAGGGGGCAGAGGACACAGAGGACAGGGGGCAGAGGACACAGAGGACGCAGAGGACAGGGGGCAGAGGACACAGAGGACAGGGGGCAGAGGACACAGAGGACAGGGGGCAGAGGACACAGAGGACAGGGGGCAGAGGACACAGAGGACAGGGGGCAGAGGACACAGAGGACAGGGGGCAGAGGACAGGGGGCAGAGGACACAGAGGACAGGGGGCAGAGGACAGGGGCAGAGGACAGGGGGCAGAGGACACAGAGGGGCAGAGGACGCAGGGACAGGGGGCAGAGGGGGCACACAGGTTGGAGGGCAGAGCAGCGTGTATGGCTGCAGACTTACCCGGGTGTAGGAGGAGAGGAGGGGCGGGCAGAGCTGCAGGAGAGGAAGTCCCGCTCTCCCTCCTCTCCAGGCACACGGCAGGGAGCACGGGTACCCCCAGAGTGTGTGTGGCCCTCCGAGGTGGCGGGCAATGGGCCCCCCTGCCCCCCCCGGTATGTAGGTACTGGCTGGAGGGCAGAGGGTGGAGGGGAGTGGCAGGAGGACACACGGAACTTCCGAGATCGGAACGTTCCGTGTGTCGGTGACTGTAGCCGGGGGGCAGCCTGGCTACAGTGCACTGGATGAGCCTGGGCGACGACCATCACGGAAGTGGGCGTGGCCTCCTCCGGAAGTGGCCTTCGGGTTTTATATAATGGATATATATCTATATATATATATATATATATATATATATATATATATATATATATATATATATATATCTCTAGACTCAGTCTCAATATTAAGACTATGTGCTGATACAGACAGCAAGGGTAGAGCTCGAAGGATATAACCCTCAAGAGTCTCGCCCCCGACATCATGCTTGACTTGTATAAGGTTAATAAGGCCGTAAATCACAAACATCAATTGCTCAGCCTCCATTCAAACAAGTCTTTGCTAGAACGCTACTGATGAGCCCAGGGCAAGGGGTACTCGGACACCGAGCCTGGGTTTGATAGATTTAACTGGAGAAATCACGGGTGGTTGGGTTCCTGGTTCCGTGCCTTGGTTATCATTTGTTTGGTGGGGAAGGAGGGGATATTTACACGGGTACGTGACACCACCTGTGGTTCCCGGTAATTTGGATACCGGCGCTGCAGGTCAGTTGCTGAGGTGATGAAGGTGCAGCGCAGTGTGGTCCAGCTCCCCACAGATGGAACTTTTACCTCCAGGGCAGCGGTAATAGAGGATGATGAGGGGATGAGGGGAGTTGTGGTGGTTGTTCTTACCCCTCCGCTGAGATGCTGGTGATGCTGAAGCCCTCCGGGCATTGGCAAGAAGAGTGACAGAGACCAGTTCAACTCCACTTTACTGGGTACCGGCAGATGTTGAGGTGAAACACGGTACAGTCTGGTTTAACGGGTGACTGTTGCTCGTTCAGGGTCCCCCTACGGAGTCTCCAGATGTTCCTTCTCAAGTCTTTCGGGGTCTAATCTGTTCTCTATCTTTCACCACCCTTGCAGAGCTCTCCCGCCAGTTCCCTGGTCTGTTACTAATAAGTAAGGTTTGTTACTTACCAGTACGGACAGGAGTTAACCAGCTTCTTCTCCTGCCACCGGAATTCGGCCCATTACCTATAGTGTCCTGGACCTGTTTTGGTACTGAGGGGCGAGGTACCTTCTTGTGGTGCGAACTGCTACCCGGTGATTATGGGACCGCAGCTCGTCGGTTTGCGGCCAGAGGTAAACTGCTGACCACCTCGGCTTCCCGTGTTGCCGGTGTTCCTCGGACGTTACCAGCCGGCTCCAACCGGTTCTGGTCCGTCCCCTTCTGTCCTGGGCCCTCTCTTAAAGATGGGGATCCCTCCTGTCAGCAGAGCTGTCATGCACGCCTTTCCTGACCTCCTTCCCAGCACTGTCTGAGGTAACTGTGACTCAACTACTTCTTCACTAACCTAGGCTCCACCCCCTTTTGGACCTACTAAATAACCAGTCCCTCTATACTAAGATGGCCTAGTCGTGTGTGTGTGTGTGTGTGTGTCTTGAGACTCCATAAGTTAAACCCTAAACCCACAACTTAGAGATACCACATATGTTGTCAAAGTGTAATACCTCTCTGTGGCGCCTAGCCAGAGGGGTGCCACACTACCGCCTGCTGTGCCAGGGCACCGATTCACCCCCGGAGCACAGTGGGCTGTCTATCGGGCAAAGCACTCCATCCAAGCCATCCCGCGCCCCGCTATGTGGCACGTGACAGCAGGGGGAGATAAACCAACCCGAGACATCACACCACAAAGCCATGCAGTTTGGCAGGCACAGCGGTGCTGCACCAGCGGCCCAGCAAAGCGCCTATACCCGTATAGCCCGCGTGGTTTAATTCATATGATAGACACCAGGCATTAGGAATACGTTTTCAGAACATACAAATAACATTCATCCAGAAGGACGGGATAGGAAACAATAGAACCGAGATTAAGTATGGTGCAACCACATAGTCAAATTTACTCATTGGGATAAACAACAGAGGTAACTCTAATTAACCTGAAAACATGGCCATATCAAGCTTATCATTAAGCCCTAATGCCCCCTGAGCATTGGTGTTAAGAATCCATTTGGCCTCTGTTTGAAGTAACGTTCTATGACTATCGCCTCCTCGATTTGATGGGGAGACTTTCAATTCCAGTAAAACTCAGCACTTCGGGATTCCCATTGTGGTGGTCCCTGATGTGCTGAATCTGCCTCGGGGAACCCTTTCCTGATAGAATGGAATTAAAGTGCTCTCTAAAACGGTTAAACAAGGGTCATATCATTCTGCCTATGTAAAATCTGTCACATGGACAAAAATCCGCGTATACGACCCAATTACTTCTGCAATTTATGTAGAAATGGACCTGATGGCTACAACTCCTGATTTTAACAAAACTGCCTGGTTTAAAGTATTTGCACCAATTACAGTACATACATTTGTAATTGCCTTTTACTGATCCATCACCCAGCCAGGTATCGGATTTCTTAGGATTTTGCAATCAGCCACCTCCAGAATGCCTCATAAGATACTAAAACATGTCCCTGCAGCATATTATCACTAATCTCACACTCCTTTTGTCTCCTAAAAGCATCCTGTGAAAGTGCATTAAAATTTTTAATTACTTACTCATTAGGGATTATAATTAGCAGGGCTATATTCTTTAGCCCTTAGGGCGTGCTGTTTTGCAGCCTGAATGATCCACCCTCTCTATGTCTGCTCTGCTTGTGCAGGCCTTGCCCTCCCCCCCTCTCTATCACTCACAGAATGCAAATAATTAGTCCTGCTTTCAGCTCCATATCACAGCAGCACAGACACAGAGAGGCTGGATCATTCAGGCTGCAAAACAACACGCCCTAATGGACTAAAGCATATAGCCCTGCTAATTATAATCCCTAATGAGTAAGTATTAAAACGTTTTTTTATGCACTTTCACAGGATGCTTTTAGGAGACAAAAGGAGTGTGAGATTAGTGATATTATGCTGCAGGGAAATGTTTTGGTAGCTTAGGAGGCGTTTTGGAGGTGACCGGATCCCTTTAACAAAAAAGTGTGAATCAACTGAAAAGATGTCTTATATTCTAGGTTCTCAAAGTAGCCACCCTTTGCTTTGATTACTGCTTTGCACACTCTTTGCATTCTCTTGATGCGCTTCAAAGCAGCAAAGCACCCCCACACCATCACACCTCCTCCTCCATGCTTCACAGTGGGAACCAGGCATGTAGAGTCCATCCGTTCACCTTTTCTGCATCGCACAAAGACACGGTGGTTGGAACCAAAAATCTCAAATTTGGACTCATCAGACCAAAGCACAGATTTCCACTGGTCTAATGTCCATTCTTTGTGCTCTTTAACCCAAACATCAAAACTATGAATTAACACATGTGAAGCTCATCAAGCTGTTTAGCGCTGATCGTGGCAGTTGCGGTCTAACAAAATGCAACTGCCACGATCAGCTCTTACCGCTGATGTGAAAAGGCCCTTAGAATGTTGAGATCGTATTACTAGGTTTCCCAGACTCTCTGCACTGATGTCTAGTTACTTTAAAGACCTGTGATGCTCGTGACCCCTAAAGTCTCTGCAATGTTTATTTTGCTATATCTTCTTGCACTACATCTAAAGTGAATCTGTCAGCAGGCTTGGCTATGTAGTCTGAGGACATTGTGATGTAGGATTTAAAACTCTAAATTCAGAGATCTGTTACTAATAAGCTATGTGGTGTTGCTTCCACACAATTAAGGTTTCATCCCCAAATGATTATCACTGCCCTCACTATGGGCTTGTGAGCATTTGGCCAGGCCGCCTCCTCAGGTAAGCAGTTCACTCTCTATAGAAAATGTTCATTGTGTGGATGGGGCAGCTTTCTGCGTTTTCCTACATCTAAGGCCCCTTTCGCATCGGTGGTTTTCGTTGATTGTGGCAGATGCATAGGGCTCGCCGCAAGTGTGACCATTAGGCAGCAGATGTGGTAAAATTGCCGCAATCAGCGAAAAACACTGATGTGAAAGTAGCCTAAGAACTGTCACAATTGCTGCACCCAGTACACAAAGTGATGCATAGCTGAAATCTGAGTCACTTTTCTATATTCTACTGCTCTCAGATGAGGTAGCAGAAACCCGCTGACAGATTCCCTTTAATGTGGGGTACAGCATGCATTGCCTTATTGAATGGGTCACAGTCACATCAGAAAGCAGATGATTGGACGTGTACCTTCTCTGCACTTCCACAAATGCATTAAACGGGAACTCCGGGGTGATAAAACTTTGTAGTACTGTCCTTGCCCTCTTACATAATGAAGCAGAGCTGGGCACTAAAGTTTTAGGATCTCTAGATTGCTTATAAATCTATAAAATCACATCTGCTCTTTTGCTCTCACCCTTCCTTCAGGGGTCCGAAAAAAACAGCCTGATGGCTCCATGATGTTGCAGAGACCAGGGGGGTGGAATCTGGGTGAGGAATCTGGGATCCATAGAAGTTTTCAGGGGAAAGAAATTAACAAGTTGCTATATGAGAGGAGAGACCATGGCAGTGCTGAAAAAAATCAATGTAGTGCTTTCCTGTGTTCCTAGTCTGGATACATGATGGTGCACGTTATGCACCATCATACAGCAAGATCACACCATGTATTTCTATCTGCATGGTGACATGATTGCTATTTCAAGCCAGAGCATCCCTGTTAAATTACATAGGATGGTATATCGGGGGCAGGATTGTACTGTGCTCATGGGGCCAGTGGCCATGACCTCTGTCCATACAAAAGTATGAGGGACTGGGAGTCTTGGATGGTCCTGGGTCCACTCCCCCCGACCAACTCCTGCTTTCTGCAACAGCATGAGGCTGTCAGACTGATTATCTCGGACCCCTGAGGAAGGAGGGTGAGCAAGAGAGCAGATATGATTTTATTTATTTTTATATAAGCGGTCTATAGAGCCTAGACCTGTAGTGGTGCCCAGCTCTGCTTTATCATGTAGGAGGGCAAGACTCTGTACTATAAAGGTTTCTCTCCCCGGAATTTCCCTTTTAACCTATTCTAAAATATACCACAAGTATTGGTATTGAACAGGTTTTTTTTCTTTTTCTTTAGTCGGCTGTTCCTCCACTCTCCCCATTCCCCACCATCAGGCAACAAGCGGTCTCTCCACGCCGAGTGTCCCAGCAGCATTCAATATATGTGTCTCCACATAAAAATCCAACATGTCTCACACCACGCACAGCACTTCTATACAAATTCAATGGAAGTCCTTCCAAAGTAAGTTTAACACGTTTATTTCCACTACCATGTTTTTTATATTTTGTTAATGTTTTTATATAAATATTTTTGACAGTCTCTTTTCATTCATTTTATACATGAAGGCAGCTATAAAGTATGAAGAATGCAGCTGCTCTTTAATTGATGTTTCTTTAATCTCCACTCACCCTGACTTTTTATTGTAATTGTAGAGCTTGGAAGATATCAACAGCATGATTAAACAAGACCATAGGAGCCGCAAACGAGCAATAACCATTGACAGTGACTCTGAGTCACCTGCAAAGAGGATGTGCGCCGAGAATGATGACGTATTGATAAAACGCCTTCAGGATGTTGTGAGCGAGAGGGCAATCCGTTAGGGGTCTCTGACATTTCAATGTATATTGCACTGTTCAATAGCTGTGCACCCTATTGGTCTGTTTTTAGGTCTGTGCAGTCTAGGTTTTTTATACATCATTGTAGTTATTTTAATCTTATATACCATAAAACTACTTTTATCTATTGTACGGCAGTTATGGTTTTATAAAACTCCTTTTATAAAGTTTGTTAATTTGCTGTACATCATGTAGAATTCTATTAAAGGACATTTACTGTCCTTGACTGACCACATTGCACTTAGTGCTACACATCCATTGTGATGTACCTTCTTAAAGGGGTTTTCTGGGTTCTTACAAAAGAAACTTAAGAATAAGGAATATTTTAAAATAACCATTACTTGTTAAAACACTGCTTCATTGGTCCACACCAGTCCTCCAACAATCACATGTACTACATTATTCACATCACTACCAAGGCCATTGATTAGCAGAAGAATGACGTAATTCACATTATTGCTGTAGGATCAGTGCAATGGTGGGAATTCCAACGGGTATGTAATAAAGTTAAACACTTTTTATTTCTGAACAAATTCTGCTATAAAGCTTTTTCGGGGATTTCAGAACTTGTTCTTTATTGTAATACTGTTTTAATATATTATAGAAAACAGTTTCGACACTGTGGCACATTATTAATCGGTCAATTCTCATCTGGTTAAAAAAAAAAAGACGGGACAAAGTTAATTTTACTCACTAGATCTTACAATAATAATTTCCACAATTTGATGTAATTAAAAAAGTTCCTGTGCTGAGATAATCTTGCATATGTGCCATGTACTGTGTATATGCTGTGTCTGACCATACAGGGATCTAAATATAAGGTTTATCCTTGTGGAGAGTGACACGCCTGCAATTCTCCTCTGAAAATTTAAATTATGCAAATTCTCTTGAGAGATGGAGGATTTGGGCTCTAGTGCCTCCTATTAGAAGAATGTCTGGTTTGATCATACCACATCTCCTGGGCAGAGGAGGATGCTAAAGAGTATAAATACATTACAGGAAGGGATCTCAACTTTATTCTTTGTTTTGAGGTAAACATATTTTTTTAAAAACAGGCAGGGAAATGAACCTCACAAAAAGAATTAGCTGTGATCCCGTGCAATGTCTATAGTAAATTAGCTGCAAATGCCTCACAATGACCTCAATTGAAGTATAGTCTATCCTTTTACATTGCGGGTCTCCAGCCACTTGACATGACCTGTGGCTACAAAAGGAATGGTGAGTCCCAAATATAAAAACTTCAAGTTTATTTCAACCATTAAAGGATAATATTTGCTGTGGAGTAATTTCATGATCTTTTAATTGTTGAAATAAATTGAAGATTTTATAATTGAGACTTGCCATGCCTCTTTTAGGAACATCCAATTGACTAAATTACCATTATTCCTAGATATATTGACTAAAATCTACTTTAAAATTAACTTTGTTCATGGGGAATCATATTTTTAATAGTTGTTTTTATTTCTAAACAGCAGTGGCTTTGTTTTCAAATGCAGATTTTGTTAAGTATTTACAGCATAAAACCCCTATCTTTGTATTAAAGGCTGTTAAAAAAAATGTATGTATGCACTGTGAGCACAGCCTGTTTTGGTTAGTTTGCAGCTTGTGTGCTAGGAACCATTATAATTAAAACATTCTGGTGATATTCATGAATAAGAACAAGTGGTTATTGCTGCATTCGAAGACTACTGAGAGTACCTGTCAGAGTGATTTTACAAGTTAAAGTAAAGGCTTGACTGTAATGGAGCGGTTATACAGATTAAATCGATGCCTCTAGTGAAGAAATCTGTTTGTGGTCCTTTTAATCCTTATTACAAGTTTTTGGGTAATAGAATTTGGATGCACAAGGGGGAGCTGTGCACTGGGTCTTGCCCTGCTCCTTCGCCTGCCTGGTGTACGAATGATGGGTCATTGTTTTAACCTACCTTTTGTTAAAAACTTCACACTAGCAAAGTCATTTCAGCAGGTGGCACTGGTGCCAATTTATTTTCACAGCAGTCTTCAATAAAATGTCACAATTTAACTTAAGACTGCCCCCAGAAAATCAATCTGCACATGCACCATCTGTGGCAAAGTCTGCGGTAACACAAAGTTTCAAACATGAAGCAGGTCACTAAAACGGCAGTGACATGACATTCACACACCCGAGGCAGGTGGAAGGACAGGGCAGGAGAAAGACCCATTGCACACTCGTGCCCTTGACCCAGAACCATAAAACTGATTTATCCACGATCAGGTATTGATATAATCTGTATAACAACCCTGCCTGTACTTTAAATTGCAAAATCGTGCTGACGACTTCTTAAATATTGCTCTGAATTTTTACAAAGCAAAAGTGGTTGTTAGCACTTTGCATAGGTAATTGGTCCACTGCAAACTAGACAATGTTGTGTAGCATCTACACATCTTGCATATTTGTGGGCTTACAGGCCTATGATTTGAGTGTAGATGCCTGCTCTCTTTGCATGAGTGGCTAAAGATGTTTTACTTGGGAGTTGTATGTTTGTTGTTTGGTTAGATTAGGGGAGGTGGGTTATGCCTGTTTGCACATATTTGTACATATGTACAATAAACTTTATCCTTGCTTAATTCCATTGTCTGTTTTTATGTGTCTTGATATTATTCACTAAATCTTTATGGGTCAGGTGGATCATTTAATCTTGCCCAAAGATAGATTCCTAAACCATGTAGTAGTACAAAACAATCACAAACTTCTGTACTGTTCTCCCAATATAGGGAAGTATAATTTTTTTTTTCCGGTGCTTTCCATTCTGGCCTTTCTGCAGCAGAACTTCAGTTTTCAACTTACCCTGATTTCCAAAAGTCTCAGTCTTCGAGCTCGCTCACATGGGGTATATTTTCTCATGCGACAGAATTGGACGGATTGGACTTATTTGAGTTTGACTCTAGTATTCGTGTCCTATGATCTGACCCTTACTTGCTGTGCTACAGACAGCCTCCGAATTTAAGAAACATCATGGTCCGAAGTTTGATGCCCTCGGATACATCAAAAGGAACCTATCCATGCAATTTGAAGAGCTGCAAAACCTGTGCTCACATAGAGACCAGAGACAGGATACAGATCCCCAACACACAGCAGGATAAGATTCCTGGGACTTTCACATGCTCCTCTTACAATGTGGTATATTTAATTATGTGCACCATATGCCCAGTGGGGTCTTTTTATGTTGGTGAGACTGGGCAACGTCTAAGAGCAAGAATGAGTCTCGTCACATAATTACACACGAAAAAAATCAATTTTCTCCTTCGCCTCATTGGGGGACACAGACCGTGGGTGTTATGCTGCTGTCCACTAGGAGGCGACACTAAGTAAAATCTGCAAAAGAGTTAACGTGACTCCTCCTCTATAGCATACACCCCTGGGGCAGACACTGCCTCACCAGTTTTGCTTAGTGTCGCTTAGGAGGCAGACCTCTTTTGTTGTTTTCCCTTTTTTAGATAGATTTATTAGAATTTTACTTTTTTTCTACAACTCTTAGGAAATAGGAAGAATCTTTCTCAGCTCCCCACATGGGCTGAGTTTATAGAACCTACTCATCTCCTTCCCCAGCCTCATCTTAGAGCCTGGGCCAAGGTTCAGACAGACTCCTTTATTAACAGCCCTCCCCAGGCCTCATAGCAGAGCCCTGGGTTGAGGGACGGAGGTCTCATCTCGGTCTCTGGATGGCAGCACGCTGGCCAGTCGGTCCTACACGCAGGACGGACATTGCCCTCCCCAGTCTCCCCTCACAGGGACTCCGGTAGAGGAGCCAACCACAGGTACTAGTTTACCCATGGCATTGGAGCCCTTCCACGGTTACACATTGCCTTTCCAGCGGCCGCATACCTCCGGCCTCCACCCCGACAGAACCCGGACACCGATGGCTCTCTGCATCCGGGGATTCCTCCCACGGTGCAGCAGCATTCTGGCTTTGGCCTTTGGCCCCGGGTCTGGCGGGACCTCCGCGCCGGCCTCCCCTCTTTGCCGGGGCCGCGTATTACTCCAGGCCCCGGCTTCGGCCTAGCCTCGATAGTCCCCGCCTTTCTCCGCCCCTCGCGTGACGCGCAACTCCGGCGGAGCCCGCCCAGGACGCGTCAGAGGAGGGCGGGACGGTTAATTCTTCGCGCTTCTCGCGCATCGCGTGAGCCCAGCGAGCCCTGTCTTCTGGCCCGCCCCTTCCCTCCAGGTCAGCGGTCGCCGGAATACACATGGCGCCGCTGTATACTTGGTCCCCGGCATCCCGGACCCCGGAGGGGCACCAACTTTGGCGAGCTGGCGTCGCTGTATACCCGGACGTAACCGGACCCTGGACGTGCAACAATGTGGCAAGCAGGGTAAGTGCTCTTATGCTTCCGCAGCCCTGTTTACCATGTCTATATTAGTCATAGCTGCAGAGGTAGCTTGGGGGGCAGTTGTGGCTCAGCACTAGGGACACTATGGCCCCAAGGACAGCTTCCCCTGTATGGATTGTCACTGCAGGAACTTCTTTATATGTGTCACTGCAGGCACTTCATTATATGTGTCACTGCAGGCACTTCATTATATGTGTCACTGCAAACACTTCATTATATGTGTCACTGCAGGCACTTCATTATATGTGTCACTGCAGGCACTTCATTATGTGTGTCACTGCAGGCACTTCATTATATGTGTCACTGCAGGCACTTCATTGTATGTGTCACTGCAAGCACTTCGTTATATGTGTCACTGCAGGCACTTCATTATATGTGTCACTGCAGGCACTTCGTTATATGTGTCACTGCAGGCACTCCTTTGTATGTATCACTGCAGGCACTTCATTATATGTGTCACTGCAGGCACTTCATTATATGTGTCACTGCAGGCACTTCATTATATGTGTCACTGCAGGATCTTCATTATATGTAACTTTTCTGACTTCAGCAGTTCCTACCCTCACTGCCACAATCGTACTCCTACCGAGTACAAGATTACCATTCTCCCCCCTACATAACTGGGCAGGTTTGTGTCCACGCTACAGCACAGTACAGGGTCGAGACCTCCGGTCCTACAGGGTCGCCCAACGTGCGACTCAGACCGGTCCGATTTGCACCGTGGAAAACCGTGGAACAGACAGCACACCACCTCAGGCGTGTCTACCATCGTTGCATGTAGCGGAATGCTATATTTAGGCAGCTGTTGGTTGTTGGATACCTGGCCTTGGTATTCCCTTGTCATATCTCTAAGCTTGTGAGGGAGCTGGATATTGACTACAAGGGCCACTTATCATGGTGGTAATGGTGTTCTCCGCAGGAGCCACCCCTTAGCTGAGTCTTTCCTTAGAGGGATATCTGGCTGGATCTGTGTTTTGAGTCTCCCAAGGGGCCCTGATCTTCCACGCTCGCCCTGCTGGACGTGTCGCACATTTGGCAAGGGTTATTACCCTACTCAGGCCATTAACAAACACTTTTTGTACCTTCTCCATCCATGGACAGTCCTATGTCTCACGGACTAATTCACAGAAAGGAAACGGCCACACAAATGTTTACCAATTCATCACGCAATCCAGGCGGTCCTTCAGATGTACAAGTCCCATTCACACCGTATATATCCTCCCAGTGCCGACTGGAGTCCACATCCACCACCCACGGGAGATAGAGGGCGACGGTACCTATGCGTACCGATTTCCCAAAACCAACAACAGGCGGGAACGCGGAGTGTTACCTCCACGTACCCCCTCCTGCTCCGAGGGACATCATTCTGACGACGGTTTCTCAGCATTCCGATCCTCAACTAAGAACTGTTTTTACAAGCTGATTCAGGCATTCATCTGATACTTTCCCTCCTCTCCAGGATAGAGTCTTCGCGAGGATGCATCAGACCGTCAGTTAAGCATACAATGCTCATGATAACCGATGGAGCAGCCGTAGTTGCTTCAAGCGCCATTGAGACTAGACAAGCAATCTAGCCACAAGAGGAACGAGTACTGAAAGATGGAGGGCGACGGTACCTGTGAGTACCGATCTCCCAAAACCAACAGGCGGCAACGCGGGGTGTTACCTCCACGTTTCCCCTCCTGATTTGAGAACCATCATTTATGGCGACGGTTCCTAAGTGTTCCGATCTCCAATAGATCTCCAATACAGGACTGCTTGGCTCGCAGTTCCGGACAATCGTCCCCCCTGGTTCCTCTACAATACAGAACAGTTTGGTATGCGGATCCGGACAATCATCCTCCCCAGTTCCCACTGTAGGAGCTGGGTTTGCTGTGCATGGCGCTATGATTTAGTAGCCCTCAGTCTCCCCATTAGCCTTCCTCAGGGCACTTGGGTTGTAGCACTTTTATATTGCCGTCTTCGATATGAGACTCCTTATCACGCGGATCTGAATATTCATCCTCTCCAGCTCCCACAGCTGGGTGTCTGGTTTGCAATGGATGGCACCACTATTTGGTACTCCTTAGTCTCCCCATCCGTCTCTTCAGGACATTGGGTTGCAGCACGTGCACAGTACCGTCTCCAATATGGGACCGTCTTACAAGCAACTTCGGACGATCCTCTTCCTCAACTCCCACAACTGGATGCAGAGTTGCAACAACGCCTTTCCTTACTAATTCTCAGGCTTCCATCCGTTTCCTCATGGCATTGAGGTCGCAGCTGAAGCGGATGTATATCTTCACTGATCGTCATCAAGTCCTCTTGTACTCCCCAAACAGGGAAACGTTATGCGACCTCCCTGAACTTATTTCATCCATGGAAGTACAAAGGTTTCTGGCCTTCATAAATGTCAGCACATTTGTCTACATATTCCCGGGTGCTCCATAGTTTGTTCTCTCTACCTAGCCCTTCGGTGGCTCCGTGTAATACCGGCGATTATATCCATTTCTCAATCACGAGGACAAGTTGTCCTCCCTTACCTAGAGGGTCTCCTTATCAAGGTTTTTTCACTTGGAGGCTGCGCAGATGCGTTTGCACACTGCAGTGGACCTCCCAGTTCATTTAACCTGGTTGCTCACCAGGGATCACTCAAGACGCGTTCTTTTGGGACTGCGCAGCGGTGCTCACACCACAGTGAACTCCCTAACTCATCTTACCTAGTTATTCCATACCGAGAAAATTTCTCCAGTTCCAATCTGGATGCCATCGTCATAGACGCAGACCCTCTTCAGTCCGTCACTTCTCTCTCCATGAAGTTAGGGCATACGGGTTGATTACCTATTGACCAACCATTCCTCTGGTCTCCCCACATGATTCTCCTCAAGTCCCGGAACAGATCCCTTTTTCTCCAGACAGGTTTTTCAGGCTGACCTTCCCTGGTGACCGCACCTGTCCTTCCTCTCACGAGCCGTACTGTCGCACACCTATATGAGGGAGAGTGGCGCCCTGTTCTCACACGGCTCGGGACAGCGGACGACCCTCGGGCGTCCCTGCCTATCATTCTCCTGGGGATTTGTATCTCTTCATTGGGGCCTCGCAGGCGTAACCCACTCATGTAATGTCCAAGGTAGGACCCAGTATACAGTGAATCAGATCACTCCGGTTTTCTTCTTCGTTCCTAATACACAGCAAGTGCCTGTATTCGGGGCTATTGCTCACAATTCACAACTTATGAGAGCGGATACCCCTCTGCCTCTCTTTCTTAGTCTGAGGCGAGGATTTAATCTCACGGCCTTGCAATCATCCAAATGGCCTTGACAAGGTTCAGGTCCAATGGCGTTAGTCTTCTAGAGGACCCCGGTTTGGTCCAGGCGCACTTAGTATGCTGGACTATTTTCACTCACCACTGGTTTTCCCTGGCATTGTCCAGACCGTACAGGCCCTCTTTCCAAGGTCCTTTTCTCAAAGAATCGGAAACTCTACTCTTAGTGTGGCCCTGACACCTGGTTGTAGCTATGATACTTTGTTCTCCTTTCGCGAACAGGCGCTACAACCTTGTCTCGGGGGGTAAACACCTGTTTCCATTCACATCGTTTCTCTCCCTCGAGTGCCTCAGGGGCACATCCCCATGCTACCTTCTCGGTTACGCCTCCATTGCGTGGCTGTGGGTTCAGGTTCGCACCTTCCATCCGGGACATTTTCACGCATTGTCCCCTCTTTCATTACAACTGCTGGTTTCATGGGACTTCGTTCCGGTCTACTATGTGCTGCGGGATTTCTCCCTTCAGACCTTCACAGAAATTTTTAGTTCACCTTTGTTACCAAGGGTGGTGGTAACTTTACCCCTACCCTTACCCTATCCGTTGAGTCTCTAACCCTAGCGTTCTCCTCGAGGCACCCCCCTTTTTCGGTGGTCGCCAAGATAGGTTGGGTTGCGACCTGTTTCATTTTTCTTCATAAGATGACAGGGTCATGCCATATAAACAAAGATCACACCGTTCCGGCTCCTTTTCAGTCGTTCAGCACTGATGCACCGTATCAACATGGCTCAGCACACGTTAGATTCGCCTGAACTCTACGTGTCTGTGAGGCTATTGCGGCAGCTTCCAGAAGTTCCTTCTGTCCTTCGAAGAAACTCTTGACAGATTGTTCTTCATCCCCTTGGGTGGGCCGCTGACTGCGCATGCCGACATCCTCAGCCAAACTGGTTACACGTACAGACTTCCTAGTCAGGAAGTTTAGCAGTTGCAAATATTACCGTTTACATCGGGTATAATGTCGTGCACGCACTCGTACAACCGGGGGCATTCTACCTCCTTCGGGCCCAGGCTTCTCCGTTGTAGGTGGACGAGGCTGTCACCTGGTTCAGCTTTTACTCTGTTGGGGTACTACACAATGTTCGTACGCTTACGCTGTTGTGTACCATCACAGTGTTCATTTTCTTTCTTTGTTAGACGCAGACCTAGTTGATGCGTCTCCCTGGTGGCAGCAGCTCACCGGTAGGGTGCAGCTTGTATAAGAGTCTAATGTATTCTTTTCCCGCCCAGGGACTGCTTTGGGACGTCCCACGGTCTGTGTCCCCCAATGAGGCGAAGGAGAAAAGGAGAATTTTGTGTACTCACCGTAAATTCCTTTTCTCTTAGCCTCTAATTGGGGGACACAGCACCCACCCTGTTGCCTGTTCATACCTTCTTACTGGTTTTTCAAGTTTCTGGTCTCTCAGGTTACTTCTGAGATGTTACATACGTGCCTGTTTTTTACAGGTCCGGTTGTTTTAATATTCTGTTACTTGTTCTATAGGTGCCTGGCTTTTTACAGGCCTTGTTATATCGTTAATCTGTTACTTGCTCCTACTGCTTTAGCACAAACTGGTGAGGCAGTGTCTGCCCCAGGGGTGTATGCTATAGAGGAGGAGTCACGTTAACTCTTTTGCAGATTTTACTTAGTGTCGCCTCCTAGTGGACAGCAGCATAACACCCACGGTCTGTGTCCCCCAATTAGAGGCTAAGAGAAAAGGAATTTACGGTGAGTACACAAAATTCTCCTTTTCCAATAGCGGAGCATTTTTCTGGCCAGGGACATAACATTGATAAAATGAAAGTTTTAATTTTGAGGGGTAATTTCAAATCCCAAAAGCATCGAAGAGTGTGTGAATCCAAGCTAATTAGAAGTTTCAATTGTATACAGAACGGACTGAATATCGCTGATGGTTTTATGGCTCATTACCACGTCTAAACAATGTTGTTCAAACACATGGAAATCTTGGACACCAGGTTTTCTCATAAATTAGTGTCCTAGAGACTTTATGACCACTGGGCCTGCCTGATTGAAGATCCTCTCCAAGGCTGCTTTGTTTATTTTGCCAAATGTCCAGTCCTTGTAATGTTTAATGTTTATTCTGTCAAATCATTTTAGTTGTGCATGCATATATTTTGAGTTTCATTCAATATCTTGTCATACCATGCCTGATGAAGAGACCTGATTCGTTTCGAAAGCTCGCCTTATAACATCATTTATTTAATTTTTGTTAGCCATTAAGAGGTATCACAACCACAGAATTTTTCTTGTTCCTCACACTGAGAGCAATCAACATGATCTTATTATTTCACATGCGAGAATCATAGCACAGGTGAGAAGATCGAGAAATTAAAGGGGAACTCCGGGGAGATAAGATGTTGTGTGCTCCCTGCACTCTATATACTATACTAATGAACTGCCTACTATACTTGTATAATGTTTAGAACTCGTATAAATCACTTATTCACAAACTGCCACCCTACTTGTATTGTCCTCTACAGGAGTGGTGACGTCATGCCTAATTGAGTAGATTTCCCCCTCCCTGTCAGTAAGCCAACAACTGCGGAGCACATTGAGTGTTGTCTTAGTGCCCACAGCTACTGCCGAACCTGCTCTGGATCGCCCTTAGGGGTGTCTTCTCATTTGGGGACCCAGATGCATAGCTGGTGGGATCCAGCCATCTGTGTGCAGACCTCTCTCCAGCACCCCTTATGTAGAAGGGGTGCTGAGAGCTGGAGGGTCTCCTTCCTCTCCCTCCAGTCGTGGAGCGAGGGGTAATGGGATGATGGGCTCACAGTCTCCCCTCCGAAACCCTCCCTCACAGTGGGGTGAATCAGCCAGGATCAGCAGCCTGCTCCACTCCCTCACAGCGGGAAGAAGCAGCCCAGGCCCTCCCTCACCGCAGGGAGAACAATGAAGAGGCCCCTACGGTGGCTTCCAGCCGGGACACAGCAGCAGGATGAGTAGGCACAGCGTCTGGACATGGTGGGGGCTTTTCAATAGCGGGGCCACCACGACTGGATGCCACCGACTGCCAGGCCGCGAATCCAGGCCCCGACTTTGCGGCCTAGGCCTGCGCGGCTCCACACCGCTCCGCCCCCATCACGCCCATAGGTGGCGGGCAGCAAATCGAGCCCCGTGGCTCGTGCCGCCTATCACCACAAAGCTCCGCCCCACTCAGGCCCAAATCTCGGGGGCTGTGCGCTTCTCACAAGGATTAAAGATCTCCTGCGTGCTTTCAGCTCGGCACCTCCCTAGACACACCCTCTCTCTGGGTCCCAGGATCTATTATGGGACACCGGCCCTTTGTTCAGCAGCGAGATTTCATTTGCACCCTTCTCTGCCTGCACCTCCCAGGGCAAACCTCCCTCACAGGGTCCCGGGAGTCATTAGAGACTGGCCAGATGTGTTAGGAAGCACAGAGGTAGACTGCAACCATCTGTATAGCATGGTAAAAATCATGGGCCAGACGCACACTATGAACAAGTGCAGGGGTACATTAGTACATTACAACATCACATTGGCAGGATATGCAGCAAACCTTGTGTAGTGAAATATGTATCTGAGGGAATGGACCCAGCAGTTAATGGTTAAATTCTATGTCACTTCACACAGAGGTCATAACCCATTGCTATCCTAGTCAGTCCTATGACTATCTTAGTCAGAGAAGACAAAGAACATTTAAAAAATAATGTATGCATGGCTAAATTAGTGAGGGCTCCAATCCATTGTTCCAGAAGTAGAATATTAAAATGGAAGGCTTGTCTAGAAGTCTGACCTCCAGTCTGAGCCGTAACTGGACTCTGCCTGCCAAAGTCCTTGTTCACAGATAATTGGGCAGCTGAAACACTGCTGTGATTCGCTCCTATCTCCTTCTCCATTGGGGTACAGAATGCAAGCTGCAAAGTTTAGGGTTCTGTAAGTTTTCTCCTTTTTTATTTCATAACTATTTTTGCATATGTTATGTCACTTTTATTTCTATTTTTATATCTTGTAAGCACTGTACTTTTTATATTCAAGCTTAAAACTTTAATAAGTCTGAACCTTGTATGCGCTAAAGAACCCATAACCCTAGAAAGGGTGTAAATTTGTTGATTGTCGTCTTAGGGCCACGTCATACCTGGCGACGTCGGCGGGGATTTTTTTAGGAGATGCTGGGGCGTGGCCTATCATCGCCAATGTGTCGCCCAATGTAACTTGGCGAGGGCGACGCATTTGACTGGTCGCCTGGTTTCACAGCAGTGCTGTGAAACCAGAAGGCCGATCTGGGGCGATGTGTAGACATCTCCCCATGTAAACGGCCGACGGCGATCTGACAGGTGATGGGAGCCGTAGGCTCCCATTGTACTGCATCGCCGCAGGGGTTTTGAGACACCCCAGTGGCAATACCGCCTGTCAGATTGCCGGTGCGTCACCGAAGGTGTCGCCCCATGTAAATGGGGGACGGCGACGCTGGCAGGGCGCCAAAAACGTGCACGCTTCCTCCCGTTGCCGCAGACATCTCCGGCGGCGTCTCCAGGTGTGTCGTGGCCCTTAGGTTCACCGTCACTGCCCTAGACTATGGCACGCTTTCCACAGAGTGCACGCAGCGCCCTCTCTGGTGGCACGCGGCCTCGCTGCTGCACTGCTGCTTTGAACTGCTGGCGCGATGCAGTTCAAAGATGTGTCGGAGTGGAGGAGACTTTTCTCCTCGCTCCGACACTGTCTGCTAGCCCTGCCCACCGGATCATGTGACTGCGGTCGTGTGACGTGCTCAGTCACGTAACCGCAGTCAGCATGAGAAGAACCGCAGATATGAGAGGAGCAGCAGCCGGCAGTGGAAACAGGAATAGTAAGGAGAGTGTGACATCTTTTTTTAAATTAGGACTGGGCATTTACTACTAGGATGGGGGCTACACAAGATGGGGCATTTAAAAGGATGGGGGGCTACACAAGATGGGGCATTTACGACAATGAGGGGGCATTTACTACAAGGATGGAGGCATTACAAGGAGGGGCATTTACGACAATGAGGGGCATTTACTACAAGGATGGGGGCATTACAAGGAGGGGACATTTACTACAAGTAGGCGGCATGATGGGGTATTTATTACAAGGAGGGGGCATGATGGGGCACTACTACAAGGAGGAGGCATGATGGCGCATTACTACAAGGAGGGGGCATGATGGCATTTCTGCAATGAGGGGGCATTACTGCAAGGGGACAAGGATCGGGCATTACTGGAAGGTGACAAGGATGATGCATTACTGAAAGGGGACAAGGATGGGGCATTACTAAAACATGGGAGCAGAATGGGCCATTACTAAATGTGGACAAGTATGGGGCATTACTACAAGAAAGGGGGCAGAATGGAGACATTACTGCCAGGAGAGTGTCAGGATGGAGCAAATAACTACAAGGAGAGGGTCAGGATGGAGAGATTACTACAAGACGACGGTCAGGATGGAGCACGTACCTAGAAGGAGAGCGTCAGGATGGAGCACGTAACTACAAGAAGACTGTCAGGATGGACGACTTGCCTACAAGGAGAGGGTCAGGATGGACCACGCACCTACAAGGAGAGGGTCAGGATAGAGCACATAGCTACAAGGAAAGGGTCAGGATGGAGACAATGGTGCAAGATAAAATCGATCTATCTCTAATATTCTTCAATTTTTTCTTCATACAGATCAGTCCACCTGCTGTGTCTGGAAAGGGCAGTGGGAGTAGCTTAGCTTCAATGTGAAGTTCACATGAGCTGGATGACCTCTACTGAAGAGAGGAGAAGACTGCAAAGGTAAGTTTAAAATCAATTAATTGTTAAAATAATAGAACTTATCAGGGTGTCAAGACTACAAGCGCTGTACAGGCAAGAGAGTTGTCAGCCGCTGACTCTTCCCCTGTGCAGCTCTTGTGACAGCCACTGCTGTCATTTAGGATAGATTGCCCTATCGGCACTTCACTATAAAGAATTAGGTTTTAGGTTGCAGATTGGGCACTCTGTCTTGTAAAGGTTCGCCATCACTGGTCTAGGGGGACTCATTGGCCCCAAATCCGGTGGGTGGTGGCAGCGTGTGTGAAGCGGGATGCGTGGTCTGAGTCGGGGTGTGATTGATGCCCCCTTTCAGCCTAGGACAGAGGTCGAGTGCTGGATTGAGTGAGAGGAGATAGATTAACCCTTGCAGGCTCAACCCCAAGTCACGTACTGAGAAGTTGGTACGTGACACCTCGTAACGTGCATTGGCAGCACACATGCTGCAGTTGGATGACTGCTGCTCACCCCCTGGTTACCATCTTCATTATGTGCCCCGGACAGGGTAAGCTGATATTTAGCGAGACCAGCAAAATAAATCATAGGATCTGCCACCCCACCAGAGTGCAAGAAATTCAGCAGCCATGCATCCCATGTCTGTCTGTTAATGCAGGTCACAGGATGGGCACCACTACCCACTGCACAGATCTGCCTGCAGGAATAATCATAGGATCCACCACCTCACCAGTGACCAGGAAATCCAGCAGCCATACATCCTAGATCTGTTGGATAAAACAGGTTACAGTATTTACACTATTACCCAACGCACATAACTGCATAATCATAGGATCTGCCACCTCATCAGTAAGCTGGAAATACAGCAGACATGCAGTCTATACCCGTCCGTTAAAGCATGTCACAATATTTACGCCATTATCCAGTACACCTTGCATCACAACTGCCTGCAAGATTAGTTTATGGTATCTGCCAACTCATTGGTTATTATAAAATCCATCTGCCATACGTCGTATGTCTGCCTGTGGCAGGCTGCAGAATCTGCACCACTCCCCGTTGCAAATGGCAGTCGACAAGAATGATTCTGGGTCAGTCACATCTCACAGCAGGCTGACATCGCCATCTCAGGATACACAGAGCCTCCCCAGGGGCAGTGGACTACACATATACGAAGGCCGCAAAATTCTGAGTAACTTAGCATTGGCCAACATGGTCAAGCATCACTGCGAACAAAACATAGGTTGGCATGGTCAAGGATAATTGACACATGTCATCCACCTGTTCATAAAGTGCTCAGTGACTACCACGCCCTATGTCCTACAATGACCGTCTTAATCGATACATGATCCAGGACGCTAAAACTATGTTGCAGTGGTGTACGGGATCTGCCGCACTGTTCAGTGAGCCAAAGTTACCCACGTACCACTTGACATCCTGCAGCAGCAGCCATGACGTGACCACTACTCCGTAATCCAGGTCCATCAGACATCTGGTGCCATACAGCGGTCCTATACAGAGGAGCACACTCCATCCTCTATACAGCAAGTCGAACCCTCCATGTCTTTTTACCCTTGCCCTTAACGTGGCCAAAAAAAAAAAATAGTGGTCAGAATTACCTTTTTACTTCACTATCCTGCAACATTGACCATTCTCTCTGTTTGCTGCTCCGTAAGTCTGAAACATCAGTTTCTATATAATATATAATGGAACTTGACTGGACCTGTGACCCCCCCACCCCCCAACTCACACAACACCTGACTTCACATAATTGTGAACAAGAATAATTTATGACTTCTGCCACCTTATCAGAGGGCAAGAAATCTAGATACCATCCATCCTATACCAGTATGAGCTGACGGTAGCTACATGACTACCAGAGCATGTAACTGCATGCACACAAGACTACCTGCACAATTAGTTTATGGGATCAGACAATTTTCTACTGAGCAAGGGGCCCTGGCTTCCAAGTATCCAGTACCCGGATTCCTTAGCAGGTTGCAAGATCAGTACCACTATTCCAGTGATGGCGAACTCCAGGCCTCGAGTGCCACCAACAGGTCAGGTTTTCAGGATTTCCTCAGCATTGCACAGAGGTTGGAATCATTACCAGTGCAGGTGATTATATTATCACCTGTGCAATGTAAGGAAATCCTGAAAACCTGCACTGTTGGTGGCACTCGAGGCCTGGAGTTCGCCATCACTGCACTATTCAGTACATACATCTGTCTGCAGGATGGGTCCATCCACCTGCATGCTGGGTCCGTGGGGCTTGCCACCTCCTCGGTAAGCAAAAAAACCCAGCCACCATGTATCCCATAGCCATCCAAGACAGTAGCCTTCTCAGACCCCACATTTGGTCGGCAACAGTATCTTGACCCTTTCATATATTCCGTAACCAAGTCTAGCAGCCTTCTGACACTGTATAGGTAACAAACACAGTGGTCAGGAGCCCCGTCCCTCCCTTTCGATGTTTCCAATGGTTTCTGGAATCTGTCAACAGCCCTGTAGGTCAGAACTCCAACCACTATAACATATAAATTGTTACTTGACCACAAAGAGACTTAAGACTCAAACCTCATTTCATCAGACCTAAGCTGATCGCTACCACAGTGTGTTAGACTCCCAGCTACGTCACTCTCACAGATTAGGCTGTAAGGTCTCTGTTTGTATCCAGGTCTGTCGTCTTTTAATTCTTTTTTTTTCAGAGGATTGTCAAGTAGCCTGACCTCAGCCGCAGCTCAAACCACCTTGAGCCATAAGTCTCTCCAAGGAAGGTCTCTTGTAGGCTGCAACAGACGTTCAGTCGCAGATCTATGAAGACCTCAGATGTCCACAGACAAGGTAATCCAGTTTATTCACAGTCCCTCAACCCCCTGGCTGGATACAAGCCCTCGTTCTACCGTCTGGTAGGCCGTGCTTCCCTACTAACTCTTCTCGCTCAGGTGCAGAGAAGTCTGTGCGCACAATGAAGCATCTGGCGAGACTGCTCTATACTTATTGTCCGTCTCAACCCGAGATCAACCAAGCGACTTTGCCCTCCACCTAACATGACCTATGTATCATGACCTATGTAACTGCTCATGGCTACGATCCAAGGGATCGCAAATGTTGTAGAGTTCCCAACTATTGGTTGTTCATCGGTGCTTATTCTTCTTGCTTGCAGATCCTGGTTGACTTCATTGACGTCCTGAAGTTCAATCAAGTTGCCAGGGCATGGGCCCATTCGCCATAACTAGCGGTCCTCTCTTTCGGCAAGTATGGTTTCCTTTATCGAATGTCTCTAGGTGGTATCGCCCTACGTGCAGGGGCAGCACACGTACGAAGCATTGCATACAGTGCGTTTACCCTTTAGCCACCAACGACAGTATAGGCCATATATTGCGGGTACAAGCAGGGCGTAAAAGAGACTTCCATGATCATGATGTGTGTCCTATAGCGGCACACAAGGCCTCCTAGCAGGCCCCCCCCCCCACCTTTCATAGAGATTCTCCAATATGTAGGTAGATTGTAGGATTCGGCCTGGAACTTTACAAGGAGTATTAGTATGGTCCCTGTACATAGCTAACACAGGATTTTGTGAAGAGCCTTTCGTCTTTCATAAGTACTACAGGTATTCAGGGCATAAACTAATTCAACTGACGCTGCCGGAGCCCTTCAATTTTTTTTTTTTTTCCAGATGAAGTAATTACACTCCTATGAACCTCCGCTCTGGCACAATGTCAGAGACCACTGGCCCCTTACAGAAATCTTCCTATACCCCGTCCAGGTCTCCAGACGCTCGGTTTCTCCCGGAAGCAGATACCGTCACTTCCAGCATTTTTTTTCGTTCCACAGGAAGCAACCTATCCGACTTAATGCGTCTTTCCTCTTTCACTGTTATACTCAGTGACAGGCTCATTTACCCACATTGCTTGTCTGCCTTTTCCTTTTCGCACAGACGCGTTACCCCTTTGAACACATGCAACTGCCATCTGTCGGACCATGACCAGGACACTGTCCTACGGTCTTA
This sequence comes from Allobates femoralis, assembly GCA_033576535.1. Classification (NCBI taxonomy): domain Eukaryota; kingdom Metazoa; phylum Chordata; class Amphibia; order Anura; family Aromobatidae; genus Allobates; species Allobates femoralis. Next base: position 332,830,908 of record JARQOC010000006.1, read on the forward strand.
GAAATGCCCCGCAGGTACTCCCTATTTTTTTGGGGGTTTTCTAAAGGAGTTTTGGAAACTCGGACCCGCCTAGTCCAAGTCAGACCATTAGTTAGCTTACAGGCTTATTACGACTATAATAACTTAGGTGAGCTTCCCATTCGGTCAGGTGGGATCCGAGGTTTTCTTCAGGTCCCCTCAGTCTTGTTTCCTGACCCTGAAGTACTCCAAACTACTCACGAGATCCTTCTAAACTTTTTCTGTCTTCATCTTCAGAAGGAGTACACCCTTAGAATCCACAGGGAATACTCTTTCCCCTGCAAAACTAATTTCTCCGCCCTGGCATATCTACATAAGTATAAGCTAGCTTATACTAGTTTATCTACATTGCTCTTCTCCTGTCCCGAGAACATCCTCTTCAATACGTTCTCTGCCTCTTGTTAAAGTGGAAGATATTCCTTCCTGTCTCCCTTCTGAAGAAAGTCTTCAGCATTTAATTCGGCCCTCAGGTCCATTCAATTAACGACGTGTCTTCTAGTTATCCTTGATCATCATTTTTTTTAAATCAGATATATTTTATTAATGAAAAAGCACAAATAACAAATTATTCATACAAAACATATACATTTTCTATATATATCAGGTCCCGGTCCCAAACTCTCCCCCCCAGCCCCTCTCCCTCCCTCCCTTCCTCTTTTGAATCAGAAAAATATTATTCTTATGTAAGGAAATTAATAACATACAACTGTAAAACCGCAATTGTCCATTTTTGATAATATAAAGAAATCCCCTTCCCTCACCACCCACCCCCCTTTACAGATAGCAACATTTCTTATCTTCTGAACAATATATGTAAGATATGATCAATAATTACCCTAAACATCTGATGACCCTTTAGACACCATTAGACACATCTTTGCCGGAACATCCTTTCCAATCTCAGCCCTCACACCTTCCACGCTGCCCACAAGTTATCACATAATTTAGCATTTTTACGTTTATGGTAGATGTTTTCCTCCATCCGCACCACATTGTCTACTTGACGTATATATTCCTGTTTAGTAGGAGGCTCCATTCGTACCCAATATTTAGCTATGACTTTTCTAGCAGCATACAAGAGTCTGGCTACTGCTAGTTTCGCAATATCATTGCCCACCACCTCCTCCACATATCCCAACAGGCAGACCACTGGATCTCTAGGGATTACACAGTGATAGCGATTCCCAATGAGGGCAGCCACCTCAGACCAGAAACCCAAAATATGCGGACACCCCCACATGACGTGTGGGATACCAGCAGCTTCAGCTCCGCATCTCGTACATTCCGAGGTCTCCCGCACCCCTATTTTATACAAAAATTCAGGTGATCTGTATGCCCTATGTACGAGAAATAGTTGGGACATTCTAGCAGGTTCATTTAATGATAATTTGGGAATATACTCTAAGATGGACTCCCATTTGTCATCCTCTATATTACCAACGTCTGCCTCCCATCTTTCCTTCGCCGCAACAGGGTATTTCAGCAAAAAGGTGTGAAGCAGAGCGGCATAAATCTCATATATAACCCCTTTAGTACGCCCCTCTTTGCAGATGTAGTCGAGGATAATATCTTTCTGGATAACCATGGTCCCCTTTTTCCTCTGTTGAAGGAATGCGTGTTTAACCTGCATATACTGGTAGCTGTGTTTGTCTGACAAGTGAAATTCCTCCTTCAGCATTGCTAGGGTTTTGAGAGCTTGATCATTCATCAGTTGATAGACAAACTGCACTCCCTTTGTCTTCCAGTCTTTTAGGTCACCCATCCTATAGAATTCGCCTACATGTTCGTTATCCCATATCGGAGTGTACATTGTCAGACCCGTCAATCCTCTAACCTTCTTCACTCTCATCCATACTTTATAAACTAATTCACATGTCAGGTATTTTTTACCCATCCGTCTAAACAGCCCTGACTCTAAACCTGTTACCAAAGGGCGTGTTTTAAGATGCCGCTCCAAGACTTCCTGAAGAGTTCCCTTTATTGCCCTTTGTGCCCACCCTCTAATATGTTGGGACTGTGCCGCCAAAAAATATATCCACGAATTTGGTAATGCCAAACCTCCCTCCTCCTTTGGCCTTTGAAGAGTCTCCAGTTTGATCCTTGGCTGTCCCCCTCCCCACACCAAATCTCTAAAGATAGCATTGACACGTTATCCTTGATCATCATTGACCCTCGCTGACTTCCAGAAGTGGTCCAATGAAGGTATCGCATCTTTCTAGTCCTGTCTCTCTTGCCGTCTTTCAGCGCTACTTCCCCTGGTCGGTACAAGTTTCTTGTCTTCCTTGAGGTCATTGTTCTCACAAGAAAGCTGTTTTTCCCAGAACCTGAAGATCCGAACAACCTTCCTTTGTCCTGGAATAACACAACACGTCCAGGAACAGCCCTATCTAGGTTAATTGTATCACTTCTCAGACCCTCAAGCCCTTTGTCAGCAGCTAGTTTCCCGCTAGCTAGATGTCTTTGTTTCCCCCTTTTTTGAGTCTTACTAGGTCCTCCTTTACCTTCGTTACTCCTCATTTCGGACCATACGTTCGCAATCCACAGAGGCCACTTCGAACCCAAAGATCGACCGCTGCTCCATGACTTAATCTCTAGTCCTTCTCTTCCCACCCTTGGAGACTGCTTTTGGATGTCCCATAGTAGCCTGTGTCCCCCCATGAAGCGATGGAAAAAAGGAGATTTTTGTGTAGTCACTGAAAAATCCCTTTCTCTTGGCCTTCATTGGGGAACACCGCACCCGTCCTTCTTATGTGGTTTGGCTTATGTCAGGCTATATGTGTTTCCAAATAGTTTCTCCTACTGCTTTTGCACTAACTGATCAGTTCTCATTCCAGACCTAGGGGTGTATACTGCTGAGGTGGAGCCAGCTTTTTTAAACAGGACCTGTCACCAAACCAGGCATGGTGATCTAATTACAGCACTGGATACAGCATGTCTCCAGCATGCAGGCAAGGGGTCCCCCAGCACCTGAGCAGCCCTGTACCCCGAGAATACACTTAGAAAACTTACATGCTACATCCACTAAGGAGGTGGCTAGGGGCTGCAGCCAAGGGCAGATTCACACCCCCTGCATGTGTAATCTGCCCACCGCTGCCAATCATTCTCTCCCTGTCTGCAGCATTTAAGCGGAGTTTTTTTTCTCTCCCGTGTAGCCCTGCCCCTCAGGGGGCGGGGCTACACGGACTTTCTGGGAGAGAGAAAAAAAAAACTCTGTTTAAATGCTGCAGACAGGGAGAGAATGATTGGCAGCGGTGGGCAGATTACACAGGCAGGGGTGTGAATCTGCCCTTGGCTGCAGCCCCTAGCCACCTCCTTAGTGGCTGTAGCATGTAAGTTTTCTAACTGTATTATCTCGGGGTACAGGGCTGCTCAAGTGCTGGAGGACCCCTTGTCTGCATGCTGCAGACATGCTGCATCCAGTGCTGTAGTTAGATCACCATGCCTGGTTTGGTGACAGGTCCTCTTTAAGTAGCTTGATGTCGCCTCCTAGTGGACAAAAAAGCATACACCCATAATAGCCTGTCCCCCAATAAAGGCTCAGAGAAAGGGATTTTCAGTGAGTACACAATCTCCTTTTTATGACGTCATGTCTGCGAGATTGAATGAGGAAGCGTCTGTGATTGGACACGCTGAAGCTTACTGACAGGGAGAGGGAGAGCGTGAGGCATGACACATTGTCCCCTATGGGAGGGGTGACTGGTAAGGAGCAGTTAGTGAATAAGTGATTTATGGGAATTCTAAACATGAATACTGAGCTGCCTACCATACTTGTATATAGTATTGGAGTGCAGGGACAATAGAAATTTTTCTCATCTCTCCCGGAATTCCCCTTTTAAGGCACTTTCCCCTGATGGGATTTGCCTGAGTAACGTGGTCTATTAGGCTAGTTTCACACTTTTGTGAGTTTTTTTTTTTTTTTAACCTTTGGGAATGCGGGTAAAGCCTGCAGTCCCCCAGATCCCCCCACAAGTGTTTTTTTTAGATGCAACTGGGTGCACCCGCACTGGTATTCTCGTTGATCCGTCTCCTGTTCAGATGCTATGTACCTTGGGGACACCATAACCTACCCCATATTTATCCAAGGGTTTACTTGAATTCAGGACTCTGAAGTGAAGGAGCGCCCAAAAAATTTTTTCCCCACAAATGTTTTATCACCAATTTTTTTATTTTCACAATGTCAGCAGAAAAAATGTAACCCAAAAGTTGTTGTGCAGCTTCTTCTGAGTACGCTGATAACCTATATGTGTTGGAAAAACAGCTTGGAAGGAACTCTGGGTAGGTATATTCAGGGTGGATGGTATACAAATAATTTCAAAAGTCTTAGTTTATTTCCTACTTGACACCAAATCCTCTCCATTAGATCTATTCCTAGGTTTTTCAGGCCCTACAGGTTTCAAACCTAGCTTGTCATGATGATAGTCTTCCCTGTCCCCATTTACTTTTTTGGGCTTTCTCATTATAGTGTCATGTTCAAGCTGTATCACACTGGTGGTCATATTAGAATTCAAAGTTTTATACTCTGGATGTGTTTAAAAATTATTCAATTCTCTCGACAATATCTGTATATTTTTCAGCTGCTATCTCTGCTATACTTGTCCTTTTATGAAAGAGACACATCAGCATACCATCCATGCAGGTTTTCATATTATTGTCCCACTTATTTGTAAAGTCGTCATCCTGTGGAAAAGGTGACGGAAGACTGATCTTAAGTCCACGTGGACAAATCTCCTCAAAATAAATAGTTAAAAACGAGCATCCAAATTATAGTGCAATTTTTCTTTTCATAAATCCTCCATGTTCTTCATTTTTCATATTTTTGGTATTTTCTTCTGTAAATAAATTAAGTGTATCCTCAATGACCGGAGCCGTACTTCCATGGGCCCCAATGGTCTGTAAAATCAGCCTCCCTGGAGGAAAGTCTGTGTATAAAGTACTCCATTAAAACTCCTGGAAAGGTAACCCCACGTGCAGCCAGTATTCAAATCCACAGATCCAAGGATCCAGAAGGGTGGTGAAACCGTTACGTTGCAACAAAAAAAACTGGAAGAGAAAATGGGTGTTACCTGAAAAACAGTACAGGCAAAAATGAGTTGGAATTTGCTCACCTTGTATGGTTCTGAGAGTCACAACTATTTTCACAGCCTTTGATGTCGTTTGGATAGCAGAACGATGATGGTCTGTAGCAGTCTTCCACAAATCGATAAAAGCCGCATTAAATCTGTGATTTTCCCGGAGGAAGGGGCCAGAGCGCCCTGAAATGCATAGAACATAAAATCACAATCATGAATTTTTATCACTGAATACTGTTGTTTTGGATGGTAGCGCGGTTGCAATTCCATTTTTCTCTTTTAATCTAGATTTTATGTGGTATTATTAATCTTGGTATAGTGGATTGTGGTCTGTCATTTGTTTTTTTTTCTGATATCAATAAGGAGAAAATTATTTCCAATAGTTATTAAATACTTGGCTGTTTAACCCCTCCCTGTCCTGTGACACAGTAGCAGAGATGCCCTTGCAGAGGTTCTCTAGAGAAAGCAAGTAGTCATCTCTTCTAAGACTACATACATGTTGAGCATTTGGTGAGATTTTCACCTCAGTATTTGTAAGACAAAACCAGGAGTGGGTGAGAAATGCAGAAAAAAATATCTGTTCCACTCCTGTTTTTTTTCTTACAAATACTGAAATAAAAATATCACCAGATACTCAATGTGTGCACGAGGCCTAAGGAAAAGTTATTTATTGGTGGAGGGTCTGGCTGCTGAATGTGCAACGTTTATCCCCATTATGTGTTAAAAAAAAAAAATAGAAAAACATCCAGCACAGAATCCTGAAATATAGATCATTAAAAATTAATTTTATTAGAAAAAAAAAATTAAAATGCACATTAAAAACATTGTCCTTAAAGACTGTCATTACCACAGGTTTCTCTTCTCCCCTTTAGACTGGAGCTGATGTACAGCTCGACCATTGATCCGTTCATTCCCTCAGTGACTGCGATTGCTATGTTTGGCTTTTTCTGGAAGCCCCAATGATGATGAATGGAGCCACGGTCACATCATTACCAGCCACTGCATTTAATAAGGGGGATAATAGTTTCCACTGGTCAGATTTCAACAATCAATAAGTTCTCACCTACCGAACCTGTAGATCGCTGATAAATTGTTTTCTCCAAAGAATCACTTATAATGCAAACTACAGTAATTGTACATCTCGGTTATGGTGAGTGCACAGCATCTGCAGGAGCCGCCACTCTAATGGGTATATCGGCTAACAGATATTTACATATAGTTGAAGAGTGGGCCCTTGGAGTCAATTTCCCTAGTGGGCCCTAGACACTCCAGTCCAGCCAGTCACCAGGGTAGGGGGCCGGTGCTAGAGATGACACACCGGGCCTTCCTGACATATCAGCCCTCCTGACATCCATGTGAATCAGGCCCTGGGGGTGGCAGGCCCCTGTAAACCCCGATCATGGTCGTGACCCCAATTGTTCTGCCCCTGATTTTACCTGTATCTATTTATTGAACACAGTTAAAGAGACTCTACAGGGAGTTTGTTCCAAATATCTTGGAATCCCAGACAGACTGGATGATAAAATTAGGATTTTTTTATGGGACATATAACTTCATGTACTTTTTGTTTTTGTTTTTTTACACGAAAGATAGGCTCTGTGTCACCATTTGCGAGTTATTAAAGTGACTCGAGTCATCAATTTGGAGCAAAATCAAATATGCTCTTTATATTTAACCATTTTTTACGAATTTTTTTTATTTAAAAAGTCATAAAACCCTTTAAAAAGCCATATGTTTGTCTAAAAATTTTCAAAATTTTCCCAATCCCAAATCAAAGTTACTTCATGTCTAGCACGGGATTAGCAAGCGGAGCCAGGTGGAGGGTGGAGTGTTTGGAAAGAGCCCGGTCAGGGGTGGTACATGGGAAAAACGCCAACAAAACAGGGAACCGCAACTCATCACCGAGCAGTGTGAGAAAGAGTAGTAGTGGAAGGAGTGAAGAGGGGTTCCAGTAAGAGATCAGACAGAGAGAACAGGGACCCGGCAGCCTAAGCCACTATGGGCTAGTCCGGGTCCCGGGCTGAGAACCGAGGCACGACAGAGAGAGTCTGCGGTGTACCCGGATTAGCGGTGACATCGAGAGTCTGGGCTTGAACCAGAGTGCCAGCTCTGCAGAAGTGGCTGGAAGCTGTATGCCCCAACCACAAACCCTGGCGGAGTCTTTATGTTCTGAGACCCAACCTCCGATGCAATGACAGGAAGGCCATCATTCTAGGACTAGGGGACCCGCAAAGTCGCCCAAAGAAGCCCATGACTGCTGGACTGTAGTTTTCATGCAGAACAGACAAAATAGGCCCGGAAGGTACATGAAAGTGGGTAATGCAAGCAAGCCATCCCAGCTGCTTGACAACACCGAAACCGATGTGAACCGCTGTACTGTGACATCTGATGAGCAGAGTAAAACCCAGTAAAGTTCCGAACTGTGTGCGACTCTGATTGTGTGCCTGCGGAGATGTAGATTTGTTGCAATCCGGCAGTCGGCTGCTGCCAGTGAGTTCTGCACCCCTGATGAGCCTGCCAGCTTCTGAACTACACGGTTGCCTGGGGAATAGCCCAACCTGCAGAGGGCTTCACATCCTAGCTGCTAGTTCCAATCATCTCCAGAGATCCTGTCTTTTGCGGTGGCCATTCATAGCCACAACCCACGGGTGGCGTCATGATCAATCCCAGAAACTGTAAATCCTCCCTTTATTGACCACCCGGGGCCACGGAGCCAGGTCGAGAAGCCGTGACTTCCAGCCGGCCCAGACGACCTCAAAAGGGTCTGTTTCCGAGTACCCCACGGCCCCAGCGGGCGACTCACATCTAGATAAACAGTGTTTGAGAAAAGATTAAAAAAAGACTTAGGAATAAATCCTGTGTTCAGGTTCCCTTTTTTAAATGAGGAAAGCAGTGCTGTAATTAGGTAATCATAGCATGTTGGAGTTGGAAGGGACCTCCAGGGTCATAGTGTACAACCCCCTGCTCAAAGCGAGATTCACAAAATCATCTCAGACAGATGTCTGTCGAGCCTCAGTTTGAAGACTTCCATTGAAGAACTCCCCACCTCTTATGCCAGCCTGTTCCACACATTGATCACTCTCACTGTCAAAAAGATTTTTTTCTAATATCTAAACTGTATCTTTTCCCTTTCAGTTTCATTCCAATGCTTCTCATGTTTCCATGTGCAAATTATTATTTTTATTTATAGAGCACCATTGATTCCATGGTGCGGTACATAAGAAAGTGTTACATACAAAATGGTGGGTCGTTACAGGTTGTGTGCTGTACTGAAGAGATGGGTTTTCAGGTTCTGTTTGAAAGTTCTGAGTGTAGGAGATAGTTGGACGTGTTTGGGTGCAGAGTTCCAGAGGATGGGGGATGGCAAAGTCTTGCAGATGGTTGGATGAAGAACATACAATTGTGGAGTAAAGGAGGAGGTCTTGGGAGGATTGAAGGTTACGAGTTGGGTGATATCGGGTGATGAGTTCAGAGATATATAGGGAGACAGATTGTAGATGGCTTTATAAGTCAATGTTAGTAGTTTGAATTGGATACGCTGGGGAATTGGGAGCCAATGAAGGGATTTGCAGAGGGCAGAAGTGGAGGAATAGTGAGGAGAAAGGTGGATTAATCGGGCAGCAGAGTTAAGGACAGATTGGAGAGGTGCCAGAGTTTTAGCAGGGAGGCCACTGAGGTGTATGTTGCAGTAGTTGAGGTGTGAGATGATGAGGGCATGCACTAGTATTTTAGTAGATTAAGAAAGGGACGGATTCTTGAAATATTTTTGAGTTGGGGGTGGCTAGGGTTCGGATGTGCGGTTTGAAGGACACTCTGAGGCAGCAGATTTCAGATACAGGGCAGAGTGTGATGTAATTTATTGTGATAGATCAGGTAAGGAAGATTTGGGAGATGGCGAAAGATAAGGAGTTCAGTTTTGTATGTTTTGTTTTAGGAAGCGAGAGGTGAAGGAGGATATGGCTGATAAGACACTCTGGGATTCTAGACAGCAGAGAGGTGACATCTGGGTGTCATCAGCTTACAGGTGAAACTGGAAGCCTTCGGACTTTGACTAGTCCCAGGCTGAAGGTATAGATGGAAAAGAGTAGAGGTTCCAGGACAGAGCGTTTTCCTGTGCGCCCTGCAAAACCACAGTTTCTGGGGCTTCCTGTGTGGGTGCATCCATGGTAAACATTGGGTTACCATGGAGCAGCGTTTCCACACAGCACCGATGTTAACAGTGTGCGTTACAGCAGGCTGGGCTCTGCTGTAACTGGATCTACTAAACATAAGTGCACTGTTAAGTGTGGCCCTAGCCTTAGTGTTTTACTTTGTCCCTTTTGTCCTATCTTGTTACCGTTTCGTTTTTCTTTCTCTCCATCTCTATACTCTACTTTCCTCCTGCTTTTCTTTTGTGCACCTACTTCTCTACCTCTGGTTCAATTAGCTTGTTTCCCATTTCACTTTTCTGTTGGGCTTCTAATTATTTATTTGATTCCTATTTTTTTTTTTTCTTGCTTAGTCTCTAATTTTTACTACTCATGAGTAAGAATGCAATTGCATTCGAAACGCGTTGATGGGGGGGGGGGTCACACTTTGATGCAATCATAATTCTGTAATGCACCTTTAATTTTTCAATAAAAAAAAAAATCCACGTGTTTGAATCGGATTCTATACTTTTTATTTCCCATAGTGAAACTGTCCCCATTATCCTTTAAAGAGGCGGATGGTAGGTCCCTGTGCATATGGTGCAGCACTCTGCTCACCAGCATGGTATAGACGTGCATATCTGTGTTTGCTTGAATACAAACATACCTGTTGCATAAACGTTTATCCACCTGCTTGCTGTCAGTAATGATGTGGTGTTGCTAGTTTAGATGAACTGAAATGCTATTATTTGGTCACAAGAGGCTGCTGTTCCCTAAGCATAGCTGAAAGGTTGGAAAAAACATGTATGTTGTACAAAGTGTTGATTGCTCTCAGTGTGAGGAACAAGATACAAATTTTGTGGTTGTGATACCTTTTAATGGCTAACAAAAATTAAATTGTTATAAGGTGAGCTTTCGAGACGACGCAGGTCTCTTCATCAGGCATGGTATGACAAGATATTGAATGAAACTCAAAATATATGCAAAACATACACCAAAGCACTGACAAGAGATCAATATTGCTACATGTGAGCTGGTCCCAGATTAAAACTGGTTCCCAGCAGTATCAGTGAACTGATGTTTTGATGTGACGCTGCCCAGCTTGAGACAGAGGTGAAGCTACAAATGGAGTGAATGTGTATCACAGGAAGGAGTGTAACCGCCATCTTGGGTGCAGTCTGCAGCTACTGAAGACAGAGAGATCCAGTGACATCCATACATAGAAGCATCCCATTGGCCCCAGAGCCATAGCGGAGGGGAGCTGTTCCTGTCTGTGACCAGATCCTTACCAGATAGGAGAAGATTGCTATCAGGAACACCGCTGAAAAATGCGACAAGGTCAAGATGTCGCTGAGGAGTTAAGTCACAGTCATCAGTGCTACCGCTTATCTGCTTGAGGGGACTCTTATCAGTCCGCATGTATGGGCCATTTGCCCACAGCAGACCCGAGTCTGTAAGATAACCAAGGCCTACTTCGCCATTGCAGTAGGTAATCGTGTATGTACCTTACCATACTTTTGCACTAAATCTCTCAGCGCTGCTCTGACAGCAACCTCCCATCCAGTAAAGATCTATTCACGGGCAGGATCAGCTGAACTCCGCCATGGCTCTGGTGTAGATGGGATGCTTCTACGCATAAATGTCCCTGATCTCTCTTCAGGACATCTTTTCTCTGTCCTCCGTATTGCCTGACTGCCATAACTTGTCATCTAATAGAATTTGATTGTCTTGTGATGTGGTTTACCTTTATCCCTCATGAACATGCACTTCAACTGCTGTCATACCATCCAGACATGTATAGCACTTATTTGCCATCAATCAAAAATGTGAAAGTGAATTGGAGGCAAAACAATTTGTTCAATATATTAGCGATATTGACAGAGATCTCAGATGCATCAATAATGTACATATAATAAGGTATTCATTTTCTTGACATTATTTAATACTAGGGTATTGGTGGTATGACTGGGCAATCCGGCAAGCACAGTAAGCCAGTCACACTTTGCGCTAGTCGTCACGCTACTGTGCACCCTTAAATAACAGAGTACTTTTCACTTACCTTCTGATCCTCTTAAGGAGGGAGCTTGGCAAAGCCCTTCCCAGGTGGCAAGTAGCGCAGCGGCTGGTAACCAGACACAGAGAGGCCACAGTCACATCAAACACACCAGTGAACCAAATTAAGGAAAACCAGGGACATAGCCAAGATCAAAAGCCAGAGCAAAAAGCTCACCTGAGAAGCACACAAAACTACTAACCTCTACCACCTAAACACCACTGAAAGAATCAGCACTACACAGAGGCTATTGTGGGTTTTATTTTAAAGAGGACCTATCACCCCACTGCTGCATTCCAAAGTAAATGCAGCACTGAATGCAGCATGTGTTCTGCATTCAGGAAAAGGTTCCCCCATGTCTCTAGCCCCCCTGTACCCCGAGAAATACACTTTATAAAGCTTACAGATAAGGTCTAAATGTGTTGGATCTGTATAACAGGTTGTCGCTGCTGTCACAGTACTCCACCCTCCTCCTTCTTTGTTCCTCCCCCTCTATGTCTCTGCCGCCGCCTCCTGTTCTGCCCTCCTCTTCTCCTGCTCTGTCAATTGCGCTGCCACACAACGCGTCTTTGCGTGACGTCAGCAGCAGAGCCCACCCTGCTTTATGCTTTTATTCAAACAGCAGGGTGGGAATCTGGCACGATTGACAGCAAGAGAAGAGGAGGGCAGAACAGGAGGCGGCGGCAAAGACATAGAGGGGGAGGAACAAAGAAGGAGGAGGCTGGAGGACTGTGCCAGCGGCGATGACCTGTGACACAGATCCCACCCATTAGGCCTCTTATCTGTAAGCTTTATAAAGTGTATTTCTCGGGGTACAGGGGGGCTAGAGACATGGGGGACCCCTTCCCTGAATGCAGAAGACATGCTGCATTTACATTGCCATGCAGCAGGGGGTGACAGGTCCTCTTTAAGCCTCTCAGAGATCACCTGACATTGCTGAGGCAACACCCAATCTCCACCCTCAGCCCAGAGAGGCAAAGGAAGAGGAGAGAGAAGTGACACACCCCCAGAGTATGGGATTCGGGTATCTGGGCCCTCTGCTGCGGTAGGGATGTCACTGGTGGCCTGCCCAGGCCCATGGCCCTGGTGGTCTGCTTTCAAAAAAAGGGAAAATTTGAAAATAATTAAGTATAAAGTTCACGTGACGCCACCTGTCGTTTCTGGTGATTGCACCAACGCTGTGTGGGGCTTCCAAGGATGATGGACGGGCAGCTAGGTGTCGAAGCTCCCCACAGGTGGAGATGGCTCCCTGGGGAGTTTGGAAATGATGATGGAGGATGCAGCGATTTGGCCGGGCTGTTATGTAACGGGACAGTCTCTGTGGATGGCAGGGGCAACGGTTGAGAAATTGACACACACACCATAGGTTGTTTCTTTACCTTTTACTGATGGTATCGCAGGTAAGAGTCCGGTGTACTGACGGGTGGTCAAGAAGCACTTCTGGATCTCCACAGTGAGTGAGTATAAGGCCTCCTTGTCTCTTTTCCCGTGTGTGTGAAGCCCCTGCCCTGTGTGAAACTTGGCTGGCCTCCTTTGCTTTCCTACCACCTGTGCTGTAGTTGGGAAACTCTCGATGAACCCAATGATTGCTCCTTGTTCCCCACTTTTCTCTTTCTCCGTTCTCTCCTCGCCTTCAGACCGCACTCTTGGGCCCTGTATGACTTCTCTAAAGGCTGTTCAGGGTCACTGGCTCAGGCCTAGTGTGGCACAGACCACCAGAACGTCTTCACAGCTCTTCTAGCGCCTGTACTCTGTCTAACTCCGCCCCCAGCACCAGTGTTTATGTGGGATCTTGCCTAAGGACAGCAAGTTGAGCTCCCCCTACTGTGCTGGGGTGGAAGGTTGTGTCTGTGTACCCACTGTGGAAACCCATCCATGCTGTAGGTGAGTCTGTGGTTACCTGTGTGAGCAGGGTGCCACATTTCCCCCTAGGTAAGATCAGTACTCCTGGACTGAGAAATATTTTTGGTTAACACACAAATAATAACAGGTAACCTATTTACAGAGTCTCAAAAGTCAAACATTTACAAAAAAACATTGAAGGAATGGTAAAACAGGTGCAGTCCATATGGTGCTAGTCCATCCACCGCAGGCTGGAAAAAGTAGTTAGTCATCACAACCAGTCGTGTGACTATGGTCCTTTTTAAATTGAAAAACAAGGGGAAAGTTATTTTGAAGAGTCTTTACAGTACAGTCTCTGTAAGCTCCGGGTAAAAAGGGGTAAAGTCTTTCAAAAGTTCAACACATTTAATAAAGTCCTTACAGGGTAAAGTCTCTGCAGGCTTAAAAGTTCAGAATACACAACACTTATTACGGGTGCCTCGACGTAGGAGTCCTAGGTACTGCAGGGGCCTCTACCGGTCATAAGCGCTGTAGGCCTCCTGGCCCTGGGTCACGTATTGGCCAAGATTTTGCTCTCCCTAGACAGGTCCTTACACCAACTCCACTCACTGCTCTTTTGATGTTGTGTATCTGCTGTGACCTATTTTGGCCTACTCTTTCACCCTTTTGTACACTACTATTTACATTTTCTTCCATTTTTACAAGAGTTGCTAGTTACATGTTACTTTTCTGTGGTTCTATATTACATTTATTGTTCCCAATCTCCATACCTGGATGGGGGTTGACCATGTGTGCTGCGACTTGATCTTGCACTACTGGTGTGGCTATCTCAGGTGATGTGTCTGGATAATGCAATGGGGGTAAGTCAGGTAAGCGTCTGCGTGGCCTTAGTCTCACTAAAGGATTAGCAGGTGCACCGATTGTAGCATCCTCTGGTTCTCTGACAACGGGTGCTTCTTGCTGAATTTGCAGAATTGTTTCTGGAGCTTGGTAAAAGTTGAGTAATAGCACTATGGCCTCAACATGAAGGAGCAGTAAATCTATTGGGAAGTACTCCAAGTATTGTGGATATGACTTTCTCTTTTGGTTCTGGGCATGGAATTGGAGATTCATAGGATTCTTTTTCGTTTTCTTCTGGAAAATCTTGAAAATCTTGAAGGTCTTGGGTCTTCCATGCTTCTGGGCATTTCTTCAAATGATCTCTGGATACTGTTTGAGTGTTTTTTTCCTCCATTTTTACTGATAAGGCAAACCTTGGTGGTGTTAAAGTTGGAGTTCAAAACAGTGTAGGGTTATTTTTCCCATTGATCATCTAGTTTGTCTTCTTTCTTTCCTTTTGAGTACAATACTTCCGGGTAGTATTGGTTCTGCTGGTGTGCTTTTGTTGAAGTTTCTTTCTTGTCTTTGTCTAGACTTTAAGACGGTTTTCAACACAAGCTTGGATTTGTCTATATTGTTCTAGACGGTTAGTCTTCCAGTCAGAGTTGGAAGTATCTGCTTTTGGTTCAACGACTCCTAATTCCAAATCTACTGGTAGTCTTCCGGTACGTGCTCTCATGAGATATGTAGGTGTACAGTTTGTTGAACTGACAGGAATGTGATTGTACATGTCTACCAGATCAGGCAATTTTTCTGGCCATTAGTTCCTTTCTCAAGAGGCAGTATCTTGAGCATGTCTATGATGATGTTATTCATCTTTTTGCATAACCCATTGAGGGTGATATGGTGTAGTTCTTATCTTCTTACAACCATAGAGATGACAGAACTCTTATTTTGGCTTCAAAAGTGGAACCTCTATCAGTTAAGACTTGCTCTGGGTAGCCTAATGGCCTACAGAAGACATTTTGAAAGATCATTGCGGCTGTTGCAGTTGTGAGATCTTTTACTGGTGCTACCATTAGGAATCTTGAATAGTGATCCACTATTGTCAAAGCATAAGTGTAGCCTGTTCTGCTTGGAGTCAGTTTCACGTGATCCAAGGCTACAATTTGGAGTGGTTGCGGTGTTACAATGGATTGGAGTGGTGCTCTTTGACTCTCTTGGTCTTTTCTGTGTAGGCTACATGGTCGACAGTCTTTACACCATCTTTCTATGGATCCTCTCATACCAACCCAGTAGAATCTGTCTTTGAGCAACATCTCCAGCTTTTTCCATCCAAAGTGTCCAGTTTGGAGGGGGCGTGCCCGGAAGCCTACATGTGAGGACGTGTAGAACTGCAGCTCCCGACCCGGGGACCATAATCAGCATTTTTATAGCAGCCAGACCCCTCTTATGGGCCGAAAACGGACCTCTAAAGCTACCAGGGACCCTGAGGCGCCTGGGCCGGGCACCCTGGATGCTTACCTCTCTAAAGGACAGCGGGAGCAGCGGGCGGACTCGGTGCAGGTAGTGGAGGGAGCCGCCGGGGGGACGCCGGGGACGACCAGCTCAGATGGCCTCAGCCCACGGCGCATATCTACCCGACCCACGCAGCCGGGGACCATCTCTTCACTGCCCGGAGACACGGGAGCCGGGACTTGGGCGTCCCCATTGCAGCAGCACGGCAAGATGGCGCGGGTGGTGGAGGTCCCGCCCCCCTCCTTCTCCAGCTCCCCCTGCAGCGCGCGGCCCCGGACGTCTCCTGCATACACCAGGAGGCCTGCTCCTCATCTCCCGCAATGCCCCAGGCGCCGGGCCGAGAGATGTCACCGATGGCTTCCAGAGGAGCTGACACAGCAGAGGTGGGTGACACCCTCCTCATATCCCCGGTGATGGGCTCTATAGAAGGACTCATGGGGGACCTATATCCAGAAGGATTTAATAATACAGTGCGGGGGCGAGGAGGAGAGGATTCTATGACCCCCTCCCCAGCTGATAACCCTGGGGAAAGACCTCCAGGAGATCTGAGAGATCAGCCCTCACCCCTTGTCATTGGGGAGAGCCCTGCATTCAATTGGGGGGCTATGTATGCAGAACCACCTAGACCCCAGAGGTCGCCTAGGATGCCATGCTTGCAGCACTCTGGATGCGGGGGTGAGTTGGGGGTCTCCTCTGCTGACGCCTGTCGGGATTCCCTGTTCGATCTTGCTGACACAATAGATCCTACAGCCCTCTTACGACCTAACGACTCCCAGCCAGCCATGCAGCCCCCCCAGGAGTGGTGGGCACTAATACAACACCTCCCTACCAAACAGGACTTTCAGGCTCTCATTCGGGAGGTGAAGTCTACATGCCGCCAAGAAATAGCGCTAGTCCGCCAGGAGGTAACAGGGCTGACCCAACGAATTCACCAGTTGGAGGAGGAACACACAGAAGCTAGACAAGCTATCACGCAATTGCAGTCGCTTGTATCCTCTCAGGCTAGGATGATAGACGACATGCAACGCCATGTAGAAGACCTTGACAACAGAGGCCGTAGACACAATATTCGAGTCCGGGGAGTCCCGGAGGTGAGGGAGAGAGAGGACATTGAGACTACGCTTAACACAATCTTTAATACAATACTAAAACGCCCCTTGGATCACCCAATCCCCATGGATAGAGCACACAGAGCTTTAAAGCCCAAAAATATGGATGGAGCTCCTAGGGATATAATATGCCATGTTACAGACTTTCGCCTAAAGGAGGATATTATGGCCAAGATTTCACCAACCAAACCACCGTCTTTCAGGGGAGCCAGAATAGCCCTGTACCAGGATCTATCTTGGATAACATTGCAGCGTAGACGGGCCCTGAGACGTCTCCTCAAATGCCTGGTCGACAGGGAGATTCAATATAAATGGGGGTACCCGTTCAGTCTGTCGGCCCGTCGAGGCAATACAACTGCCACCCTGAGATATCCAGATGAGGTCCCGGCCTTCTGTAAGACCTTTGGCTTTGAAGCACCAGCTTTTGCCGGACTGGACCACGCCGCTGCTACACACGACTCTTCGACGAACCTGGCAAACTGTAACCTCGAAGAGGCGGCGAGCGAGAACCTCCGGGGGCAATACCTGAACTTTCAGAGCCCAGATGAGGTTTTCGTTGCATTTCTCGTAGGGGTTTTTGGCTCGTCGCCCCATTACCCAATGAGATTCCTGATGAGTAAATGGCCCTCATAGGAGGGGCACTCCTTCATTTGTCCCTCTTTCTCTTTCCCCTCCCCTATCTCTTGCTTTCCCTCCCTCCTCGCCCCTCTCCTTCTCCTCTTCTCCCTCCCTCCCCCCCCTCTCCCCTTTCCTAGACCTTTTCACCCTCCTTTATGTCTTAAAAGGAGAACTAGCTTTGTACACTGTCCCCGGGGAAGGGGGCTCTAGATGGTGCTTTGTTCTCTACCCTTGAGGCCAGAAGGCCACGACCCCCGGCAAGAGTACAAACCAAAGAAATCGCACTCCTTCGTGGAGTGTAGTGCTTTAATTGGATATTCTGTTCTCCAATTTGGAGACTGATTTTTATAGGTTGACTCTTGCCCTGGGATCCTTATGAGTCGGATCCTAACAAGTTTAAGTCTTACATTCTGTTACTTGTTTATTTTAGTTTTTACAGATGTTTTGCAATCTTTTAGATTTCAATGTTGGCAGCGTGTCCATGGCTCTCTCCCGCAGAGAAGCTCTGAGCTTCTAGACCAGATAGTAGAGGGAGAAGAGACCCTCCCAGATCTTTGTAGGGATTTATTTGCAGACCTGACCCATCCCCCATCATGGTAAGATTGTTTTCACTTAATGTCAAGGGACTTAACACACCTGTTAAGAGGAGACTGGCTCTGAGAGAAATGAGGGAATCTGGAGCGGATATTATATTCCTACAGGAAACACACCTCACACCTAGCGGATCACTTAAATTTGCCCAGCACTACTTCCCCAGGACCTATTCGGCTACAGCAAAAACAAAGAGGGCTGGGGTGGCAGTCCTACTGTCCCGCTCATGTAGAATACACATACGATCGACCGAACTTGATCCACATGGCCGATTTATTATACTTAGAGGAGATCTGGAGGGTAGGCCGATCCTCTTGTGTAACCTTTATGCCCCGAATACAGCACAAACGACATTCTTATCATCTATTTTAAAGCAAATACACTCAGAGAGGGATACTCTTCAGATTATTGGAGGAGACTTCAATTTGGCCTTTTCCAGCTGCGTCGATAGACTCCATTTACAACCTCCCGCGGACCTGTCTCGAGGGGAGAGGCGTGACTCTGTGACCTTTTCGTAAATTAATCCACACTTATGGTCTTTATGATTTATGGAGAGTGGATAATCCGACTACCCGACAGTATACGTTCTATTCCCATACTCATAAATCTCACAGCAGAATAGACTATTTCTTTGGAAATATTCTGACCCTCCGAACTTTGAAAAAAGCTGAAATAGGACACATCACCTGGTCAGACCATGCCCCCTAATAGCGAACCTTGAAATTACCCCCACATCCCAAGACCGACCCACTGGAGACTTAACGAGTCCTTACTGACGAACATCGTGACAAGACAGACCCTACAGACCTCACTGACACATTATTTCGCTGAGAATGCCCCGTCAGCCCCCTCGCTCGGGACCCTATGGGAGGCGCACAAGGCGGTCTTCAGAGGCGAATCTATGGCTCTTTCCTCTAGACTAAAAAAAGATAGCAAACTGCAATACTCCATTAACGAGGGGAAACTGAGGGCTGCCGAGTCGAGGCTCCTTGCGGGGCCCACGCGGCGCGGTCTGAGGGAGGTGATTGAATTAAGAGCGAAGCTGAAGGACCTGGCTCTGGGGAAAGTGGAGAAACTCATTAGATTCTCCCGCCAAAGATATTATGAATATGGTAACAAACCCCATACGATGCTCGCAAGACAATTGCAGAATAAAGCTACAAATGGAAACCCCTCTGGGATTAGAGGCTCTGATGGCGCTATTAGATATGATCCAGAAGGGATGGCTATGGCCTTCCATAATTATTACTCTTGTTTGTACTCATTACCCTCCCCATTGCCAAATGACCACCAGACTAGGGATGTACTGCTGAACGATTACCTCAGTAGCTGTCGATTACCCAAACTACCTCGGTCTGCTCTCGACGAACTAAATGACGAGATCACTGCTGAGGAGATTGAAGACGTCGTGAAAAAATTGCCCTCTACGAAAGCCCCTGGCCCCGACGGACTGCCATATCTTTATTACAAAACTTATCTACCCTTGCTTTCGCAGTATATGGTCTCCTTGTTTAATACCTTCATGAACGGAGGAGAAATTCCTGCCTCAATGCTTCATTCCTATATAACGGTCATTCTAAAAAAGGGTAAGGACCCCGTAGACTGCGCAAGTTATAGACCTATAAGCCTTTTAAATTCGGACTTAAAAATGTTTACAAAAATTTTGGCGGAGAGACTGAACAATTGGTTGCCTCAGTTAATCCATAAAGACCAGGTCGGATTTGTTCGGTTTCGCCAGGCGGGCGATAACACTCGCCGCCTACTAGACTTGATAGACATAGTAAACAAGAGAGGAGACGAGGCCATCCTGTTGAGTCTAGATGCGGAGAAGGCCTTCGACAGGCTGAACTGGGACTTTGTTTTCTGCATTGCGCCACTTCGGCCTGTCGGGGTCTTTCATTACCGCACTTCGGGGCTTGTACTCTGCCCCGAAGGCGACGGTCCGCTTGTCCCATGCGCATTCTAGGCAACTGGAAATACGTAATGGCACACGCCAAGGATGTCCTCTTTCTCCATTACTATACATTCTAAGCATTGAGCCTCTTGCAGCTCACCTACGCAGGAGTCCCGACGTAGCTGGAATTCGGATTAGGTCAAAGGAATTTAAAGTTTCTTTATTTGCTGATGATGTCATGCTCACTCTGACTAATCCCACAGTAACCCTCCCCAACCTGAACAAAATTTTGGAGTCCTATTCATGCTTATCTGGGTACAAAGTGAACCCGAGTAAAACTGAAGCACTACCTCTTAATATACTAGAGCCTAAACTTGGGTATCTACAGAAGTCTCATAGATACACCTGGAGAACATCTTCCATTAAATATTTGGGGGTACACATTACTTCACGATATGGCGAGATGTATGGGGCAAACTTCCCCCCTCTGATCCGAGATACTGTATTACGTTTACAGAAGTGGTCCTCATTGCCGGTCTCCTTTTTGGGTAAAATAGCAATTTTAAAAATGTCAATTCTCCCCAAGTTCCTGTACCTGTTTGAAACAATCTCATCAAAAGTCCCACAGATAGTCCTAAAAAAGGTGCAATCGATTTTCTTGAACTTTGTCTGGCATTCGGGGAGACATCGCATTCCTGGAAAGGTGATGTGCGCCCCTAAATCTCGGGGGGTCTGGCCTGCCCAGATATAACCAAATATTATTTTGCCACACATTTAAGGCTCATTCCCTCCTGGTCGACTCTCCCCGCATTCAGCAGATGGATGGAAATAGAAAAATTGTGGCTGGCTCCCTGGCACCCAGCAGCCCTGATATGGGGTCCGCCTAGCGAGATTTCTCGGACGGCACTCCTAGGTCCTATGGCATTTACCAGGGACATATGGACCACTCTTAGAATTAAATTCCAGCTAGCTTCTCATGCATCGTTCTTGACCCCGTTTCTCTATAACCCACACTTGGAGGATGTCATGGTGTCGGGGGCGGGATCTCGCTGGGCTTCAACGGGCCTCTTCACATACAGGGACCTGGTGGACCCCCTGACTAGGAGGTTTAGAACCTTTCCTGAACTATCCCAGAAGCATAATCTCCAGAGAAACCTATCCTGCTCATACCAACAAATACTACACTATTTCAAAACAAAGATGGGCTCCCCAGAATCCCTTATACCGACTGATTTTGAGAGGATATGTGCGAATAATGCCTCAACTAAGGGACTCATTTCTGATATATACACTATACTCCATTGCCCCGGCTCCCCAGCATCTAGCTGCCATACATATATGTCGAGATGGGAGTCGTGGTTGGGACACCCATTGACTTTAGGGCAATGGCAAATAATCTGGTCGAGGGCCCATAAGACCTCTATCAATACCCTTCACAAGGAGAACCAGATCAAACTCCTGATGAATTGGTATTGTGTTCCAGAGGTTCTCCATAAGATGAACAGATCCATTCCAGGTGTATGCTGGAGATGCGGTGCCGTTGGAGCATCTCTCTTCCACATTTTCTGGGATTGCCCAACCTTGGAGGGCTTCTGGAGGGAAGTGGGGAGACTGTTGAGCACGGTTTTTGGGGTTGAGGTGCCAGTTGAGCACGGTTTTTGGGTTGAGGTGCCAGTTGACCCCCATCTGTTCTTGTTGAACCTAACACCTAGGGGATGGAACAAACCCCACACAAGTTACTGATTCACCTTTTGACAGCTGCCAAATGTCTCATACCACTATTCTGGAAAAAAACTGCTGCCCCCACGCAGCTGGATCTTTATGCCAGGGTCCAAGACGTGTACTTTATGGAAAAAATGACAGCCTCTCTACATAACGAAATGGATAGGTTTGACAGGGTATGGACACCGTGGACTTTATTTAGAGGGGATCCACTGGGGTAGCGAGGGGAACAACTTGACTTAACAAACGGAAGTATATGGTAGCCTAGGACTGGACATGTTTATCCATCTTAGTGAAGGAGGGATTGGGATGTACGGCCTGGGTTCGGGACCTTCTACATGGGAGCTAAATACTTTAAAAATCTAGTTAACGGAGGAGGAGTAGTGGACACGCTGAATATACTATTATTGTTATGTTTTTGTATATTTTATTTACCTATAACAAACGAGTGGAGTTTGTCTATCCGCTTGATATTGTCTTTTGTTCCATGTTTTAAATTCAAAATTTTCAATAAACACAAAGTTGAAACAAAGTGTCCAGTTTGGTTATGGTAGACACTTAGTACCATTTGGATTTCTTTTCGGGGTACCACGATCTGCCAGACCATTTTATTCAGGTTCTGGGGTTGATGTATCTTCTACAGAGTTTTTCCTGGTGGATGAACAACTTGCTTTTTTCATTTTCATTCCACAGGTGTTTAGCATCTGGTGGAGGATTTGAAGGTAGTTTCACAGACTCCTGAGTTATCAGTCCTTTTACTAAACTGATAGCCGGGTCACTGTCTTGGGATTCCTTCCAACCGAAGTGTGGTAACTGGTTCACTACTTTCTCAGGAAGTTCTGGATGGACTTGATGACATTGGGATACTCTCAACTGATGGAAGGCGGGTAGCTCTATCTCTTCCAGCTCATTCTCGTCTGCTCCCATATCTGCTAAGTGAGGCATCCTGGATAGGGCATCTGCATTGCCGTTATGACCAGCCCGGTACTTGATGGTAAACTGGTAATTGGATAATCTGCCCATCCATCTCTGTTCCATGGCATCCAATTTTGCAGTCAACAGATGGGTCAAGGGATTGTTATCCATGAAGGCAGTAAACTTGTTAGATGCCAGGTAGTGTTTAAATCTTTCACTAACGGCCCAGACCAAGGTCAGGAACTCCAACTTGAATGAGCTGTAATTGTCAGGGTTCCTTTCCATTGGGCAAAGCTTCCTACTAGGATAGGCAATCACTCTTTCTTTGCCTTCTTGCTTCTGGGAGAGTACAGCTCCTAACCCCATGTTACTGGCATCAGTGTACAACAGGGATGATAGGTTGTAGTCGAGGTAAGCCAGGATCTCTTCACCAGTTAGGGCCTCTTTCATCTGCTGGAACGACTCTTCCTGTTCCTTGCCCCACTCCGAGGATCTCTGGGCTTGCCTTTCTGGGGTTGGTCTACTAGGAGGTTTTGCAGTCGAGCAGCCTTCTTCGTGTACTCCTTGATGAATTTCCTGTAGTAGCCCACCAATCCCAAGAACTGACGTACTTCCTTGAGGGTCTTTGGTTTTGGCTATCCCCTGATGACAGTGACCTTGTATGGATCTGGGGCCACTCCTTCTGAACTGACTGTGTCTTAGGTACTGAACCTTCGGCTTTAACAGATTGCATTTGGATGGTTTTAGCTTCATCCTGTACTTGGACAAGGCTTCAAATACCTCTGCTAGATAGGATCTAGAATACACTATGATGTCATCTAGGTAAATATGTACCGTTTCAAATTTCTTATGCCCCAGGCAACACTCCATCAGCCTCTGGAACGTTCCGGGTGCATTACATAGTCCGAAGGGCATGCTGTTGAATTCACATAGGCCCATGGGCGTGGTAAATGCCGTCTTCTCATGGTCGTCTTCTGCAATGGAGACCTGCCAATACCCACTAGTGAGATCTAGGGTTAAAAAGTAATTAGACTGCAATGCATCTAGTGATTCTTCAATGTGTGGCAATGGGTAAGCATCTTTGCGTGTTATGCGATTTATTTGCCTGTAGTCTACACACATTCTCATGCTGCCATCTTTCTTTTTGACTAGGATTAGTGGAGCTGCCCAGGGACTACAACTATCTCTTATGATCCCTGCACCCTTCATGTCTTATAACATCTCTTTGGCTTTTTGATAGTGTGCAGGTGGAATAGGCCTGTATCGCTCTTTGATTGGTGGATGTGTACCTGTGGGGATATGATGGTGTACCGCTTTGATCCTACCAAAGTCAAGTGGATGCTTACTGATAACCTGTTCAAATTCTTGGACTACTCGGTAGACACCTTGCTTTTTATGCAGGGGAGTGGAATCAGTTCCTACATGGAGCTGCTGACACCAGTCCTCTAGCTGCCCCTTGGCATTGCTATTCTCTACCTCTTTGGGGAAAGGTAAGGGTCCCACTGCTTGTATCTCATTGTTATGCACAGTGTACAGCTTAGCAACAGTGGAATTATGTGGGTAGTTTGACCTCCTCACTTCCACAATTTAAGATGCGGACTGGTACTCTTCCCTTGTGTACAGCACCAACCCCCCTTCCCCGGCTGTCAAGAGTGTAGGCCTGTGTTCTGAACTGATGGGCTCTACTACTGCTTGATAGTCCTGCCCCCTTAGACCTATAGCTGCTCAACACCAAATCATCATTTCACTCATTGGAGGTATTACAATAGGAAGCGGGTCTCTTACCCGTGCAGTACCAATTTCACAACCTGTTGATTTTACCTGTTGATGCAGGAGGGCTCTTATCTCCTTCTGAAGAACCTTCTTCTGCCTGGGTTTGGCAGTGTCGGCAATCTGTTGAAGCAAGAACAACACTTCACCCATGCAATTGCTAACAACATTGGCACCAAGAATAGTGTAAGGGTCTCAGTGGTTATTCTTTTCTGCTACCACAATAATCCCCTGGTCTGGTAACTCTACCCTCCCCACTTTTATTGGTACTTCTCTAACCCCCACTATAGTAAGTGGTTCATCATTAGAAGCATAGATGTTAAGGTTTATGGCAGGTGGTTTGAGTTCATCACATGACCAGTATTGATTATAAAGGATATAGGGGATGGTGGTCACCTGCAACCCAGTGTCCAGCAACACAGGTGATTGACAGGATTGGTCGCTGTCCAGTGTAGGCATCATACCAGTCGCCTGGGCCCTGCTGAGCTACTCCTGAGGTTTGGCCCCGCCCCCAGGGTTTGCTCGTTTAAAGGACAGTATCGTGCGATGTGGCCAGTCTTGTTGCAGCGACAACAGATGGGTTCTCCTGGGGAGCTGTAATGGTCGGTGGTCCTCCCTCCTCTCATCCACGAGACGTCCTCCAGGCTGTCAGCAAGCTGGATCAGAGGTTGGGGTCTTGGCTGTGGCTTTGGCCCCTGCTTCAGCTGTAGGGCTTCCATAACTGTGGCTAGGCTCTTGCCCAGCTGGCGCATCTCCGAGCACAAAGAGTCAATTCAATCAGAATTGGTAGACTGACCACTGCTTTCAGCTGCAGGCACTGGTAATGGTGTTGTAGCAGGAGCCTTGCCACTGGCAGCTTCAGGAGTCTCCATTGGCTGTAACCCCTTTATGGCCATGTGCTTTAAAGTATTGAAATCAGCATCCGGGTGGCTTAGGGACCACCAGCGCAGGGTTCTGTTGTCCTCTGGTGATAGTAGCCCCCAGGTAAACTGCTCAGTCAATAGTTTATTCTCATCAAGGACACTAGCAGGGTTGACTTGCTTCAGGGCTCACAGCGCCTCCTGTAGATGCCAGGCATAGGTCCGGATATCATGCCCCAGCTTTTGATAACAATGATAGAAGCAAATTCTAATGTCAGCCTCATTACAGTCCTCAAAAACAACTTTTAGCTTGTCGAAGATTACAGCTACTGATTCCCATTCAGCGGTGGACCAGGATTCAACCTCTCTTTCAACTGCACCAGTTAACTGTCCCAATACAACAGCAGCGCGTTGCTTTCCAGTCATTGCCTACATGTCCAACACACTGCAGATCTTTCGTTTGAAGGTGGACAAGGTATCAGGGCGGCCGTCATACTGGGGTAACCACTTAGCACCCTGGATATACGGTAGCAAGATCGGCATGACCGGGGCTACGGCGCCCGGTGGGTCGGCGGCTCTACTGGTTGCAGCCATGGTCCTTCGGGGTGATTCTCGGGGTCGTCGCTGGACGTGGCAGACATTTTCAGGGCCCCCCCTAGTGAATCATGACCCCCCCGTAGGCAGGGGGTTAAGCGTTCGGGAATTTCCAGCTTAGGCTGTTGCGCTTTGAAGTACTCAGCAGAGCGGGGGGTAGGTTTTGGTTTTGCGCTATACAGTGACGCCCCCTTTCTTCCCATTCTGCTTTGCAGTTAAGGCGGCTCAGTTTAGCAGTCACAAATCACAGTCTTAAACACGGCACACAGTACCTGGTAGCACGGGATCCTGTTTGTGACGCCAGAAAAAGGCTTATGATGCACCCCAGAGTATGGGCCCTCTGCTGCAGTAGGGATGTCACTGTTGGTCTTCCCAGACCCGTGGCCCTGGTGGTGTGCTTTGAAAAAAGGGAAAATTTGAAAATAATAAAGTATAAAGTTCACGTGATGCCACCTGTGGTTTCTGGTGATTGCACCAGCACTGAGTGTGGCCTCCAGGGATGATGGATGGGAAGTTAGGTGTCGAAGTACCCCACAGGTGGAACTGTATCCCTGGGGAGTTTGGTACTGATGATGAGGGAGGGAGCAGGAATTTGGCCGGGCTGTTAGGTAATGGGACAGTCTCTGTGGATGGCAGGGGCAACGGTTAAGGAATTGGCACACACACCATAGGTTGTTTCTTTACTTTTTACTGATGGTATCGCAGGTAAGAGTCCGGTGTACTGTCAGGTGGTCAAGAAGCACTTCTGGATCTCCACAGCAAGTGGGTATAAGGCCTCCTTGTCTCTTTTCTCATGTGTGTGAAGCCCCTGCCCTGTCTAAAACTAGGCTGGCCTCCTCTGCTCTCCTACCACCTGTGCTGTAGTTGGGAAACCCTCGATGGACTGCCGCTATTCCTCTCTCCATGGTGCCTGGCTCCCTTGTTGGTGGCTGCACAGATGCCCAGGAGACTGGAGTCTACACGGTGGACTGGTATTCTCTGCTGGGATAGGTACTCTCCAGCAGACTCAGACTCCGGCATCCGGTGTCCTTTCTGGGGTGAACCCAATGATGGCTCCTTGTTCCCCACTTTTCTTTCTCCGTTCTCTTCTCACCTTCCGACCCCATTCTCGCACCCTGCGCAACTACTCTGAAGGCTGTTCAGGGTCACTGGCTCGGGCCTAGGGTGGCACCGACCACCAGAACATCTTCACAGCTCTTCTAGCATCTGCACACTCTAACTCCGCCCCAGCACAAGTATTTATATGGGATCTTGCCTAAGGCCAGCAAGTTGAGCTCCCCCCTGCTGTGCTGGGGTGGAAGGTGGTGTTTGTGTCTGTGTACCCACTGTGGAAAGCCATCTGTGCTGTAGGTGAGTCTGTGGTTACCTGTGTGAACAGGGCGCCACAGAAGCAGAAGGAAGCTCCCACCACTTAGTTGATCCAATAGACGCAGCATCCGATATACGCCAGCAACACTTGACACTAGCTGACCCAAAACATTTGTGCCCGCTTTCTAATAAAAACCTTAAAATTTCATAAGAGTGCCAAGTTATCTACTTGTATGGGATTAGATCCTATTCTGACACTTGTAGATACTGGAAGATGTCCTGTCCTCTTCTGCAACTAGCTGACCCAGCATCCTTGTACACCATAATCGCTGGGAGAGCTGGTGTCTCGTCTCCTGGCAACACTAGAAGTAAATCTCCCAGAGCGCAATACATTGCCAGAGTGAGCACCTGCTCTAACTTTGCCCTATGGAGGCAACACCCCATCTCTCATGGCCAGTAAGGGGCGACAGATGACCTGACTGAGACCCAGGGTACGCCCAGCAGTATGAGGGACCCGCTCTGGTATAGAACTGTCCGACATGACAGTACTCCCTCTCGAGGAGAGATCTCTGGACTCCCAGCACCTGGTTTGTCAGAAAATTTAGAATGAAAATTGGCAATTAACTTATCAGCATAGATACGCCCCTATGGGGACCCATGACCTCTCCACTGGCCAATATCCTTACCAATGGATTAAATATTGGATGGAATTTTTCCCTTCCTGGAGTCAATGATTTGGTCAACTTCATACTCCTGATTATCAACCAGGACAAGACCAGGAGGGGATTGAGAAAGCATAGGTCTTTGGTAGTGATGAGCAAGTAGCGAAATATTTGTAATCGCTATACTAGTAAAGAGTACTTTGTAATACTTGCGTACTCGTCCGAATAGAGCAGGGGTGGGGAACTCCAGGCCTCGAGGCCGCACACAGTGCAGGTTTTCATGATTTCCTTAGTATTGCACAGGTGATAGTATAATCACCAGTACTGGTGATGATTCCAGACTCTGTGCAATACTAAGTAAATCATGAAAACCTGCACTGTGTGCGGCCCTCGAGGCCTGGAGTTCCCACCCCTGAATAGAGAGTCCAATGTTGGGCTCCGCCCACACACTTCTGGCCATGAAATGAGCATTTCCAGGACAGGGCTGGAAGGTGTGCTTTTTCACGTTTTCAGTGCATAAAACACCTTGCTGTGCCTCCCAGTCAGAGCTTATCATTTAATCTGCTTTCACTTGGAGGTCAACTCCCTTTGTGTAATGAAGGGAGCTGGCAATTTGTGTCAGATCGTTCACTATCGATACATCACTCATGAGCACCAGCGTTATTCCCCGAGTAACGAAAACAGTAACTATTACACTCGCTCATCACTATTCACTGGGCTTTCTTGAGAGATCTATGAAAGATGTTGGGAATCTTAATGCTGACAGGAAGCTTTACCCTAAAAGCAATCGGATTGACCACCTCAAAGATGGAAAAATGTCCAATAAACCGGGTTCCAAGCTCAGAGCAGGGTACCTTGAGTTCTAAATTTCCAGTGGACACCCACACCAGATCCCCAACTACCAACTCCTCCCCCTGACAACGATGATTGTCAGCTGCAACCTTCCGTCCAACAGTCGTCTTCTGGAGCTGCCGGCGAATCCTCTGCCATACCGGCTTAAGTCTATAATGGTTTAAGAAACCCCCAGAATCTCTTTGCACCCTTTGAGGAAAGCTGGAGACCTGGGATAAAAGCCAAAATTACAAAAGGGAGATGTACCCAAAGATTCATGAGGTCTATTATTAAAGGTATACACTGCCAAAAGTAGGTTTATCTACCCATTCAAGCTGATTTTACGAAAAGAATCATCTAAAGTTTCCAGTGAATGGTTAGTCCCAATCCGACAATGAAAAGCCTACCAAAACCTGGAGTTAAACGGTGAACCTTTAACGCCAGTCTGTTTGTCCCTTGTTTTCAAAGCATTAGGCCTCTTTCACATGCCCGTGTCTCAGGTATCATCTGTGCAGTCACATGCCAGAGACACGGACATACAGTTGTGGCCAAAAGTATTGACACCCCTGCAATTCTGTCAGATAATACTCCGTTTCTTCCTGAAAATGATTGCAATCACAAATTCTTTGGTATTATTATCTTAATTTAATTTGTCTTAAATGAAAAAACACAAAAGAGAATGAAGCAAAAAAGCAAAACATTGATCATTTCACACAAAACTCCAAAAAAGGGCCAGACAAAAGTATTGGCACCCTCAGCATACTTGGTTGCACAACCTTTAGCCAAAATAACTGCGATCAACCGCTTCCGGTAACCATCAATGAGTTTCTTACAATGCTTTGCTGGAATTTTAGACCATTCATCTTTGGCAAACTGCTCTAGGTCCCTGATATTTGAAGGGTGCCTTCTCCAAACTGCCATTTTTAGATCTCTCTACAGGTGTTCTATGGGATTCAGGTCTGGACTCATTGCTGGCCACCTTAGAGGTCTCCAGTGCTTTCTCTCAAACCATTTTCTAGTGCTTTTTGAAGTGTGTTTTGGGTCATTGTCCTGCTGGAAGACCCATGACCTCTGAGGGAGACCCAGCTTTCTCACACTGGGCCCTACATTATGCTGCAAAATTTGTTGGTAGTCTTTAGACTTCATAATGCCATGCACACGGTCAAGCAGTCCAGTGCCAGAGGCAGCAAAGCAACCCCAAAACATCAGGGAACCTCTGCCATGTTTGACTGTAGGGACCGTGTTCTTTTCTTTGAATGCCTCTTTTTTTCTCCTGTAAACTCTATGGTGATGCCTTTGCCCAAAAAGCTCTACTTTTGTCTCATCTGACCAGAGAACATACTTCCAAAACGTTGTAGGCTTTCTCAGGTGAGTTTTGGCAAACTCCAGCCTGGCTTTTTCATGTCTCGGGGTAAGAAGTGGGGTCTTCCTGGGTCTCCTACCATACAGTCCCTTTTCATTCAGACGCCGACGGATAGTACAGGTTGACACTGTTGTACCCTCGGACTACAGGGCAGCTTGAACTTGTTTGGATGTTAGTCAAGGTTCTTTATCGACCATCCGCACAATCTTGCGTTGAAATCGCTTGTCAATTTTTCTTTTCCGTCCACATCTAGGGAGGTTAGCCACAGTGCCATGGGTTTTAAACTTCTTGATGACACTGCGCACGGTAGACACAGGAACATTCAGGTCTTTGGAGATGGACTTGTAGCCTTGAGATTGCTCATGCTTCCTCACAATTTGGTTTCTCAAGTCCTCAGACAGTTCTTTGGTCTTCTTTATTTTCTCCAAGCTCAATGTGGTACACACAAGGACACAGGACAGAGGTTGAGTCAACTTGAATCCATGTCAACTGGCTGCAAGTGTGATTTAGTTATTGCCAACACCTGTTAGGTGCCACAGGTAAGTTACAGGTGCTGTTAATTACACAAATTAGAGAAGCATCACATGATTTTTCTATCAGTGCCAATACTTTTGTCCACCCCCTTTTTTATGTTTGGTGTGGAATTATATCCAATTTGGCTTTAGGACAATTCTTTTTGTGTTTTTTCACTGAAGACAAATTAAATGAAGATAATAATACCAAAGAATGTGATTGCAATCATTTTCAGGAAGAAACTGAGTATTATCTGATAGAATTGCAGGGGTGTCAATACTTTTGGCCACAACTGTATGTATACACATTTTATTCAATGCTTTTTTCACATGTCTGTGTTTCTGCATGGACCGTGCCTCTGTGTGGAGCAGACACGTGTCTGCTCCACACAACAACATGTCCATTTTTAGGCGGCAGCACGGACACATTCAAGTGAATGGGTCCATGGCAAAAGTCCTGCATATCCACATGGATGCCATCTGTGTGCATCGCCCTGAGCAAAGAGCTTTTAGTAAAAAAAAAAAAAAAAAAAAGAATTTTATACTTACCTGACTCCAGTGATGCTGCCCGTCCCTCTCACTTTTGGGGCAGCACATTAAATATTCACTACTCTGAGCACAACAGCAGACCCAGAAGAGAGTGTGACAACAGTGCAACAGCCTGATAAGTATACAAAGTCATGCTATCCGTGTCCTATCCAGATATCACATGGATAGCACATGAATGAAACACACATGCACACACGGACTCACAAAACGGCCCCTCACACGTACATTTTTTTCACGGATATGGGAAAAAGGGGTCTTACCGTGCACTCTAGATGCTAGTGCTCTTTCCTGATGCTCCTTCCCCCTATCCAGATAGGTTACTGTTGTTGTCGACATGTTAGGTCCTCTGTTACATGACTATCCATGTGTGCAGTTCCTTGCTGTGCTGTGTAACCATCTGTGTGTCGTGAGGTCCTCTGATTAGCTGCATGACTATTCACGTGTGTAGTCCATCGCTGCTCTGCTGCAGAGCCATCCACAGATTGGGAGGTCCTCTGCTGTTGTGCATGACTTTCCATGTGTGCCAGGCTTTCAGCCACTGCAAGGGGCTATAGGCCTCAGTTCCTGTGTTGTGTATACTGGGTTTCTGTTTGTGCCTAAGGTGCACGCCGTTACACCATCCCCGCTTTTATTGGGGCAGTGTGTGCACCTTGAACTGGTCTCTTCCCAGTTTATCGCTGTGGGGCATCTGCTATTTAAAATTCCTCTTCCCGGTTGGGCACCGCCAGAGCTTTGCATTAGGTTACCAAATCTAGTCATGTGAGGAGGTCAAGCCTGCTGCTCCTGGCCAGCCTGTTATCAGCTCCAGTTCTGCATTGTGATTGCGACTGTCTTTGTTCCTGTCTGTGTCCTTTGACCCGTCCTCTCTGTGTCTCCCCTGCTACCAGCATCCTTGCCTTGTATCTGGAATCCTGCTGTATGATATCCCTGAAGTCCTTCTGTGCCTTGTACCCTGTATCCTCTTAGTAAACCCCTGTTTAGCTCTTGAACTTGGATTCTGGTGTTCCTGCTGTGTATGTACTCCTGTTGTGCTTATACTATTCTGCTGTGCTTGCACCACCCAGCTCCAGTCTGCTCCTGTGGAGGCGGTGTCACTCAGCTCTGGTCTGTACCTGCTGTGCTGCACTATTTTGCTGTGCTCGCACTACCTAGCACTGATCCACTCCTGTAGTGCCTATGTCATCCAACTCCCATCTGCTCCTGCTGTGCCTGCACCATTCTGATTTAGTCAATTCCAGCCAGAGTCCGATGTCCGGTATCTGATGACCTATGGTGCCTGGAGCCATGTCCAATGTCTGGTGACGACCTTTGACTGGTGCCTGGCGCCGTTTCCAATGTCCAGTATCTGATGACCTCTGCCTGGAGCCATGTCCAATGTCCAGTATCAGATGACCTCTGCCTTGAGCTGTGTCCAATGTCCGCAATCTGATGACCTTTGCCTGGTGTCTGGAGCCGTGTCTGATGTCTGGTATCTGATGACGATGACCTCTGCCTGGTGCCTGGAACTGTGTCTCGATGTCTTGCCAGTGACCCAATGTCCTATTGGTGTCCAGATGTCCAGTCCGAGTTCCTGGTCATCAAGCCCGTGTTCCAGAGTCAGTGCTGCCAATGTTCCTGGAAGTGTCCAGCCTTGTATTCCAGTACTGGTCCTTTCTGAGTTTCCTGGATCTGACAGGCCTGTGTCCTAAGCTGACATGTCTGTGTTCCTGGATCTATATAGAAAATATTTCTGGCACACCAATAAGGAATAATGGAGGCTTGAAAGAAAATCTCTTTTGCCCTGTTTATTGCTTTATATAGAATGTTCCCAACATAGAATATTCACAACAGACATTTCGACCCGTTTTGGGTCTTTCCCAATGTATTGTTATCTACAATGGATATACGAAAACAAAGTAAAAACACTGCTTTTTCATATGCATGTCTAAAGTTATACATAGTACAATAAAGAAAGTAGAACAAAAAACTGTACAAATTGTGTCATTAGGTATATTATACATCATACACCAACGTAGGTCATATTTGTTATACATGAAATACAAAATATAAACATTTTTTCATGTTAGCCTGACTCAGAGACTGTAATCCAGTCCTTGTTTCACTTGACTCAATTGCTATAGTGCATATGGTATCCAAAATGGTAGACCTATCATAACATGAGATTATGTCACATGGTATCTTCTAGGAATTGAAATGAGGAAGTGATACACCATTTCCTCCTTTTGATGTCGTATCACCAGAAATAGTGTAACATGTGGTCTGTATAGGCAAGATTAATCTAGAGAAAGACACACATATCAAAGTGGGGCTCTTAAAGGGAACCTAACCCCTCCAAATAACCCCCAACCCTATTAATACCTGTCCCTGCACCAATACATATCATTATTAGTGGTCTTTTTCTATAAAAAATGCGTTCTGTAACATTGCATAAATCAACATTATGCACTTACATATGTGCGACTTCTTGGCTCTGAATAAGTCTCACAGGGCGTCCCCTGTGAGACTCTAAGCCCTCCTCAGCTGCTCATTATCACACCCCGATGGGCGTGATAAGTACGCCGACCTCACCATGTGCATTGCGCATGCGCGGCTTTAGATTTACACCTAAAGGGTGTACAGACGTCACAAAGACCGGATGTGATGCAAATAGCATCACACCGGCTATTTCGCCCCTACAGCAGGGCGAGGAGGACTAGAATTACTTATCACGCCCCATCGGGGCGTGATAATGAGCAGCTAAGGAGGGCTTATTCAGAACCAAGAAGTTGCACATATGTAAGTGCATAATGTTGATTTATGCAATGTTACAGAACACTTTTTTTATAGAAAAGGACCACTAATGGTATGTAATGGTGCAGGGACAAGTATTAATAGGGTTGGGGGTGATTTGGAGGGGTCAGGTTCCCTTTAAGAGTAAAACAGTAATCTATGGAGACTAGTAAACCATTAATCATTACCTGCGGGCATCTAGTTTGTTATGGATTGTTAGGAGACCTATGGTGCAAATTAAAACTATTACTAAGGGTCAGTAGTCTATATGGAAGGAAATCCCCTGCGACCTGTTACCCGCTCCTGTGGCGTTCCTTCCGTGTGGCTGATGTGAAGTGCGGCGTTCCTATTGCCTCTGCTTGTATTTATCGGTTCCCGGTAGAAGTGGCGCGTACGTCACATCCGATTCCGGTATTTGGAAAGCAAACTACTAGTCTCGTGAAATGTAAACACAGAAGTTAGCGGTATTTAGTGTATAATCGTTGTCAGTGCTGGAGATTGCTGTTATGAGGAGTGGGAGGTCTAAGGGTATGCCTGGGCATACTATACCTATGAAAAGATGTTCTATAACAGAGGCTGAAGGAGATATTGCACTCCTAAGGTCTCTGAGGGATAGAAAGGGGAAAAGAAAATGTATTTAGTATCCACATGATAGGTGAGATTGATGGTAATAAGGTGATACTGTAATTACTACAGACAACATCAGTATGCATCTGTCACACTGTAGGAGCAACAAATATGCATATATGAAAACTACAGTGACTTATGTTAACTTCTAATAGTGAGAAGTATCTCAGGAAAGAGGAAGAAACGGTCACATATTTTTAATTGATTTCATAATAAAAGCCTGACACAAACAGTTGCTGTCACCCTACAAGTGAACCTCGTATTTCCTATTCAACCCTAATGGGTGTAAGGTCTGTAACTGGTGAATCCAGTACGACTCGTGTTTTGAGTCGCTGCATTCGATTGTCCCCTCATCTATTGATGGGGACCTGCTCTATCACCTGAAATTTGAGTTGTGAGATTGAATGTCGGTGATTGTTGAAATGGGAAGGAGTAGGGAGAAGGTTCTGTAAGCAGTGAATCATGGACTTATGCTTACTGATGGGTTCCCGGATATGCTGGGTGGTTTCCCCAACATATCCGAGACTGCACGGGCACTTGATTAAATAAATGACATAGGAGGATTCACATGTGAAGAAACCTTTAATTTGGTATATTTTCCCAGTCCTGGGGTGTGTAAAAGTATTACCTTTGGTTACATGGGAGCACTAAAGGCATCCTAAACACGGATATGTGCCATGAGGTGGTGTTGCTAGGAATTGTTGTCTAGGTACTCGCGTGTCAGACCCTAAATTAGTCCTAATCAGTTCATCCTTTAGATTTCTTGGTCTTTTGTGGCAAAATAGCAGACCATTCTGAAATTCTTTAATCTGAGGATATGCTTGGCCTAATAATGGCCTGTGTTTGTTTATGGCACCACGGATGAGGGGGCTGAAAGGGTGATGGGTCATCACACATGCGATTTGTGGAGTTTTTTCTTGTCGGGGCTTAATGTTATCTCTAGGTAATGCTATTGATCTCGGGTAGTCTCGTGCTGTAAATTTGTGTGTCATCTCCTCGTGACATATGGCATGTGTTAATGGGTTTGTCACAATGCGTGTTATCCTCGTGTGTTGGGAATGAGGTAAAGCGGTTTTAATGTGTCTCTGGTGGCAACTTGTGTAGAGTAGCAGGCTGTTTTTGTCTGTCGGCTTGGTGTATTAGTCAATGCTAATCTCTCCCTTTTGATCCAGGTGTACCAAAGTATCCAGAAAGTTTATGTTTGTCAGATCATGATTTAGGGTGAATGTTAGGTTGGGGACAAAAATTCAGACTGTCGAAAAATTTGAGAAGTCTGTGTTCAGTACCCCTCCAAATGAGGAAGACATCATCTATGTATCTTTTCCATACCACCACATTTTCTTTATATAGTGAATGTTTAACAACATAGTCTTCCTCAAACTTGGCCATATAAATATTAGCATACGGGGGCACTACGTTTGAACCAATAGCGGTTCCCCTGCGCTGCATGTAGAATTGGTCCTGGAGCAAATGGAAGTTATGATGAAGAACCACTGTTAGTAGATCAATACAGAAATCAATTTTGGTTTGACTCATATCTCAGTAACTGTGCAAATACCATTCATAGCCTAGAGTCCAATCTCTGCACTCTTTTCCCATCCTTATATTCCTTCCTTTTCCAATTCTTTTCTCACTCTTCCCCTCTTTTTCACTCTTATTCTTTCCCTCTTTCCAATAATTCAGTGTTATATCCCTTCTAACACAATGACTTAACATGGGAGGTCCGAATACCTATGTAATGAAAGTACATGTTACCATTCACTAATATGGACAATTTTTCATAGGTTCACAAATCTAAAGAAGCAATTAACAAGACACAAGGGTCCCCCTGATATTGCTACATAGGTATAAACTACCTCTTTTCTTTGTTCATTTTGATATGTCATGTGAAACAAGGACTGGACTACAGTCTGAGTCAGGATAACATAAAAAAATGTTTACATTTGTACTTCATGCATAACAAACATGACCTACATTGGTGTATGATGTATAAATAAACCTAATAACAATTTCTACAGTTTTTGTTCTACTTACTTTATTTTACTATGTATAACTTTTGACATGCATATGAAAAAGCAGTGTTTTTACTTTGTTTTCGTATATCCATTGTAGATAACAATACATTGAGAGACCCAAAACGGGTCGAAACGTCTTTTGTGAATATTCTATGTTGGGAACATTCTATGTAAAGCAATAAACAGAGCAAAAGAGATTTCTTTCAAGCCTCCATTATTCCTTATTGGTGTGCCAGAAATATTTTCTGTATATTGACTGACTTTTTTCTGAGCACCCATACCGGTTGAGCCACACTTCCCTTCTTGAAGTATATACTATTTTTCAGTGTGTGCTCCTGGTTACACCATGACCCGATGTTGTTTTCTATGTTCTCATATGCCAAAGATGAATCCACAGCTCTAGTCTCTAGAGTTCCTACGTCCAGCTCCTTCGTCACAGTTCAGCAGAGGAGAAGAGTTGAAAAGACTGGTCGCACTCGATCTTCACCTTGCCACACTAGTGGAGTATCATAAATTCAAGCGGATTCCATGCGGTCTGAGGGTTTCCCTCAGACCAACTCTGCTGAAAATACTGAATTCTGTGAGAAGTTCAAAGGAATACCCAACAAATGTTCAATGGACATTATAACACTGACTATTGAACATCTACAAAAGGAAATCGAAACATTCTCCAATAAAAAAAAGAGATTGAGGAACAACTCTCACATATCTTGCCAGAAACAGAATTCAATAGCCTCAAGTCTAAGACTAATACTGTAATTACAGAATTCAAGAAAAATCTTCAACTAAAGAAAAGGTCCAACTTCCGGTTCCGGCCCCGATGCTGCCGCCACGGGAGTGAGGAGCTCCGAGACCCCACGGACGAATACCCGCACTAACTGGTGATACCATTGCTCCCCGGTGGCGGTACAACTGGGGGAGCTTCTCCTGCACACCAGACTACCCGGCGGGGAAGTCCGGAGGACCCAGACACAAATGTGTCGTGCCGCTCCGGTTTTGGCGGGCACGGAGGCGGCGGCAGACACGAGGGAAGGACAACACCAGCGGAACGCCAACCACACTGCATCGTTTGAGAGAGGGGAGCGATTGCACAGAACACCCCCAGGCACCAGAGTCCGAAGGTGGGAGCAGCTGATACAGTCAGCAAACAAAGTCAGCGGTGAGTGGTGAGGGCTAAAGAGCGGGAACTTTAAGGGAGGCCGCCGAAAATCTAAATCCCCATGATCTTACGGTCCCCAGGGAATAGACCCCCCTCGGAGAGACCAAGGTTGTGCGGCCTCAGACAAAAGTGAATGTACAGGTGGTTGAGGAGTGGTCAGCCGGAGAAGAGACTGTCGGGGGGGGGGAGGGGGGGGGGAGAGCTGGATTCTGACCCTGAAAACATGGCGTCCCTCCCTGGGAAAAGAGGAAAACAACAGCCTCAGCAACCCTGGGCAGAAAAGAGAAGGGAGGGGGGAGATGCAGCTGGGCTAGCAGCAACAAGTATCCCCCCTGCGCACCCAAAGTGAGCCCAGCCAGACATTCAGGGCACCAGGAGATGCTGCTGTACATTCTGATCTAATGAGGTCCTTTGCAGATATGGCTCAGGATCTTAAAACATACCTATCTGAGAGCCTCCAGGTAATTGTAAGGGATACTATAAAATCAATGGCGGCGGTCAAAGAAGAAGTCGCTCAACATGACAAAAGACTGGTGGAGGTGGAGCACCACCTCTCGGAGGCAGAGGATAGAATTGTTCAATTAGAACAGGAACTGGTGGAGGCAACGAGAGTGTCTAGATGGACAAGAGAAAAAGTGGATGATCTAGAGCAGAGGTCCCCAACTCCAGGCCTCAAGGCCCACCAACAGTGCAGGTTTTCAGGATCTCCTTAGTATTGCACAGGGGTTGGAATCATTACCTGTGCAGATGATCACATTAGCACCTGTGCAATACTAAGGAAATCCTGAAAACCTGCACTGTTGGCGGGCCTTGAGGCCTGGAGTTGGGGACCTCTGATCTAGAGAACAGATCTCGAAGAAATAACTTGAGGGTAACCAGCCTCCCGGAATCTATTCCCTATGCGCACCTATATTACATTTTTGAAAAGGAAATACCCAAGGCTCTGGACATTGCTAACTTATGTCGGGTGGAGAGGGCCCACAGGTTAGGCGCCTTCCCCCGGACGACTTACTTCTTCTGCAGACAATAAAGGCAACAAGGAATCGCCTGACTACCACCAGAAAACGCGTCAAGCTATAGCCCAGTTCTTAGATTTCAAGGATAAGGAGAAAATCCTCCAGACTTTTCAGAAACTAAGATCTCCATTACTTATCAGAGGTCACAAGGTGGTGATCTTTAACGACTTTTCTCCGGAGGTATCCCGGAAAAGGAAACAATTTAATGAAATCTGCAGCCTGCTTTATAAGAGAAACATCCCGTTTCAGATGCTATATGCAGCTCTGCTCAAAGTTTCCAATGGGAACAACTCTCGTTGTACTTCAGAGATGCGAAAGAGGCCCTGAGACGTTTACCACCCACACTAGAAGATCGCCGGAGCCGGAGAGATCTCCGGTTTGTTCACCTACGTCCGAACCCCCCGCTGAGTTCAGCTGCCGAGGATGAGACAATGCCGCCAAGTTCGGTACTGGATGCCTGAGTCGACTAGGTTGCTTGGAAACAAAGAACGCATGAACGCTGACACCATTGGTGAAAAAGACTAGCCGCTCTGAGGAGAAGAGTTTTTTTTTTTTTTGTTTGTCTCTCTCTCTCAACTCTCTTATTATAGGACAGAAGAAGAATTCGTTGGTGCTGCTGGACTTATACTTGATGGAAGGCTTTCCCGGGAGACTTAGGCTCAGGGACTGACTGCTGAGGGTTATGCTTGAGCAAGAGACGAGAGGTCAGCGGTTCGGGACAACATGGCCGGACAACACTTGATGCTTAGTCATGATAGTCACCATAGGCCATGGGAGGGATAGGAGGAGGATTGGTGGGCATCGGAATAGAGGAAGTGTATTGTCATCGTTGCCAGTTGACGTGGAGGTTCCACCGTCGACGGGTTTTGGGGGAATTGTATTTAAAAACCATGTTTTGTTCTGCCCCCAGCGAAGGGTTTTGGGGCACGTTTGTTCGATTGTTGGGGGGATGGGGAATGGGGAAACAAAGCCGCCAATAGAGGGGGAGGGGAGGAGGGTGACGACAACCATGGGGAGACACCCTTTGTTGTCCTCATTACAGGCAAAGGATATCTTAATTATACCCCACCAAGGTGAATATACTGTCATGGAATGTCAAAGGTTTGAGATCGATGATACTGCGGCTGCTGAAAAAACGAAAAGGAGACAACTAAAAGATGATATGTTCCGCATGCATAAGATGTGGGTGGGCGCGATATATGGTTCGGGAGCAGTGGGACGAAAAGCGGGAGTACTTATTCTACTTTACAAGGCAGTGCCATTCAAATTGATTTCATGGGATCATGATGAAGAATGCAGACATGTGAGTGTTTCCCTAGAGATATCAGGAGCAACATTGCATATTCATAATGTATACGCTCCGAACTCTAACCAAAGACCGTTCCTCTCTTACCTCCATGACAAATTAATATTACAAGACAAACAGGAATTGGTGGTGGGCAGGGACTTTAATTCGGTGATGTCCAAAGAAGAAAACAGGCAGACATACAGCTTAACGCAGTGGTCTGGGCAGGGGTGAACCTAGCCTCTCTGCTGCCTGAGGCGAACTGCAGAACGGCGCCCCCCCCCCCATAGTAAATGCTTTAAAATCGGTAGAAATAAATCTGGTTTGTACAGAACTATGTATATCCTGTAAAAATGAGAATAGTGGCCATTTTAATTTGGAGGAATTGAAAAAAAGACGTCCAAACACAAGGATGTCAGCGCCATCACACACACATACAAGAACCACAAAGACGAATCCAGAACAAGGATCATTAATGGTAATGGCAGCTTGGCAGAAGCCAACAGACACACAATGATGGCAGCAGAGTGGTGGTCTTGTAGGCAGATCCAGTACTGCATCATTATAGCACAGGAGGCAGCACTGATTGTCAACATATTGTCTGACTAGTCAGACATGTCACCATGCGACACCGTCCACACATACAACAACCTGCAGTCTGAGCATCAACAAGCCGCCACTGCACTAAGCTGGAGAAATGATGCGTCTTCCCCAACAGACCACACCTCCTTCTCCCAAAACACTTAGCCAATCACAAGCGCAGCACATGGGGCTGTCCAGAGCTAATAGCAGGGGCTTTCGTATTGGGTTAAGGGATGCGGGAGCAGGAAGGGGGACGAGCGCCACTGAGCAACCACCACTCAAGAGAAGTGCTGGATGCCTGTATGTACAGAGGGTCGGCACTGGACATCAGGGGCGGACCTACCGTGGTGCAGCTGGTACAGCTGCACCAGGGCCCCGACCGGGTAGGGGGCCCCTCAAGCCTCCAGGGGGGCCCCCAGCCAACCCCCATGTCCCTGAGTCAGATGAGAGGGGGTTCCCTCGGCTGATCCCGCCCCTCCTCTCCTCTCCAGCCCCGGCTCCCAGATCCACAATGCGGCGCAGGTAAGAGCCGCACGCTCGTTCCCCCCTGCCAGCACCCGCAGCCCCGCGCCCGACGCTGCCAGCAACCCCCCCGGTCTTTACCTGACTCTGCTAGCACCCCCCTCCCCGGTCCTCACCTAAGGCTGCTGCACCAGGGCCCAGCATGCTAAAGGTCCGCTACTGCTGGACATGGTGTGTAATTATAGCCAAGTCCTGCAGCATATGTGAAAGGGACAATGCATCCTGCACCAGGGGCTCACACAGAATTTCTGCTATGGGGTCCCATGATTTCTATGTGCGCCCCTTCCCCCACAAAAAATATTTGGCTTAGGCTGGATCACTCTCTTTCAACTTTGCAGCCGTTACAAAGTCATTTTCCTCCTATTGAAGTCCCTAGATTCCTCTGTCATTGCCCCTATAATGTACGATGCCAACAAAAGTGCCCCCAAATACTGTATGATCCCCAGTGATTCATCCACCTGCACAGTATGATAACCTGACTGTACCCCCTCAACTATCCTGACACAGTATGATCCACAACTGTGAGCCCCACACAGTCTTCCATACAGTATAAAGGACCTATGTACAGTAAGGTATAATGGACCCCAACACAGCCCTCCATAATGTATAAAGGCTTCTTTGTAGCCCTTCATGTATTATCATGCCCTCCACTAAGCCCTCCAAATGTTATAACTAATTCCATATAGTATAATTGGCTCCATTAGTCCTCCATATATTATAATGCACCCTCATAGTCCGCGATATAGTATAATGCACTCCCATAGTCCACGATATAGTATAATGCACCCTCATAGTCCGTGATATAGTATAATGCACGGTCATAGTCCGTGATATAGTATAATGCACCCTCATAGTCCGCGATATAGTATAATGCACCCTCATAGTCCGCGATATAATATAATGCAACATCCATAGTCTTCCACATAATGCACCCCCTCATAGTCCTCCATATAGTATAATGCCAGCATGCAAGCCTGTATCAAAGGCAAGGATACAACCTTTGAAGAATATGTCAAAGATGGTGAAGGGGTTAAATTACATTATATATAGCACACATATACTGGACAACACCTGCTCATTACATACATCATACAGACACACACACATATCATACATGTCCTTAGTACATACATGCTATATAACATGCATAGCAGGTACACATCATATACACAGAACATGCATGCAGGACAAGTGTATATACTCACAAGATATCCTAAATACACACAGAGACACAACCCACAGACACACACAGGCACAACCCACACACACAAACCACAAACCGACACAACCCATACACAGACACAACCCATACACACAAACCACAAACCGACACAACCCATACACAGACACAACCCATACACAGACACAACCCATACAGACACAACCCATACAGACACAACCCACACAGACACACATCCCACACACAGAGAACCCATAAACAGACACAAACCCACAGACACAAACCCAGACACATACATGGAAACAACCCACACAGACACAACCCACACACAGCACAAACACAAATCACTGACACATGACCCACGCACAGATACAAGACACAGACACAACCCTACACACAGACACAACCCCACACACAGACACAAACACATACAACACAGACACCACCCACATACACAATGCACACACATACACAGCCCACACACACACAGTCTACACAGAGACACAACCCAGACACATGCAGAGAGACACAACCCACACACACTCCACATGCAGAGAGACACAACCCACACACACTCCACACACACAGACACAACCCACACACACTCCAAACACAGAATCACAACCCACACACACTCCACACGCAGAGAGACACAACCCACACACACTCCACACGTACAGAGACACAACCCACACAC
This sequence comes from Allobates femoralis, assembly GCA_033576535.1. Taxonomy (NCBI): domain Eukaryota; kingdom Metazoa; phylum Chordata; class Amphibia; order Anura; family Aromobatidae; genus Allobates; species Allobates femoralis. The sequence goes on from JARQOC010000006.1 coordinate 332,873,504, forward strand.
ACTCCACACGCACAGAGACACAACCCACACACACTCCACACGTACAGAGACACAACCCACACACACAGAGACACAACCCACACACACTCCACACAACCCACACACACTCCACACAACCCACACGCTGAGACAACCCACACGTACAAAGTAAAAAAATAGGGGGGGGAACAAGAGGCGCAATAGTGCCCTATCACTAGTGACACTAATGTATGCGGTGGGTATGAATTCACTCACCTAGCACAGTTGTGAGACCCACAACTGGTGTAAAAGCATTTGGCATTAAATGCAGCTGCTGCAGGACTTCCACCTTCCACATGCACGTGGGAATCATCCAGAAGTTACCTCAGTGTATCCCTGAGGAAGACACTAGGACAGTGTTGAAACGCGTAGGAAAGGAATAAATGGATGATTGATGCAACCTACATATGGTTTCCGGATCGTTTTCTTGGGATTTCAGCAGCGCGGACACTGATACACCATTTCCCCTGAGGTAACCCACACGTACAGAGACACAACCCACACGTACAGACACAACCCACACGTACAGAGACACAACCCAACACACAGACACAACCGCACAGAACCTGCACACACAGACACAACCACACACACACTGCACACACAGACACAACCCACACACACACTCCACAGACACAACCCACACACACACTCCACACACAGAACACAACCCACACACACACTCCACACAGACAGAGACACAACCCACACACACACACACCACCACAGACAGAGACACAACCAACACACACCACACACACTCCACACACAGACCACACAACCCACACACACACTCCACAAAACAGACACACAACCCACACACACTCACCAACACAGAGACACAACCCACACACACACTCCACACACAGAGACACAACCACACACACACCCACACACAGACACACAACCCCACACACTCACACACGAGACACAACCCACACACACTCCACACAGAGACACAACCCACACACACACTCCACACACAGAGACACAACCCACACACACTCCACACACAGAGACACAACCCACACACACACTCCACACAGAGACACAACCCACACACACAGACACAACCCACACACACACTCCACACAGAGACACAACCCACACACACTCCACACGCAGATACAAACCTTACACAGCACAGACACACATCACTGACACACGACCACGCACAGATACAAGACACAGACGCAACCCCACACACAGACACAAACCCAAACACATACAACACACACACACAGACACCACCCACATAGACACAATGCACACGCAGATACAACCCACACACATACACAGCCCACACACACAGTCCACACAGAGACACAACACACACACACGCAGAGACACAACCCACACACACTCCACACGCAGAGAGACACAACCCACACACACTCCACACGCACAGACACAACCCACACACACTCCACACACAACCCACACGCACAGAGACACAACCCACACGCACAGAGACACAACCCACACGCAGAGACACAACCCACACACACTGCACACAGAGACACAACCCACACACACACACTCCACACACACAGACACAAGCCACACACACTCCATACACAGAGAGACACAACCCACACACTCCACACGCAGATACAAACCTCACACAGCACAGACACACATCACTGACACACGACCCACGCACAGATACAAGACACAGACGCATCCCCACACACAGACACAAACCCAAACACATACAACACACACACACAGACACCACCCACATAGACACAATGCACACGCAGATACAACCCACACACATACACAGCCCACACACACAGTCCACACAGAGACACAACACACACACACGCAGAGACACAACCCACACACACTCCACACGCAGAGAGACACAACCCACACACACTCCACACGCACAGACACAACCCACACACACTCCACACACAACCCACACGCACAGAGACACAACCCACACGCACAGAGACACAACCCACACGCAGAGACACAACCCACACACACTGCACACAGAGACACAACCCACACACACACACTCCACACACACAGACACAAGCCACACACACTCCATACACAGAGAGACACAACCCACACACTCCACACGCAGATACAAACCTCACACAGCACAGACACACATCACTGACACACGACCCACGCACAGATACAAGACACAGACACAACCCCACACACAGACACAAACCCAAACACATACAACACACACAGACACCACCCACATAGACACAATGCACACACATACACAGCCCACACACACACAGTCCACACAGAGACACAACCCACACACACTCCACACACAGACAGACACAACCCACACACACTCCACACACAGAGACACAACCCACACACACTCCACACACAGAGACACACTCCACACACAGTCCACAGAGACACAACCCACACACATTCCACACACACACAGAGACACAACCCACACACACTCCACACACAGATACAAGCCTCACACAGCACAGACACACATCACTGACACAGACACAACCCAAACAGACACAAACCCACACAGCACAGACCACACACACTCCTCTGCTGATGTACATGTGCAGCCTTACCTGCTCACAGCAGCTGAGCACTTCCCCACTCTCTCTGCCAGGACTGTCCAGCAGGAGAGCTGTCATGTGGTGGATTAGAGCTGCTTCTCCTCGGGATCTTCCAGCAGAGGTAACTTCTCCTATTTGCTGGCTCTCACCTCTTCATTTCAAATACCGCGCCATGCAGGAAGAGAAGAGCACTGGCCAATCAGCTCTTCTGTCACTCAGTCTGCTGTGAGAGGTTAATTGGCCAGTGCTCTTCTCCTGCAGGACACGCCCCCTCTGTGAGTTGCTGAACCCAGAGGGTAAAAACCGCTGCACAGTGCACACAGGAATGTGCAGGTTCCCCCAGCATAGAGCGGCAGAGGCACTGTAGGAGATACTGCAGGATCTCAGGGAGAGAAGAGCCCCCAAAGGCAGTACAGTGTCTGATACAATGGTCCTTCAGCACCTCACAGATGCCGCCCCCTATTTTATCAGCAGGTGTCACCGCCGGAGACATTGTCTCAACTTGCCTTATGATAGATGCGGCCCTGGGTCTGGGGTACTGGAGGGAGGAGGGAGACTTACTGACCCGACCCTCAGAGGTTTTGCCAAACAGATGGGGCTACACGACATATGGAGATTGCGGAACCCAATGGGGAGAGAGTGTACGACCTGGTGATCTCTGACCATGGCCCAGTTGGACTGGAGCTGCGGCACAGATATCCCAAAAGGACTGACCATTTATGGCGGTTCCCGACGTATCTGCAGTCTGACCCAACCTTTCAAAAATTGTTGGGAGGGGGCGTGTCCTGGCCATGGAGGGAGAGGGTCACTAGACAGAGAGCTCTGTCCCCTCGGCTTCTTCTATGCCCGAAATTCAACCACCAGCCTAGATGAAACCCACCACATGTCGGTGAGACGAAAGAGTAACCGACGAGCTGCGACCCCAGCCCCTCCAGGTCCAAATCACACTCAGATAACTTGGTATCTGAGGAGCTCTTCTGGGCCCCCCCAAGACGCTGCAGCCTCCAAGATGGCGGATCCCGCCCCTCGGTCAGTGAAGATGGCGCCGCTCACAGAGAGGAGCTCTCACACACCCGACCGACCAACAGCATCGGCGGTGAGTCCCGGCCTCTCTCATACTGGAGGCCTCGGTATGGAGCGGCGGGAAACGGAGGCGGGGCTCCCGGAGAACCCGGCTGGCGGGGCTTCACTGGAGGGATCTGGGAAGGCCCCCGTACCTGCTCCCGCGGCGGGGAGCGCAGAGATGACGGAGGAGTCAAGCAGTACCCAGGACCCTGAGACGCAGGAGGTAATGGTGACCGGGGGAGACAGGACAGAAGTCCAGCAGCCACTGCCCATTCATTACCACAGCCCTGGGACGCCACACAGCACCATAGCACACACATACAATGTGGTGCCTGGAATACAATATCAGGGATGGCCATATTACCCCGGGACACAGACCTGGCAACAGGCTCCTCCAGCTATGGGCCATACAGGAAATCCAGGGGAACCCCAGTATCTCCCCACTCAAAGGGACCCCAATTATGGGCATCAAATAGGGGGCACAAATATGAACATCATGGGCCAGATTATAGGTCACAAGGAGGCTCCTCAAGACACCACTACTTTGAATGGGGATGAATGGGACATGTTCAAGGCTCGTATCCTCAATATTCCCACGAGAGAGGAACTGACAAACTTTGTAGTTAAAATGGAGGCTTCCATCAGAGCTACAACTAATGAACTCAGGGGAGAGGTCAGGGAGGTCTCGGATAGAGTGAATCAGTCGGATGCTAGGATCGAAGTCCTGACTGACCGGATTAAGAAACTGGAGGATACAGTGGTTTTTCAGCGCTCACAGCAAGAAATCTTCCTAGATTCAATGGAAGACATGGAAAACCGCGAAAGGAGACAAAACATTAGAGTCCGGGGGCTCCCCGAGCAGGTTACCCCCGATGCCCTGGGAAAGACGCTACAGAATCTTTTTAACTCCATTAGAAAGACCCCAACAGACACGGTAATAGAATTTGATAGGGCCCATAGGTCTCTCGGCCCACCTCCAACAGAGGGAGCACCCCCACGCGATGTCATATGCCGTATACACAAATACAGAATCAAGGACGACATCCTTAATAAGGCAAGGAGGTGTGAGGAAATTACATTTCAAGGATATAGTATACAGCTGATGGCAGATTTGTCCAGGAGAACCCTCCAGAAGCGGAGAGCCCTGAGACCCCTCCTAGACCTTCTGAGACAACATGATTTGACATACTCCTGGGGATATCCCTTCCGTCTTCAAGTGCGACAAGGAAATAAATCTGCATTCCTGACACACCCCAGGGAACTTCAGGGCTTCCTTAAGGCTCTGGACCTATTGGACCCAGGTCTCTTGTTTCCTGATTGGCCATCAACAGCACCTGATAACCCATTTTTTACAGCCTCACAGTCAGGGCGAGCAATCCGGCGTAGAAGGAATGGCAGAACCAGGAACCGCAGACGGAGGAGACCCAGCGATGTTGACCAAGAAGAAGATGGGTGACTTTTCGACTTATTTGACCCTTCTTGTTTTTTCTTTTTTCTTCTTCAAGTTGTCTATTACCCACTTTTTTATCCTCCAGCAATAATTTAGTTGGAAGACTTACCGAGATCCTTCAGGATCAACAAGATCCTACACTGTTTCCGTGTTCCCCATACGGGCAGCTCGGTTGTATAGAAAAATTGCTAGAAAAATTTCATGAAAACCTATGTTAAAGATGCTTATATCTTTTAGGCTGGTGATAAGCAGATGTGTTTGCTGTAATGTTTTCGGGTGGTGGGCTGGGGGGACTTTATCTCATATTTTGAACTGTTTTGCTATATACCGTAGTAAATTTATAGTCTTTTCTATAGACTAATATAGTGGGACTAGAACTTATACCCTCTCCAGCCAGGAAAGGTAACCCCCCACGGGGACATCGTATCCTCCTCTCGGATACGACATTTACAGATTAGACTTTACCCCACAATTTTGTAAGCGAGAATTCCCTTCGTCCAGGGGCTTCTTTTCTCTTTCTTCTATCTCTCTCTCTCTCTCTTCCCTTCTCTTTCCTTCCATCCTCAAAGGAGTGGCGGGTGCGGTGGCTAGTGCTTTGGCTGTGTGATTACCTGTAGAAAAAGGGACAATGGGGTCCCTGAAGACCGGGTCCCTAAACGTTAGGGGCTTTAATACACCCCAGAAACGGCAACAAGTCCTGTATGACATGCATAAGCGGGGAGTACAAGTGTTATTTATTCAGGAGACGCACTTTAAAGAAGGACATGTGCCTTCTATTGGAGAGAAATATTATATCAATTGGATTCACAGCACTAACCCCGAGGCTAGGACTAAGGGGGTGTCGGTTGCCTTTCACAAGGGATTACCTTATACGCTGCTAGATTCAAAGATTGATTCGGGAGGACGTTACATCTTCCTTAAACTAAAGTTTGCAGACAATCTCGTGACGATGGTAAATTGGTACCTTCCCAATAGGGAGCAGACGAGAGTGTGCAGAGCCTTGCTACTGAAATTGGCGGACTTTGCCGAGGGCCAGGTAATAATAGGCGGTGATTTTAATTTCGTCTTTGATCCATCCATAGACTCCACATCGGGCAGATGGGCAGCTCCACTTGGGAGAATGAGGGCACTCCGAGGTCTCCTGCGGAAGCTACAACTGGTGGACGTGTGGAGGATCCTTAACCCTACAGGTAGAGATTACTCTTACTTTTCAGGGGTTCACCAATCATATAGCAGGATAGACTTGTTTCTGGTGAGCCATGGGGTTCTTTCTTGGACTCCTGACGCTACCATAGGCAATATTGTCTTATCAGACCATGGCCCTGTCTTCCTGACTATGGAGATCCCGGGGCTGACCAGGAGGGAGTGGACTTGGAGATTGAACAGTCAACTCCTGAAGGACACCAACTGCCTGGCTGACTTAAAGGCAGACATTGAAACTTTTACCCAGACGCATGCACAGGACCCCACACCTCCACCAATGCAATGGGAGGCCCTCAAATGTATTCTCCGTGGCACCTTAATCAGACACGGCTCCAGACTAAAAAAACTTAGATCTGTACAAATTAACACGCTATTACATAAGATTGGACGTTTGGAATCTGACCATAAGTCTTCGAGGGATAGGGGACTGCTGATTGAACTGACTACGGCTAGAGTGGAGTTGCGTAATCTCCTGGACGCTAGGTTTGAACAGCATACAGAGAGGACCAGAGGTTTTTTTTATAAAAAGGCGAACGTGAACGGGCGACCTCTAGCCAGAATGTTACACCCTAGATCTGGACCCACATATATATCATCTATTAAAAGCGCTTCTGGGAGGTTGGTACACAGAACAGAAGAGATTTCAAAGGTATTTCAGGATTTTTACACAGATTTGTACAATTTAAGGGGGAAATTCGATGACATGGACCCAGTAGCATTAAAAAAAAATTGCAATCTTATCTGGGCAAGGTGGGGGTCCCTTCTCTGTCCAATGAAGATAAGGAGCTCTTGGAGGTGGACGTATCGACGGAAGAACTCACTGAAGTAGTTAGAAATACCTCGACTACTAAGAGTCCAGGTCCAGACGGCTTCACCCCTATTTTTTATAAAACATTGCTCGGTGACTTGCTGCCTCACATGCTTTCCTCTTTCAAGGCAGTTTTGGGGGGGGATACTTTCCCTCCACAGGCCCTGGAAGCGCACATCTGTGTGTTACCTAAGCCTAACAAGGATCCCTGTGAGGCAGCGAGCTACCGACCTATCTCACTTATCAATGTAGACGTGAAGTTGTTTGCAAAACTTTTGGCGGACAGATTGTCCTTGAGAATTCCGTCCATCGTTCACCTTGACCAGGTGGGCTTTGTGAAAGGCCGTGAGGCGCGGGACAACATTCTTAGATCCTGCCTGCTTATTGAGAAGGCTAGAATGTGGAAGTCCCCTCTATGTCTGCTTTCCATCGACGCAGAAAAGGCCTTTGACAGGGTCCACTGGGGATTCCTGAAAGAGGCTCTAGTCCATATTGGACTGGGCGCCAGATTTCTGAACGGGATATCCTCTCTTTACTCGTGTCCCTCTGCTAGGGTCCGGATAAATGGGGGATTATCAGGAACATTTCGTGTTAATAATGGAACGAGACAGGGATGCCCTCTTTCCCCTTTGTTATATGTGGTCGTGATGGAACATTTGGCAAAGGTCATAAGAGATAACCGTGATATTCACGGGCTAGTGGTTGGAGATGTTCACCACAAGACTGCTCTTTTTGCAGATGACGTATTGGTATACGTTGCTCAGCCTCTTGTCTCCTTCCCCAACCTGCTACGGGAATTTGAGATTTTTGGGGGACTTAGCAATTTTAAAGTTAACTACTCAAAGACAGAGGCTCTGAACATCTCCTTACCACCGACTGAAGCGGCCGCGGCAGCGCGGGACTTCCCCTTTCGATGGAAGGCGGACTATCTCGTATACCTGGGAATCAGTCTCCCGGCTGATTTGTCCAAACTCTTCCAATTGAACCACCAGGCCATTATGCACAAAGTAGGGGCTTTACTAGAGAAATACAGACCCATGAGGTTATCGTGGCTGGGCAGGATCCATGTTGTGGGAATGGATATTCTCCCGAGATTCCTCTACATTTTTCAGTCAGTTCCAGTGTGGCCCGACGAAGCATTTTTCCGTGTCATCAAGTCAGCAATTTTACGTTTCATTTGGAACGGCAAAAAGGCTAGGGTAAGCCTGAGGAGTTTGGTTGCCCCTAAGGAGCAAGGGGGGGCAGGGCTTCCAGACATACGCAGGTACTGTTTGGCATCCATTTTGGTTCGCCTTATAGACTGGCACTTTAAATCAGACTCTAAGCAGTGGGTACGGGTGGAACAGGAAGGCGTTTCAGTCCCCCTCCGCAGCTTACAATGGCTTTCTCGGGAAGCTTTGCCATCCCTGGGCCCCTTGCCTAATTTTACGACCGAAACTCTTAAAGCATGGCGGATAGCAAGGAAAGAAACAGGGGAGGCTCAATACGACAGTTCCCTGACCCCGATTTTTCATAACCCTGCTTTCCCTCCGGGGATGACCAATCGGACTATTTTGGATTGGAAAGAAGCAGATGACACTAGAATCGGCCAGATATTGACAAGGGGGGAACTCCCTTCCTTTGAGACGCTTCAATCGGCTTCCCCACAAGTCAAACTCAAATGGTGGGAATATTTACAACTGAGGTCTTTTATGAGATCTCTTGCGATACCAATGACCCCAACAATGACACTCACCCCGTTGGAGGAGATTTTTGTGGCTGATGGAGCTCCAATGAAAGGGATTTCAGTTATCCACAGGATTTTATCCAGACCTAAAGATGTCGTAGATACAGGATACCGGAGGGCGTGGGAGACGGACTTGGGCAGGGCAATCCCAGATCTTGACTGGGAAAAGAGTTTCCTTATGGCGCGCAAAACAGCGGGTTCATGCGATGCCATGGAAAAGAGCCTCAAATTAAGATATAGGTGGTATCTTACCCCAGAAAAGATACATAAATTTGCTCCAGACACCTCTCCGCTATGCTGGAGATGCAAAGGCGAAAAGGGCACTTTACTGCACATATGGTGGAGCTGCCCACTGATCCAGGAGTTCTGGGATGGAGTATTCCGCAATTACAATTTGGTGACAGGAAGGAACCTGGTAGGCACCCCTGAAATGGCCCTATTGTCTTTGTTCCCTGGCTCTTGGAAAGTACAGAGGAAAGATGTCCTCAGATTCTGCATAGCCGCAGCCCGCAGCGTGATCCCACGTCACTGGAAGGAAAGCGTCACCCCCTCCATTTCGGAATGGTATTCGGAAGTGGAGCGGATTCGCAGGTACGAGGAATTGTCGGCTGACTTTTCCCAGACCCAACACACATATGTGTCTACCTGGACAGAATGGGTCCTATTTAGAGATGCCCCCAACTTCGGAGACTTTTTTACCTGAATAATCTGGGTTACAAAGCCTCACTCCCCATAGAACCACCTAGGGGGACTAATTCGCCCGTCACACCATTACATCTATATATGTCTCATTTTTCGCTAGTTCACTCTTTCTTTACTCTTACCTATTCTTCCTACTTCTCTCCTTACTTCTTTTTCCTCTATAATTCTTCACCTCTGGACGAACGTCAAGATATAGTTTGTTGAACCTTAATTGGTTGACTACTATACCTGCAAGATTATCTTTAGTGTCTGGTTCAGACAATTCCCTTCTCTGTAGCGCGGAGAGAGGGTACAGTATAGTACAAGCAGAATGGAACAGAGAGAACAATGTGTGTTTCTATGATAATTGATGCGATGTTTATGTTGAATACGGCTTTACATAGAAATGTGCTGTTCCTGTTTTCTTTACCTTTTTTTTTTTTTTTTTTTTTCTTTCTCAATCTCAAACAAACATTTTACATTGTTACTTACTTTCTATGTACATGTTGTTATTACTTAAAACTATCAATAAAATCATATTTACCCAAAAATTGTTGGGAGATTGGTGGTCGGTATACTCTTTGGAAAATGGAGCTCATCGAGATGATCCATTGCTATTTTGGGACACGGCCAAGGCTGTTCTCCATGGCAAGATACTAGCCTACATGGTGACATTAAAAAGAAAGGTGATGTCCTTATTCCTGAAATACAGTGAATTGACTAGATGGGCCTACAGTGACTTTAAAAATCAGCCCACTTGATCTTCCTTTATTCTCTGAATCACTCCTCCCTCTCACCGACCTACCCTGCGCTGACGACATTGACATTGCCACCACCCTATACAACACCACCATAACGAACGCTCTCGACCTAGCCACCCCCTCACTCTCCATGCTCCACGCATTAACAGGCAACCCTGGCACACCACCCTCACTAAAAACCTGAGACGGGCGTCCAGAGTCGCCGAGAGGAGATGGAAAAAGTCTCACACCCCCGGGCACTTTGCTCTGTTCAAGCAATCCATCACTGACTTCAAGACAGCACTCGCTACCGCCAAGCAAGTGTTCTTCTCATCCCTTATAACCTCTCTGTCCCGCAACCCCAAACAGCTCTTCAAAACTTTCAACTCCTTACTTCGCCCACCTGCTCCTCCCCCTTCTCCCCTCATCTCTGCTGAAGACTTTGCGACCTTCTTCAAGGAGAAGATCGACAAGATCAGAAGCAGCTTCGGTCCACTATCCCCACACCTCCCCTTCCCACCTACACTGCCCTCCTCCTCCATCAGCCACTTCCCCCCCATAACTGAAGACCAACTCTCCTCCCTCCTGTCAAAATCACACCTCACCACCAGCGCCCACGACCCGCTCCCATCCCACCTCATTCCCAACCACACCTCCATTTTCATCCCAGCCCTCACCCACCTCTTTAACCTTTCACTTAGCACTGGTACCTTCCCCTCGGCCTTCAAACACGCCCTAATCACGCCCATCCTAAAAAAAACCTCACTTGACCCTACCTCTGTCTCTAACTATCGCCCCATATCTCTTCTCCCATTCACCTCCAAACTACTTGAACAACACGTCCACTCCGAACTGTCCTCTTACCTCTCCTCGTGCTCCCACTTCGACCGCCTACAGTCCGGCTTCCGACCCCTCCATTCCACCGAAACAGCCCTGACCAAAGTCACCAAGACCTACTGACCGCCAAGAACAAACACCACTACTCCATCCTGCTACTCCTTGACCTGTCTGCCGCCTTCGACACGGTTGACCACTACCTTCTTCTCCGGATCCTGGAATCCCTTGGCATCACCCACCTTGCCCTCTCCTGGATCTCCTCATACCTAGCGGACCGGACCTTCAGCGTCTCCCACTCCCACACCTCCTCCTCACCCTACCCCCTTTCTGTCGGAGTGCCCCAAGGTTCAGTCCTGGGACCCCTACTTTTCTCCATTTACACTCTCGGCCTAGGGCAACTCATCGAGTCCCATGGCCTCCAGTACCACCTCTACGCCGACGACACCCAAATCTACCTGTCCGGCCCTGACATCACCTCCCTACTCTCGAAAATCCCTCAATGCCTTTCCGCCATCTCATCCTTCTTCTCTGCTCGCTTCCTTAAACTCAACATGGACAAAACTGAATTCATAGTCTTCCCCCCAAGAAATTCCACCCCACCTCCCAACCTATCCATCTGCGTCAACGACTGCGCCCTCTCCCCAGTCCCCCAAGCCAAGTGCCTCGGGTAATCCTTGACTCCTCCCTATCCTTCAAACCCCACATCGAGGCCCTCACCACATCCCTCCGGCTCCAGCTCAAGAACATCTCACGGATCCGCTCCTTCCTCACCCACGACACCGCTAAAACACTCATCCATGCTCTTATCATCTCCCGCCTTGACTACTGCAACCTCCTTCTCAATGGCCTCCCGGCTAACTCCCTCACACCTCTCCAGTCTATCCTCAACTCCGCTGCCCGACTCATCTATATGTCCTCCCACTACTCCCCTGTCTCCCCCCTCTGCCAAGCCCTTCACTGGCTCCCCGTCTCCAAGAGATCCCAATTCAAAACACTAACCATGGCGTACAAAGCCATACACAACCTGGCCCCACCTTACATCTCCGACCTGGTCTCCCGATACCTACCCTCACGCAGCCTCCGCTCCTCCCAAGAACTCCTCCTCTGCTCCCCCCTCATCACCTCTTTGCACAACCGAGTCCAGGACTTCTCCCGGGCATCTGCCTTACTCTGGAACTCCCTGCCCGAATACGTCAGACACTCTCCTACCCTGAGTAGCTTCAAGTGTCACCTGAAGACTCACTTGTTCCGTCAAGCCTACAACCTGCCATGAGACCCAGGCGAACGCCCCATACCTGACATTCCCCCATCATACTGTATCCTAACCCACCCCTCGTAGACTGTGAGCCCTCGTGGACAGGGTCCCTGCCCCTCCTGTACCTGTACGTCCTGATCGCCTAGATTTAGTGTACTTGTTCTTGTCTCCCTCATCCTCATGTAAAGCGCCATGGAACCTAATGGCGCTATATAAATAAATAATAATAATAATAATAATAGCTACTGTAATGGATTTGGTACAGTTTGGGACTCTCTAGTCAGAGTCTATAAGCATTTTAAAATGGCTAAAATTAAAATGCATCTCCTTCACCTAATAGAACATTAAAATAATTATAAAACACGTTTGTCATGTTAATTGTCAAATCAATCATAAAAAGGCGTATGCACGATCTCTTGCTGTGTCTCACCACACCTGAGCATGCCTTATAGCCTAAAATGCCATAATTGTTGAATAAAAGGGAGGCTGCTCTATATGATAATGTGGTGTCACCACTAAACAGAAGAGGGCTGGATGGTTTCTGGAAGAAGGCTAATTTGCAGTTCAGTGAAGTTTTTGCGTGGAGCTGCGTAATGTATTATAAAAGAAGGTCCAAACATAGTTGTTTTTTGACAAATTGTGAAGGAATTTTGAAGAAATCAATTAGAAATGTTAGTAATAGTTACTGAATCACTTATTATTTCACTACCCAGGGCCGGTGTCAGCACCTGGCATACCCGGGCAAGTGCAGAGGCCCTGGACAGCTGGAGGGCCCACTGGCCATCAGAGACAGGCAGCCCTGACAGCCAGGGGCTCATCAGGGACAGTCAGCCCTGACAACTAGGGGCCCATCAGGCATACTCAGCCAGTAGCTGAGTCCTCCCTTAGCGCAGCAAATGTACATGGCTACTTTGCATGCGATGCAAATTAGCCCTGTGCTGACATGGAGCTGTGGAGTTTACCCCTTCCTGGTCTGGTGACCTCACGCAGCATGGCTCGCCCCCTCATTTTTCTGACATTCCTTTGTTGTATGCTATATGGTCTGTGCCCAGCTGGGCAGCCCACAGGCTCTCCATCTGCCCGCACACTGACTCGCACTGCCCCTCTCTCAGCTGGGCATCCTGAGAGCAGTGATGAGTTGTTTGGGCGCCATCCCCTAGGAATTTTATTGTGAAGTTCAAGACTTCAAGTTGTCCCTGACCGACACCCAGCAGCAGGCGGTGAAGATAAGTGCTAGTGTGGAGGCTGTGTCTGCTGGAGCCAGTGGGGAGGCTGTTCTCTGCTGGTTGCTGGTGCCAGTGTGGAGGCTGTGTATGGCTGGTGCCAGTGGGGTGGCTTTGCCCTGCTGGTGCCAGTGTGGAGGCTGTGCCCTGCTGGTGCCAGTGTGGAGACTGTGTATAGCTGGTGCCAGCGTGGAGGCTGTGCCCTGCTAGTACTAGTGTGGGGGCTGTGCCCGGGAAACAGCTGTTCACAAGTTGTGTAGACAATGGCTGTACCCACGCAGAACTCCTCAAAAGTATGCTGCACATAGAAGGTCTGGATCCGGGGGCATAAGCGAGGCTGTGTGCTTTCCCTGGCATCTGGGGCAGGGACGGATTGTCATCTGTGTGGGCACAGAGGTGGCACTGTCTTCCATGTATGGCTACAGTCACATACATCTGCCCTACAACACACCTGGCTGCACTAACACCTCTGCAGCATCTCTTATAGTGCCTGCCACTTCTGAGAAATGGATGATTGACAGCTGGGTGTCACCAGTTTGGGGAGTGACCAATCAGCTGTCAGCCTGGTATTATTTGGACACACCCTTTCTACACAGGGGGAAATGGTGGCACTGAGGTGTCACTTTAGGCCGCTTTCACATTGACAATTCTGTTGCAGATTTGCCCAAATACTGAAAAAAAGCAGCATGGCTCTGTTTTTTTATTAGGGGGGGGGGGAGTTTTTTTAACTTAAAAAAAAAATCATGAAGGAACTAGACAGGCCATTACAACTGAAGGAGATCTGGGCGACATTGGTGCCAGTCATATGATGCTTTTGTTTTCTGTCATTTTCAGACAATTGCAGCAGAGTGATGAGTCATCACCCGGCAATCTCATCACACTGGTGCAGCTGTGCAGGAAGGAAACAGATCGGAGCCTGCTGCAAGGATGCGGTGGGGATGCATTTGAGGAGGACACAAGCCACGAGGGATCAGAGGGAAGGTGAGTATTTTTTTTTTTTTACTGTGTGTAGCAGGATGGGGGATTATATGTACCAAGATGAGACCAGGATGGGGACAGATATACCAGGAGCAGGGAGGAGAACCACCATATTATATATTATGTGGAGGCTGATGCTGGGAAATATACAGTTGTGGCCAAAAGTATTGACACCCCTGCAACTCTGTCTGATAATACTCAGTTTCTTCCTGAAAATTATAATAATACCAAAGAATTTGTGATTGCAATCTTCATTTAAGTTGTCTTCAATGAAAAAACACAAAAGGGAATGAAGCAAAAAGCAAAACATTGATAATTTCACACCAAACTCCAAAAATGGGCCAGACAAAAATATTGGCACCCTCAGCCTAATCCTTGGTTGCACAACCTTTAGCCAAAATAACTGCGATCAACCGCTTCCGGTAACCATCAATGAGTTTCTTACAATGCTCTGCTGGAATTTTAGACCATTCTTTTTTTGGCAAACTGCTCCAGGTCCCTGATATTTGAAGGGTGCCTTCTCCAAACTGCAACAAAGCAACCCCAAAACATCAGGGAACCTCCGCCATGTTTGACTGTAGGGACCGTGTTCTTTTCTTTGAATGCCTCTTTTTTTCTCCTGTAAACTCTATGCTGATGCCTTTGCCTAAAAAGCTCTACTTTTGTCTCATCTGACCAGAGAACATTCTTCCAAAACGTTTTAGGCTTTCTCAGGTAAGTTTTGGCAAACTCCAGCCTGACTTTTTTATGTCTCTGGGTAAGAAGTGGGGTCTTCCTGGGTCTCCTACCATACAGTCCCTTCATTCAGATGCCGACGGATAGTACGGGTTGACACTGTTGTACCCTTGGACTGCAGGGCAGCTTGAACTTGTTTGGATGTTAGTCGAGGTTCTTTATCCACCATCTGCACAATCTTGTGTTGAAATCTCTCGTCAATTTTTCTTTTCCGTCCACATCTAGGGAGGTTAACCACAGTGCAATGGGCTTTAAACGTCTTGATGACACTGCGCACGGTAGACACAGGAATATTCAGGTCTTTGGAGATGGACTTGTAACCTTGAGATTGCTCATGTTTCCTCACAATTTGGTTTCTCCAGTCCTCAGATAGTTCTTTGGTCTTCTTTCTTTTCTCCATGCTCAATGTGGTACACACAAGGACACAGGACAGAGGTTGAGTCAACTTTAATCCATGTCAACTGGCTGCAAGTGTGATTTAGTTATTGCCAACACCTGTTAGGTGCCACAGGTAAGTTACAGGTGCTGTTAAGTACACAAATTAGAGAAGCATCACATGATTTTTCTAACAGCGACAATACTTTTGTCCACCCCCTTTTTTATGTTTGGTGTGGAATTATATCCAATTTGGCTTTAGGACAATTCTTTTTGTGTTTTTTCATTGAAGACAAATTAAATGAAGATAATAATACTACCAAGAATTTGTGATTGCAATCATTTTCAGGAAAAAACTGAGTATTATCTGGCAGAATTGCAGGGGTGTCAATACTTTTGGCCACAACTATATATATAATATGGAGGCGAAGCTGTGCTGTATATAATGGAGGCTGAGCTGTGCTGTGTATATAATATGGAGGCTGTGCTGTATATAGTATTTGGAAACTGTGCTGTATATATAATATGAAGGTGTTGCTGGGCTATATTTATTATTTGGAGGCTGTGCTGGGCTGTATATAGTATTTGGAGATTGTGCTGTGCTGTATGTATAATATGGAGGTGTTGCTGGGCTGTATTTATTTTGAGGCTGATGCTGCTGGGCTGTCACAACCTCCAAATAATATATACAGCACAGCCTCAAAATAATATACACAGCCCAAAGTCTCTTTATTATGTGTATACAGCCTAGCGCAGCCTCTAAATATACACAGCCCACAGCCTCTATATTTTATATGCGGCCCAGCAGCAGCCTCTATATTATATATACAGCCCAGCAGTCTCCATGTTATATTTACAGCCCCGCAGCCTCTATATTTTATATATACAGCCCTGAACAGGCTCAATATTATGTATACAGCCCACCCAGGAGCCTCCATATTATATATACTCAGCCCGCAGCTTCTATATTATAATCATGAATCGTGGTATGTGTTAAAGGGGTCCACTGAGACTGTCTCGCCCGTGGGCCCACAAAAACCTGGAGCCGGCCCGGCCCTGTCTACCAGTAATAGAGATTCAATGGTTTCGTAAAATTAATTTTTCATTTGGAGAAATGCATCTATTATATTAAAGGGCATTTGCAATTGGATGTTAGTGCATGGATAATGCAGAGAAAACCTCTTTGTTACATGAAGATTCTTTCACATGAGTCGATACTCACACTGTTTTTGTAATATATAAAGTCTTACAAATGTTAATAATTTGTATATTTCGACAACATTCTTAACTACCGTAATTGAAAAATCTGTATAAAATTACTCTAATAATGCTGGTATGTTTATCTTTTATTCATGTTTGTGTTTTTTTAGGCTGGAGATCATAATTTGCTCATATCTGATCAAAGATATTACATATTATAGTTTGTCCAACCGGTTATCTAACATGACTAGAAAAGAAATAAAAATAATCTAGTAAGAAGTATAGTAATTTAGTTTAATTGGTCAAAGTATTCCTTAAAGAGGACCTGTCACCCTCTTGGTGCTATGCTAACAGAATGCAGTACTCTGCGTGCCTGCTGCATTCAGGGAAGGGGTCCCCCATATCTCTAGCCCCCCTGTAAGTTGTAAAAAAGACTTTATAAAGTTTATGGATAAGGTGTCCAGAGGGACTTACTGAGTAATGAGTCATTGCTATTGTATGGTGTCCTCCCGTCCTCTTTTGTTCAGCCACCTGTATGTGTCATCGCTGTTGATGGTGTCCTCCTCGCCTCCAGCCCTCTCTTGTTCAGCCTCCTTTATGTCTCCCCTCTACAGAGCGAGAAATGGGCGGGAGCTATCCCAGCAGCTGAAACGCCTCCTGCCGGTGATGTCATTGCCAGAGCCCGCCCTGCTCCAGATTATGTATGTACAGCAGGGCGGGCTCACTGACGTCACCGGCATGAGACGTTTCAGTTGCTGGGACTGCTCCCGCCCATTGCTCGCTCTGTGGAGGGGAGACATAAAGGAGGCTGAACAAGAGAGGGATGGAGGTGGACCAGAGAGGGCTGGAGGCAGAGAGGACACCAGTAGCAGCTATGACACATACAGGAGGCTGAACAAGAGAGGGCTGGAGGCCGGGAGGACACCATACAACAGCAATGACTCATTACTGAGTAAGTCCCTCTAGACTCCTTATCCATAAACTTTATAAAGTCTTTTTTACAACTTACAAGGGAGCTAGAGATATGGGGGACCCCTTCCCTGAATGCAGCAGACACGCTGCATTCAGTGCTGCATTCAGTGCTGCATTCAGTTAGCATAGCACTGGGGGGTGACAGGTCCTCTTTAAAATCCAGTCTGATTAATTAGCTCAATTTTAAATAGTTAAAAAACTTCTTTGTATACATTTTCAGTAGCATTCCCTCATAATTAATTGACATTGCTTGTATTTGTTACCTGCACATTTTGTGCTTTCTCCCTCAGCTAATAAGTCTTCCATCAGAAGTTGAAGTTTAATATATGTTCTCTATATGGGTGCCGTGTTTGGATCCCTGATTGCATCGTATTAGCCAATACCTCTTTCACAGTGTTACTGGAGCCTACTCCTGTGATTGTCCTAATTTAATTAGTACATACATTTAGCATACTTTATGTCTCATTGGATGTAGCACTATGTGGGCATCTTTCCTATGAATATTAGTGGTAGCTGCACTTGAGAAAAGTGATCAAATACCATTAGGGTCACATACCACTTTTGTTATTGCAGTTAAAGATATGCTAGAAAGACTACCGGTAATGGGATTTTCCAGAGTCCAAAACAGCACCCAGGTTAGGAAACCTACTGATTTAAAAGGTGGCACCTCTCTCCCGAATCAGTTGGGTTACATAGCATGAGAGGAACTACCTCAACAAGATTAAGTAGAATATTTTCAAAACCATCACCTTATGCATGTGAAAACTTTATGTACATCCACTCTACATTCAGAGTGCATAACACAACTGAAAAAGGGAAGTAATATGCAGGTGCTGTTGTGGACTTTGGAAAATCCCATTACCGGTAAGTATTTTAGTCTTTTAGTTTTGCCATGGCAATACCCACATGAAAGAAATACAGAGATTCCCATCAGCTAGGGAGAGACTACTACCAAAAGAACTGATCTCCAAAACACATGATCATCAGCAGATGATAAAGCAAGCCTCTAGTGCTTATAGAACGTTGAAGGTAAAGACCAAATAGCTGTCTTACATAGTTAGTCGATGGAAGCTACCACCTTTATGATGCCATTGCTTGAACTAAATGAGCTTTCACACCATTCAGCGCTACTACACCTTTGGCCAAGTAAACTGAGCAGGTGGGCTTCTCTAACCCATCTAGCCAACACACTCCTTTTCTAGAGCCCTGAAAGGAGATAAACAGGGACCTGCTCTGCCTCCAAGATTTGGTTCTTTCCACATATTCTAACAAGGCTTTTCTAACATCTAGTGTATTAAACCTGCATTCCTCTGGATTGGTAGGATTAAAAGAAGGCAAGAAGATCTCAAGACTTCCTTGAACTCTAGACGCTACTTTAGGGAGATAGTGTTGGAACGAGACTCTGCCTATTTTGTCCTAAAACACTTGCATACTGTAAATAGAGGCTCTAACGAAATGGAGTGAATGTCGCTAATCCTAAAGGCAGAGGTCAACACTACTAGTAAGGGTGCAGGCACACTGGCGTCAAACTTGCGCAAATGCGATGCGAGAAAAACTCGCATTGTACTCTGACCAATGTCAAACAATCAGTCAGTTCAGACTGTTACTTTTTTCTTCTGCTGAATTCGCATTGCTTGTCAACTCACAGCATGCTGCGATTGCATGTGTATCTCGCATGCGAGAAGCCAATGCAAGTCAATGGGTGTGATGATAAAAAAAAAAAAAATCACACACAGCTTGTAGCATGGGCTTTCCCATGCTGTTAAAAAGTTAGGATAGATAGCTATATAGATGGTAGGAATAGCTAGATCATGCTTACCAGTCTCCTGCTTCTTCCCAAACTGCCCATTAAGCTACTTGCATATTCACTGCACTGTCAGGCAAACAGCCAATCACAGACGCTCTCTCTCTGTGAGAGCCTCTTTAATTGGCTGTTGTCGTCAGACTGCATTTCCTTTATCTGGACAGTGATTCTGCTTGGTCGCCATACACATTAGTATATGGCAACCAACCTGCCATCATAGGGTGTTAAATAATAAAAAAAAAAATCTTGTGTGGGTCTTCACAGTATTTTTAAGTATAGCCCGATGAAAGTAGACAGCTGCGAGCTGCCACTCTCAGCTTCCTAATTTCACCTTGGCTGGTAAAAAAAAGTGTGTGCTCTGCCCTATTTTTTAATTGCCAGCCAAGGTAAAACTAGGCAGCTGAGGGCTGGTATTCACAGCGGGGTGAGGGCTAATTGTTTTCAGCCCCCCACGCTAAAGAATAGCAGCCCGCTTTACCAGGCTCTTCCAGTGGCCCTGGTGGCGGTGGCACACTGGGTAATAAGGGGTTAATACCAGCTTTGTTTTACCAGCTTGTATTAAGCCCTGAGATTCTTAAGGTCAGGTCAAGTTTGGTGTACTGGTATATGTGGTGTACTGAGCGGCTTCAAAGTGCGCATTGCGCATGCTCTGAAGCCTTAAATCTGGAGGCATGCCGATTGAGGGCTTCAGAGCATGTGCAGTGCGCATTTTGAAGCCACTCAGTACACCATATAGATAACAAGAAAGTGCAAGACTGGAAGTGACGCTGCCATTGCGTCATACCTGGAAGAAACGCACAGATTACAAATGTGGGGTGTGCACTTGGAAAAAAGGATATCACAACCACGGCGGTAGAAGTAACACAAAAGCCAAGGAAGATGTGTAATGCTGCACTGCCAGGAGGAAACACATCAAAGGCGTG
The DNA here is from genome assembly GCA_033576535.1 of Allobates femoralis. Taxonomy (NCBI): domain Eukaryota; kingdom Metazoa; phylum Chordata; class Amphibia; order Anura; family Aromobatidae; genus Allobates; species Allobates femoralis. Next base: position 332,894,061 of record JARQOC010000006.1, read on the forward strand.
GATACTGTAGACAGTAATTTATTTTTCTACACGTTTCAGAGCACTAAATGGCTCCTTCAAACCATTGGTGCAAAAATCCTGGTGAATGCGGTGTCCAAAGCAATAGAATATAGAAAAATAAATCCAGGCAGCACTAAAAAATAAAGCAAAAAGTGGACTTTAATAGCCCTTAAAGTGGTGCGATGATTCAGCGTGTGGTAGTCTTTTACAAGCTCTGTCTCCTTGGCCCCCAGGTAAGACAGTTCTTGCATTTTCTATTGGCCAGGAGTGGCTTTACACAGGGAATGCGACAGTTGTAGTCCATGTCTTGGATACGTCTGTGTGTGGTGGCTCTTGAAACGCTGACTCCAGCAGCAGTCCACTCCTTGTGAATCTCTCCCAAATCTTTGAATGGTCTTCTCTTAGCAATCCTTTCAAGACTGCAGTTATCCCGGTTGCTTGTGCATTTTTTCTACCACGTTTTTTCTTTCCACTCAACCTTCCATTAATATGCTTGGATACAGCACTCTATGAACAGCCAGCTTCTTTAGCAATGACCTTTTGTGGCTTACCCTCCTTGTGGAGTGTGTCAATGACTGCCTTCTGGACATCTGTCAAGTCAGCAGTCTTCCCCATGACTATGTAGCCTACTGAACCAGACTAAGGGTCCATATTTTAAATGCTTACTAAGCTTTTCCAGGTGTTTTGTGTTAATTATTCAAATTTTCTGTGATAATGACTTTTGAGTTTTCATTGGCTGTAAGCCATAATAATCAACATTTACAGAAAAACATTTGAAATAGATCACTGTTTGTAATGACTAATATATGCCCCTCACTTTATGTATTGAATTAGTGAAATAAATGATCTTTGTGATAATATTCTAATTTATTGAGATGCACTTGTATGAAAATACTAATATATAAAGTTGAGTGTATGTATGTATGTCCACACACAGCCCAGTCCCATTCATGGATGCATATGACTCCTCTCCTTTGTTTAACCCTGAACCTTAATGGATGAATATAGCTACGCCCCTCTAGTTAGCCCCACCCCCTTTATAATGCATCGGTCTGCCTGGATGAATATGGTTCCCCTTCCAATTAGCCCTGCCCCTTCATAATGTGCCGATCTGCTGGATGCATATGGCTCCACCTCTCCAGTTAGCCCTGCCCCCTTTATTACACCTTCTTTATTATTGTGATGTCACAATGAAATGTTAAACTCTAAAAATGCTGGGTGCTACAGATAGTCCTTTATATAGGGGCTATGTGTGAGGGCTCATCTTTTGTAAAGGGGTTATATGAGGGATAATCTTGTATATAGGGGCTATGGGAGGGTTCATACTGTATATTAGGAGTGGGGCTGTGGTTGAGTTCATCCTGTATATAGGGTGGCTATGCGAGGACTCATCCTTTATATAGGCTATGTGAAGGCTGATACTGTATTGAGCTATGTGGGGACTCATACTGTATATATGGGGTATGTGAGGGCTTATACTATGTATAGGGGGCTATGCAAGGGCTTAAACTGTATCTAGAGAGCTATGTGGAGGCTCACATTGTATATAGGGATTTATGTGCTCATACTGTATATAGAGGGGCTATGTGGGACTCATACTGTATGTAGGGGAGCTAAGTAAGGGCTCATTTTGTGTAAGGGTCTGTGTGTGGTTCACACTCTATATAGGGGGGCTGTAAGTGGGTCATACTGTATATAGAGGCTATGTGGAGGCTTATATCTAAGAGGAGTGTCAGCATACTTCTGCTAAAATGTAAGTGATTCAATTAACAATACCTATGGGATAACTAATATGTTAGTATTCATATCTAACAGAATTCATTTCAGCCTATTAGTTTGGACTCCACGACAGTCATGGTCTCTCATGTAGCCCCTCTAGAAAAGTAATTTCCCACCATTACGCAGTCAGGTGTAGCACTATGTTACGTCTAGCGCTGCCCATAGGGGAGAAAAATTTGTTAAATAATTATATGTATTTTTTACTAGATATCACACATTTTAGCACCTATAAAATATGAATATTTATTCACACTTGGTAAAAGTTTTTAACTACAATAAACACAAACAGAATTCACATAGAATAATTAATTATCACTTTGTAGATCACATTTTAGTTGAGATTATTCATTTATTCATTTTTAGTCAAATTATTTTATCATGAAAAGGAAAATTAGACACAAATAATACGGGATATGAATCTAATCGGATCAACATAAATTGACATGATCAAAAAATGTTTTTACTCATATATTATTGATAGAGGATGTGTTCTGATGTGGTGCAGTGGCCTGATGACTAGATATGACATTCAAGGGCCAATAATGATGGGTTCAAATCACTATGATAGCTTGTTTAAAGATTGGTTTTTATTCATGTTTTATTGTCATTAGAGTTTTAAAATATATTATTTTATTTTTTATTAAATGTAATAATAATGTGTAATTGTATGAGTTCTCTGTGGTATATGTATATATTTTTTATATCCAATTCTGATGTGTTTTCAGTATATTTCTGTAATAGTCAGATATATATAAAAAAAGAAAAAGCTGGTTTCTGACATAACAGCACACTCCTACAGAACGTAATGATCATGTGATTAGGGTGGATACCATTTATTCAGTATACATATAAATACGAGATAATGTATCTGTAACCTTATATACTCCCTGATGAAGGAGCATAGCAGGCTCTGAAATGCGTCGGATGGATCCAATAAAGGTGTTATAAATTGAAGCCTTCGATTACGTGTTTTCACTGGCAGCGCGGACCAACAACACATTGTCCCTGGAAATCACAGGTCTACCAGTGACTCTCTACTGCTCCTGGGAATCGGCATTGTCATATTGGCAGCACAGCAGCCAATCAATGAACTTAGCAGTTCTGCCACTGTAGATGGGTTGCCTCCTTCAGAGCCAATGAGCTCATTGATGGGCTGATGAGCTATTCACATGACATCAGCACTACAGCCAATGCCAGACACCAGGAGCACTGGCAAAAACAAGACCTGGATGCAGGACCGTAGTTTTTTTTTTTTTAGTATTCGATTTTTTTTAAATCCACTTTTAGATTTGGCTTTAAAAAAAAACTTGTATACAAATCTTCCAAACAGCCAAAAAGTTCAAACTAGAGATCAGTAACAAGCCTATGGACAAGACTGTGGACCATGCAGTAAAAAACATTACTGGGTCCATAGTTCAAACTTATAAGGCACACACCAGCTCCATGTGCTGGCATGGTACGGTACATGGCACTGGTACAACTTCGGGGAGCACTATCTTACAGAACATTATGTGATACCAGTACATAGAAGAACTAAGAGGTCAAGGCAGGTAGATTGATATTAGGTGCTGATTGCAGATAATATTACTCAGGCTATTCAACATGATTAAGTTGCACAATTTTTTATGTATACTTTGAGTTTTATGTCCTCACCATTTCACAATTTCCTGCTGTTAAAGAATGAGAACATTCATTCTCATAGCCACAATCTAAAAATAGGTGTTGTACTATAGAAGAGGCAATCCTCTGTGAGCAGCAGCAAGACAACCTCTCTCAATACCCAATACAGGAAATTTAGAATATACTCCCCAACAATCTGTCCCTAAAGTTAAGAATAGGTGGCAGATGGAGAATCTTTCATTAATTCACACACTAATATGTACTGATGGTTTGCTAAAATGTTAGTGGAGATAAAATCTGCCCTACGTCTAGGCTATTTAAAAAGGACCTGTCACCAGGGCAGATGTGTCCAGTTTTTGCTGGTATTTTGCCCCCCGGAATTCCAAGGTGGCATTGCTGACAGAATCCTCTGGCATGCACAGCTCCAGGTTTTTGTTTTTGTGGGACCCGGGGCAATATACCATGATTCATGACACACTGATATTGCAGAAAAAATATAGGTATAGTATACTGCTAAAGATTTCACTTCTTACATTACATGATTGATATCTACTGTAAATTCTACTATACACACAGCAGAGGGGATTGATGCAATTCAACCCCTTATGTCCAATTCTTGTGACCTACCTTAGTTTCAGACAGCATATGTGGCGCCCTTCTCACGCAGTTAGCCACAGTCTTCTCTGATGCACAGCTGGGTTTCCACAGAAGGTACCTACTACATACAACACCTTCCACCCCGGCACAGTAGGGGGAGCCCCACTTGCTGACCTTAGGCAAGATCCCCTATAAATACTGCCGCTGGGGGAGGAGTTAGCGAGTGTGCAGATGCTAGGAGAGCTGCGAAGATGTTCTGGTGGTCGGTGCCACGATTAGGCCCGAACCAGTGACCCGGAGTGGCCCTTCTACGTCCCGCAAGCCTAAGTGAAACTGAAGGCAAGGAGCAGTTAGCCGAGAGGGAGTGAGGAACTGGAAGAGTTTCGCCCAAAGACGTACCGGATATTGGGTATCTGCACCTGTGGGATACTCCAGGACCACAGAAAACCCTGTCGCACCGTGGAGGCCTTGGCCACCCGGTTTTCCCCTGTGGGTCAAGAGAGGGAGCCAGACACCGCAGTATAGCACCGCAGTGATCAGAGGGTAACCCGGAGACCACACAAGAAGAGAGAGAGAGAGACACCAGAATCAGGATAAGAGAGGAGGCAAGATTAGCTACAAGCAGACTGTGCTTCAATCATCATTCAAGAACTGAGGAGGCCTCATACCCACTTGCTGTGGGGACCCACTGTGCAACCTGGTCACCTGTTAGTGCCCTGGACATCTTTACCTGCTGAACATCAGTAAAAGGTAAAAGAGACTTTACAGTGTGTGTATGTGTCATTCCTCTCCATTCCTGGCCCCTCTCATAGACTGTTCCAACACTCCCCATTCCAGCCACATCTCCAATCCAAGCTGCCCCTTCTCACTACGCTGCCCCGGAGGTCCAGTCCTACCTGTGGAGGACTTCACCAACTCAGCTGCAGTACCATCGACCTCCAGCGGACTGTGGCGGCGCTGGTGGCAACTCACCAGAAACTACAGGTGGCGTCACGACAAACTTTGTACATAGTCCCCTGTAAATAAACCCCCTTTTTGGAAGATAGGCCCAGGACAGGACACGGGGTCACGCGCGGCCGCCACTCCCCGTGACAACCAGAGCGTTAACCCTTGCCGCCTGACACCCGAGTACCCCAAAGCCTGGGCACAACATATCTTTTTCTGGCAGTCACGAGCAGGATCCCATGCCCGGTATTACCGGGTACTGTGTGCCGTGATAATTGACTGTATTGAGTGACTGTTTAAACTACGCCGCCATTACTGCGCCGAAGAGCGGGAAGAAAGGGGGCATGCCAGCCTGTAGGGCGCAAAAGTGAAACTCGCCCCTCGCTCAGCAGAACATTCCCGAGAGCCGCGGCCTAGTCCGAAAACTCACAAACTGTTTAACTCTTCGAGGACTCGCTGTACTTCACTAGGGGGGCCTCCAACATGTCGGCCTCCTCCAGCGACGACGGCTGTGTGTACGCTGATCCCCGGAATTACACCGAAAGACCTATGGCTGCCTTCCGTAGCACTGCCAGGACCACCGGCGCACCGGGTGCACTCGCCCCAATAATGCCAATGTCACTCCCATAGATCCCGGGGGCCAAGTGGTTGCCCCAGTATGACGGACGCCCTGATACATTGGATGATTTCAAATGAAAAATCAATAGCGTCCTGGATATGTATGCGATGACCAGCCAACAACTTGCTGCTGTGGTACTCGGACAGTTAACTGTGCAGCAGAGAAAGAAAGTGCGTCCTGGTCTGCCGCTGAACGCAGATCAGCCGCCGCCATATTTAATAAACTGAGAGCTACCTTCGAGGAGTGCAATGAGGCTGATATACGCATGCGCTTCCATCACTGCTACCAGAGGCCGGGAGATGGCATAAGATCTTATGCCTGCATCTGGAAGAAGCATTGCGTGCCCTCAAACATGTACCCGATGAAAATAAGCTCCTCATTGAACAATTCACTCGGGAACTGCTATCCCTCGAGGACAGCAAGACTGTACGTTAGTGGTCATTAAGCAATCCGGAAGCTGACTTCAAACCCGTGAAGGAGATGGCTATCAAAGGGTTAAAGCCGGTAGAGACCCATGAAGCTGCTATTAAACGGTGGTGCAGTGGTGAGGTGCAGGCTACTTCAAAACCATTACCCGTGTCTACAGCCACGCACAATGTACAATCTGCTCAGCCTGACAAATATGATTCACTGCGGGCTGAGATGCATGCTGAGATGCGCCAGATGAATAAAAATATCGCTAAATTAATGGATGCTCTGCAGTTACAGCAAAGTCAACAACCAGCGCCAAGACCCCAACCCAAACCTCAGCCGCTGATCCAACTTGCCGACAGTCTGGAGGATGTACCCTGGATGCGAGGGAAGCAAGCCACAGCGTACCGAGGGAGAACCACCGACCGTTACAGCTCCACTGGGGAGCCCATCTGCCGCCACTGCAACCGCAGCGGTCACCTTGCCAAGGGGCAGTCCCTGGGGGCCGGGGCCAAACCTCAGGACTAGATCAACAGGGCCCAGCCACCTGGTACAAGACCTTCATCGGACAGAGGCCGTTTCTGTCCATTGTACTGGATGGCATCCCGACACCTGCTCTGCTGGACATCGGGTCACAGGTGACCACCATCCTCTATATCCTTTATAAGAAGTATTGGGCTGATGCAGAACTAAAACAGCCTGAAATAGACCTTACCCTTAATGCATCCAATGGTGACCCACTCACCGTAATGGGGGTTAAGGAAATACCAGATAGATGGGGAGGGTGGAGTTGCAGAACCAAGGGGTCTTAGTTGTAGCAGAAGCCAGTAATGCAAATGATCCTTATATCATACTGGGTACAAATGTTGTTAGCAATTGCATGGAGAAAGTTTTGTCTTTGCTTCAACAGATCGCAGACACTGCCAGACCTGGTCAAAGGAAGTTCCTCCAGCGTGAGATCAGAGCCATCCTGCACCATCAACAGGTAATTACAGGTGGCAAAATTGGTACTGCACGGGTGACAGACCTGTTGCCTATTGTGATTCCTCCAATGAGTGAAATGATGATTTGGTGTCAAGCAGCTATATGTCTGAGAGGTCAGGACTATCAAGCATTAGTGGAGCCCGTCAGCACAGAGAACAGACCTACACTGTTGACAGCCATGGGGTGGTGGACGTACACAACGGGAGAGTACCCGTTCGCATCTTAAATTGTGGCAGTAAGGAGGTTAAATTACCCAGGTATACAACCGTTGCTAAATTGTACACAGTCAGCAACAATGAGATCCAAACAGTGCAACCCGAACCCTACAGAAAAGGGGGAAAATCTGATCAAACAATCGGGCCACTGGAGGACTGGTGGCAGCAGCTCCATTTCGGAACTGACACCACTCCTGTGTATGAGAAGCAAGGTGTTTGTACCGGGTAGTCTAAGAATTCGAACAAGTTTTAGTAAGCATCCACTTGACTTTGGTAGGATAAAAGGGGTACAACATCACATCCCCACAGGTACACAACCACCAATCAAAGAGCGGTATAGGCCTATTCCACCTGCACATTATCAAAAAGCCAAGGAAATGTTACAGGACATGAAGGATGCAGGGGTTATACGAGATAGCTGTAGTTTCTGGGCAGGTCCATTAGTCCTAGACAGGAAAAAGGATGGCAGTATGAGAATGTGTGTAGACTATAGGCAAATAAATCGCATAACACACAAACATGCTTACCCGTTACCTCGTATAGAGGAATCCTTAGCTGCGTTGAAGTCTGCCAACTACTTCTCAACCTTAGACCTCACTAGTGGGTATTGGCAGGTGTCCGTAGCCGAGGAAGACAGAGAGAAGACGGCATTCACAACACCTATGGGCCTATGTGAATTCAACAGTATGCCCTTCAGACTATGTAATGCACCCGGAACCTTCCAGCGATTAATGGAGAGTTGTCTGGGACATAAGAACTTTGAGACCGTACTGCTCTACCTGGATGACGTGATCGTGTACTCCAAAACCTACGAGGAACAGGTCACTCATCTAGGAGAAGTGTTTGAAGCTCTGGTCAAATAGGGGATGAAGCTAAAACCATCAAAATGCCACCTGTTAAAACCAAGAGTACAGTACCTGGGACACATAGTCAGTGCCGAAGGTGTGGCCCCCCATCCAGACAAGGTGACAGCAATCAAAGAGGGGCCAGAACCCAAGAACATAAAGGAAGTATGTCAATTCCTGGGTTTGGTGGGCTACTATCGGAGGTTCATCAAGGAGTACACCAAGAAGGCTGCTCCCCTACAAGACCTCCTAGTAGGCCAACCCACGAAAGGCAAGCCAAGGGATTCTCCATGGAAGTGGGGTAGGGAGCAAGAGAAAGCGTTCCAGACAATGAAAGAAGCCCTGACGAGAGGAGAAATCCTTGCTTATCCGGACTACAACCTTCCGTTCCTGCAGTACACAGACGCCAGCAATGTGGGATTCGGTGCCGGCCTTTCCCAAAAGCAAGATGGCAAGGAGAGGGTAATCACCTATGCCAGCAGAAAGCTACGCCCCACAGAGAGGAACCCAGAAAACTACAGTTCCTTCAAGATGGAATTCCTGACCTTAGTCTGGGCTGTCACAGAGAGGTTCAAACACTATCTAGCCTCCAGTAAATTCACAGCCTACACTGATAAAAATCCGCTCACCCACCTGGAAACTGCGAAGTTGGGAGCCATGAAGCAAAGATGGATGGCCAGATTGTCCAACTACCAGTTCACCATCAAGTACCGGGCTGGGCACCAGAATGGAAACTCTGATGCCTTATCCAGAATGCCCCACCTATCAGAAGAGGGTGTAGATGAAGACGAGCAGGAAGAAGTGGAGTTACCTGCCTTCCATCAACTAAAAGTAAGAGTTGTAAAACCTGCAGCCTGAGAAGAAATGACTTACAGAGCCAGAAAGCCCAGCTTCATCCCATTGTAACCAAGCAACCTCTGGAAATAGTCGCCTTGGACCATGTAAAACTGACTCCAAGTAGATCCGGCTATACCTACGCATTGACCATGGTGGACCATTACTCGAGATTCTTAATGGTTGCCCCTGTAAAGGACTTAACAGCTGCAACAGCTGCTAGAACTTTCCAAAATGTCTTCTGCAGACTATTGGGATACCCAGAACAGGTCTTAACAGATCAAGGCTCAGCCTTCGAAGTGGAGATCTTACAAGAGTTCTGCCAGATGTATGGGTGCAAAAAGATCAGAACAACCCCGTATCATCCTCAAACCAACGGACTCTGTGAGAAAATGAATCATCTCATCATCGACATGCTAAAGATATTACCGTTAGAGGAAAGAAACCAATGGCCGGAGAAACTACCTGACTTGGTTGTCATGTACAACCACATTCCAGTAAGCTCTACAAACTGTACACCAGCATACCTGATGAGAGCCCGTACAGGAAAATTACCCGTAGACTTGGAACTCAGAGTAGTAGATCCTGAAGCAGATAACACTATCTCAAATTGGAAAACCCATCGCCTAGAACAATACAAAAAGGTTCAAGCCAGAGTAGAAGACAACCTGGAGAAACCCGTGAAAAACAAGAAGGGGACTACAACAAACATGCTCCAGCAGAACCAATACCACCTAGAAGTATTGTCCTTAAGAGAAAGAGAACTAGGCATAAGTTAGATGATCGGTGGGAACAAGAACCCTACGTCCTATTGGATTCTGGAAATGACATCAGTAAAGTCTGCATTATCAGCAAGGATGGTGGAAAAACCACACAGACTGTATCCAGAGATCATATCAAAAAGTGCCCTATGGATTGGGAAAACAAAGACCTCTCCAATCAACCTATTCAAGAAACAGAACCAGTTTCAGAATTACGTTTCAGTCCAAAACCAAAGGAGAAAGTAATCTCAACAATCTTAGGAGAATTTCCAGAAGATTGGCCTCAACACGATGGAGCCATCATAGTACCTACCAATACTGAACTTCTACCAGTCCAATGAAGTGGTACAAAGGAATCGGGAAGAAATACCTGTGGGTCAAAAGAGGCAGCCAGACACCGCAGTATAGCACCGCAGTGATCAGAGAGGGTAACCCACAGACCGCACAGGAGGAGAGAGAGAGACAGAGAGACACCAGAGTGAGAAAGAGAGAGGAGGCAAGACTAGCTACAAGCAGACTGTGCCTCAATCATCATTCAAGAACTGAGGAGGCCTTATACCCACTTGCTGTGGGGACCCACTGTGCAACCTGGTCACCTGTTAGTGCCCTGGACGTCTTTACCTGCCGAACATCAGTAAAAGGTAAAAGAGACTTTACAGTGTGCGTGTGTCATTCCTCTCCGTTCCCGGCCCCTCTCATAGACTGTTCCAGCCGCAGTACCATCGACTTCCGGCGGACTGTGGCGGCGCTGGGTGGCAACTCACCAGAAACTACAGGTGGCGTCACGACAAACTTTGTACATAGTCCCCTGTAAATAAACCAGTCCCCTGTAAATAAACTCCCTTTTTGGAAGATAGGCCCAGGACACGGGGTCAGGCGCGGTCGCCACTCCCCGTGACAACCAGAGCGTTAACCCTTGCCGCCTGACACCCGAGTACCCCAAAGCCTGGGCGCAACATATCCCCCTCCGGCCTGCGCCCTCATTTTTCACATATATCACCCCACCAGGGCCCAGCCTCTGCCTCCATCCTTGACATATCACCCCCTCCACAAGGCCCTTTCTGCCCTTCATTCTTTACATATATCTCCCCCCCATGGCCTAGCCAGCGCTCTCATCCTTTACATATATCATTCCCCCAGCCTATTAGACACACAAAGGTCTGCTAAATGCACATACAGACACAAACTACCCTACAACAGGCACATTCCTGATTGGTACAGGACAGAAGAGGAAGCCGCTGGGATCTGCACGGAGCCTGAAGGCTGTTGAATAGCTGCAGGATTTTACAACGTATAACTCAAGCACCTTCCTGTCATGTGATGAGTCACCTGACATGAAAGGTCCTGAAATTCCTAGTGCAGAAAGTCCTTCACCTGCACGACTTCTACCGCCTCTGTATGTTTGGCTCCTGGTAGCTTCCTCTGCTACTCTGCATGAATGAAATACATCAGTGCAGAGCAGGAGAGAAGGTAGCGCTCTGTGAGTGAGTTCCCCCTCTTTGCTTCTGCTCACTGATGGCGAGTGGGTCCAGAGTCCCGGAACATGCTGGGTGGTGATCGCCAGCCCTGTCCTTCAGAGATGTGTCGTTAGGCTGCTATGCTTTTTTACCATGTTACCAACGTAAAGACTATAAGAATATGCACTAAATAAAGAGTGTCCATATTTCTGGAACCGTATGGTGGAGTAAAACTAAAATGATGGAAAAGTATGAGGAGCAGCAGGAAAAATATAATAGCAAAAGCTGGCAACTTTTCATTGGTCCCTTTTATTTCACCAGGGGTACCTAGACTGCAAACACTGTCAAAATCCTTTGACTGTGAGAGGTATTAGATCTCTGTGGATTTTCAGCCTCTGGGTTTAAAAAAGAACGGTCATATTCACTGACAGCAATCAGAGAAACTAAAATAAAAATCTACTATATAATCTCCTAATCGTGTCTGTCTGACGCCGAAATCGCGCGCCAGCACTCATTGGCTGCCGCCAGCCGCGGCAACCAATGAGTGCAGCGTATGCAAAACAGCTGCGCGATTAGGCAATTATATAGTAGATATATAGAGCCGAAGCAGTGTGTGGTGCAGCCGGAGCAGTCATGGCGCTAATCTCTCACCTATGCCCGCTCTCCACTCTCCTCTGCCATATCCCCACGGTGCGGTCCTCCCCCTCCTCCCCGGCCAGTGCGCTCCTCCTCTTCAGCCCCGGCCAGTGCGCTCCTCCTCCCCGGCCCCAGCCAGTGCGCTCCTCCACTCCGGCCCCAGCCAGTGCGCTCCTCCTCCCCGGCGCCAGCCAGTGCGCTCCTCCTCCCCGGCGCCAGCCAGTGCGCTCCTCCTCCCCGCCCCAGCCAGTGCGCTCCTCCTCCCCGGCCCCAGCCAGTGCGCTCCTCCTCCCCGGCCCCAGCCAGTGCGCTCCTCCTCCCCGGCCCCAGCCAGTGCTCTCCTCCTCCCCGGCCCCGGCCAGTGCGCTCCTCCTCCCCGGCCCCGGCCAGTGCGCTCCTCCTCCCCGGCCCCGGCCAGTGCGCTCCTCCTCCCCGGCCCCAGCCAGTGCGCTCCTCCTCCCCGGCCCCAGCCAGTGCGCTCTTCCTCCCGGGCCTCAGCCAGTGCGGCTCCTCCTCCCCGGCCCCGGCCAGTGCGCTTCTCCTTCCCGGCCCCGGCCAGTGCGCTCCTCCCCCCCGCCAGTGCGCTCCTCCCTGGCCCCAGCCAGTGCGCTCCTCCCTGGCCCCAGCCAGTGCGCTCCTCCCTGGCCCCAGCCAGTGCACTCCTCCTCCCCAGCCCCGGCCAGTGCGCTCCTCCCCCCCGACCCCGGCCAGTGCGCTCCTCCTCCCCGGCCCCAGCCGGTGCGCTCCTCCTCCCCGGCCCCAGCCGGTGCGCTCCTCCTCCCCGGCCCCAGCCGGTGCGCTCCTCCTCCCTCGGCCCCAGCCGGTGCGCTCCTCCTCCCCGGCCCCAGCCGTGTGCTCCTCCTCCTCCCCGGCCCGGGTGCGCTCCTCCTCTTTGGCCCGGTCCCTTCCTCCCCGCCCTGCAGTGCTCTCCCTGTCACACTGAGTCCCGGGTCTCGACTCTCCTCTCTTCCACTCCCGCTGGCTTCTGATGACATGGAACGCAGAGCGACTCTGTCCCAGTGCAGCTGCTGCTAAGCCCGGGTGAGAGGTTAGTGCTATCTGAGATCGGTTACTGCTGCTGTGCTGCACCACCATCACTGCTGTATCTCCACCTCATCACTGTACATTTGCTGTATACTCCACCTCAGCACTGTATATTTGCTATATACTTCACCTCATCACTGTACATCTGCTGTATACTCCACCTCATCACTGTACATCTGCAGTACACTCCACCTCATCACTGTATATCTGCTGCATACACCTCCACCTCCTCCTCATCATCACTGCATATATCTGCTGTATACTGCACCTCCTTCACTTTGGCGTGGCACAGACACTGCCGCACACCAACACTGACAACGCTGGACACTGACAACGCCAAACAATCAAAACTACTGTACACCGACACCTTTGAATACTGGCACTGCTGTAGATATCTACTATTTAATTGCCTAATCGTGTCTGAGGCCGAAATCGCACGCCAGCGCTCATTGGTCGCTGCCAGCCACGGTGACCAATGAGCGCAGCGTATGCAAAACAGAAGCGCGATTAGGCAATTATATATTAGATATAGGAGCAGTGTCACAGCGCCTCTCCTCCCCTCACATTACACCCGCCTTCCCTTGTCTCCACCGCTCACCTGTCTGCTCCCCTTCCCGGTCGTCCACATGATCCCCCTCCTGAGCTCTCCCTCCATGACAAGTGTGGCGCCCTGCTCACTCAGGTAGCCACAGATCTCTCTAATGCACAGCTGGGTTTCCACGGCAGGTACCTACTACATACAACATCTTCCACCCCGGCACAGTAGGGGGAGCTCCACTTGCTGACCTTAGACAAGATCCCCTATATATACTGCTGCTGGGGGCCGAGTTAGTCAGAGCGTGCAGATGCTAGGAGAGCTGCGAAGACGTCCTGGTGGTCGGTGCTGCGATTAGGTCCGTACCAGTGACCCGGAGTGGCCCTTCTATGTCCCGCCAGCCTAAGTGGGACTGAGCGAGGAACTTGAGAGAGTTTGTCCCAGAAGAAACACCGGATATTGGGGATCCGCACCTGTGGGACACTATAGGACCACAGAAAACCCCGTTACACCGTGGAGGCTTCGGCTACCCGGTTTCCTATGTGGCTCAAGAGAGGGAGCCAGACACAGCAGGGCGACGCTGCAGTGTTCAGAGAAGGTACCCCGGAGACCGCACAGGAGGAGAGGAATGCACTACAGTCAGGAAGAGAGAGGAGGCAAGTCAGGCTGCAAGCAGGCTGTGCTTCAGACATTACAGAGCAGAGGAGGCCTTATACCCACATGCTGTGGGGACCCACTGTGCAACCCTGTCACCCGTCGGTGCCCTGGACTATTTTACCTGCTCAACATCAGTAAAAGGTAAAAGAGACTCCCCTCATAGACTGTCCCAATACTCCCTATACAATCCCAGGTCCACTCCAACCTGCCCCTTCTCATTACGCTGCCCCGGAGGTCCAGTCCTGACTGCGGAAAACTATACCATCTCAGCTGCAATTCTATCCACCTCCGGCGGTCTGTGGCGGCACTGGTGCTACTCACCAGAAACTGCAGGTGGCGTCACGATAACAAACTTGTATATAATCCCTTGTACATAAACCCCCTTTTCAAAGATAGGCCCAGGACACGGGATCAGGCGTGGCCGCCATTCCCCGTGACACTTAACCCTTTTGCCGCCTGATACCCAAGTACCCCAAAGCCTGGGCGACACACAAGCCAGGGGGCCCCTCTTGAGTTCTCCACCATAACAGGCCACGTCCTCCAGCATAACGGCCTCCTGTCCGCCCAACGCCCTCTCTCCCTCCTCCGCCCCCATACACGGCCTCCTGCGGTCTCTTATCCATCTGCTCCCTTATCCCCCTCAGTTTTCCGCTGCCGTCCACCATCTTCCTCTCTCCCCGGTGTTGCCGCTTCTCTCTCACTGTCAGCCCCGGGCCACGCTTGCGCAATGGAAGGAATCCGCGCGGCGGCCGTTGCTGCTGCTGTTGCCAGGGAAAAGCCTGTGACTGAGTTTTCATGGCCTCACCATCACACTGCAGCCGGGCAGAGAGCAGAGGGGGTGCCAGAGAGCAGAGAGCCTAAAGACAGCTCCTGTGCTCACTGCTGCCCCCTGCCGAGTCGGGGCTCCAGACTGTGATTTCCCTCACTGTGGGAAGAGGATCCGGCCCCAGAGCAGAGTCACGGATGAAGACGGGAACACCGGGCTCCAGCTGGACCGGGTCAGACCAGGGGTGTATGTGTGTATGTAGGTAGGTGTGTGTGTCCACTCACCCGCCGTACACTCTGCTGTCCACTCACCCGCCGTACACTCTGCTGTCCACTCACCCGCCGTACACTCTGCTGTCCACTGGGCCCCCGTATACTGCTAACCACTAAGCCCCCATATACTCTGCTAACCACTGAGCCCCCGTATACTCTGCTAACCACTGAGCCCCCGTATACTCTAACCATAGTCTAGAATACCTGATGCGTTAGAATCGGGCCACCATCTAGTGTTATATAGAAACATAGTTTGATTATTTTGAAAACTCATTTAATGAATGACAATGTGTCAAAATGTATTTTTCCCTTCCATAGTTTACATAGTGTAGAGCGAAGCTCCTAATGCCTGCTCAATAATTAATGAACCTTTTGGATCAGTATTAAGCAAACAGGCTTAAGCTAACATTGTGTTTGTATAGAAAACAGCTGAGAGATCGCTTGGCAGCGATATTTAGCATTCAGTATACCAGTCACTATACAGTACAGTACTCACTCGCTGGCTGCAGGATATCGGTACACAGGCACGGATTCACATAAGAAGTCCATTCAGTTTATTAGGCTTCATAAACCAACTCCATACATATGCCTTCCTTGGCTTTACAGGCAATGCAGTTACATCACCGGCTGCCAAACATCATACCCGGGGGCTCTGTATCAGCGGTGGTCACCCTGACCACAACCCGTGGGTGGCGTCACGACAATATCTCCTGTAAATAACCCCCAAACCCTTTATTGTGGGCCCGGGACACGGTCCGGATCAAGACTGCCGTGATATCCCCAGCATATACCCCGGTCCGGTATCGAGTACCCCATCCCAGTGGGCTCCACAAATGTAAGCTGGTATCTCCAGGCCCCTGTGTTAATTGTTCTTATTTATTCATAGAGCACCATTGATTCCATGGTGCTGTACATGAGAAAGGGTTACATACAAACAAATTAAAAATACAATGAACAAACTAACAGTGACAGACTGGTACAGAGGGGAGAGAGGACCCTGCCCTTGCGGGCTTACATTCTGCAGGACAATGGGGAGACAGTAGGTTGGGTCTGCTTTGGTGGTGGAGCGCCAGGTCCAGGGGTGGTGAGATGGCACTGTGTTCATTGCAGACTGTAGGTTGTTCTGAAGAGGTAGGTTTTCAGGTTCCGCTTGAAGGTTCTGAGTGTAGGGGATAGTCGGACATTTTGGGGTGCAGAATTCCAGAGAATGGAGGATGCTTGGGCGAAGTCTTGCAGGTGGTTAGATGAGGACCATACAAGTGTGGAGGAAAGAAGGAGGTCTTGGGAGGAACGAAGATTACGAGTTGGATGATATTGGGAGATTAGTTCAGAAATATATAGGGGGGGGGGAGACAGATTGTAGATGGCTTTGTAATTCAATGTTAGTAGTTTGAATTTGATACGCTGGGGAATTGTGAGCCAGTGGAGGGATTTGCATAGGGGAGAAGTGGGGGAGCAGCGAGGAGAGAGGTGGATTAGTTGGGCAGCAGAGTTAAGGACAGATTGGAGAGGTGTAAGAGTGTTAGCAGGGAGGCCACAGAGGAAGAGGTTGCAGTAGTCGAGACGGGAGATGATAAGGGCATGCACTAGTAGTTTAGTAGATTGAGGTTTGAGGAAGGGACGGATTCTGGAAATATTTTTGAGTTGGAGGCGGCAGGAGGTGTCGAGAGCTTGGATGTGTGGTTTGAAGGATAGGGCAGAGTCAAGGGTTAATGTAACATACTGGGTCACCGTGATCCATTGAAGCTTCACAGTGCCCGATGTCTTGCGAGATTTGTTAAGTCTCGCGCCTGTGCAGTAGAATTTCATGAGACTTCGGGCACTGCTTCTTCAATGGAGCACAGTGACCTGTGCCACTGCGCAGGCGCAAAACTGTTGCCTGTCACTCACCATGCATACACAGGAGGGGTGGCGGTTTCAATAGAGCCGGGGGGTTTTACAGGCAGGAGATCGGCGAGGACCACAGAGCGCACACCCCACATGGACCTTTTCAGGAGACAATTATATACAGCGCGGAGAGAATAAAAGTTAATTTCTGAGGTATGCAGGGGGATGTCTGGGCACATACAAGGGTTACAAGAACCCCAATTACATTATGTTACAGCTGGTGGACACAGTTTAGAACGCCCAAAGGTGATGACAGGTTCACGTTAAGATGAGATCCTCCAGACCCCTGGAGTAAAGTGGAGTCCTCCTGACCCCTGCAGTAATGTAAAATGTTTGACCAAAAACAGAAGAGTATCTATATGCCCGTATTTAGAGCTACACCACAGAGGTCCACACAAGTGTCTTATGCAAAGAAATGTGTTTTTTATTTGCAAGAGGACCAAAGTCTTAGGGTATGTGCCCACATAGTGGTTTAGTGACGTTCAAATCGTCAGTAAACCACTGGAAATTATCAGTTCTGAGCTCTGAAGTCTCCAGCGGTTTTCCGGCGGTTTTTTTCAGCGTGTGCACAGCGGTTTTCAGTCGGTTTTTCCAGCGGTTTTTCCGGCGGTTTTCTATGGAGGATTTTTTTCATGGAACCGATCAAAAACCGCTGAGAAGAATTGACATGCTGTATGCTGCTAAACCGCTGGAAAACCGCTCAACGCGGGCAGATCCGCTCACATAAACCCACTATGTGTGCACAGCGTTTTCTAAATTACATAGGGTTACTTGTAAGTCCTAACGCTGCTTAGGATTTACATAAATTTAAATAAAACCTATACTAAACCGCCGGCGGTTTTCGCTGCTAAACCGACGTAAAACCACTATGTGGGCACACACCCTTAGGCTGGCTTCACACTGCAGTTTTTCACTGATCAGTGTCCATCAGTGTTTGGGTGCCAAAACCAGGAGAGGAACCAGGAGAGGAACTTGCAGAGAAAAACTATAATTGAAAGATTGACACCTGTTCTGAGATTTGGAGACACTCTGGTTTTGGCACCAAACACTGATGGACACTGATCAGTGAAAAACTGCAGTGTGAAGCCAGCCTTACAGAAAACTGTTGTGGTAAAATATCATATAAGGTAAAAAGGACAAAGCAATGGTTAGAAGGAGAGAAAGACACGTGCTAGGGGAGGAGGATAGTAAATTAGAGGGTAGTCAGTAACTGTAGCGGTTAAGTTGCATTGTTAAATGGGAGAGGAATGTAGTACAGCTGGGAAACAACCCACAGTAACCATATCCTGACTTGCCCTAAGGTGCTAAGCTTACCACAGTTAAGTCCATCTACCTATAAGTGAATGATTCCTCCTCTCCAGACACGTACCACAGCCCCAACACGTGTTTCGCGTGTGGCTGCTTCAGGGGGCAGGAAGTTTTCTTCCTGGCCCTGCGCGCCCTGGAATATCTTCCCTTCCTGTCGGTTGCCGGCGGTGCGGCGCAACTAACATGCACAGCTGGAACAAATCATTCAATGGTCCCGCAGCCTTATATAGCCTTTCCAGCACAGTCACCCCCATGTCCTTTTTACATTATGTGATATTTTACCACAACAGTTTTCTGTAAGACTTTGGTCCTCTTGCAAATAAAAAACACGTTTCTTTGCATAATACACTTGTGTGGACCTCTGTGGTGTAACTGTAAATATAGATACTCTTCTATTTTGGGTCAAATGTCACTACTGAGTAGTTGCCCATGATAAAGATTTCCAAATATTGTCCTTTTTCTTGTCTCATAGTAATGTAAGATGGAATTCTCCTAACCCCCACAGTCATGAGAGGTACTGCCCTCGTGACCCCTGCAATAAAGTAAGGTACTGTCTTACAGACCCCCACAGTAATGTAAGGTATTGCCTTCCAGATTCCCGGAGTAATGTAAGGTTCTGCCCTATGGACCCCTGCAGTAACGTTAGATGGGTTCCTCCAGAGTCCTGCAATAATGTAAGGTGGTATCCTCAAAACCCTTGCAGTAATGTAATGTGGAATCCTATAGGCTCCTGCAGTAATGTAACGTATTGCCCTTCAGACCTCTGCAGTAATTTAAGATGAGATCCTCCATACCCCCACAGTAATACAATGTGAAATCCACCAGAAACCTGCAGTAATGTAAGGTACTGGCCTTTTGACCCAGCAGTAATTTAAGATGAGATCTTCCAGATCCTGAAATAATGTAAGGTACTGTCCTCCAGACCTCTGTAGTAATGTAACGTGGAATCTTCCTGACCCCCATAAGAACGTACTTTACTCCAGAAGTGGAATCCTCCAGACCACTACAGTAATGTAAGGCGCCACTGTGGCACCCCTGCGACTGGGTGGCCACAGAGGAGAACCGCAGTTGGGATTGCTAAGGCGGTCACCTCGCACCAGCACCCCACACACACACACTCCGATCCTGAGTCTAAGTCACTTAATGTCAAGAAAGGGATGGCGGGAAGAGCTAAGTGGAGGGTGGAATGTAGTACAGCACCCGGGAAGGGGTGGAGGAACTGGAATAAAACCAAGGAACACCAAGTTGGGAGTGGTAGTTCTGGAAAGAAGTGAGAGACAGAAAGAGACGCCTAAGCAGAAACACCCATCAGCTAGCCAGTGACTGAGACCACACTGAATAGCGGGGCTTGGCGGCCTACACCACTGATGGCTGGCCGGGAACCCAGGCTGAACCCAAGAAAGGACAGAAGAAGCCAGGTGTGCCTGACTGACGAGGGACACTGGTGGCTGGGCCAAAGAACCAGAGTGCTGGTTCTGTAGATGTGGCTGGGTAGCTTTAAGCCCCAACCATGAGACACTGGCGGGGTACAGGAACTCTATGTTCCGGAACCTAACAACCGGTGTGGTGAAGGAGAAAGCTATCGTACTAGGGCTAGTGACCCAAAGAGTGAGACAAATCACTACAGAACATGTGATGGCCTGGCCGGACCATACCACAGCGCGGAGAAGAGAACGAAATGGCCTGAGAGGTACACAGGGGAGAGTGACGCAGATGAACATCCCAGCTGCAGTGAGAACCTAGGCCCGTAAAGAACTATACAGAGCTGCTGTGTGAGCCTTATGGTACCTTTACACGCAGCTACAGGTAACAGGTTTTCCACAGGTAACTTACTGGCTGCAGTGAAATCATGGAGACATAGTTCCATTTGTACACAGCAACAAGATAGAACCATATCTCCATGATTTCACTGCAACCAGTAAGTTACCTATGGAAAACCTGTTACCTGTAGCTGCGTGTAAAGGTACCATAAGTTTGCTGTAAAGAACTGTGAAACTGTTGAACTGTTAAGTGAGAGTAAAATCCTGGTAAAGCCCAGTACAGTATGGACTCCGTTGTTTTATCCGCAGGGAGAGAAGCCGCAACCATGCAGAGACTGTGTATGCTGTCTGAAGGTACGGGGAACTTTACACTCTTACACTACAGCCATGGCCAAAAGTTTTGAGATTGACACCAAAATTATATTTTCACATGATCTGCTGCCCTCTGGTTTTTATTTGTGCTTGTCTGATGTTTATATCACATACAGAAATATAATTGCAATCATATTATGAGTACCAAAAGGTTATATTGACAGTTAGAATGAGTTAATGCAGCAAGTCAATATTTGCAGTGTTGACCATTCTTCTTCAGGACCTCTGCAATTCCCCTGGCATGCTCTCAATCAACTTCTGGACCAAATCCTGACTGATAGCAGTCCATTCTTGCATAATCAATGCTTGCATTTTGCCAGAATTTGTTGGTTTTTGTTTGTCCACCCGTCTCTTGATGATTGACCACAAGTTCTCAATGGGATTAAGATCTGGGGAGTTTCCAGGCCATGGACCCAAAATCTCTATGTTTTGTTCCCTGAGCCATTTAGTTATCACCTTTGCTTTATGGCAAGGTGCTCCATCATACTGGAAAAGGCATTGTTGGGCGCCAAACTGCTCTTGGACGGTTGGGAGAAGTTGCTCTTGGAGGACATTCTGGTACCATTCTTTATTCATGGCTGTGTTTTTAGGCAAGACTGTGAGTGAGCCAATTCCCTTGGCTGAGAAGCAACCCACACATGAATGGTTTCAGGATGCTTTACAGTTGGCATGAGACAAGACTGGTGGTAGCGCTCACCTCTTCTTCTCCGAATAAGCTGTTTTCCAGATGACCCAAACAATCGAAAAAGGGATTCATCAGAGAAAATGACTTTACCCCAGTCCTCAGCAGTCCACTCCCTGTACCTTTTGCAGAATATCAGTCGGTCCCTGATGTTTTTTCTGGAGAGAAGTGGCTTCTTTGCTGCCCTCCTTGAAACCAGGCCTTGCTCAAAGAGTCTCCGCCTCACAGTGCGTGCAGAAGCACTCACACCAGCCTGCTGCCATTCCTGAGCAAGCTCGGCACTGCTGGTAATCCGATCCCGCAGCTGATACAGTTTTAAGATCCGGTCCTGGCGCTTGCTGGTCTTTATTGGGCGCCCTGGAGCCTTTTTGACAACAATGGAAGCTCTCTCCTTGAAGTTCTTGATGATGCGATAGATTGTTGACTGAGGTGCAATCTTACTAGCTGCGATACTCTTCCCTGTTAGGCCATTTTTGTGCAGTGCAATGATGGCTGCACGTGTTTCTTTAGAGATAACCACGGTTAACTGAAGAGAAACAATGTTACCAAGCTCCAGCCTCCTTTTAAAGTGTCCAGTGGTGTCATTCTACTTAATCATGACTTATTGTTCGCCAGCCCTGTCCTCATCAACACCCACACCTGTGTTAATGGAACAATCACTAGAACGATGTTAGCTGCTCCTTTTAAGGTAGGACTGCAATGATGTTGAAATGTGTTTTGGGGGTTAAACTTCATTTTCTAGGCAAATATTGACTTTGCAAGTAATTGCTGTTAAGCTGATCACTCTTTATGACATTCTGGAGTATATGCAAATTGCCATTAGAAAAACTGAAGCAGTAGACTTTGATAAAATTAATATTTCTATCATTCTCAAAACTTTTGGCCATGACTGTACACCTTCGATGCACTGGGGATCAGCCCTACCTGTAGAGGGCCCAGCTTACCATCTAGCTGCCCCCACCATCACCCCAGCAGTCCCAATTGCAGCGGTGGCTCATATAGCCACACACTACGGGTGGGGTCACGAATAACTTTTATAAACTTTATTTTTTCCTGTTTCTTCAATTCCCTTTTTATTTGCTACACTTGGGCATACGGAGCCGGGTTGCGTCACCGTGACACCCCACAACCCTAGAAGACGACAGGGCCTGGTTCCGAGTACCCCTGCCACGGGGTGCGACACCACCCTTCTGGCCGTTGCAGTAATAAAAGGCTCTGTTTTCCCCCCAGTAAAGTAAGGTGCCGCCCTCCAGACCCCTGCAGTAATGTAAGGTGGAATCCTACTAGCCTAGGCAGTAATGTAGGGTACTACCCTCCTGACCCCCCACAGTAAAGTGGGATTGTCAGGTCTGGCAGTTCTGTACCTGAGTGAGTCCCTCGCGTGTCTGGGTGTTCTCCATCAGGTCACCCATTACCCTTCACTGGCCATGTGTGGTGGGGTGTTGCCTCCTGAGGGCAAAGCTAGTGCAGGTGCATGCTCTAGCCGTGGATTGCACTCTGACTTACTTCAGATTATAGTGTTGCTGGGAGGTGGGACGCCGTCGCTCTCAGCGATTATGCTGTTCAGGGTCCCCTAGTGTCAGCTATGGCCAGCAGATATGAGTGCTATGTCTGCTGGTTCAGCTAGGTGGTGAGACGGTCCTTCCACTCCACCCTTCCTTGCTTCTCTGGGCTGAGAGTGGAGATTGGGCGTTGCCTCAGTGTGTCAGGGGATCCAGGAAGGGTGATTTAAAACTCCAATAGCCTCTCCTATGTGCTGAATATTTTCAGCTGTGCTTGGGTAGTAAAGGTTAGTAGAGGTGGTTCTGCTGGTTTGCTCTGGCATTTTGGCCGGTTTCACACATCGGTGCGGACACATGCCGGAGGCATGGACATATCTGGACACACGATCCCCTATGGACCCATGCACACGTCCGTGTTTCCGCATGGACCGTGTCTCCGTGTGCAGCACATGCGTGTCCATGTGCTCCACACGGCAACTTGTCTTGTTTTTTTGCGGAGCCACGGACCACTTTTTTGTCCAAACGTCCTGCACACGGATGTTCACACTGTGACATCCGTGTGCACGGACAAAATAAAAAAGCCTGCAAATAAAGTATTTTATACTTGCCTCGCTCCAGTGGTGTCTGCTCCTCTCACTTCCGGTGCCGCTCATTAGGGCTCATGAATATTCACTTCACTGAGCCCAAGAGCGGACGGGAAGAGGAGCAGCGGCGCTGGAGGGAGGTAAGTATGCGGGTGACAGGCTGTCCGTGTGCTATCCACGGCCCCACGGATAGCACATGGACTGCACATGTGTCATACGTCCGTGACACGTGTGCACGCCCCGCCCCCAAACGGCCTCGCTTCACACGTCCGTGGTGACACGGGTGTGTGAAGCCGGCCTTTAGTGTAGGCTCTGTCCCTTTAGCTTTTCTTATACTTAGTTTTCATTTGTTCTTCCTGGTGGTCTAGTTTGTTTGATCTGTGTCCTGTGTGCCCAGCCACCATGCTACTTGTCACCTGGGAAGGGCTCTGCAAAAGTCCCCAATTCCAGTACTGGAAGGAAGGTGGATGAAAAGTACCCCAGCCCTCAAGGGTGCGTATTAGCATGACAACCAGCACAAAGTGTGTCTGGCATACTGAGCTTGCTAACCACAGTCTTGTCATCCCACCACTCTTCCAGGATTACAGGGACTCTCCAGACCCCTGCAGTAATGTAGGGTGGTATCCCCCTGACCCCCCGCAGTAATGTAGGGTGGTATCCCCCTGACCCCCCCTCAGTAATGTAGGGTGGTATCCCCCTGACCCCCCCTCAGTAATGTAGGGTGGTATCCCCCTGACCCCCCCTCAGTAATGTAGGGTGGTATCCCCCTGACTCCCCGCAGTAATGTAGGGTGGTATCCCCGTGACCCCCCGCAGTAATGTAGGGTGGTATCCTCCTGACCCCCATGCAGTAATGTAGGGTGGGATCCTCCTGACCCCCCTGCAGTAATGTAGGGTGGTATCCCCCTGACCCCCCCTCAGTAATGTAGGGTGGTATCCCCCTGACCCCCCTCAGTAATGTAGGGTGGTATCCCCCTGACCCCCCCTCAGTAATGTAGGGTGGTATCCCCCTGACCCCCCCTCAGTAATGTAGGGTGGTATCCCCCTGACCCCCCTCAGTAATGTAGGGTGGTATCCCCCTGACTCCCCGCAGTAATGTAGGGTGGTATCCCCGTGACCCCCCGCAGTAATGTAGGGTGGTATCCTCCTGACCCCCATGCAGTAATGTAGGGTGGGATCCTCCTGACCCCCCTGCAGTAATGTAGGGTGGTATCCCCCTGACCCCCCCTCAGTAATGTAGGGTGGTATCCCCCTGACCCCCCTCAGTAATGTAGGGTGGTATCCCCCTGACCCCCCCTCAGTAATGTAGGGTGGTATCCCCCTGACCCCCCCTCAGTAATGTAGGGTGGTATCCCCCTGACTCCCCGCAGTAATGTAGGGTGGTATCCCCGTGACCCCCCGCAGTAATGTAGGGTGGGGGATCCTCCTGACCCCCAAGCAGTAATGTAGGGTGGGATCCTCCTGACCCCCCTGCAGTAATGTAGGGTGGGATCCTCCTGACCCCCATGCAGTAATGTAGGGTGGGATCCTCCTGACCCCCCTGCAGTAATGTAGGGTGGGATCCTTATGAACCCCATGCAGTAATGTAGGGTGGGATCCTCCTGACGTAATGTAGGGTGGGATCCTCCTGACCCCCCTGCAGTAATGTAGGGTGGGATCCTTATGAACCCCATGCAGTAATGTAGGGTGGGATCCTCCTGACCCCCCTGCAGTAATGTAGGGTGGGATCCTCCTGACCCCCATGCAGTAATGTAGGGTGGGATCCTCCTGACCCCCCTGCAGTAATGTAGGGTGGGATCCTTATGAACCCCATGCAGTAATGTAGGGTGGGATCCTCCTGACGTAATGTAGGGTGGGATCCTCCTGACCCCCCTGCAGTAATGTAGGGTGGGATCCTTATGAACCCCATGCAGTAATGTAGGGTGGGATCCTCCTGACCCCCTGCAGTAATGTAGGGTGGGATCCTCCTGACCCCCATGCAGTAATGTAGGGTGGGATCCTCCTGACCCCCCTGCAGTAATGTAGGGTGGGATCCTCCTGACCCCCATGCAGTAATGTAGGGTGGGATCCTCCTGACCCCCCTGCAGTAATGTAGGGTGGGATCCTCCTGACCCCCATGCAGTAATGTAGGGTGGGATCCTCCTGACCCCCCTGCAGTAATGTAGGGTGGGATCCTTATGAACCCCATGCAGTAATGTAGGGTGGGATCCTCCTGACGTAATGTAGGGTGGGATCCTCCTGACCCCCCTGCAGTAATGTAGGGTGGGATCCTTATGAACCCCATGCAGTAATGTAGGGTGGGATCTTCCTGACGTAATGTAGGGTGGGATCCTCCTGACCCCCCTGCAGTAATGTAGGGTGGGATCCTTATGAACCCCATGCAGTAATGTAGGGTGGGATCCTCCTGACCCCCTGCAGTAATGTAGGGTGGGATCCTCCTGACCCCCATGCAGTAATGTAGGGTGGGATCCTCCTGACCCCCCTGCAGTAATGTAGGGTGGGATCCTCCTGACCCCCCTGCAGTAATGTAGGGTGGGATCCTCCTGACCCCCCTGCAGTAATGTAGGGTGGGATCCTCCTGACCCCCATGCAGTAATGTAGGGTGGGATCCTCCTGACCCCCCTGCAGTAATGTAGGGTGGGATCCTCCTGACCCCCATGCAGTAATGTAGGGTGGGATCCTCCTGACCCCCCTGCAGTAATGTAGGGTGGGATCCTCCTGACCCCCATGCAGTAATGTAGGGTGGGATCCTCCTGACCCCCCTGCAGTAATGTAGGGTGGGATCCTCCTGACCCCCCTGCAGTAATGTAGGGTGGGATCCTCCTGACCCCCCTGCAGTAATGTAGGGTGGGATCCTCCTGACCCCCCTGCAGTAATGTAGGGTGGGATCCCCCAGACCCCCACAGTAATATAGGGATGTAATCCCCCTGACCCCCATGCAGTAATGTAGGGTGGGATCCCCCTGACCCCCGCAGTAATATAGGGTTGTAATCCCCCTGACCCCTGCAATAATGTAGGGTGGGATCCTCCTGACCCCCATGCAGTAATATAGGGTTGTAATCCCCCTGACCCCTGCAATAATGTAGGTTGGGATCCCCCTGACCCCCGCGGTAATGTTATATGGCGCAGTAGCCGCCTCTCCTCTCTACACGCTGAGGGCAGTGGTCCTCCCGCCATGTGAGATGAGATCTCTGGGCGGGCTCTCGCATGTCGTCATTAGTTAGCCGGCTTCCTCTCGGCCCCTGTTCCTCTTCACAGCTGCTCCACAACATCCAGCATGAGCTGCATAAAGCGAGGACGCTATGAGGCCTCCCCGGAGCGAGAGGAGGCAAGAGTCACCCCCAAGACCCCGGAGAGGAGCCGGGAGGAGGAGGGCTACGAGGGCTGGGAGGTGGAGGACGTGTGCCGGTACCTGGTGAGGCAGGGGCATGGCGAGCTGCAGGACGCATTCACAGGTAATGCTGCCGGCTACACAGCCTGTCCACTGTCAGGGAATGCTGGGACTTGTGGTTATACATGACCTTAGGTCACTGAACACTGTGCACTGGAACCAGAGCTGCCATCACTACAGGACGGGCTGAGATCAGGGCAGCTGTGCGGGACACCTGTGTGCGACCAGAGCACGAGTGCACATGCCGGACAGTGCTGTACCCACCAGTCATGGGGAACTCCGCCCACCGGACTCCTAGTCCAGCTGGATTTAAGCGTGTGCACTACTGTATATTCACTTAATGGCCTCATACATGATAATGCAGAGGTGCTATCCCAGTGGGTGACATGAGATAACTGCAGCCATTGATGTAGATAATCAATAGTCCTAAAGAGTGGACGCCATCAGGGGCGTAACTACAACAGGTGCCAGGGGTTGTGATTGCACCCGGGCCCTACAGCCTAGGGAAGCCCCAAAAGACCATTTGGCCTATAGAAAAAGACTAATACTATTAAAGATTTGCAATAATTGGGGGCCCCGTTGATGCTTTTGCATTGGGGCCCCTGGGCCTAAAGTTACGCCACTGGACGCCGTCCTATCTACTAAGTTGCATTTGATCAGTGTCCTTGTGACACAATAATGTCGTGACCCCAGGGATAGCAGTCTGAATATTTCTGGAATGGCGACACACCTAGGAGGTGAAAGTATCAATTGTTATATGTAGGGGAATCTGACGTGATTAAAGGTTATGTCTTCAGGGGCTCCTAATGATTGACAGCAATGACAAGCAATGTGGCGGTGCCAACCTAATCCTGCACAAGCTGGGTGCAAGGAACTCACCAGGTAGGAGCTGGGGGCAGCAATGGTGCTTCATGTAGATGGACCAGTTGCTCACATCCTTTAATAAATTGAGGGGAACTTACTTACATAATTGCACACTAATGAAGCTGCCTAGGGAATCAGTCATGCCTCATGGTGGGTTTACACGCCGCGATATCGGCGTCCAACTCCGACCCAACTCCGACAAAAAGTCACGTGGGTCGCGAGTTGGACCCGATATCGTGTGCGCGTTGTACGGTTTGAGCGTACAACGCGATGCTGGAACGATGCCAAAACGATATCCGAGTTGAATAGCAGAGCTATTCAGCTCCCCGATATCGCATGGCCGTTGTACCAGCATCGCTGCGTGTGACAGCCCAACTCCGATCTATACTCGCACCTCACCCATTAACTCCCATGTTAAATGGTCGTTACTGGGTTGGTGGGCGTACACATCGGAGGGACGTTGTTTCCCGATATCGCAGCGTGTAAACCGCCTATGCGATATCGGGAAAAGGGCTGAAAAAAAAAAACGCGCTCCCGCGGCGTTGCCTCCGATATCGCGGCGATATCGGGACGTGTGACCCCACCATCACTCATCTGTATAGGCCATAGGCCTCTTTCACACGTCCGTGCTGCAGGCACAGACATACTGGGGCACATGATCCCCTATGGGCCCCCTTCTGATGTCCATTATTGATCACAGACTGTGTCGCTGTGTGGCGCAGATGCGTGTCCGTGTGCTCCACACGGCGACATGTCTGTTTTTCTGTGGAAGCACTGACTGCTTTTTTCCTCAAAACGTCCTGCACACGGATGCTGACCGAGTGACATCCGTGTGCACGGACCATGGACAAAAGTTAAGTGTTAAAATAAATAATTTTATACTCTCCTACCTCCAGCGCTGCCTGCTTTTCTGCGCTGAAGGGAGGCGAGTATGCGATGACAGGATCCGTGACTAATGGACCCACGCCCCACCCCAAACGGCATTGTCTCACATGTCCGTGGTTTCACAGATGTGTGAAACAGGCCATACACAGTGTCTTAACAGCAGTCTACTAGTGACGCCAGGTGCGGCGGGCCAGTTAACACTGCATGACAATCTGAATTGTGGCCTATTTGTTACGGCAGGCAGATTAGACACTCTACGGGTGTACCCCACATGACAGACTCAGCACTTTACCAGCCAAACCCAGAAAGCTCAAATACACCCTGCATAAATGATTAAATGTTCAAGGAAAAATTATGACGTATTGGTTGGTCTTTTGGGCAAAACTCGGAAGTCTGCCCGCCATATTCGGCGTATGTGTATACCTCACTTATCTGTATAGCACATCTGTGAAACCCCGCACGTGTGAGACAAGGCTGTTTGTGGGCAGGGCATGGATCCATGTGTCACAAATCAAGTGACGTGTGCTATCCGTGGACAGCACACTGACAGCCTGTCACTCGCATACTCTCTTCCCTCCAGCGCCGCTGTTCCTCTCACTTCCGGTCTGCTGTTGGGCTCAGTGAAGTGAATATTCATGAACCTAATGAGCGGCCCCAGAAGTGAGAGGAGCAGGCAGCACTGGAGGGAGGCGCGTATGAAATTCTTTATTTTAAATTTTTTTTACTTTGGTCCGTGGTCCATGGACACGGATGTCACACTGTGAACATCCATATGCAAGATTTTTTTTTTTCCCCAAAACCGGTCCATGGTGCCGGTAAAAAAACGGACATGTTGCCATGTGGAGGACACACACGCATTTGCTCCACGTGGCGACCGTCTGTGCTGAAAAACGACATTTGAAGGGGGCCATAGGGGATCATATGTCCTATGTGTCCGTGCCTCTGGCATGTGTTGGCACGGACCGCATACGTGCTGGAGGCATGGACTGAGTACATGTTGGAGGCATTGATGTGTGAAAGAGGCCTATGGCGGCCGTCACACGCTTCAATATCGATAGCGATTTTCATCACGTGCATGCGCGATCGCTAACAATATCGTTCACATCGCTGGTGAGCTGTCACACAGGCAGACTCACCAGCGATGTGGACCAGCGAGATCGCTGGTAACTATGGTACACATCGGGTTACTAGGCGCCGCGCGGCGCTTAGTAACCTGACGTTTACCATAGATACCATCTCCCAGCATAGGCTCTGCTGCTGGGAGATCGGTCATCGTGGTGTCACACACCACATGAGCAGATTGTCAAGCGTTTATCGCTTGATATAAACTCCGCTCACCAATCTGCGATCTAACGACAAGCGATTTTACATTGTAAAATCGCTTGATTGCACGCAGCGATGCACAAACGATATCGCTTAAGCGATCAAAACGCAGATCTCTTAAGGCGGCTTCAGACTGCGTGTTGATCCGATCCGTAGCTGTCCCTTGAGGCATGACAGCCGTGACCGATAGCACACAGGACGGGGGGCTATTATGCCCTCCGATCCTGTGTGCAGCCGCACGCAGTTCCCGCTGCTAATAGGTGAGGACCGCGGGCGCCGCGGTCCTGACCTGTCAGCTGGTTCAGCTGCGTGCGGCTGCACACAGGATCGGAGAGGCATAATAGCCCCACGTCCTGTGTGCTGATCCGGTCCGCGGCTGTCTGCCTCAAGCGGACAGCTACGGATCGGATCAGACACGCAGTCTGAGCCGGCCTTAGCGATATCGTGCATTAAATTGATGCGTGTGACGGCCGCCTTTGATTTCCTAGGCAGCATCATTAGTGTGCAATTATGTAAGCAGCTGCTCCCTCTATTTAAAGGATGTGAGCAACTGGTTTATCTACATGATGCACCATTGCTGCCCCCAGCTCCTACCAGGTGAGTTCCTTGCACCAGCTTGTGCAGGATTAGTTTGGCCATAAGGTGATTCCAATGATTTTTTTGAGGAAAAGGATAAAATAACTTTTTTTATTTTTTTTGGTTATAGCCCACACTATGATCTCCCAGGTTGCTAGCAGAGGACCAAATATGGCCACTTACCGAGGTCACAAACTGTGTGGCCATGTTCACATGTTGAGTATTCTGTGAGGGTTTTTTTTTTTTTTTAATCTCAATAACTATAAGCTAAAACCAGCAGTAAAACAATCGAGGAAAAGTCTTACCGGAAACATGTAATCGCTTCTATATTTATCACCCCCTCCTGGTTTTGGCTACACATACTGAGGTAAAAAAGTCCCAAATACTGAATGTATGAATCTGGACTATTGAGAACAGAGGTGTTTTTAACCCCTTGAGCACTGGGCGATTTTATTATTTTTTTTTTTTTTCTTTTTTTTGGCAAACTTACAGAACAGGCATCCGGAAGTCACGTGGGCCATTGACTTCCGGACACCTGTTCTGTAACGCTGTGTGCTCAAGGTCTGGAGGAGCTGCGTGTTGGACACAGCGGCTCTGGCCCGAGTGAAGCAGGGAGACCGCAGCCGCCCTGTACTCACAGTGTGCGGAGGTGCGGGGCGGCTTCTCCCTGCAGTAACCTAATGGCAGCCGCTTCCGACTCCGCAGCATGAAATGAACATGCTGCGGGGAAGCGGACTGCCGGCAAGCCGCACCGCAGCTCCAAACACGCTGTCGGTGGGTACGCATAGTGAGGATGGGATTTCTTACAATCCCATCCACTATGCTTATACTGTACTATGCAGCGTTTTGGATGCAGCCGCAAGACGCTACGTCCAACACGCTGTGTATACTGACCGTGAGCACACACCCTAAGAGTACCTATTTTCCTCCCTTATTTTAGGAGCCATACTTTTTCTATTTTTTTTTTAATTTTTCCATTGATATAACCATGTGAGGGTTTATTTTTTTGCAAGATGAGTTATACTGTTGAATGACACTATTCATTTTATCATGATGTAATGTTAAAGGGAACCTGACCCCCTCCAAATCACCCCAACCCTATTAATACCTGTCCCTGCACCATGACATATCATTATTAGTGGTCCTTTTGTGTAAAAAATGCGTTCTGTAACATTGCAAAAATCCACATTATGCACTTACATATGTGTGACTTCTTGGCTCTGAACAATGGCCGCTTGACACAGTCCCAACATTCGTTTCGATATTGTATAACAACGGCACGGGAGTGCGCACATTTTTGGCAGTAATCCAAGATCGCATAGGAGCTGTCACACAGGGAGATATTGGCAGGCAACACAACTGCGATGTATACGCCCCCTTTACGAGTGACCCAGGGAACGACCATTTAACATGGGACTGAATAGGGGAAGTTGTGCTCCAAATCGTTGTTGGGCTGTCACACAGCACGATCCTGCCAGATCGTCCATCCAATATCGGGCAGTTGGAGAGCCTGCACAATTCTTCCCCGATATCGTTCTGGCATCGTTCTTGCATCGCATTGCTCATTTACACCACACAATGCACGAACGATATCGGCGGCAACACCCGAACCACGTGACTTTTTATCGTTGTTGGACGACGATATCGGGACGTGTAAAGATGCCATTAAGTCTCACAGGGCGTCCCCTGTGAGACTGTAAGCTCTCCTTAGCTTCTCATTATCACGCCCGATGGACGTGATAAGTAATCCTAGTCCTTCTCGCCCTGCTGTAGGGGCGTAATAGCCGGTGTGACGCTATTTGCGTCACATCCGGTCTTTGTGACGTCTGTACACCCTCTAGGTGTAAATCTAAAGCCACGCATGCGCAATGCGCATGGTGAGGTTGGCGTACACCTAGAGGGTGTACCGACGTCGCAAAGACGGGATGTGACGCAAATCTTGTAACTTTCTGAGAGCTGTGATGTTTAAAGTTTTTGGGATATGAAGTTTATTTTTTGCTTCTTAAGTAATGCTTTTTTATTGGCATTTTGAGGTATATACAATGTTTTGATCGTGTAGTAAAAAAAAGTTTTTCATTTATTTTCAGTGGGGCTGATTCTGAGTTTTTTTTCTTTTTACTAATTTCCCTAGTAGTCTTAAAGGGATCCTGTCACCCCAAATCACCTCTAAACCTATTAAAACCTGTCCCTAGAGCATATTAACACTGTCCCTACACTCCTTTTAGCTCCTAAATGGCATTAGTCAAAGTGAATATAAACGTTTTATAAGTACCTGATTAGTCATGATAATGAGTGACTATGCTATTCATAGTCACTCATCAAGGCAGCCCTCTTCTTCATATCACGCCTATTCAGGCGTGCTCGTCAGTCTATGTTCAAAATCGCGCCTCCCTGCGCGCCTCCCCTCTCTTCATAGCGTCCGGGCTTCACTGTAAGCTGTATGACGCGATTCGCGTCATTCCCGGCGCCAGATGACGTATTTGCAGCCGCGCCGCGCTGTCAGCTTCAAGTCCCGCACTGCGCATGCGCATGGGCATGCGCAGTGCGTATTTTGAAGCTGACAGCGCGGCGCGGCTGCAAATACGTCATCCGGCGCCGGGAATGACGCGAATCGCGTCATACAGCTTACAGTGAAGCCCGGACGCTATGAGAGAGAGGGGAGGCGCGCAGGGAGGCGCGATTTTGAACATAGACTGACGAGCACGCCTGAATAGGCGTGATATGAAGAAGAGGGGCTGCCTTGATGAGTGACTATGAATAGCATAGTCACTCATTATCATGACTAATCAGGTACTTATAAAACGTTTATATTCACTTTGACTAATGCCATTTAGGAGCTAAAAGGAGTGTAGGGACAGTGTTAATATGCTCTAGGGACAGGTTTTAATAGGTTTAGAGGTGATTTGGGGTGACAGGATCCCTTTAAAGCTGCGACCATCCAATCACTTGTGCAGAACATTGCTGTGTACAGCAGAAATCCTGATCTCTGAGATTGCTGCTGGCGTTCTCAGAAGGATCAGCATGGCAAACACAGGTTACCTGACCTGTCATGACAACTCATCGGCGCCCCAAGATCACATTAACAGGGCCACCGATGGTAGTGGGGATTATTGTGCCCCCATACTGGCGTGTGTGATAAATTTCACTGTCAGATATTGACAGTGGGGTTTAACTGGTTAACAGCCGTGGGCCGATCTTCAATCAGCTGTTTGAAGCACATGTCAGCTCAGCCAATATGTGCAGGGAAAGGGGCAGGCTCAGACTGATGACCCCTTGAGTATTCCAGCATGCACTTGGATTCTCAAACAAATTGTCATCAGTCAGGAAATAAAAAAAAAAAAAAAAAAAAAAAAATGGTAGGGAATTTTTAATACTAGTATATTAGAAGATGGGGATGTAAAATAAAATTAACTTTTGCTTTCGACCTAACCATTTAAGAAGCCTGGAGAGAGAGCCTGGCTCATACTCCAAAGGTGCATTTACATTGTCCCAATTATCTGAGTGTGGCTGGTTTCACACTGGCATTTTTCTGTGTGAATCCAGCTTCAACTGGATGCACCTCATCAGTTTTTACCACCACTGACTTTCAAAGGGGCTGGATGAACTTGTAGGTGCATCCAGTTTTGCACTTTTTCCCATGATCCAGGTGTTGTGTAAGCTCCCTGATTTTTTTGCATCTTGGTGCATTTTTGGTCTCTGACAAAATCCGGAAGCACCCGGATGCGAGGCACCATGTGTAAAATCACAATGTGTCCAATGGAACCCGGGTTCTGGCGGACTTGGGTTCCCCTTGGATTTGGACAATCCGTATCCAGGTTTTAGAACAGTGCATGCACAGAACGCCGTTCCAAATAATGCGCCCTAGGGGCGTGTCATTTGGTCCTGGATCCGATGGAAACTGGTATAGAGCCGGACAAAACTGTCTGCTCCCGCATTGGTATTATCACTGATCCACAAGCCGGCATCAGTTTTTGCAATTCTGGGGGATGCAGATAAAACCTACCATCCCCCGGATACAAAAAAATGCTAGTGTGAAATCGGCCTATTTCTAGGAAGATTTTGTTTCCCTACAATCATGCAAACAGGCTGCAACTTGTCATTGAAAGACCAAGACAATCGCTTGTCCGTTGTACTGCTCTTAACGCTTGCTTAAAAATAATTTTCTGCAGCCCATCGTTCTGTGTAAAGAAAAATGCCCAGCCTATTACTCATTGTTCTGTGCACATGGAAAGTCAGATGTCTAAACAAGTTATTAAATGGCTGCCCTTTGGCAAATAATGGTCATTTAATGGCACAAATTGGCAACTGTAAATTCACCCTAAGGCCTCATTCAGAAGCCAATTTTTTTTCACACACATGACCTATCCATATTTTTGACGGGTAATGCATAACCAATGTCCCTAGGAGAAGTTTAGACTGTGCGCTTTTAAAGTGATCTGTTTTTATCACTTCGTACCCACGTCCTTGATGGAACTTTTTCAAAGCCAGTTACTGGAAAAAGTTTGCAGATCATCTTGACAAGTGCATTGGCTGGATACCCCCAACCAGTAAAAGCTATGAGCGGTTCAGTAAAGCTGTTATCAAAGCTGCAAAGAAATCAATACCATGTGGTTTTCGCAAAGAATACATCCCAGGATGGACTGATGAATGTGAACAACTGTACAGGCAATTCCTTGAGAGCGAAGATGGTGAAATCGGTAATGAATTGCTGTACAAACTGAATGTAGCACGTCGTGCCAAATGGATGGAAACAGTCGAGAACTTGGACTTGAAAAGGTCCAGCAGAAAAGCGTGGTCTCTCAAGAAAACTAGAAGGAAACCGTAAAGCAAAATAAAAAGCGAATGCTGTAACTCCAAACCAAATCGCAGCACACATTGTGAACACCTCAAGAGCCTCGAAAGTCTGAGCGCATACCATAGAAGTTAAAAATAAAGTTTAAGCTTTTAAAATTAGCTGTGGCACCAACTGAAGAATACTCTCTCGTCCTTTTACAATTTGTTTAACAGGAAACACGGTGCACCGCAATGATCTGAATTATATCAGGGGAAAGGAGGGGTCACTCACCGTGTCAAGGGGGACAAATATGCATGGCGGAGAGAAGACATGGCACATTGAGGGAGCAACACACGACTAGTAGAATAGTGAGAATTATAACTTTATTAGTGCAATAGACCAAACAAGATTAAAAACATTTAAAACCATAGGGTGCCACTGCAGAACACACCGCTGAACAAATGCACAGAATACAATGCTGACAAAATATGAGCAGGATATGACACAATATCGGTGATCACAACAGGTTTGACAGAATACAGGATTGGGTTGTAGGGAGAAACCCGAGGGTGGGGGATGTGAGCAGGTACGAGATGTACTAGTGCTCCTTCACCACAAGATTTCACATAAATACGCTTGTTAGCCCAATTTCGGGTAGACAGTGTTGTGGGTAGCTATATCTATGTCAAGGGACCTATTATTATGAGGCAAAAATCATAGGGCCTCAGAATGATTTGGTAGTGCTGGGTGTGTTAAATATGATTAAATACTGGCCTCAGCAGCTGGAATAAACAGATAACAATATCTCACGCAAGTGAAATCTGCAGAGGCGCAGACAATTATAGAGCACATTTCACATATTACAAGTTTACCCAAGATTCTTCAAGTCATCCAATGCTATGAATCGTTTAGTAGTCCCAGAAACAGTGGTCCCTATGGGTGGTTACAAACGGATGATAACAAAGGTGTGATGAATATTGGTAAGGAATATTGCCATATCCCCCATATTCCATTCCTCCCAGAAAGCAATTGATAAGGCACATCTCACTCATAAAGAGATAAGCCCCCACCCTTGGAAGGCAGAAGTCATTCACCTCTGACAAGTGGCAGAGTAATTAGCACCTAGCTGCCAGCCAACAAGGCCACACAAAAGGAGCTCATCCTCACCTTTTGATATGCAATCAGGTAGGTGTATGGAGCTTCCTAAGAAGTGGGGTTTTGCCAAAAGGTGACACGTCCCATATCACTGTGAGGCCAGGAGAGAGGAGACTGGACGGAGCCGTGACTATACTATTAATATCTCATAAGCCGTCCACCCTGTGATCCTATCGAATATAAAAATGAACTCTACATATCTAGACGGTGACAAGGCTGGTATTCACATGAATGTAGGATGACTGGAAGCCATCTAAACAGGATATTGGCTAGTAGGGTGTCCTCAGAGTAGCCATGTTTCACATCCAGACAAAGATAAAATCATAACTAAAAATATGAAAGTATTATCTTCCGTCTGCGATGCCCATGGACACAGCTAGGTCAGCTTATAGAATCTGGGTGTCCATATCTCCCCTCAGAGGGGTGGGAGTTGTGAGACAGCCCAGAGGTGCGAGATGGGTGGAGACAGGGGTCAGCCCATAACGTATAAAACTCATCTGCCCCATCTCCATCTGTTATTTCTTCTGAATGGGCATTATTCCACCAAAGCCAGAGATTACCCAAGGAACAGATTGGTGCCACGCCGCCCTTGTGGTGCCATCAGCACTAAGGTAACTGCTCACATGTGTATGTAATTCTGTGTATTCCCTTTACCCTTTTATTGGCATATCTGACTGTAATATTTGTCACATCTGAATAATAACTGTAAATATTAATATCTAGTGTACCATTAGGGTGATTAAATATATAAATTTAATCTTGAGTTGCTCTTTTTATCTTGATCAAGATTCCCACGTCCGTGTGCTCATATAACGCTACCTGGGTTGGTTTCTGACCCAATATAAGCCCGACCACGGACCGGACTTATATTAAACGAGAAGCTGGTCGCAGCATTTGTGCTTGGGGTTATTCGGGGTCTCTATCCGTGACGGGGTGGAGGAGATTATATGTGCTTCTAGCTGCGGGCTATAAGGCATATACCACACTCACTGAGAGGTGCCTTAACCCCTTCCCGACCCTTGGCCCTACGTTTGGGCCATGGAATGATCGGGCTCCTGCAGGCCGAGTGAGGGTCTCACTGACCTGTCACTCGGCCTGCAGGTACATGGGGAGTTGTACAACACCCCAGGGGGGGTCGATTTGCCCGTACCCCCACCCCCCCGGCTACAGGCGCAGTGATTGGCACTCAAAAGTGAAAGTGAAAATCACCGCGCCTGTAATGCTTCCCTGCCTGCCCCTGCTATCCCTACCCTCCGATCTGCTCCCCTGGCATCCTCTAACTGCCCCCCTGTCCCCCACCTCTCTTTCCTGCCCCCTCTTCATCTTTCTTACCCCCCCCCCTTGCTTCCTGTCCCTGCGCCCGCTTCCTCTTCCGGCCGCCCGGCTCCTCCTAACTGTCCCCGCTTCCTTTAAGTGCCCCCCATCCCCTGTCAGGCCCCCTCTTCCCCCTTCCTGCCCCCCCCCCCCGATCACCGGAGCGGCGATCGCCTCTCACACTCACCCCTCCGGCGATCGCGCTCCATCCTGCACGGCTGTGTCCCGCTCCTCCTCTTCTCTCCCGCCACCTCCAGATCTGACAGCTCTGTGCTGGAGCTGTCAGACCACTTTCTACAGCTAGATCCTGAGGGTCCAGCTGTAGGAAGTGATCTGACAGATCCAGCACAGTGATCCACAGTGACCATTATGTGATCACTGTGGATCACTGTGCTGGAGCTGTCAGATCACTTTCTGCAGCTGGATCCTGGGGATCCAGCTGCAGAAAGCAATCTGACAGGCCGGGCGCACTGATGCACATAGTGGGTCTCTGCGCCCGGGCTCTTAGATCGCTGCTCTACAGCCCGATCTCCCTGCATGGGCATCGAGCTGCAGAAAATGATCTGACACCTCGTGCGCAGTGACCCACTATGTGCATCACTGCGCCTGGGCTGCCAGATCGCTTTCCGCAACTCGATCCCCATGCAGGGGGATCGAGCTGCAGAAAGCAATCTGACAGCCTGGGTGCAGTGATGCACATAGTGGGTCACTGCGCCCAGGCTCTTAGATCGCTGCTCTGCAGCCCGATCTCCCTGCATGGGCATCGAGCTGCAGAAAGCGATCTGGCAGCCCAGGCGCAGTGATGCACATAGTGGGTCACTGCGCCTGGGGTCTCAGATCACTTTCTGCAGCTCAATCACCATGCTGGCGGATCGGGCTCCAGAGTAGTGATCTGAAAGCAAAGGCGATCGAGCGTCGTGGGACCTTCGTTGTGGACTACGTCGGATCTTTTTATAATAAAGAAGATGGAGTCCGAATTGTGTGTTTTTATTTGGAAAAAAAAAAAAAAAAGATTTTTCTCTGTGTGTATTTTCTGACTATTTACCAGAGATTCCTAATGGCGGGTCTAACATTGGCCCTATATTATGAATCTCTGGCTTAGTGCCAGCTGCCAATAAAAAGCTGGCATTAACCCCTTTATTACCCAGTTAGCCACCACCACCTGGGCAACTGGAAGAGCATGGGTACAGCGCCAGAAAATGGCGCTTCAATGAATGCGCCATTTTCTGGGGTGGCTGCGGGCTTCAATTCGCAGCATGGGGGGCCCAGAACGCTTGGGCCTCTCTATGCTGAGGATTCCAGTCCCCAGCTGCCTAGTTGTACCTGGCTGGACCAAAAATATGGCGGAGCCCCACGTAATTTTTTTTTTTCTAGAATTAGTTCTAGAAATAAAAAAAAAAATAGGGT
This sequence comes from Allobates femoralis, assembly GCA_033576535.1. Taxonomy (NCBI): domain Eukaryota; kingdom Metazoa; phylum Chordata; class Amphibia; order Anura; family Aromobatidae; genus Allobates; species Allobates femoralis. The sequence goes on from JARQOC010000006.1 coordinate 332,932,821, forward strand.
TCGCTGTATTTTTGGTTCCAGCCAGGTATGACGAGGCAGCTGGGGGCTGGTGGCAGTCCGTAGCTGCTAAGTTGTACCTGGCTGGACCAAAAATATGGCGGAGCCCCATGCCATTTTTTTTTTTTTTTTTTCCATGTCGCGTATGGAGAGCCCCTGTGTGCCTAAACATTGGAGCTCCCCCACAAGTGACCCCATTTTGGAAACTAGACCCCCCCAAGGAACGTATCTAGATGCATAGTGAGCACTTTGAACCCCCAGGTGCTTCACAAATTGATCTGTAAAAATGAAAAAATAATTTTTTTTGTGGGAACAAAGTACTTTTTCATTTTTACGGATCAATTTGTGAAGCACTTAGGAGTTCAAAGTGCTCACTATGCATCTAAATAAGTTCCTTGGGGGGTCTAGTTTCCAAAATAGGGTCACTTGTGGGGGAGCTCCAATGTTTAGGCACACAGGGTCTCTCCAAACGCGACATGGTGTCCGTTAACAATTTGAATGGAAATCGGCTCAAATTGTTAGCGGACATCATGTCACATTTGGAGAGCCCCTGTGTGCCTAAACATTGGAGCTCCCCTATAAGTGACCCCATTTTGGAAACTAGACCCCCCCAGGGAACTTATCTAGATGGGTGGTGAGCATTTTGAACACCCCAGTACTTCACAAATTAATCTGTAAAAATGAAAAAAGAAAATTTTTGTGGAAATAAAAGTACTTTTTCATTTTTACGGATGAATTTGTGAAGCACCTGGGGGTTCAAAGTGCTCACTATGCATCTAGATGCGTTCCCTGGGGGGGTCTAGTTTCCAAAATGGGGTCACTTGTGGGGGAGCCCCAATGTTTAGGCACAAAGGGGCTCACCAAACGCAACATGGTGACGGCTAACAATTTGAGCTGATTTTTATTCAAATTGTTAGTGGACACCATGTCGCGTTTGGAGAGCCCCTGTGCGTCTCCACATTGGAGCTCCCCCACAAGTGACCCCATTTTGGAAACTAGACCCCCCCACCAGGGAACATATCTAGATGGATAGTGAGCATATTGAACCCCCAGGTGCTTTACAAATAGATCTGTGAAAATGAAATAGTACTTTTTTTTTTTAACAAAAATTTTCTTTTAGCCTAAATTTTTTCGTTTTCACATGGCAACAGCATAAAATTCATCCTAAAATTTGTTGGGCAATTTCTCCTGAGTACACCGATACCTCATATGTGGTCATAAACCACTGTTTGGGCGCACGGCAGGGGTCAGAAGGGAAGGAGCGCAATTTCACTTTTTGAATGTAAAATTGGCTCCAAAATTCAAATTGCTCTCCTTCCCTTCTGAGCCCTGCCGTGCGCCCAAACAGTGATTTATGACCACATATGAGGTATCCGTGTACTCAGGAGAAATTGCACAACACATTGAAAATGAAAGAATTGAGGCTAAAAGAACGTTTTTAGTTCCTGTGAAGCACCTGAAGGGTTAATAATCTTCTTGAATGTAGTTTTGAGTAGCTTGAGGGGTGCAGTATTTGGAATGGTGTCACTCTTGGGTGTTTTCTGTCATGTACACCCCTCAAAAGGACTTCAAATGTGATGTGGTCACTAAAAAAAAAATGGTTTTGTAAATTTTGGTTGAAAAATTGCTCATGAACTTTGAACCCTTAACGTCCTAACAAAAAATTTTTTTTTCCCAAAATTGTGCTGATGTGAAGTAGACATGTGGGAAATATTATTTAATAACTTTTTTCTGTCACATATCTCTCTTGTTTATCAGAAAAAAAAATAAAAAATGTGAAAATTGTGAAATTTTCAAAATTTTTGCCATATTTTTGATTTTTTTTTCACAAATAAATGCAAAAATTATCGACTTAAATTTAATACTAGCATGAAGCCCAATATGTCACGAAAAAACAATCTCAGAATCGCTAGGATCGGTTGAAGCGTTCCCGAGTTATAACCTCATAAAGGGACACTGGTCAGAATTGCAAAAAAGGCCAAGGTCTTTAGGGTCAAAATAGGCTGGGTCCTGAAGGGGTTAATAAACCAGCACAGGCAGGGCAGCTGCGGCCCTTCTTTATCCTCAGGCAGTTCTCTGACTGACCTGGGTTTAACAGGAGGCGCTGTGGAGCTGCCAGGTTCAGTGGCCGATTCACCACAAAAGGTATTAACCATCAGCTAACTAACCGTATATTTGATGCATAGACCACCCATATATATTGAGTACTCCCTACTGTTTACATATGGTCAAAGTATATACTTCCCCCTGAGGAAGCAGCGCCCTGGCAGCGATGCGCGTGGGGCCTGGGTGCCCTGCAGTCACCTCGCTACATACCTCGGACTGACACCTTGGACAATTCACGGACTGGTAATATGTACTTTATTTTCCACCGTTAGTGGACACGGTGACCTACACTGCTTTGATCATATGTAAACATTAGGGAGTACTCCATATATATGGGTGGTCTATGCATCAAATATACAGTTGGTTATCTGATGGTAAAGGGTATGTGCACACGGGGGCGAGTTTGTGGCGGCGGCGGCTGGGCGGGACCCGACAGGAAGCTCCGGAGCCGTCCACCGGCTTCCTGTCGGGTCCGTGCTGCGGGAGACGGGCGGGTGTGCGGCGGTGCACAGCGGGTTAGTGGCGTCGGTTCTGCAGCGGCTGGAAGCAGCACATGATTCTGCTTGCAGCCGCTGCAGAACCGGCCGGAATATAGGGCATGGTCATTCTTTGCTAACCCGCTGGGAACCCAGCGGGTTAGCAACGGATGAGCATGTGTAAACCGCCGCTGTGTGCACAGCGGGTGTCGGTTTACATAGGTTTCTATGTTAATCCAAACGCCGGTTTGGATTAACATAAATTTGCATGAAATTTATGTAAACCGACCGGCGGTTTACACTGCTAAACCGGCCCTAACCCGACCAGTGCGCACATACCCTAAGACCTTTATCATCCGTTTGTAACAACCCCTAGGGACCACTGTTTCTGGGACTACTAAACGACTCATAACATTACTCATTGGATGATTTGCGGAATCTTGGGTAAACTTATAATATGTGAAATTTTCTCTATAATTGTCTGCGCCTCTGCAGACTTCATTGGCGTGAGATATTGGTATCTGTTTCACTTATAAACATTGTTTACTCCAGCTGCTGAGGCCAGTATTTAATCATATTTAACACACCCAACACTACCAATCATTCTGAGGCCCTATGATTTGTACCTCATAATAGGTCCCTTGACATGGATATGGTTACCCATAACACTGTCTACCCGAAATTGGGCTAACAAGCGTATTTATGTGAAATCTTGTGGTGAAGGAGCACTAGTACATCTCGTACCTGCTCTCATCCCCCACCCTCGGGTTTCTCCCTACAACTCAATCCTGTATTTTGTCTAACCTGTTGTGATCACCGATATTGTGTCATATCCTGCTCATATTTTGTCAGCATTGTATTCTGTACATATGTTCAGCGGTGTTTTCTGCAGTGGCACCCTATGGTTTTAAATGTTTTTAATCTTGTTTGGTCTATTGCACTAATAAAGGTATAATTCTCACTATTCTACTCGTGTGTGTTGCTCCCTCAATGTGCCATGTCTTCTCTCTGCCATGCTTTTACAACTTGCGACATTGAAACTGCCCTCGCTGATACTAAAAGCAACAAAGCTCCTGGATTTGATGGGATGCACCCCCGAATTTCTCAAATTTGTGGACCTTGTGTTGAAATGACTGGCAAAGTTCTTCTCAGATATCATGGAGACTGTACAAATACGGTACCTAGCAATTTAAAACCCACCAAGATCCACTGCATTGCTGGAAAGCCTGAAAATAACTAATCAAGCTATAGACCCATCGCTCTATTGAATTGCCTATACAAGCTTCTAGAACGCATAATCTATAGCAAGATCAATTCAAAGATTCTCGACTCCATACCCATAGAGCAAGCCGGTTTTAGGCCTGCTCGAAACTGCAGTGACCACGTTTTATCCTTGACAACTCTCATTGAAGCTGAATTTTAAAAGAACAAGAAGATTTCAGTGGCGTTCATCGATCTTTCTACCGCATACGACAGTGTGTGGAGGGAAGCACTTCTATTCAAGTTTCTGAAGGTGATCCCATGTAAGGGCCCTTTCACATCAGCGTTTTTCGTAATTCGCGGCAGATGCGGTGAAAAAACCGCATCTGCCGCGTTTGCCGCATAACGGTTCCACTTGCGGCACGGTTGCGGTTTTTTCCATAGGAAGTATAGGGGGACTTGCGGCAGATGCGGCAAGTGCGGTATTGCACTTGCGGCAGGTGCGGCAGCGAAAAAAACCGCGGCTGACCGCGGTTTTTTTCTCTGCCGCAAGTGCAATACCGCACTTGCCGCATCTGCCGCAAGTCCCCCTATACTTCCTATGGAAAAAACCGCAACCGTGCCGCAAGTGGAACCGTTATGCGGCAAACGCGGCAGATGCGGTTTTTTCACCGCATCTGCCGCGAATTACGAAAAACGCTGATGTGAAAGCACCCTAAGAGAATTATGCACCTCTTGAATAATGATTGCAAATCGAACCTTTCAACTTTATCATAGGTGATACAACTAGTTGTCAGAAATCCTTTACCAACTCTCTGGCCCAGGGATCAGTGCTGGCACCTCTCCTATTTGCCTTATACCTAGCTGACTTTCCTGACACACTATGATGGAAATTTGGATACACCAATGACTAGGCACTTGCCACAGTGAGCGAAACGATGGAGGAAGCAGAGGAGGTTTTAACAGAAGATCTTGGTGTAATGGGCAAGTATTTCCGACAATGGAGGCTAAAGCCCAATCCATCAAAAACGGAATTATGCTGCTTTTATCTACACAACTCAAAGTATACTCTGAAGGTCAACCTATCAGACACAATTTTAGCCTAAGTATTTAGGCGTAACACTTGATAGAAACCTAACCTTCAAATATCACTTGAATAAGACAGCACAGAAGCTGAAAGTACACAATAATATTATTCAGAAACACTGCAAATCCTCTTGGGGTTCCTCAACACCTGTCTTGAATGTCTACCCTTGCCTTGGTGTACTCTGCTGTAGAATACTGTGCCCCAGTATGGCAAAAAAACTGCCATGTGAATGAAATAGACACCCAGCTGTGTGATAATGTAACAGCCCTGACACAAGGTGCCTGTGCTTTGCAGGCTCGGCTCCTCCCAGCTCTTTTGTGTCTGGATCCCTAAAATCTCGGATCTGGACACAGAAATGGCATCCGAAGTTACGAATCCAATTCTGTCCGTGCGGTCCTGCAAAACCAGGATCCCTCCCGATCTGTCCCATGGGAATTCTTAGATTCAGCTACAGATCAAAGGGGGAGAATGGTAATGGTCAAGGGCCGAATAGCATTACACCTGTTCACTTTTGCTGCCTTATACCTCCCAAATTCGAATCAGATCTCAGTTCTCACTGAGTTTCTAGACCGACTGGGGGAATTTTCCGAAGGCACACTGATTCTGGGAGGGATTTCAACATTGCCCTCAATCCTGATATAGACACCTCCTCGGGTGGACACTCCCAGTCATTAGCGGCTTTACGCAAACTCAGATGTCTCCTACATGAACATCAGCTAATTGATTCATGGAGACTTCTCCACCCTGCGGAAAGGGATTTCTTTCTACTCACACGTGCATGGCTCTTATTCCAGACTCGATTATCTATTCATTAATCATAAAGACATTTCACTACTTGTTAAAGCGGAAATAGGTTCTATCACCTTCTCAGACCATGCCCTTTGCACGATTCTTATCTCCATGCCCAATCTGTCTTCTAGGCAGTGTCACATCGCCATCGGACTCGGTGGCCGGTGTTCCTGACTCGGCCGCTGGGAGGAGCCGGATTCCTTCGTCTGGTGGTGCTGGTGATAGGAAGGCCTTGTCCTCATATGGACCTGCTCCAGCGACGTCTGCCTCTGTCGCTGAGCGCCGCTGTGTTTCCCCTCTGGGTGGTGTTGGTTGCAGAAGAGCGGGCCCTGCAGAGGTGTCCGTTAGGCGCAGCCTGCGTTCTTCTGTCAGAGGTGGGATGGGTGGAGCCAGTCGTGCATCTCCATCTGGCCTGGCTCTAGGGGCGGTTCGGATGAGGTCATCAGGCTGTGAGCTCCAGCCTATGGGAGGTAACCGCGCCCTTCAAATACATTGGAGCCTGTCTTGCAGGCCGCCAGATATAGTTTTGGTTCCCCAAGTGACATAGTGTGTGTTTGGTTTTGACTCTGACCTTTGCCTGGATTTTTGACTCTGTACCGCCTGACGATTTTGTACCTTTGCTGCCCTCTCGGTTTTGACTCTGACCTTTGCCTGGATTTTCGACTCTGTACCGCCTGACGATTTTGTACCTTCGCTGCCCTCTCGGTTTTGACTCGGACTCCTGACTACGTTCTTCGCTTCCTGATTTTTTTTCCCTTCCTAGAACGACCTCCCTGCTCTGCTGCTCCCATAGGCAGCTACCCCCTGGGCTCCGCTATAATTCCAGATCCCTGTATAGGGGTTAAGGGTCTCGGGGTTTCTCGGGGTGCTGCCTTACCAGCAGCTCAGCCTTACAGCGTACGGTCGTCACAGGCAGTGGCAATGGAGACTTAATGAATCCCTGCTGGAGGATCAGATAACTTCTAGGGAACTGATCCAAACCCTGAGGGATTTTTTTCTCTGAAAATCTGACCCCAGATGCTTCCCCCCCCCCCATACAGTATGGGAGGCTCATAAATGTTTTATTCGAGGTGTACTCATCAAGCACGGGTCCAGGCTGAAAAGGGATAGAGACCTTGAAATGTCAACTCTGCTTACCTGCTTGCGAGTTTTGGAAACTAGCCACAAGAGAACTCCCACAACACAGCTGAATGTGGATTTAGGCAACACTAGAGAGGAGCTCAGACTTACTGAACAGGAGAGCGAAGTCCTGGTTGGCGAAATGTCACAGACAGTTTTATGAGTGCGGCAATAAAACGAGCTGTATGTTGGCTAGAGCTCTAAGGAAGCAGAGAGCGAGGACATTCGTTTCGAGAATTGGAGTTCAGACTTCAGGCGAAGGCTCTCAATCGTCAGATAAAATTGCAGAAACATTCAGGAGTTTCTATGCCTCCCTTTATGCTATAGATGGGATCACCCCCATACCCCCCCTACCACACTCACATCTAAAATTAAAAAATGCATACAGGAGTCTAACATGCCTAAACTAAATGACTCTGATATCGCAGCCTTGGAACAGCCATTTACCTCCCAGGAAATTCTGACGGTAATCCGTCCCTCTAAGCGTGGGAAGGCCCCTGGCCCAGATGGCCTTACTGCGCAATATTATAAAACAATGCAGGACCATCTGACTCCACACCTACTGGCCTTTTTTAATGCTATGGCAACCGGTTGCCGGCCTCACACTGACTCACTAAGAGCCCATATTTCCGTAATCCCCAAACCTAACAAGGACCCCTCACAGTGTGCTAGTTACAGGCCGATATCTCTCCTTAATGAAGACATTAAATTGTTTGCCAAAATTCTTTGCACCAGACTGGCCCCATTACTCCCTGGGATTATTCACTCGGATCAGGCAGGATTTATATTGGGAAGGGAGGCGCGTGACAATACCAGCAAAGCGCTAAACTTGATATACCAGGCCAGGCGCGGAGGGGCTCCATCGATACTGATATCTACCGACGCCGAAAAGGCCTTTGATAGAGTCAAATGGATTTTTATGAGGGAGACCCTCTTGCGCCTTGGCCTCGGAGTCAACATGATGCACAGTATCCTATCCTTATATTCCGCCCGGTCAGCCAGGGTCCGAGTGAATGGTGTCCTCTCAAACCCATTCAATATATACAATGGGACCCGACAAGGCTGTCCCCTTTCCCCATTAATTTTTGTACTTATCCTTGAACCTCTATTACGGAAAATTCGGGCTTACCCGGATATTTCTGGGATTGTGACGGGTGATAATTCACACAAAATTGCTGCATACGCAGATGATCTTTTATTTTTTATATCCAAGCCAAGGATCTCGCTTCCTAATCTATTAAACGAACTCACCACATACTCTCACTTATCCAATTTCAGAATCAACTTCTCTAAATCAGAGATCCTTAACATCAACCTACCCAAAACGCTCTCGGAAGTGTTGCAACCCTCCTTCAGTTTTAAATGGAGCGAGTCCCATATAGACTACCTGGGAGTTAAATTGACTGCAAACACGGAAGACACTTACAAACGTAACTTCCCATCGCTCCTGTCTTCCATTCAGACCGACTGTAGCAGATGGACGCACTCAACTTTCTCCTGGTTTGGCCGCTGCCAGATTTTTAAGATGAATGTTCTCCCCCGAGTTTTATACCTACTACAAGCTCTGCCAGTTAAAATCCCGGCGTCCTTTTTTGCCAGACTCGCATCGATACAAACTGCCTTTTATTTGGGCAAGTAAACCAGCCAGAATCAGTCGCTCAATTTTGTTCAGACCAAACGGAGCAGGTGGTGTGGGTTTGCCCAATTTCAAATCCTACCAGCTGGCAACACATTTCACGCCCATGGTGGACTGGTGCAGAAACTCATCAAATAAAGCGTGGGTTCACATGGAGCAAGACTTCTGCCCCATTCCATTACATAGGCTTCCGTGGCTCCTCGCTGAGGCACCGAAACACTTATCCTCCCACCCCCACCCTGGGGGCCACGATTCATTACTGCAATTTACTCAAAGTACGAACCTTTGATTCCTCCTTGTTCCAAACTTACTCCAATAATTAGCCATCCAAATTTTACTCCCGCTAGGAGTGACATGGTGTTTGCTGGCTGGATTGCGGCGGGCCGAGATACAGCTGAGTCATTTGGAGACTGGGACACGTGGCCTTCCTCCTCATGTGTGGCAGGATGGTCGGATCCGGCTCCGCTTGGTTGGTTGAGGAGTCTTCAGTTGAGCCATTACCTGCAATCCCTACCTCCCAGACAATGCTACAACCGCCCCAAGACTCAATTTGAGACCCTTTGTACTGAGCCAGGATTGGCTAGGCATACGCTCTCAAGACTATACTCAATGCTGCTTTCTCCCCCGCACCAGTCTCATCCAGCATTTATTACCAAATGGGAAAGGGATTTAGGTATCCAATTATCGGAGGACCAGATTACCCATATGTACCAGCTTACTCATACTGCCTCCATATGCTCTAAGTTTCAGGAAGCAGGTTATAAGATTTTATCTAGGTGGTATAGAGTTCCTACAAAGTTACATACTATATTCCCCAGTATTAGTGCCGACTGTTGGAGATGCGGAAAGGAGAGGGGCACGTTGCTTCATCTGTTTTGGGTGTGTGAAATGATTAAGCCTTTCTGGTGTGGTGTTGAACGCATTGCGAGACAGGTTGCTGGACTTCAGTTTCCTCTGACACCTGCTCTGGTTCTTCTACACCATACCGAGACCCCCTTTCCGCAATATAAAAATTCTCTCCTGAAATTCTTGATTATTGCCGCACGGTCCTGTATCCCGGAACTGTGGGGTAGCTCTTCTCATCCAACTCTAACCCACTGGGCTAAAAAGGTTAATACCTTTAATGCGTATGGAAGATCTCACGGGCCTCCATGCACGACTCTTACACGAAATTCTGGTGCATATGGGCTGCCTGGATGGACTTTCAGCAAACAGATGATTACAGAATTCTATTAGGAGGTGTATAACCATTTGCAGGATCATACTTCGATGACAGGCTTCACATTGGAGTCGTACGGATGGCGGTCTCTTCCCCCCCCCCACCCCTATTCTCCTTCTTTCCTCCACCTCCCCCCCCCCCCCCCCCCTTTTTTTTTTCTTATCTCTCGTCCTCTCCACCCTTTGTTTTCCCCCTCCATACTAATCTCCTCGTGCTCTTTATCCTTCTCCTCTGTCATTTCTCTCTCCTCCTCTTTTCTGTCCTATGTCTCAAAAAGTGGGACTTCACAATATTAGACCATATCTTTAAAAATATTTTTTAGTGGAGCCGTTGGCTCTTCAGATTTTCAATATTACAAATGGCTGTATCAACGGTCTTCTGAATATGGTGACACTGAACATGTCTGTTAACAGTTTTTTGTATCCTGCACTCTGCCGATATCCTGTGTAATATTGGAATAGCTGACTTATCTTTTTGAACCGTTGTCCTTTCAGATTTGTTCCTGTCTTTTATATCTACTAAATAAATAAAGAATTATAAAAAAAAAACAAAAAAAACAAAAAACACACAGGATCCCCACGGACAGGAAAAAAAAACCGAGGTGAAGGGGGCCTAAGCTTGGTGCATGCACTATTTGGTAAATTAACAATAATGTATAACAAAACCAAGTAAGTACATGTAAAGCACCGCTCTGGTGAAAAGTGTCCTGGTACTTAAGTATTAGGCTAGGTTCACACTGCGTTTGGGATCTCTGTTTAACAGATTCGTTTTAACCAACAGCAAAAGTTGATTTTTTTTTTTTTTTTTTTTTCTTTCCCCTTTGGCACATATAAAACATATATGCGTTAATGTAAGGCTATGCATTTGACAATTTTTGGTGTTCATTTCTACCAATCAAAAACACATGAAATTAAATACACTGTGTATAGCAACCAAGTAAAGACATCGTCCAGATTAGCTGTTGCGAATCAGACTGCATTTCCACAATCGCAGATGCTCTGAGTGTGGTATCTGTATTTGACTGTTGCCGGTCACTGTAGTGAATATGCATGAAGCTTAATGTGCGGCCCTGGAAGCAAGCAGCGGGAGACTAAGCTCAATGTACCTATGCTATCATCTATTCCATCTTATTTAGCTAGCTACAAACTTCATATAATATTTATTCATTTATATAGCGCTATTAATTCCATAGCACTTTACATACATCAGTAATGCTGTCCCTATTGAGGCTAAGGGCTGCTTTACACACACCAACTTCTGTGTCCAACTTCTGAACAGATCTCTGGTTGCAGTGAAATCATGGACACATTGTTCCATTTGTACACAGCCACAAAATAGAACAATGTGTCCATGATTTCACTGCAACCAGATCTGTTCAGAAGTTGGACACAGAAGTTGGTGTGTGTAAAGCGGCCCTAACGCATGCTACAGATATGTACAAATCTGTTGCATGAAAATATATTACACATGCTTGCAAACTCATGTCTATTTTAGCATGCGTTAGTATGTGTTTAATGGAAGTCTATCGATGCGTACACTAATGCCTTTTAACGGAGATGGTGGCGCAATCAGGGCGGGCTGGTGCCTCTTACTGCCTCCCAGAATATGCTACTGCCAGCCTTTGGTGGAGGGGGGTGCTACGTGAACCTGAGGAGTGGGGGAGGGGGGGTGCTAGCGGTGAACCTGGGGGGAGGGGGTTGGGGAAGCGGTTTTGGGAATACTCAATTACCTAACTGTCCGTCGCGTCGCCTGCTATTCTGCCGGCAGCTGCAGCCGCAAAGTAAACCCGGCCGACCCATTTCAGTGGGGGGGTGGCCCTATGTGAGGGAGATACCGTCAGCCTGGGGGGCGCTTGCCCCCCCCTCTGCCACCTGGGACAGTCCGCCCCTGGGCGCAATGTGAACCTAGCCTTATAATTTTCATAATCTAAAACCCTTTTTTTTTTTTTTTTTTTGGGTGTGTGGTGGTTCCACTGACTGTATGTTCATTATCCATTACGGAAATGTGATGAATGTTTGTGGACCGTCCTCTTTTTAATAAGATTTTTTTGTTTTGAGCAGTGTGTGCAGAGGCTGAGCACATACCGTTGCAATAATTATGCTACAGACCTTCCTGCAGCGGGCAACAAAAATGCTGCAAAATGTGCAGTGTGAGCACAGGGCTCTACAGGTAGTGGTTATTTTGGGTCCCCCTCATGGCATTATATGCAGGGCATTGAAATGTTTTCTTCATTGCTGGTGATATTGAGCTACAGAACGTTGACAGGCCAAACTGAGCCTTTACCCTTGGGAGGAAACGTCAAGGGCGACAGACTGGTTGGGTCCAGTGATCCGGCCAGATTCACACTGCTGTGAGCTGCCTGTAATGTACAGAGCCTTAATAGTGTTGCACACTCTTACTTGGGTAACCGGTCACTCTGCATAGGCAAGTAGCCGTACACTATATACGGTAATTAAATATTGTTCTATTCTTGAGAATGGAGAGAACATGTTTAATGAGAGGTAAATTTTCAATGTTTCTGATTTTTACAAGCACTTTGTAATTCTACAATGGGCTCACTATTCTATTATGATTTCTAGAATTGATTTAATATTGGGCATATAGTATTCCTTGACATGTTACCCCCAAATCTTGCTTTCTCTTCTAGAAAATCAAATAAAGGGGCGCACTCTTCAGTACCTGACAGAAGACCATTTGAAAGAAATGAACATCAGGTAAATTTGGTTATTGGTTTCTGTTTTTCACATAGTGATTCCAGTATTTTATTTATTTTTATTTTTCTGGTTATTTCTGTAAAGGTACCGTTACACACAGAGATATCTTGCAATCCCTGGTTGCAGTGAAATCATGGACACATTGTTCCATTTTGTTGCCGTGTACAAATGGAACAATGTGTCCATGATTTCACTGCAACCAGTGAATTGCAAGCAATATTGCCGCGTGTGACGGTACTTTAAGTCACTTAACTGTACAGTGAAGACCTGAACGGAAGAAGTTCACTGTCTGGACTATAGGGCTGCATGGATATATTTGGTCTATGCGGTAGGATTTATCTTGGCAAATAAACAAATTGTTCTGAATAAACTATTACCTAAAATCTAGCATTAGGAACATTGGTATTGCAACATTTTTATTATTTATTTTTCTCCACCAGTCCTGTAGGAAAAAGATTGCAATTACTCCATAATCTTCGTCTGCTATGTCAGAACTCCAATCCTAATATGAAGGTACGTCACTAAATCATTACTTCAGCCTACTATATCCTAACTTCAGACTGCTTGGAAATGTTCTACCACCTAAAATTTCCAAACATACGTGGATACATTAATGCAATCTGCAGTAACTGCATGAAATTATCAGCTCCTCTGTAACCCTTGCACTGACACTCAAAGTACCATATTTTTCAGACTGTAAGACACACTGGACCATAAGAAGCACTCAGACACTAAAGGAGGAAAATAGGGGGAAAAAAATTAAGCAAAAAAATGTGGTTATAATGCATTGTGCGGGTTTTTTTTTTTGTTTTTTTTTTACCAGAAATATTTTGAGTTTTTGAACATAACAAAAAAAAAAAAAAGAAATGAGTCAACGAAGTACAATATGAATTCCAGTAATGGTATATCAACGAACAAACCTAACAAAAATGCATCAGAGGTATTGAACCTGGGGGAAAAAGAGGTTTTACTGGGAGAATATTAAACAGTCCTCTGTTAGGAAGGTAAAGGTCAGAGATAAAAAAAAAAAAAAAAGCCTCAAGCTGACAAGGGGAAAAAAACGGGATAGGGTATACTCTCCAAGTTTAGGATTCATCAAGGATCAGCCAAGTGGGCTGAGTGAACTACATCTTTATATGAAATAACACAACACTAGATTTTGTCTATAATAACAAGTGTATTTGCAATGCATAAAGTTGCTAAGCACCAAATATTATTTTTTTTATTTTATTTTTTTTATAATCCTTTTTATAGTTTTTTAGCAAGCCTACAAAATCGTGTAATTTGAACAATATAATCAGAAATTAAGACAAAAAAAATAGGATAACAAAAAGATAGCAGAAGAAAAAAGGCACTGGGAGAGGAAAGAAAGTGGGTGTAGGGGGGTGGAGCAGCGCAAAACCCTACTATCTATCGATCCTAACAATCATCCGTCGCACGGTATTTCTTGTATGTCTGTCTGTTGGAATTGCATCCAACTGAACCAAGTATCTCGAAAGTTCGTATAAGAGTCATGCACCAAACAATTTTTTAATATCTGGCCACATGCTCCATCTCTGTTAAATTTTGTCATGTTTGGAAGTGTCCCCATGACATGATCTGTTCATATGAATAAAATGAGTCCATTCTCCGCCAAATGTCTTCCAATGGTGGAATTGAGTGTAATTTCCAGTTGGAGGCAAGGGCTTGTCTTGCGGCAATTGGTACAAAAGAACAGAGCCATCTATTAGTATAAGGAAGATCAGAGATGCCTATCTATTATATAATCGCGAATCGGAAAAGCGCCCCCTCCGCGCGCTACTTCCGGCGTGGTCATGTGGATACGAATTTAACATTGGGCGCGAAGCGCCCAATGCTGCGCGAGCAATGGCCGCGAGGCCATTGCGAGTCGCTGGCCCAGGGCGAGCAATGGCCGCGAAGCGGCCATTGCGAGCCGCTGGCCCAAAATCCATCCACAGCCCCGGCTACAACCTTAGCGATTTACCGCTCAGGTAGCGCGAGCAATGGCCGCGAGGCCATTGCGAGTCGCTGCCTGAGCCGCAATTCGCTCCCCGGGGACCATGGAGCCGAGGCGGCATTGCCGCCTCCGCTCCCCGCTACACACAATTCGCCACCCCCCCCCCCCCATGTCCGCACAGTCCGCCCCCATCAATGTCCCCACAGCCGACCCCCATGTCCGCACAGCCGACCCCCATGTCCGCACAGCCCACCCCCAGCAATGTCCGCACAGCCCGCCCACATCAATGTCCGCACAGCCCACCCCCTTGTCCGCACAGCCGACCCCCATGCCCGCACAGCCCACCCCCATGTCCGCACAGCCCGCCCACATCAATGTCCGCACAGCCCACCCCCCTGTCCGCACAGCCGACCCCCATGCCCGCACAGCCGACCCCCATGCCCGCACAGCCGACCCCCATGCCCGCACAGCCGACCCCCATGCCCGCACAGCCGACCCCCATGCCCGCACAGCCGACCCCCATGCCCGCACAGCCGACCCCCACTAATGTCCACACAGCCCCCCCATGTCCGCACATACTTACATGTCTTCTTAGTCATCTGATCGTCCGTCCGGCCAGGCGTCCTCTTCGTCCGGCCAGGCGTCCTCTTCGTCCGGCCAGGCGTCCTCTTCGTCCGGCCAGGCGTCCTCTTCGTCCGGCCCCGGGATCTTCTGTCTTCTTCCAGCTCCGACGTCCTCTTCTCTTCTCATTCAGGTACAATGGACGACAAATCCGCCATTGTATCTCAATGAGATATGAGCGGCTCTTCTGATTGGTCGATGTGTACTGCCCTCAGCCAATCAGAAGAGCCCCTCATTGAGCTCGAATTCTGATTGGTCGGCGCCCAATCCGAAATCGGGCTCACTGCCCATAGACATGTATTAGCGGTGTGTCCGCGATTTTACGGCCGACAAATAGAACCAGGTGGCCGGCAATAAAATCGCCGACACACCGCTAATGTATGTCAATGGGAAAAATAGCGGACCTGAATGAGAACTGTCTCACTTAACATAAATAATAAATTAAATAATAAATAAAATAATTTAAAAAGAATTAAAAAATAATAATAAATAATAATAAAAAAATAATAAAAAATTAAATAAAAATAATAATAAAAAAATAAAATATATGCTAATCAGCTCAGCCATTTTGGCGGACCACAATGAGAACTCTGTCTCACTTAAAATAAATAATAAAATAAAATAATAAATAAAATAATTTAAAAAGAATTAAAAAATAATAAAAAATAAATAATAAAAAAAATAATAAATTAAATAAAAATAATAATAAAAAAAAATAAATATATGCTAATCAGCTCAGCCCTTTTGCCGGACCACAATGAGAACTGTGTCTCACTTAAAAAAAATAATAAATTAAATAATAAATAAAATAATTTAAAAAGAATTAAAAAATAATAAAAAATAATAATAAAAAAATAATAAAAAATTAAATTAGCATATATTTATTTTTTTTATTATTATTTTAATTTAATTTTTTATTATTTTTTTATTATTATTTTTTATTATTTTTTAATTCTTTTTAAATTATTTTATTTATTATTTAATTTATTATTTATTTAAAGTGAGACACAGTTCTCATTGTGGTCCGCCAAAAGGGCTGAGCTGATTAGCATATATTTATTTTTTTTATTATTATTTTAATCAGCTCAGCCCTTTTGGCGGACCACAATGAGAACTGTGTCTCACTTTAAATAAATAATAAATTAAATAATAAATAAAATAATTTAAAAAGAATTAAAAAATAATAAAAAATAATAATAAAAAAATAATAAAAAATTAAATTAAAATAATAATAAAAAAAATAAATATATGCTAATCAGCTCAGCCCTTTTGGCGGACCACAATGAGAACTCTGTCTCACTTAAAATAAATAATAAATTAAATAATAAATAAAAGAATTTAAAAAGAATTAAAAAATAATAAAAAATAATAATAAAAAAATAATAAAAAATTAAATAAAAATAATAATAAAAAAATAAATATATGCTAATCAGCTCAGCCCTTTTGGCGGACCACAATGAGAACTGTGTCTCACTTAAAATAAATAATAAATTAAATAATAAATAAAAGAATTTAAAAAGAATTAAAAAATAATAAAAAATAATAATAAAAAAATAATAAAAAATTAAATAAAAATAATAATAAAAAAAAAAAATATATGCTAATCAGCCCAGCCCTTTTAGCGGACCAGAAGGAGAACTGTGTCTCAGTTAAAATAAATAATAAATTTTATAATAAAATTATTTAAAAATAATTAAAAAATTATAAAAAAAATAATAAAAAAAAAAATTAAAAATTATAAAATATTACAAAAAATAATAATTAAAAAAAAAATCTAATAATAATGATATTACTGCTAATAATAATGATATTAATGCTAATAATTATGCTATTAATGCTAATAATAATGCTAATAATGCTAATAATTATGCTATTAATGCTAATAATTATGCTATTAATGCTAATAATAATAACATTAATGCTAATAATAAGCGGCCATTGCGACCACTCAGCCCCAATAAGTATTGAACGCGCCCCAAAAAGTATTGGACCCCCCACCCAAAAGTATTAGACCCCCAAAAAGTATGTGACCCCCCCCCCCAAAAGTATGTGACCCCCCCCCCAAAAATTTCCCCCCCCCCCAAAAAGTATGTGACCCCCCCCCCCCAAAAAGTATGTGACCCCCCCCCCCCCAAAAAGTATGTGACCCCCCCCCCCCCAAAAAGTATGTGACCCCCCCCCCAAAAAGTATGTGACCCCCCCCCCCCCCAAAAAGTTCCCACCCACTAACACATAATCAATTATCACATTCAGAATCCTGCATTTGCATCCCTCACAGCTAAGTGTCAAATTAATGCACATTCTAGAATCCCGATGCATTTGCATCGGGCTCACAGCTAGTGTTTAATAAAGCCAATGTTGGACACATTGGGACTTCACATCCAGCACAACCTGAAGGTATATGAAATAGTTTTCCAGCGGCTTAATTTGCAAAAAGACCACCACGAATGTAAAAGTGTGCCTGTTTCACCAGTTTTTCCAGCAATGGGAGAAGTTCCGTGGGACAAATGAGCCATACGATGAGAGGACGGGTACCATCGGGAGTTGAATTTTTTTTTTTTTTTTTTTGCAATCTCCAAATGGTTTATACACTGAGCAATTAAAGGGATCCTGTCTCCTCCAAAATGCCTCCTAAGCTACCAAAACATGTCCCTGCAGCATATTCACTAATCTCACACTCCTTTTGTCTCCTAAAAGCATCCTGTGAAAGTGCATAAAAACATTTTAATGCTTACTCATTAGGGATTATAATTAGCAGGGGCTATATTCTTTAGCCCTTAGGGCGTGTTGCTTTTGCAGTCTGAATGATCCACCCTCTCTGTCTGTGCTGCTGCTGTGATGTGGAGCTGAAGACAGGACTAATGATTTGCATTCTGTAAGTGACGGGGGGGGGGGTAAAGCTGGCACAAGCAGAGCACACAGACACAGAGAGGGTGGATCATTCAGGCTGCAAAACAACACGCCCTAAGGGACTAAAGAATATAGCCTCTGCTAATTATCTCTAATCAGTAAGGGCCGCTTTACACACACAGATATCTGTGTCCAACTTCTGAACAGATCTCTGGTTGTAGTGAAATCATGGACACATTGTTCCATTTTGTGGCTGTGTACAAATGTGTCCATGATTTCACTACAACCAGAGATCTGTTCAAAAGTTGGTCACAGAAGTTGCTATGTGTAAAGCGGCCCTAAGTATTAAAACGTTTTTATGCACTTTCACAGGATGCTTTTAGGAGACAAAAGGAGTGTGAGATTAGTGATAATATGCTGCAGGGACATGTTTTGGTAGCTTAGCAGGCGTTCTGGAGGTGACAGGATCCCTTCAAGGGGCCAGCATATAGCTAACAGCCATTGGTCTTGGGTAAAGGAGGTGCCCAGGTCATTTTCCCATTTAACCATGTATTGAAGCTTATCATTTATGGGAGAATTAAGATAATTATAAGCAAATGAGACCCCTCTTGAAAATCCTTTTTTTCCCCAAAATAAAGTGTTGGATTGAAGACGGAGCTATTTGGGGAAAAAATAGATGGACGAGAAGATGGGAAAACTTTTCAGTTGAACATAGAAAAAAACAAACGGATTTTCGTGTACTCACCATAAAATCGTTTTCTCTTAGCAATCATTGGGGGACACAGGACCATGGCTGTTATGCGGCTTATCCCTAGGAGACAACACTAAGTAAATATAAAAACAATAGGCTCCTCCTCTGCAGCATACACCCTGGGGCTGGGCCAGGCCACGCCAGTTTTAGTGAACAAGCAGTAGGAGATAAACAAGTGCAACAAGTAAACAGCCACAATAATAACAATGACAACAAAAGGTACCAATAAAACTAAGACCCTACAGGTCAACAGGGTGGGTGCTGTGTCCCCCAATGATTAAGAGAAAACAATTTTACGGTGAGTACACAAAAATCCGTTTTTCTGTAACGCCTCATTGCGGGACAGAGGAACAATGGACGTCCCAAAGCAGTCCCTGGGTGGGAAAATGAAACAACCCAAGGAACAAGGGACTATTTTCAAATGTTTTTATTGGTTTTTCAAGACAGGGGTGGTAAATATACAGGATGAACAAACAGGACAGGGTAACAAGATACAAATGGGATACTTAGTGAGTTATACATGTATAAGTATTATACATATCAAGTCGGCTATAGCCTTAACAAGTCAACTTTAACTGTTGGCGCTGCTTCTATTGGCTTTGGTTTATAAGAAGCAGAATTTAGCCAAAAAGCATAGAAAAACCAAACCAAAATAAACAAACAACTGTGTTATGTATGAATAACACAGACTTCCTGGAGCGCCTACTAAGATAGGTGCTCCACTGCCGTCTGAAGGATCTTCCTACCCAGGGCAGCGTCCGTTGAAGCCTGGGTATGGACCCTGTAATGCTTTGAAAATGTGTGCAAGCTAGACCAAGTAGCGGCCTTTCACACCTGTTCAGCTGAAGCCTGATGCCGAATGGCCCAAGAAGCACCGACCGCACGCATTGAGTGAGCGCGCAGTCAACCAGGTATAGGAACCTGCCTTAGGCGGTAGGTTTTCTGGAAAGCGGACCGAATAAATCGTGCCAGGGTAGCCTTGGAGGCAGCCTGTCCTTTTCTTGATCCTTCAGGAAGGACAAACAAGGCATCCGTCTTCCTGAAGGAGGCCGTCCTGGAGATGTAATGTCTGAGGGCTCTGACGAGGTAGATACAGAGCTTTTTCCACCCTATGAACTGGAGCCGGACAGAAGGACGGCAGAATATCTTCGTTAAGATGAAAAGAAGTCGCCTTAGGAAGAAAATCAGGAACTGGACGTTGTACCATTTTTGTCTTGGTGGAAAGTCAGAAAAGGTTTGCGGCAGGAAAGTGCTGCTAGTTAAGAAACATGCCTGATGGACGTAATCGCCACCAGGAAGGTTACTTTCCATGATAAAAGAGGAAGAGCCACCTCCCTTAGGGGCTCGAAAGGGGACCTCTGAAGGCCGTCCAAGACTAGGTTAAGGTCCCAGGGCTCGAGCTGTTTCCTGTATGGAGGGACCAGGCAAGAAACACCTTGGAGGAAGGTTCTGACTTGGGCCTTAGAAGAAAGGCGGCGTTGGTAAAAAACCGAAAGAGCAGAAATCTGCCCTTTCGGGGAGCTCAGAGCCGATTCTATTCCCGACTGGAGGAAACTGAGAATCACAGGGATGGACAGAGGGAGAGGGAAAAAGCCTCAATCACTAGAAAAATATTCTCCACGTACAGTGGTAGGTACGAGAAGAGGCAGACTTTCGAGCCCTGATCATGGTGGTGATAACGCGGATCGGGTTTTCCCCCGATGTTAAGACCCAGGTCTCAACGGCCACGCCGTCAAATTCACGGCCCTGGAATTCTGATGGGAAATGGGACCCTGAGTGAGGAGATCTTGGAAGATGCCAAGGGACGTCGGCGAGCAGCAGCACTAGGTCGGCGTACCAGGCGCGCCTGGGCCAATCCGAGGCTATTAGTATGACCGGAACTCCTTCCGCTTTTTCCGGATTATCCGTGGAAGCAAGGGTAGGGGAGGGAAAATGTATGGCAGACAGAAGTGGCGCCAGGAAACAAACGAGAGCGTCCGCTCCGACTGACAATGGGTATTGCAACCCGGCACTGTTGCGTTTAGCCGGGACACCATCAGGTCTACGTCTGGTGTCCTCCAGCGGTAACCTATTTGTTGGAATATCTCCGGATGAAGGGACCATTCTCCGGCGGCTAAGACCCTGGCGACTCAGAAAATCCGTTGCCCAATTCTCCACTCGCGGTATGTGAAAAGCAGAGATGACTGACTTCGTTGATTCTGCCCAACAAAGGATCCGCTGGACCTCGTGGTATACTGCCCTGCTGCGAGTACCTCCCTGGTGGTTGATATAAGCTACCGCCTTCACATTGTCCGATTGGACACGGATGTGCGACCCACCAGTGGAGGGTGGAAGGCTTCGAGGGCGGGGGAGATATCACGAATTTCGAGGATGTTTATTGGTAAGGACGACGCCCGGGGGAGGGCCAACGGCCATGAGCCGTGTGAGGTCGGTACACCAGTCCCCAGCTGAGGAGACTGGTATCCGTAGTCAAAACCAGCCAATTCACTGGTAGAAAGGATCGTCCCCTGGAGAGGAAAGTCGGCCGAAGCCACCAAAGGAGTGCTTGCCTGACCAAGGGTGATAAGCGGAGAGTTTTGTCAAGGGAAAAGGGGCTCTTGTCCCAGGCCGCCAGGAGGGCTAGTTGCAATGGCCGGAGGTGAAATTGGGCAAAGGAAATGGTCTCCATTGCCGCAACCATCCGGCCCAGAACCCTCATGCTGAACTGAATGGAGTGTGAGGGAGGACACAGCAGTGTGCATACTGCCTGGCGTAAGGTAAACTCCTTGTCCTGGGAAAGAGAGACCCACCCCGGTAAATGTCTAGGGTCACGCCGAGGAAGGTGATCACTGAGACTGGACCGGGGATGACTTTTCTAGGTTCAATAGCCACTCTAGGCGAGACAGGTTGTCGACTGTAATCTGGACACTGCTTGCACAGTCCTGAAAGGAAGGAGCTTTTATCAGCAGGTTGTCTAGGTAGGGCAAGACCGCTACGCCCCTGGCATGAAGTATACTCATGGCGGCAGCCATGACCTTAGTAAATACTCTTGGTGCAGTAGCGAGGCCAAAGTAGGCTAGAACTGGAGATGAAAATCCTGCTACTGCGAAGTGGAGGATTGTTGGTGAGCTGGGGCGATGGGTATATGTAAGTATGCATCTTTTATGCCTATGGAGGCGAGGAATTCCCCTTCCTCCATGGACTTAATGTTGGATTGTAGGGACTCCATCCTGAACGTCCGGACAAGAACATGCCTCTTTAGGTGTTTCAGATCCAGGATGAGGCACAATGTGCAGTCTTTCTTGGGGACCACGAAAGGTTGTAGTAGAACTCCCTTGAACTTCTCGGGCTCCGGTACGGGGACGTTTACTCCTGCCCGTTGTAGTGATTGAATTGCAGTGAAGAAGGCCCGGCAGCACTTTGGGGACTTTGGGAGGTTTGAGTGAAAGAATCGGCATGGAGGACGGGATAGAAACTCTGTTCAAGATCTTGTGTCTTTGGCTACCACAATCTGTTGTCTGTGGCGATGACCAGATGCGGCTGAACAGTCCGTAGACAGCCTCTGACAGTGGGAGTGTCTTCCTGAGCACTGTAGAAGTCAAGAAGAGGAGAATTGCTGGGACCGAGACTCTCTGGGTTTCGACTGTCTGTCTGGACTTCCAGGAGGAACGTGTTTTAGGAGAAGACTGGGAAGGCCTGTCTCTACAAGGGGCCTGGGTAGGGGGCGGTCGAGAGGCCGCCCAGCCAAAGTAAAGTGGTCTGTGGACACAAGACGAACGTTTTTCTCGGCCTAAGTTGGGGAAGCGAAGTGCTCTTCCCACATGTGGCATCAGAGAAGTTTGTCCAGGCGCTCGCCGAATACTCAATCAGGAAAATAAGGGAGGCCTGTCAATGACTTATTTTGATGCCTAGTCCACCCACCACTGTCGGAGGCAAAGGGCCCTACGAATGCCAATGGTATTAGAGGCAGCAAAAGCTGCGCAGGTGGCAGAATCAAGAGATGCCTGGATCAAGTAATCAGCAGCTGCGGTGATCTGGGCGGTGATGTCAGTGAAGCTATGAGGGAGCTGAGACTCCTGCAAAGAAGTAGTTGGGGTTTCAGCCCAGCCATGATGGGCTTTGCAACCCACCCACACAGAGGCGAAAGACTGCGAGAGGGAAGATCCCGCTGCTTCAAAGGCCGAACGAGCTGCTCCACTTGCCTGTCGGTCGGATCTTTGATGGAGGATCAATCAGGCAATGACAGCAATGTTTTAGCCGCAAAGCGGGAGACTGGGATCGACAGATGGTGAGTCTGCCCAGCCCTTGGGGATAGCAAAGGGGTACCGAGCCTCTCTGGCCTTGCGGTTACCAAACCGCTTGTCAGGTTTCTCCCTTTGCTTAGTAAGGATTGTCTGAAACTCTGCGTGCTTCATGAAGACCTTTTTGTGGCTTCTTTGCTCTTTTTAAGAGACTGCATGATCAGGTGTGGAGGGCGGTATGTCGTCCACTTTTAAGGTGCGGTTGAGCGCTGCAATGAGAATCAATGGCCGCTTGGTCGTCAGGGGGTCTATGTCCAGGGATTCATCATGGTATAGACAACATTCCCCTTCCTCTAGGTTGTCAGATGCAGCAGAGTTTGGTCCCTTGACGGGGATGCGTGGGAGGACACGGGCGAAACGTTTTGTGTGACCGTTTTTCTGACCACTACCACAGATGTGGTATGTGTCCTGCTGCTGTCAGAAGGACCCTCCATGGAGGGGTCCCCTGCCTGTTCTCCGTCCGGGGGTCCAGTTTGGGGGAGGAAGGCGGCATTGCATAGCTTGTACCAGGAGGTGGTACGGGGAGGCGACCCTCTGCGTTCCCGCTTGTTGATGGTTTTGAGATCTGTCCCCGAGGGGATAGTCGCCCATCTAGTAGAAGAGTTCTGGAGAGATGTGCCTCCTACAGACACTAAGCTAAAACTGGAGTGGCCTGGCCCAGCCAGGGGGTGTATGCTGCAGAGGAGGAGTGTATAGTTTTTACTTTTACTTATGCTGCCTATCCCTAGGAGGCGACACTAACACCCATGGTCCTGTGTTCCCCCACCCGCCCCCAGCGAGGCGTTAGAGAAAATAACAATATCCTGGGAGTCGGTACAAAGATGACATGTCCTCAAAAGTCTAGAGACTCCCGACAGATTAGTTTGATAATTAGGGACACCATAATCATCCCAGCGATGGTATTGAGAAAATGGGAGCACCAGATCAATGCGCATAAATGAGGTAATTTCAACGGGATGTGTATCGGCTTTCTAGAGATCAACTCTCTCCTCATTTTGAGAGCGTGTTCCATCACAGGGCGTGAGCAAGATTGCGATCCCAGGTGCAAGAACTCTGCCTCCAACATTAGTCTAGTAGGTTGGAGTTTGGTGGTCGACCTTTCCATTTGTACTCCATAATGGTGGGACACGAAATCCAATCTTTAAGGGCATCAAGTCATGCATGAGTTATAATGCATTGTTGTGGGGAATCTGCTGTTGACATTT
The DNA here is from genome assembly GCA_033576535.1 of Allobates femoralis. Taxonomy (NCBI): domain Eukaryota; kingdom Metazoa; phylum Chordata; class Amphibia; order Anura; family Aromobatidae; genus Allobates; species Allobates femoralis. Next base: position 332,956,828 of record JARQOC010000006.1, read on the forward strand.
ATGGGGTAATGTCCCCATTCTTGACCCAATCAGGTAATGTATGATTTCCCCCCCCCCCCCCCCATCCTGGATATGGCCCCCTTATCCTGGTACATGGTCCCCTTATCCTTAATATGGCCCCACCTTTGATGGTACATGGCTGTCTTATCCTGGTACATGGCCTCCCCTTCCTGGGTATGAACCACCCCACCCTGGTCACAGTATATGCCCTCTTGCTGGCGCACACAAAAATAATAAGCGATGTTAACTTGCCCACTGTCGCTCCCTTGTAGCAGTGCGTCATTTTCCCGTCTGTCCTGGACATCGGATCATGTGACAAGGGCACACACGATGTCACTGTGCTGCAGCAATCGCATGATCGTATGCCGGGCACAAACAGGAAGACTGTGATGTGGTGGCCATAACGTCAGTCATATCTGGCCCGATGCATTGTGGGGGCTTATGACGTGTATGGCGCGGCTTCATATGTGCACTGCGTATGCGCCGGGCCGTACACCTGATCAGCTGGAGTCTGAACGTCCTATCCAGTCCGGTGCATTGTGGCGCTGATCATGTGTACGGCCTGCCTACGCAGTCCGCATGTTGAAGTGGAGCCGTACACCTCATATGATGTAACTGCCACCACATCATACTACGAGTGAGGCGGGAATTTCAAAAATGAGGATCGGCGAAAGGAATGATGATGCCCAGTGGGGGTTGGGGAGAATGGAGCCTGCCTTTCCGGTCTACGCTGCAGGCTACATGTAAGTTATAAAATAATTTTTCCTAAGCTTTAAAGGCCCTTTAAATCAGACAGGGATGGTTATGGATAAGCTAGCAAGGGCAGGATATGATAGCAGAGTGGGGGTAAAATGAGATGACCGGTTCCCTTTTAAGATATATTCCTTACTAATATCTTTGTGCTACCCAACATTGGATAAGAATCGGACATTCTCTGATTTTCATGCATCTCATCTGTCATGTCTCGCACATCTATTCACACATTCAAGATGAGTCTGAATGCTGTCGAATTAAATAAAAAATCACAGTAAGGCTACGTTCACACTCTGCGTATTTGCAGAGTTTTGCTGCGTATTCCTGCTTTTTACTGTGTTTACGCTGCGCTTTATTTGTGCAGCTTAAATGCAGTGAAACGCTATTATGGAGACACAGTGCAGCATATTGCGCTTTTGCGTGCTTTTTTTTTTTTACGCATGCGCTTTCACTGCAAAAGGATGTGTGTAAAAAGAATAGACATGACAATTCTTTACGCAGTTGCCTCTGCGCTTTTCCCATAGCCCACATGATAAAATGGGCTTGGGAAAAGCGCTGAAGAGAAAAAACAAAAGCGCACTATATGTACGCAGTTGCGCTTTTTCCCGCGTACGCGCGTAAAACACAACTGCAGAAAAAAGCGCAAACAATGTGCAGAGTGTGAACATATCCAAAGTACTCTGACATTTTTCACACTGTTAATACACCCATATTGACATATAACATGGGGATGTTTGTTTTCTTGCTCAGCAGATTTTGCTCTAGAAGGTAGTTTATATAACCTTGAGTAATCAGTCTGGAGTATATTCTCCCTCTGCACACAATAAGTATAAAGTGTGTGATATGAAGGTATGCGCAATGCTATCAACCTGACAAGGCCATCAGATGTTTAGTGGCTACCGATAAGCCATGCTGCCTGATTACAGGACTTCCTTACCAACATGACTCGACTTTATATGACTAGGTCGTGAAACATAAATCTATCCACAAAAAACATTCTCTAGTCTACACAATATCTCAAGCATAGTTTCATGAAATTCACAAGCCTGCAACACTTGTAAAATATGACTTGGATACTTGTAAGGCCTCTGCAGGAAGCCCCAGCATTTTCACCATGACCAAAGTCCACCATGATGGATCGTTTTTTTTTTTTTTTAAGTTATTTAATATATATACGGTGTGTGTGTATATGTTCACTAAAAGCATCCTCATAGCTTCCTTTTACAATTGCGAAATTTTGCACAGCCACCTCATTTGACTTGGAACGTCAGTCTGTTTTCAGGGTAAATCTGAACACTGCGCTTTAGTCAGTTGCTATTTACTGTTTGTATATGTGAGCTAATAGATACTGCCTAGCCTGTTTTGATAGTTTGCCCAGATCTTGATCAGGTGGCCTATAGCAAACAATCACAGCTCAGTTTCTGATTGTTTTGTTACCTATAGGAACCATTCATCGTATAACAGTTTATGCATGTCCGTGAAACATGCAGGAAAACTTGCCAAAGGCAAGGACTTCGGGATAATGGCGCACACTGGGACATAACTCTCAGTTGATTTGGGGTTTTGTGCGGCTTGTGCTTCACTAAGACACCTCTTTGCCATTCTTCTAATAACCTCCCGCACACAGCCACCAGTATTTCAGCAGGAGGCCGCTCACTGCCCCCGGTATTACACTTGCAGCCTGTGTATCTCAGCAGAGAGAAGCAAGACTGTTACAGGCTGATCCAACTTCAGTGTAAATGCCTCAAGACTTGGAAACGTGTGTGTTTGTGTGTGCTGTGCCTCCATGTGCCTGTATGACCTCCCTACAATGCCTGGCCATGCTCCTGATGAGACAGCGGATGTAATCCTGAGGGATCTCCTCCCAGACCTGGATAAAAGCATCAGTCAACTCCTGGACAGTCTGTGATCTAGTGTGGCTATGGAGGATGGAATGAGATGTGATGTCCCAGATGTGCTCAATTGGATTCAGGTCTAGCGAATGGGCAGGCCAGTCCATAGCATCAATGCCTTCATCATGCAGGATCTGCTGACACACTTCAGCCACATGAGGCCTAGCATTGTCATGCATCAGAAGGAATCCAGGGCCCACTGCACCTGCATATGGTCTTACAATGGGTCTCAGGATCTCGTCCCGATACGTAATGGGCTGTCCGGCCTTCCAAAGAAATGTCTTCCCATACAGTTACTGACCCACTGCCAAACCGGTTGTGCTAGAGGATGTTGCAGGCAGCAGAATGTTCTCCTTGGCATCTCAAGACTCACCAGGGCTGTGGAGTCTGTGAGCCGAACCTCTGACTCCTCAATTTCACTGACTCCAACTCCACAACTCTGCCTCTCGTACATTACTCATGTTAAGTGATAATTTACTGTAGTAGAATGGTAACCTCATGCTTTAAATAATTGATACAATAATCAAGCTATTTGGATAGAACATAATTCATAATATTCAGCACATACGGCACTGAACTACTGTTCACAATTTATTATATATATATATTTTTTTTATTATAGGAGTTGGTCCATTTTATACAGTCTCCACCAAAATTGACCCTTGACTCCTTAGCCCTGTCTGTCACATGGGCTCAGTTCAACCTGCTCTTATCTGTGAAGACCATGGGGCACCAGTGTTGACCCTGCCAATCTTGGTGTTCTCTGGCAAATGCCAGTTGCACTGCATGGTGTTTGACTGTAAGCACAACACCCATTTCTGTACGTGGGGACCTCATACCATCCTTTATAGAGGCTGTTTCTGATAGATACATGGATATTGGTGGCCTGCTGGAGGTCATTTTGCATGGCTCGGTCACTGTTCCTCCTAGCAAAAAGGGGGATGTAGCGGTTCTGCTGCTAGGTAGTTAACCTCCTATGCCCCCCTTCATGTCTCCTGATGTACTGGCCTGTCTCCTGGTATTTAATCCATGCTCTGGGCACTCTGCTGACAGACACACTACCATTCTTGCCACAGCTGGCTTTGACATGCCCAATGAGCTGAACTACCTGAGCAACCTCTGTGGGTTGCAGACACCGCCTCATGCTACCTCCTAGGTTTGAGAGCAATGACAAAATACAGGAGTGACCAAAACAGCCAAAAAGGATGAGAAAAGAGAAATGGTCTGTGGCCACCACCTGGTCTCATTTATAAGGGGTGTCATGCAGATGGAACAGACAACAGGTAGGAAATTAGCAAAACAGCAGGAGAAACTGATTCACAGTTTTTGTATTGCTTCAGAACTGGACAGGTTGACTTCACTGAAGTGCGATTGACTTGGACTTGCATTGTTGTTTAAGTGTTCACTTTGAGTGAAGTTTAAAAATTAAAATTGGGTTATAATAAGCGACTAGATGGTGGCCCGATTCTAACGCATCGGGTATTCTAGAATATCTATGTAGTTGTATTATTTAAATCTTCAATAAATAATGTGAAGCTGGGTTTAAATCCCGCTCCAATATCGCTGATTGGTCGCGGGCGGCTGGCGCGACGAATCAGCGACGTGGGATTTCTGTAACAGACAAACAGAATTAGATGATTATATAGTAGATGCCTACGGCAGTGTCGGTGTGTGTCGTGTGCGACGAAGTCGGTGTACAGTAGTATCAGTGTTGTGCAGCAGTGTAGGTGGCCAGGACGGAGTGGGAGCAGAGCAGGGGCAGGACGGAGTGAGGCAGAATGAAGAGAGGCAGAATAGAGTGCAGGCTCCCCCCTCTATTCTCAACCCCAGGGCCGCAGCATCCAATGGACAACCTGAGCTGTAAGCTCAGGCGGCAGCAGAGCGGCAATGCGGCGGCGCACAGAGCCTCCGCCGCCCAGGGATTATGTACTGCCGCTGCTTTCTCAGCTCCCTCCGGCACCCTCCCCCATCGCCCCCTTCTGTTTTCACCTGTGCCTGGTGGTTTCAGGTACCGGGTTTCACCCAGTGGAGCGGTTATGTGACGGGGCCCTCCACTGAGTGAAACCGGTTAGGAAAGCGGAGACCTGGGGTTGAGTCACTGAGGAGAGCGCGCCGTCCTGTGCATCACTGGGGAACGGCCGTCAGATGGAGCAGGGGATTCCATAGCTCCATCCTCATCACACGGTACAGCGGCGGGATGTGCAGGGGCTGAGTACAATGCTGCGTCCTCACACTGCACCAATATCACGACTGCGTCCTCACACTGCGCCGGAGGAGCGTGGGCAGGAGGAGCGAGGGGGCTGTGAGGAGAGCTGCGCGGCTCATTTGCATACTGGCCACTTCCGTCTGCGGCGCGCGTTTTCGGCCTCAGACGGAAGTGGCCATTAGACCATTTATATAGCAGATGCCAATTATGGCAAGCAGGCGAAAACTAGATAAGAATTTATTATGACACAGGGCTACACTCCTAATCAGCAGCGCTTATATGAACCTCATTTGTATCTTTAAACAATTTTGTCTGATAAATTGTGGTTCCTGCACCATACTAAACCATCTAGGGCAAGCCACAGCAGACTCAATCAATCTCTCTGGCTTTGTTTAGGACTTTTTAGGTTCATTGATTTATACATGTCTACATCAGGATACCAAGTGCAAGACACAAAAACAAAACGGATGACTGGAGTTTTTGTTGAAACAAACAGTCAATCCATAGATCTTCGGGAGACCCATTTTAAGCCCTTCAATAAATACCATGCTGTCATTGAGAATGGAGTGACTCTGACTCTGTCACGTACCCACTTCTCAGCAGACTTGGGGTGCATCTGCAAGGGTTAATTTGGCCTTTTGCAGACGGAAATAGATCAAAGGGTAATATATCAACAAAATTGAAAACCTGAACCCATAAAATCACATTTTTATTGCTTATAAAATTGACTAATTCACAAACAACATAAATTAATCAAAGAATCAAGTAAAAAAGCAAGAAGGGCACAAATTATACCATACAAAGGTAGATAAATATACCACAATCACTTTCACTACGTCATTGACAGAGATGGGAAATGTCACAAATCTTGTTCTACTGTGCGTAAGGGATGATGTCAGACAGGGAGTGGGGATACTGGGAGTGGCGGTGTCAATGAGGAGTGTGACACTGTGTGTGCATGGATCTGTCAATCAGGGTATAAATCTGCAAGACATCAAATCTATCCTCATCAATCCTTCTGACAAAACTAGATTGAATGGCACAACAGTCTATCAAACATTAAGATCACTATGTTCCTTATCGGACATTCCATTTGACATAATGTACCATAGATCATTTGCTATATAGCAGTCTGGTCAGAGTTTGTGTCATATATAGCATAAGCCCTCAATTTTGACACAATTTTGTGGACAGATGTCTTGAACAAAGTTGCATGACGAGTTTCTCCTCTTCATGCATCAGTCATGAAGAGGTTCATCAGGGGCATTAAATAAAAAGGATGGATCTCATCTTGAAGCTCTTATTTCATTTTAGAAACCCAGACACCCGAATAGTAGAAAAATGTTTGTTTTATTAAAAGTAACAGAAATCTTTTGTAGATGTGTCAATTATTTCCATACTGACCTTCAAGATCGGATGCACAGAAATTGGCCAGAAGGTGGATCGCATGCCAATGCATAATAACAACTTAAGGTACCTTCACATACAGCAATATTGCTAAGCAATTTCACTGGCAATTTGCTGGTTGCAGTGAAATCATGGACACATTGTTCCATTTGTACACAGCAACCAAATAAAACAATGTGTCCATGATTTTACTGCAACCAGCAAATTGCCAGTGAAATTGCCTAGCAATATTGCTGTATGTGAAGGTACCTGTAGGGTTACATTCAAACAGAACCCAAAAAATGGGTTCATCCCTTTGAAACCTCTCTTACACCATGCCACTAGGGACCATTTGGTTAGTGTTTGAAGCTTGCAAAGGTGTCAAAAAATGTCACCCTGTCTTCTCATGGAACCTTTCGTTCGGAGTTCCTGTAATCAAAATACCTAAAGGTTGTGCCTTTTTCTGACTTAACCTCCTCTGTAACATTGGTTTATCTACTCTTGTATGGAATTGCAAATTAAGATTTGGAAGAACCAGGGGAGGGGACTATTAGTCAGAGAGAGTCTATTGTAAACCACTCCTTTTACTCATTGTTACTATTGTGATTTTTTTATTTATTTTTTTTTTATTATTATATTTCTTTGTGTTGCATATGTATTTGTACACCTTTGTTATATTTCTCAAAAATTAATATAATGAGATTAACCGTAAATCAATGTTACTTTGCTGTTGTCATAAATTTCCCCCTACAGTTAAATATTATAGAATTTAATATCACCACAACAGCACCCACTGAGAGAGATTATCTGCCCATGGGACAGGAAACCTACATATAAGGGGTGCTCCCCCTCGCCTCCTCAGTTGGTTTACTGTCCTTATGGGAACCTGCAGCAAAGAAGTACTTGGGTCCTGATGCCTGTGTGCCGTGCCTGTAGGGACGGCAGAGTCTGGGTCCTCAGTAATGGCATCGGCAGAGCCCTGCCTGTCACACTCCCCTCCGCTGGTAAGGATGGCGTGATCCAATGGTCTGGGTGGGGCCACCATGGGTCGCGTGGGTGCAGCACATGTGGTTCCCTTTTGTTCATGCTGTGGGCACAGGGTGCGTGCATCGGCCTCCCTGTGCCTCGTGCAGGCTGATTCCTAGTTCTCTACAGCGCATGCATGCGGGCCGATAACGTGCCTGAAATACGGAAGTAGTTCAATTGACTTCCGGGTGGACTGGGGAGGTGCATCTACTGGCGGGAATGGACAGGGGCGTGGCCACTGGATGAAATGAGCTGGAGTCCTGGCATTGGATGTGCTTAAACCATGGCCTTCCCCGGAGATGCAGAACAGCACCCATAACCAGAGGTGACTAAGCAGCGCAAGAGCAGTACCCTTTGATAATACCCAGTTGTCTGAGTGGAGCAAGATCCCTGGAGTAGATGCAGCGGTTGCCTCTTCCTCAAAAAGATCTGTATTACCCTGAAGGATGGGGGCCTTTAAAGACCCATCTGACAGGCTGAGATGTTCCTGAAGCAAGCCTTTGAGTCGTCATCTGGGCCCTTTTTAAACCAGCAATAGCCTGAACTTGCATTGCAATATCCGTGCTGGTATGGGTAGACCAACTGGAAGACCAATTTAAGGTGGGAACACCTAGTGACAGATTGCTAGCCTCCGTTCCCCAGCTCCGTAGTGGAGTGGCCTATTTGGCACATTGGCGGCCATATCTGCCGCTCGTCGGCCCTGTGGTAAAAGGAATAGAAGGGGGATGCGCACGCTAAAACCAAACTGTGCGCCATACCGTGCCTGGGTGAGTACCGGTTTTGGCCCTGTGCTTGATGACATTCTAGCGAAAGGAGGTGATGTGAAGAAAGGTTTCCCCAACTATCTGCTCCCAATTTTAGGCAGTCCTTTAGGAAACTGCTGTTTTCTCGCACAAAGTCAAACTCAAGATGGGAGCTCACCGAGCAGAAGCAGAAAGGTGCCTATTTTAGTGGTTTTTTGTCATGTAAACATAAGCAGGAGCCTATCCTAGCAATCTAGAATTCTTACAGAATGGTCGTGAGCTGGGTCTGTCCATCAGCATGTTGAAAGTGCAGATCTCAGCTCTGGGTGCATTATACAATTACAATATAGCTGGGGACAGATGGGTCTCGAGGTTTAAACAGGCTTTTGAGCATAGTGACCCAGTACACAGCCGAAATGGAACCTGAACTTGATGCCGGATACCTTGATAGGTCCCCCCTCTGAACCCCTGATTTCTGCCTCAATAAAAAATCTGACTTTGAAGATGGCCTTACTGGTAGTCTTGGCGTCAGCTAGAAGGGTGGGCGACATACAGGCACTTTCAGTAGATGCCCCCTTCTTATTGGCATTTCGGGACAAGCTAATCTTAAAACCAAATCCAGACCCAGCCTATCTGCCAAAAGTTTCTTCTCGATTTCATAGAAGCCAGGAGATAAATTTGCCTTCCTTGTTTGAGAATCCATCTACACCAGAGGATCAAAGGTTCCATACATGAGACGTGAGGAGAGCAGTATTAGAATACATAGCTAGAACTCAGTCCTGGAGGAAGAGTAGGGCTCTGTTTGTCTCCTTTGAGGGCCAGAGAAAGGGGTCTGGGATCACAAAAAAAAAAAAAAAAAAACACTGTTACGCCTGATACAAGACTCAATCTGCTCAGCTTCCTCAGCCAAAGGTGAGAGTCCTCCAGATGGCATAAGAGTTTATTCTACATGGGCTATGGCTTCTTCCTGGGCTGAGAGAGTTTCTGCATTGAGTTCATTTGTAAGGTGGCGACTTGGGCCTCACCTTCCAACCTTTTTCAGACTATCTGCTTGATTTGTCTACTTCCTCTGACTTTGATTTTGGGATGTCAGTTCTCAATATTGTGGTCCCTCCCATGTGATGGTCTCTGAAAGTCTCTTAGTGGGTGCTGTCGTGGCAATAGGAAAATCCTAGATTACTTACCGCTAATCATATTTTATGGAGTCCACGACTGCACCGACTGACTTCCCCAACCCACTCGCCCATTATAATTATTCACTTTATTTTTTTTTTTTTTCTATACTCCTGGAAAGAGGTGTTTTGTTTACGTTTCTCACTCTTATGCTGATGGTATTCTGATATACAGATCTTGTTGTTTTGTGTAATTATCATATGGCGGTTCCTCTCAATATTCTGTAACCCAATTGAGGAGGTGAGGGGGACCGTCCCTTTTTAACTGTAGGTTTTCTGTCCCTATGGGCGGATCCCCTCTCTCTGTGGTTGCTGTTGTGGACTCCGTAAAATACGATTACCGGTAAGTAATCTAGGATTTCCTTACATCCCTCATACTTGTGTTTTAAGGATGTTGTCTGGTGTAAACTGATAGAATAACTGCAGAATTATGTGATTGCAGACTTCTCAATCCTCCCAGCGCATGCATAGTGTGCTGTGAGGATTTGCTGGCTTCTAAGCCGGGAACAGACTGCAATCAGTGGTATGCATGTTCCTGGCAGCAACAACGAGACTAGTGGGCGTGGCTTCGCACAATACCAAAGTATTTGGAGCGGGCATGTCTTGACTACTAGTGGTCGTGGCCTTGCTCCATACACTTGTATACACTAGTCGGGTTTCTGGCTGGGAAGATGCATACTGCATTATTATACTCTCTGAAGTCACCATTTTTTATAAAGAATGCGTGTGGTATGAGATTTATTTTGGCAGAAATACAGCCAAGGTATAAAAGTGATAGAGGGTGTTTAAGGGAGGGAACTTCAGGGAGTCAAATTCCTTAAGAGCCTGTTACGGACTGTTCACTTCACCCCAGCTGCTATTTGCTGTTGCATTTGTAGGTCACTTGATGCCATCCTGCGGTTGCTGAGTGACATTTGAAGATGAGTCATATCCTGGTCAGTAGAGTTGCTTTCACCCTCTGCCGTAGCTTTATTGTCCCCAATGTCTGCTGCTTGACCTATCTGTAGTAGAAATTGTAAGGATGGAGGCAACATGACGCTCACTCAAGACTTAACTTTTAACCATTGCCAAAGGCGTTGAGATTTTTTTTTTCATTCAAATTACTTTTGGGCTATTCCTAGCACTTATTTTTCCATTCAGCTTGTCCTATTGCAAGAGGATTGTGAAGACCACAGTAGTGTTTTTATACTTTCACTTGTTTAAATAAGATTTGGTTAAGGTGATCACCTAATCAGAAGTACATTAAGTAGAATGAGTGTACTTTGGTTGGCATTCAACTGACACCGGAATGGAATTGCTAAGGTACCGTCACACGTGGCACTATTGCTATCAATTTCACTGGCAATTTGCTGGTTGCAGTGAAATCATGGACACATTGTTCCATTTGTACACGGCAACAAAATAGAACAATATGCCATGATTTCACTGCAACCAGCAAATTGCCAGTGAAATTGCAAGCAATATTGCCACGTGTGATGTTACCAAGGAAATGCTAATTAAATGGAACCTGACCCCTAAAAATCAGTCCCCAGACCATTTATACCTGTCCCTGCACCTCCAGGAATGCATTGTAGGCATCCCTTTGTGTAACAAAAGGGTATTTGTAAAGTATGTAGAAGTGCTTTTATTACCTGGCTTTCTGCGACCTCTCAGTGCTTGAGAAGTCACACAGGGCGTTCCCTGTGGCTTCTTAGCACAGCCTGCAGATCAATTATTCACGCCCATCTGGGCGTGCTAATGTATTGTGACCTCCCTCGCCCCCCTCCATGGGCGTGTAGACTGTATGACGCAAATTGCGTCATATCCATATTATAGGACTTTGCTTGCGCATGCGCGAGTTTGCTCTACGGCAGCTAGTCTGGGATTAGCTGCCGAAGAGCCAACTCGCGCAAGCGCATCGCGAAGTCCTGTGATATGGATATGACGCAATTTGGGCGTGAATAATTGATGTGCAGGCTGTGCGAAGAAGCCACAGGGAACGCCCTGTGTGACTTCTCAAGCACTGAGAAGCCGCAGAAAGGATGGGGGCTGATTTTTAGGGGTCAGGTTCCATTTAATTAGTATTTCCTTAAATGACATTACCAATACTTTTTCTAAAGATATTTTTCTTATATGTGCACACACTGCTGGTGCTTCTGAGTGCACAGAGAGCCTGAAAGGTTCCTTTTTTAATTGAGACAAACATGCAAAAGAACTAAAGATCATAACTACTGTGTCTTGTTCCCTAAGTGCCAGTTTGCAAAATACTGGTGTAGCACACCTTCATGGGAACAGCTTGGTCTGCGTATTGCATAGTACAATGTTAGTATGTCTACATAGATACATAGTGTACGCCAACGCTCTATGTGATGACACTTTTTTTTTTTTTTTTCTTGTGAACAACAATGAGAAACTGTGTTCTGTAAAAAAAAAAATAAAAAAAAAAATAAAAATTAAATATATATAATATTCGTTATTGATCCTCATAATTTTAGATCTCCTAGCACACAAACTGCATTATTTTCTTTGACATTGATTCCACCAAGCTATGAAGTTTAACTCCAAAGTAGTGGTCACTTCCATGTAGTAGTTTGTTTCTGACTTTCCCTAACCTGAGAAGAATCTGTTCAGTCTTTTAGCTGCCTAGAGTTTTTAGACTTAAAACCTTGATTATTTTGCCTTGTACAGGACTCATTTGGTGTAAAGTACTGTAGGACTCCCAGCAGTGACTTGTGGCTGACATTTTGTGGAATTATGTATGGCAGATGATCGGTGACCTTCCATTTTTGGCATTTTTCATGGAACCCAGATGATGATGTGCATGAGGTTCTACAAACTCCATTCCAAAATCTGTCTCCGATCTGTAGCGTTTGAAGACTGTGTCTGCTGTACAGATCAGATTCTTTCTTGCATGCATCACTGGAGATTGTGCCTTTTTACTTTTTATTTTGAAGATGCCGTATAACTGGACCCACTGATCTGGTTACGGTCTATAGAGGCAACCCTATTGTCCACACTGTCAGATTTTGATGAAGGCATAGGCATGTTTGGGAATTTAATTTTCCTAACTGTTTGATAGCAATGTAAATAATGGAAAGTGTTTTTTGTAAGCAGCTTATTGCTCTCTCCTAATTGAAGTAAACCTGTATGTTTAAGGTGGCATTGGGGAAAATACTATGGATGAACTGTGGCCAAAATAAGACCGCTGATACTACAGATCTTGCAGTGAAGGAGACACAAACATTTAAGACTTGTATTTTCTTTTTTTTATTTCCTAGGTCTTCAATGATCCAATACATGGACATATTGAGTTACATCCCTTGTTAATTCACATTATAGACACCCCTCAGTTCCAGCGTCTGCGATATATTAAACAGCTTGGTGGCTGCTACTATGTGTTCCCAGGAGCTTCCCACAATAGATTTGAGCACTCCATTGGGTATGTGACCATTTCATCCTCATTTTGTCATACCTGTCTATTTTGTGAATGTCATATGAGCAGTAATGTTTGTCTACCGTAGTAATGTTTGAAGTTTTCCTGTTCATTTAATTCAACCATTTTTGGCAGTTATTCACAACCTGGCCTGTCCTTTCTTGAAGACTAAATGTACTGTAATTGCAATATGCTGTAGCTCTCTACGCTGATACTCAAATACTTGGGGAGCAATTTGCTTGCGGACAGATGCAGTGCATTGAAATGCATCAGACAGTCATGTCCTCTGTTCTGGAGCTAAGAAAACCTGAGGCAGCTTTCACTTTCTCTTTATCCCCACGAAGCACAGAGGCCTTCATTACTAAACGATAATTAGTTGAATGAGCAAAACGGTGTCCAGTATAAAAACTCAGTCTAGCCAGTTTTTTGCTTAGTGTCTTAGGAAGACTCTGTTATTTTCTTGAAGATTATTTATACCTGTAATGCTCCCCAGACCCCACAGTTGGGACTCTAGGTTGCAGGTTGATGGCTGGCTCACTGCAGCATCCCTCCCCAGACCTCACAGTTGGAACTCTGAGTTGCAGGAGTTCTCCCTTGAGCCCTGGCTCCTGCAGCATATGGAAGAATGGGATGGAGCCCTCTGCACCATGATGCCCTGGGATGGATGTTCCGCGCTCCCTAGCCCCTTTATGAGGGATCAGGGATGAGAGCCGTCACAAGGTACTGCGCCGCGCTTGCTCCTGTGCCTGTTGCACTCCGCATGGTTTGCTCTGCGCCTGACCCCTTTCGGCCGGCGGCCTGCTGCATTAATTTAGGCCCTGGCTCCGGGCCTACACAGCCTTCTCTCCGCCCCCGGTGATGATGCAGCCCAGCCGGCCCCTCTGCCTTGTGTCCCACCCTGGTGTCTGCTTCCCTCTCCAGGCCTGATTTCTGGCGTTTTTTCTCTATGTGCACCATTTTCTGCAGCAGAGGGACCTTCCTTATGGGCATAGTCGGAGCTCTGCAGGGGGGACACAGGATCCTGGACCAGCGCTACGCTTGCTGTCCTTTCCAGGTGACAGGGCTCAGCAGCAATCTGTTTCTGCTGCAGCCCTAATCTGTCTGTGTGCTCAGCGGCAATACATTATTTCGACTGTAGCCCTAACCTGTCTGTTATATATCCAGCACTGTATACTTTTACTGTGTGTAGCAGGGGGAATTTTGCCATGTCAGGCAATAAAAACAAGACGGCACCAAAGGTCTTTACTGCGTATTATGCCTCTTGCACTGCATATGAGACGGTTCTGCCAAACCGTTGTTCTACTACGCTTTGCCAGGCCTGTGCCTCTGTTTCCTCTCGGCCCTGTGTCTCTGCCTCTTTGCAAGCCCCTGCTGGTGAGGATACGTCTTCTATTGGCCCTGCTACCCCCGAATGGGCGGTTGGCTCACGGATTGTGATAACGCAATCTATGCAGCTACTTTGAGACCATAATCTGGGCTCTGCAGCCCCGATCTTCGCCCTGCACCTCAGACCGACCTAGCTCCCAGGACAACCTCTCTGGTCGCGAGGACACACGTTCTCGGGGACGAGCTTGTACCTCCCCTCTCTTCCATGATTCTGGTAGGAAGAGGCTCCACAGGAGCTCATCCACGGCACCATCACGGGGTTCTCGTGCCTCACCTACAAGGAGCATGTCCAATGATTCGTGCTCGTCTAGTGAGCTCCGCGGTCCTGATTCGGATCCGGACCAGGAGGCTCACTTTGATTTGGCCTCCTCTGATACTCTTGCCATGGTGGACGACCTGGTCTCAGCTGTTAATCAGGCCTTGTCAGTGGCTGACCCAGCCCCGGTCGCACCCTCAGACCACGTGGTCTCCTTCAAGAGACCTCAAAAATTCTTCTCAGACCACCCTGAAAGTCAGGAAGTTCTGCAGAGACATTGGTCCCAGCCTGATAAACGTTTTGGTAATTGTAAGGCGATCAAGGCCTGTTGCCCCTTCTTGCCAGTGGTATCACAAGCCTGGGCAGACCCTCCGCAGGTGGACCCTCCAGTGTGCCTTTGGCCTCAAAGACTCTGCTCTCTCTCCCTGATGGCGCGTCTATCAAGGATGCCACCGACCATCAGCTGGAATGCTTGTCAGAATCGGTGTTTGAGGCTTCAGGCTAATCCCTATTCCCCCTTCCTTCGCTTCCATGTGGGTGGCTAAGGCCATTGTGACCTGGGCAGGTGATTTGCGTTCTGCCTTACGTCACCGGGATTCAGATCCAGAGTTGTTGGATCTGGCCGCTCAGATTTCTGTAGCAAGGGATTTCTTGGTTCACACCTCTATTGATGCGGCCAATTGCGCTGTCGTGGTGGCTTCAAACACCATTGTGATTCGCCGAACCCTCTGCTTTCGAGAGTGGAAGGTGGATTCAGCCTCAAAGAAGTCTCTCGCTAGCATGCCCTATTTAGGCGGGCGTCTCTTTGGGGAAAAGCTTAAAGGTAATCTCAGACGCTACGGGAGGTAAAAGCACCGCTCTTCCTCAGCAGAAACCCAAGCGTAAGTTTACCAAGGGTCAACAGACAAGATTATGGTCCTTTCGGAACTTGTTCGGGTGGTTTACTTCCCGCCCGATACAGCCGTCCCGTGCACCTCGCATAGACAGGGGTTCGCAGGCTCCCAACAAGTCGAGTTCAAGCTGGCAGCCCCGCAACAGACAGGCCAAGTCTAAGGAGTCCGGGCCTCAGAGGTTCTCCTCTTCCTGACTCTTGTTCTTCCGGAAGACACCTTACAAGTTGGCGGCCGACTTCCTTTTCGCTTTCAGCACGTCTGGCTCGCTGTCACAGACAAGTGGGTTCGGCAATTGGTGTTTTTCAGCTACAGCATCGAGTTTCACACTCTTTCCCCCCCCCCCACCCCAGAAGATTCTTCCCTTCCAAACCCCCGGGAACGCTGGCAAAGGCGCATGCCTTCTTTCAGGCCATTGACTCCTGCCGGCGAGCCGGAGTCGTCGTTCCAGTACCTCAGAACGAGCGGTTCCAGGGATTTTATTCAAATCTGTTTATCGTGCCCAAGAAGGACGGGTCTTCCCGTCCCATTCTGGATTTGAAACTACTCAATGAGTTTGTTCGGACCCATTATTTTCGGATGGAATCTCTTCGTTCCGTCATCGCGTCCATGCAACAGGGGGAGTTCCTTGCTTCCATCGATATCCGGGACGCTTACCTGTATATCCCTATATCCGAGGCACATCAGAGGCTCCTGTGCTTTGCTGTCTACGAGGACATTACCAGTTCGTCGCTCTTCCTTTCGGATTGGCGACTACTCATCAAGTTTTCACCAAGGTCATGGCGGCTCTCATGACCATCCTGCATTCATGGGGAGTCTCTGTTCTCCCCTACCTGGACAACCTGTTGATCAAGGGTTAGTCTTTCGGGGACTGCGAGGACTATGTCCGCGTGACGGTAGACACTCTCACGCGCCTAGGATAGCTTCGCAACCTACCAAAATCCTCGCCAACTCCGAGCTGCAAACTTACATTACAGTACCATTTGCCCAGCTACATCTCTGGTCACTTCAGCTGGCCCTGCTATCAGCCTGGAATCACAGACCGTTCACCCTATATGGACGTTCCGTCTGTCGACGGCAAAGAGGCGCACTCTCCGATGGTGGCTGATCCCGTTATCTCTCTCTCAAGGAAGATACTTTCTGCCGGCCTGGTGGGACGTGCTGACCACTGATGCCAGCCTCCTCGGCTGGGGAGCAGTTTTTCGCCATCACACAGCCCAGGGTCTGTGGACCCCAAAGGAGTCTTCTCTGCCCATAAATCTCCTGGAGATTCGGGCCATCTACTTGGCGTTGAAAAGCTTTCATCGCCTCCTGAAGGGCCGTCACATCCGCATTCAGTCGGACAGTGCCACACCTGTGGCATATATCAACAAATAGGGCGGAACCCGCAGCAAGTCAGCTATGCAGAAGGTGGAACCGTTCCTCCGCTGGGCCGAGTCCTCCGGAGCTGTCCTCTCGGGAGTTCACATCTCGGGGATCGACAATTGGGCTGCGGACTTTCTCAGCTGTCAGGGCCTTGCCTCGGGAGAATGGCCTCTCCATCCAGCAATATTCTGCCAGATCTGCAGTCGCTTCGGGACTCTGGACACCTCATGGTGTCGTGAATGAATGTGCAGTAGGTTCCCAACTTCTTTGCCCGCGATTCGTGAGCCCTGGGATTGGGCGCTCTGGTCCAGACTTGGACACCGTTTCGTCTTCCTTACATCTTCCCTCCTCTGGCCCTCATTCCCAGAGTGGTTCAGAAGATGAGATTGGAGCATGTCCCGGTGATTTCTAGTGGCCCCAGATTTGCCCAGGAGACCGTGGTACACTGATCTCGTGCAGCTCGCCGCAGACGTTCTCTGGCGTCTGCGGGATCGTCTGGATCATCTCTCCTAGGGCCCATTTTGTCATCTGAACTCGGGGGCCCTTCATTTGATGGCGTGGCCCTTGAGCCCCGAATTTCGGGCGGGATTTTTGGAAGAGGTTGCGCGCACTATGGCCTACGCGAGAAAACCTGTCTCCGCCGTATATACCACAGGACTTGGAAGGCTTTCTTTGCCTGGTGTGATTCTGGTCTTCTGCCCTTGCGTTTTTCGCTTCCAGCGATCCTAGGTTCGTACTTTCTTGCAGGGTGACTCTCTGATTGTTCCACCGTACGTGAGGCCCTTGGAGGCCTGGGACCTAAATCTGGTCTTGGAGGTGCTTCTGAAGCCGCCCTTCGAGCCTCTCAGGGAAGTCTCCCTATGCCTTCTTTCTCAGAAGGTGTTGTTTTTTTTTTTTTCTCATGGCGATCACCTCCATTTGGCAGTTATCGAAACTGGCGGCACTCTTGTGCAAGGCACCTTTCCTTACGTTTCACCAGGATACGGTGGTTGCCATCCTTTCTTCCCAAGGTAGTTTCCCCTTTCCATTTGAACGAGGACAGTTGTCTCCCATCCTTCTGTTCGGCTCCGGTGCACCGCATTGAAAAGGCTCTGCACACCCTGGAACTGGTCCGTGCTCTCTGGATTTATGTTTCCAGCACAGCACCTTTCAGGAAGTAGTGCTCCCTTTTCGTCCTTCCAGAAGGGCACCGTAAAGGGATGGCCGCGTCCAAGGCCACTCTTGCCAGGTGGATTAAGCTTGCCATTCAGGAAACTTATTCCCTACGCAATTTGCCCATTCCGTCGGGGTTGAGTGCTCACTCTACTTGTGCTGTGGGTGCTTCCTGGGCTATTTGGCACCCAGGCTACGGCTGAGCAGGTGTGCAAAGCTGCCACCTGGTCCAGTCTTCACACTTTTGTAAAACACGATCGTGTTCATACTCAGGCCTTGGCAGATGCGAGTCTGGGTAGACACATTCTGCAGGCAGCGGCTGCTAACCTGTAGACTGCCATTTCAGAATGTGGATGATTTTTTATTTTTTTTTTTCCCACCCAGGGAGTGCTTTGGGACGTCCCATCGTCCTGTGTTCCCTCCCCCAATGAGGCGAAGGAGAAAAGGAGATTTTTGTATACTCGCCATAAAATCCTATTCTCTTAGCCTCTAATTGGGGGACGCAGCACCCTCCCTGTGGCCAGTTGGCCTTGTTGTGGTTGGTTTTCTTGGTTTTTAAGTTTCTCGTTGCCTTACCGGCTTATGTCGTTGTTCCTCCTACTGCTTTAACACAAAACTGGCTAGACTGTCAGTCAGGGGGTTATATACTGCTGGGGAGGAGCCACTGTGCTTCTCTTTCAATTGGTCAATGTCGCCTCCTAGTGGCAGAATAGCATAACCCATCATCCTGTGTCCCCCAATTAGAGGCTAAGAGAAAAGGATATTGCGGTGAGTACACAAAAATCTCCTTTTTGACTTGTCTTATTTCAATGGCTGATTTGGTAGAATATCTGGATAGTGTTTTTTGTTTTTTTTTTTTTGTTTTTTTTATATGCATTTTACAGTGAACCCGAGTGCTCAGCTGGTGGCAAAACTGGATGTAAGCTCTGTCTAAAAGACCTGTGACCAGGTCAAAAGTGACTGACTGACTGCTTTGCTTACCATATATTCCTTCTGCACACCCTGAATAATCTGTTTTTGTTTTCTGTAATTCTGCCATAGGATCTGGAGAAATTGATGATTTCATTTTTTTATTCCCTCCCACAAGTGGTAATTTCTTTTCTAATGGAGTGTGGCTCACAGTATACGTTTGGGTGTTCTTTTATTTTTCCCTACATATGAACAAAGCTACACCTACTTGGTACCACCTCCCAGCTGCACCATTTTCTTTATCGCAGTAATACACGTTTAAATCTTACATCTTTACCGGGTTGCCTGACCCCCATCTATGGGAATCCTCATTTCCCGGTGGAGGCGGGAAGAGCTTCCTTTCTGAATGTCCCGAGAGATTCGTATCCCACTCTACCAAAATCTGTCCCCTACTGGGGTTAGGTCTCTGTCTGCATTGTTCCCGGGAGGGGAGCCCCCACCTGAATCATGGTTAATGTATGCCAGACTGGTGAGTTATATCAAATTCCTTGCGCGGAATGAGGTCTTTCGCCCGCTAACTGTGTTTGAGCAGAGATGCAGGAGGGGAGCCTTTGGATCATGCGGTCTCCGTCTTGTATAAATGGTTGAGTAACAGAGACTGAGACCTCAACACAAGCCCTTCCTTTTGTGCGCAGGTGGGAGTTGGATCTGGGTAGGCCACTCGCTCCCAAAGAATCGGAGAACATTTATATTTTCTCCAATAAAGCCTCTATTTCGGCAAATGTGCAGGATCACAATTATAGGGTGGTGGCGAGATGGTACAGGTGTCCGGCGGACCTTAACAGAATTTACCCGGATGTCCCGACCTCATGTTGGAGGAACTGTGGGGAAGAGGGATCTTGCATTCATATTTGGTGGAGTTGCCCGCTCGTTGGTGTGTTCTGGGCCGAGGTCGTGGACCTGCATTAGAGGGTTACATCAGAATATATCAAATTCACCCCAGAGCTGGCTTTGTTGAACTGTACGCATATGTCCCTATCTAAATTTAAAAAAGGAATGCTGCGCCATTTTTTGTCTGCTGCGAGGAACTTAATCTCTAAGTACTGGAAAAAAACAGTTTGCCCGAATTGGTTGAGGAGGTAAATACGATGTGCAGAATGGAAGAGCTAATCAACTTCTCTATACTGGACACTCATTCCATTGACACACTGCAAAATTTGGTCCCCATGGATAATGTATCGTGAGACCCCTGAGTTACGACTTTGGCTGTCTGAAACTCACTTGCATCCCTAGTAGGTTATATGCCTTTTTGGTTCGGTTGTCATGTGGGGTCTGTACCCGTTCACTCTTCTTTCCTATTTTCTTTTCCTCTTTTCTTTCCTAAATTTTGTTTGTTTTCTTCCTTGTCTATTTTATATACCTTTTTCCTAAAATACAGGAGTCTTGTTACAGGGCATGAATATATAGTTTATGCTTTAGTTGATTCTTTTAAGGTTGTGGTTTCCCTCGGTAGATGCGGCTTTGGCTCCGGATAGTGGGCAGGTCTCAAAGCTTAAAATTCTATGTTGGAGGTTTCTGATTTCCCTGACTCTCTTCCAAGAAGTCGCGGGGTGTTACTAGAGTTTACTAGCATTAATCTACTGTAATTATTTTGCATGGAGACAGAGGTTTTTTTCTGTTTGTGACATGTCATGTATATATTTTTTTATATACTTTTTCGAATGTCATTATGGTTTTTTCATATACCAATAAAATTTAATTTACCAAAAAACTACACCTACTTGGTAAAGACCATAAAAGTTACCACAAAAAAAAAAAAAAAAAAAAGATTACTCAGGGAAACAACAATAACTAAAAAAAAAAAAATCATACTCCAATTTTAAGGTGCATGCAGGAATAAATTCACTGAATTCATTGTCACATGCACATAACGAATATGTTCATTTTCTCAGTATTGTGGGTCTCGCTAGAAATGCTGTATTTTTCGGACTCGTGATCACATGTCCCCCGCTCAGTAGTGTACTGTAATATTTACTGCATCCCGCTGTCTACCTCCCAGTGCTGAAGCTAGCACTGAGCAGTGGCGGGAGGAGGCAGTATATATTACAGTATACGGTGTACTGACTCCTCCCCTATCACTGTGTATGGTCCCCACATGCTCGGATATTGCAGCCCCTCCATCACTGGATATGACTAATCCCCCCCCCCCCTCTTCCCTTCCCCCTGCTGCCCACAAAAGAAATCAATAAACGGTGTAACTTACCTGTCCGCCGTCCCCTCCATTTCTTCCTCTGCAGCTGCATTGATCTCTTACCGTCTGTTCTGTACTTTCCCGGGCATCCTGTCATGTGACCTGGGACAGCACAGTGATGTCATCACTGCTTGTCCCGGTCACATGATCGGGCCCGGGGATGTAGAGAGCCACAGACAGGAGGAGATCGATGCGGCTGCAGAGGGAGAGGTGGAGGGGACAGCGGACAGGTAAGTTACACCATTTATTGTTTTTCTGTGTGCGGCAGCAGGTGGGCCATATCCAGTGATGGGGCGGCGGCAATATCAGAGCATGGGGGTCCATACACAGTGATAGGGGGAGATATAATATCCTAGCATGGGTGGCTGTACACAGTGATAGGGGGGCTGCAATATCCCATGATGGGGGCCACAGTATTTACTAGATGGCATATATGATGAGGGAGGGGTGCAATATCCCAAGCTGAGGGGTGCAATATCCTAGGATGGAGGCATTTACAGTGAAGGGGGAGGTGCAGTATACCTGGATGATGGGGCTATGTACCATATTTGTATTTCTATACATGCATTCTGGCACAAAGATTGTGTAGCACAGAGGAAGCCTATGAAGGATCTGACTTGGGCACTGATGGTGAGGAGGAAATACCCCTCCTGCACAGCACAGAAGAGTAGTCTGTACTGCACAGCTGGAATAAAATGAGGTGATGTGCATACTTGGTCAACTATTGCCCCTAGGTTTGCAATTTCTCCTCAGCAGGGGTCATTGACTTTTACAAAAAATTATGTATTTAAAAAAAAAAATTAAAAATTCACTGTGATTGATCCATACACAGAACAATACATCACCAGCCACCCTGATGTATAACCCTCCAAAGGTCAAAACTGGACCCCTCCAGACTCCTCTGTAGAACTACTTACATTTTGCAACTGTTATTTAGTATGGGTCTATTTAAAAACAAAATCAGGGACTGGTCCATTGATATTCTGACACCCTCCCAATTAGGAAACGCACTCTTAATATTAGGCCTGCCATAGAGCATGATAAAATTATTTTTTTTTTGTGTGTGCAAATTTACACCCCTGAAAAAAACCCATAGTGGTTGATGACCCCTCGCAAGTTTTAAAGGGAGGCTTTTTGTTGTCAAGACATTACATGTATAAGGGCTCAGACCAAGATGTATACCAGGTATGTAAAAGTGCCATGAGTTACACGACGGTGTAAAGTTTAGTTGTGTTTTTTTTTTATTTTTTTATTTTTTTTTATTTTGCTTGTTCATCCTTTACGAAAAAAATATGTAGTAGTTCCTAAAACTAAATTTTAATTTCCGACAGTGGTCCCCAATATTTCTTCCCTAGAGATCCACATTCAGCTCTGAGAGTTGCAAGTGATGTACAGCCCTCTTTCCCCAGAGTAATAACACACAGAGCCCCCATTACCAGTATAATAGAAACAAATAGAGTATTAGCGCTCGGATTGCAGCCAGACAATGCTATACTGCTATACTGATTCAATAAAGCCTTGAGGTAAATATCTCGTGAGCATTGTCTGGCTGCAATCCGAGCGCTAATACTCTATTTGTTTCTATCACACACTTGCACGCCTTCCCATCCGGGAAGTGCGAGTCTGAGCAGCTCGGCTCCCGGACCTTGCCCACAATTACACGCTACCTCCATCTGCACGCCCCGTCACTCACCGACTCGCACGACGAAGGAGCACGGCTCAGCCAACGTTGTCGGACCCCCACGGCTGGAGGCCTTGTCGGATCGCCCCTCGCTCGCCAGCCGGCGAGTCGCTTCCCGGCTTGCACGAACAAGGACTGGTCCACGTCCTCGCACGCTTGGCTTATCCGACCCGGAGGTCACGCTTAATTGTTCCCTGCTCGGCGGTTAGTTGTGCGACCCAGGCACAACACAAACAGGTGAGCATTTGAGTTATATAACCGCTTTTAACACAGTGATCAAGCAGTTTGGCGCAACCTGTTTTATTTTTTACATTACCAGTATAATGACAGCCAAAGCTTCCCCACAGAAGTCCCTCTATCATTATATGTACACTAGATGGAGGGCGGTGATGTTACGATTGGGGCGGGCTCTATGATGCTGGAAGAAGCGGCGGTCTCCCCCCACCTTCTGGTGTCATATTATTCTCATGGGTGCCCTCCTTTGAGAGGTGTTCCTCCTGTGTGCTGTTTTCTCCCCTCTTCTGCTCTGTTCATCGTGCTGTCACCCCGTGTGCTCTTCTCTCTGTATGTGGTCTCTCCCCCCTGTGCTGTCTCCTTTGAGCTGTCATCCCTCCGTGCGCCCCCTCTCCCTCTGTGTGGCTTCTCTCCCCACTCTGCTCTCTGCTGCCACCTCTTTCTGCCCCGACTGTGCGGTACTTTTTTTTTTACTGGAGAACATCTGTAAATGCATCTCTGCCGTTGTGTAATAGTCACAGGACAGGGAGGGGTTGACCTTCCAAGTATTTAATCTCTAATTGAAATTAAGAATCTTCTAATTATTAAAGAGAAGAAATGACCTCCATACCCAACACAATCCATTATTCCTGGACCAATAATACAAGGGAAAAATGTTGCCACACTGTGACCAGACCACATTTACCACCACATAATGACTGTCACATACAGGGGAGAAATGCTGTCACATGACCAGACCACATATTACTGCCACATAGTGACTGAAGTATACCATATACAAGTGACTAATACCAACACACCACATATTACCACCATGTAGTAATTGAATAATACCACATTCAAAAGACACATACTGTCACACTATGCCCAGACCCCATAATACCACCACATTATTATTTAACAACCTTCAGCTCGATATCAAGCCATAATGAGTAGGAATATTGTTCTCTTTATAATATCAAGCCATCTGGTTGCTGGTCATCCTCTTGTTTCTTCTATTCTTCTGACTATGATGTCCTTCTCCAGTTCTTGTCTACTTTGGACACCTCACACGAAGAGAGCAAGTCGTAGCTTGGTGATCCTTGCTTTGAATGACATGTCTGTATTGATTTTAGTTTGTTCATCTTGCCATCCATGATCTTGATAACGTCCTTCTACAGTACCACATTTTAAAGGTGTTGATTCTTCTTCTGTATTTGTTCTTTATAGTTACAGAATAATACAATACTGATCATTAATAAATCATAACACTAATATTACCACCACTATACACAGGAGGTCTGTATATAGTGTATAGCGAATAGCAGGGTTGGCCAATTTATTTTCCTGAGACACCATGACTTTTTGTGGAGGATGAACCAATAGGCTGAAATTAATTTTGCTCAATAATAAACCTATTCTAAGTGTGCTGACACCCGCCGCCCTATATACAGTTTGATACATAGCCCACTATAAACAGCATGAGCTCACATAGCTCGACTACATACAGCATGAGCCCATTTAGCTTCCCTATATGTAGTATGAGTCTACACGCATCCCAATATATACAGTATTCTTGATGTCTGCTTCTGGGCCAAATCCTGACTGATGACAACCCATTCTTGCCTAAAGGGTTAGTTTCACAATTTGTTTTTCTTTTGTCTACTTGCTTTTTGAGGATTCTCAACTGGATTAAGATTGGGAATTTTCCTTGACCTGGACCAAACATTTTAAAACTTTTATTCGCCGAGCCAATTGGATATGACTTTGTACATTTGTGACATGGACTATGCATTTCCAGCATGATGGAGACAGTGGCCAAACTGCTGCTGTATCTTTGGGAGAAGTTGTCTTCTACCATGCTTAATTCTTGGCAGTAATTTTTAGGCAAAAATGTGAGTAGGCAACCATTCTTCCAGATGACCCAAACAGTCTGACAGGTCGTCTTCAGAGGAAATTAAGTTACCCTTACTCCCTGCCACGTGTGTGTGTGGGTTTTTTTAATTTACATTTCCACCCCTCTAAAGCCTTCATTAAACATTTTGACTAAAAGATCTAAAAACACAGACAAAGCAGACTTTGTGAAAATCAAGAATTTGTGTCAGACCTTTGGACGCGACTGTTGACTGGCCAGGACGTACACTATCTAAATAGACCTTCCCTTCTCTCTTCATTCCAGACTTACCATAAATACAATCTAATACAGACAAAGAACATTTTTCCTTCTTACTTGGCATGTCCGTGACCTAAACCTGCTGAAATCTAAATGTTCCCCTTGTCTACAGTGTTGGTCACCTGGCCGGATGCCTTGTTAGGACCTTGCATGAAAGACAGCCAGATCTGCAAATTAATCAGCGAGATATATTGTGTGTCCAGATTGCAGGCCTATGCCATGACTTGGGTAAGTATCCAAAGTGATTTTTATTTGTTTTATTTTGTGATACACTGATTTAAGAATGAAAATTGTATTACTTTTGTTTTCAGGTCATGGACCGTTTTCTCATATGTTTGATGGAAGATTTATGCCTCTTGCCTGTCCACAGAAAGATTTCAAGGTGGGTCACTATTGGTTTCTATATTTGAAAGTATTTTCACTGAAAAATGCCATCAAACCCAAATTTTATATATAAAAAAAAAAACATTTAAAAATACCCAATCACAATACTAATACACAGCTGGCAGAAAATACGGATTAAAACACCCACTCACATGCCTATCCTCAATGTAAGGCAGCTAAATATATGCACATGGATAAAGCTTGGATAGGGCATCAGTCACCTGTGTATATATATATAGTGCAACAGTGTATGGCAGCCTGTTAGAAAAGTCCATACTTTTAGAATAGATTGGCTGCTCGGCACTGTAAAAGTGCCCTTCGATTTTCCCCACCAACACTGACACTGAGGCTTGGCTGCATCCTGCAAAAGAGAAAAGGGATTTGTTGGTTTTGGCCATAATACGCATGCTCATGAGTCGGTTGACAGGGTAGGGGGTACCTCGGATACTGAGACAGATGATCACTTTAATGGGGGATCACGGCTGGTCTGTTCCCGGATCCATGCCCTGGACCCTCGATGGTGGGGGATGATGATGATGATGATGGATGGGGGAATGGTAACGTGACGCCACCTGTTTTACCTGGTAACGTGGATACCAGCGCTGCAGCCGGCCGCTGAGGTGATGGAGGTGCAGCTCAGAGTAGTACAGTTCCCCATAGGTGGAGCTTTAACTCAGGGCAGCGGGGGTGGATGAGGGGAGTTGTTGTCCTCACCTCTTTGATGCTGTGGGAGCTCTCGGGGCGACGGAGGAAAGGAGCAGAGACACCACTTCAACGCAAACGTTTCTTCACTGGTACCGGGCACATGTTGAAGTACACAGTACAGTCTAGTTTAACTGGGACGTAGCCACAGATTTTGAGGTAACTTGGCAGAGTCTGTCGGTGGTACCTTTTTAATAGCTTTCTGAGTCTGGGTTCCTCTTTAACTCTCTAACCACACTGAATAGCGCTTTCGCCAGTCCCCTGGTCCGTTACTGTTAAATACAGTCGGTTCCTTATCGGTACGGATGAGAGCGACAACAAGCTAATCCTCCCGCCACCGGAATATGGGCCTTTCCCTAAAGTGTCCTGGACCCAATTTGGTACAGAGGTAGGGATTCAGTCCTGAGGCGCTATGGCTTCCTTATGTCAGTCCCCACAGCTTGTTGGTTTGCAGTCAGGGATAGACCAACTGACTGACTCGGCTCCAGTATGCCGGTGACTACTCCAAACTCCCCAGCCGGCTCCAACTGGTCCTGGATTGTCCCCTTCGGGGTCTGGGTCACCCCTCTCCAAAGAGGTGCCCTCCTGTCACAGACGCAGTCTCCTCAGCACTGTCGTCCTGCTGTCTCACTTGCTGACTGACTGGTACTAACTGTCACTCAAGTCTCCCGCACTACTCTAGGTTCCACCCGCGCCCCCCCCCCCCCCCCCCCCATATCCAGTCCCCTGTACTAAGGTGGCCTTATTGTATGAGTGGTTATAACAGACTCTGTAAGAACCCCATATCCATGACTAAGGAGGCACTACACCACCTGTTTGGGGTGCAGTACTTCCTTGTGGCGCCTTCCAATAGGGGTGCCACACTCACAACCCACATCAAGGGTCCTCATTGTTCAGCAAGTCTTTCTACTAAAATTTTAAAAGCCATTCACTGAAAGGGACATGAACCCTTTCATGACCTTGGACGTAAAGGTGCGTCCAAGGTCCCATTCCCCCCTTTGATGCGAGCTCGCATCATTACTGGCACATACCAGCTGATCTCCTCAGCTAGCATGTGTAACTAACAGCTGCGGACGGATCAGTTATCCACTCGCCGCTGTTAACCCCTTAGATTGGGTTGGATCACAGGGCCTCAATGTATTGCTATGACTGTGCGGGGTCAGCTGATGATTCCGGATGCTGTCATGACTCGCTTTCTGTTAGTGATGCCTGAGCAGCCTCGCTCACAGTAATCATCTCTGCTTTTCAGAGCTGCGGATCATCATGGCTCTGAACAGTAGGAGTAATCAAACACTGCAGTGTTGAGGACAAGTTTAAAGAAAAAGTGAAAAATTATGAAAAGAGTTCAAAACACCACCTTATGCCCTGTTGAAAATAAAACTATATACATAAAAAGAAACGCACATTTTTGGTATTGCAATGTTCAGAAATGCCTGATCTATTCAAATATAAAATCAGTATGCCTAATAGTTCGACGGCGGTGAACATCAGAAGATTATATTATATCTTAATCTTCAGCTACTGGCTGATAACCCAGGACGCAGAGTAATTGCCTCATTAGACGCTCAAAAGGAGTTTGATAGTGTACAGTGGGGGTATTTGTGGACAGTCATGAAAAAATTGGGATTTGGACCGCGCTTTGAGTGTGTGCTCCCAGCCTACAGCCAAAATTAGAGTCAATGGTGCGATGTCTGTCATTCCAACTATGTAGGGGGAACAGGCAGGGCTGCCCGCTGTCGCCGCTCCTCTTCACAATGGCAATCGAGCCATTGGCCGCAGTTATTAGGAAAACTGGGAAGTATCAGGGGTTTAGATATGGGAGAATGGAAGAAAAAATTGCTTTGTTTGCAGATGATCTATTATTGTTCCTGGGAGACCCGTCTGGATCATTGAGTCGTGCCATGCAGATAATTGAGAGGTTTGGGGCAATATCGGGGCTGAAGATAAATTGGTCCAAATCTGTCCTTTTTAAAGTGGATGGGGAGGTGGAGTGAACGGACAGAGACCAGGGGGCAAATACATTGCAATGTAAAGAAGTGTTCAAATACCTGGGTGTACAGATGTCTTTGCCGGTCTCGAACTACCTCTACATTAACTTATCACCATTACTTAAAATATTAAAAACCAAAATAGAGATATGGATTAAATTGCACTTAACGGTGGTGGGGAGGATCAATCTTTTAAAAATGATCTTGATGCCTAAGCTCCTGTATGTTCTGCATAATACCCCAATGTGGATATCAAAAAGGAATTTTAAATCCTTGAATTCTCTGTTTAGGACTCTGATATGGGGAAAGAAACAGGCAAGAATAAGGTTAGAGATCCTTCAGAGACCCAAAGACGAGGGAGGCTTAGCGTTGCCGAATCCGGAATTGTACTTTCTGGCGGCACAGAGCCAGCACTTCAGAGGGCGGTCCTGTTTGGAGAGTAGTGTATCTATTAAAAGAATACTGGAACATTCCATTGATGGCAGACTGTTGATGAAGGGCCTGGAGGGTGGCAATATTAACATTTTGGGAGAGAAAATGCCCACGTTGGACCTCATACATAAAATCTGGACCACACTAAAGAAGGTGAGGGGGGTGGAGGGTTTGACTAAATTTACACCCATCTGGAATAATAACCTAAGATACAAAAAATTGACCCTATAGAGGAAAGTAAATGTAGAGGAGTAACGTATACGTACATGTACCAAATACTGGAGGGGGAGGAACTTAAACCTTTCCCACAGTTAGAATGAACTTTTACTGCCAAAAACTGAATGTTATCATTACTGGCAGGTTAACCATGCAATTAAGTCTCAGAAATTTAAACAAAGACTAGTAGTAGAAGTGGACTTGGTACTGGATTATATTTGTCAGGAAGAGCTTGCTAGGGGGGGTGATCTCGGGTACGTATAGAGACCTATTACAAGCATTCCTTCTTGGGTTCCCACTAAAAGCCATGAGTAGATTGGAAGAGGAGATTGGACACATAAGAGATGATGTGTGGGAAAACACCCTGGAATATGTGCTCAAGATCTCTGAGTGAACCCGCTAAACTGTCTCACATATGTAATTCACAGGGTATATAGGTCCCCGCTTATAATGCATAAAATGGGGCTGAGGGCAAGTTCTGAATGCCCAAGATGTGGAGATGGCGAGGCAGGTATCTTCCACATGATGTGGACTTGTCCTGGGCTATCATCATTCTGGTCTGGTAATTACTATGATCGAAGGGGCATATGGGTGCGTTATTCCTGGAGACCCTGTAACATGCTTGCTGGGATATGTGGAAGAAATCTTAGTTGACAACACAGTGAAAATAGCCCTTGCCAGACTGCTCTATATTGCCAGAAACTGGACTGGGGCGGATCCCTTATCTAGCGAATAATACTCTCGACGGGTGGAACACATTATACAGTTGGAGAGAGGTATCTATTAAAAAAAGAGGGAAATAATATATAAAAAGATATGGTCACCATGGAAAGAATATAAAGGGTAGAGAGAAGGAAATGTGAAATGCAAAATATACCTTATGTGCCACAGTTTGTACGGTGGATTTCTGTGCTCCTATTTGATTGGGTAACGGATAACTATTTTGCTTATTTGTGCTATATGCAAATTGAAGGGGGAAAATGCTGTCTGGACGGGAGGGGAGGGGGGGGTGGGATTGAGGGTTAACTTGGTCATGTTAAAGGGATCCTGACCCCGAAAAATGAGCCCCCCTGCCCCTTAATACCTTTCTCTGCAGCATGCTAACACCTCTGGAGTCATCCCTTTGTCATCACAAATGATGAGAAGCCGCTGGGAATAAGATATAAAAATCACTTTTATTAACATTACAATATTGCTTTGGCCACTCAATCAAATACCAGACCAGAGTTTTTGTAATAGAAGTATATCTGATTAAAATATATATATTTAATAATATTTTAATCAATAAGTCAGATATGTAAATTGTATAACAAAAGTCAATATTAAGTTTTTTGTTTGATGTTGTCCCTGACATTGCAATAACAGCCGATCAAAACGTCACATCTACCCAAAATTGGCATAATAAAAAATTTAAGCGCAAGATGCAAAAAAAAAAAAAAAAAAAAAAGCCTTCACGCATCTCCAGATCCCAAAAAATTGACAAAACTGCAATATTTTTTTTTTTTTTTTTAATGTATAATCAATGTTTACTGAAGTAACCTAAAACAAGACAGAAGAATGGCATCTCCATATACACTGAGTAATGGGACAAATGTAAAGTTTCAATGCAACAATAACTCTCCGGTCTAAAGTCGATGACTAGTATATCGCAGGCTGTCGAGTCTTTCATCTAGATGCCAGATACAGTCTTAATGCTTATTTCTGAACCAACTATACAGTTTATGAAACAATGTCTTTCACAAACCCCAATTGGGGGAAATGTTCCTTGTTCAGAGCAACACAGAGCTAGATATCCTGTTAAAGTTTGCTCGTCAGTTGACTCGGAGGAAATCTATGCTAACTCTTTCAGGAATAATTTTACCATTATCGAGTCGTCTATCCAATTACTTCTCAAGAATGTTGGAGATCATGAAATTCTTTTCAACAGTTCACAACCATTTTACTCTAACAAACTATGTTTATACCAACATATGGATATTTAAACTTAACTATGGAAACGAGAGCAATTAAGGAAGTATGGGGGAAGAAAGAAAAGTAAAAAGGAGGGTAAGAAAGCCGAGGAAGATATAGAAGGCAAGGGGGAGAGGGGAAGAGAAAGTTAAGAGGAAAAATAAAAGTGGGGGGGGGGGGGGAAAGATGTGGGGGAAACTTCAGGCATTTCCCCATCCCCCTCCTCCATCCCCCAACCCCACCATGAGACCTAGTCAGGCTTTCCCAGACTATAAGGAACACAACTCCCATAGTAAGTGATTTAACAAGAGGGCATTTCAATGCCTCCAAATGCAGACATGAAACCTGGGAAGTCCGGGAACAATATCCACTGGCTCCAAATTTTCAGGAACCTTTCCTTGGTGTCCCCTATTTCCGTTATTAGGTCTTCCATTTTGTGGATTTTACACATTTCCACCAGCCAGTCAGTCAGCTTTGGACACTCCCGAGTCTTCCAGAATCTAGGTATGACCATGCATGCTGCCATTAGGCAGAATCTGATTATATCACATTTTTGTGATCTAATCGACCCAGGGAGTATCGTTAGGAGGGCGGCTTCCGGTGTTGCATCTATTTGGTTTCCTGTGATCTTAAAATATACATCAAACACCGAAGTCCAAAAGGGTTGGATCCCTCCACAGCTCCACCAAAGATGCAATGGGGTGCCTCTGGTGGCGTCACACCTCCAGCAATTATCGGGTATGGACGGGTATATTGCATGTAGAGTTACTGGGCATCTATGCCATCATGATAATAGTTTAAAAAAAATTTTCCAGGGCAACGCATGCCATGGACATTTTGTGTGTCATTGTACATGCCTTGTTTCAATCCTGCTCGGTCAAGGTCAAAGCTAGATCCTCCTCCAATCTCTACATATATTTGGGTCTATTTTCTCCCCTCCACTGCCCCAACACCCCATACAGAACAGATATACTGTGCCCTGGTGGATCGGTTGTCATAAATAACTTCTCAAAGTGTGATGGAATACCCGGGCGCCCCTTTTTAACACCACAACTCGCCAGAAGCAATCTCAACTGGGCTATCTCCAACCACCAGGAGCCCCATCCCTTGTTGCTTCGTATCCTCCCTGCCCTGGGGTATTTAGTGTCAGATTTGATAGATACGGGGGTCTTCAGACCTTTTCTAGCCCAGGAAGCTTTCAGGCTTCATGGCAGGCGGGAAATCTGGGTTTGAGAACATCAGAGCCAGAGGGTTCCAACCTGATGAGTCGCCCCGCCCTTTCTTCTACATCCCACATTTTAAGGTTCCATCACATGCAGCAATTTTGCTTGCAATTTCACTGGCAATTTGCTGGTTGCAGTGAAATCATGGACACATTGTTCTATTTTGTTGCCGTGTACAAATGGAACAATGTGTCCATGATTTCACTGCAACCAGCAAATTGCCAGTGAAATTGCCTAGCAATATTGCCATGTGTGACGGTACCTTTTAGAGCTACTTCTCCCATATCCAAATCTCTCATCAATTGTTTTCTGGACTCAGTTTTAAACCATGGAAGGAGCATCAGAGGTGCCCAGACCACTCCTGTTCAGTCGTCACCCACTGTTTAGTTTGATAGTGAAAGTGCCTGCAATTCTTTTTTATAGAAAAACTCCTGAATTTGTTTTCACCTTTTAGGTAAAAATATACATTCTTGCGATCTACAAACTCATACCTACCCGAGGCATCATACCAACACTTCAGTTTAACCATATAGTGAACATGAGGAATAAGTTACACGCCTCCCCTCACTCTTCTTGCAGAGCATCAAGTCGCCATGGCTCGAGAACTGAAGGCTATTACATAGTAATTAAATGTGACACTGCATATATGTTTATGAAAGTCTCCTCATCGTGCCACATAAAAGATTAGCGCTGGATAGATCCCATTGTGGTACTGTATTTGCAAAACTGTGTTTAAAAAGAAAAAAATATATAAATGAGGTTATAAAGCAATAAAAATAAACTGTTATTTGGAAAGGTGAAAGCGCAACGCTTGAATACCTGAATGATGTGGGATACAAGAGTATAATGCCTGTATTCACTTAAAGGCCAATTATATTCAGAAGTGTATGGGACATTGTGAAAAATTATTTTAATTTTTTTTTTTATGATCCTCTACATTTGTTTCTTAGCATGAGGCTGCATCTGTAAAGATGTTTGATTACCTTATTGAATCCAACGAGCTGGAAACCGTTATGAAAAGATACGGCCTTGTCTTACCTGAAGACTTAATCTTCATTAAGGAGCAGATAACTGGACCTCTACCTCCGGAAGATGAAGAGCGTTTTGATTCTAGTCAGAACTCCTCTGTAAGTAAATAATGTGATTTTAAGTTATGTACTGTGCAGACACACATGGGACTATACAATACAGGACAATAATGATGAATCGTAAAAGGTGGGTGTTCACACAACTTTGTTTTTTTCAGTAACCGCTCACATTCGGGGGGTGGTGTTCTCTGAAATTTTATCTATGCTCCATTGACGTTAATAGAGCTGAGCTGTAATACCACACGACAACCCGGAATGAGTGATGGCGCTGTTTCTGAAAGAAAGCAGCCATATTTTTCTAATCCTGGACAAAGGTTTTAAATATTCGCCTGACCTGGTAATGTAGTACATGATAGCTGTAGCTCCAACAAATGCTATTTACCTGGTAATCCTTTGTTAAATAGGATTCAGTTTTGCTGTGATACTGCAGTAGCAGCCACAGAGAAGAAATGAAGTTGTATTCTCCTTCAGCCACTGTCTTCCAGACATTAGGGAACAGTGCAGGCAGCAGTCACTGCTCACTACACAGTGTATTCATAGAACCAACTGATGAAGGAGCCTTCTACATTAACGAAGTAATGACATTTTGCAAAAGTTAGGAAATATCCTCAGCATATACCATGTAGGCCTGATGATTTCTATTTCTAGGACAAATTCCTATGGAATAAGAGGGCAACTTGTAACTCCTGTTTCCTAATTAGACAACTTTTAACATAAGAATAATTCTTATTTATTACATTCCCATCACAAACAGAATTGTTTCTTTCATAGTGGCCTTATGTTGGTCGGCAAGAAGACAAAAGCTTTCTTTATGAGATTGTAGCCAACAAACGCAATGGAATTGACGTGGATAAATGGGACTACTTTGCCAGGTACTTTTTATTTGCTTTCTAATTCAGGGTATCGCAACTGTGTGTGCTATGTACAACCTCAATCCCCAAAAAGGCTGAGGACAATATGTAAAGAAAACATTTTTTCATATCACTTAAGAAATGATTAGTTTATAAATTGATGGCAGCAACACATCTTCAAAAAGTTGGGACTGGATCATGTCTGCCAATGTGTAGTCTCCATGCTTCTTTCTACAACAGTATGTAAATGTCTGGGAAAGAAGGAGCTAAATTGCTGGAGTTCTGGAAGTGGAATGTTGTCCTATTTGTGTGTGATGATGGTTCTAGCTGCTTAACAGTCCTTGGGGCTTTGCTGGATTTTTAGTTTCATAATACACCCAATATTTTCTGTAGGTAAAAGGTCTATACTGCAGGTGCCTAGTTAATCATCCAAACTATTCTGTAGAGCCATGCTGTTTTGATGAATACAGTTTACCATTATCTTGCTGTAATATACAAAGCCTTCCCTGAAATACATGTTGTCTGGATGGTAGCATATGTTGTTCCAAAAGCTCTATATAAATCTCATTATTGATAGTGTCTTTCCAGATGTGAAAGCTGCCCATGATGAACACTAATGCAGCCTCATACCATCACACATGCAATTTTTTGAACTGTGCTTTGATAACCCCAGGTGACTTACCCCTCTCCTATGGAATCTGCAGAACACTCCATCATTGGTATCCATAAAATTGTTCACGTTTTGATTCTGTGGCGCCCCTGCGGACCGGTGGACAGAGTATTACAGCAGCTGGGATGGTGAGCCGTCCTCCCCAAACCTAACACGCCCCGAATCCCTAGACCTAGGACTTTATGCCAGGCAGGAGAGAGGTGGGGGAAGGCTGAGTGGTGGGTGGAGCTTAGAGACACCTGTGTAAGGAGCAACAGTAGTGACCTGGGGAACAGAGTGACAGTCAGTTGGAGTCAAAGGAGGAACCGGTCTCCTAGCTGAAACCCCTGACATAGCTAAAAGACTAACAACCGGAGAGAAAACCGTGACCCAGTGGCTGATGTCATCTTATGGCTGACTGGGTCCGAGGCTACTGACCAGGTGTAGAGGAGAAGGAGTCCAAGGTGGAAGATCGGATTTACGGAGACACTAAGGGACTGTGTCAACTGACAAGGAACCGGCCCTGTAACAGTGGTTGGCTGCTATATGCCCCGGCCACAGATTAACCGGTGAGGTGAAGGGTCTCTATGCCCGAAACCTACTGACCCTCACACCGAAAGAAAGGCCTCAGATAGGACTAGGGATCCAAAGGGAGGATACCCAGGAAAGTCTGCGACTGCCAGCCCGGAGGTTGTCAGCGGTCCTGAAGAGACCCGAAAAGCATTAAGAAATGGGATGTTTTGGTGATCCATCTCAGCTGCTGACTAGCTACTGGTACTGCTCACTGCAGAAGCGAGACTGTGTAAAAATAAGAGCAGCAGCAGTGAGTAAAGTACCCGGCTGAACTTGAGACTTGTGTGAGTGTTTTATTAAGCATCCTTCGTTAAAGACTGGCGTCTGAAGTTGTGAGGCTGAAGAAATCAGAAGCACAATTGTCAGTAGTAAGTTGCACCCCCCACGGTCACCTCACAACCATCTCACTATAAACTTAAATCACCGGCCCAAGGGATAAACAAGCCCTGCCCGTAGAGGGCTCATCACATTGCTGCGTCACTTCACCATCCCCCAGAGCTGAGACAAACAGCGTCGGTCACATCTGGCCGTATACCACGGGTGGCGTCACAGTGGCAATCTTTAATTTTATTTTTACCCTTTTTATGTTTTTCTTTCTTTTTTTTTTTTTTTTTTTTTTTTTTAAATTTGTTGCGAACCTTCCGGGCCACGGAACCATTCAGTGGCCACTACCGTTACGTTCCCCTGTGACCAGACAGGAGGGACCGGTCCCGAGTAACCCACGGCCCTGGTGGGCGATGCAAATTATCTGACCATAGAACAATTTCCATTTTGTCTCGGTCTATTGTAAGCAAGCTTTACCCTTGAGAAAACTGCAGCGTTTCTGGATTGTGCCTAAATCTTAATAGCCCCTACATAAGTAGTGTAGACTGGCACCCTGAAATTGTGTGAATGGCCCTCTTCTCACTCATTGTAAATTATGCCTTTTACATCGTGGGGGCACCGATTGGCAGAGGGATTGCACTCCCTCTCTCATCCAATCCTCTAGTGTTGTAGTGTTGTGATCGAGATCTATCGTGGCACATACAGGATTAAACTGCCAGGGAGTGCCGGGTCTCATGAGTAATATCAGCCGGAGTCCTAGTGGCGATTGTGCAGGGACAGCTGCTGTATTCCTATACGATAGGTCAGGAATGCACAGATTTCTGATGTATGGATAAGTCTGAGGTCAAGAAGGGGTTAAAATAGGTTGGTTACTGACTTTTTCAGACAATAAGGCCGCTTTCACACTGGTGTTTTTTGAGAATGCAGCAGATTTGCCGCATCTTCCACCTAACCGGCCACACTTGTGGCACCCTTGCGGCAAGCCGCATGCATTGTCTATGGGGCTTGCGGTCGGGTGCGGTTTTGCCAGTTGTGGCGTTTGCGGCACTTGCGGCCGCAAAAAAAACCCCGTGATCAGCAGCAGTTTTTTTTTTTTTTCGCTGCTGCAACTGACTGCATGCCCATAGTCCATAAATGGGGCTTGCCGCAAATGTGCTGCAAGTGCGGCCGATAGGCTGCAGATGCGGTAAATCTGCCGCATTTTGTAAAAAACCGCCAGTGTGAAAGGGGCCTAAGTCATGCTTGCCATAACATGAACCTAGGTTTAGAGGCAGAAAATGTATAGTTTAAAAAATAAATAAATAATTGAAGTAAAAAATGTGGTGGTGACTCCCTCTTATGGTGGTGTGGGGGTTGTGAGAATCTGGCGCTGACACGGTTAGTGGGGTAATGTCCCCAGTCCTGTGCCTCCTCCAGGAATACGTGCCTGGTTCCATTCAGGTATATATGTCCCCCATCATGTGCTCTTTCTGGTATATATGCTTCCCGATATGCCGCTGACATAAAAAAAAAATGTATATGTCCCTGCTATGTACTGTGTAATGGCTGTGTCTGACCGTACAGGGATATGGTCTGATCATAACATCTCCTGTGCTGAGATAATCTTATATATGTGTCCCTCCTGTGTACTGTGTAATGGATGTGTCTGATCTTACAGGGACATAGTCTGACCATAACACATCTCCTGGACTGGTGAATACTAAGAAAGAATATACAGCTATTACAGCACGGGATCACAAATTATTTTTGTGATGTAAAATATTTCCCTGCCTGTTTTTAGAAAATGATTTGCCTCCAAGAAAGCAATCCCGTGCTGGCTGTAATATCTGCATACCTTTTTTTTTTTTTCTCTTCCTCACCTGTGCCCAGGAGATGTGGCATGATCAGACCATGTCCCTGCACAGTCAGACACAGCCATTACACAGTACATAGCAGGGACACCAAGAATGTATTTTTTTTTTTTTTAACAGGGAGATCAACAATCCCACCTGAAGCTCTGCCTGTGGTTGGCAACTCATGAGTACCCTGTGATCATGTTGCTTGAAGGGCTAGTGACCATACTAGTATACACTCCACCAGTATCGTTCACTTAAATGATGATCCTGGTATCAGTTTGCAAATCTTGGAGGGTAGTTAATCTGCACAACTACAATAATTTTTTTTTTTGTGTTTTGTAGGCTGTTCTCAAATTCCTTGCAAATTGCCACAATATCAGTCAGTGGAGGACATACAGTATATTTTCATACTTCCTTGTAGTTATAGTTCTTTCATACGTTTAATTCATGTTTTATATTTATTTCCAAATAGGGACTGTCATCATCTGGGTATTCAAAACAACTTTGATTACAAGCGTTTTCTCAAGTTTGCTAGAGTTTGTACGATCGGCCATAAGAAACACATATGCACGAGAGAGAAAGTGAGTGTTTGTCATCAAGTAAAGACATTGAGAAAAATCTGTCCTTTCTCTGGATGGAAGTAAATATAGATGTACTGATGGTAATGGGTTCTGTCTGGGATTTTGTCTGAGACCCTTTCCACTTGTCAGAATTTTGGTTAGTACTTTTTACATCGGTAAGCCAAAATCTGTAATTGCAGATCCAGAGGGAAATTATAACAAACGGCCTTTTACATTGTTTCTCTGCACCTTTAAGCTGATGGGCGAACCCGAACTGTAAAGTTCAGAGTGTGTACCAAACATCTAGTGTCCGTGCACGGACGCCGAACCTGGACTTCCCTGTAGTAAAGGGCCCGTTGCACGCTTCAATGTTTCGGCGATTCGTCTTGACCTAGATCACTGGAACGACGTTCAATGATCGCTGGTGAGGTGGCACACGTACTGATATCGATAACGACGCAGCAACGATTCCGCGACAAGCGAACGATACTTGTGGTCGCCTACGTCCTTCAGTTCAGAATAGGCGAAGTCGTAAACGACATCGTTAATAAGGTGTCACACACCGATGCTGCAGGTTGGACGGACGATCAACGGCTGATTTATGGTCCGGATCACAAACCTGCGATCAACGATTAGTCGACATTGCTGGTCGTATCAAAGTGTCACACGCAACGACGTCGTTTGGATGTCTCAAAACCCGTGACATTTTAACTATATCGTTAACGATATTCTAGCATGTAACGGGCCCTTAAGTGTTACTGTTCATGTTCGGCTAGGGGAGCGGCACAATGAAGCAAAATGGTGATTAACTAGTTAAATTATTTTCCCCGAGCTTCTGTGCCACTCTCAAACTTGCTTCTGTGTTTGCTTATTAAGCCTCATACATATCCCCCTGCTTCCCCAACCCACTCTGTGATTGGTTGCAGTCAGACACCCTCTTTGCTGGCATATGTGACTGGTTGACACACACAAGAATACATTTTGCAAATTTTTTTTTTTTTTTTTAAAGGGCGTCCTTGTGTTTTTTACACTTGGCATATATAAAGCAGAAAGCAGCCACTGTTGTGTGCTTTATGTTGGCTGGTTATCAAACATGGGGGCCCCACACGGCATGGGGTCCTCCCCAATTTCATACTCAGCCATGTGCGTATCTTGGCTGGGGGTTAGTATTCTCACCCTGAGGAGGCACCTAGTTTGCTTCCCTCCCCCTCTCCCAGGGTAAGAACAGCAGCCCGCAGTTCCCTTCCCCCCCCCAGAATTTGACGCATTTGTGGGAAGTGCCAAATCCTGGCACTTTACCCAGCTCTTCACAATTGCCCTGATGCAGTGGCAATCAAGGTAATAAAAGGGGTTAATGACAGCTGAGAATTGATAGCTGTCATCAAGCCCTGGATTGTTAATGTTCAGGACCCACCTCCCCCAATTACCAATCCTGTAAATTAAATACCGTAGTTAAATACACAAAAAACCTTTATTTGAAATGAGTAAAGAAGAAGAAAGATCGGCGCGATTATATGAAATAACACACAGACAATTCATTTATGAGCTCCCAAAAATGCCCATAAATCCACAGTACTCTGTCCCACAAAGCTCCCTGACTCTGCTATATCGCCGTAAGTGGTGACATTACAGTGACTGCTCTCACAATGACTGAGCCGCAGCTGAGCAGTGACGTCACCTGGAGTCACAGCTGTGTACCTCAGTGACGTCACTGATCTCACAGCTGCAGCTCAGCCAGTGTGGCACATTCCTAGCGGTGAGCAGTCACTGTAATGTTACTGCTTACCATGATGTAACAGGGCTGGGGGAGCTTTGCGGGACATTGTGCTATGGATTTACCGTCAGAGCTGGGTATGTTTTGGAACTAATGAATAAAATATGGTTGTTCATGTTGTTTTATTTCAAATAAAGGATTTTTTTTTTCTCGGTTTACCAATCCTGTAAGTAAATACGGTAGTTAATTTGTGAGTCTCGTAGAGACCTGAACATTACCTATTCAGGGCTTGATGATATCCATTAATTCTCAGCTGTTTTTTAACCCCTTCTATTACTCAGATTACCACCAAAAATATGGAAAAGCTAATATGCAATTTTTTTTTTCCTGTTTATTTACTTTTACATGCATATGACAGCAGGTTTGTTGCCATACAATGAACCTGCCATAATGTGTATGTCAACCAATAACTGACACCGGCACAATGGGTGGGGGATGCGGTCTGACTGCAACAGCCAATCACAGACTCTGTCAGAGTGGGCGCCTGTGATTGGCTGTTGCAGTCAGTGCAGTGAATATACATGAGGCTTAATGAGTGGACCAGGAAGCAAGCAGCAGGAGACTGAGAAGTATAGTGCTCCTGCTTTTAATACCCAATTTGCTTTGTTACACTTCCCCAGCCCTTACTGCCACCATTTTATAACGCTAAAATTCAGATCCTATAGGGTTCAGGTCAAGTCCAATCCCGAGCTGAGACCTTTATTTATATTTAAACTCCGCCTGATCCGCTGAACCGGAACATCTCTAGACATGTGTACTATTATTTTATATCATTGTTACAACATGGGATAAGTAAAAAAATTTTTTAATTTTTTTTTTTTTTTTTTGTAGGAGGTTGGAAATCTGTATGATATGTTCCACACACGTAACTGCCTTCATCGCCGAGCATACCAGCATAAAGTTGGCAACATCATTGAAACAATGTAAGGCAGGTTACCATAATTTAGGTATTATTAATCTTGTGTTTTTTTCAGCGCTTTATAAACATTTGTCCTCCAAAAAACTGACCGGCAACGAACAGGTGCTAGATGTTAGGACTGCATACAAAAAGGACTTACAAGCAAAAGAATGCAGGAGCCTGTGTGTATTGAGTGTATGGAAACATTGAATATATGGAATTTGACCTGCATTACTACTTGATAGAATACTTACAAAATGAAGGTACTTGATGTACAAATTAGCCAGTTCATGAGAGCCCACCAGCCACGACAAAGCATACCTTTCTTTGATGGGACCACAAATCTTAAAGGGAACCTGTCAGCTGGTTTATGCCTCCCCAGCTATCATTGTCTGTAGCTGCAGCTTTATAATACTATTCTAATCATCCCTGTCTGAGATCATAGTGTAATGTGAAAGGTGAAAAAAAGCATTTATACACTTACATTTCCTTATGTAATGAGGCAGTCAGTCCCCAGCTTGGAGGATGGGAACTGTTTGGCAGGTTAATAGTTAACATTTCAGCCTTGTGCTAGAACATGTTGGGAGACCTGATGTGATGTCACAACCATGTGACTACAATAGACAGAGCTAAGTTCTCATAGAACATAATACGTTTGCTGGCTTAGCTCCGCCCACTATGGTCACATGATCGTTACATTACACAGGTCCTTTAGCTATCCAAGTTAAAAGTGAGTTAACTATTATCCTGCCAGACAGTCTCCCTCCTCCAAGGTAGGGACTGAAATGTAAGTGTATAAATGCTTTTCTTACACCTTTCACATTACACTATGAGCTTAGACAGGAATGATTTATACTGGTATTATAAAGCTGCAGGTACAGACAGTGATAGCTGGGGAGGCATAAACCACCTGACAGGTTCCCTTTAAGGCCCAGTTACACACACAGATAATTGTGCAGAGATTGTTCGCAGATCTCTGGTTGCAGTGAAATCATGGACACATAGTTACATTTTGTGTCCTTGTACAAATGGAACAATTGTCCATGATTTCACTGCAACCAGAGATCTGCGAACAATCTCTGCACAATTATCTGTGTGTGTAACTGGGCCTTAAGATGTATCAAACATTCCTCTACAGGGCTAAGGACCTACAAATCTAAAGGGTAGGATCCATAAACTGACTTGATGCCCAAATGCTTATGAAAATTGGATCCCAAAACATTTCCATACGTGAAAAATCACAGATGTCTGAATGAGACATTAAAGGGAACCGGTCAGGTCATTTATGCCCTTCAAGGTATCACTATCTGTACCTGTGGCTTCATAGTCCTATTCTAAGCATCTCTGTCTGAGCTACTGTAATACCATGTTAAAGTTAAAAAAAAGCATTTATAAACTTACATTTTCTCATGTAAATGAAGCAGTGACTAACCGCTTGAGGGACATGGACAATCTGACAGGTTAATAGTTAACAGTTCAGCAGCATTTCAGAAGATGCTGTAGGCCCTGTGTGATGTCACAACGATGTCACTATAATGGATAGAGGCAAGTCTCCATAGCCCTCAAAGTGTAAATCTCATTTCATTGAAAAATAAAAACTCGGGGGGCGTGGCCTGCGCTGAGACATGCAGGTCGCACAGTAGGAGAGCTCCGTAGGCAGAGACCAAAACCCGGGGATTAACGGCTCCTAAACGACCCCTGACCGACCACAGGCTGCGGGAAACAGTTTACTACTCTCCCAGGAATGCCGAGAACAAACACCCGGAGCCGCAGCGCCTCACAAAAGCTGACAGACTTTTACCCGCCAGACCGCGCAGTGCCCAGAGACTCCAAGATGGCGGCGCCTGCCTTACCTTCCCCGCGCTCCTCACAACAAGCGCACCCTCGGTCTCGCGGCTCTCCTGGAGGGGGTCAGGATCATACCTGTCCCCAAGAAGACGAGGATCACATTCCGCTCACACGCCACTCCATACGGGGTCTCCTGGACGAGCTGCGCAGAGCGATCGAGGACGACACCCGGCGCATAGTCGGTGAGATCAGAGCCGATGTGTCTGCTCTGGGGGAGCGTACAGATCACTTGGAGGGGAAGGTGGGAGAGATAGCGGTGGCGCATAACGAGCTGGCGGATCTGTATCAGGATGTAACTATGGAACTGAAACTCATAAAAGCCACCTCATATGATTTGGAGGACAGACTCAGAAAAGATAACATCAAAATTCGAGGTATTAAAGAAGAGGAGGGAGAGGAGGATTTGCTGCAAAACCGTACAACCGTTTTTATCCCTCCTACTCCCGGATGAACGGGCTGATGCCCTGGGGATAGTCAGAATTTTCCGTCTCCCTAGATCGCCCCGTATTGGCCGCGAGGTACCAAGAGACGTGATGGTTCACCTGAGGTCCCCCAACATCAGAGACCGACTAATACAGTCACTGCG
This sequence comes from Allobates femoralis, assembly GCA_033576535.1. Classification (NCBI taxonomy): domain Eukaryota; kingdom Metazoa; phylum Chordata; class Amphibia; order Anura; family Aromobatidae; genus Allobates; species Allobates femoralis. The sequence continues at coordinate 332,999,575 of JARQOC010000006.1, forward strand.
TAACCACCCGATAACTGGCACCCCATATGACTCTTGGTCCCTGTATCCTGACCTATGTAAGGGCACGTTAGCAAGGCGCAGGGAGTTCGCGCCATACTGTGCTATCCTACGTGACCATGCCATACAATATGCCTGGGGATCGCCGGTGAGCGTATCTTTTAGGTACAAAGGTGCGAGACAATACTTCTCTCCCCCTCCAGACTACGTGCGACGTTGAAGGAATGGCGGATGCTGCCCATCACAGCTTCGGGTGTCGACTCGTCAAACGCCAGCCCTAAAGACGGCAGAGACCGGGAAAGACCTTCAACCACCGCAGGGAAAAAGTGACAGCTTGAATACCCGGGCGGCCGTACCCTGCCTATTGGACTTAGCTCTATCCCAGATAGGGAATTTCTGTTTTCACCCCCTGAGTTGGTTACTCTGGGGGGTACAGGGAGATATGCTGGAGGGAAAATCCTGATCCCCCCCCTGTGGGTTGTGAGACTCGGAATGTGTCATCTTGAGGAGACAAGGAGCCCCGGAGTATAATACCCCCACCTTCTCCTTCTCCTCCCCTCCAGCTCTCTCTGCCCCAACGCTCTGGACTTTGTGAGCGAACTTAGTTTTCTCTTTTCTATTGCAAGTTTAGTTTGTTTATAAAACCCCCCCCTTCCCACCCACTTTCCTAGCTCTCCCCAACCCCCTTCCCACTCCTTCCTCTCTCCTTCAGACGTAATCCTATACCACATCAACTCCCTTCCTCCCTCTCTTTCACCCCACCCCCATCCCCACCCCTGAGAGGCCCCCCCTGATCTACCTGCCCCACTTGACCCTTTGTTTGTTCTTCCCTGGGAGAGGTGACCTGACAACTATCTCGAGAGGATGAGTTTGAAGATCGTGTCCATGAATGTAAGGGGCTTGAACTCCCCAGCCAAGAGGTCCTTCCTGTGGAGAGAAGCGCAACGAAAAAAGGCGGATGTGGTATGTATACAGGAATCCCATCTATTAGAGGGAGATAACCACAGGCTGAGACATCCTAGATTCCCACACACCTTTTTCTCTAATTGTAACCAAAAGAAAGCGGGAGTTTGTATACTATTGAGTGCTGCCCTCCAATTTGTATGTAGAAAAGTAATATTAGACGAACATGGCAGATACCTAATTTTGACCTGTGAGATCTCCGGGGTCGTCTTTACTTTAGTTACCATCTATGCACCAAATGTGGGACAGAGAGGTTTTTTAAGGGCCCTTCTTACTAGACTGAAGGTGGAGTCCGAGGGCCACTTGATAATATGTGGCGATTTTAACGCGGTTATGGAACCACGCCTGGACTCCACAGCCCCCGCGGCCATCTCGAGGGGTGGCCTTCAGCCCCTGACCCGAGAGTTCCGCCTCCACGATATCTGGCGCTATCTTCACGCGGAAGAAAGAGACTATACCTTCCACTCCGGCCCACATGGCTCCTACTCCAGGATAGATTTCTTCCTGGTAGATGATGGAGCCATGGAACGGTGCCGGAGACCTGAGATAGGTGTTATCACCTGGTCAGACCACGCGCCGGTGTCGATGGAGGTGGCCCTGGGGGGAGGGGCTGAACGCCCTCGCCGTTGGAGGTTGGGCCCTGACCTCCTTGTGGACCAGCACGTGATGGAGGAGATGGGTGCTAACATTGAAAAATATTTTGAAAGCAATGACACCGGAGACGTCACGGATGAAACCCTATGGGCTGCACATAAGGGGGTGATAAGGGGATTGTTCCTCCAAAAGGCGTCACAACGTAAGCGGGCAAGGGATAGACAGAGAAAAGAATGGGAGGACCAGATACAGTCTCTTGAAACCTTAAACAAATCTAATCCTGACCCAGAGCGATCAGCTCGCATTACGGCGGTGCGTACTCAACTCCGCTCACTACTATTGAGACAATATGATACGGGGCTCCGTAAACTGAAAACACGCTATTATGAGCTAGGAGACAGAGCAAGTAGACTGCTTGCAAGGAGACTGACAAAACGAGCGGGACAGACAGCAGTGACGGGATTGAAAGACCAGTCTGGGAAGCTGGTAAGAGATCCACGCCAAATAGTAGAGGCTTTTTCAGCTTATTACGCAAGCCTATACAATCTCAGACTGGACTCGGAGACTTCGCAACCCTCAGCGGACGGTATTAACGACTTCTTAGACAGATTACAGCTACCCTCGCTGACAAAGGTTGACTTAGAGTCACTTAACAAACCATTTACAAGAGAGGAGATACTCAAGGTCATTGGTACCCTAAAATCAGGTTCAGCCCCAGGACCGGATGGCTACATTAGCGAGTATTACAAGTCATTTGGTCCCATCTTGGCGCCGTATTTACTCAGACTGTTCAGTAGTTGGAGGTCGACTGGTGTCATCCAGAAGGAGGCTCTTGAAGCAACGATAATTACCATTCCCAAACCTGGAAAGCCTCCGGAACTTCCGGGGAGCTACAGGCCGATCTCCCTACTGAACACTGATCTCAAGATTTACTCCAAACTTTTGGCAATACGGTTAGCCGAAATGGTCCCGAGATTAGTGGGCCGGATCAGGTGGGGTTTGTGGCTCGTCGTCAGGCCAGGGATGGCACGAGGAGAATGTTGAATTTACTTGAGCTTGCGGAGAGGAGGGGGACCCCTAGTGCATTCCTGTCATTAGATGCGGAGAAGGCATTTGACAGGGTGCACTGGGGATACCTGGAGAGGACCCTTCGGAAATTTGGGTTGGAAGGCCCATTTCTTACGGCCATTCTAAGTCTGTATTCTAACCCCTCCGCAAGGGTCTTCTCCTCGGGCTACCTGTCGGACCCATTTGATATATCGAATGGGACAAGACAGGGTTGCCCGCTGTCCCCCTTGATATATGTCCTGGCGATAGAGCCACTGGCCACAGCTATCCGGGCAGATCAAGGCATTCATGGGATACAGGTGAAAGACAGGCTTCACACTGTGGGCCTGTACGCAGATGACGTCATTGTCTCGTGCACCTCGCCGGAAGTCTCCCTTCCTAGAGTGCTCACTTTACTGAAATCATACGGAGCAATCTCGTATTATAAGCTGAATGCCTCCAAATCTCTTGTATACCCGGTTAATCTGCCACAAGATGAAGTGCTGAGGCTGTCGGGGTCTCTTCCTTTCAGATGGTCGCCCGGTGGGATCCCTTACCTAGGTATCACCCTATGCCCGATCAGGGAAGTAGTCAGGAGGAACATGGACAACATACTTCGAACCTTGTCGGGATCCTCGAATCCTGGGTCTCTGCAGTCCCTATCGTGGGTAGCTAGAATCCAGGCTTTTCGGATGTCATGGTTGCCCCGTTTCTTGTACCTTTTCAGATGTATACCACTGGTATATACCGCCCACCTTTTAACGCGGATTCAAAGAGCAGTGGATGGGTACATTTGGGCGGGCAAGAGACCGAGGATTCAACGAAAGGTGATGTTTAGGAAATGGAGGGGTGGAGGCATGGGTGTACCAGACATGAAAGCCTATTATAGGGCGGCCCTTTTGGAACCACTGAATCAGTGGTGGACGGAGGTGGGTGACTCTGGATGGACACAGATTGAAGCATCCCAGGTGCCAGGAGGCTCTTTGAGAAGTTTATTGACAGCGGACGCACTAAGACCTACCAGACTTAAACACCCACTGGGGACGATTGAGGCTCTCTTGAGAGCGTGGAGACGTACGCCGAAAGAATGGAGGAGATTCTCTCCGGCGGAAATTGTGCTGGGAGCCCTCCGTGTCCACATTCCGTCCCTGCGGCTGACGCAGTGGGCTGACTGTGGAATAAACACCTTAGCAGATCTTGTAGGACCTTCAGGGACCATCTCCATAGACGACTTCACACGACAGCATCCAGCCTTAAGAGGAACATACTTCCAGCTATGTCAGATAGCGCACTTCTTAGCTACAGCGGGGTTTAAGGATTTCTTGAGTGCCGCTCTTCCTTCTCCCATGAGAGCAGTCTTGGGACTATCACCTGGAGGAACGAAAGGCCTGGCAAACATATATGCGGGATTACTAGAAGACGACGGACAATTCACGCTCCCATACAGGTCTAGATGGGAGGGAGAGCTCAACTTCAAGTCAGATGGTGAGGATTGGGAAGGAGCAGTGAGATGCTTATCAGGGGCGACCAGATGTATCAATCACCTTGAACAGCTAAAAAAACTACATCTACGCTGGTACCGGACCCCAGACAGAATAGCTAAGTTTGGGGAGAGGCTTCACCCCATTGTTGGAGGGGTTGTGGATCCCGGGGCACACTTGTCCACATATGGTGGTCGTGCCAGGAGATCTCTCGGTTCTGGTCCATAGTTGAGGACCTTCTAAAATCTATTGTGGACACCTTTGTGCCTCTCACTCCCCAAATGGCCCTGCTACACATCGACATAGAGGTCTTACCTCCAATACCTCGCTTTATATACACGTTTGTCCTCATAGCAGCGCGTCAAGCTGTCTCGGCTCGCTGGAAGTCCTCTTTTTCGCCTTCTCTGCAGGACCTCATTGCCAGATTGAACACGATCTTCACTCATGAGCATTACTTGGCCCAGGAGACAGGCCACAAACGATATATCAGGGAAGCGTGGGAATGCTGGGCTCATCATCCCTCGGCAATACCCCTCCCTTCGTGGGTTTGATGGGGTATAACTCTCCCGTAGATAAATATGTGTCTGATACCTCTCCCAAATCTATCCCGGTGTTACACTCCTCTCCCCTCTTCTTTCCCCTTCCTCCCCACTACGCCCCCCCCCTCCCCTCAGGCCCCTCCGGTCTTTTCCCTGGACCTATCTATCCCCCATGGAACTTCGTACTCTCCCCTTTTCCCTATCCCTTCCTTTGTCCCAGTTCCGTAAATCTCCATTAGACATTAGTTCTTCATTTTTGCCTTATTGTTTATTCCTGCCTATTTAAGGCATGTACTGACTCCTGCGCGAGTTAATTAATGTCTATTCCTATTTGTATTGTTTAAAATTTCTTGAATAAAAATCATTCATGATAAAAAAAAAAAAAGAAAAATAAAAACTCAATTCTGCACTGGTTAATAATGAGGGGTCACACATCAGCTAAGATAATGCTTTTTGTGCCACATGACTTATTTTCTCATTTTTCTGTGGTCTTTTAAAAACTGCATTTCATGGCTGTGTGGGTCTGCCAGCCCTGTGTGTATTTCCACAGCTTCTGAGAGCAGGCTGATGGTGAGCTATGTGGGGAACCAGAAGACAAGGGGTTAACAGAGATCGTGACTGAGCTGTATAGAGCCAGATGACCGCTCTTTCCTTGGCATAAGCTTCTGAGGAGTTTACACTGATTCTGACGTTGCTTAGAAACTGTGCTGTCTTCTGAGCTAATCTGATACTTGGTTTCCTCATGAGCTGCAGTCAGCAGTGTAGGCCATGCCCCTTTTCCCTTATATGGTTACATGCTCGTATTCACTGAAGACTGATCTGACTGAGACTGAACATATGTCGTCTTAACACACAGTGTAGTGGGGACACCTTGTGGAAGGTTTAGGAATGGTTTTACAACCAGAATTTTCTAATGAAGTATATTTGAAAGTTTATTAAAATCACTTGCTCTACGTTATTATTATATAAAAATTTAAACGGTGGTTATCCTTTAATGATTTTGCTTCCTTAGCTGCACCCACTATGGTCACATGATCAGGACATCTCACAGTTCCTTTTATACAGAGCAGTTAGCAGTGAGATAAAGGGATCCTGTCAGATCTTATATGCCCTCCAAGGTGTCTAGTCACTGCATCATTTACATAAGAAAATGTTGTTTACAAATGCTTCTTTTTTTTCACCTTTAACATTACACTTTAACTGGCACAGGGATGGTTAGAATAGTACTATGAAGCTGCAGGTACAGATAGTGATTGGGGAGCATAAACGACCTGACGGGCTCACTTTAATGTTGCCTCTGTTGGCAGTAGTGGTGTGAGCAGTTGCTTCTTCCTCTCAGCTGTTGTTTTTTCTCTTTTCAGGATTACAGATGCATTCTTAAAAGCAGATCCACATATTAAGATAGAAGGATCAGGTGGGAATTGCTATACAATCTCTGGCTCAGTGGATGACATGGTTGCCTATACCAAGCTCACAGGTGAGGGTTTTTTTATGTGCACTTGGGTATTCGTTTTCTGCTGAATTATTTTCATGCTATTTATAAGATGTGATACTAAATTATTTGTTTATTTTAACAGCACCATTATTTCCTGGGTGCTGTTCATATGAAAGTCATCTGCATTATATGATGTCCTACCTTAAACCATAATCATGGAATTAGTGTAATTTAGACCCATGTCTCCATTAGAGTACCTAAAGATGGATTTAAATCGGCTGATTTGTGGCGTTAAAGGGAATCTGTCAGCAGATTTTGCTACATCATCTGAGAGCAGTATGATGTAGGCAAAATGATCCTGAATCCAACGATGTATTAGTTAATTATTAGGTGCAGCCGTTCTGACACAATAAGCGTATTTAGTGTTACCAATGCAGCAGAGCTGAGAACTGGTCCCGCCCACACCAGGCTCTGTATGTACAAAGTCTAGGCACAGTGAGCTTTAAATCACAGCAGGGAGCACTTCAGACTAACTGACCTAGGCTGGCAATGATCATCTGGAGCTAAAACAAATATTGTATGCTCTTGTTCACTAGCAGTCTGATAAAACACCTCACTGAAATCTGTATCAATCCCTACAGCATGCTGTTTTTAGATGACATAGCTAAAGCCTGCTGACAAATTACCCTGAGTCTGTCATCAAATATTAACCATTCAGCGAATGGTTAATAGCCTATTTACACCAACAGACCGCTCATAATGATGTGTATCGCCTCATTCGCTGCGTGTGTATGCTGCCATTTCAGGACAAAAGAGAATTTCACCCAACCAGCATTTTGTCCGTCCATTGGGTACTCCACAGCCAGTTTGGACTGCAAGGTTATCGTGAAACAAGTATTTCTAAGAGCACTTATTTACATTTAATTTTGTAGTATAAATGGACCAGGTTCTATTATTCTGACAGTATAGTACCCTATTTGTAGCCATGGTGCAAATGAACACAGTCAGATACCAATAATCTACTTGCATAATCCTGAAGTCCCGTCAGTCATCCACTTCTGGTATTATGTTGCTGCGATTCCACGCGCTCGTGGCAGCCATATTTACACACCCAAGTGATCGGTGTGCAAATGTGGCACCTGCTGTCCCCTCGCACAATACCGCTAGGGGTGCAGTCGACACCCAAACCTCATGACACCCTAAACCAATTTTGAACCCGCAGCCCGCCAGACCTCGCCACCGAATTACTAACTTCACCCACGCGCAGGCACAGTTAGTCATTTGGCGGTGAGTGACACCTGGGCGTACACAGATGGCGGCAGCATGGCCCGGTGCCCATGAACATTCACGCCGCTGCCATCTGGGTACACCACTTGTGGGAGAGATGGCACATGGGGACAGAGTGCCTACTGTGGGGGGAGAGACTAACACCACCCCCTGCCCCCATCATGACATCACAGCTCTCCCAATCCAATAGCATTGGGTACCCATCTAGTGTAATATATAATTACTGTAAGAAAAAAAGCAACCACAGACAAATTTGTCTCAACTTTGATGGATGTTCACAACTCTACAGTGAGGAATAATACTGTAGTTTTAACACCAGTAACACCGTACTTTCTTAGTGTACATGCAAAACTGTACTTCCTTAGAGTACATGCAAAAAAAGTCTACACACCCCTGTTGAAATGCCAGATTTTTGTAATGTAAAATAGTCATACTGAGAGTAATTTCAGAATTTTTTCCGCCAAGTCCATTGATAAGGGTGTCTTGAAGTAAATTGTAGGCCAGAATATTAATTGTCTTGAGAGTTCAGGGAAGGCTGTTCACTGATTACAAGCAAGACCTTTCTAATGAACTCTGATTTAGTTAAATCATGTGATCCGGTCGACAGGGTAGGGGGTACTCAAATACCGGGACAGGGGATTTCTCCGGTGGGGAATCACGGCTGGTCGGTTCCCAGTTCCGTGCCCTGGACCCTCACTGTCAGGGATGGGGGTGATGATGGGGAATGATAACGTGACGCCACCTGTGGTACCTGGTAATAGGGTTACCAGCGCTGCGGCCGGCCGGTGAGGTGATGCAGCTTTTGTAGTACAGCTCCCCACAGGTGGAGCTTTACCTCAGGGTAGCTGGATGGATGAGGGGAGTAGGAGTAGCGGTTCTGCTGTGCACGCTGCAGGCGGCGGCGAGGAATCGGGCATACACACACCCAATAGCCTACGTTTCGGTACCTTTTTACTGATGTCTGGTAACAGGCACGGTCTAGGAGGGTAACCAGGTTTCGGTGCAGCTTGGGACGTTCACCTTGGAGAGTTGTGAGGCCTCCTCTATTAGTGTGTGCGGTGTTTGGGGTAAGCTCTGCCTGTAGCTGAACCTGCCGCTCTTTCTCCCTCTCGGGGTGCTGTTCCACAACCGACAAACCACCTGTTTGTGGGATTTCTATTCTTTGCTTAGGTCCCTGGTCCTATGCTTGGTCAGGTTTGGAGTCTTCTATTCTTTACTTCAGGGGGAATAGATCCTCCTGGTCTGTCCGGGCTTTTGCTGCTACACTGTAGATGAATAGTAGCTTCGGACTCCGGTGTCAGGGTGTGCTTGAGGGATACCAGGTATGTTCCCTTCTTCTTTCTTCCTACCTCTCACTTCTCCCACTGGCCTCCGTTCCTCTCCCTAGGGCTCAGCACAGCTGGGTCAGGTTTCTGGTTTCTGGGCCTGGCTTGGTCCCAGCAACCAGCTCCTTCACTAATTGCTCTCACCTCTGCAGTGTCTCTGGAACGAACTTCAGTACTAACTGGCTTGACTGCCTCTACGGACTGATTGACTCCTCCCCTCAGGCCTGAATCTTTATAGGGGATCTGGCTTAAGGGCAGCCAGTGGAGCTCCCCCTCCAGGTCTGTGGTGGAAGGTGTTGTGTGCTGTGTGCCAAGGTGTACATCCCTCCCTGCATCGGTGGGACCTGTGGCAATCCCTTGCAGGGGTGCAACACATGTACATATATAAAGTTACTGTTAAACTGTTTTAATTGCAACGTGCTGGGTTCTTGAACTGATGGCTCCAAGGTTTCCTGCAGGCACATTCTAATGGCTTTCTACACTCGATCTGTTAATTTGCTGTCTTGAAATTTTAAGATTTTTGCTTTTCCGGTTTGTGTTTTGTCTCTAAACTTTGTCTGTAATATTTTCTGTTGATTTTTCTGTCTCCTGCAGTAATAAAACCAGTATTTGGCAGAATTTCTTGCAGCTCCTTTAATGGAGTTGTAGGCCTATTGACAGTCTCCCGTACCTTAGGGATCTTCTAAATGTTGTCACCGTTGAGCCAAAGTTAGGCTAGTTTTTGATGATGGTCTTAAGTGTTCCATGGTAGATCTAATGCCTTGGAAATGGCTGTTCCTTTTTAGGCTGTGTAAAACAAATGTGATGACTAAAAGGGGATGTTATATGTTATATTTTATTAATAATAATATTATATATCTAGCTAGCTCTGGCAAAAATTAGAGACCACTGCACAGCTTTCTAAAAATCAGCATCTCTACATGTCTTATAGCCATTCTATTCCAGTGTCGGTTGAATTCCAACCAAAGTACACCTCATTTTACTTAGTGATTAGGGGATCGCCTAAAGCAAATCTCATTTAACGAGTGAAAGTATAAAAAACTGCTGTGGTCTTCACAGTCCTCTTGCGATAGGACAAGCTTAATGGCAAAACAAGTGCTAGGAATAGCCCAAAAGTAATTTGAATGAAAAAAATAACCTCACTCAAGACTTAACTTTTAACCATGCCAAAGGAGTTGAAAAGAAATCAATGAGAAGCAAAGGAGAGCCAGGCTAAAGTTGGCCAAAGACCATAAGGATTGGACCACAGACGACTCTGGAGTAAGGTAATCTTTTCTGAGGAGTCTAATTTTCAGCTTTGCCCAACACTTGGTCGTCTAATGGTTAGACTGTGACCTGGAGAGGCGTACAAGCCACAATGTCTTCACCAAATTTCACAGTGGATGCGAGGATCAGTGACAATCTGGGGATGCTTCAGCAAGGCCAGAATTGGGCAGGTTAATCTTTTACAAAGGATGTATGAATCAAGCCGCTCACAAGGTTATTCTTGATAAACACTTGTTTTCTTCTGCTCAGGCAATGTTCCCCAACTATGAGGACTGTTTTTTCCAGCAGAACAATGCCCCATGTCATACAGCTAGGTCAATCAATATGTGCATGAAGGAGCACCATATCAAGACCCTGTCATGGCCAGCCCAATCTCCAGACCTGAACCCCATTGAAAACTTATAGAATGTAATCAAGAGGAAGATGGATAGTCACAAGCCATCAAACAAAGAAGAACTGCTTAAATTTGTGTGCCAGGAGTGGCATAAGGTCACCCAAAAGCAGTGTGAAAGACTGGTGGAAAGCATGCCAAGACACAAGAAAGCTGTGATTAAAAATCATGGTTATTCCACCAAATATTGATTTTTGAACTCTTCCTGAGTTGAAACATTAGTATTGTTTCTAAATGAATATGAACTTGTTTTCTTTGCATTATTTGAGGTCTGAAAGCACTAATTTATTTTATTATTTTGCCGATTTCTTATTTGCTGCAAATCAATACAAAATTTTTAGCTTTGAATTTCGGAGACCTATTGTCTGTAGTTTATAAAATAAATGAACAATGTACATTTTACTCAAATATACCTATAAAAAGAAAAATCAGAGAAACTGAAATTTTGCAGGTGTCTCTTAATTTTTCCCAGACCTGTATGTAAATCTAATATATACAGATACTTACAACCCCTTCTAAGTCATCACATTTATTTTACACGCGTATGCGTATGCGTATGCGTATGCGTATGCGTATGTGTATGTGTATGTGTATGTGTGTGTGTGTAATATATGTATATATATTATACCCATGATCATCCGATCTTGTGATATACAGTCTTCATGACAGTTAAGATGCCTGTCTTTCTTATATGTGATTGTCTAATCTCTTTCTATACCGATTTCTGTTGGTAAATCAATTTTGACAAAAAACATCGCTGTCAAAGCGGATCACATGGCAAAAAGCAGTTATTTTTCTCTCCTTTCTTGGTCTCCCAGATAATATTTTCCACCAGATTTTATACTCCAGTGATCCTGCACTCTCTAAAGCCAGAGAGATATTGCGGAATGTAGAATGCCGGCATCTTTACAAGTATGTGGGACAGACGAGGCCAAATGCAGATACCAGGATTAAGCCGGTAAGGTCCACAGTGCATTGTTCTGTTTTTTATCTTTTTATTCTTATTTTTCATTTTGTTTTTTAATTTGATCTTGTCTGTTGTGTTACAGGATGAGTATGACAAATTACCAGCCGACCTGGCAAATTCCATCCCGCAGCCCAGTGTATCAGACATCAAACTCAACCCAGAAGATTTCATAGTAGATGTAAGTACTTATCTCTATCAATTGCATAAAATATTTAATTGTATAGTAAATTTAAGTATGAGTAAAATACTGTGCAATGTGTATAATAGTACAAGTATGTGCAGCCTTCATGCTTTTAACAGTGATGAAGCATGATGGTGACTTTTTGTATTGGCAATCTCCTAAATTTAACCCCTTAAAGACCCATGTCACAGCGTCTTTGACATCCGGGATCACGCTCCTGCAGCTTGAGTGAGTGTCACTGACCTGTCACTTGAGCTGCAGGTAGTTGGGGACTTGTGCTACACCCTGGGGGGGGGGGAGTGGCTTTGCCCCTTCCCTGGGGCTACAGACGCAGTGATTGGCGGTTTAAAAATGAAACCGCCAATTACTGCGGCTGTCCCTCTGCTGGCTCCCCTGCCCCCCAAATCTCCCTCCCGTCCCTCCGCTAGTCCTCTGCCTCTCCCCTGCCCGGCGGTGATCACCGGAGCTTACTCCTCCTCCTCTCCTGCCGCCTCCTCTCCTGCCGCCGCCGCTTCCTCCTCTCTTGCCGCCGCCGCCCCTGTGGCTCACCTCCTCTCCTGCCGCCACCCTGATGTCTCTTTCGTTTTCCAGCCTATTCTTCCAGTCCTCTACTGCTGTCTCCTGCTGCCTACTGGATAGGCGAGTTGTGGCTTGTCCTCCTGTCAGATCCCTTCACTGCAGCAGTGAAGGGATCTAACTGACCTGGTGCAGGGATCCATTATGTAATGAGGGCTGTGAGATCACTTTGCCGTAGCCGTGAAAGGATCTGACAGTGCTGGCGCAGGGATCTGTTGTGTGATTCCCTTCGCCGCAGCCGTGAAGGGATCTGACAACTCTGGCACAGTGATCCATTATGTGATCACTGTGCCAGTGCTGTCAGATCACTTTGCTGCAGCTCGATTGAGCTGCAGAAAGTGATCTGACAGTCTCGGCAAGTGATCCACATAGTGGGTCACTGCGCCCGAGCTGTCAGATTGCTTTCTGTGGGTTTGCACAGTGATGCTGCACTGCATGGCAATGATCTGACATACAGTGCATCATCACTATGACACCAGAGACTGTAACAAGAGGACACTTCATCCCTTGCTGCAGTCTCTGGATGTAGCGAAGGCGATCGAGAGTCATGGGATCTTCGTTGTGGACTACATCGGAGGGGATCGAGCGTTGTGGTACCTTCGTTATGGACTACGTCGGATGTTTATAATGGAGTCCGAATTTTTTTTTTTTTTCTTTTTCTTCAAATAGATTTTTCTCTGTGTGGTGTATTTTTTGACTATTTACTAGAGATTCCTAATGGCCGGGTCTAGCATTGGCCCGACATTATGATTCTCTGGCTTAGTGCCAGCAGCCAATAAAAAAATCTGGCATTAACCCCTTTATTACCCAGTTTGCCACCGGCACCAGGGCAGCTGGAAGAGTCTGGGTACAGCACCAGAAAATGGCGCTTAAATGAATGCGCCACTTTCTGGGGCGGCTGTGGGCTGCAATTCACAGCATGGGGGACCAAAACACTTGGGCCTCTCTTCATGCTGAGGATTCCAGCCCCCAGTTGCCTAGTTGTACCTGGCTGGACCAAAAATATGGCGGAGCCCAACGTCCTTTTTGTAAAATTACTTATATAATTAAATTGACATGGAGCTTTGCCGTATTTTTGGTTGCCAGCCAGGTGCAACTTGGCAGCTTGAGGGGCTGGAATCCTCAGCGTGTAGAGACTCAAACGTTGTGGGACCCTGAAGCTGCAAATTGCAACCCACAGCCACCACAGAAAATAGCGCATTCATTTGAGGCACCATTTTTTGGTACTGTACCTGAACTCTTCCAGTTGCCCTTGTGCTGGTGGCACACAGGGGTTCTTCATACGTGACATGGTGTCTGCTAACAAGTTGAATGGAAAATAAGCTCCAATTGTTAGCGGACACCATGTCTCATATGGAGAGTCCCTGGGTGCCTAAACATTGGAGCTCCCCCTCAAGTGACCCCATTTCATAATCTAGACACCCCCCTCCCAAGGAACTTATCTAGATGCATAGTGAGCACTTTGAAGCCCCAGTAAAAATCTGTAAAAATGAAAGTACTTTTTTTAAATTTTTTTTTCCACAAAACGTTTTCATTTTTACGGATCAATTTGTGAATCACCTGGGAGTTCAAAGTGCTCACTATACATCTAGATGGGTTCCTTGGGGGGTCTAGTTTCCAAAATGGGGTCACTTTTGGGGGAGCTCCAATGTTTAGGCACACAGGGGCTCTCCATACATGACATGGTGTCTGCTAAGCATTGGAGCTCCCCCACAAGTGACCCTATTTTGGAAACTAAACCCCCCCAGGGAACTTATCTAGATGGATGGTGAGCACTTTTAAACCCCAGATGTTTCACAAATTCATCCGTAAAAATGAAAGAGTACTTTTTTTTTTTTTTTTTTTTTTCACAAATTTCTTTTAGCCTAAATGTTTTCATTTTCACATGGACAACAGGATAAAATGCATCCACCTTTTTCCTTCTGAGCCCTGCCGTGCGCCCAAACAGTGGTTTATGATGACATATGAGGTATCTGTGTTCTCGGGAGAAATTGCCCAACATGTTTTACTATCCAATTTATCCTGTTCCCCAGGTGAAAATGAAAGAATTGAGGCAAATTAACATTTTTGTTAAAAAAAAAATTAAAATGTCAATTTTTTCCTTCCACTTTGCTTTAGTTCCTGTGAAGCACCTGAAGGGTTAATAATCTTCTTGAATGTAGTTTTGAGTAGGTTGAGGGGTGCAGTTTTTGGAATGGTGTCACTTTTGGGTGTTTTCTGTCATGTACACCCCTCAAAGGAACTTCAAATGTGATGTGGTCACTAAAAAAATGGTTTTGTAAATTTTACTGGAATAATGAGAAAATGGGAAATTGCTGATGAACCTTGAACCCTTATAACTTCCTAACAAAATTTGTTTTGTTTTTTTTCCAAAATTGTGCTGATGTAAAGTAGACATGTGGGAAATGTTATTCATTAACTATTTTGTGTCACATAACTGTCTGGTTTAGCAGAATAAAAATTCAAAATTTGAAAATTGTGAAATCTTCAAAATTTTTGCAAATTTTTGATAATTTTTGCGTTTGTGAACAAAAAAAATCGACTTAAATTTAATAGTAACATGAAGCCCAATAGATCACGAAAAAATTGTCTCGAAACGCTAGGATCCGTTGAAGCGTTCGAGTTATTACCTCATAAAGGGACACTGGTCAGAATTGACAAATGCCTTTAGGGTCAAAATAGACGGGTTCCTCCCACATTGACAACATTTTCTCTAAAAAATATTTTAAAAAATATATTTGCTGCTTTTTCTTTTTCATCCATTGAGGCAATGAAGAGTGAAAAAATTCAGCAGCTGCGTTTCTGCGGCAAAGAAAAGCTTTTTACTGCCGAGATCAGGTTTTGCTTCAGAAAAAAACGCCCTGTGTGAACATACCCTTTGGTGGCAGAAATCTTTTTGCACCAAATCTGCATCTCCTGCCAGAAAAATGCAATTTGTTTTTGATGCGTTTTTTTCCATGCCTTTGGGGTGGAAAAACACAGATCTGGTGCAGAAATAAATATGCAGCTTGTCAATTATTGCAGCAAGGGTTAAAAAAAAGCAACTTGTGTACAAAACGTCAGGATTCTCATTCGGTTTGCTGCATGGTTTTGTGTCAGAATCACTTTGTCTCTAAGGTTGGCTTAACCCCACGGTTGTTGGAATTCTATTCTGTCCGCTTTTAACAGGACTGAACAGGATCCAGTGCCTCCCATGTATCCCTATGGTGATGGATTAACCCTATTTGGCCATCCGGTTTTCTGTGCCGGATTCGTTTTTGTCCGGTTTTTCACCTTCCCTAAAATCGAGAGACTGCAACGTTTTTGGACTCCAGCGAAAAATCTGGACAAAACCGGACAGAAACTAATCCAGCGCGGTCCGTCACACTTAACATGGGAGTCTATGGGCGCCGGATCCAGGGAGAAACAGAATTGTTTCCTGGATCCTTTTTTTGCATTGCGCCTGCTCAGAATGATTTCCATGGTCCTGAAAGCCGAATTCTGTGCAGGAAATTCTCTCGCTCTCTTTGCATTTCTGTTCAAAAATGAATCCTGTGAAAAACAGGTTCTGGGACCATATCTGACACCACTTTCCACACGTCCTGTCCTGTCCGTTTATGTCCGGGTGGTCCTTCTAAAAACCGGATCCACACGGACAGGCAAAAACAGGTGGTGTGAAGCCAGCCTAACAAAATGGCTCCAATCTGTGATCATAAACGTCATGGTCGCTTATCCTTTTGCAAACATCGAGAAGGGGAGGAGACATCACACACAGAGTAGATCCAGACTACATTTACTGCAGTCATAAAGCATGCCAGCTGTACTAGATTTTCATGGCAAATTTCGGCAGCAGCTCCCCCTGGTGTTTCATAGTGGAATATATCAAACTTTTAAAATTCGTTTTCATATTTTACTCCATTAAAAAAAGATATTGAAAAACCAAATAATTTATATTATTTATTTATAGAGCACCATTGACTCCACGGTGCATGAGAAAGAGTTGCATACAAACAAGTTAAAAGTACAATGAATAAATTCTCAATAATTGATCAGTTCACGGATAAATATTTTGCAACATGGACGCCCCGGCTCCTCTTCAGGGACTCCTCGGCTCTCAGTAGCTGGTTGTCCACCTGAGATTAACACTTAGAGCTGGCTGCTACCCCCCCCCGGATCCTTCTTCGCTTCCACCCCCCCCCCCCCCTTTTTTTTTTTCTATCTTGCTTCTCATTCTTGCCCCTTTCTTTCTTTATCTTCTCTAATCCACACTTTACTCTTGCTTTTTATTCCAACCTTGTTGTCCTCCTTTGCACTTCACACTTGTTTCCATTGGCTCACCCTAAGATGACCATCATAATAACAATTTTTATTTTATTATGAAAACTCTGGAGGAAGAATGATCCATAATAACCATAATTATTTTTGGGTATTATATTTGATGTCATATGGATATATTTCGAATTGAAAACAAGACTTGTAGCATATTAATCATCTTCTGAACAGCGATAAGGTATACCCGTTATTACGTCAAAGGATTGGCTTGCCATGCTTTGTAAGATACCGTATATACTCGTGTATAAGCTGGCCCCCCTACTTTTGCCTCCCAAAACTGGGAAAACTTATTGACTCGCGTATAAGCCGAGGCTGGACTCCAGCACAGGTATACAACCCCCAGCAGTGAGGTATACAGCAGCCTCCCCAGTGGTAGTATACAGCAGCAGCCCCAGTGGTAGTATACAGCAGCGCCCCAGTGGTAGTATACAGCAGCCGCCCAGTGGTAGTATACAGCAGCCGCCCCAGTGGTAGTATACAGCAGCCGCCTAGCGCGCCCCAGTGGTAGTATACAGCAGCCGCCCCAGTGGTAGTATACAGCAGCCGCCCCAGTGGTAGTATACAGCAGCAGCCCCAGTGGTAGTATACAGCAGCAGCCCCAGTGGTAGTATACAGCAGCAGCCCAGGAGGTATATGCAGCCCCCCCATATCAGTATACAGGCCCCCCCTTGGGTAGTAATCCTGTAAAGGAAGAGATTAGTATACTTATCCTCCGCTGTCCCGCCGCCGCCATCACGCTCCTCCATCTTCATCCAGCGTCTTCCGTCTTCTTTCGGCTTCCTCCTCTGTCGCGCAGGCAATGACGTCATTGCCTGCAACCATCGGAGGAAGCCGGAAGAAGACGGAAGACGCTGGATGAAGACGGAAGAGCGCGATGGCGGCGGCGGGACAGCGGCAGCGGGACAGCGGAGGGATAAGTATACTAATCTCTTCCTTTACAGGATTACCACCCAAGGGGGGGCCTGTATACTGATATGGGGGGGGCACTGTATACTGTATACATTGTATACAATGTATACAGTATACAGTGACTCGCGTATAAGCCGAGGGGGGGACTTTTCAGCCCAATTTTTGGGCTGAAAAACTCGGCTTATACGCGAGTATATACGGTACTTATTTCCAGATGTGACTTGACACTTTATACTGTCAACATTGATTTATATTATTTGATATTTTACACAATGAATAAACTAACAGTGACAGACTGATACAGAGGGGAGAGAGGACCCTGGCACAGGACCAGGGGCCCAAGGGACCCCACAGAAGGCCCTCATTGGGCACATTCGCTTTAAGATTATGGCCACCTAAAATGATTAATGTGTGTGTATGTATATGTATGTATATGTATATGTGTATGTATATGTATATGTGTGTGTATATGTATATGTGTGTATATATATATATATATATATTATTATAATGTGTTTTAATACCGTGAAGTTTATTTTACTCTCCTTTCTCTGAATAGGTCATTCATATGGATTATGGAATGAAAGAGCAAAATCCAATCAACAATGTGAGATTTTACTGCAAGAGCGACCTCACTAAAGCTATAAGAATTACCAAAGATCAGGTACGATGCAGACAAGAGGTCGCTTTTCAAACCTTTTGAATAGTAAATATACGCGGTCACTGTACTCGTGCTGCTATAGGTCCAGGAAGTTGTGTTTTTTTTTCTTCTGTTTCAACATCACATTACAGAAGATAAATATAGATGTCTTGGACCTGGGGAGGCTGGTGTACTTAATTTGAAAATCCAAGTCAGAATGGTTGATTGATCCTGACTTCTAGCTTTAGAATGAAATGGCTCAAGTCCAAGTGAATTCAGTGTGTCTGCCCAATGTGACAGCTGCAGTTTCTACTGAGCAGTGTGACAGCTCAGCAGCAGTAGGGGGCTGTGTGGGTGGACCATTAAGTTAAACTTTTCTAAAAGGATTATACCACCATCCTGACATATTTTAAAAATAAGTACAGCAGCAGATCCTCTGTGATAAAGCTATATACTGTACATGATGAGATTGCTTATCTGAATCTTCTGGTGACTGATCCACTTTTAGGTTGCATTTGATTTTGGAAAATGGAAGGAAAAAGTACAAAACCAGGTAGCAGATGTCAGTCTGTGAAGTGAAGAGTGCAGGCTCACATACAGTTCTTTTTTTTTTTTTTCCATGAATAAGTTTTTATTAAAGTTTTGAAATACAAATAATTAATGAATAATCAAACATCTGAATTGACAGGGAAATGCCAGAAATCAAGGATTACAAAGGTAGTCAAAAAAATGTTAAAATATGTTAAAATGTTAAAATATGTTAATGTCCCTCCCAGGACTTAGTCTTGACTTTGAGCTCCCTCAGGGACCAGATAGCTCGTGGACCAGGAAAGCCTGTTTCAGCTTATAGAGCCGAATTCTGGTGAAGTAGTTCAGAAGTTGTTTTGGATCCACGTAGCTTTTCATTGTAGTCCGGCCTTATTTCTCTCTTAGGTTGTGTGAGATTATGCAAAAAGCAGGTTAGATGGTAGACCTGTCCATGAGAACTAGCATTTAGTCCAAAGGAGGGAACATCTGAGAAATCCCAACAGTGCGGGGTTACACAGGGAAGAGCGAGAGAAAAAGGAAAGAGATATATGCGAGATAGGAAGCAGAAGGGATTCATCAAAGCAATACGATAGAGCCTAGTTCCCGAGGCCCGGGGGGAGCCCCCGCGGGGGGGGGGGAGAAGTCCCCAAGAACGGGGGGGGGGAAGCCCCTCTAATCTAAACAACCCATTTAACCCATTCAGTCCAGTCCAGCCTCCTCTCTCCAACCCAAGCGCCAGCCCTCAATCTCCACTAGATGGGTATCTGCATTGCGAAAGGGTGCTTCGCCCACGCCTCAGCGACATACCGCTTAGCACCTTTATCCATGGCGAGGTAGTATTCATGGCAAAATATTGTGTTGATTTTGTCAGTCCGTTCTCACATCATGGGGGGCGCCTCACTTTTCCACCTTGCCGCTATACATGTTCTCGCAGCTGTGTATACATAAGTTGCAAGGTGTCTGAGTACCGGGGGGTTTGCCATTAGTCCTATGTTCAGTACGGCGAGTTGCGGAGAGAGGGGGATCTCGGTGTCTGTCAAAGACCCCAATAGCTGCTCCACCAGATGCCAGAAGGGGGTCAGTCTGGGGCATGACCACCACATGTGGGCTAAGTCACCTCCCTGTCCGCAAAGTCTCCAACACTGAGCTGAAGCTCCCTTTCCAAATTTGGCTAACTTGGCAGGGGGAGTGTGCCAACACAAATGGATCTTCTTGAGAAGCTCCACATGGTTGACGCATTTGGAGGCCGCTATGACGCAGTGAATCGCGTCCTCCCAATCATCGGATTCTGCCTGAAAGTTAAGATCTCTTCCCCATTTCTCCATATACCCCAGCTTCGGGGGTAGTCCTCCTCTAGCAGGTCTGTGTATAACAGGAATAGACTTCTGGATGGAGCTTCGTCTGCTAGTATGAATCTGTGCAGGACCGAGGGTGGCACCCGGCGGTCGCAGCAAATCGGGACTCTAGATCGGAGAAAGTGAGAGATCTGGAGGAACTGTAGGAAGGAGCCGGTCAATGACGGGTATTTGGAAAGGAAGTCTCCCAGGGAGAAAAATTTCCCACGTGTTATGAGATCTCCCACCACTTTTGGGCCCGTCTCTCTCCATGCGGAAAGGTTCAATGATGGGATATGCCAGCAGAGAGCATCCAGCGGCATATCCTCCGCCGCCACACCGACCCTCTCTGCCGTCATCGAGCCCCACGTCTTCAACATTGCCCGGGCCGTTCCCAGCAGCTCCCCTCCTCACACTCCCCCTAAAATTTCAGCTGTCAGGAGAGATCTAAGAGAGCCCCCTCGTGTCTCGGCTTCCTCAATCTGCAACCAGCCAGGCGACCCTTCCCCCTCCACCAGTGTCTCGACGCTTCCAGAATCACTGCCTTGTGATATGTTGTTACATCCGGAACCCCCATACCTCCTCTAGTGATCTGGCGGTACATAATTTTACCCCTTACTCTCGTGGGTTTCCCAGCCCATACACATTTATTTATCATGATCTGCATGTGCGCTAACTGTGCGCGTGAGTACAGAAGTGGCAAACACCGAAAAAGGTGCAAAATCTTTGGGTGCCACATCATACGTACTGTCTGAACTCTTGCAAACCATGATAAAGAGGTCAATGGAAAATCCTTCAATGCAACGCCCAGAGTGGACAGGAGATGGTCAATGTTTCGGGCGGCAATCTCTCTCGTCGGGCATAATAATATACCCAGATATGGGACCCCAGTGGGGCACCACTTGAAGGGGTACAGTCCCCTCAGTCTGGTTGCAATCTTTCCCGACACTCCCACCGGGAGAATCATGGACTTGGAGGCATTCACTTTGTAGTATGAGACTCGCGAGAAGAGGTCAAGTGTTTCCACCACTCTGGGGAGGGAGAGTAGAGGATCAGTCATGGCTATTATAACGTCATCAGCATAGAGGCCCACTACATGTTTCCTCTCCCCCACTTGAATGCCCCGAACCTCGGGGTCAGCTCTTAGGGAGGCCGCCAAGGGCTCCATTACCAGAGCGAATATTAGTGGGGAGAGGGGGCATCCCTGCCGAGTGCCGTTCGTTATCGGAAAGGACCTTGAGAGATAGCCTGCTGAGAAAACTCTAGCACATGGGTTGGAATATAGACTGAGGACGGCTGAAACGATTGGGCCTGAAAATCCAAAGGCGGATAGGACCTCCCTGAGGTATCCCCAGTGTACCCTGTCGAACGCCTTCTCAGCGTCCAGGGACAAGAATACACTGGGGCATCCCCTCCTGTCCGCCACCTCAATCAGATTCAGCATCCTCCTGGTCCCGTCTCTGGCTTGCCTCTTCTGCATTAACCCCACCTGGTCGGGGTCTACCACCAAGGGGACCACTCTTCCCAAACGGTCACCCAGGAGCTTGGAGAAGATCTTAAGGTCGACATTGAGTAGGGATATCTGCCTATAGTTCTCGGGTCGGTCCCGCTCCTTCCCGGGCTTAGGGATTGTCGTTATTGTGGCTTCAAGTGCCCGGGCCGGGATACGATCCCTGGTCTGCCATAGTTTAAACACCCTGAGAAGAAACAGGGCCAGTTTCTCCTTGAACAAACTGTAATATTCGCCTACATAACCGTCCGGGCCAGGAGCTGAGTTGGTTTTCAGCCCACCAATTACTCTCCTCACCTCTCCCTGGGTTATCGGGCTATTTAGTTCCTCCAAGCATTCCCGGGGGATCCTCGGGAGATTAAGCCTCTCCAAGAAAGCCCTAATCCCATCCTCAGTGGGTTGGTGTGTACCCACCCCTGTCTTGTTTCAGATTGTACAGTGCCTCGTAGTAAGATGCGAAGACCTCCACAATCTGAGCCGGGTCTCTTACTGTTTTTCCTCCCCTCTCCTTCATTTCCGTGATTGTGGCTCTAACCGACCTTTTTTTAAGTCTTCTCGCAAGCAGTTTCCCAGTCCGATCTCCCGCTTCATAGTATCTCATTTTAAGCTTTCTGAGGCTTATCTCATGTTGCCGTAATAACAGGGCTCTTAATTTATTACGTATGAGCAAGATCTGGGCAAGGAGCTGCGGAGAAGGAGAGGACTTATTTGCCACCTCTAGTCTCGTGATTTCAGCTGTCCATTCCAACAGTAGTTTGCCTCGTTTTTTCTTAAGCTGCGACGCTTTTTGTAAAAGGAGGCCTCTCAAAACCGCCTTCTTTGCTTCCCACAGTGTCTCATCAGATACCTCTCCATTGTCGTTTGTCTCAAAGAAGCTATTCAGTGTGGTCTTCACGCTTTCCGCAACCCCATCCTCCATCAAGAGGCCTGGATTAAGCCTCCAATGTCGGGTCGCACCACCTCCCACGTCCAGAGTAATATCCAGAGTGATCGGGGCGTGGTCCGACCATGTGATCACACCCAGCCCCGATGACTCACACCTCTCTAGTGCCAAATCATTGACCAGAAAATAATCTATCCTAGAGTAGGATTTATGCACATGTGAGAAGAGGGAAAAGTCCCTCTCCTCTGCATGGTGATATCTCCAGACGTCGTGGAGATGGTACTCCCGACACAGCTGACCCATTGACACCCCCCTTCCCGAAAGTGAGGAGGAGGTGTCCAATCTTGGGTCCAAGACCAGGTTGAAGTCGCCGCCGATTACGAGCCGGCCCACTGAGTGCTCTCGTATAACCTTGAGAACTGATCTTGCAAACTTTAGTTGACCCCTGTTCGGGGCGTAAACACTTGCTAGGGTGTATGGGGTATTTCCAATCTCGCATATGACCACCACATAACGGCCCTCAGGATCTGAGATCACCTCTCTCAAGCGGAACTGGACCGTGTGTCTAATCATTATGCAAACTCCCGCCTTTTTGTCATGTGCATTGGCGTGAAAAATGTGGGGAAAACTCCCGTGTTGCAATCTACCATTATCAGCTTCCAAGAGGTGAGTCTCTTGGAGATATATCACCTCTGCATGGGAGGACTGAATCTCCCTCCATGTGAAGGATCTCTTGGCCGGAGAATTGAGGCCCTGGACATTAAGAGAGAGGAGGCTGACCGTCATCACAACCCCCCAAGTGGGCCCCCCCCCCCCCCCTGGTCCACCCCCCCGGTCAAGAAAGAGGAGAGATTAACTTCAAAAAAGTGAGAGAGTTCCTCAGGGGGGGGAGGAAAGGGAGCAAAGAGGGGTGATTGGGGAGGACCAAAGGTCCGAGTCAGAAAAGGAAACAGAAGGGGCAGTAACAGTAAAGTGAGAAAGAACAAGGGGAGAAAGACAAGAGCCAAAGAGAAAGAAACACACAAAATAACTGTAAGAAACATATGTAAACAGCCTAAGGTATCTTTTGTAAAGATACAATATCGGGGGAGATATAGTCAGCCCCTTCAAGGGTCACCCCCTCGTGCCCTCTCAGGGAAAATCCAAACCAAAATAGAACCAGTTGACCATGTGTCCAGCTCAGTAAAGAAAACAGAATGAGCTATTTGAAAAGGATATAAAGAGCCAGTCAGCGAAGACCTGAATGGGTGGCATATAAACGTTCATGCGACCTGTGTGGTTGGAAGAGTGTCATCCTTTGTACCCCTTCT
This sequence comes from Allobates femoralis, assembly GCA_033576535.1. Lineage (NCBI taxonomy): Eukaryota > Metazoa > Chordata > Amphibia > Anura > Aromobatidae > Allobates > Allobates femoralis. The sequence continues at coordinate 333,023,049 of JARQOC010000006.1, forward strand.
GCTGGAGGGGAGCGCCGCGGCGTTGGGTGAGTAAGTCGCCACTCTCTGAGGGTCCGACGTAATAGCGTCAGCGATGAAAATGTGTGTCTTCTGCCCTGAAACCGAAAGTTCAGCGACACCGCAGAGCCCCATGCATACAGCACTCCTTTATCCCGCAGGATCTTGCAGCTGGATGCAAATGCCCGACGTCTAGCCAAGGTGCCAGGCGACAGGTCTGGGTATGTCGCAAGTCCTTTGTAAGGGTCTGGTAGGACCGGGCCTTGTCTCATCCGTCTCAATAGCCGATCCACTACACCCGGGCGTATCATGAAGACCAAGATATCTCTGGGCACGTCGTCTGGAAGGCTCGCGGGTTTCGGGATCCTGAACGCCCGTGCGATCTCCAAGTCCGACGCCGAGGCGTCCGGGAGAGCCGCAGCTAAGAATCCTCCCACGAACGCTGGGACGTCGTTTTCGGCATCAGATTCGGCAACTCCCCGGAGTTTGAAGTTGTTACAGCGCATCTTATCCTCCAAGTGGTATACGGTGGCCTGCATAGCTCCCATGTCCTTGTCTAGCGCGTCGTGGCTGTCTGCCAGGTCATTATGGGCTTTGGCGAAGTCACTTAATTTCCCCTCCAGGCGATCCGTTCTGTCCCCCAGGGCCCCCAGCTCCTCCCTGAGTGAGCCGACCAGCTCCCTCATGTCCTCCATGATGGATTGTCTTAGCGAACTCAGAAGGGAACGCAGCATTCCCTGTGTCACCAGGGCGTCATCTCCGGCTATGGCTTCTGATCTGGGCGAACGACTGCCTGTGACACCCCGGGTGAGCTCCAGTGCACAGGGGGAGTACTTTCCCGCTCCGGCGCCATTTTGGAGGGAGAAGCCCGCCTGGAGTCTGCCGCATAGTAGTCAGTTACTTTGTTATCAGTCTGGCGGCGTTTAGGGGCCGTACGGGGCATTTGTCCGGTGCAGGGGACCTTCACCAACCTGGGCTTTCACTTTAGATGGCCGTTCAGGTCACGTGTTTGCCGTTTCACAGGTCTCTGCTGAGGAGCTCCTTTAGTGTGTGTGTGACCGGCGCCATCAGCAGCAGGACACGCCCCCCAGAGTTCTTTTTTAACCACTATACCTAATAAAATACTATAATTTTTCAAACTGGCAAATGGTGTCTACCACTATCAAGATGGCAAAAAGAGTATAGGAGAATTCATGGTTGAGTATTGTCTACAAATGCAGCTAAATTGATCATTTCTGACATAAACAAAAGATTCTTGAAATTTCCATAATTTGCCAAGGTCTAGGTGTGATGCCAGTCTAAATGCCCTGTTATACACTACGATGTCCCAGTGATCCGACATGGCAGGGATCGCTGGGACATCATTTTGTGATCGCTGATGTCAAACAGGCAGACTCGCCAGCGATCAAACCAGCGAGAACGCTGGTATCCAGAGTAAACATCGTGCAACTAAGCACAGCGCTGCGCTTAGTTACCCGACGTTTACCCTGGTTACCAGCTCTTGCTGTGCGGCGCTGGGAGATTGTTCATCTTTGGTCTCCCGCTGTCACACGCGCCGATGCTGGCTGGCCAGCGGGAGACCAATGATAAATTTATGGTCCAGTCCATTCTTGCAAGTTCAATGATCAACGAACTTCTCATTGGTTGTTGATACGTGTCACACGCTACGATGTAATTTTGACATCGCTGCAACGTCACCAAACCGGTGACGTTGCAATGATATCGTTAACGATATCGTAGCATCTAACTGGGCCTTAAGTTGTGCTTCTTTAATTTTATTACTTTTAAGCAATGCTTATACAGCACTTTAAAAGAGATTATCATCACTGTCCCTATAAGCCATTATCCCGTGCTGTAATATCTATATACTATTTTGCGTCTTCCCCTGCCCAGTAGGTGTGGTATGATCAGACCATGCCCCTGTACAACCAGACACCTACATTACACAGTACATAGCAGGTACACATTATTATTATTATTATTATTATTATTTATTTATATAGCGCCATTAGGTTCCATGGCGCTTTACATGAGGATGAGGGAGACCAGAACAAGTACACTAAATCTAGGCGATCAGGACGTACAGGTACAGGAGGGGCAGGGACCCTGTCCACGAGGGCTCACATATATAAGATTATCTCAGAATAGGAGATGTTATACAATCAAACCATGTCCCTGTATGTTCAGACATGGCCATTACACAGTACATAGCAGGGATACAAATACAGTTGTGGCCAAAAGTATTGACACCCCTGCAATTCTGTCAGATAATACTCAGTTTCTTCCTGAAAATGATTGCAATCACAAATTCTTTGGTATTATTATCTTCATTTAATTTGTCGTAAATGAAGAAACACAAAGATTTGTCCTAAAGCCAAATTGGATCTAATTCCACACCAAACATAAAAAAGGGGGTGGACAAAAGTATTGGCACTGTTAGAAAAATCATGTGATGCTTCTCTAATTTGTGTAATTAACAGCACCTGTAAATTACCTGTGGCACCTAACAGGTGTTTGCAATAACTAAATCACACTTGCAGCCAGTTGACATGAATTAAAGTTGACTCAACCTGTGTCCTGTGTCTTTGTGTGTACCACATTGAGCATGGAGAAAAGAAAGAAGACCAAAGAACTGTCTGAGGACTTGAGAAACCAAATTGTGAGGAAGCATGAGCAATCTGAAGGCTACAAGTCCATCTCCAAAGACCTGAATGTTCCTGTGTCTACCGTGCGCAGTGTCATCAAGAAGTTTAAAGCCCATGGCACTGTGGCTAACCTCCATAGATGTGGACGGAAAAGAAAAATTGGCGAGAGATTTCAACGCAAGATTGTGCGCATGGTGGATAAAGAACCTCTACTAACATCCAAACAAGTTCAAGCTGCCCTTCAGTCCAAGGCTACAACAGTGTCAACCCGTACTATCCATCAGCGTCTGAATAAAAAGGGACTGTATGGTAGGATACCCAGGAAGACCCAACTTCTTACCCCAAGACATAAAAAAGCCAGGCTGGAGTTTGGCAAAACTTACCTGAGAGCCTAAATGTTTTGGAAGAATGTTCTCTGGTCAGATGAGACAAAAGTAGAGCTTTTTGAGCAAAGGCATCAACAGAGTTTACAGGAGAAAAAAAAGAGGCATTCAAAGAAAAGAACACAGCCCCTACAGTCAAACATGGCGGAGGTTCCCTGATGTTTTGGGGTTGCTTTGCTGCCGCTGGCACTGGACTGCTTGACCATGTGCATGGCATTATGAAGTCTGAAGACTACCAACAAATTGTGCAGCATAATGTAGGGCCCAGTGTGAGAAAGCTGGGTCTCCCTCAGAGGTCATGGGTCTTCCAGCAAGACAATGACCCAAAACACACTTCAAAAAGCACTAGAAAATGGTTTGAGAGAAAGCACTGGAGACGTCTAAGGTGGCCAGCAATGAGTCCAGACCTGAATCCCATAGAACACCTGTGGAGAGATCTAAAAATGGCAGTTTGGAGAAGGCACCCTTCAAATATCAGGGACCTTGAGCAGTTTGCCAAAGAAGAATGGTCTAAAATTCCAGCAGAGCATTGTAGGAAACTCATTGATGGTTACCGGAAGCAGTTGATCGCAGTTATTTTGGCTAAAGGTTGTGCAACCAAGTATTAGGCTGTGGGTGCCAATAATTTTGTCTGGCCCATTTTTGGGGTTTGTGTGAAATGATCAATTTTTTGCTTCATTCTCTTTTGTGTTTTTTCATTGAAGACAAATTAAATGAAGATAATAATACCAAAGAATTTGTGATAATACTCAGTTTCTTCCTGAAAATGATTGCAATCTGACAGAATTGCAGGGGTGTCAATACTTTTGGCCACAACTGTATAAGATTATCTCAGCACAGGAGATGTGGTATGAGCAGACTATGTCCCTGTACAGTCACACATACATTACATGGTACATAGCAGCAACACATATATAAGATTCGGGAGAAGGAAAAAAAACGGGCAACCAACTCTCTCAATGAGGCTCCAATTTCCAGTGTAGCTGTAGGCAGATGGGACAGACCGGCGGTGCACGCTTTTCAGCAAAACATATAATATGATGTATGAAAGAAAAAGCTGCACTCACCGCTCTTCTTATGCGTGTCTGGATTTATTCCAAATTAAGGGTACATTGTGCAGGGGTGAAGGGGGCGCAGAGGACGACTTCCTCCTCTGCACCCTCTTCCTCCCTGCACAATGTACCCTTAATTTGGAATAAATCCAGACACGCATAAGAGCGGCGAGTGCAGCTTTTTCTTTCATACAACATATATAAGATTTCGGCGCAGGAACATTTTGGTTTTTAAACAAATCTAATTTTGGAACTTTAATAATAATCTAATATATAATCACCAATAATATGCATCACAGACTTCCGGCGCTTATGTCGCTATTAGCTGGTTGCAATGAAATCATGGACACTTTTGTTCCATTTGTACACGGCAACAAAATAAAACAATGTGTCCATGATTTCACTGCAACCAGCAAATTGCCAGTGAAATTGCAAGCAATATTGCCGCGTGTGACTGTACCTTAATGGACACAAATGCCACCGCTACCGTTGGGAGATCAGCGGCGGTAGCCGCAGCTCATTACTCGCCGCACGGAGGTCAGCGGCGACGCAGCCATGAGATGAGCGGCGTGAGCCGCTCACCTCACGGCTGCTAGCAGCGGAAGTGCCCCGACCGCCATATTGGAACACCCAAGTTCCGATATGGCGGCCGGCATTCAAATCCACCGCCAAAGCACGCCATGCGCCAACAGCGCTGATTGGTCGCCGCCAACCGTGATGACCAATCAGCGCTCTTGGTGCATGATTTAAATTGCGCTTCGCCGATTGGTGATCGCAGCGACCAAATCAGCGAAGTAGCTTCATCTTGGCGGGAGATTTTGAATCCCGCGCTGCTCAGCCCATCAGCGGAAGATTTGAATCCCGTGCCGCTAAGCCGCGCGCTGCTTCAATGGTTAGCACTTTACATGATGGCTCAGTGGTTAGCACTGTCCCATACTTAAAGCACCACAGTGGATCAGTGGTTAGACCTGTATGAGGCTCAGTGGTTAGCATTGCAGATGGTGGCTCAGTGGTTGGCACTGTGTGCGCTGGCTCAGTGGTTGGCACTGTGTGCGCTGGCTCAGTGGTTGGCACTGTGTGCGCTGGCTCAGTGGTTGGCACTGTGTGCGCTGGCTCAGTGGATGGGGAGGGCAGACACACGGGAGCCAGAAGGCACAGAGGAGGCAGTCATGGGGAGAGACAGACCACTCAGAGCGGAGAGAGAGACACAAGTAAGACAGAGTGCACGGGGAAAGAGACAGAGCGCGCACAAGGGGACATGGCCACGTAGACTACCCTCCCGATGCAATAGCATTGGGCCTATTTCTAGTAATATTATTATTATTATTATTTTATTATTATTATTATTATATTATTATTATTATTAAAATACCTATTGATTAAAATCAACTCCTTTGCGACCAAGGACTTATGGGTACGTCCTTGGTCGTGTCTCTTCATTGATGCAAGCTCACACGCTGAGCGCTCATCATTCCCTGCACATGCCGGTTGATCTCATCAGCCGGTATGTGCAGCTATCAGACAGGCGTATCTCTGATTCACCGCTGTTAACACCTTAGATCGAGCTTTCAATCACAGACAGCGCAATCTATGTCCGCATGGTGGGGATTGTGCTGTTCTTCAGCAGCCCTGTGATGCAATCACAAGGTCTTGATGTGTGCCATGACAGCCAGAGGACTCCTGATGCTGCAATGACTCGCTTCCTGTGGATGCCTGCAGATAGTCTGCATCCACAGAAAGTGATCATTTGTGCTGTTCAGAGCTGTGGATCATCACGGCTCTGTACAGCACAAGGGATCGGACTGTGCAGTGTTGTTGCGCCCTAAAGGCATAAGTAAACTAAAGTAAAAAAAAAATATTTTTAAAAATATGAAAGAATAAAAAGTTGAAATCACTGCCCTTTTGACCCATTGAAAATCAAACTATAAAAAAATACACATTGGGTATCGTCGCTTTTAGAAATGTCCGATCTATCAAAACATAAAATCAATCAGATCTGTAAACTATGTAACGGAAAAAAAGTCTTAACACCAAAATTACATTTTTTTTTTTTTTTTTTTTGCCACCGCAATTGGAAAAAAATGCAATAACAGGCGATCAAAACATCACATCTGCCCAAAGGTCCTCTTGTGCTATGTAATCCCTCTGGTGTGTGGGACAGGTATAGGTTTCATGTCCTGAAGGGTAGATCCCCACTACATCAGTGGTTCTATCATAGGTTGTGAAAAATCCCATTACCGTTAAGAATTGCTTGTTTGCATGTATAAAAGGAAGGGAACACTCTACCTAAAGCCTCATTGGGGAGGTGAAATTTGGACTTGTTTGTAATAACTTATCTAGATTTCTAAATCAAAATATGTGCGTTCCATAATAAAAATACTTCACTGATTAGATGTGAGAATGCGTTGTCTGCATTAAGACAGATTTTGTTCCATGTTCCCACAAAACCCGTCAGGGTACATGTCAAAGAATGAACTAATCAGCTCTGCCAGTGTCTCCATCAAGGTGGATATAAAAGCGTGCAGGGGAAAAAATATGGGTGTATGGAGCAGAGTCTGGATATATGCATAAAGAGGGAAGAGCTCTTGGTGACAGGGCTATGCAAAGCCCAAACTGTCAATATTGGGAATTACTTGGTGAGGTGTAATTGAACATTATCCCTTGACATCTTATTTGCATTTGGTTGTCCGCGGTCTTTACATATTGAAATGATTTGATTAGAATAGTTGTAATGAAGTAAATGTCTATCAACAGGTTTCAGTTACAAAGGAAATTTGATTGTACCATTTTGTACCTGTTGGCATTTTGGGTGTCCAAGGTATCTTCAATTGTTAGCTATGAAAAAAAAAAAAGTGGTGTTTGTTAATGTGCCCATTGGGTTTTACATATCAAATCTTTAATGTTAACGAACAAGACAAAACGCTTTTCCCTGAATCTGGATAGATGTTTATTATTTTGTATATTCTTCTTCATATCTTTCTTTGTCAGGTTTCACAGCTCCTCCCAGAGAAGTTTGCAGAACAGGTCATCCGCGTCTACTGCAAGAAAACAGATGAAAAAAGTTTGGAAGCTTCTAAGAGATACTTTGTGCAGTGGTGTATGAACCGGGATTTCTCCAAACCTCAGGTCTGTGATTGCAGTGGAGCTTCTTGGTATCCCTATCTTGGGTCCTCCCTTTCTTTTTCTTTGGATAATGTAGAAGAGTAATAATCCAGCTGACCCTTAAAAATTTGTCCATGAATTTAAAGCACCACACATTTTTATATTTCTTTATGTATTTATTTTTTAGCTTTGGAGTGCCACTTTAAATGTAAGTCCTCCCCTTAGGCCTTATGGTGGCCATGTACAAGGCCATTGTTGTTGGACTGCTAAGGACCAATTTCTTATTCTCCACATTATGATGCTGCTGTACTGTTCTTATGAGCCCGATGTACTTGCATCACTACATGGAACTGGTGATTTGAGGGCTTGCCTTGATTTTTCTGTTTATACTCATATATTCTCAAAATAAAGATATTAAAATAAATAAATAAATGTAAGTCCCCTGACCCCCAGTCTTGTATTTACCCTCCAGCGGCTTTATCCTTTTTCAGTGCCGCTGTGGTCCCATGGCGCCATCTTGTGCCCATACTTCGACTGGTCAGAAGTTGGGTCACAAGTTTTTAATGTGATCTATGAAACACAGGAGCTCCGTTGTTCTATGAAGACTGTGGCGGTTGAGAAAAAGACAGGGGGGCAGGAGACTTGCATTTAAAGCACAACTGCAGCGGTAAAATTTAAAGTGAAGATCTCCAAGCCTGATTCTTTTTCGTATGTTAATAAAACAAGATCAAGTCTGGATTCTCCATTATTTTTCTGTTCTAACCTTGCAGTTACCTCTTAGCTAACAGGATCTGTAGGTCACTTAGGCTACACTTTCTGTAGTGCTAGAAATACAATAGCTATAAATCAACTAGTTATACAAGATGATTCAAACACTACTTTACACAGAAAAATTGCTGGAACTTCTAAGGCTGGCTTCACACCACGTTTTTCGTCCGTCAGGGTGGATCATGTTTTTTGCAGGATAACCCTGACAGAACCTGACAGGACCTGACAGGACAGGATGTGTAGAAAGTGTGGCCAAATATGGTCCCGGATCCTGTTTTTAGCAGGATTCGTTTTCTGCCGCTGTGCTTGAAGTAGTGCTGTCCATGGTGCTGAAGTTTGCACAGCAGGATTTCAGAGCATGCTCTGTGCTTAAAATCAGATTCACTGATCCATTTTTAATAAAAAAAAAATTTTTTAACGAATGCGGCGCCCATAGACTCCCAAGTTATGTGCGCCAGATCGCCCCAGATCAGTTTCTGTCTGGTTTTGTCCGATATGTTTTCACTGGAGTCCAAAAATGAACAGGCTCTGTTTTTGGGGACAGTAAAAAGCAGACAAAAACATCTGGCTCGGAATGCACAAAAATGGATGGCCAAATAGGGCCAATCCAACACCAAAGGGATACGTGGGAGGCAAAGCCGGATCAGGTTCTGTCCGGTTCAACTGGACAGAACCTGATGCCAAAAACTGTGCAGTGGAGAGAGATGGTCATCCATACCAAAATTTGAAGAATTTTATTAGATATGAACAACAAGCGACCACTGACGCCATTTCGGTCCACAATCTCGGACCTTTCTCAAAGTGTCGCTAGAATTAAAACAAAATGAAATAAAGTGTAAACAAAGGGAACAAGGGCTTTTGGAGACTATACATATATACAGTATGATATACATCATCAGAGTCATCACCAGGTTGATCATGGTTGGTTTCAAAATAAAGGGCCTCTTTGAGAAAGGTCCGAGATTGTGGACCGAAACGGCGTCAGTGGTCGTTTGTTGTTCATATCTAATAAAATTCTTCACTTTGCATCATATATGACTCAGAGTGCAGTGATATTCCTGATCTATCAACACGGGTTCCAGTAATCCTTTCACTTGCACCTCAAAAACTCCATTAACTGAGTGCACGCCATTCACACAAGCTTCATACCAAAATTTGGACTGTACATACCTTGCACCTTTAGTGACAAACATCCCAACACTCACTCCTCATGAGCCACAAAGCGGTCTCCCATTTATTTATTTTTTTGCCCTGCCACTCTTCTCCAATATGAGATGGCCTTTGTGCGTGTCGGTAGTTTGTTCGGTGTTTGTACTTCACTCTTTGAATTTTTCCCTTCGGGCCATTTGAAAGGGTTGGTGTACAGTAATAAGCCACAAACATTAAAGGGACTCTGAGAAATTCAGATATGACCCTCTATGTCCTGGGGAATACATTCAACAATGTGGTATGGCGGCGCGTGTTTGGATGCGAAAAGTGGACACCTGCTTTAAAGTGAACCTGTCAGGTAGTTCTACCACTCTCTGCTACCACTACCTGTCCGTGCACCCTCCTTGCTACTCCCTAACCATCACTGTCTCACCTAAAACTGCACTATAAAGGCTAAGAAAATGACTTGTATACTTACATGTAGTCTGAATCCGTAGACTGGACTGGGCGGGCTCTGGGGCTCCATTCTCCCCTCCTCACTTGCTCTCTGCATGCCCTGCTGGGCATCATCATTCGTTCTTCTCTTGCTCCTCTATTTGAAATTCCCGCCTCCTCTTCTACAGTGAAGTGCCATCCAGAACGTCATGTAGTACTTTTCGGCTCCGGCGCATGCGTAGTGCGCATATGGAAGCCGAGCCAGTGACGTCATAAGCCCCCACAATGCACCAGGCCATATAGGACGTTATGATATGGTGCTTCACAGTAGAAGAGGAGACTGGAATTTTCAAATAGAGGAGGAAGAGAACAACAAATGATGACACCCAGCGGGGTGTGCGGAGAGCAAGCGAGGAGGGGATAATTGAGCCCGTTCAGTCCAGTCTGTAGATGCAGACTACATGTAAGTATATAAGTAATTTTCTTAAACTTTTATAGTGCAGTTTTAGGTTAGACAGGGATGGTTGGGGATCAGCTAGGAAGGTGCAGGGACAGGTAGTGATAGCAGAAGGGGGTAGAACGAGCTGCTGGGTTCCCGTTAAAACATCAGTTTGTTATGAACCAATGTATACACAGTCCAAATTTCCATATGATCGATCGTCTCTTGTTAGCAGTTTTTCTGGCTAAAGTAGAAAGTGAAGGTGCGCACTTGTAATCTATATAGACAAATTATGTTGTCTTTATGCATCAGTGGCCCACCCAAATAAAACAGAGTGGTTTCAGTTTGCCAGCCATCGGTATGTTCACATTGTTCTTTGTTTTTGTTTGTTTTTTAATATATTACATGGATTATGTAGTGTTCCACTTCAAAAACTATTTCAACTAGTTTTGAAATTAGGCTTTGTGGATTTTGGAATAAATCAGTTTCAAGTAGATTTAAAAAAATAAAGTGTATACAACCTTCTTATTCTGGGAGAAAACAGGAAAGATTTCCTAAGATTGGTGTGACATTAATGTGCTTTATACATTTTGTGGCTCATTGTATCCTTGCCTCTCTTGCTAAATCTCACTAATTTTTCTTGCCACTTTTGAAAATTTGTGTGAAGGGGAAAAAAGTTGAGTTCATACTACAGAGTTGGTAATAAATCTCCCACTAACGCTTTAGCATTGCGATTTAAGGAATACAATGGTTAGTTATGTACATGCGATTCACTGTAGGTGCCTTGTCTATGTGTGTGGTATATTGTTTTATTAACCTTTTTTTCTTATGGAAATTAAACTTGCCACATTTCTTTCAGGATGGTGATGTCGTAGCTCCAGATATGACGCCGTTGAAGGCCAGCTGGGTTAACAAAGAAGATGATGAAGGCAATGATCCAGAGCGTAGAGCTCTTGCACATAAATCCAGGGTCAAACTGTTCACCTAAGTTGTTTGTCATCTTTCCAGCCCAGTCAGCAACACCTAAAGAGCTGGTTTTGGTTTTAGGCCAACAATTTACCCTTCAGTATCTCAGATGCTTTAGAACAATTTATATGCTCAAATGAGTGCCATTTAAAAATCTGTCCAACTTTAGTATATTTTTATATATATATATATATATATATATATATATATATAACATTAATATGTTCCTTGTCCCTCTTCACTTTGTGTATGTGATTATCTTTAAATAACAAACCGTACTGTTAAACACTCTTTGATCGGTGGTTTGAATGTGAGTTAAGTCTTCATGGTTCACTCAGACAAGGGCGTTTTTTTTGCATGTAACATCTGAATCCCCTTGAAGTGTTACATCCAGACTGGATTGATAAATGCCAATACAATCCGCTCCTCTGAATTGGGGATTAATCTCTGACAAAAAGTAAGCATGTATGGACTTTTATTACATACAGATGGACAGGTGCATATGTAGCTACATATTTTGTTGAAATTAAGCAATTTTTTTTTTAATATATATATATATTTTTTTTGTATTTTTGTAAATCATGTTTGGCCATCGAGGTTATGGTCCTTAAATAGGTTTTCCTTCTTAGTAGATGACCTTAGGAACCGCCTTACTGTCTGATTAGTTGAGTCTGACTGTCATCTACCGATCAGATTTCGGGAGTCCGACTATGCAGGTAACAACGGACAGTCATTTAGTGTAGGACCTTAACCAGTCTTAAGGCCGGTTTACATATAGCTACATCGTTAACGATGTTGCTGCAACTTTTGATGTTGCAGCGACCTCGTAGCTATGTCGCTATGTGTGACATACTGCAACAATCATCGATCAGCTCGCTGATCACTGGTACAATGGCCAGGGCCATTTTTTGATCGTGGGTCACCCGCTGGGCGGCCAGCATCGCCGTGTGTGACAGTGGGAGACCAACGATCATTGACTTCCCAGCACCGCACAGACACAGTGGGAGCTGGTAACCAGGGTAAACAGGGGGTAACTAAGCAGAATGCTGCGCTTAGTTACTTGCTATTTACCCTGGTTACCAGCTCCCAGTGTGGGCTGTGCGGTGCTGGGAGCTGGTAACCAGAGTAAACGGCGGGTAACTAAGCAGAGCGCTCTTAGTTACCTGCTGTTTACCCTGGATACCAGCGTTCTCGCTGATCGCTGGTGAGTCTGCTTGTGTGACAGCTCACCAGCGATCAGATAACTATGTCCCAGCGACCCCCATCGTTGGTGGGGTCGCTGGGACATTGTGTAAACCGGCATTTAGAGACAGAAGACATTAGTGTAGATATGTCTTCAAGAACGCCTATCTTTTCTTGTTGCTGAAGTGGAGGACAAAAGCTCCTCCTCTAGTGATAGTTCTGTTTAAGCAGTATTGTTCTGCTGCTGAACTGAATGTACTACTGTGTCTCAGTACTTAAACATTTGCACTAGCTGTACATTTTTACATATAGCGATAACAGGGCCTTTATACAAGCACAGGACTAAAGCAGACCTTGGGAGTGGGGGGGGGGGGGGGAAGGGGCTTGTGATCTTTCAAGATAGATAATAGCTACAGGTTACCAGCACTGTCAGTTGCTCTCTACAAATTAAGAGGCAGGAAAAAGGTGACTCTGAATTCAATAGTTAACTATTCCATCCCAACCTTGATCACACATACTGAGGTTATTTCCCCCACCCTCTGTTTAGTCCCTCTTGGCATTGTCATAAACAAAGTAAGACCAAAGCATTCATGGCAGGAGAATTCTAATTGCAAACTTGCCTTTTTTTTGTGCTAACTACCAATTTATTAATGTACGAATACCCCTGTAACTACTTGAAGCTATGCCATTCTTGTTAAGACCCCCAAAAAAGCATTTGTCATTTGCTAACATTAACTGCAATGCTGAATAATGCAAAAAAAAAAAAAAATTGTGCACTTTTTATTAAAATTTTATTTTGTTCTGATTTTTGTATGGACAATATCTGCATTTAGACTTTTCACCACAAAGAAGATTACCGTACTTGGTTTCTAAGGTTACAGGTCCATATGTTCTTTTATATTTCTTTTAAATTAGGCTTTTAAGCAGGAAGTTCTTGTTTGGCTGAAAAAATATATATGTATATTTTATAGTGTTAAAAAAACCTCTATAAACTATTAAAGAAATATCGCTACAAGTCAGTTGTGATTTATATATATTTTTTTCTTCTACTCTTAATATCCCTGTGTGACCATGTCTCAGAAATGTAACAGATCTCTAGATCAGTGTTTCCAAACTCCAGTCTTAATGGTGGGTTACACGCAGCGACATCGCTACTGATGTCGCTGCAACGTCACAGGTTTTGTGACGTTGCAGCGACATGCCGCAATGACCAGCGATCAGCTCGCTGATTTGTTGCAGAATGGCCAGGACCATTTTTCAGTCGCTGGTCTCCCGCTGGCACACATGCATTGGCATGTGTGACAGTGGCATTGACCAGCAACACCCAGTGTGCGCCCAACACTCTGACCGATTCCAGCGACCGTCGAGTGTCGGCGCATCGCTGGGTGATCGCTGGTGAGATCTGCCTGTCGGGCATCTCACCAGCGATCACATACCGATGTTCAAGCGATCCCGGTCCGGTCGGATCGTTGTTCGGGTCGCTGGAGCATCGGTATGTGTAATCCGGCCTTTAGGGCCCCGTTACACGGGGCGACGGGGCTGGAGATGTCGGCGGGGGCGCACACGCTCTTGCCGCCCCGCCAGCGTCGCCGCCCCCCGCTTAGACAGGGCGTCACCTCCAGCCCTGCGCCGGTGGTCTGTCGGCATCGCCACCGGGGTGTCTGGAAACCCCAGCGGCGATGCAGGACAATGGGAGCTTATGGCTCCCATCGCCTGACAGGTCCCCGGCGCCTGGTTCACATCGCCCCATGATGGTCGCCTGGTTTCAGAGCACTGCTCTGAAACCAGGCGACCTCCAGGCACCGGCGACATCGCCCCTTCACATGGGGCGACGTAGTGGCGATGACGCTGGTGATAGGCCACGCCCCCACGTTGCCTCTGTTATGGGCGGCGATGTCGCCCATGTTTTCAGGATTTCCTTTAATATTGCACAGGTGATAATTTAATCACTGGTGATTATTCAAACACCTGTGCAATGCTAAGGAAATCCTCTGAAAACATGCACAGTTAGTAGCTATTTAAGGCTGCAGTTGTGGTTATCTAGAGCAGCATTCCCCGTCATATGTAAACTTTGTGGGTTTTGTAACTCTGAATGTGTGTGGATGACTACGTCCGCACAACAAATTACCTTCAGTTTAAAAAATGGCTAAAGTTTAATGAACATGATTGTTATGCCCAGTGATCCAAACCCTTCATTTCATCTGGCTTTCCAGAAGAGCTGTGGAGTCCGTCTGTATAAAATGGTCCAACTCCTAAAATATATAATAAATTGGGCACAATAGTTACAATGCAGTATGTGCTGAATTTTTTTTAATAAGAATTTGGAAAAGTTGTGAAATGTCTTGTAAATGTCTGTTTTATTCCTAAGGATCTAGGCTTTTATCAGAGATGAATCTGTGCAGAACTTTATGCACATAAGTAGTAAAGCTTCTCCTCTACAGATAAAGGTAAAATGTAAACACACTGCACTTGACAGGGGGATGCAGTAAATATTTCATTAGCTTAATGAGGGGGTTCACGTGACTAATGGCTGCCTCTGCAGCCTTCTCCTGCTTCCATTCACCACTCCAGAGCTGCTACCCCAACTCCCAACACAGTCAGTACAGCCCCACACATCATATATCCAGACTAGAAGACTCGCCCCCAATTTTCCCAAACATTTTGGGAAATAAAGTGCATCTTATAGCCTGAAAAATGATACCTTTTTTATTTTTATAGGACAGAATTATTTTGAGAGCATATTTGCATCATTGCAAAATTGCCTCATTAGTGATTTTCATGCGTTTTGTAATACAGTTTATTATGCAAATTGGTTTTAAGTGTTTTTTTTTGTCAATGAAACCCATTGATGGTATTGTGTCTCAGGGTTCTTTGGATCACTGAAATCAATCTCAGATACCTGTGATAATTAGTTTGGCAGGTGAGCCCAATAAAAGGAAAACTGGGTGTTCCACAATATTAAACAGGCCACAGTTTTCAAGTAACATGAGAAAGAGAAAGGATCTCTCTGCTGCCGAAAAGCAACAAATAGTGCAATGCCTTGGACAAGGGATGAAAACAGATATTGCACGAAAACTTAAGCATGATCATCGTACTTTGAAGAGATTTGTGGCTGATTCTGAGCACAGACATGTTCGTGCAGATAAAGGCAGAATGAGGAAGGATTCTGCCAGGCAAGTTCATTGCATTTAGAGAGCAGCTGCAAAAAAGGCCTTACAAACAAACAAGCAAGCAAACAGATATTTGAAGCTGCTGGTGCCTCTGGAGTCCCTCAAACCTTCAAAGGCTTGCTGTGGTTCATACAACTACTATTTGGCCACCCCCAAACAGTACTCACAAGCAGAAACGGTTCCAATGGGCCCAGACATACATGAAGACTAATTTTCAAACAGTCTTGTTTACTGATGAGTACCGAGCAGCCCTGGATGGTCCAGATGGATGGAGTAGTGGATGGTTGGTGGATGGCCACCATGTCCCAACAAGGCTGCGACATCAGCAAGGAGGTGGAGGAGTCATGTTTTGGGCCAGAATCCTTGGGAAACAGCTGGTAGACCCCTTTAAGGTTCCTGAAGGTGTGAATATGACCTCTGCAAAGTATATAGAATTTCTGACTAACAACTTTCTTCCATGGTACAAAAAGCAAAAACGTGCCTTCAGGAGCAAAATCATCTTCATGCATGACAATGCACCATCTCATGCTGTAAAGAATACCTCTGTCATTGGCTGCTATGGGCATAAAAGGAGAAACTGATGGTGTGGCCACCATCTTCCCCTGACCTCAGCCCTATAGATAACCTTTGGAGTATAATCAAGCAAAAGATCTATGAGGGTGGGAGGCAGTTCACATCAAAACAGCAGCTCTGCGAGGCTATTTTGACATCATGGAAGAAATACAAGCAGAAACTCTCCAGAAACTCACAAGTTCAATGGATGCAAGAATTGTGAAGGTGATCTCAAAGAAGGGTTCCTATGTTAACATGTAACTTGGCCTGTTAGGGTGTTTTGGAGTTAAATAGCTTTTTATTTCAGTGAATGTGACCTCCTAATGCTGCAAATTCAACAAATGAGCATTTTCAGTTCTTTCAAACATATCAAATGTTTAGAAACTCTACTGTACCTAATAATTTGGAACAGTGTGTTTAGAGTTTTTTTAATTTTGAAGATTATACTGTTATCATTGGGAGGTTTCTTCAATAAAATTCGATGTATACTCTAATGGGTGATGACTTTTATTACACTGACTGTCATTTACACCGACCATTTAGGAGACTCAGAGAAAAAGAAAATTTGCATAATCATTTGGAACAGGGTTTGTACTTGAGCATAAGGGGCCTTTTACACTTGTTTGATCAGGAAAAAACTTGATTCTTTCAGGATCCAGTTTTTTGTCCATTCACTTTAAGGGTGCCTTCACACTGCGGCGTGAACTGGGGCTGTCCGGGATGACCCTGACAGCCGCGGACTGGATCGGCACACAGGACTGGGGGGCTAATATGCCCTCCGGTCCGGTGTGCAGCTGCAGCCGCTGACAGGTCAGGACCGCGATGCCGCCGGTCCTGACTTATCAGCAGCGGGAACTGCGTGCAGCTGCACACCGAACCGGAAGGCATATTAGCCCTCCAGTCCTGTGTGCTGATCCAGTCCGTGGCTGTCGGGGTCATCCCGGACAGCCCTGGACCGGATCACGCTGCAGTGTGAAGGCACCCTAAGGCTGATTTCACACTGCAGTTTTTTCCCTGATCAGGTTTGTGTGCCAAAACCTGGAGAGGAACCACAAGAGGAACTTGCAGAGAAGAAGTGTAATTGAAAGATTAACGCCTGTTCTGAGTTTGAGACACTCCTGGTTTTGACACACAAACCTGATCCGGGAAAAAACTGCAGTGTGAAACCAGCCTAATGATTTCAGGTAGAATCCTGTTGCTTCAGGTTTTTTTTCTAATATGCTTAAAGTGAATGGGCAGAAAACTGGATTGTGAAAGAATCAGGTTTTTTCCTGATTTGAGAAAAAAAAAAAAAAACGCAAGTGTGAAAGGCCCTTAAGCTGAGTTTTTCAGCACTCTTTCTGTGCTGAAAAGTGCCTACCTTGGCTTATACTAGTGTCAGTAGGGGCTGGAGGAGGCTGCAGAGTGATCAGGAGGTCACTTGTTCCTGCTCATTGAAATGTAATATGCACTGTACCCCCCTGTCCATCACTGATGGGGGAAGCGGCGCACGTTACATTACACTAAGTATATACTTGTCCCCCCCATCACAATATATGGGCCCCCTGCTGCTGCACACAGTAAAATAATAAACCATTTAACTTGCCCTCCGCTGTCCTGCAGCAAAATCTTTCCTCCGATCTTTCTGCTTATGCCGGCATCATTGTGACCGGCGCAGCATTGGTGTCATCACTACGCACTTCTCACAGTGCGGGACAATGCTTGGGACAAGCAAGAAGACTGGAGGAAAGATAATAGTATAGAAGTCTCATAGGGAATGCTAAGGATGACCGTATGATGGTATTTAAGCAAAAATTAACAAACCTTTATTAATCCTCCTGAAAACTCCACAACATGTTTCGACAGTACAAAGGACCGTCTTCATCAGGTAGTTGTCAACCACCTGAGGAAGACGGTCCTTTGTACTGTCAAAACATGTTGTGGAGTTTGCAGGAGGATTATTAATAAAGGTTTGTTAATTTTTGCTTAAATACCATCATACTGTCATCCTTAGCGCTCCCTATGAGACTTCTATACTATTATCTTTCATTGCCACTTGTCCCTTGACACTGAGGGAGCAGAAGCTAGAGCTGCTCTTGGAATTGACAGTCTGACTGGGAATAAAACCGCCACAGATAGCAAGCACAGATTATGCCAACTCAAACTTTAGGACCTGCGGTTAAGCTTTGTGAAGCTCAGTGATTACAGGACCTGTGGTGAGTTAGCCGGTCATATGACTTGTAATCCGATCACGTGACTATCCAGGAAGAGGACGCACCAGTGGAGCGAGGGCACCGCAAGGAGCCGTCAGCCAGTGACCCCTTCCATCCAGCTCTATCACCAGGGTTGTGCAAGGAAGGCACAACCCCTTCAGGTTAGTGCATTCTGCACATAACAGCAGCGCTTTTAACTAGTGTCCATAGATCCTACACAGTTCCCCTTTTTGTTTTACAAGAAGACTGGAGGAGAGAGAGTGCTGTGTTATGGTGGGTTTACACACCAATTTATCTGTTCAACTTCTGAACAGATCTCTGGTTGCAGTGAAATCATGGACACATTGTATCATTTGTACACAGCCACAAAATGGAGCAATGTGTCCATGATTTCACTGCAACCAGAGCTCTGTTCAGATATTGAACAGATAAATTGGTGTGTGTAAACCCACCATCACAGTGACGGGAGACTAAGTTAAATGGTTTATTGTTTTACTGTGTGAGGCAGCAGGAGGACATATGCAGTGATGGGGGGCATGTACCAACATGGGAAGGCCATATACAGTGAGAGGGGGCCAAATACAGTGGTGGGCATGTACCAGCATGGGGCAACATACACTGTGATGGGGGCCATATACAGTGATTGGGGCCAGGTACCAGCATTGGGGCAGGGGGGGGGGGTTACAGTGATGGGGGCATGTATCAGCATATGGGGGCCGTATACAGTGAAGGGGGCATGTACTAGCTTGGGGGGGCATATACAGTAATGGGGAAGCATGTACCAACATGGGCAGCCATATACTGTGATGGGGGCCATATACAGTGATGGGGGGGGGGGGGGGGGGGGGGGCTATATACCAGGATGGAAGGCTATGTACAGTGATGAGGGGCTATATACAAGGATGGGGGGGCTGCTGCATTTCCCATCCTAGGCTTCTACTTGAGTCAAATTTTCCCAGTTTTTGGAGGTAAAATTAGTGGCCTCGGCTTATACTCGAGTATATACAGTATATTTGAATGATGTTCATCAGATTAATATGTTTTCGTCAGTTTTTGGAGGGGTCTCCTTGGAATTCCTTATGAGAGGATAACGTTTTGAACAATAGAATCTGTACTGAGATGCATCATAAGATTACTGATACAAACTCGCTGCTGCACTTTAACAGCTCACACCCAGGCCACGCAAAAAGGCCCTTCAATATGGCCAATTTTTATGCCTGAGAAAAATACAACAATGAGGATAACAACATTTTTTGGAAACAGGCATCAGATCTAAAAGAGCATTTTACTCGACTGGAATGACTCCTTTAAAATCATTAATGAGGCAATAGTTTAGGTAATCCCATTGAGTGACCTGTTTTGTGAAAATCCGGTTCGTAAGGAATAAAAGATTGTTTTACCCAAATTCGGTCCGCTGAATAGTCCGATTAAGTTGATCCTGACTGATCCCTACACCTCAGTTTTATCACTTGTGCACACTCCCAACTCTGTTTTAATGTATTTGGGTTTCCAAGCTCTGAATGCATTGTCATCACAGTTTCATCCATGGTTCAAGACATTATTCTTTCTTTTTCGCTCCATCGGGAGACCCAGACATTGGGTGTATAGCTTCCACCTCCGGAGGACACACAAAGTACTACACTTAAAACAAAGTGTAGCCCCTCCCCTACTGCCTATACACCCCCTCTAGGAGCAATCCCATCAGTTCTTAGCTTTGTGTTGAAGGAGGCACACTCTGCACTCATCCACTCTCACTTTAGTCTTTCTCACTCTCCCTGGAGAGTGTCGGATGGAAGAAAAGTGGATCCATCTGGATCCCCAGCATGTCTCCTTCCTCACCCTCGGGCAGGGGCGGTTGAGGTACCTTTGAGGTACAACGGGCAGGAGCCCTCATTCTGCTTTCCTTCTCCATCCCTTAGGGGCTCTGGAGAAGTGGGATCGTTATTGGCTCCAATGTCATCTGGAGCTCAGACTCCACAGCCCCTGTGTGATCTGCTGGCCGGAGTTGTGGAGCCCCAGGGATCGGCCCCTGCACCTAGACAAGGTACTCTGTGGGTTTGAGCTGCGGCTGCAGCCCGGTCTCCTTACACCTTGGGGCGGTCACTGGGCATTCCTGAGGCTCTGACTACCTCAGTTCATCCCCCTGCGGCACTGCGCTTTCCCCGGTGCTACTTTGTGCACCGCGCTCCTCGCTCCCGAGAGCTGGCCAACTGCATAAATTTAGGCCCCGGCTTAGCCGCGGCCTAGTTATTACAGCCCTGAGCCCCGGCTTTACAGGAGGTGGGCTTGGCTGCCTTTGTGGGCGGGCTTAGAGCTCCGGGCCTCTCCCATCTCTCGGAGGGCCCTCCTTTGCCCTAGTCAGGGGAAGAGTATTTGCCCTCCGGATTCCCGCGCTCCGATGGCCACGCCCCCTCGCTCGGCTTCGGCGGCCATCTTATGCTTTCCTGAGGCTTCTCAGACTTGAGCTCCTAGACTTTTCTGCTTCTAGGAGGGAGCGCTGCATCCGGAGGGCACACATTCTCTCTCCTACAGGCGGGTAAGTCACCCCAGAGGTCCCGCACCGCAGCAACGGCCCCTAACAGCCGCATACCACGGTTGGCGTCACGACAACCATCTCAAATTCACTACCCCCAGCTCTTTTAACTCTACACCTGGTCCCATGGAACCGTGCCCTCGACCCCTGTGACTCACGATGCATCACGAGACCGGTTCCGAGTACCCCATGACACTGAGTACTGACTGCAAACTCAGGAGCATCTTGACATAGGGGAGAGATAATGACCAGTCCTGGAGACAGAAGCCTAGCAGTGGAGCCCTGCCCTCCAGCATCAACAGGGCTAATCAAGAGGGGGAGGAGCCAGAGACCACCAGGCAGACTGGAGCACTATGGAGGGGGGTGGGGCACATGGGAGTGGTGGAGCCAGAGACAGCCAGGAAGAATTATGGAGAGGGTGGGGCTAATAGGAGGAAAACCAACCAAATTGATATTTAAAGTATAGATACACTAAACAATTCAAAAAACAATATACCCATTTAGAAAAAAATTATAATTCTTTATTTAAGATTTAAAATAAATGCCATTGGTATCATAGTATAAATATAATAGACAGTATCTTATTTATTTTTGTATTTTATCAGTCAAATACCCCCATCTCTCTGTGAACTCAAACAATCCTTCTACAGGCACTCTTAAGAGGATAGAGGAACATCAATTAATCATTAATGATAAGTCCAAGGCTATAATCAGTCCTCTGTATTAAGATTTCTCACCAAAGACACCTATAATTGTACAAGATGTTTGATAAGGTCATCTATCTTTAAGGCTGGTTTCACACTGCAGTTTTTTCACTGATCAGTGTCCATCAGATTTGTGTGCCAAAACCCAGAGAGGAACCAGGAGAGGAACTTGCAGAGAAAAAGCATAATTGAAAGATTGACACCTGTTCTGGGTTTTGGAGACACTCCTGGTTTTGGCACACAAATCGGATGGAAACTGATCAGTGAAAAAACTGCAGTGTGAAACCAGCTTAAGGCTTTATGCCCCAGTCTGGCCTGCAACCCTGTTTATTTATCTGGCTTTGCATGTTCCCCTGCTATCTTAACCTCCCTGGCGGTATGATTCTGTCAGGAATTTTGTGCTAAAAGCAGTACCATTTTTTGGCATGGAAATTTGGTGTTATGTACAGTAGGCCTGCAATTCTTAGTAATTACCTCATCAAAGAAGACTCTAGCCTTCCTAGCGGTATTCCCGAGCCTGACTCAGGGTTAACATTCACTGCCAGAAGCGGTAACCCCGAGTCAAGCTCGGGCACCCGCGGGTCGCGGCAGATGCAGTGAAAAAACCGCATCTGCCGCACTTGCCGCATAGCCGCCGCACTTGCGGCGTGGTTGCGGTAATCGCCATAGTAAGTATAGGGGGACTTGCGGCAAGTGCGGTTTTGCACTTGCGGCAGGTGCGTTTTTTTTCGCGGCCGCACCTGCCGCAAGTCCCCCTATACTTACTATGGCGATTACCGCAACCGCACCGCAAGTGCGGCAGCTATGCGGCAAGTGCGGCAGATGCGGTTTTTTCACCGCATCTGCCGCGACCGTGGGTAAGCCCGAGCTTGACTCGGGGTTACTGCTTCTGGCAGTGAATGTTAACCCTGAGTCATGCTCGGGAATACCACTAGGAAGGTTAAGTTAGTGTGATTGATTAACAAGTTAAATTGACCCTGATCTAAGCACAAGCTGCCTTATAAATTTAATGCTACCCTAGGGGAAGCATGTTTTGCAGAAAAGGAAAACAGAGTCAAAGTGTACCCTCTAATAGGCTAGTTAGCAATAACTGTACAAGAGACGGTACATGCATGTACAGTATTACTGAATCACCATCACCGGAACATTAAAAACTAAACATTAAAAACTATGCCCAAGTATATACAACAGACCAAACATATTGCCTACAAGGGAGATAGTCATCTTTGTCTAACACAATAAGCAGCATAGGTACAAGTTAAAGTGCATGGGAACAGGTCCAAAAAATTATAATGGCACATATAGGCATAAATTACAGTAATATAACATCCAATGAATGTATAGTTGCAACATCTAACCTACAATTCAGCCCTTAGTGCCTAAAGTGCAGAGTGGATACTCACCCATGAACAAGAAGGGGTCAGATACCGTGCATCAGTGTCTGGGGCGCAGACCCCAACACATGTTTTGTGAATCCTATCTCCAGGGGGTTATGGGGGAGTGCTAGAAAGGTGCCTTATATAAGCACGCCATTACACAATAATTAGGGGAAGGATACGGTCCAGATGTTGGCCAGGACCTGCACAGGGTCGGGGACTGCCATCGCCACTTCTGGTGCCGTAATTCCACTGGAAGTGAAGCGTCTAAGCCTACTGCTCATGTGCGGTCAAACCGGCATGCACTGCGCATGCGTGAAGACGGATCCGCCATTTTGGAACAAGGCTGAAGATGGGGCAGACATATAATAACGTCCCACAATACAAGAATCAAGTACCACATCTCCATATACAAAATAGAAGGACACAGAAGTATTATAGCAGTATGATCCACATGGAAAGAAGTAGGACATGACAAGATAGAAAATTATAACACCAAATTAAGTAATTGCCAGTAGTCCATCCATGGGTACAGTACGTGGATAATGTCTATAAGAGAAGTCCTTCAAAAGTGGACAGGAATACACTGTGGTTCTGTTCCACCATGTATCCAACAGCCATTCTGTGATCCCATGGTGTAATGAGAGCTATGAGACACCAGGGACTGTAAAAAAGGTTAAAATAAATAAAACACACTCCTGTTAGACATTGGTTCGAAGGCATCCCAATCCAGAAAGACAACAGCATGAAGAAACCTGCATATTATCAGGAAAAAAATGAGGTAGGGGTTTAAACATAGGACAGGAAAACAGAGAAAATCATAAGAAGGAGGCGAAGCTTCATTTCTCATTGAGGCCATCAGTACTCATGGTGCCCAGCCTTACAATCCACTCACACTTCAAAAGGGCCAGTTGGTTCTTTAAATCCCCGCCCTGACTACCCAGATTTACCATGTCGATGCCACGAAACTTAAAGCATCTCGGATCACAGTTGTGGTAGTTTATAGTGTCTGGGAATTGTTTTAACCCTGCGGTTGTCTTCGGTCAAAAACGACCGATTTTGAACTTTAATATTTTTTAAAATATTCAAGATGCTGTTCTGAAACTTGTGGTTGATTGACTTTTCCTCATTTGAGGGGTTCTTACTATGCGTATTGTTATATATATATATTTTTATGCTTACTTTTTGCTCCACAATTTTTTATACACTTGTACTCTTCGGTCAAAAATGACCGATAGCCTTTTATAGTGATCTCCAGCCATTTTACGAGTAAAATAAAGGAGCTATAATCTCATTTTGGACTATATATTACATCTACTACTATTTATCAATTTATTTAGGTCCTTTTGGTCCATGCAGATTTACACATACATACATTTTCTCATTACAATACTGCTGATGGATTACCTTCCAGTATAGTTATGCGCCAAATATTTATACCCTGCTGTTCCTGTAAAATAGTTCAATTCAGTTCTGCATTCGTGCTATGGAAGGAAATAGACCCAAATTGGAACAAAAATAAACTATATAAGGGAAGACTTTTTATAGAGGAGTTGGGAAAATCACTGGTTAGCCCATATATTGAAGAACGAAAGGTAACACCCAGAGCTGATGGAGCGACAGCCATTGTCCACAGGATCCAACAGCAAGATAAAGAAAGTGAACCCACAGCTTACACCAGCACTGCTACTATACCCACGGACACCACCAGCAACGCAACCAGCCTAAAACGGAAACGATGCGACTTCTGTCCAACATCAAGCAATCACAAATCAAATGTGATATGTTACAGATGTGAAAAATATTTATGCAAAAGACATGTCAATTATACCTGTGACAATTGCAAACTCCGGTCCTGTGTGCAGTGCACGCAGTTCCTGCTGCTGATAAGTCAGGACCGCGGGCGCCGCGGTCCTGACCTGTCAGCGGCTGCGTGCGCTGCACACAGGACTGGGGGGCATAATAGCCCCCTAGTCCTGTGTGCTGATCCGGTCCACGGCTGTCTGGAACCTCCCGGACAGAACCGGACCGGATCACGCCGCAGTGTGAAGCCGGCCTTATTTATCATTTTACATAAAAAAAACTGAACTGTTAATTTATTTTGTTTTGTTTTTTTGTTGGAAAATAATATAATTACATTTAGTTTATTATTAGTTATAGTTTACAGTTGGATGAATAATTATTTTTGTATGTGCAAATATGCAATATGCATAAATATTACAATAAAGCCATGTTAAATATTTTGACACAAAAAAAAATAAAAAGTAAGTTTTTCTTTCCATTTTTCATTTGTTTATAAACAACCAGGTTCACATACAATATAATACTGCAAAAATTATTCAATTAAAACACTTAAATTGGCTAAAAATCAAGACATTATTAGGTCCGGTCAAAAATGACCGGAAGATAACAAGTGTATAGTGGTAACCAGGAGAATAGCAGGGTTAAGGAGGGTGATGTTATCGACAGTGTTGGCACCAACAATGTCGCTGACATGCTTCCTAACCCAGACTCTAAACTCCCTGGATGTCAGCCCACGTAGGCAAGACCACATCCACAGGTAGCGTAATAGATTACCCCACTTGAGCTGCGCGAGATGTATTTTCTGATGGTAACTTCTCTCAGACCATCTGCCGATTGAAAGGTTTTGGCACGGATGATGTTCTGGCAAGCAAGGCAAGAGCCACAGGGATAGCAGCCCAATGGTGGTGCAGACGCACCAAAGAGAGGGGCTATATTTGACACGAAGCTAATGTGTACTAGCATATTCCTGAGACTCCTGCCACGCCTCGCAATCATCACCGGACGGTCCAAGAGAAAATCACGTAAGGTGGGTTCCGTTCTCAGTACAGCCCAATGGCGAGTAAGGATGGTCCTGATTTCATCACAGTGGCTGTTATATGCAGTTATGAATCTTACCCGTGGCTTTGTAGCCCGTCCACATGGGGTTTCTTCCCAAGGAATGCCGAGTGCGGGAAGTAGTCCGAGCCCGCTTGTAGCCCCTAAGGATACAACGGTTGCTGTACCTCTGAGTCCTAAATCTCTACTGCATGTCCACCGCCTGGCACTTATATTCACCATACCTGGAGGAAATCCTCTGTAGGCGCAGAAACTGGCCCACAGGGATTGCCCTAATGGCCACTTTACACGCAGCTACAGGTAACAGGTTTTCCACAGGTAACTTACTGGCTGCAGTGAAATCATGGAGACATGGTTCTATCTTGTTGCTGTGTACAAATGGAACTATGTCTCCATGATTTTACTGCAGCCAGTAAGTTACCTGTGGAAAACCTGTTACCTGTAGCTGCGTGTAAAGTGGCCATAACAGTGGATGGTGGGTGCGAGGAGGTGGCATGCAGGAGAAAGTTCACTGACAACTTTCAGAAAATATCTATCACCACATAGTGCCATCTGGAAGAACGAGGACCTTAAGATCCAAGAAATCAATCTCATGAGTATCCCACTTAAAGGTAAGATGGATATTGTAGTTCAGCTGTGACACAAAAGTTTCAAGTTCAGCGCCACTTTCCCACCACATTACAAAAACATCATCAATATAACAACACCAGCACCGTGCATGGGAAGAAACACACGCGCCCTCGCCAAAAACCTCACTCTCCCAGTAAACCAGGAAGAGGTTCGCATACGAGGGCGTGCATGCCGCCAGCATTGCAATGCCGGGCTGCTGGAGGTACAACCGATCGCCAAAGAAGAAAAAATTGTGTGTCAGGACAACTCCAAAATCAAATCACAGATGTCCTCTTCTCAATTACTTGTCCGTAGGTAATGTTTCATGGCCATCAGTGTGTCCTATATTGGCATATAAAGACTCTACATGTATTGTCACCAGTAATACCCCCTTACCCACCGTAAGGCCATCGAGTCTCCTCAGGACATCGGTGGTGTCTCTGACATAGGAGGGCAGCGCCTCCACAAGGGGATATTAAGGTCCTCGTTCTTCCGGATGGCAGTGTGTTGACGGATATTTTCTGATAGGGGACGTTGTTTTTAAGTCGTACCCATCGCTGTACCATGTACCAATTAATTCCTTGGTTTCTTGCTGATTTAAATAAGTGCAGATTTTAAGAAATGCAATATGCAGTTAAACGGGGCAGAAAAAAGTCATGCCAGACAAACAAACAGACTTATAACTTGTCCACTTCTGCTGCAAAATGTGTTTACTATAAGTATTTGCATCATTTTTGTGCTAGCTGCTTCCATGATTCATATCTACCGCTCTTTCACACACTTGGCGCACTCCATCCATATCAGTCCCTCTCTGCTCCCTTCTCCTATGTACATGCTCTTTTTAGAATGTTAAAAAACCCAGAATTTTTGCCACCCTCCATACAGCATAAGAGATGCCTTCACAAATCCCTTAACCATCTACTCAATCTCTTTATTCTACTTCTTCTAGTTGCAGGGGATATTGAACAAAATCCAGGCCCTTCTTATCATAGTAAAGTTAACTCCTTCCCTACTACTCTCAGAAACTCCAGAAGTTCAATTAACCCCTTCACCCCCGGGCCTATTTTGACCCTAATGACCAGGCCATTTGTGTCAATTCTGACCCGTGTCCCTTTATCAGGCTATATCTCTGAAACGCTTCAACGGATCCTAGCAATTCTGAGACTGTTTTTTTCGTGACATATTGCGCTTCATGTTAGTATTAAATTTAGGTCGATAATTTTTGCCATTATTTGTGAAAAAATAAAAAATTTGGCAAAATTTTTGAAAATGTAGCAATTTTCAAATTATGAATTTTTATTCTGCTAAACCAGAGGGTTATGTGACACAAAATAGTTAATAAATAACATTTCCCACGTCTACTTTACATCAGCAAAATTTTGGAAAAAAAAAAATTTTTTTGTTCGGAAGTTATAAGGGTTCAAAGTTCATCAGCAATTTTTCATTTTTCCAGCAAAATTTACAAAACCATTTTTTTTTGTGACCACATCACATTTGAAGTTCCTTTGAGGGGCGTACATGACAGAAAACACCCAAAAGTGACACCATTCCAAAAACTGCAACACTCAAGATACTCAAAACTACATTCAAGAAGATTATTAACCCTTCAGGTGCTTCACAGGAACTAAAGAAACATGGAAGGAAAAAATTAGCATTTTAATTTTTCCAACAAAAATGTTCTTATAGCCTCAATTCTTTCATTTTCACATGGGTAACAGGATAAAATGGATCCTAAATATTGTTGGGCAATTTATCCTGAGTACTCCGATACCTCATATGTGGCCATAAACCACTGTTTGGGCGCACGGCAGGGCTCAGAAGGGAAGGAGTGCAATTTGACTTTTGGAGCTCATTTTTGATTCAAAAAGTCAAATGGCGCTCCTTCCCTTCTGAGCCCTGCCGTGCGCCCAAACAGTGGTTTATGACCACATATGAGGTCTTGGTGTACTCAGGAGAAATTGCCCAACTATTTTTAGGATCCATTTTATCCTGTTCCCCATGTGAAAATGAAAAAGTTAGGCTAAAAGAAACTTTTTTTTTTCACAAAAATTACTTTTTCATTTTTACAGATTAATTTGTGAAGCACCTGGGGGTTCAAAATGCTCACCACCCATCTAGATATATTCCCTGGGGGGTCTAGTTTCCAAAATGGGGTTACTTGTGGGGGAGCTCCAATGTTTAGGCACATAGGGACTCTCCAAATGCGACATGGTGTCAGCTAACAATTTGAACAGAAAATCAGTTCAAATTGTTAGCGGACACCATGTTGCGTTTGGAGAGCCCCTGTGTGCCTAAACATTGGAGCTCCCCACAAGTAACCCCATTTTGGAAACTAGACCCCCAGGGAACATATAGAGATGGGTGGTGAGCCCTTTGAACTCCCAGGTGCTTCACAAATTGATCCGTCAATGTAAAAAAAATTTTTTTTTTTCCACAAAAATTTTCTTTTTTAATTTTTACGAATTAATTTGTGATGCACCTGGGGGTTCAAAGTGCTCACTATGTATCTAGATAAGTTCCTTTAGGCGTATAGTTTCCAAAATGGGGTCACTTGTGGGGAAGCTCTAATGTTTAGGCACACAGGGGCTCTCCATACGCAACATGGTGTCAGCTAACAATTGGAATTATTAGTGGACACCATGTGGCATATAAAGAGCCCCTGTGTTCCTAAACATTGGAGCTCCCCCACAAATGACCCCATTTTGGAAACTAGACCCCCAAGGAATATATCTAGATGCATAGTGAGCACTTTGTTCCCCAAGGTGCTTCACAAATTGATCCGTAAAAATGAAAAATTACTTTTTTTTCACAAAAAATCTTTTGCCCTTTACGGACTAATTTGTGAAGCACATGTGTGTTCAAAGTGCTCACTATGTATCTAGATAAGTTCCTTGGGGGGTCTAGTTTCCAAAATGGGGTCACTTGTGGGGGAGCTCCAATATTCAGGCACACAGGGAGGGGCTAACAATTGGAGCTAATTTTCCATTGAAATTGTTAGCGGACACCATGTCGCATATGGAGAGAACCTGTGTGCCACCAGCACAAGGCCAACTGGAAGAGTTGGGGTACAGCATCAGAAAATGGTGCCTCTAATGAATGCGCTATTTTCTTGGGTGGCCGTGGGTTGCAATTTGCAACGTGGGGGACCCACATTTGGGTCTCTTCACGCTGAGGATTCCAGTCAGCCAGCTGCCAAGTTGTACCTGGCTGCCTACCAAAAATACAGCGAAGGCCTTTTTTTTATTTCTAGAACTCATTCTAGAAAAAAAAAATGACGTGGGGCTCCGCCATATTTTTGGTCCAGCCAGGTACAACTTGGCAGCTACAGACTGCCAGCTGCCTCGTTGTATCTGGCTGCAACCAAAAATACAGCAAAGCCCCTTTTTTTTTTTATTTCTACAACGAATTCTAGTAAAAAAATGATATGGGGCTCTGCCATATTTTTGGCCCAGCCAGGTACAACTAGGCAGCTGGGGGCTGGAATCCTCAGCATGGAAAGGCCCAAATGTTCTGGGCCCCCCATGCTGCAAATTGCAGCCCGAAGACACCCCAGAAAATGGCGCATTCATTGAAGTGCCATATTCTGGCGCTGTACCCAGGCTCTTCCAGTTGCCCTGGTGCCGGAGGCAAACTGGGTAATAAAGGGGTAATGCCAGCTTGTTTATTGGCAGCTGGCACTAAGCCCGAGATTCATAATGTCAGGCCAATGTTAGACTCTGCCATTAGGAATGAATCTCTAGTAAATAGTCAAAAAATACACCACACAGAGAAAAATCTTTTTATTTGAAGAAAAAAAAACATACAAAATTCGGACTCCATCTTTATTATAAAAAGATTCGACGTAGTCCACAACGAAGGCCCCACAACGCTCGATCGCCTCCGACGTAGTCCACAACGAAGATCCCACGACGCACGATGGCCATGCAGGCAGTTCGGACTGCAAAGTAGCAATCTGACAGCCTGGGTGCAGTGATCCACTATGTGGATCACTGCGCCGAGGCTGTGAGATCGCTTTCTACAGCTCGATCCCCATGCAGGAGGATCGGACTGCAGAGCAGCGATCTGGCAGCCTGGGTGCAGCGCAGGGGCTGCAAGATAGCTTTCTGCAGCTCGATCCCGATGCAGGAGGATCGGACTGCAGAGCAGCGATCTGGCAGCCCAGGTGCAGCGCCGGGGCTGCAAGATCGCTTTCTACAGCTCGATCCCCATGCAGCAGGATCGGACTGCAGAGCAGCGAACGGGCAGCCCGGCTGCAGCGCCGGGGCTGCGAGATCGCTTGCTGCAGCTTGATCCCCACGCAGGGGGATCAGACCGCAGAGCAGCGATCTCGCAGCCTCGGCGCAGTGATCCACTATGTGGATCACTGTCAGATCCCTTGACTGCAGTCGATCCCCCCCTGCAGATGGATCAGGCTGCAGTAAAGGCATCCCACAGGCAGGGGGACTCGCCAGACGTTGCCAGGAGGACCCGGGACCAGAAGACGCCCAGAGGGGGTCCGAGGCGGCGGCAGCAAGAGGTGATCCAAGGTGGCAAGGAGCAGGAGGACAGGAGGATGTGATCCCCGGAGCGGTGATCACCAGGAGGAGGTATAGTCAGTGTTAAGACCCGATCAGACGAGAGGCACATTGGCGCGGTTATCGGGCACTTTCGCAGTGGCCACTGCTGAAGCTAAGTCTTCTCAATTTTCATTATACTCTAGAGCAGTTTTTCCATGCATTTTTTCATTGTATCTGTATTAGCTGTGCAGACAGCTCTGCCATTCATTGTAGCCATTTTGCTATTGATATATCATAGTGTTTAGTGTTGCAGCAGATTAGTTCTCTAATAATTCATGATTTCTCTGCTTGCATCTACACTTCCAGGTGATGCCAGTCAGTCCACACTATAATTATCTATCCTGTGCCAGTCATTGCACTGGTTGCTAATCCGCTATAGAGTACAATATAACATTATCACTCAAATTCACAAAGCCCTCCACAGTTCTGCACCGCCCTACAGCTCCTCCCTGATCTGTCTATCGTCCTACACGTGTCCTCCGTCCTGCAAGTGATCTAAGACTGACATCAGCTACAATTCAAACCTCCCACTCCTGTCTCCAAGACTTCTCACAAGCTGCACCAATTCTCTGGAACGAATTACCAAACCCAATACCAATAAGCAAGCCTTAAAAACTCATCACTCTAGACTGGCCTGTCACCTCACCTCACTTGTTTAACTATCTTCCCTTTTCCAAATCTGGCCTCATGTAATCTGTCTCCACCCCCCATGCATAATATAGCACTTTATCTGTACTGTACAGATCCCAACCGGTGACTGATTCATGCAGCGTTACGTGAATCCGCTATTTATTATATTGATGGCTGAACCATATATGACAGCACTTTTTACCATTTACCTTTGGTGCTTCCCTTATTTCCTCATACAGGGTGGGCCATTTATATGGATACACCTAAATAAAATGGGAATGGTTGGGGATACCAACTTCCTGTTTGTGGCACATTAGTATATGGGAGGGGGAAAACTTTTCCAGATGGGTGATGACCATGGCAGCCATTTTGAAGTTGGCCATTTTGGATCAAACTTTATTTTTTTCAATGCAAAGAGGGTCATGTGACACATCAAACTTATTCGGAATTTCATAAGAAAAACAATGGTGTGCTTGGTTTTAACATAACTTTATTCTTTCATGAGTTATTTACAAGTTTATGACCACTTATAAAATGTGTTCAAAGTGCTGCCCAATGTGTTGGATTGTCAATGCACCACTCTTCTCCCACTGATAGCATTTCTTCTGCGGTGTTGCGAACACAGGCTTCCAGTATCTGCTGTTTCAGATTATGCAAATCTCATATCTTCACAGCATAGACAATTGCCTTCAGATGAGTGATGAGGAAAACATTTTTGTGAATGGTGAAGTTAACAAACAAAACCACTGCTATTGGTCTGACACTAACCCACAGTGGATAGATCCCTCCAAGACTGTTGGAACACAAAAATTGATGGCATGGTGTGGTATATGGGGTACAAACAGTGGGGCCATTCTTCAATAGATACCTCAATGCCATTGGATATCTGATTCATGCAGCAATTTCAGATATTATTATTATTATTATTATTATTTATATAGCGCCATTAGGTTCCATGGTGCATTACATGAGGATAAGGGAGACAAGAACAAGTACACTAAATCTAGGCGATCAGGACGTACAGGTACAGGAGGGGCAGGGACCCTGTCCACGAGGGCTCACAGTCTACGAGGGGCGGGTTAGGATACAGTAGGATGGGGGAATGTCAGGTATGGGGCGGTCTCCTGGGTCTCATGGCAGGTTGTAGGCTTGACGGAACAGGTGAGTCTTCAGGTGACACTTGAAGCTACTCAGGGTAGGAGAGTGTCTGACGTGTTCAGGCAGGGGAGTTCCAGAGTAAGGCAGATGCCCGGGAGAAGTCCTGGACTCGGTTGTGCGAAGAGGTGATGAGGGGGGAGCAGAGGAGGAGTTCTTGGGAGGAGCGGAGGTTGCGTGAGGGTAGGTATCGGGAGACCAGGTCGGAGATTTATGGTGGGGCCAGGTTGTGCATAGGTTTGTACGCCATGGTTAGTGTTTTGAATTGGGATCTCTTGGAGACAGCGAGCCAGTGAAGGGCTTGGCAGAAGGGGGAGACAGGGGAGTAGCGGGAGGACAGGTAGATTAGTCGGGCAGCGGAGTTGAGGATAGACTGGAGAGGTGTGAGGGAGTTAGCCAGGAGGCCATTGAGAAGGAGGTTGCAGTAGTCAAGGCGGGAGATGATAAGACCATGGATGAGTGTTTTAGCGGTGTCGTGGGTGAGGAAGGAGCGGATCTGTGAGATGTTTTTAAGCTGGAGTCGGAGGGATGTGGTGAGGGCCTCGATGTGGGGCTTGAAGGATAGGGAGGAGTCAAGGATTACCCCGAGGCACTTGGCTTGGGGAACTGGGGAGAGGGCGCAGTCGTTGATGCAGATGGATAGGTTGGGAGGTGGGGTGGAATTTCTTGGGGGGAAGACTATGAATTCAGTTTTGTCCATGTTGAGTTTAAGGAAGCGAGCAGAGAAGAAGGATGAGATGGCGGAAAGGCATTGTGGGATTTTGGAGAGTAGGGAGGTGATGTCAGGGCCAGACAGGTAGATTTGGGTGTCGTCGGCATAGAGGTGGTACTGGAGGCCATGGGACTCAATGAGTTGCCCTAGGCCGAGAGTGTAAATGGAGAAAAGTAGGGGTCCCAGGACCGAACCTTGTGGGACTCCGACAGAAAGGGGGTAGAGTGAGGAGGAGGTGTGGGAGTGCGAGACGCTGAAGGTCTGGTCCGCTAGGTATGAGATCCAGGAGAGCGCAAGGTGGGTGATGCCAAGGGATTCCAGGATCCGGAGAAGGGAGTGGTCAACTGTGTCGAAGGCGGCAGACAGGTCAAGGAGGAGGAGGATGGAGTAGTGGTGTTTGTTCTTGGCGGTCAGTAGGTCGTTGGTGACTTTGGTCAGGGCTGTTTCGGTGGAATGGAGGGGTCGGAAGCCGGACTGGAAGCAGTCGAAGTGGGAGCACGAGGAGAGGCGAGAGGACAGTTCGGAGTGGACGTGCTGTTCAGATATCCAGTGGCATTGAGGTTTCCATTGATGAAGAATGGCCCCACTATCTTTGTACCCTACTACATCAATGGCAGCCACTGGCCAATCAGTTGTCAGCAGCTGACGTCAGCTGTTGGCCTCTGATTGACCAGTGGCTGCCATTGAGGTTGTAGATGAGCTATAGAACTTGGCACTGCACGAAGCCGGGAGTACAGATCAAGTGCGGACCGTGGCAGCCCCTTGAAACGGTATGTGATCGTCAAGGTATCCACGGTGCTGCAGGTTGCAGAATGAATGACACCGAGGGAATGAAGGACAGGTGAGAAAAATCCTGTGTGTGTGTGGACAGGTGAGAGAAATCTGTGTGTGTGTGGCAAACTTACTAAAAAAAAAA
The DNA here is from genome assembly GCA_033576535.1 of Allobates femoralis. Lineage (NCBI taxonomy): Eukaryota > Metazoa > Chordata > Amphibia > Anura > Aromobatidae > Allobates > Allobates femoralis. The sequence goes on from JARQOC010000006.1 coordinate 333,057,131, forward strand.
AAAAAAAAAAAAAAGGGGATCAGGATCCAGACACTACTGGAAGTTTAGGATCAAAATAGGGGCGTTATGAGATGGGGCCATTACGTCTCCTAGGGCAGTGATGGCGAACCTGTGGCACGCAGAGCCGCCTCCGCTGGCACGCGGCCTCGCCACCACACTGCCGGTTTGATCTGCCGGCGTGCGCCGCGCCACCGGCAGATCAAAGCTGTATCTGAGCAGAAGAGACATTTCTCCTCTCTCACACACTTCTAGGCCTGCCCTCCCGGCCAGCGTCATGTGACAGCGGTCACGTGACGCGCCCGGCATCACGTGACCGCCCTCAGCGCTGGAGACAGGATGCAAGCTGCAGCAGCGGTCAAGGAAGAAAGGTGAGTATGAAAGTTTTTTTCTTTTTACCAGCAGCCAGGATGGGGCAATACCTGGAGGAGGAGGCAGGATGATGGGGCAATACCTGGAGGAGGAGGCAGGATGATGGGGCCATACAAGGAGGAGGAGGCAGGATGATGGGGCCATACAAGGAGGAGGAGGCAGGATGATGGGGCCATACAAGGAGGAGGCAAGATGATGGGGCCATACAAGGAGGAGGCAAGATGATGGGGCCATACAAGCAGGAGGATGATGGGGCAATACCTGGAGGAGGAGGATGATGGGGCAATACCTGGAGGAGGAGGATGATGGGGCAATACCTGGAGGAGGAGGATGATGGGGCAATACCTGGAGGAGGAGGATGATGGGGCAATACCTGGAGGAGGAGGATGATGGGGCAATACCTGGAGGAGGATGATGATGGGGCAATACCTGGAGGAGGATGATGATGGGGCAATACTAGGAGGAGGAGGAGGATGGGGCAATACTAGGAGGAGGAGGATGGATGATGGGGCAATACTAAGAGGAGGATGGATGGATGGATGGGGCAATACTAAGAGGAGGATGGATGGATGGGGCAATACTAAGAGGATAGATGGATGGATGGGGCAATACTAAGAGGATAGATGGATGGATGGGGCAATACTAGGAGGAGGATGGATGGATGGGGCAATACAAAGAGGAGGCAGGATGGATGGGGCAATACTAAGAGGATGATGGATGGATGGGGCAATACTAATAGGGGGCAGGATGGGCATATTATGTCATGGGGCAGGATGGGGCATATTGTTATGTGATGGGTCAGGATGGGGCAATACTAACAGGGGGCAGGATGGGGCATATTGCTTTGTGATGGCAGGATGGGGCATATTATTATTTGATGGGGACAAGGATGGGGCAGATTACTATGTAATGGAGGCAAGAATAGGGCAATACTACCAGGGGGCAAGTTGGGGCATATTACTATGTGATGGGGACAATGGTGGTGCAATAATACCAAGGGACAAGGATGGGGCACATTACTGCTGGATGGGGCATATTACTACAAGGGGAGAAGGATAGGGCATTACTGCAGGATGGGGAATATTGCTGCAAGAGGACAAGGATAGGGCATTACAACAGGATGGGGCATTACTACATGATGGGGCAGGATAGGGACATTACCACAAGGGGACAAGGATGGGACATTACCGAAGGGGACAAGGATGGGGCATACTATAAGGGGATAAGGATGAAGACATTACTACAAGAAGGGGGTCAGGATAGGAACATTACTGCCAGGAGAGGGTCAGGATGGAGCACAACTTCAAGGAGAGGGTCAGGATGGAACATATAGCTAGGAGAGGATCAGAATGGAGCAAAAAGCTAGAAGGAGAGGATCAGGATGGAGAACATTGCTAGAAGGAGGTGGTCAGAATGGAGCACATAACTACAAGGAGAGGGTCAGGATGGACAACATTACTACAAGGAGAGGGTCAGGATGGAGCACATTACTACAAGGAGAGAGAGTCAGGATGGAGCCCGTAACTAGAAGGAGAGGGTCAGGATGGAGCACATAGCTAGAAGGGGAAGGACAAGGTGGAGCACATAACTACAATGGGTAGGTCAGGATGGGAAACATTACTACATGGAGAGAGTCAGGATGGAGCACATAGCTACAAGGAGTGGGTCAGGATGGGACACATTACTGCAAGGAGAGGGTCATGATGGAGATATTACTACAAGATGAGGACCATGATTTCAGTATGAAATCTGCTTGTATTCCATGATAAAATCTATCTCCTATCTGTCTAATATTCTGCATTTTTTCCATACAGATCAATCCACCTGCTGTTTCTAGAAAGGGCAGTGGCAGCGGCTCAGCTTCAATGTCCAGTACACATGAGCTGTCTGACCACTGCCGAAGAGAAGAGAAGACTGCAAAGGTAAGTTCAAAAGCAATTAATTGTTAAAATAATTGAATTGATCATCAGTGTTTCAGGACTACAAGCCCTATACAGGGAAGGGAGTTAGCATCTGCTGGCTCTCCCCCTGTGCAGCGCTTGCGATTACCACTCCTGCTGTAATTTAGGTTATATTATCGTGTTGGCACTTCGCCATAAATAATTTTGTTTTAGGTTGCAGTTTGGGCACTCGGCCTCAGAAAGGTTCGCCATCACTGGCCTATATGCTACCTGTACAGAGATTCATCACATGTAATGTATAGCCTGTACATTGCACGGTGTTGGCTGAATCATTGACTAGATCACAAATGATATGTGCCTGCAATATATAATGTCCTACTCATTCTGAGCCCACAGCCTGTCAAGAATGCTTTTACAAAGCTTGCAGTGCACATGAGAAAGTTGTGTGTCCAAGGGATATGTGTAGTCCTGACATGATGGTATGCTCCGGCCAGGAGCAGTCCATGTGTAGCCGCTGTTAGAAGGCCACATTATAGTCTGACACAAATCACAGGCTACTAAATAGAAGGTCTATAACACCATATTTCTGATGGCTGCTGTTTTAAATAATCCCAATTACAAAATTTAAAGTCGTGACATGTATTAACTAGAACAGTATTATATCTGTGGGTAATCCTCTTTAAACAGCTGTAAGTGTGACCCTCACTAGGTATCCATGGAGTCCTGCGCAGTCTAGATATGTTTAGGAAGCTTGAACTGCTGAATAACCAGTACAGTTGTACTCAAATGCTACAGCATGCAAACCATGAATGCAAGAATATGCATTAAGGAAAACACATGAAAATTTGAGATAAATTATGCCAAGTATCTAAATATTTCATACATTTCCCAAGCAGGAATGCATGTCTATATTCTTACATTCACACTTTTGCATTTCAGAGTGCAGCTAAACTGTGTTATAATCTCATGTTCTGTTATGCACCTGTTCACACTGCATGTTAGAGAGTGCCGTCAAGTTTCTTTTCTTACTCAAGCAGATTTTATATTCAGATTCCTGAGACAGCTGGAAACATTCCAAATGTATGTGTTTTATGAGACAGATTGGTAGTAACAGTTGTTTGGAGCAATGATAAGTACCATCAATACTAAGATCTCTGCTTACACAAGCACACACTGACATTAGTAGTGACACTTGCAATAATAAAAAAAAAAAAATTATGAAAAAAGGTGGCGGTGGAGGGGTAAATATGAGCAATTAACCCCTTTAAGATTTATTACATGCTATCGAGGATGCATCAAAAAAAGCAAAATTGTGCCTAAGCACTAACAAGCAGGTAGCCGACACCTACCTGCCTGTTGTGCCCGACGCTGTTCACCACTGACTGGAGCAGTCGGAGATTTTCGCGCTTCTGCTGATGTCACGTCAGAGGGGGCAGGTACTCCCCTCTGTCGACGAGTGTCAGAGCAGACATCACACTGATTGACAGCCGGCTCCCCCATTCAGGAATCGGGCAGCCGGCTGTCAATCAGCATGATGTTGGCTGTCTCGTCCCCTTCCACAGAGCAGAGTGGAAAAGCCGCCTCTGCTCTGTGTTTGCGCCACCATATTATCCCCGGCAGGAGCGGTCTGTTACCGCTTTGTGCCGGGGGTGAGCGAAGGCGACTAGCACCGAGCACAACAGGCAGGTAGGTACAACTACCTGTCTGTTAGTGCTTGGGCATATATTTAATATTTTTTTTATTCATTTAATTTTTTTAGACATCTTGGACAACACTTTTAAGTAAAAGGTGGAAGAACGTTCCTGTCAGAGAAGAAACCGAAGTCAAGTACAAGACTGGCAACACAGTACAAATGTATAACAATGTTTGCAAATGAAAGAGAATGAAGGCACAGTAACCGTTGAAGCGCTAACCGCGCGAAACGGTGCAGCCTTGTTCACCTCTGTACCCCCTTCCCTGCAAATAATGTAACCCGCACCTTCTGAATTAAAGCCTGCACTTCACAGAAGACTGGCGAGGTGCTGTCATTCTCTTTCATTTACAATTGCTGGGTCTCCCCTTTGACACGAGCAACACCGGTTGGTGCTTCCTGCTGAAACCAGGTACACTGAACTTGACAGGTTGAGAATTGGTGCGCCTGGTTTTGCTGGTGCCCGGATAACCTGTTTACTATAACAATGTTTTGTTGCTTTCTTTCAGCTTCTGTGCAATATCAGCACACACGAGAATAAAGAGCCCTGTTGCAAATATTGCACATGTAGGTAATAATAATCAGCTCCATATGACAGCTTAAAAGAATCATTCTGTTAATTTAATGGCTGTACAGTAATAAGATCCACAATTACAGTCACCTCCATGATACAAGTCGTTTTTAAAAATGGGACATCTGGCTTAACGTGAAGAATAGACGACTCTCCTTGTAACCTACTGAGGAAAGAACTGGGTGCCAGAGCCATGGCCTTACCCAGACAGAAGTGGCCACTCTCAGAGGGGCTGGATGAGAAGCAGTGGAGCCTTCCAGTTCAGGAAAAGAAAAAAAGAAGAAAAAAAAAAAAAAAAGAAACCACGAGCTGTTCACCAGCAGTATTACATTCCCAGATGTGACTGTAGAGGGCTGCCGTCACCTTCCACCTTGGTGGAGCACCGAGGAGGATGAAATTAAAAGCCATAGAAGCCCTGACCATTGATACAGAATGAACCAGCTGTACGATACTTCAGTACACTGCACTTTATACATAAAATATTTCCGTGGGAAACAATGCAGGCTCCAGCTAAAAGCATCTCATTTCTGTTTCATGGCGTTTTTCCCAGAAAGACAACACGTCCCCATCCCGATTTCCTTTGTGCAGATATCCAAGTCTCTGTCCTGAAGAAGGCAAGAACATATTTTTCCCCTCCATTATGTGGTTTTCCCAAGTTCAATTTTCTTCTGAATGGCACGTGTGGAGTGGTAGATGAGTGAATCAATAAGTCCAGCAACTGTGTCATGAAAATAAAGAAATTTAGAGCATAAAACATCCTAAAGTAGATCACTCACTGGTTTTCACCTCCCCCGACCCTTTTGAATAAAGGTGAAAAGGTTTTTAAAGGAAATTTGCCTGCAGGTTGCTTTGTAAGCTGGGGACAGCATAATGTAAGAGTTAAAAAACAAAAGCCAACTGTGCTTTTGGTATCAGGCTGTGAGCTGTCTACTTAAAGTAATGGCTTTATTACACGGAGATTAACATTGTAGGACTAGAAAGTCAGGAGCATTTTAGTCTGACATCCCCCATGATGTGATTGACACCTCACTGTTAATGCACAATCACTATTGAGAGCCTAGTTTGGGTGGGGGCAGATATCCAAGCTCTGCTACATGGCCGAAACAAAATACTGTCTGTTGGAATGGCTTCAATCAGCAATCAATGTGACACTTCATTGGATTCAGGGTTTCTTTGCCTACATTAGGTTGCCGTCAGATCAGGCAGCAAAAATTTTTAACTAGCAATCTTTATTAAGGACACGATTTATGACAGAACACCCATTGCACTTACCTGTGAACACTCCTCCGATAATGGCGCACACTCCAGTTAGAAAGTGGGTAAATGATCTAGAGAACAAAACATGGCACATGTGTGAATACTAAAATGTACAAGTCACATCACAAGAAAATAGAGATCGGAATCTCACCTGTGCTTCTCTGTCAGCTTTACCATCATAGGAGAAAGCTCATATAGGACAAACACTCCTGGTAGACCCTGATCCCCAATCAGGCCGTTTGCAATCTTTTCATGTCTTGTTACTGAAAACTGATTGGTGCGCAATACCTTGAAAAAAAATGTGAATATCAGAAGTAAATAAATTATCCATTGTGGCTGCTTAAACATGAATACATCACTGGTTGTTTCTATTAGCTGAATATTGCCTGTCTTCTGTAAGATACAGATAGACCAGTGTGTGCGCACAAATCTAAGGACTACAGGTATACATATGAGTGCATCCACTGTTGAATATCATCTTTTTTGGATTGAGAAATTCATTTTTATGAAGCAGTGCACCAAAACCCCATCATAGACATTGCTTTAAAACAGGGGCTGGGAAACTCCGGACATTAAGCAGTTTGTGGACAAAATGTAATTTTATCAAGCCCTTAGGAAGATGGCTGATGGGCCAGTGTTTGGGCCAGTGGCCTTTTAGATGCACTGTAATAAGCATGCAGCATTTACTAATAAACACCATGACACACGCAACACTGGATTACATTCAACACTAGCCAGCATCAGGATATTTTTGTGGTTGGAGTTAGTAATGGCCAAGTACATTTGCCACAGAGTTTCAGCATCTCCTAGGTGACATACATACACCGCAGAGTCTCAGCCTCTCCTATGCGACATACATGCACAGAAACATGAAATAAGTGTAATGTCCATAGTATACAACTATGTAAAGATTTAATCTACACCAAAAAGGTGTGTGGACATATGATGACAGTAAGACTACCAGTGGACTGATCAGGATGTAACAGCAATGACAAGTGGAAATAAAGAACTGACCAGGTAGTGCAGATAAATAATATAATATGTACATTTTATTAATGGGGTAATGGGTGTGGATTATTAGAAAATTGAAAAATAAATGTCCAGAAATTGCATAAGATGTAGAATCCATAAAAAGTGCAAATGTGGTGGTGAATATTGTGGAGAGGCAAAAGGCACAATAACAGCACAAAGGCAGGTAATAAAAGGTCAATGGTATATACTTATGCGTGTGGGGAAGCCAGTGTGCACCAAGAGTACCTGTGCCAGGACCACAGAGCTGAACCAAATGTGCAAGATCCAAATGTGTCTGCAGTCATTAAAGAAGCTGCAATCAATATATAAATAGATCACAAGTGTATAATTTTATATAGATTTAATATTATAAGAGGGACACAAAGTGAAGAGCATGACACCCCCGACGCAGTTTTGGCTGGGAGGTCTTCCTAACTAAGTAAAATGAACATACACAGCAGAGTCTCAGAATCTCCTATGTATTGTATACTTCAGACCTCCCAGTAACTCAGATCTATAAACAATTGTGTGAATAGTAATGAATTTCCTACTTTGGCTAGGGTCACATTTAGAAGGCAAAATGCAGTTCTAGATGCTGTAATCTCATGTCCCTTCAGACTAATTTTGCCCTCCAAGTGTGTCCCTAAATCCGCATGCGGTTGCCAGATGCAGTAGAGGTTATGGTAATACAAATGTTCCCCAGCTTCCCAGCATGGTTTTTGTTGTCAGGGAGATTCCAGGTGAATCCGGGTGAATCCGTCCAAATCCGGTTTTGTCCCGATTTTTACAAGGAACTACAGGAATCATCCATGATCCATTTGGTCCCGCGGACTGAAAACGGATTCATCCAGATCCACCCGCACAGCACAAACCTGGACGCCAATACACTTCTATCCGGGTGAATCTGGAGCCATATGAACAGATTGAGGCAATATTGCCATTCATGTGTGGAGGTACTCAATCTGGTTAACCTACCCGGCTCCACTCACATTTGCGGTTTCCAATTGAAATCCGGATACGGATTAGAAAACTGTCCGAAAAACGTTGCTTGCATGATTTTTACCACATATCGGAAAACCAGATCCGGGAAACGCAACGCTGTAGAGACGACCTGGTTTTTGTATTGCTGCCCATGGGTGCGGGATCCTGATCCGGTTTTGAGCATTTTATCTTCAAAACCGGATCAGGATCTGCAATTGCAACCGCAAATGTGACCCTAGCCTTTGAGGAGATATGAAGTGGAATATGTATCTGTTTGAACAACTTACTGCTTCAAGCAGTTCTTTTCAGAATATCTAAGTCAACTGCGATCCAAACCGATGCAAACCTGAAACAGTAGACGTGAGTTGCAACATCCTAAAACCCTTCACGACATATAACATACAATTGTGTCATGTCCCTGACTTTGATGCAGGCTCATACACCGAGCCCACATCTTTCCCAACAATCCTGCGCTCAAAAAGCTGCTAATCGTAAAAGGGACTACAAAATACAGTAAAACCTGAACAAACATTTTAAAAGCATAAAATGCACAAGCATGGCAATACATTACACCTGTCAGTTTTACAATGACAGATTACATGAAAGATTCTGCTTCTTGCTGGATTTAACAGGCCACCAGACATGTCAGACCCGGAGGTCATCATCTTAACCTCCAGCTGCCATGACAACTCTTGGCTCCCCGTGATCATATCATGTGGGTGCCAGAGACAAGTGACATGGAGCCCACTCCCTCTTACAAAGTTCTATATGCCACGATCTCTATTGTTCGAGGCATATGGAATATAGCAAGGGGTTAACATCATCAGAACCTGAGACAAATCAAGTCCTGATAATGTCACTGGTCAGAACTACCGCCTGAGAGTCCACAGTTAAACTTCGGCACTGCACAAAGCCCAGCAAGCGCCGACTTACCTACAGTGCGTGGTCGAGAATAGGTTAACCTCTTAATGACTGCCATATCAACTTAAAACGGGGACTTGTCACGACGCCCCTGCAATGTTGCGAACAGAGATAGTTCGCACAACAAAGCGATCGGTCCCTATTCATTGTAGTCAATGGGCGAAATCTTTATCTACATTGTTTTCGCGATGTCACACACAAACATGCAGCAGCTTTGCTGATCGCAGAACGCTTGATTTAAGAAGAAGTTCTCAAATCTCCGGTCAGCGAACCAAAGATTTATCGCACCCATATCTCGGACGCAACGATGTCCTAACGATGTTGTTTAAGCGATGCAAAACCCGTGACATATCAGCGATATCTCTCAGGATATCGCTGCGTGTAACAGTACCCTAAAACGGACAAAAGGAAAAAGTCTGCAGCCTCCCCCTTCCCCAGTGTCGTAAAATCTCCAGGGTTTAGGCTACCAGGGGTAGCCGAAACCCTTGAGATTATGAATTGGGACGGGTTTTTTTTGGTCACTGGAATACACCGTACACTGGTGATCATGTGAAAGTAAACGAAAGCGCTGGTAAAAAAAAATGATGTCTCTCCCATATGACACGATCACACATGTTAAATGGGATTGAAATGCTTTCTTCCCGTCACTCCCTCTGCCAGCCTGGTTCTTCAGTCCCGTCAAAGACCCTTTCCCTCCCCCGCAGCTTTTCACATGGTGGTCACGAACACTGAAAAAAAAGCTGCCTTCTCTTAATTTTTCTCCCATTTGACATAACCAACCATGTCAGATGGGAAAGAATTCTCACTCTCCCTGTACCTCCTGTCACTGGTGATTCCCCCTTCTACTCTTCAGTGGCGAGAAGGCAGTGGCGCAGACCAGGCATTCTGCAATCAGTGAGGGTACTGCAGATCACACTCCACACAGAGTGCCTGCTCTTCCAGCCTATTGAGGATGTCCCCCATAGGCTGGAAGACTGACTCGTTGAGGAACCTCCCACTTGACTACATCGGATCCCGGACTACTGCAGGCGTTTGTCTTTTTTTCCAATGAATTTGTGAAAGAAAAATATATTGAGAAGTAGATATAAGAAAGTAGATAGATGGAAAAGAAGCAGGTGGGAAGATGTATTTAAAATGATTGACCCCACCATGATGCACTGAGCACCTGTACTTGGCATGAACCATCTTTCTGTGCTGAAAGTGTCCCTTTAAAGAGAATCTGTAAACAAGATTTTGTAAAAGAGGTGGTCCACGCCAATGTATAGTAGCCACATCGATTTAAAGCTGTGAAAGTAGTTGTAAACCTATGTGGACACTATACATTGTAGTGGACCACCTCTTAGGCTGGCTTCACACTTGTGCTCCCCGCAGCGTATTGTGGCGGGGAAGCGCAAGCTGAGCGCAGGCACCGTGCGTCCCTGTGTTTAATATGGGAACGCAAGTGCCTGCGCTCGGGTGCAGATGGCCATGCGCACCCATTGCCGGCAATATGTGATTTGTGCGCATGCGGATGCTTGCGCACAAATTACACAGTCTCGTCTGCACCAGGAACGCGGCCGAGAGTGTGTGATTTGTGCGCATGCATCCGCCTGCATACAAATCATACATTGCAGTGAATGGGTGCGCACAGAGTTCATATGCCAATCTGCATCAGAGCGCAGGCAACTGCATCCCCATGTTAAACATAGGGACTTGCGGTACCTGCGCTCAGCTTGCAGATCCCCTCCGCAGGATGCTGCAGAGGGGCCCCGCAAGTGTGAAATCAGCCTTAAAAGGGATTACACTACGGATCTTACTACATTCTGCCTAATCCCATTACTCTGTACAGCTCCCATTAGTGGTGGTTATTTTGAAAGGCAAGAATCAGATTGAAAAGTAAAGAGATTATTATTCAGATTGTATCAGTTTAGCTCATGATTAATATAAATAAGCAAAGAAAAAAAAAACCCATCAAAAACGAGTCAATCTACAAACTCTCTAAAAAGTAACACAAATGTCAGACAGAAATATCAGAATGGTTGTAATGGATGTAAATAGACCGAACTAGAGCCACAAGTCACAATGCACAGACTTTGCAGCCTGGTTTACTTACCTCTCCGTCTACTTTTACGTATACCGTTGGAACAATTTTCACAAAGTACTGGAACATCATAGATGCTAAAATAGAGATAAATTAGATGGAGATTCAGCAATTCTATTAACATCTAGAAATTTCTTACAAAAGATAAATTAGTAAATCATGAGTGTTTTAATATGATTGTGAAGAAATATTTATGAGGGGGAAAAGGGGGAAAGATTACCATATGTAAGGCCTCTCTCGCCTAGGGTGTTATATCTATTAAAGGGCACAGATCACAGAGCATCACTGCACATACAAGACTGTATTGGCCCAGCCTTCAGTATATAGTAGCTAGTCTATGTAACTCGTACTGAGAAATATTTAGGGCACACCATGGTTTGTAATACACTGAGTGATGTGGCTGAAGGAGAAGCCCCACTGGTAATGTCAGCGAGCCGCACTTTCATTACATGGCAATGAACCTGAAGAGAACAAGACCGTAACTCACATTGTAAGGCGGACACACTTGTCCCATCAAGAGGGTTCACGAGACCTGGATAGTCTCTTCCAAAAGACAGATGTTTAATATGGTGTGTCATATTAATCTGTGGGGAAATGAAAATATAAATACATATGCATGTATCACGTCAGCGACTAATACAGACAATTCCATCAGCGATTCCAGCGTTAGAATGTTTAGGCTCAAGCCCAATTCACGAATGAAGTGATCATCTCATTCCCGGGAAAAAAAAATTAAAATGGCTATTTTACACCTGGCAATGGATGTTATTTATTGATGGATCCTTCCAGTAATGCAAAAGAGAAACCATTAGGAGATGAATTTAAGGCTATCCAATTTAAGTAATTTAATTCCAAAATAAATTTAACATATAGGCTTTCCAAATATTTGATCAATCTCAGACAATGCGATGTCATACAGCACTTGGTTAATCATAGCATGTGTCGCCCTTTACTATCCCTGCAGTGATGCCATTATAGCCCTTTACTATGTCAATGGATGTTAACCATACATGCAAGCTGAGGCCAGAGACTGCAGTGGTGCATGTGGATGCACAGCATGTGACAGCTGCAGGGATTTGACTGATAGGGACCCCTAGAGTGCTGGCTCTGAAGCAGCATCAATTGAATAGGCAAGATATTTTTTAATTATATATTGAGGCCAACTTTGGGGCCTAAAGTCGCCTGGTTCCTGGACCCAGAATCCACCAAATGTATCAAATGATGCAGTTCTGGTATATCTGTAGCAGATGATTCTCTAAAATGTGGAGCTCAGTATAAGCCCCCCATATCACTGATTGCATTGTGTACATGGAAAGCTGCCAAAACCAGAAAAAGCTGCCAATCAGTGGTGGGGTGGGATTATGCAGAGCTCATGGATCTGGAGGACTACATGGCAGTAAATTTACTAGTCCTGTAGTGATAATCTCCTCTTGATAAAATAGAGATTTTGCTTCCCAGGTGGCAAAAACCAAGCAACAAAGTCTCTTTATGAACATGGCTGCATTACGGCTGTGTACGAGACATTTACAGTCTACGCTCTAGTTATTAACACTGAATATAAGCAGCTAAAGGAAACTATATAAAGTACCAAAGCATGGACAAAGTCAAGCTGTCTGAATTTATACACATCTCCAGTCATATATATGTAGATATAAAATAAAACAGAACTTACACTGTCAAGTCCAAAGCTTTGCAGGTCATGGACTGTTAAAAGAGGGAACAAGAACAAAATGGTGAGAATATTCAGAATTAAAAAAAAAAAAAAAAAAAAAAAAAAAGTTCAGTATATGTATATATATTTTTTCTTACTGAAGTTCATACTACTTTTCAAATCAATGGTAAGGTAAGGAGTCTATTTTTTGCTATCAAAATTCACAATTCCTGTAAACAAACTGACTTACATCAGTCTCAAATGGAAATAAATAAAGTGTCATTTTAGAGTCCAGATTCTGAATGTCCTGTAATGCTATAGAGCCAGACTGGAGTCACCAAAAATCCACTATTGAGTCAGTGTACGAGACAGCAGAAGGGTAGGAAACTGGATGAAAAATATGAACACGTCATAGTGGTCTAAAAGCTGCTTAACTGTATTCACAGGAGTAAGATCAAAAGGAATTTCCAGTAATCACTTGATCTGTGATTGAAAGTGAAGAAAAACTTCCCCAAACTTAAAGGGAATCTGTCAGGTAACAAATCCATATGTAATGGTACCTTTACACGCCGCTACAAAGGTTGGAAACAACCGGGTGTCGGACACAAATGTATCTTGTACCGTCAAAACAACCCAAGGTAGCGGCGTGTAAACTAGGTTGTTGCCACCCGTCACTGTCGACACCTGTTTCAGAGCAGTGCTCTAAAACAGGTTGGTTTCAACCCGATGGTAGTGGCGTCTAAATGAGGTACAGGAAGATTTTTTCATCACCTAGTTAACTCCCTGGGGCGTGACACAGCCTCTGGGAAACCGCCCCCCTTCAGCGATCATTGGTGGAAGCTCCTGCGTTACGATTGGTTGTCGCTGCATAGGGCGGCATATTTAAGGAGCTGACCACTCACACTACACAATTGCAATAGCATCATGTATTAGCCAGCCTTCCTGCGCTGGCTGGCCAATCATGATGCTATTGCATTGTCCAATCATAGTACGAGCGTTTCGTAATCCGCAACTCTGGCACGCCTATGTGTTGTCCCTGCTGCCCCAGGTCCTCCCATATTACCTTCTGTAGCAGCGTGTAAATGAGGGACGGTGCTCTACAGAAGGTAACTTGTGGCACCCGGCGGTGCCTCCAGAGATAGATTAAACCTTCTGTAGAGCACCTTGTAGCGGCGTGTAAAGGCGGTATAACTGTTATAATTTTCTAATTACTCTCTGTCTCTAAGCATGTATTTCTACTATTTATAATTTCCTCTTATCCTGTGTAAACTGCAAAATAAAAGATTCATTCCATCTGTTAATTACAGCGAGTGATCATTTGCTTCTCTGCTGCCCACCCCAAGGAATGAATATTCATGCATACTGCACTGCCCTCCTTTGGGCGTGTATCCTGTGTGTGCAACTTTCTAGGCACAGGCACTCATTGCAGACAGAAGAGAAGGGAGGGGGGAGGAGAAATGCTCGCTGCTGACAGCGTTTTTTTTTTGTGGCCACCAGTGCCAGATCTGCTGCATCCGGCAGAACTGCTCTTGCTGCACTCGACCGCAAGCCCCATAGACAATACATGGGGTTCTTTGCAAGTGCGGCTGTTAGGCGGCAGATGCGGTTAATCTGCCACAATTTAAAAAAAAAAAAAAAAAAAAAAAAAAAAAGCCTGATGTGAAAGGGGCCTAACTCAATCCCATTGCCATAAGATTTTATTTTTTTCCAAGTTTCTTCTTGCCAACATTCAGCAGCATATATTGCTAATTTATAAATCAATTTTCCCTATGCAAGAAAAAGAACCCAGCAAGGCCTCATACTGGACACCATAAACTGGTAGACTATGTGGACTGAGAGAATGAACCTACAATACAGTGACAACAGGCACTGGTGATGTGATGGTGGATACAAGCGTTAGAAGAAACTGAAAAAAAAAACAAAAACAACTTACTCTCAACAGCGTGTACTGCAAGTGGAGAAAGCAGAAAGAGAAGAGAAAGGTTTTCTTTATTACAGCTCAGTACCTGCTCCTATCCCACATGGCTTTCCCTAAACACTGCCCAACACAAGACTAACCCCTTAGTGGCTGCCAATACAGCTTAAAACTGGCCCGAGAGATAAGCGAATATCATCCCCCCACAGGTGAACATCCAGATGTCGTCAGTTGTCCACTATAGCTGACACCCTGCTGCATCAGTCACCATCAGTGTTGGCACCGACCATTGAAATTGGTCAAGTTTCTGATATTTTTATAAACACTAAATATATTGACCTAACGTTACCATAATCATAAAATTTAAGTGTTACAAAACAACAAATTCAAAACCACTGGCATGTTGAAACATTGCAATGTTATATAAAGGGACATCCGATTTGAAAAATGTGGCTTTTCCCCTTTTTTTGTCCCCATAGGCACCTGTTCTGATTTTTCATGTGGTGCCACGGATCTGTGTGGATCAGCGGCATCACGTTACTATTCTCGGAGACCGAAAGTGTATCATGATGCGTTTTTGGTTTCCGTAAAAAGTAACGTGATGCTGCCGATCCACACTGATCTGCAGCAAAACAGTGACACCAGGATGCCCACAGAAGTGTTTTCTGTCCCCATTGAAAGTCAGTAGGGCCGAAAACTGATCCGTGGGAATCAATGGACTTGCAGGGTTTTCTTGTATGCCAGTGTAAAAGCAGCCTTAGATGAATGTGCCATCACAGAGGCTGCTAAACACGAGTAATCACCACTTGTGAACTAAGTATTGGCAACATTTGCCAATGTAGATACCAGAAACAGAAATGAGGTTTATTTGTCAAAGTATTTCAAAATTACAACAAACTTCTCTGTCAGGACAAAGCACAAGAATAAGAAAATGAGATCTGCTGCTATTATAGTGTATTTTCTTGTTGCACCTTTACACATTAAATGATGACTCGCATCACCCATTTATTAAAGAACAAGAATAAACCGGAGTGGGTTTAAAGAAACAGAATTTTAAAATACAGGGCAGAGAAAGGACAAATGACATGGTGTGTCAGATGACACGTCAAATGTCAGTTCAAACAAAGCTAGTCGAAGTGAAAAAAAAAAATACATATATATATATATAACTGTACACAAGACTTAAAATAAGATAATAGAACACTAAAAAAAAAATTAAAAAAAAAAAAAAAAAAAGGGCAAAAATAATTAATATTAGTGATTCAAAATAAAATTGTTCCTGCATGAAAAAAAAAAAAAAAAAAAAAGAAGTCTTGAACCTGCTAATAAGGCTGAGGTCAGACTATGGCAGCGGATGAGATATGCTAATGATACTTGTGATAGAAGAATATCTAATATATAATTGGCCAATGATGCCTTGACATCTGGTTTGTCGGGATGTCTAGGAATCCACAATGCACTACGCTGGAAGTATGCTGACCGCCGTATCGGGACAACCAAGTAATGGATATTCTAATATGGCGTCTACTAGTGCTGCTGCCACCCGCTCTCCCTGCTGCTCAGTCTCAGTCCTCTGCGCCGTTCTGTCACTCCCGCCCCCACCGCTCTCTCCGCTGCTCAGTCTTCGTCCTCCGCCTCCTCGCCGTTCTGTCACCCCCCCCCCGCACAATGTTACTGCTGAAGGACCTTTCTTCTCGCTGGAAGCCTAAGGATTTGTCTGACATGGGTCACGTGACAGGGCTAGTGTCACATGATACCGCAGCATCAACAATGGTCCTTCAGCCTTCTGCGGTGTGTACGTGTGTATATATGTGTGTATGACATGACCCGCCGCACTGCATGTGTATGTGTACAACGTCACACGGTAAGTCACATCATGCACGTATACATACGCGGTGGCTCATGTCATGCATTTAATAATAATAATATTATATATATTAAATATATATATTATATATATATATATATATATATATTATATATATATATATATATATATATATATATATATATATATATTAATATACATATACACACACACACACACACTGCTGAGCAAATTAATTGGGACAAAGCTAGTTTTCCTTGCTCCTTGCATTAGTTTTACTATTGCTGATAAGTGTTTCATCAGTTCTTGGTGTTGTTTTCCTTTTTCTACCACATTTCCCTTTTCATTTTGGAGAAAACGATCCAGTTTCATTGTATGTGCGAATTATTCTTGAAACGGTAGATTTTCCAATACCAACAGTGGAAGCGATTTCTCTTAGTCAGACTTGTATGTTCATTAAGAGCAATAATTCTAGACCTCTTCCGTGGAGTAACATCCATTTTTACAGGCACGAATCACACAGAGAAAAAAGTACACTAAACCACTCCTCACAGAAACAAGCTCTTAACTGAAGCGGAGGGGGGCAGCTAGCTGTTATTTTCTGACTAAAACCAGTCAAACCACATTTTGTTACTCAAGGTTGTACACTCACACCTGTTCAAAGCAGTTAAAACTAGTTTGAATCAGAGTGGTAACCAACTTACGATTTTACTTACAAAAATGCTTTGTCCCAATTAATTTGCACAGCATTGTATATACGCACACACAAACACACACTGCGGGTCACGTGATGGAGCGGGTCAACACATATATAAAAACACATACACAAACGCGGCATAACTCATGATGTGACGGGGATACACACTTACTCAGCCACCATCTGTCAACATTCGGGTAGACAAAGATAGCGGCAGCGTGACGCACCACCCACCTTCCTCCCTCGCAAGTTTACAGTAATCACAGAATTATGTGGGAGGGGAACTTTGTGGGATCTAATAAAGTGGATAACGTGGTGTCTCTGCCTAATTTGTATGCAATAAACGATTTTTCTCTGCGTGTCCTTTTCCTCTCTCCTGAAAGTATTGCTAATGGCCGGCTATCATACTGACAGCTAACATTAGCAATAGAGCTTGATGTCTGCTGCAAAAAAAAAAAAAAAAAGGGAAAGAAAGCAGACATCAACCCCTTTATTACTCAGTCTACCACCGTTACACGACATCTGGAAGAGCGGGGTACCTGCCAGTTTTGGACTTTCTCATGGAGGCGCCAATTCTGGGGCGGCTGCTGGCTGAGATTCTCAGCATGGGGGTCCCAGAATGCTTCAGCCTTACCACTCTGAGAATTACAGCCCCCACATGCCTTGGCTACCTTGGCGGGCAAACAAAAATATGGCGGAGTCCATGTCAATTTTTTTTTAATTGTTTAGTTAATTTAAAAAAAAAAAAAAAGTCTCCCCTGTATTTTTCACTGCCAGCCAAGGTAACACCAGGCAGCGGGGGTTAACAACCAGTAGCTGCTTTGTTTACTTGCGCTGGCAATAGAAAATATAGCAAAGCCCTACACATTATTTCATTATTTACCAGGAAGTTAAACACTTTATTGATTAAGAAAGGCTGCTTTCACATTACGATTAAGTGCATATCCGTGGGATCCGACTTTGAAGGAGGATCCCACGGACCGGCACAGATCCACACAGATCCCTGCAAATAGCCATCTGATCTGATTCTTTGCAGGATCCTTGTGGATCCTGCGGTCCCCTGTCTTTCCCTGCTGCTGCGTCCTCCATCATCTTCCCTCTTCTATTCTATCCTTATCTAATCCCTATCCTGACCCCTCGTCTTCCCTGTGTGTTAAAAAAAAAAACCACAACACTCTTCCCGGAGTATACATCACCTGTCACCGGCTCCCACGATGCAACACCATCGGGGCTGAAGGACCTGTGATGATGTCACAGAGCCGATCACATGACCCGTCAGCTGACCGGCTCTCTGACATCATCACAGGCTCTTCAGCCCCGATGGTGTCGCATCCTGGGAGCCGGTTACAGGTGATGTATACTCCAGGAGGAGTGTTTTTTTTTTTTAACACACAGGGAAGAGAACAGGGGACAGGATAGGGATTAGATCAGGATAGAGGAGCGGGGGACAGAATAGAATAGTGGGGAAGGACAGAATAGAGGAGATGGGGAGGAGATGGGGGAAGGAAGATGCAGGGAGAGACAGGGAGTACGGAGCAGACATCAGACGCGAGGTGAACTCGGATCCGATGTCCATAGGCCCCCCATGTTGTGGGCACTCGGATCAGCATTGATCCGTTGCTGTCCGATTTGTGTCATGGACACAAAATCGTAGGCGACTACAATTTTGTACCCGTAATTAAATTGGATGCCAATAGTGGCACATCCGATCCGATTCCCATAGGGGAACATGGGATCAGATTTCGGATCTGATAGTTTCAAAATGGATACAGATACAATCGGATGACCGAAAATCGCAATGTGAAAGCAGCCTAAAAATACATTTACATAATTTACAAACAGGGAGGAGAGTGCACAGGGAGGAGACAGACAGCGCACAAGGGGGAGAGTGCACATATGTAGACAATTCAAAGGACATAGCGCACGAGGGCAGCGAGAGTGGGCAGGTGGAGAGCGCACAGGGGGAGAGATTACCCCATCGTGACATCTCCACCCTTCCGATGCAAAAGCATTGGGCCTTCATCTAGTATCAACATAATAGCGGTCACAGAAAATAAGGAGAATAGACTCCACTGAGAGCGATCTGAAAAAGAGTAACTGCTCAACTGCCTGTAGCCATAGTCTCCTGCCTTGCGATCACCAAGTACCTACACATGTTTTGGCATATTGCCCTCATCTTGATGAGATTCTAAATATAAAAGAGAGATGAGGGGGTGGAGCTCTTCCTCTAGCTCCTCTCTCCTCCCATCATAGAATCTCATCAGTAACACCTGCTATCTCCTATCACACTAATGGGAAAGTCTTCACTGAATATAGATTTTTCCTCAGAATTGAGAATGTTGATAATGACTGATCAATTCCGTCAGAGAAAGCAGCAAATTTGTCTGATAATAAATATTACAAAGCTGCTTATTTTCATGTGTACTATTGATTTTAGGAAATAAAAGTGTTATACGTACTTTAAACCTTTGAACCCAAAGTCTGTTTTCAGTCCAGTGTCACCTTATGAGGTTATAATTCTGGAACATTTCAACACATCCCAGTGATTCAGAGACTGTTTTTGTAACACATTGTATTTCAGGGTGGTAAAAAGTTTGGATACATTTTTGCATTTGTGAAAATATCTAAAATGTGGAGAAAAGTTGAAATTTTCCCACTTTGTATTTTATGTCCTTAAACCAGAGGGTTATATCACACAAGAAACAGTTAATTAACATTTCCCACATGTCTACGTTACATCAGCTCCATTTTTTAAATATTTTTTTTTTTTTTTCAAGGAACTTAAAAAGGGTTAAAGTTAGTGAATAGCGAATATAATCTATACCATTTGCTACTTGCACGAATAATAAGGTATTCGCGATACTCGTTAGTCGACGAGTATCATTGGAGCTTGTGATCGATCTGATATAAATTGACCGGTCCCTTTAGTACATAGTGATCTGGCACCTCAGAGAGCAGATTGAATGCTAGGGTCTTCTCTGGGGGACAATACAAGGTGTTTTATGCTGTCAAAACTCAAAAAAAAAAAAATCCCACCCTCTTGCCCTGTTTATAGCCGGAAGTGTGTGGGCGGAGCCCATCATTAATTGACCAACAGCCTCGCTATTCAGATGAGTATGCGAGTATTACAAAGTACTCATTAAGAGTATAGCGATTAGAAATATTTCACTATTCGCTCATTACTGGTTAAGTCTATCAGCAATTTCTATTTTCTACAGCAAAATTAACCTTTTTTTAGGGACCACATAACACTTGAAGTGACTTTGAGGGGCCTATGTGCCAGAAATCACCCAAAAGTGTCACCATTCTAAAAACTGTACCCCTTAGACTGTTCAAAAACACATTCAAGAAGTTTTATTAACCCTGATGATGCTTCACAAGAACAAAAGCAAAGTGGAAAGAAAAAGAAAACATACTTTTTCCAACAAAAACGTTAATTTAGCCTCAAATTTAGCATTTTCATAAGGGCCACAGGAGAAATTGCACCATAGAACTTGTACAATTTCTCCTGAGTACGGCAATACCCCATATGTGCGGAAAACAACTGTTTGGGCACACGGCAGGGCTCGGAAAGAGAATGAGCAATTCGAGTGATGTAGCGCAAAATTGTCTGAAATAGATAGACGCTGTGAGGCATTTGGAAAGCCCCTGTGTGTCTAATCAGTGGAACCCCTAACAAGTGACCCCCATTTTGAAGCTAGACTCCCCAAGTAAGTTAGCTAGATGTGCGTGGAGAACCCCGAGTGCCCAAGTGCTTCACAAAATTGAAAATAGAGCTTTTTCAGAGCTTATGTGATGCTAGTGAGTTGGATGCTATTGGTGGCAACTTGGGTACACAACATTTTGAATCAGCTCTATGCTGAGTACTTACATTAAAGTTCCCATCTACATCTCTGAAATATGCGATTCAGGATCCATTCGCTATGAGACAGCAGAGTTACTTTGGACTCAGTTTGGCCTCTGCTCATCAATGTCCTTTTCAAAAGTGCACAAAATTGTTGTTGACTTCACTTTTTTGCACCACTAAAAATATACAAAGGATGAACACCACGGGACCACGGGTCAGATGGGAGTTCAAAATTACTCCATCTGCCTCAGAGAATTTTTCATTGGGAATCTGTTCTGAATGACGTTTTTCAGAGATTTACACGGAACCCCGATACAAAAGTTAATCATAAACTGCAGTATAAATGTGAAAATTGAACTGAGCCTGACTGTGATTTTTGGAAGGCAGAATGAACAAATTAACAGCAGGTGAAGAATTTGTTTTATTTATTTTTATGCCGTTCACCTTGCAGTATAAGTGACTAGGCGGCTTTATTCCTCAGGTTAGTACGGCTACAGTGATACCAGATTTTTTTAGATTTATACTTTTTACAAAATATAAATAGCTTTTTTTTTTTTTTTTGCATCACCGAATTTTGAAGGCTGCAGTTTTATTTTTCTCCTAACAGTCTTGTGAGGGCTTGTGTGCTGCGGGGTGAGAAAGTTTTTATTGCTACTACTTTGGACTACAGTATTTTTTTTTTTATCGCTTTCTTTTCCGCTTTTTGAGTGGCAGAGTCAATAAGAAGCAGCAAGTCAGGATTTATTTTTTTATTTAAAGGGAACCTGTCAGGTGGTTTATGCACTCCAGCTATCACTGTTTGTAGCTGTAGCTTTATAATACTATTCTAACCATCCTTGTCTGAGCTCAGAGTGTAATGTGAAAGGTGAAAAAAAAGCATTTATACACTGACATTTCAGTCTACACCTTCGAGGAGGGAGACTCTCTGGCAGAATAATAGTTAACTCACCATTCACTTGCATGGCTAAAGGACCTGTGTGATGTAACGATCATGTGACTACAGTGAGCAGGGCTAAGCGAGCAAACTCATGTTATAGGGACTTCGCTCTGCCTATTGTAGTCACATGGTTATGACATCACATCAGGTCTTTCAACATGTTCTAACATAAGGCTGAAATGTTAACTATTAACCTGCCAAACAGTGTCCGTCCTCCAAGCTGGAGACTGACTGCCTCATTGCATGTGGAAATGTAAGTGTATAAAGGCTTTTCTTTAACCTATAACTTTACACTTTGAGCTCAGACAGGGATGATTATACTGGTATTATAAAGCTACAGGTACAGATAGTGATAGCTGGGGAGGCATAAACTAGCTGACAGGTTCCCTTTAATGTTATTCTCCATGTAGAAAGTGATAAAACAGCTTTACTCTTCGTGTCAGTACGAATACTACAATACCATATTTATACATTTCTTTTCTAGGTTTTGCTGCTTGTACACCAAAAACTTTTTTATAGAAAAAAAAATGTTTTAGTATTGCTGTTTTTTGAGAGCCATCGTTTTTTTGTTTATTTTTTTCACTGATTGAGATGTTTGGCGGCTTGTTTTTTTTGCGGGACAAGATGCGGGCTCAGCGAGTGAGCTCGCATCAACGACGGGGACTCAATATATGACATACATACATGTCATAGGTTGTGAAGGGGTTAACCCCTTTTATGCTTTTTTTATGAGCTATATCTGACGCTGTTTGGATCAATCATATAACAAGGCAGTATGTACAGTGTCACTGCTAACTAGATAACTGTACAGAAGACATCAAGATAATCTCATTTTACGATGGTTGATATTGTAGGGTTTTTCAAAATTAATAATATTATTATTATTATTATTATTATTATTACCGGTAATTAAAATATACAAATTTTCAAAAACACACTACACACAAAATATTAAACAATGATTATAGCAAGTTGCAGAGAACATAAAAGAAGCATGCAAACAGACTGTTCACATTAACTGCAGTAAATATTTTACCAGTGGTTTCCAGACCCCAATTATTTTTCACTAGTAGTTTAGAATGTCTTAATTAACGTAGTTAACATTCGCCTTACAAATGAACTGACACTCCTGATAAGGGTTCGGACACACATCAGTGAAACTGGTCCGAGTTTACTGTGCGGAGAAATCGCACTGCTCTCGGACCAATGTTAACTAATGTCCGAGAGCACATTTCTGAGTCTCACACTTTTTCCGCATCCGATTCTTGGATTGCGAGTCAGTCAATCGCAACATGCTGAGATTCTATTTGAATCACGGACGAGACTCGCCAATGCAAGTCTACGAGTCCGATAAAAAAACATGGATTGCACTCGGACAGCACTCGCAAGCCACATTGACTAAAAGTCAGATGACACTCGTCCAACGCTCGGATCCGTGAATTGGAGTATTTTTAAACTCTGATGTGTGTCCATACCCTAATGTTTAGAAAAGGCGATGACTGCAGAGCAGTGATCTTAGCGGTGACTGCAGAGCAGTGATCTTAGCGGTGACTGCAGAGCAGGGATCTTAGCGGTGACTGCAGAGCAGGGATCTTAGCGGTGACTGCAGAGCAGTGATATGCCTATGCGGGAACGTCAGCACTGGAGGCCAGGACACCAGCAGGTGACTAGGCAGATGAGACATAGAAAGTGAAGGTCATCTGTAAGGTGAGTAATGCATATTTGATACCATTCTACACTTCAAGTCAGCAACTTCCAGGGTCGGACATCCTCTTGAAAATGATTGTTTCCTTCGTTCCCATTCTTCCAGGCCACATAGTCTCCTTGTTTATATTTCTGTTCAGATCCTGCTTGACCTTAACTGTGCTATAGGCATTAAATCATGCAACATGTACCATCATGCTACTAAACTTTACTGAAATGTGATCCAAGACAGTGCTGTAATCACAAAAGAAAAAATAAATAAAAGACCTGATATAAATTATGAAATACATACCATGGACATGTGACTGTTGGAAGCTTTTTCCAGGGGCAAAATGAAAGTTTCCAGCCACCTAAACGGAAAAAAAAAAAAGTAAACTAAAACAGATTTTCAGATACTGATCTGAATGTTATCAATGAAGGGAGATCAAATCAGCATCTGCAGAACCATTACCTTATTGACCTCTAAGAATCCGTACACCTCACACCCCTCATTCTTCTGCTCCTGCATCTTTTGACTGAACCCTTCCCGTTTACACTGTTCTATTGAATCTGGAGTCTTGAACGCCCATCCTTTCCTTCTGTAAGCTTCTCGCACATCATCACATGTGTTACAACACCTGCAGGAAATACAAGAGGTGTTAGATCTACATTAAAAAAAAAAAAAAAAAAAATCTACATAAAAAAAATAAATAAAAATACCTAAAATCTTCAGTTTCTGCACCATAGCAGCTTTCACATCGATTTGGGTCTAGTGTTTTGGGGTCAAATACTACATGCTCCTCTGCTTGTCCTAAATCTGAAATAGGCAAATTTATGTTAATTAAAAAACAAACAAACTTACAAAGAATGGATATGTGGAAAATTCATGGTAGAATATACGCTTGGTTCTCAACCTATGGTACAGGTATATCAGGGGGTAAATATCATTTGTCTGGTAGTACCTGCACAATCCTTCAATGCCTTTAACCCCTTCATGATCATATGTCAATTTACATCATAAGGGTGTAGTAGGAGTATGTAACAGGTTCAGGAACGGAGTTTGCAAAATTCATGGCGAATGCTAGTTATGTTACACAGACAGCTTCTAACTTTATCAGCTATGGACAAAACTAGCTTCAAAACACCACTGCCAATACATGGCATTTAAAGAGGGGCTGCTAGTGCACAAACCCATACATCAGCCTTCGCTGCTACATGATTTCAGGGTGCTGATGGGCTACCATTGCACACTGGGCACCTGCTGAAGGCATCAATTGCTGCCATGCTGCAATACTGTTTGGCACAAGCAAATGATCACAGGTTCAAGTCCCCTAAGGGGACTAAAAAGTAAAGAATAATAATAAAAAAAAATATATTATATACACACGCACTTTTTTTTAAAAATTATAATAATATATTATACTAGATGGCGGCCCGATTCTTTAGAGTCTAGTCTAGAATGTATATATAGTTTATTTACTAATAGTTAGGGGAGTGTGGTGAAATGAATTGTGTGTATACAGGTGGCTCAGTGGTTAGCAGTGAGTGCGGTGGCTCAGTGGTTAGCAGTGAGTGCGGTGGCTCAGTGGTTAGCAGTGAGTGCGGTGGCTCAGTGGTTAGCAGTGAGTGCGGTGGCTCAGTGGTTAGCAGTGAGTGCGGTGGCTCAGTGGTCAGCGCAGCGCTGTGGGCAGAGTCACACACATCATTCACAAATTATATTACATACACAAATATATACACATACTGTACATTGCATCTGGAGGGCAGAGGGCAGCAGGGGAGGCTGGAGGGCAGAGGGCTGCAGGGGAGGCTGGAGGGCAGAGGGCTGCAGGGGAGGCTGGAGGGCAGAGGGCTGCAGGGGAGGCTGGAGGGCAGAGGGCTGCAGGGGAGGCTGGAGGGCAGAGGACACTGACCGGGCTGTGGGCGGTGAGTGGCGATGCCGGAGGCCACATTGGAAATCCAGGGATGACTTCGGGATTTCAAATATGGCGCTCCCGGCTACCTCGGGCTCGGCGCTCCGCTTGCTCCGGCCCCACCGTGGTCCCGGGTCTGGTGGCGGAATAGTGGCTCGCGGTGCCACCGCTCGGGGGTCTGGTGTCGGGATGGCGGCTCCAGTGTATGGAGCAAGGCAAGGCTACGCCCACTAGTCAGACACACCCACTTCATACACTTGTATTAAGTGAGACCACGCCCACTAGTCATATTGATGTTGGGAACATACATTCCACAAAATTGTGGTCCGTTCTCGGCTTAGAAGCAGCGAATCCTTGAAGCACAGTGCTGGGAGGATTGAGAAGTCTGCAGTCACACAATCATTTTAGACCAGACAACCCCTTTAATTTGCCAACAGGATGAAAGACGTCATTGAGGAATCCTATAATGTAGCCTGCACATACATGATCACAACAAATGGAATATTGCAATATTCCTTAAAATATTACAAATAGTTCATGCATCTGTCAGGATCCCATGCCAAGCAATAAACAAACATAAGGAGATGGGGAAAAGAAAGTCTGTGATATTAGTTATTATTAATGATCCTCATCAACAAAATTATTTTCTAGCTGTTTAAACCATTCACCCCCAGGAATTTTCTGTTTTTCCCTCCCCTTCTTTCAAGAGCAATTACTTTTTTATTTTTCCGTCAATATAGATATAGGAGGGCTTGTTGTTTGCCGGACAAGTTGTACTTTTGAATAAAATAATATAAATTAAAAGAGAAAGGAAGCGCACATAGAGTAGTATTGCTATTATACAGGTCCCTCAGACCCCAAATGGTTAAACTCACCTGATGTAGTTGTGAGTGTCACAACTACAATAAAACCACACAGGAGGTCGCTGCAGGATCCCAGCTGAGAACTGAAGAATCCAGAAAACAGTGATAAAGAGCTGGAATCAAATACCGCGCTGACCACAAGGATAAAAACAGAGTAAATCACCCACTCCGTTTATAAACGGAGTGGGTGATTTACTCTGTTTTTATCCTTGTGGTCAGCGCGGCATTTGATTCCAGCTCTTTATCACTGTTTTCTGGATTCTTTGAATAATATAATACATTTCACCATATAGTTACAGGAAAATGGGAAAAAATTCCAACTCCGGTGAAATTGGAAAACAAAATGCAATTACACTTTTTCTTTTGTTTTTTTTTCTTATTCCCCATGTTCACTATATGGTAAAACTGACGTGTCTGTATGATTCCTCGGGTGAGTACGAGTTCATAGATACCAAAACATGTATACTTTTATCTAAACTGGGGAAAAAATGCAGATGTTTTTAAGAAAAAGAATTGCACTTTTTGCACCATTTTCCGTGACCTGTAACGTCCTCATTTTTTCAGATCTGGGGTTCTGTGCTGGCTTATTTTTTGCGTCTTGAGCTGATGTTTCTAATGATACCATTTTTGGGTGGATGCACTGTTTTGATCGCCCGTTATTGCAATGTTGCTGCAACCAAAAAAAAAAAAAACATAATTCTGGTGTTTGGACTTTTTTTTTTTTTTCTGTAACATAGTTTACCAATCTGATTAATTCACTTATTAATTTGATAGATTGGGCATTTCTTACTGCAGCGATACCAAATGTGTATTTTGTTATTTTTTTCATAGTGTTATTTTCAATGGGGTAAAAAGGGGGTGATTTGAACTTATGTTTATTTCCGCATTTGTAAAAAACTTTATTTTCTCTATTTTAAACTGCCCTTAAAAGGGCCTCCGTGCTGCACAGTCTGATCACCTCTGCTAAGCAGAGATGAACTGCTGCATCTCTCTACATAGCACAAATGATCACTTTCTGTGGATGCTGCTGCTCGCCAGCAATCCAAAGAAAGTGATTGCAGACAGCTTCAGAGATCATCACAGGACCTGCCAATGAATTGAATTGAGTTGTCGGTGACTGCTGATTGGATCGATGCTGTTAGCTGAACTGATCAACCGAGATGTCTAGCTAAGAAGTGTGAGGTATGATGCAAGCTCAGCGCGTGCCATTGCATCAGGAGGAGGGAAAAGGCCAAGGGTGTATATATAGGGAAAGAGAGTGAAGGGGTTTAGAATGCTTCATAGATCAGTAGTTCCAACATAACAGAATACCAGCAGTGTACACTCCTGATGAATTTACCATGCTTCTCGGCCTCTGAAGTCACTGGTTTCCCATCATTATCCAGCCGCTGCTTGAATAAATTGTGCTCCACATCTAGCTGCTGCTCCCCAGCTACATCCATGGCATCTATGCTTAGATCTGACATATAAAAACACAAGTCACAAGATCAGGAAATGAAAACCACAACTTGGCATCAAATAGTAAATATCATTTATACATCACATTTTTGCAACAAGAACATAATCTTAATTCAAACTGAAGCTTCTATAATACATTACTGAACCTTGTGTCTTTGAAATAAACAGAAATATAAAGCTTTTTATTATACTTTCCTATCAAACTCTATATAGAAGATACTAGTTATTTACCTGCCAGTCTAGATATATTGGGATATATACGAATTCTAATTTACAAATTCTGTTGTAGCATTAGCAGCTAGGCCAGGTATAAACAATCAACATTAAAGCACCACTTATTTTATTCAGAGCTGTAGTGTCACTTTAAACACAAGTCCCCTATCTCATACTCCCTTCCCCTTCCCCTCCCCCCCCCCCCCTCAGGCGGCTTCATCGGTTTTCAGAGTCGCTCCAGTCTCGCTGCACCATCTTGTGCCTGTAACTTCTAACTGGCAGTCAGAAATTATATAAGCCTCAGTGCATCTCTACGAGAGCCAAGATGAGGTGAACGAGGCTCTCAGATGTATTGATTTGTGACTTCCAGCGATCTCCATGAAAGACTAGAGCAGCTGGCAGGTCACAAATCACTGAAGATCGACCGAAGCGACAATAATAAAATATGAAGATGGCAGAAGGTGAGTATAAGACAGGGGGCAGGGGGATTTAGCTTTATAACACAACTCCTGGACAGAAATAAACAAAAAAAAAAAACAAAAAAACAAAAAACAACCTTGAGTGGTGCTTTAAAGAAGGTAGCATACTTGCTGTCAAAGGAATTTTATTTATTTATTTTTTTAAATTCTGAGGAAAAAAAAAAAACCTAATCAAAACCCTAAAGACCTTTTATTTTAGTGTCGCCATTTTTCAAAACCCGCAACACTTTTGGGTTTCAATACATTCAGTGGGGTGAGGGCTTGTTTATATTGCTTTTTTGTTCAGTAAGTAGTGATGACCAGAAAAACATCTCGTGTATTCAATTTTTTTTACGGCATGGCATTTAACCAACTAGGTTAATCAACTTTATATTTCAGATAGATTTAACTTTTATGAACGTGGCAATATCAAATATTGGGAGTAATATTATTTTATTATTTATTTTTTCATACAAATACAGGGACCCGACTTGCAGCTGCCGGCTAGGCCGCAAGCCGGGGGCTCGATTTGCGGCCGCCGGCCAGGGAAGCAACGTAGGGACGGAGCCGCGCGGGTCTAGGCCACAAAGCTGGGGGCTCGTTTTGTAGGCTGCCGGCAGGGAGCATTGCAGTCACGGCGGTGCCACTAGTAGAAGACCCGCCGTGGACGCACGCCGTGGACACTCACCACAGGAGTGCGTCCCGGCCAGGAAAGCCGCCGCAGAGGGAGCCCCAAGTGTCTGTTGAATGCCACAATAAGTCTCTCCAGCCCCCACCTGCTACTCGCTGCATGTCTCCTTGTTTTCTGTCCACAGTCAGGTGACATCTGAGGCTGCAGAGAGGGCACCAGCATCCCAATAGGAGAGGAAGGAGACGCTCAAGCTCTCAGAACACCCTGTACATAAGGTTGCTGAGGCGAGGTCTGAGCACGGGCAGCTGGTCCCACCAGCTAGGCATCTGGCACCCAAGGGGAATGACTCCCCAAGGGTGTCCGCAGAGCAGGTCCGGCAGTCTCTGTGGGCACTAAGAGGGCGACACTCAAAGTACCTCACAGTTGCTGTATGTGGGCGGATTGGGATCCCGTCGCCCTGTCATCTGGTAAAAAATAAAGACTCAATTAAAAAAAAAAAAAATTATCAAGTCGGCTCTGAATACAAGGAGGTTCAGAGCCACGTCTACCTCCTGTAGACACTAAGCTTAAACTGAATGGCTGTTCCTCTGGACTGGGGGTGTATACTGCTGAGGAGGAGCTAACTTTTATTTTTATTTTAACTTCGTGTCGCTTCCTAGTGGCAGCAAGCATACACCCATGGTCTGTGTCCCCAACGAGGCGATAGAGAAACTTATATTTTACTTAATTTAGACCCCTAAGGGGAATTGAACACGCAATAGGATAGTATTGCAGTAAATAGTGTGAACCTTGTTGTTCTTTGAAGCCCAGTGCATATTGGAGCTTCAGAGGTGTACCAAGATGGCAGAATCAGGAGTTCTTCAGCAGGTCTACAGCTGCCGTACTAACACATGGGCGCCCTTTGGCGATAGGGTCGCGTCATAGGGGGGGGGGGGCCATTAGAACCAGTAAGAATGAGCAGTGGTGCATGTTCCATTTAAACGCCGCTGTCAAGAGACTGGCTTCTCCAGCCGCATCTCTCAGATACAGATGTTGGCCATCTATAATATAATAGGGAACCGCGTCTGTCTGAAGCCTTGATAACCACCAATGACAAGAGGACACGCCCACAGCTACTGATTGGCTTTGCAGTCTCACTCTAAGTGCTAATGCCAACTGTCACTTGCCATGCAGTCGGTTGCCGGGTAACCTTTCCTACTACCCTAATGCATTATTACTTATAACATTGCCTATAGCAACTAGAATGCAGCTTTAAGCATTGAAGCTGCTGAGGTCAAGTGACAGCTGAGCTCTGATTGGTAATATTATATTATATATTGGTAATCATACTATGCAGAGCCTCAGTCCGTACGCTGCATGGATAGAAGTGGCACAATGGGGAAACAAAGTATTTTTTATTATTTATTTTATAAATGTTGTCAGTCCTTGTAGGGTGGGGACACAACACTGTGTGAAGCGTGAGGAGGTGGCCGCCATAATGTGTGTGGAGCCCATGAGACTGGCATCGTAGTGGGCAAGAAAACAAATGATTCAGTATAGGTACAACACTGTGTGCTGCCCCAACACATGCCCCTCGTCCTCTCTTCCACTTTTCTCTGCCAAATAGTTTTCCTTTTGACAATGAGGAGCCCCAATTAGGCCTCTATAGGGCCCCATGATTTGAACCATTACAGCCTGTAAGATAACCAACCAGTTAGGAATGCTTACTCACAGGCACAGGGCATATGTGGAAATAGAATATCGATGTTAATCTTTAACTTGTCCCCTCTAGACTTGTCAACAAATAATTCTGGATAAACCTGAAAAAAAAAGGAAACAAAGAATGAAAAATATGGTAATGTCAAAAAAGGAATAAAACAATGATATCTAGATATCTGCACCGTCAAACTTATGACAGGCTCCATGCATACTTTCAAGTCCCTTCAACACTTAAAGGGAACCTGTCACCAGGTTTTTGCAACCTAATCTGAGAATAGCACAATATAGGATCCGAGATCCTGATTCCATGTGTCACTTACAGGGCTGCTTAGTGTAGTTTTGATAAAATCGCTGTTTAAATCATCTGGAGATTATCATTAATTTGGTAGTCTGGTTTAAGCAAAAACTGCTCTATCTGCGGCAGAGAAAACACTAATTTTATCAAAATGACAGCAAGCAACTCAGTAAGTGACATCACTGGAATCAGGGTCTCTGCCTCTATATTATACTCCTCGCAGATGGAATGGCAAAAACCTGGCGACAGTGTCCCTTTAAGGAATGTCTGAGAAGTAGACAACAGCTTTAAGAATAACAGTACATTTTCAACAGTAAAATAAAAAAAAACAAAAAAAAAACAAAAAACACAATCATCCCTCCCACACGTGAGCCATTCTAGTGATACTGGAGTGAGACCTCCCAGTACCCAAGAAAAAAAGTAAGAAAAAGATAGATAAAAACGAAGATGTAAACCCAGCCCTAATTCACCTATACGTCTTAATCTTAAATATGAAGCATTAGAAAAGGAGTATAGGCTTAAATTATTTTGCAAAAATATCAAATTTAATTTATATTGACAAAAGACAAGGACACAGGAGGGAAGGATCATAAAGTGCTCGTGTGCCTGGAGTCAGCAATGGCTCAATACAGTACAGTTTACCAGACACAAATAAGCATTTCCTGTCGTTATATGTAGATATTGGTGTCTACGCAGAGACCCACATACAAATTGATTTATAAGGTACCCCTGTATATAACCTATCTCCTACTGGCCACATAGATAAGGGGTTACATAGACATATCAACCATGTTCTCTATCTTGTATCCTATGCGGACCATTATAGATCACAAGTAGAGAAGGCACACACATGTATTAAGCCCAGTATCTGGGTAAAAAGCGAGGCACCTAGTAGAACTTACAGTTGACAGGCAAACATCAACACATGATCTATCTGATGCACATATTTACCAGGGCCATCGCTGGCCATCTGCACAGAGCAGCAGGGGTGACCGGGGGACCCCCTCTCACCCCTGCTGCTCTGTGCAGATGGCCAGCGATGGCCCTGGTAAATATGTGCATCAGATAGATCATGTGTTGATGTTTGCCTGTCAACTGTAAGTTCTACTAGGTGCCTTGCTTTTTACCCAGATACTGGGCTTAATACATGTGTGTGCCTTCTCTACTTGTGATCTATAATGGTCCGCATAGGATACAAGATAGAGAACATGGTTGATATGTCTATGTAACCCCTTATCTATGTGGCCAGTAGGAGATTGATTTATACGGTACCCCTGTATATAACCTATTTGTATGTGGGTCTCTGCGTAGACACCAATATCTACATATAACGACAGGAAATGCTTATTTGTGTCTGGTAAACTGTACTGTATTGAGCCATTGCTGACTCCAAGCACACGAGCACTTTATGATCCTTCCCTCCTGTGTCCTTGTTTTTTGTCAATATAAATAAATTTGATATTTTTGCACAATAATTTAAGCCTATACTCCTTTTCTAAGTTATTTAATTTCTCTGGAGTAGCTATTGAAGTATGCCCCCTAACTTTAGTGTGGTCTACTTCTCATTATGGAATTCTGTTTGTTAAATATGAAGCATATAAAACTTAGGTCGGGTGCATTTTTTTTTTTTTTTTTTGCAGCGTCTTTCTGAAGACTGATCAAGAGAGAGATAAATGTGTTCTAGGTTATTGTCTATTGACTGCACTTCAATTTATATAAATATAAACCACTATCCAGTCAAGGTATGAAAATGGAAGTGACTGAAGTTAAAATTAAAAATCAACTTTCAATCCTGAGGGACTGGCTATCTGGGCACAACCCTGGCATGACTGGCATACTCAACGAATTGAAGGCAGTAATGCACGTGGAATGCCTGGAAGCGGCAAGGGATAAAGACGCGTTGACGGGGAAGTTTTTTGAGACTTGGGAGAGGGTTCATAACCACCAAGCTATCGTCAGCAGAACTGCACTCAGTAGTCCTACCGTTTGTGCAATCGTCCTAGTATCTGCTGGAGGAGTTACAAGGGTCCTTGGGAAGGGTACGGGTATCCCCTGCTCCAGGCGACTCGGGGCAGGCATAACACTTTTTCCATTTCATTTCTTATGACTGTTAGGAGATGTGACTATGGTGTAGTTTTGGTATTGAATATCGATTATAATCAATGTCCGACCTTGTATGTCTTGGGAGATTGTTGGATGTATTTTCGCTGTAATTATTGATGGCTGGGGGGGGGGGGGTTATGGGGGTTGGATTGTTTTTCTTCTTTTCCTTGTTATTAAAAATGAAAATTCAAAAATATTTTATACAAAACTCAACTTTCGTTGGAAATATATTAAAAGATAATAAAAAGTAACATTAGGTGCTTCACAAAAAATGGGGGGTCCAGCATGGTACCGTAATTACAAAACATTTATATAAAAAGAAAATAAAATACATGCGAGAGTGGAGCAAAACCCCATCATTTTTACTGCAATTCTATAAAATCTCAGTAAAGCTGCGCTAAACCACAATGTAGAAGTCCAGTTTTATTGCTGTTAAGAAAATCAATAGAACTACAAAGAAAAAAAAAAAAAATGTAATGCAGTGGTCTGCAGCTGACACTATTTCCAGTAGGGTCCACCAATACTTTTAGAGGAGCTTAAAAAGGTGATTATGTAAAAGTTTGTTATATTTAACCATATGCAGCAATTAAATGGAACCTGTCAGAATGTTGTTTGCCCTGAACTTGTCATTTGACATAGCTTGAAATGACTCTTTCCTCAGGTATCATAGGGAATAGAGCATGACACTACAGCGTAAGCCGGCATGCTGCACTACATGCATCAGTGACTGGCACCTTATACAAGCTTTATCTTGTACATCTATACTAACCAACCACCCCCTATTGTGGCATAGATGCGAGTGTTATTTCGCAGCTGTGCCTTTTATCATAGCGGTCTGCTGCATCCTGCAGTGTATTGACATTGTGACCAAGTATTGGTATGTAGGGTCTATTTATCTGCTATGGTTTTTTTTGCATTTTATGCCATTTTCACCTTAACTGGATAGATCTAATTAGCATGTGAAGAGTGTGGACATCAAACTTCATTTGTAGCAAAATACCACAATGATTGAGGCTACATCAGGCAATGGGGCAAAAAGGTTCCGACAGGTTACCTTTAAGTAGTTTTCCAAAAGGCTGGTAAAGTCTGTCAATTTTGACAGCATCAAATATTGCAAATAAGTAACCCGATCAACAGATTGAAGGGCCCATATACTTTCAGGTCAGTTCAAGGGCGAGCACAAATTATATTTTATTTGCATGCAAATTTTAAAGCAGACTTGTCCGTGGAGTAATATAATCCACCCTAACAACTTATTTTTCAGAACTGCAAGTAAAGGTGCCATCACACTTGGCGACATTCCAGCGATCCCGACAACGATACAACCTGGTAAGGATTGCTGGGGCGTCGCTACGTGGTCGCTGGTGAGATGTTAAACAGTCAGATCTACTCAATGAAGCAGCATCGATACGGCGACCTGTATAACGACCTCAGTGGTCGTTGGGACCCTGTCACACAGCAGCTAGTCTGACGCCTCAGACCTACGTGGCTGAGTTCTGAGTCGCTAATGAGGTCATTGTTAAGACGCCAAACACACTGATGTATGCTGGCCAGCGGGAAACCAATGTTCAAAAAATAGTCCAGGACATTCAGACATGATCGGTGATGTCACAGTAGGGGCCTGGTCGCTGCTACGTGTCAAACATAGCGAGATCGCTAGTGAGGTCGTTGTTACGTCACACAGCCTGTGATGTAGCAGCGATCTCGCTATGTGTAATGGGGGCTCAAGTCCCTCTCTATTTCACTACAGATGTATAATTGGCCAGTCAGGGGCCTGTTGCAATCTCTTTATACCATACTAGATGGGTGCCCGATGCACAATGCATCGGGATTCTAGCAGAGCGAGTCTCTGACTCGCAATGGCCGCTTCGCGGCCAATGCTTCGCGCTGCTAAGGCGACTCGCCATGCCCGCTGCGCGGGCATAGCGAGTCGCCTTAGAGCGACTCGCAATGGCCGCTTCGCGGCCAATGCTTCGACTCGCCATGCCCGCTGCGCGGGCATAGCGACTCGCCGGCTCGCAATGGCCGCCTGCGCGGCCAAATGCTGTCGTTCCTTTATCCACATGACGACAAAGGGGCACTCGCAGCATTCGCAATTATATAATAGATTGTGCCATGATTGCTTTCTGACAATGTAAACAGCCAAACGGAAACCTGAAGGGAGAAGAACAAGTGTGAACAGCCTCAGTAAGAGAGGACTGAATTTATGCAATGAAGCATCTTTCAATAAAACAGTCAAACTATAGAATAGTCAGAGAGATTGGTACTTACTTCTTTAGTGAGAAAATACTGAAGCTCGGAGAGAAATAATATCAGCATGATAAGCGCACTAATCACCGTAACTAGAAGGTGGGGGAAAGGGGGACAAAAAGAAAAAAAAAAGGTTATTTCACAAAATCTAAAACAGTTATAGCAACTTACAGTTAAAAGGAGTTGTCTGGCACTTTCATATATTGATCTATCTGCAGGGATACGATAGAGTCTGACACACCCGTCACCCTCATCACTTAATACCTGCCCTGGCAGCCATTACGGCAATCTCTCTCTTGTACTGGCAGATAACACCTGATCAGTTGAGGTGCCGGGTGACAGATGGATAGGTCAGCAATAACTCATGTTTACCTGTGATTTCAGGAGAATTTCTATGTCTGCCTCCAGCTGCCCCCCTCCTTCCCCCACCTTAGATTGTTATGAGCAGCAACTGCCATACCATACTGCATTAATGGAAAATCTGTCTTCATAACATATTAAAGAAATTAGCTTTTTATTCCCCCTGGACTGATCTCACTCTGCATTGAGTGAAGATTTCTTATTTTCAAGTGTACTATTGATCTAAGGGAAAATTGTCAGATCCGTTAGTGCTGTTCATCTCCAGGTTGATTGCGCCATGAAGGTGCCCAGCCGCAGGACTGAAGCTGCAGCACACAGGAGAAAATTACCCTCATTTCTCTTTCATGCTCACTTTATACAGTGCTGCTCACCATTACCACCATTGGCAGAGTTCAGCTCACCCCAAAGATTTTCTGTGGGACTGAGGTGAGGACTCATTGTTGGCCATTTTAAAACAATCCATTTTTCCCCTCTTTCAACCATTTCTGTATACTCTTGGATGTGTTCTTTGGGTCATTGTCTTGCTGGGGGATCCATTATATTTGACTCAAACCAGCTTTTCTTACACTGTATAGGACATTTCACTCTAAAATCTTTTGGTAATTCTCCGATTTCATGGTTCCTGTGATACGGTCAAGGTCTTCAGTACCAGATGTAGCAAAGCATCCCCACAGGGAGGGGAGCCTACAGCCACAGCTCTCAGGGCTGGTAGCAGTGACTGCAATTGCTTCGGGAACGTTTGTATGACTAAAAGCTCTCGGTTCCTGGGAGAAAAAAACAAACACAATTTTCTCCTGGGTGCCGCACTTTCAGTAACAGCACTGTAAACCGGCAGATTAACCCTATTTCTGGAAGTTAATGGCACTGTTGGACCTGACAGGTTCCCTTTAAAAGAATGGTCACACACTACCCTTTAAAATGGGTTTGTTACTTTTTATATATATTAAAGGCAAACAGTCACCAGGTTTTTACTACTTGATCTGAGCAAGATCCCTTGGATCAGGGTCTCGTCATAATGCTACCATGTCATTTTTATAAAATTACTTAGTCTATGGACCTACCAATCCTTTTGTTGAGCTCTGTACAACATCGCCAACACCACCGATTGGCAGCTTTCTGACCATGCACAGTGGAAGTTGCCAATCAGCGGTGGGGGCGGAGTTACACAGAGCTCATGCATACAAAGGACTACATGGCAGCAGGGTTAGTAGTTTTGAAAAAAATTCCACATGTCTGGTTTCATTGCATTTGTAACAGTCTTATCCATCAAATTATAACATAAATTCATCCAAATCTGTAAAAGGGGTAAAGACGAAAAAAAACAAAAACACACGAGCCCTCACACGGCTACATCAATGAAAAAATAAAAGTTATGGCTCTTGGAATAATGGGAGAAAAAATTAAATGAAAGTGCAAAACCAGAAAGAAAACAAAAAAAAAAAAAAAAAAGAGCTCGGCTGGGAAGGGGTTGAAGTACGATGTGGACCTGAGATCGGAGGCCATGGCCAGGTAACCCACGGGTCAGAACCAGGGAACCAGGATCTGTTCATCAGTTCAGAGGTTTCCCCCTCCAGGACAGGAAACCAAACAGGCAGAGAGGAGGTGTCGCCCTTTTTATTTCAGGGGTTTCCTGTCCTGGAAGGGCTGAAACTCTCTCAGTTGGTGCTGTCGTGGCGATTACACAAACATTATAATTTGGTTTTAGAAGTAAATTGTGGCCATGTATATAACTGTGGGCACCACCGCATGGCTCATCCCCAGCTCCCTCCATACACTTCGCTCTTGAACTCAATGCCTATTTGCTATTCAGGTGCACTTTTTTTTATTTTCCATTCTAAGCATGACACAGAATAGGTGAAAACAAAGAGTTAAATGCCACGAGGGCAGGAGCGTCACGCACTTCACGGGACATTTGCCAAAGCAGTTATGCATGCAATGTCCTCAATCCAAATACAAACACATGGAAAATTATTGGGGGGGGTAGGGGAATTTGTCTGCAGGCAAGAAGTTCATGGGTGTCCACCGCAAACAAATCAGATCAACAATTTTATTTTCTAACCTTCTCTAGAAAAGGAAAAGCTAGTATTTCATTGGTTCAAAGTAACCCTTCAAGGGGTTTTCCCACAATGTTCATTTTAATCAACAGATCATATAATAATAATAATTTCTACATTTGGATATGTTAAAAAAAAAAAAAATATTCCTGTGCTGAGATAATCTTATATAGGTGTCTCTGCTATATACTGTATAATCGATGTGTCTGACCATACAGAGACATGATCTGATCATATCACATCTCCTGTGCTGAGATAATCTTATATAGGTGTCTCTGCTATGTACTGTGTAATGGAAGTGTCTGACCATACAGGGACATGATCTGATCATACCACATCTCCTGTGCTGAGATAATCTTATATATGTGTCCCTGCTATGTACTGTGTAATGGATGTGTCTGACCATACAGGGACATGATCTGATCATACCACATCTCCTGTGCTGAGATAATCTTAAATAGGTGTCCCTGCTATGTACTGTGTAATGGATGTGTCTGACCATACAGGGCCATGGTCTAATCATACCACATCTCCTGTGCCGAGATAATCTTATATATGTGTCCCTGCTATGTACTGTGTAATGGATGTGTCTGACCGTACAGGGACATGGTCTGATCATACCACATCTCCTGTGCTGAGATACTCATATATGTGTCCCTGCTGTGTACTGTGTAATGGATGTGTCTGACCATACAGGGACATGATCTGATCATACCACAGCTCCTGGGCAGGAGAGGAGGAAATAGAGTATGCAGATATTGCAGAACGGGATCACAAAAATAATTTTGTGAGGTGAAACATTTCCCAGTCTACTTTTAAAAAATGTTTATTTTTTTTTATCTCAAATAAAGAATAATGTGTGAGTAATGTCTGTATATTCCAAGGCTTTAGCCCAGGGACAATCGCCAGTCAGCGACCTAATCCCGGGCGCTGTCACCAGTCAGCGACCTAATCCCGGGGGCTGTCGCCAGTCAGCGACATAATCCCGGGGGCTGTCGCCAGTCAGCGACTAATCCCGGGGGCTGTCGCCAGTCAGCGACATAATCCCGGGGGCTGTCGCCAGTCAGCGACTAATCCCGGGGGCTGTCGCCAGTCAGCGACTAATCCCGGGGGCTGTCGCCAGTCAGCGACCTAATCCCGGGGGCTGTCGCCAGTCAGCGACCTAATCCCGGGGGCTGTCGCCAGTCAGCGACCTAATCCCGGGGGCTGTCGCCAGTCAGCGACCTAATTAACTCCCGGGGGCTGTCGCCAGTCAGCGACCTAATCCCGGGGGCTGTCGCCAGTCAGCGACCTAATCCCGGGGGCTGTCGCCAGTCAGCGACCTAATCCCGGGGGCTGTCGCCAGTCAGCGACCTAATCCCGGGGGCTGTCGCCAGTCAGTGACCTAATCCCGGGGGCTGTCGCCAGTCCGTGATATAATCCCGGGTGTTGTCACCAGTCAGTGATAATCCCAGGTGCTGTCACCAGTCCGTGATATAATCCCAGGTGCTGTCACCAGTCAGTGATAATCCCAGGTGCTGTCACCAGTGTACAGCAGTGTCAGGGGTTCCAGCTGTCTGTTGAGGACTGGGGTCTCTGCCCTCCCACCTGCCCTCTATGCCCACAGCTGTGAGCCCACTCCTTACCCACTGCTCCGCCGCACGTCTTCACTCTGAAATCCTCCAATGTTTTAGGATAAGCATCAAATTGCCGGAGCCGGTGAAACGCCTCCATCTTCTCAACCGGAAGCAGACAGCCTCCACAACACTTCCGGGTCCATTTACCATACGTCCTTATTTTATTGGTCAGACTGACAGCCAATAACATAGCAGCTTTTGATGACGCGTGCGCAGTTGAAAAGAACCTGTGTCAGTAACTTCGAAGAGTGTCTTCAGACAAGCGTGTCTGGAGCGCATGCGTAGTTTGGTTTCACTCGTCAACCTAACGTGGGTAAGGTGCCACCTAGCGGCTAATGTCAGTTACTGCCTGTGATTTTCAACAATTGTTTTTTTTTCTTGCCAGAAGGTTTTATTTATTCCTTGTCCTCCAGGATAATAGATTGGACAAATGGGAGGGCCAGCCTAAGGGCACACTGAGTTATCAGAGCAGAAATCCTAAGTTTTATAGGATATTTCAGATCTGGAGCTCGCGTTTCCCCTCCGTGATATGTTGGCGCAGAGCTTACAGTCTGTGGAGAGGAAGCTGCACAGGTTGAGTTTTGAGGAGAAGTTGGAGAATTTCTTCTCTATTTCTGTTCCAAACTCTCCTAAAAAAAATCTCAGCATGCCCACAACATCCTGAAAACACTGAAAACACTGGCATCAAGGATTTCCTAGGTAAAGCGGTTTCTGGAAAAAGCCTGACCGTTTCCCTGTTGTGTGTTTCAATAACGCCACCGTATCATTACACTCATCCAGCAATGTCGTTGCATTGATTTGTATTATGTTCATTTTTATGGTGCTTTTTCAGGTGCACTCAGCCTTAAAGAAACTTCATTTGTATATAACGTTAGTATCTGCACACAACATCTTTTTGCAGAGTTTTTGAAGAGTTTATGCTGCAAAAAAACCCACAAAAGGTCCTCTAAGTGTACCGTTACACGTCGCAACATTGCATGCAATTTCACTGGCAATTTGCTGATTGCAGTGAAATCATCAGCCATGGTTTTTTCGCGGCCGCAAGTGCCGAAACCGCAACTACACCGCACTTGCTGCACCTGCCGCAAGCCCCATAGACATTGCATGTCACAGTTTACAAGGGATGGGTGAGGAGAGGATCCTGCCCACGAGGGCTCACAGTCTACAAGCGATGGGGGAGGAGAGATTACCCTGCCCGTGAGGCCTCAAAGTGTACAAGAGATGGGTGAGGATCCTGTCCACAAGGGCTCACAGTCTACAAGGGATGGGTGAGGACACAGTAGGTGAGGAGAGAAGACCCTGCCCGTGAGGCTTCACAGTGTACAAGGGATAGATGAGGATACATAAGTGAGGAGAGAAGATCCTGCCCGTGAGAGTTCACAGTCTACAAGGGATGGGTGAGGATGCAGTAGGTGAGGAGAGAATACCCTGCCCGTGAGGCCTCACAATGTACAAGGGATAAGTGAGGATACAGTAGGTGAGGAGAGAGGACCCTGCTCGCAAAGGCTCATAGTCTAAAAGGGATGAGTTAGAATACACTAGGCGAGGTTAGAGCTGGTCTTGTGATGGTTTAGTGGACTGAGGATCATTGCAGGTTGTAGGCTTGTCGGAAGAGGTTGGTCTTCAGATTCCTTTTGAAGATTTCCATAGTGGGCAGAGTCTGATGTTTTGGGGAGACCCACCCAAGGGCTGGAGAAGTATGTGGAACCCGGCGTTGAT
Organism: Allobates femoralis; assembly: GCA_033576535.1. Taxonomy (NCBI): domain Eukaryota; kingdom Metazoa; phylum Chordata; class Amphibia; order Anura; family Aromobatidae; genus Allobates; species Allobates femoralis. The sequence continues at coordinate 333,098,101 of JARQOC010000006.1, forward strand.
TACGGTTTCTGTCACTGGTGGCCGGTGCCAGGGCCCATGGCCCTGGTGGGCACTTAAAAAGGGGTTTAGAAAAATAAAAGTTATTTGTGACGCCACCTACGGTATCTGGTAATGTTACCAGCGTTGCCTTCAGACCTCCTGATATGATGATACTGCAGCCAGATGGTATCCCATAGGCGGCCGTCACACGCTGAGATATCTCTAGCGATATTGTAAGCGATCACGTGCACGCGCAATCGCTTACAATATCGCTCACATCGCTGGTGAGATGTCACACAGACAGACTCACCAGCGATGTGGAGCTGCGATCTCGCTGGTAACTATGGTACACATCGGGTAACTAGGCGCCGCTCGTCGCTTAGTAACCCGATGTGTATCATAGTTACCATCTCCCAGCATAGACTCTGCGCTGGGAAATCGCTCATCGTGGTGTTATACACCACGATGAGACAGATCGTCAAATCGCTCATCGCTAGATCTGAGAACCGGACCTCAGATCAGCGATGTCACGATCAAGCGATTTAACATCGTAAATCGCTTGATTACATGCATCGATTTTAAGCCCGATATCGCTTAAGCGATCAAAAAGGAGATCGCTTAAACGATATCGGGCAAGATATCTGTGCGTGTGACGGCCGCCATAGGTGGAGCAGGATCCTGGGGCAGGGATGGATGAATGGATTTCTCACTGGAAGACGGCTCTGCAGGTGGAAGCTTGATGCAGACTCTGCTGTTGAGACTGGAGTGCAGTTTACCAGCTTAATGGAAATGAGACACAGGAGACCTTCTTGCTCTGCACAGGTATTTACTAGCAACTCGTCAAGGCAGTTCTCATAGGTACACAGTCACGGGTAGCTGGCCGGGTAGTCACCAAAGGATGCAAAGTCTCTCTGAGGCCCCCAGTGATGTTCCTTCTAGTACACTCTCTGTCCTTTTCACTGCGCTCTCCTTACTATCCGTGCGCTGCCCTGCACGGAGCCCTCTTACTACCAGGCCCGTAGGGTATATAGAGATACCCTTTTTCTCTCTAAGAGGCTCAACCCAGTTTAGTGCTCCTGGTTGGGACATGCGTGTCGGACTAGGTCGGGGCTATATGGAAGACATTCGACCCACCAGGTTTGGCGGCTCAGAGTTGAACTTTCCTGCACCGCACTCGGAGCTGGTACTCCATCTTGGACTGGGTTCCCTCCCGGACTGGCGATCTCCAGTCCGGCACGGGCTTGCACAAGCCAGGGATCCCCCTTCTGTCTGGGTTGCGTTCCTTTACAGGCACCCTCCACACACTTCTCTCAGGGTCCTCACTCCTCAACTTCCCTCACGGTTCTCTACTTCACTCCACTCACGACTAACTGCCTGTCCTTCCCGCTGTTTTCACTACTCCTCAAGCTCCTTCCACCTGGACCGGTTATGTGGCGCCCCCAAAGCAGGCGTCACAGAGGGGTACTGAACCCGTAAAAGAGGTGCAGATACTCCAGCTGCAGGTGGATCATAGGATGGTAGCTGGTACTCACAAACCAGCACTCCCACACTAGATCACACAGTGGGAGGATACCACGGAAGGGAATAAAGCCACCTCTAGGAGGAACAACTAGGTCTTTGCCTCTGAGTGTGAGCGCTTAGGATCTCTCGGCTGAGGGACCAGGGGAGATAGAAGAAGAGGAGAAGGTTTGAGGAAAGATCCCAGGAGCAGACAGCCAAGAGGGAGTTAGAAAGGACTTGAAGAGGTTCATCCCTGAAAGCTTACCGGGCACCGAAGCCCGCACCTGTGGGATACTTCAGGACCACAGAAAATCCAGAGACCCGTGGAGTCTACACTTCTCCCGGGCTCCTGAGCAACCAGAAGAGGGTACCAGGCACCGCTTGATGGTTCAGTGGTCAGCCAGCAGAGGGTAACCCAACGGGAGCAAAGGAGAGAAGAGAAAACAGGAGGTCAGGTTGGCTTTATGGAACCAGACTAACCAGACTTCACCACTACTGGGAAGTAGGAAAGTAACATACGGGAGTAGAGCACGAAGGCACACACCGAGGGTCCACCATACCACCTAAGATCTGCCTGCAGCCATCCGTTCCGCTACCTGTCCTCACACCATCAGGAATACTGCACTGTAACTTTTGTATGCAACTAATACAATTGCCAGTAAAGTACCTGGAGGAACAGTGACTCTGGACTCAGTTGCTTTCTTTGCATGAACTTGTTTCCTTACAGGAACGCTGTCCCGGAGGTCCAGTCCTACCTGTGGAGGACTTCACCATCTCAGCCACGATACCATCTACCTCCGGCGGACTGTGGCAGCGCCGGTGCATCTCACCAGAAACTACAGGTGGCGTCACGACAACAAACTTTGTATATAATCCCCTGTACATATCAACCCCTTTTTTCAAAGAATAGTGCCCCAGGACACGGGATCAGGCGCAGCCACCACTCCCCGTAACAACAGGAGTGTTAACCCTTGCGGCCTGATACTCGAGTACCCCACAGCCTTCGGCTCGACAGTTACCCCGGCAACGGGTTTAGCCAATTGGTCCCCTAGCTCCAGCTGTATGGATGAGGGCCTCAGGTTGACATTCACATCCCCGGGTGACCGGGATACCACACACATTAACCTGGGTGCAGTACCCCTATAGGGGCGCACTGACCAGTGGAGCGCCACAGGGGCAGCGTTCTAAAGTATGGGGAATGCAGCGGAGAAATCTTGTTTGCAATTGTGGTAAGAAAATATAATAGGGTAGTAGAATAGGCGATCTTGTGAGGATCGCAGGTTGCATAAAGGTAAGTATCTGGAGACCATGTCACAGATGTATGGAGGAGACACATTGTGTTCGGCTTTGCATGTAATAGTTAGGGTTTTGATCCGGGGTCTCTGAGAAATGAGGAGCCAGTGAAGGTCTTGGCAAAGAGGAGAGACCAGGGAATAGCGGGAAGACGTGCATTAGTCGGGCAGCAGAATTTTGAATAGATTGAAGGGTGCAAGAGTGTAAGGGTGGCCAGAGAGTAGGAGGTTGCATAAGTCAAGGATATAAAGTCTAGTCAAGTCTATAAAGAATGAACATATGTGCTTCAATGTCAAAATGACTTGATGTGCATAAGTACTTTTATTAAGTTTCTTCTAACCTCTTCAAGCTTCAAAAGATGCAGTGGTTAACAGAATTAACGAGTCCATTTTTCAGGCAACTTGGAAGCTGCTCACTATTGTATTCATCATGTAAAAAAAACAAACAATGAGACAGCACCACAAAAGACTCCAAAGTAGACGATGCAGGAAATACACTGTCGGTATTTGCCTGATGTGTCATCCTGTATCAGACCCAAAAGGGTACACTACAGTATAAGACACCTAAGGGTATGTCCACGTGGCATATTTTTCAGCAGGCACTCTCTCTAACCCACCTGAAAAAGCACTTTATAACTTATGTTCCCGTGTAAAAACGACTTGCTGTTTGCATGTTCAGTTTTTTTGCCAAAAATGTATAGCAATTAAAAGAAGTCACCTGACCACTCTTCTGATGGCTTTTTCCTTAGAAGTTACTCACTAGTTTATACAAGACACAAAAAACTCCAATGGCAAAGGGGCATTGATAAAAATGACCAAAAGAGACGCCAAAACCACATGCTTCTGGGCAAAATCTCTGTCATTTCCTGAGATATCTTCCTCTTGAAGAACTTTCTGAGCTTGTGCATGTCTAAAAGTAATTGTGCGCATATACCCATGGGTTATGTTCATATGGTAAGTTTTTGGTGAATTTGACGAAGCCTATTTTGCTGAAGTGCATTAAGAAGACGTATTCTGCACAGGACTTTATCAATAAAAGTTTTGTCAAAGCCAAATACCAAAAAGTATAAAAAACAAGCTCATTAACTCCTTTATAATGAATGACAGACATATGCTATGGACCGGATGGACAAATGTGGCGCCCCAGGACGAGTGCGTCACAGGAAAGTATTGCAGCCAAAACAGCAGCAGCAATATTCTCTGATTCAGCAGTCACACAGTTAACTCAGAGATCCATACCCTACATGCATGATCAGCATAGAGGACCAATAAGGTCCTGGTGGGCGGAGTGTAGAGGTAGTGTGTAGTGGAGAACTGATTGCACAAAGTCAGTCTAGAAGAGAGAACTGAATTGGCAACGTAGGAGAGGGAGCTTAACCAACGAGCTCTGCAACCTAGGAGAGGGGGCCTGCACAGTCCCGTGCAGCCCCCTGGCCATCACCCCGGTTGAGCGCCATTATTCCCGGTGCCTTAACAACCGATCTATGGGCATCTACATGCGGGTCCAAAAACATCCCGTGCCCATCTACAGCCGGTCTGCTGGTACCGAAGCTAGGAGTCGTTTATCACTTCTATGCGAACCAGAGGAGTGGAGGGACCGCTTTATAGGAGCACCCCACCACCGCCACACACAGTCGTCTAGCCAGCGGTGTACCCACCAAAAGGAACCAAGGCTCTCCAAAATACCCAGAACGTATACCCTGGGTAGGGCATTGAAGCAGCCTCCTTGTACCCGATCTGGCATTCCTGGGCGACAACGGCAACACAAGTAGTTAGAATGGAGGAACACCGCGGATCTCTGAGAAACACTGGTCATTGCTGAGTCCACCCAGTCCACTACCCGTAACTGTATGCCATGTACTGCCTGCTGGTTTCAGTAAAGAACCCGTTACAGAGACTTCCAGTGTCCGTGCTTTCTTATGAACTGTCTGTCTCCGCGCACTAAGGTAACCGCAGCTGCCTCAGAACATCTTGTGCAGCGCCTGGCACCGGGGATCATCGCTCAGCCTGTGGGGAGCGTTCCATCTTGCTGCATTCCATCCCCCGGAGGCCCAAGCAGCGGCGGTACAGTTACCGGATCTCTCATAGGTGGCGTCACGAAACAATTTAACCCCTAAACTGTTCCACCAACGACGTCTTTATTGATCTGGACCACCGGGCAGGCGCGGTCCATCCGTGACAAGGAGGAGGAAGAAAACGCCTGTCCCCCCGGTGTCCTGGCCACGGTGAGTCACAAAGTGCTAGTGACCCGCGCTGCTGCAGAAATGACCGGACCCACTGTATGTAATCCCTGAGGAAGGAGCAAGGTACGCTCTAAAACACGTAGGATAAATAAAAGCTATATCATTGCTAAAGACCTCGTGGGTCCGGTCATTTCTGCAGCAGCGCGGATCACCAGCACTTTGTCCACCCAGTCCAGTTCTTGCCATGTTGCACGTGAAGGTGTGGATCCAGCAGCAGCTGTACATGTGCAGATACTGGTTGTGGGTCACACAACCATATCAGGTGGGCACCTTTCATAAAGGTATGTGCACCCTCTTTTACCAAAAGATAAGACCCTATGCGCCCTTGTCTCTTACTACTATAGACATATGCTATGTCCATCATGGCTTAAAATGTTTACGGTCTGAAAACACACAATGACAGTTCGACGTCATCAGCCAGCACTGCCATAAGGGCATTACTGCCCCTACTCCAGTATGGTGCCCGGGAGTAGATGCAAGGAGGGGGGCCCAGACATGCTGACGGCTCAGGCCCCTCCTTTTTCAATCTGCTCAACGGGCTCCATTGTTAGGAGGTGGGGTCCAGAGCCGTAGCCAGAGGGGGTAGGTGGGGGCCCAAGGCATCTGCACTGGGTGCAGCAGGCGGGGGTGGAGGGGGGGGGGAAGGTGTCTGATGCTGTGGTCCATGATGTCTCCCTGCTGGCTGCATTTTACAGTGCGAGCAGGAGGTTCTCTCTCTGAGCCACTGTCAAGTTGATAGCGGCTGTTCAGAGAAGGTGCTTCACCGGCATAAACTGGTCAATTTTACCGGCGTCCTTTAGACGCTAGCACAGTTGAAGCCCTGACCGTTTCTGGGTCAAGGCATCATGATCAGGTCAGCTGATCCCACTGCTAACTACACTCTTCAGTGTAAAACCCATCAGGGCCGTGGGGTACTCGGTTGGTTCAGCGGGAGGTCACGGTGGTGGTGACACAGCTCCATGGCCCTGGGCGTGCAGTAAAAGGTGATTATTTGCAGGGGATAGTTTGTGACGCCACCTGTGGTACTCGGCCAATGCTGATGATGCTGCAGGGTATGACCGCTGGGGCAGATGGTAGTGCAGTCGAGATGGTAAAGCTCCGCACAGGTGGAGCTGTGCCCCAGGGATAGTGTGAACAGTCTATAGTGGTGTTGATGATCGTTGGGGTGCAGGTCAGAGGCGCAGTTAATAACTGGTGGACACAGAAGGGGTGCATTTTCTGTTACCTTTACTTGACAGTTGGCATTGCAGTCCGGGGCACTGGCTACAGGTGGTAGAAAGGATCCGGCCAGCCTGGAAGCATTTGGGAAATCCACATCGCCAGGTGGGATTGGAGGCCTTCCTGCTGTGCTCTCTTTTCAGGTCCCTGCATCTTGTAGCTATGCTGCAGCCCTTCTCCTGCTTGATGGTTCTGACCCATATGGCAGGCAGCACGAGCCTCACTCCGGTGCCAAGTTGTTGAAGGCAGCTCCAGGCCCTCGGCATGCTATGCCACCGGGTATTCAGTGTGGCCAGGGTGCTTGCAGCCTCCTGCTGCCCTCCAGATTCGGCTGTCGGGGTGTGCAGCACCCGCATAACCAAGAACTCTGGCGTCCTTTACCTAGCGCTCTGCTCCAGGGTGAGCTCTGTCGCAGCGCTACTCCCCAAAGCACTTCTCCTCATGTCCTCTCTCTTCCCTTTCCTCAGACTAACTAACTAACTAACTAACTAACCCCTCCTCCTAGCCAGAACCAGGGCAGCTCCCCTGAAGTCGGGTTCTAGAGCTCTCCCTTCTGGCCTGGAGTCAGGAAAAGTGTTGCATGCTGGTCTTACCTAGCATGGGGACCTCCTCCTGCTTCCAGGCATGACATCACCCCCTGTGAGGGAGTCAATGCCACTGTGGCAACCGGACTGCTGGGGTGCCACATTCACCCCTAGTTAACTTCAGTACGTCCTGGACTGAGTTAACATAACAAAAACATAACATCAATAACAATAATAAACTATTTCCAAGATTATAAAAATGAAAAATTACAAAACCTCAGAAAACTAATAAAAAATTGTCTTTTGTCACTAAAGTTCCTGGGGCAACACTGGTCCATTGCGTCACCCCATGGACTTTCAAGGTTTCTTCAGTGGAAACCACCCCACCCACCATACTTCATCCTCAGGCCTGGCTACTTGGCTCTTGAAGCCACACCGACCGTTTATATTTAAGCCAGGTCGGTGTTAACTATTTAAAATGCTGTCCTGGCCACACATAGACCTGTGGCCCAATTGGCCTTCAACAGGTTATTACGCATATTTAAAAGGTCATCAGTAACTCTCTATAGTCTCTGTAGGCTCTTATGCTTAGCGGTTGCAATTATATACATCGTCACCTTATTCACATTTCATATTCCCTATAACTGGCAGGGATCTGACCTCTGGTACTACAGGTTGATCTAAGCAGTACGGGTATCTCTGATGGCCTAACCGGGTCTCTAGTGTCTACCGCTGGTGTAGTGGGTGCACCAGTCACTACTCTATGTGTGGACCTACGTAGTACTTGTATACTGAAACACCTTCTGTGAAGTCTTAGAATCACCATGGGGCTGACAGATTTGCCACTAGCAGGGGGTAGATTCTCTTATTCCACTGTGGTTGTGGCATCTGTTGCTGGAGCTGGTTGATCTAGAGTCTCTGCTGCTTCAGGTGCAGTAGGCTGAGGAAATGTGAGGACCGGTACCACTATGGATTGGTTAACGTGCGTCCAAGTCTGAGGAAATTCTCCAAGGATGGTATGGATCTTCCCTTCCTCCTCTTCTGTGTGCTGAGGGGCATTTTGGTCTTCCTCTTTGTCTCTCAGTTGGTCAGGACATGTCGCTGAGGTTTCTCCTCCATCTTTGCTGATGAGGCATACCTTGGTGTTATCAAAGTTTGAAGGCAAGACGGTGTAGGGCTCAGCTTCCCACTGGTCGTCCAGTTTGTACATTCTCCTTTTCCGCTTTAACACCTGCTCTCCAGGTGCTAAGGGAATAGCTGGGAATTGCTGGTTCTAATTCTTTTCTTGCCTCGGTCTTGCCTGGGATAGACTTCTCTCCACACACTCTTGGACTTTGCAGTATTGTTGTTGCCACTCAATATCCCAGTCTGCATCTGGTAAGACTGTCTCAGGTGTTAAGACTCCCCTATCAAGGTCAATGGGTAACTTACCAGGTCTTGCCCGCACCAGGTAGGCTGGGGTACAGTTGTTGGAATTTATCAGGATATAGTTGTATAGATCTACCAAATCCAGTAACTTTTCTGGCCACAGGCTTCGTTTTTCCAGAGGCAAAGTCTTCAACAGGTCGATTGCCACCTGATTCATCTTCTCGCACATGCTGTTGGTCTGTGGATGGTACAGCATCGTTCTGATTTTCTTGCAGCCGCACAAGTTACAAAACTCCTGGAATACCTCTGCCTCGAACACTGGACCTTGGTCAGTAAGAACTCATTCAGGGTAGCCGTGGGGCCTACAGAAGTGTGCTTGGAAGGCTTTAGCTGTGGTCATCGTGGTCTGGTCTTTGCCAGGGACTACTACCAGGAACCTTGAGTAATGGTTGACAATGGTCAGAGCGTAGGTATAGCCAGACCTACTCAGGGTTAACTTTACGTGATCCAGGGCAACGAGTTCAAGTGGTTGTTTCTTGATGATTTGTTGTAAGGGGGCTCTTTGGCTATCACAATCTTTTCTCCACAGGTTGCATGAACCACATTCTCGACACCACCTCTCAATAACTTTTTCATGCCAACCCAGTAGAATCGCTCATGAAGTAGGACCTCCAGTTTCTTCCATCTGAAGTGTGCTGCTCCATCAAGGTTCGCCTCTAAAACCATTGAGGCATCCCGCTTCAGGGCTACTACCTGCCAGACCAGTTCGCATGTGCGCGAATTAATACTTCTCTGACACAGCTTACCCTTGTAGATGAATAGTTTGCTTTTCTCCGTCCACAACTGTTAGGTTTCTTGTGGAGCATCTGGCATTTGCTCTGAGTCAGCTTGGATCAACAATTCTTGCACTAGGTGGAGGGCCGGGTCATTGTCTTGCGTTTCTGCCCATCCATGGTGGGGCAACGGGCTAAAGGAGACCTCTTGTACAGCATAGCGCTTGTCTGTTACGCAGTGGGAGCACTGAGTCGCACTGTCATGGTGGAAGGCTGGCAGCTCCATTTCTTTTAACTCCTCTGGGTCTTCTCCCACATCAGGCAAGTTGGGCATCCTGGACAGCATATCTGCGTTGGTGTTCTTATGTCCTGCTCTGTACTTGATCATAAACTCATAATTGGACAGCCAGGTCTTCCATCGCTGTTCTAGCGCACCTAGCTTCACTGTTTCCAGGTTAGTCAGCGGATTATTGTCTTTGAAGATGGGGAATTTCATTGAAGCCAGGTAGTGTTTGAATTGCTCGGTCACAGCCCAGACTATGACGAGGAACTTCAGCTTGAAGATATTGTAGTTGCCGGGGTTCCTTTCAGTGGGATGAAGCTTCCTGCTGCGGTAGGCAATCACTCTCTCTTGGTCTTCTGTACTTGGGACAATACTGCTTCCAATCCCACATTGCTGGTGTCTATATAAAGTATGAATTGTTGACTCCCGTGAGAGCCATCTTCAACCGGGTGAAGGATTCTTCTACTCTGCTGTCCCACTCGAATGGAGGGTTCTTGGCCTTCTTGGATTGTCCCACTAGGAGGTCTTGTAGGGTTGCAGCTATCTTGGTGAAGCTCTTGTTGAACCTCCGGTAGTAGCCTACCAACGCGAGGAACTGCCGTACTTCACGGATGGTGTTGGGTCTTTGCCAGTCCCTGATGATGGTGGCTTTGTCAGGGTCTGGTGCCACGCCTTATACGCTTACAACTTGGCCTAGGTACTGCACCTTGGGCTTTAAAAGGTGACACTTGCATGGCTTTACCTTCAGGCCAAAGTTTGACAAGGCTTCCAACACCTCGGCCAGGTCCTTTAAATGGTCTTCATAGGTCTTGGAGAAGACTTTGATGTCATCCAGGTATAGCAGCACTGTTTCGAAGTTCTTGTGCCCTAGACAGTGGCACACCCCCCTGGGCCGTTGGATACTCGTAACCGGGCTTTGGGTAACTTGGGGAGTCACGGGGGTCGAGACACGGCTCCGTGACCCTGGCGGTGTCAATTAATGTTCATAGGGGGAATCGGGTTTAGGGATTGGTTGCCATGACACCACTCGTAGTGTTCGGCTAATAGTGGCCGACGCTGTGGTGCGAGATCTCTGGGGATGATGGATTGGCAACTTTGGTGGTTTCGCTCCCCACAGGTGGCGCGGCTCCCTAGGGCAACCGGTGTGGTGCATTGTGGTGGTAGGCCAGCGGGGCTCTCTGGCTGGAAAGAGGGATCGGAGTGTCTCACAGGCGGGTTTCTGCGACCTGCGTGGCTTAGCAGTCTACCACTCCACAGGTGGGAAATGAAAAGTCTCACACACAGTTCTGAGTTCTATACCTAGTTTACTTAGCTGTTACTTCAGTGGCACCACAGGGTAGACCTCAGTGAACCGGGATAACTTGTCCAAAACACCTCCTTTTGTGTTCCTTCCCTCACTTCTCAGCACTTCCTTTCCGCCTCTTCTTTGCTCGCACCTCCACACACAGTGCCTCAATCCAGCAGTCACGGGTCCTGTCGGGAGACCGGTACCAAGTCCCCTGACCCTAGTACAGCTACCTTCTTGGCGGATGTGTCGGGAGTGGGCCACAGCTCCCTAGATCTTATGGCCTCCGGTTTTGTGGTTGGAGCATAGAGTCTCCTTGCCACCTTCAGGGCTGCTCCCCTGGTTCTCAACCTGCCCATCCGCTTCACTCAGATTTGGGCACACGGGTGGATGGCTCTCTGCCCGTGCCCCTGGGGCTCCCTCTGTCCCTCTGCAGTCGGCTATTCTGGGACCCAGGATGAGCCTTACACTGCCCCAGTCCTCCAGGTCCTTCTCCTTTCACTACTTCCTCTCAACTGTCCTAAACTAACTTTCCACCCTCCACCTTTCTTCCTCCGTCCCACTGACTGCGCCCTCCCTCTAATGGGTGCACCCAGCGTTCCTGGGACCGGGTGTGTTGGGTGCTTTTGTGGGTGTCTGGACTTACCATCCTCTTCCCCAAGAACAGGAGTACCACACCTGTGGGTTGGGTGCAATACCTCTTTGTTGCGACCAGACTGCAGGGTGCCACATTCCCCCTTAGCAAAGATTAGCATGTCCTCGTGCGGCTACATGGGTTAAATTATATTACACAAAGAAATCACATTTTTATAAAATCCATGTATAACAACAATAAACTTGACAAGAATGCTTGTTCCCTGACGGGAGGTTCTGTGCTTAAACGTTAATTAACAAAAACTCACTGACCATGGTTACAGTATACATAAAAGTAGAGGTATAAAAATATAAAAAGGAAAAGTGCAAAGAGTCTGTTCGGCGAGCGTCCCTCACCAGGTGTCTCTTACGATTGTCTAGTTCAGTGCTTCAGGGTGGACCCACTTCCACAAATCCCCCAACATAGGTCCTGGGTGGGCAAAAGGACGATGTACCAATGTTTTCGGCCACAATGAGTGGGCTTTTCTTCATGGTCAACAGGTTACTTATGTACTAGTTTGTTCACTGTAAAAACATCAGGTCTAAAACCAAGATGGAGCACACCGTAATGCACCAACTATATACAATTTGTTCTGATCATTCACTGTCCATGATCAATTATGCCCATAATGCAACAAACACACTCTTACACTATGCAAGTTAACTATTTACATCACTTTCTGCCATCTCTCATCACTCCTTCTTCCATGGCAATTCTATGGGCATCACCACTCTATCTCCTCCTGGTGACACTGGATGCATGTACCTGATCATGGGTGTACCTTGCTCCTTTACCTGGGGTAGTTCACGCTTCTGAGTTGCAGGCTCAGATAGTTACTTTCCCAGGGCGTACCCGACCTTAACACACCCGTTTCACTCTGAGGGCGTACTTCCCTCTCTCCCCCTCATGCCGCGTGAAGGTGACTATGTCTCTGGGCTGCAGAATCCCTGACCGAGTGGCCTTTGGGCAGGTGCTCCTCCACATCTCGTCTGCTCACAAAGAGTTCTGAGGCCGCACCCTGCTCTCTGACAAACCCCCAGCCTCTTCGGAGGTAAAAGGTCGTCACGATACCCTGTCTCTGCTGCCCTCTATCAGCGGACCGGGTTTTACGGACACTTGCATGTTGCGTTCCTCTAAGGCCTTTTGCTGAGCTCTCCATTCCTCCTCAGCCTCCCTTCTGGCGACTCGCTGATGGACGTGCTCTGCCTAGATCAGGGTCTCCAGTATGGCCTTTCCTTCGCCCAGGAACCCCACCAGCTCTCCGTTCCCATTCTCCCACCAGAGCACCACCGGCTCCCTGCTGACATCTTGGGACGTGGATTCCGGCACCAACCAGGTTCTCTTTCGCACCACACCCTGCTGCTCTTTTCTCACCAGAACTCTCTCTTTCTTCCCCCCTTCTCGTGGGCAGATCCTTTCTCTTTTAAGTCGGCCACACCTCTGGGCAAAGTCATCAAGTCTCTGGGCAAGTCCTACCGGCTCTCGGAGGACGAAGGTGTCGTGGGCCATTCTTCCCGCTCTGTGCTGGCCCGGCCCACGATGAGGGACTATGTCACTCCCCTCAGCCACCACATGTTTTCAGTTTCTTGCAGCCAAATTTACCCCCCCACTTCCCCCAAAATTTGGGGGAACAAAAGTGCGTCTTCTAATTAAAAAAATATGGTATATAAGATTATCTCAGCACAGGAGATGTGGTATGATCAACCATGTCCCTGTACAGTCAGACACATCCATTACACAGTACATAGGAGGGACACATATGAGACCTCAGCACTTAAAAGAAAAAATGAAAACACATCCAATCATAGAAATTATTATTCCAAGATCTATTGATTAAAATCAACTATAAAATTAACTTTTGTTCAAAACCCCTATAAATCTCTGGATCCAGCGCTGAATCTCAGCCACTGCTCTGGTGTCTGTGTCTATAGCGCTACCATCTGAGCATCTGAACTCTGCCTGAGTTGATGTGGCGCCCCGCAACGAGTGCATCACAGGAGGGTATTGCAGCCAAGACAGCAGCAGCAATATTCTCTGACTAAGCAGTGACACAGTTAACTCAGAGCTCCATACCCTACATGCATCATCAGCATAGAGGGCCAATAAGGTCCTGGTGGGCGGAGTGTAGTGGTAGTGTGTAGTGGAAAGTTGAGTTCAGCAATGCAGTCTAGGAAACTCTCTGAACAACGTAGGAGAAGGAGCTAAACAGCAAGCTCTGCAACCTAGGAGAGGGGGCCTGCACAGTTCCGTGCAGCCCCCTGGCCATCCCCCGGTTGGGCACCATTACTCCCGGTGCCTTAACAACCGAACTATGGGCATCTACATGCGGGTCCAAAAACATCCCGTGCCCATCTACAGCCAGTTTACTGGTACCGAAGCTAGTAGTTGTTCAGCACTGCTATGCAAACCAGAGGAGTGGAGGGACCGCTTTACAGGAGCACCCCACCACCGCAGCTTACAACAAGTCATCTAGCCAGCGGAGTACCCACCAAAAGGAATCAAGGCTCCCCAAAACATCCGGAACATCCAAGCAGCGCCGGTGGACTTCACCGGAATACTCATAGGTGGCGTCACGAAACAATTAACCCCTTAACTGTTCAACCAACGACGTCTCTTTATTGATCTGGACCACCGGGCTTCCACAGCCGCAGGCGCAGTTTCCGTGACAAGAAGGAAGAAGAAACGCAACGTGTCGACCCGGCCACGGTGAGTCAGAACTTGGCGTCACGAACAGGATACGAGCAGGCCTGTTCCTTAACGGGTATAATGTGCTTAAAAAAAGACTTTATTTAATCAAAAGGACTTTGTTCGTCCCAAAAAGAACTTTTCCCGCCTTTTCACCGTTGGGCCAAGATGGCGTCCAAGATGGCGATCCCCGCCATGAGGATCACCACGTGCAGGCCCAGGGGTGAGCCACCGCCCCTCTTCGTGGGAGGGCCCAAGGCAAAGGCGCCAAAATCCTTGTCCGCCCTGATTGCTGGAAACAATCATGGGGGCAGACCAAAGACATTTTCCCACAATTGGACTACAAAACCCCCCAAGGAAGTGGGAGTGTCAGACTCTTCTTCACCAGCTCTTCACCAGAATGGTTACTGGTTCGGACGGGTGTGGTTCCTCTAAGAAGATGGCCAGCATGAGACTCCATGATTTGATGCAACAGGTTGAGGCAGAGGCCAAAGCAGCCATAGGCCATCCGGGTCCGGGTCCCGTCCTCACAATAGACGGCAGCCCCGACTTCTGGCAGGAGGCATTGCAGGACCTCTGGGTGAGGCTCATAAAGACAGTAGAGTGGACGATCCGCAGCTGGAGCCTGAGCCTGGGCAGCCGACTACATCGAGCTATGCAGCAGAGCCGTGCGGGTCCAACCACCCCGGAACCGGACGACACCTCCTGTATCGCCGCCTTACCAGCGCCTACCACCTGTTCTGCTTCATCGCCGGAGCCAATAGACTGTCATTCCAGTGGAGACTTTAGTTCACCCCGCTCCAGTGCCTGAAACCGCAGCCGAATCCGTTTTAGAGCCGGAGCTTGCAACTTGCTCCCCCGAAGAAGCTGACTCCTACCCGGTTCCCACCGAGGAACCCACCAACACTCTCACCATCCCTTTAAAGACTGTTGCCTGTTTCTCCCTTGAACCGGAGACCTCTTTTGCAAATACAGAGGCCTACCTGGTTACCGGGATAGAGACACCACTGCCTGTAGTCACAGATGAAGAGGCAGGCAGCCTGGAAGCCCTGCATGACGACCCTGTGGAAGGATCCGCAGCACCGACACTTCACCATCCAGAGGAGCCTGTTCCAGCATCTCCACCTGATGAGCAGCCCGATGTGATCGTCGAGGGAGAGAAGGATGACGACGACGAGACCCGCAGCATCGCTGAGGACCTCTACACCGGTTTTGCCTGGGGAGATATTGAGGAACCTCCGGCCGAGCAACCAGCTCGGATACACTGGTCTGGTGCAGTCGCAGCGCCTTCCCCTGTGCCGTTCAACCGGGTGCCCATCCAGACTTCCCGCCAAGCGCAAGCTTCTCAGCAGCCCACACGTCACAGCGGCTACA
This sequence comes from Allobates femoralis, assembly GCA_033576535.1. Classification (NCBI taxonomy): domain Eukaryota; kingdom Metazoa; phylum Chordata; class Amphibia; order Anura; family Aromobatidae; genus Allobates; species Allobates femoralis. The sequence continues at coordinate 333,113,259 of JARQOC010000006.1, forward strand.
TCCACACCCCATGCCGTACCGACGAAGATATACGTCAGCTCCGCAGAGAGGAGTGGCGAGCCCGTGAACGCGCCAACATGGAGGCCCGTGCGGCGACTCGTCGCCAACCCCCGTTACCTGATGAACTTCGCAAGGAAGGTAGAGTGACCACGTTCAACCTATCTACCGGGTGGGGTTTTGCCAGGGAGGAGGGTGTGTGTGGAGAAGTGTTTGTGGGGCGCCGCGAAGTGGAGTCACATTTGCCTAGAGGACATCCCAATCGTGACTTGTATAGGGGAGATATAATCACCTACGAGCGACATGTTTGCCGTGATGGGTTGTTCGCTATACGAGTGCGTCACAGTTCCCTGCATAAGTGACTTATTTGCTGAACTTTATCACTGACTTTACTCCCGTTTAACCGCTAACACCGCGGCCTGGCGGCTATAGCCTGGACTCATACTAAGGACAGCCGACCGCCCGCCGGGTCTGCAAAGTGTTAACCTGTTTTCTTTTACTTGTAACATCTTAAGTAAAATGCATACCTGTTATTAATAAATGTGTTACTTTTATTGCCTGTTATAAAAATACAAAATATCTCTGTAATGTTTGGGTAGCACGACACTTGGGGACAAGCGTAATGCACCAAGGGGGAGTGTGGTGCCCCGCAACGAGTGCGTCACAGGAGGGTATTGCAGCCAAGACAGCAGCAATATTCTCTGACTAAGCAGTGACACAGTTAACTCAGAACTCCATACCCTACATGCATCATCAGCATAGAGGACCAATAAGGTCCTGGTGGGCTGAGTGTAGTGGTAGTGTGTAGTGGAAAGTTGAGTTCAGCAATGCAGTCTAGGAAACTCTCTGAACAACGTAGGAGAAGGAGCTAAACAACAAGCTCTGCAACCTAGGAGAGGGGGCCTGCACAGTTCCGTGCAGCCCCCTGGCCATCCCCCGGTTCGTCACCATTACTCCCGGTGCCTTAACAACCGAACTACAGGCATCTACATGCGAGTCCAAAAACATCCCGTGCCCATCTACAGCCAGTTTACTGGTACCGAAGCTAGCAGTTGTTCAGCACTGCTATGCAAACCAGAGGAGTGGAGGGACCGCTTTACAGGAGCACCCCACCACCGCCGCTTACAACAAGTCGTCTAGCCAGCGGAGTACCCACCAAAAGGAATCAAGGCTCCCCAAAACATCCGGAACGTATACCCCGGGTAGGGCATTGAAGCAGCCTCCTTGTACCCGATCTGGCATTCCTGGGCGACAACGGCAACACAAGTAGTTAGAATGGAGGAACACCGCGGAGCTCTGAGAACCACTGGTCATTGCTAAGTCCACTACCCGTAACTGTATACCATGTACTGCCTGCTGGTTACAGTAAAGTACCCGTTACAGAGACTTTCAGTGTCCGTGCTCTCTTATGAACTGTATCTCTCCCCACACTAAGGTAACTGCAGCTGCCTCAGAACAGCGCCTGGCTCCGGGGATCACCGCTCAGCCTGTGGGGAGCGTTCCATCTTGCTGCATTCCATCCCCCGGAGGCTCAAGCAGCGCCGGTGGACTTCACCGGAATACTCATAGGTGGCGTCACGAAACAATTAACCCCTTAACTGTTCAACCAACGACGTCTCTTTATTGATCTGGACCACCGGGCTTCCACAGCCGCAGGCGCGGTTTCCGTGACAAGAAGGAAGAAGAAACGCCTGCAAAGTGTTGACCCGGCCACGGTGAGTCATTGACAGCATGCCTTGCTTAGAACTGCTAAACTCACTGATTAGCTGCAGTGAGGCTATGGTATCAGCACTGCAGAAATACAAGACACTGGGAGCAGTTGCAGAGACTTAGCGCTGAACCTGGGATGGGCAAGTAAGGCACAGTTTTTTTTTTTGTTTTTTTTTAATAAAATAAACTGCAGGTGGGGTCAGGGCATTACGTACAACTAGCTTTCATTTGATGATCGGTTGATGGCAGTAGTATTATTATTATTATTGATTTATATAGCACCATTAATTCCATGGTGCTGTACATGAAAAGGGGTTACATACAAAATTAAAGATATAGTTTACAGTAAACAAATTAACAATGACAGACTGTTACAGAGGGGAGAGGATCCTGTCCTTGCCGACTTACATTCTACAGGATAATGGGGAGGAGATCGGGTGTGACATCTCTGGTGGTGAGGCGGTAGCTCCAGTGGCGGCAAGGCGGCAGCTCTGGTGGTGGTGAGGTGGCACCATGGTCATTGCAGGCTGTAGGCTTTCCTGAAGAGATGGATTTTCAGGTTCTGTCTGAAGGATCCGAGCATGGTGGAAAATCAGACGTGTTGGGACGCAGAAATCCAAAGGATGGGGGATATTCGGGAGAAGTCTTAAGGTACAGTCACACACAGCAATATTGCTAGGCAATTTCACTGCCAATTTGCTGGTTGCAGCGAAATCATGGACACATTGTTCTATTTTGTTGCTGTGTACAAATGGAACAATGTGTCCATTTCACTGCAACCAGCAAATGGCCAGTGAAATTGCCTAGCAATATTGCCGCGTGTGGCGGTAACTTTAGAGGCGGTTGTGTGAGGAACGAATAAGTGTGGAGGAGAGGAGGTGGTGTTGGGCAGATCAAAGATTACGTGAGGGAAGATAGTGGGAGATTAGTTCAGAGATGTAGGGAGGAGACAAGTTATGGATGGCTTTGTAGGTCAGTGTTAATAGCTTGAACTGGATTCGTTGTGGAAGTGGGAGCCAGTGAAGAGATTTGCAGAGGGGAGAAACAGGGAAGTATAGAAGAGAAAGGTGGCTTAGTCAGGCAGCAGAGATGAGAACAGACTGGAGTGATGCAAGAGAGTTTGCAGGGAGGCCACAGAGGAGTATGTTGCAGTAATCGAGGTGGGAGATGATGAGGGCGTGTACAAGGGTTTAATAGATTGAAGACTGAAGAAGGGACGAATTCTGGAAATATCTTTGAGCTGGAGGTGGTAGGAGGTGGCAAGAGTTAAGATGTGTGGTTTGAAGGACAGGGCAGAGTCGAGAGTTACTCCAAGGCAGCGGATTTCAGGTGTGGGAGAGTGTTATGCCATTTACCATAATAGATAGATCGGGTAGGGAAGATACAGTAAGTACATAGTCCTCTCACCACAGCTCACAAGTCCAGTTGCAGATGAAGATCATGAAGTGGTGCTCAGCCATGAAACACCCAGCCAGACGGGTTGATGAATGCAAAAGGGAAAAATTCCAGAAACACTTGTCTCCAAGAACAGAAGAACTTTGTTATTAATATTAACCTGAAATAGACACTCTCAATTAGAGAGGACACTATCAATTCCACTAAGGTGGAAACATAGATGCGCGATACGGCCGTCACCTGTAAAGTGGAATGTCATCAGCATTTTTGCACTTCATATTTCTCACTTACTTCCATGGACTCTAATTGAAAGTGTCTGTTTTTAATGTTCACCTGAAATATTCTTTTATTTTTTGGAGACTAGTGCCACTGGAATTTTTCCCGTTTGCTTTTAATAAACAATGTTTGCAGGATTTTGACATATATACAACATTTTACCATTAGGCACAGCTAAGATGTAGTAGGAAATCTGTCTGTGATGCCATTATACAATCTATATGTGATACATATGGACTCCCACTTTGGCACCTGTTAGTTTTCCACTACTTGTTGATGAAAAACATTTTGGAGCACTTTTGCTTGGCTGTATTGACATTTTGCGCTTCCTATGGGCATTACTATTCCTCATGTGAATAAGATGTATTCCTTCTTACTTCTATTTACAATAAACAATCTTGGAATATGGGGCATGATTCATTGACAATGGAAATTGTATCATCCAGTAGTTGGATTAATTTTATATTTCAAGGAGGAATAGCTTAGAAAAGGCAAAACACAGGGTTAGTAATAAATTTGTCATTTGAGGTTTAGCCATACTGCAGAATTTCTATGTTGTACTCTGTTACTAAGAAATGGTACCTTTGCCGCTTAAAAGATCTTGACTTTAATGAAATTCAACAAGAATACACCACGACACCAGATAGATCAAAAGAAGATATTTTTATATTATCAAAGTAGAAAACATGATCGTTTTTCATGATCACAAAAAAGTGATTTATCTGTAGAATTTCAGCCTTCCTTCACTGGCCAACGTGGCAATGAGTGTTGATTCAAAGTCTGCATTGTGGACTCCAGTCCATTTGAAAGCACCGGCAAATCTGTTGTTTTCCCAGTAGTGGTGCCAGTTTCCTTTTTGGTCTGCACCAAAACCAAACACTGATATCTACAAAAATAAACACACACCGATTACTGACAGAATTATCCCAATATCGCAATTATTTACAAAGCTAGTTAAATACATTATTCGTACTTGGCTTATTTCTAAGTCATTAAGAGTATGTGCACACAACGTCTTTCACATGGGTACGCTCCATAATCTCAACATTAAACAGAATTAACATGCACTGCAATGTAAAAATAACTTGCTTTGCACATGTTCAGTTTTTAAAGGGGTTATCCGAAAATGATAAAAAAAATTATGCCTACGCACTAAAAAGGCAGGTAGCTACCACCTACCTATCCGTTGTGCCCGGCGTCATTCACCGCTAACACAGAGAGGTCTCAGACCGCTCATGTCGGCGATTTTGCCGACTTCTCCCCTCTGTAGACGGGGGCATAGCCAATTGACAGCCTGCTCCCCCAATCAGGAATTGGGGAGCCAGATGTCAATCAGCGCGATGTCAGCTACAACTCCTGGCAAAAATTATGGAATCACCTGGTTCGGAGGATGTCCATTCAGTTGTTAAATTTTGTAGAAATAAAACAGATCACAGAAATGGCACAAAACTAAAGTCATTTCAAATGGCAACTTTATGGCTTTAAGAAACACTAAAAGAATTTATGAAAAAAAAAAATGTGCTAGCCAGTAACTTACTTTTTTAGACCAAGCAGGGGGAAAAATTATGGAATCACTCAATTCTGAGGTAAAAAATTATGGAATCACCCTGTAAATTTTAATTCCCAAAACTAACACCTGCATCAAATAAGATCTGATTGTTAGTCTGCATCTAAAAAGGAGTGATCACACCTTGGAGAGCTGTTGCACCAAGTGGACTGACATGAATCATGGCTCCAACATGAAAGATGTCAATTCAAACAAAGGAGAGGATTATCAAACTCTAAGGGCCGCTTTACACACACCAACGTCTGTGACCAACTTCTGAACAGATCTCAGGTTGCAGTGAAATCATGGACACATTGCTCCATTTTGTGGCGGTGTACAAAATGGAGCAATGTGTCCATGATTTCACTGCAACCAGAGATCTGTTCAGAAGCTGGTCACAAAAGTTGGTGTGTGTAAAGCGGCCCTAAAAGAGGGTAAATCATCACGCAATGTTGCAAAAGATGTTGGTTGTTCAGTCAGCTGTGTCCAAAATCTGGACTAAATACAAACAACATGGGAAGGTTGTTAAAGGCAAACATATTGGTAGACCAAGGAAGACATCAAAGCTTCAAGACCGGAGACTTAAAGCAATAGGTCTCCAAAACAGAAAATGCACAACAAAACAAATGAGGAACGAATGGGAGGAAACTGGAGTCAATGTCTGTGACCGAACTGTAAGAAACCGCCTAAAAGAAATAAGGAAATGGGATTTACATACAGAGAAGCTAAGCAAAAGCCATCATTAACACCTAAACAGAAAGAAACAAGGTTACAGTGAGCTAAGGAAAATCAATCGTGGACTGTGGATGAATGGATGAAAGTCATATTCAGTGATGAATCACGAATCTGCATTGGGCAAGGTAATGATGCTGGAACTTTGTTTGGTGTCCTTCCAATGAGATTTATAAAGAGGACTGCCTGAAGAGAACATGCAAATTTCCACAGTCATTGATGACATGGGGCTGCATGTCAGGTAAAGGCACTGGGGAGATGGCTGTCATTACATCTTCAATAAATGCCCAATTTTACATTGATATTTTGGACACTTTTCTTATCCCATTAATTGAAAGGATGTTTGGGGATGCTGAAATCATTTATCAAGATAATACATCCTGCCATAGAGCAAAAACTGAAAACATTCCTTGAGAGAAGACACATAAGGTCAATGTCATGGCCTGCAAATAGTCTAGATCTCAATCCAACTTAAAATCTTTGGTAGAAGTTTAACAAAATGCTCCATGACAAGGATCCAACCTGCAAAGCTGATCTGGCAACATCAATCAGAGAAAGTTGGAGCCAGATTGATGAAGAGTACTGTTTGTCACTCATTAAGTCCATGCCTCAGAGACTGCAAGCTGTTATAAAAGCCAGAGGTGGTGCAACAAAATACTAGTGATGTATTGGAGTGTTCTTTTGTTTGTTTTTCATGATTCCATAATTCTTACCTCAGAATTGAGTAATTCCATAATTTTTCTAAAAAAGTAACCATTACTGGCAAACACATTTTCTTTTCACGATTTGTTAGTGTTTATTAAAGCCAGAAAGTTGCCATTTGAAATGACTTTAGTTTTGTGCCATGTCTGTAATCTGTTTTTGTTATGCAAAAATAAACAATTGAATGAACATCCTCCAAGCCAGGTGATTCCATAATTTCTGCCAGGGGTTGTATGCACCAATCTCCGCCGAGCAGAACAGAAAAGCCACCTTTGCTGTGTCTACTCCGCCATGCTGTCCCTTGCAGGAGTGGTCTGTGCCCACTCTGTGCCAGGCAGGTAGGTGGTAGCTTGTTAGTGCTTAGGCATATTTTTTTTAAATAAAAATCCCAGATAACACCCTTAAGCTTAACAAAAAGCCATAAAAATAAAAATAAAAAATAAAAAAAGAGAGAAAAGTGATCTGACTATTCTTCAGGCACTGCTCAATATTTTTTATATGCAAGTGGAAAAAAAACATGCCCATAGACAAAAAGTAAAAAAAAAAAAACAAAGAAAAAAACCCACAAAATACTCTTCAGGAAAAGCACTTGAAACATGGCACATACCCTAAAGTTAGTGTTTTTTTTTTTTTGGCTGTGGAAAAACCCTCTAACCAGGCAGAGTTCTGTTTTGAAAAACAAAGTGTGCTTCACTTTCCCTGGGTCCACAATTGAGTCTCCCCCTCTGCTCTTGGTGTCTTTTCCTCTTTTCCTGCCTGTAGCGTCAATGTCATGTTGTTACGTATTGACTGCCTTGCTGTATGGAAGTGCTGCTGCTGTGGTTTAAATTAAGCCTTTTTTTCCCTGCTCTCAGTGTAGAGAAAGGAACCTAATGAGCGGGAGCTGAGAGTGCAGGTGTGTGTGATGAATATGACTCATGCGTAGGTTAGCTGAGGGGCGTACCTGGGCTGGTTGCTCCCCACCCCTCGGCCATAAATGGGTCAGATCACATCTGATGTTGTGACCTGTTGTGAGCAGACGCTGATCTGAAGCTGCTGTTTCTTTCTCCATTGGAAGCTGCTGGGTACAGTGGTCCGTGGGTGGAGGTAGGGGCTTATGCCTAGGGCTTCTCAGGAGTTTTAGGGCCTTAGGCTGGCGGCTCGTACCTCCTCACCTTCAGAGGTACCTCCGAGTACAGGGCGAATCAGGGACCCCAGTATCAGGGCCAGAGCAGGCTCCCCCGACTCCCTACGCCCAGCTCAGTCCTACTTCTGGGTACCCCCCCTGCATGACACACGTTGACAGCACTGCAGCCAATCATTGAGGTCAACAAATGAAACTGTTAATGTGGACCCAGCCGCTGAGTTCAGAGATTGGCTGCCATACTATTGACAGGACATCAGTCCTGTAGACAGTAACAGACACCTAAAGATGTTATAAAACACTCAGGGCTGAACCTATCTTGAAAGATATTGAGATGTAAAAAATAAAAGTTAAAATCACATTACTTAGTTGCAATGTATTTTCTATCCAGAAGACGCAGACTATATTTAGTCTATTTAGCCCCTATACTTAAAGGAAAACTGTCAGGTCAAAAATCCACATGTAACTGCTTTCATTTTCTAATTCCTCCCTTTAAACTCTCTCTATTGATACATTTCTTTTATTTATAGTTCTCTTCTAGCTTCTGTAAACTTCAAATAAAGAGATTCATTCCATCTGTCACTCACAGTGAGTGATCCACCTACAGTGCTGTGCAAATTAATTGGGACAAAGCATTTTTTAAGTAAAATCGTAAGTTGGTTACCAGTCAATGATTCAAACCAGTTTTAACTGCTTTGAACAGGTGTGAGTGTACAACCTTGAGTAACAAAATGTGGTTTGACTGGTTTTAGTCAAAAAATACCAGCTAGCTGCCCCCTCAGCTTCAGTTGAGAGCTTGTTTCTGTGAGGAGTGATTTAGTGTACTTTTTCTCTCAGTGTGATTCTTGCCTGTAAAAATGGATGTTACTCCACGGAAGAGGTCTAGAATTATTACTCTTAATGACCATACAAGTCTGACTGTAAAAGAAATCGCTTCCACCGTTGGTATTGGAAAATCTACAGTTTCAAGAATAATTCTCACACACAATAAAACTGGATCGTTTTCTCCAAAACGAAAAGGGAAATGTGGAAGAAAAAGGAAAACGACACCAAGAACTGATAAAACACTTATCAGAAATAGTAAAACTAATGCAAGAAAAACTTGCTGTCCCAATTAATTTGCACAGCACTGTAGTTCTCTGCTGTCCACTCCCCATACATGAATATGCATGTCACATACTCACACCACTTGTCTTCATCAGAGCATAAGCTACTGAAACCTGACACTGCACTGTTAGCAAAGGGAGGAGGGAGGAGAGCTGCTGAGATGGAGTGCATAATTGCATGACAGGTTATACAGCACAGGACTATTCCTGTTTGGTTATACTGGGGAGGACTAATCAAGGAGCTCACCACAGGGTCTGACAATGCTGATAACATGGAAACTACAAACGGTACAATAATAATTTTACATGTTTTAAAAGGTCTGCCAAGGCACTATTCAAGGGTAATATTAGTATCATACTGAAAAATGACCTGACAGTGTACCTTTAATAGCAAGCTAAAAACTCATTGTCTACTTTAGGTTTATAATAAAGTTTAAAGTATGTGTATAACTGCATAGTTAAGTATTAATACTGGAGGAATGTCACAGGTTGACCGAAACGTCGCCATTATTTCACCTGAAGGCCAATAAAGGCTTGAAAAGAGGTTTATTGAGTGCTACAGTCCATTTTTTATATATATGGGAAGTATTAATAGATCTACAACTCTACAAAAGTTGGAGTGCTGTGTAGAAAGTAAGGATTTTGAAATCTCATACCCATTTTTGATTCACAACAAAAAATAGAACACAGATCCCAAAGGTATAAGACATATTAACTTTTATTTACAAACATTTTTACTACTTTAAAAATGGACTGTATCAGAAAAGAGCATGTTATAGAGACGGAGTCTCTCTGGAGCAGATTGTCAGATATTCACCAATCTGAACAACTATCTAAAAATCGTGAACATTTCAGAAAAAAAGGCTATTCAATGGAAAATTCAGGGACAGACATACAGTTGTGGCCAAAAGTATTGACACCCCTGCAATTCTGTCAGATAATACTCAGTTTCTTCCTGAAAATGATTGCAATCACAAATTCTTTGGTATTATTATCTTCATTTAATTTGTCTTCAATGTAAAAACACAAAAGAGAATGAAGCAAAAAGCAAAACATTGATCATTTCACACAAAACTCCAAAAATGGGCCAGACAAAAGTATTGGCACCCTCAGCCTAATACTTGGTTGCACAACCTTTAGCCAAAATCGACCGCTTCTGGTAACCATCAATGAGTTTCTTACAATGCTCTGCTGGAATTTTAGACCATTCTTCTTTGGCAAACTGCTTCAGGTCCCTGATATTTGAAGGGTGCCTTCTCCAAACTGCCATTTTTAGATCTCTCCACAGGTGTTCTATGGGATTCAGGTCTGGACTCATTGCTGGCCACCTTAGAAGTCTCCAGTGCTTTCTCTCAAACCATTTTCTAGTGCATTTTGAAGTGTGTTTTGGGTCATTGTCCTGCTGAAAGACCCATGACCTCTGAGGGAGACCCAGCTTTCTCACACTGGGCCCTACATTATGCTGCAAAATTTGTTGGTAGTCTTCAGACTTCATAATGCCATGCACACGGTCAAGCAGTCCAGTGCCAGAGGCATCAAAGCAACCCCAAAACATCAGGGAACCTCCGCCATGTTTGACTGTAGGGACCGTGTTCTTTTCTTTGAATGCCTCTTTTTTTCTCCTGTAAACTATGTTGATGCCTTTGCCCAAAAAGCTCTACTTTTCTCTCATCTGACCAGAGAACATTCTTCCAAAACGTTTTAGGCTTTCTCAGGTAAGTTTTGGCAAACTCCAGCCTGGCTTTTTTATGTCTCGGGGTAAGAAGTGGGGTCTTTCTGGGTCTCCTACCATACAGTCCCTTTTCATTCAGACGCTGACGGACAGTACGGGTTGACACTGTTGTACCCTCGGACTGCAGGGAAGCTTGAACTTGTGTGGATGTTAGTTGAGGTTCTTTATCCACCATCCGCACAATCTTGCGTTGAAATCTGTCGTCAATTTTTCTTTTCCGTCCACATCTAGGGAGGTTAGCCACAGTGCCATGGGCTTTAAACGTCTTGATGACACTGCGCACGGTAGACACAGGAACATTCAGGTCTTTGGAGATGGACTTTTAGCCTTGAGATTGCTCATGCTTCCTCACAATTTGGTTTCTCAAGTCCTCAGACAGTTCTTTGGTCTGCTTTCTTTTCTCCATGCTCAATGTGGTACACACAAGGACACAGGACAGAGGTTGAGTCAACTTTAATCCATGTCAACTGACTGCAAGTGTGATTTAGTTATTGCCAATACCTGTTAGGTGCCACAGGTAAGTTACAGGTGCTGTTAAATAGACAAATTAGAGAAGCATCATATGATTTTTCTAACAGTGCCAATACTTTTGTTCATCCCCTTTTTTATGTTTGGTGTGGAATTATATCCAATTTGGCTTTAGGACAATTCTTTTTGTGTTTTTTCATTGAAGACAAATTAAATGAAGATAATTATACCAACGTATTTGTGATTGCAATCATTTTCAGGAAGAAACTGAGTATTATCTGACAGAATTGCAGGGGTGTCAATACTTTTGGCCACAACTGTATCATTGGCACAGTCACCCAAGAGGTAAGGGGGCCTTTTTCCACCTTCAAAGCAGAGTGAATTTAGAATTTTGATTAGATATTGGACTAAACAGGGCCCCATATATTGTTCTTGCACAGGGTCCCTTTTCTATATTTGTCAGCAAATGGAAACATTGCAGTTACTTTGAACCAACCGTCTACAGCACATATCATCAAAAGATGTAGAGATTCTGGAGATTCCCCTTATAAGACATATGGTCGATTGCCAATATTTGGATGCTCGTGATCTATGGTCCCTCAGGGTTAGGGATATTTTCAGAAATCATTGTCTATGATTACAGTTTAACTTGCATTTGTGGATTGCACATGACAAACAGTATCAATGCTGAGCATTGTGTAGAGTGTAGAGATTTTAGAACAACATGTTCCCATCCAAACAATGTCTATTTCAGAGAAGACCTTGCATGTTTTCTGCAAGTTAACACTAAACCATACATCCGAACAGAAAGCCTTCAGAAGAGTTTGTTGCTGTTTAGACCTTTCACCAATAATAATAATAAAAAAAAAAAACTATACTCCAGGTATTTGTCTCCTTACTTCTAAGAAATTTACAGACTGTTAAAAGAAGAGGGGAGGTTACATAATGGCTGGCATGACCCTGTCCCAACTTTTTCTTAGATGTGTTGCTGCCATCAATTTCTAAATGAGTTCATGTTTAGAAAGGAAATGTAAAGTTGTCCAATATTCACCTTCTGATCTGTTCTTTTGTAAATAAAATATTGCTGTAAGGAGTTTCCAAGTCATTCCATTCTTTTTTTTATTTTTTATTTTACACAGACACCCAACTTTTTTAAGGTGGCATTGTACATAGCCATATGTTTAGATGGATGGATACCAACTTCAAATAAATCTAAAAATAATCTTTACTTAAAAAAAAATCTGAAGGGTCAAGAGATCAACATGTAAGTGGACAAAGTGAAATAGAATCCGGAATGAGTGAATGTATCCTATTGTTCCCTGATGCATTTATTTTCCTGCCTGACAATGGAGGTTTTTTCACCCTGCTTTTTAAGGTGCCCCCATTCCTCGATGGCTTTCCCTTAGCTGACCCTAAAATCTACAAAGAGACAAATCCATACAGTACATTAATATATACATGTCTGATTCCATGTGACTTATCTCAAAGGTTAGTTCAGGACATTAGTGGAGGATACTTAAACTATAAGAGAGGAGAGAAAGTGCAATAGGGTCTTATCCCAAAGATATGTGTAGAGATTACACTAGTAGCTGCTCACCTGGGGCAGTTGTATGACCCACAACTGATGTCAAGGCGTGAAGGATGCTGCAGGATGCACACTCCACCCTCTCAGGGGTGTCTGAACCAGATACAGGGAGGAAAAGACAAAACTTCCTGGATCCTCTATACAACCTATGTATTATACACAGTACTCTGTGGGTTCCCTGAGGAAGCAGCCTGGATGTGGCTCCGAAACGCATAGGAGTTAAAACTATCATTGCACTGTAAATCGTGGTTTTTCAAACTAATTTCACCGGCAGCGTGGATCCAGGGAGCTCTGTCTTTTCTTCCCTGTATTAATAGAGGATAGGGATAATCATAGGTTGGTTCCAGATTCAATTCGTAGAAAGAGATTAAAAATATTCTCCATGGCTTGATGCTTTTCTTCCCATCATATGTATAGGGGGTTCATCAGAATAGAGAGAGTATAGACCAACTTACCTTAGCCTCTCTTTTTAGGGGGTCAAAGTTTAGGAACCTCCGAGAGAACTCCAACATATGTTATGTCACGATCAACTGATGAGATCAATGCTAACCATCTAGTTATAAAGGCAAAGTCCTGACATCCACCTTGGCAAAACAGAAGATAAATGAACCGCATGGATTGTCGAGTCCCCGTGACCCGCCCCAGGGCCGTGGGGTACCCAGTTCCGGGCATTTGGTTTTATGGGGGATGTCATGGGTCTCGTTGGCCTTGGTGGTCACTGAAAGGTGGTAAAAATAAAAAGGTTTTGTGACGCCAAATACTGGACGGCTCCGCAGGCGAGGAAGGAACGTACATAACACCAGTCTTTAAACTCTGCTCAAGTTTAATGACAGTTCTTAAAGCGGGTAGACAGATGGTACAGTCTCTTGGGTCTTTCTGGCCTGGGTAGTCACCAGTGAACCGAGATGTTTCGCTCAGGGCCCTCGGTGATGTGTCTGCAGTTCCTTACCGGTCCCTTCCCTGTGCTCAGCTTCTCCTCTACCGTGCAGCGCCTCCACGCGCTGAGCCTCAAACCAGCTCCCAGGCATCTTCAGTGAGGGGGACTCCCCTTTAGGTCCCCTTGACCCTAGTTCGGTATGCCTTCGAGGTTTACGCTGGGTCTCTTGCCGCGACTTCCTATAGAAGTTCGGGGCCTCCGGTTTGATGGTTCGGAGATAGGCTCCCGCACAGTGCTCAGAGCAGATTCTCTGCTCGGGACCTGACCCTCCTGGCCGGTATCACTGGGTCCAGATTCGGGTGCACTGCAACTCCTGGTGCCCCTAGGGTCCCTTCCTGCCAGGAGGATCTCTCCTGAGACGTCCTCTACTGTGCTCCTCACAGCCTTCTCTTCCTGCTCTTCCACTAGCCCACCTGACTCCTCCTCCCTGGACTGAGTCTCCCTAGCAACGGGTCCAACCAAGTCCCCTGCTCTAAGGTGTGTGGATGGGTGTTGAGGGTCCTTAGTTATCATTCCAGTTCCCTTGTCATAGGGATACCACACTCTCTGGTCTGGGTGTAGTACCCCTACGTGGCATCCTGACCAGTGGGGCACCACACCCCAAATAAGAGAAAAGTTAGGGAACCAACCTTCATTATGGTGTTTAACCAAATGGCCTATCTGTGGTCAGATTTGGTAAGCACAGGTCCTTCCAAAGAGCCATCCACTGGCAGGACCTGTGCTTACAAAATGTGACCATGGATAGGCCATTTGGTTAAACACCATGCTGAAGGTTGGATCCCTAACTTGTCTCTTATTTGGGAGAAGACTCAACAATCCATGCCGTTCATTTATCTCGTGTTTTGCCAAGGTAGATGTCAGGACTTTGCCTTTAAAACTAGATGGTTAGCATTGATCTCATCTGTTGGATGCGACCATAACATATTGAGTTCTCTCGGAGGTTCTTAAACTTTGACCCCCTAAAAAGAGAGGATAAGGCAAGTTGGTCTATACTCTCCCTCATCTGATGAGCCCCTATACATATGACGGAGAGAACCGTGTCAAGCAGTGGAGAATATTTTTAATCTTTCTATGAACTGAACCTGGAACCAACCTATGATTATGTGGCACCCCACCTGGTCAGGCGTCACAATTGGGGTACTGCACCCATAAATGAGTGTGCGGTAACCCCTGTCACAGTGGGAAGGCAGATGTCTGTGGTAGGATCCCAACCCAGCACTCCCACCTAGAATAGATGGTTTTGGGTCTGTACCCTGGGGGGTGGGGGGGGTGGGGTTGGGAGGACACACAGTGAGTTTTAGTCGGCACTAAGGAAAGATGGGGAACGGGGAGCCTCCGAGTGGGAAAAGGATACTTCCAGGGAAGGGGCCTGGAGAGAGTGAAGAGGCAGCCCAGACGGAAGGAGGGGACCCCCCCGAGCGCCCATACTCAGGGAGGGAACCCTGGTCCACTTTACTGAAGTATCGGTTCTGAAGACTGTCAGGGAGTCCAGCCCCTGAGCCAAGAACACTAGAGGTCGTGGGTCTGTTCACCGGCCCCGACACCCTGTCTGGTGGGATTAGTCACACCAGGTAACCTACCAGGGTCGAATCCCAGAGCAGGAGAGGGAGAGAGTGGAAGCCGAGATAGTCAGAGCACCTCAATTGGCCTGATATTAAGCAGGTTACCCCAGGACAGGCACAAGCAGCGGATGCAGGTTAGATCCAGGAAGGCATACCCGTTGGTAGACTTTCAGAGACTCTGCAGCCCACTGTGACTACCCGACCGCATAAAGACTGTTTTGCCACCGTTATCTGTATCGTCATCTGCATGGTTCCAGTAAAGTACCCAGGTAGAATGAGTCTTCGTGTATCTGTTTCTTTGCTATACCGTGCTCCGCTCATTTTCCTCATCAGCACCCTCATCACCATCGAGGCATCCCTACCCTGGAGGGCCAGCTCCACCTGCAGGGAGCTCTACCATCTTTGCCGCTATACCATCACCCTCCGGAGGTCTGCAGCGGTGCTGGTGCTTAATCACCAGAAGCTGCGGGTGGCGTCACGATAAACTTACAAACTATTTCTCCCATTTCAACTACCCCTTTTTAGTTGGACCACCAGGGCAACGGGTCTGGGCAGGCCACCAGTGACATCCCTACCGCAGCAGAGGGCCCAGATACCCGAGTCCCCATATCCTGGGCTAGTCAATTATCTCTACTTTCCACTAATGTCCTGGACTAACCTTTGAGATAAGTCACATGGAAATCAAATCACACATATATACAGAATATTGATTTACTGTATGGACTTGTCTCTTTGTAGATTTTAGGGTCAGCTAAGGGAAAGCCACCGAGGAATGGGGGCACCTTAAAAAGCAGGGTAAAAAAATCCTCCATTGTCAGGCAGGAAAATAAGTGGATCAGGGAAAAATAGGATACATTCACTCATTCTGGATTCCATTTCACTTTGTCCACTTACATGTTGGTCTCTTGATCTTTTAGATTTTTCTAAGTAAAGATTATTTTTATATTTATTTGAAGTTGGTATCTTTACGCCTAAACATAACCCATAAAAATACCTCCTATATATCAATTTGTACTATAGTCATGCTGTACATAGTCACTCAATTATTTTTAAAGATGAATTTAAACTAAAATCAAAGTGTTGAATGGTTTGGAAAATCAATACTATGCTGCAGCTCCATGAGCTCCATGCAGCATGTGAATCATGATTACAATGGGGCCATGCATATGTGGAAAAAATATACAATTTACCAATGAGTAAATAGTGAATTCATAAGCTCTACAGCACGGTGGCCAATTGGTTAGCACACTTGCAGTGCTGGGGTCCTAGGTTCAAATACCACCAAGGACAACATCTGCAAGGAGTTTGTATGTTCTCCCTGTGTTTGCATGGGTTTTCTCTGGGTGCTCTTGTTTCCTTCCACACTCCAAAAACATAATGATAGGGTGTTTAGATTGTGAGCCCCAATGGGGACAGTGTTGCTGATGTATGTAAAGTGCAATGTAATTAATAGAGCTATAAGGCTAGTTTCATATTTGCGTCCTCATCAGGACGAAAACGCAGGCATCTACGTGCACCGCAGCATTTGTTTTTGCCTGATAAGGCACAGGATTTTTATTGAGATTACATGGTCACCGTGCATTTTAACATGGTCAGTCGAGAGCGTGAGAAAGAAGATTACTACACATCAGATTACGACCTTTAAAGGGGTTTTCCGGTCTAACAGGCTAAATTAACCCCTGTCCAGATTAAATCCCAGTATAGTTTTTCCCAGGCCAGAGTATAAGCCAGAAGATAAACTGTTGTAGGCCAAAATATACAGGGGGTGTAAAGCAGCCTAGGTCAAACTATAACCCTCCAGGCTAGAGTATACCTGGCGGTAAACTGTCCATGTTCAAACTATATTTGGGGTATAAAGTAGCCTAGGTCAAACTATACTCCTCCCAATATACCCCTCTATTTTCTGAGCCCTTGTAAATGAGATAGATTTTAGATGCCATTATTAATAACTTAAAGAGGACCTGTCACCAAACCAGGCATGGTGATCTAATTACAGCACTGGATGCAGCATATCTGCATCATGCAGACAAGGGGTCCCCCAGCACTTGAGCAGCCCTGTACCCCGAGATAATACACTTAGAAAACTTACATGCTACAGCCACTAAGGAGGTGGCTAGGGGCTGCCAAGGGCAGATTCACACCCCCTGCATGTGTAATCTGCCCACCGCTGCCAATCATTCTCTCCCTGTCTGCAGCATTTAAACTGAGTTTTTTTTTCTCTCCTGTGTAGCTCCGCCCGGAGTGTGAATCTGCCCTTGGCTGCAGCCCCTAGCCACCTCCTTAGTGGCTGTAGCATGTAAGTTTTCTAAGTGTATTATTTCGGGGTGCAGGGCTGCTCAAGTGCTTATGGACCCCTTGTCTGCATGCTGCAGACATGCTGCATCCAGTGCTGTAATTGGATCATGCCTGCTTTGGTGACAGGTCCTCTTTAAAACTGACTCTTATGTAATGTAAAGGTATTTGTGTTGTTTACAATACAATGTGTGAGAGAACACTGTTGTCCATTTAGAGAAGTGCTTTTCATTTAATGTGTTAACACTAATGAGAAGCGTGGGAGTCATTTTTATCATTGTGGCAGGAAGTCTGAGTTTAGAACTTTAAGATTTAAGTCAGTTATGTTCTTACATAACTTTCCTAATAATTTTTCAACATCTTATCTGGGGTTCAAGTTTAAGTAATTTTTGTGTATAACACTCAACACTGCTGATTTTCAGGGGTGTGATCTGGCATGAGACGGTGTGAAATGGCCTAGACCAGTTTATAAGTTAGCCTACGCCATAATACCCAAGGTATAATCAAGCCTAGGCTGCTTTAACTCCGGGTATAGTCTGGACTCCGGTTATACTTTGACTTGTTACACTCACTTCCATATCTGGTTGTGTGTAGGCCAGGGATATATCTAATGATACGTACTGAACAGTCGGGGATATGAATTGCACGGGAACACGTTACCTGCTGATCATGAATATGTTGCTGCAGGTATCAGTAGATGTGAAATCGCCATCACCACTCACCTCTTGTTGCCTAAAGGGGTTGATCCCTATCAGACATTGTTCAGACCTGCCTGCAGTTTGTGAAAAATAAAAAAGGAACAGCCAGTCTATCATAATCTCAGCAGCTCTGAAGGGGACGTTTTCTATACATGGGTCGAGCAGCAGAGCACAGTTGGCTGCCACTTTGACGATTGCTGAAACCAATGCCAGACACTAGCAGCAGTGGCAGAAATATGCCCATGAACCCAAGAGATGCATACAACCCGATTTGTTATGTTTTAACAAACTGCAGCCAGAACAGAACATTTTCTGAATGGTAACAACCCCTTTCGTGATCAGACCCACAATACTCTTTCAAAACTTAAAGCAGCATTACCCACCTCAATAAGCCACAGATTCCAAGTCTGACATTGCCCAGTCCACCAACACGGTCTACTTCCTGCTGCAATCTTTACATTACTAGATCCCAACAACAGGGTATGTGACCACTGCAGCCGACACCGGTCACCTCTATATCCAGTGATTGGCTGAGAACTCATTTCCTGTTGGTTATAAGGGACCAGGAAGTGTCCATAAAGGAGTGGGAGGGAATCATGAGGAGAATATCACTGGTTTTAATGCCATTATTAACCTTTTAAAAAAAAAAAAATGTTGAAATGGACAACCCTTTTCAATCCTCATGATTCCAACACCCAGCCATGCCACTGGTTAGTATTTACAGCTGACATTTTTTTCTAGAACCCCTTAAATCAGGGATTCCTTTGTTATGAGAAGATAGAATTTCATTCCACAGAATGCAGCGAAACACTGTGTGCACCAAGATATATAATATTTTTGAACATATATATCCTAAATTGCATTATTGCCACATAGTCAATGAATATAGAATGGAGGCATTTGAAATAAAAAAATTTGCCAACTCATGTAGGCCCATCAGCCACCACAGAGTGTCTGTTCTTTGATGGGAACCTAACAATCAGGCATACATCTCCAGGGCCAAGATCAAGGTGTTCTAACTAGATATACTCACCTCATCACAAATATGTAAAGCAAAAAAGAGCGCCAGCATTCCAGTAGATGGATACTTTCCATGATGTTTGGTCCAGTTATCATGGATGTATTTAAAAAAGGTTGGGTTAAATATTAATACCTGAAATAATATACAAAAAGAGCACATATTACTATATATTGAAAGCATAATGGGATAATAATTTTATATAGCGCCAACATATTCCGAAGCACTTTACAAGTCAGAGGGGAGACTTTACAATTCAGAAGGATTAAATAATATATACCCATAATGCTGTATAAATCAATGAAAAGTACAGACTGCACTAAGGTATGTTTACACATTTAGTATTTGCAGCACATTATTTTTGTGTTGAGTGTTGGCAGAAAAACACTGCATAAAATGTGCAAATTCTGTGCTGTGTTTTTGCATGTGTATAAGATTAGGGATGGGCGAACCTGAGCTGTAAAGTTTGGGGTCCATATCAAACACCTAGTGTTCGGACACGGACCCCAAACATTTGGGTTCGAGGGCTGAGAGGCTGTAAAAAGAAACAAAACAGTGATTAAACATCAGCGTAATTACTTACTGGGCCTGTGTAATTGAACTTCCGGGGCCACACATTAACGTCCTGATTATTCACTGCATGGTAGATCGAAACTGTTTCCAGGTTACTGAACTGGCTCTAACAGCCAATCACAGATGCCCACTCTCTGTGGCGCTGTCTGATTGGCTGTTGTGCCCCTTACTAATTGTGCCAGCGTCTGTCATTGGTTGCCATAGGCAACAGACCTGACGCTGAAATAGTGTAAAAATAAATCAATTAAACAAAATGACAGAGCTACGCTGTATATTTGATTCTCAACGCAGATAATGCAGACAGCTATGGACTGCCAGCCCCGAGCTGCCTGGCTTTACCTTGGCTGACAATCAAAATACAGTGAATCTAATTTTTTTTAACTATTGAAATAATGTAAGAAAAACAAACGTGGGATTTGCCCTATTTTTGCTTGCCAGCCAAGGTTAAACCCAGGCAGTTGAGGGCTGGTATTGTCAGCATGGTGAGGCCCATAGTTATTGGGTCATCCCAGGCTAAAGAATAGCAGCCCACAGCCGCCCCAGAAATTGGCACATTCATTAGAAGCGCCAATTCCTAGCACTTTACCCGATTCCCTGGTGCAGTGATATCGGGGTGATACAATGGGTTAATGACAGCTTGTCATTAGATAGATAATAGATTGATAATGTCACTAGATTGATAATGTGAGGCCTCTATGAGAATCCTTTATTTGAAATAAATCACACACAGACAATCCTCATTTATTAACCTTACACATACCCCTCCAATGATAATGAGGAAATAGTTAAAAAAACACAACTCAGAGAAAAATCCTTTTCATCAATTCATCAACTATACACATACCCCTCTGACAAAAATCCACAACGATGGTCCGACGAAGCCACAATCCTGGCTCTGCTTCATCCTGAGACTGCAGCAAGGGAACAAACACACTCCCTGCAGCCTCCACGATCACACTGACTGTCGCAGGCGACGTCATTCACTGAGTCACTGAGGCCCCGCGGCAGTGAAGTCAGGTGACTCTGCTGTCGGCAGCAGGGTCACCAGAGCTCACTGCTGTGGGGCCTCAGGGATTCAGTGAATGACATCACCCATGGCAGTGAATGTAGGTGACCCCACTGCTGGCAGCGGAGTCACCCGAGTTCACTGCTGCAGGGTCTCAGTGACTCAGTGATGTCACCGCTCCTTGCAGCAGTCAGAGTAATAGCAGATACTGCAAGGAGAGGACGCTTGTTCCCTCACAGCAGCCTCTGGATGAAGTAGAGCCAGGATTGTGTGCTTCGTCGGACCAACGTTGTGGATTTTTGTCAGAGGGGTATGTGTAGAGTTGATGAATTGATGAAAAGTATTTTTCTCTGAGTTGTGTTTTTTAACTATTTCCTCAATGAATTGATAATGGGCAGGTCTCAGCGGACTGACATTTTCAATCTGGGGCATAATGACAAGCTGCCAATACTCAGCTGTCACCACTGCCACTGCACCAGGGCATCGGGAAGAGCCTGGTAATGCACCAGGAATTGGCACGTTTAATGAATGGGCCAACTTCTCAGGTGGCTGAGGGCTGCTATTCTTTAAGCTGGGGGGGGCAGCAAATAACTATGGCCCTTATCACCAATATAAAAATAGGGCAAAGCCCACACTTTTTTTTGTAATTATTTATTTAAATAATTACAAAAAATAATGGCTTTCCCTGTATTTTCATTGTTAAAGGTGCTTTCACACTGGCGTTTTTGAAAAAAATGCGGCAGATCCGGTCAAAAAAACCCACATATGCCGTATTTTCCGATTAACGGCTGCACTTGCGTCACAGTTGCAGCAAGCCCCATGCATTGTCTATGGGCCTTGCAGTAAGTGTGCGGCAGACGCGGCAAGTGCGGTTTCGGCAGTTGTGGCAGCGAAGAAAAAAACGCAGCTGATAGTGTTTTTTTTCGTGGCCGCATCTGCCGCAACTGACGAAACCACACTTGCCACATCTGCTGCACACTTACCGCAAGCCTCATAGACAATGCATGGGGCTTGCTGCAACTGCGCTGCAAGTGCAGCCGGTTTTTTGACCGGTTCTGCCGCATTTTTTCAAAAACACCAGTGTGAAATGGGCCTAACCAAGGTAAAGCCAGACAGTTTGGAATGGCAGCCTGTAACTGTCCACTTTATCTGTGCTGAGAATCAAAAATATAGCGAAGCTCTACATAATTTTTTATTATTTATTAATTTTTAAACAACTATGATGTCAGGTGCCTATGGCAACCAATTAAGATGCCGACACAATAGGCATCTGTGATTGGCTGTTGGAGCTAGTGCAGTAACCTGGAACACAGCCCATACATTCTAGCATCTACCGCGCAGTGAATATTCAGGAAGTAAATGAGCGGTCCCGAAAGCACAAGCATGCGGACCTGGTAAGTAATCACCCTGATGCTTGTTTTGTTTCTTTTTACAGACCCCCCAGATCTCTAGTGACCATTTTATAACTTTGAAGTCTGGGTTTGGGTCAAGTCCGGTCTCGGACTTTATAAAAAAAAAAAAAACAAATCACACAAGTCTTTGAGGGTTCAAAGTTCAAATCTGCCAGGAAAAAATAAGCCATTAAGGTCTTTGCCTTAATCTGTTTAGGGTACTCTAAACTGGTGTTTAAAATGGACAAATACAATGTGAGACAAATAAAAAGAGAAAAAAAAATCACATTGCATTATGACCAAAGTAAGTCAATGACCAGAGCGGATTAGTTTTTCTTTAGCTCAAATCGAACTGAAGTTTAAAAAAAAAAAAAAAAAAAGCGCACTCACAAGACATCTAGAAAACCAAACTGATTTCTCTCGTCCAACTTTTCTTGATGAAATTGAACAGATTTTTATCTTTGCACACCAGTGTGAAGGTACCGTTACACGTCGCAACATTGCATGCAATTTCACTGGCAACTTACTGGTTGCAGTGAAATCATGGACACATTGTTCTATTTTGTTGCTGTGTACAAATGTAACAATGTGTCCATGATTTCACTGCAACCAGTAAGTTGACAGTGAAATTGCATGCAATGTTGCGACGTGTAAAGGTACCCTAAGAGTACCCGAAAAATCTAAAACTCAAAAATGTTTCACACATTTTAAGTAGTGCTCACCTTATCTTTATCAGCTTGAATGAACTGCTTCACTCTCGTGTATGTACTTAAAAGGAGAAAGAAAAAAAGTATCAAATTACATAAATGGAACAATCATAAGTCAGTTAAACATTTTGTAGAATCCCTAATTAGTCAACTTTTCTCGTTGTCTGCCTTCAATAGGGTTATACGGCCTAAAACGATGCACGACAGAGTACACAGTGACTCCGTCTGCTTCTTTATAGTTAATAGCCTTGTCGGCACATGCACCTGACTCCGGTTTTGCAGGGGTCTGGATAAAAGCCCGGTGAAGCCACTGAAAATAGGACCAAACACCATGTTAACCAAGCCTCCGGGTTTATGCACACGATCCGGAGGCACTGTGTGTTGGACGCAGTGCCTCCATACCTGGAGGAAGTTGCTGGTGAATGCAGGGAGACAGCAACTACCCTGTGCTGGCAATCTGCTTTGGTTGCAGGGTGGCTTTTCCTGCATATACCCACAGGAGATCACTTCCGACACTGCAGCATTAAGTTAGCATTACATAGTGCAAACATTCTTTTTGATATAACATGTTATGTTCAGCTATGCCCCTGTTCACACTGCATGTTAGTGACTGCACTCATTTTTAGATTATGGGTTTTATACCTTCTGTCCCAGTATCCCTCCATTAGCATTGGGTGATTTTATCTGTCAGCAGGTTCCTATTCGCTCATATAAATAGAGTGTTTTTTTAAAACCCAGAGAGAGGCATTGACTCAGTGTAGGTACCTAAAGAGGCATGCCCCGACGTGGCTACTGGCAGGGGCTGGCTGGTGCCTCTGGCCCTGGGTGGCGGCTTCTGCCTGCCAGCCCTGTCTGGAGGACCAGGGGGGGGGGGGTGCTACCAGAAAATTTCTTCAGCCTGCCAGCCCTGTCTTGTGGACCGGGGGGGGGGGGGGGGGTGCTACCAGACAAAAATAGCCTGCTCTCGCCTCACCATGTCAGCCGCCGGCTCCATCGCCGGCCGTAAATCGCGGCCGCCGGCCCATTCCGGTGGGGGGGCAGCCCTAGATGTGGGCTATACCACCAGCCCAGGGGGCACTTGCCCCCCTCCCCACCTGGGCCAGTCCGCCCCTGGCTGCTGGGTGGCTATAGAAATGGCCAGTTTTATAGACTAAGTGTCTCAATTTTTTTCATATTTTTCCTAATGCTATAATGCAATTCTATATTCTTATATTCTTGATTGGCATGTCTTAGCATTATAGAGTGCAATTATATTTTTCATATAGGAATAGGACCCAAGCACAAAAAGATATTGGAGCATTTCACATTTGATAGAAGATAATAGAAGAGAGCTAAGTGCAACTGTTCTATAAGGAGTAACTTGTAAGTAACTCTCCAAGCAAAACAAATGCTATAAAATAACTACATTCAATGCTGCATAGTAACCTGGCATCATGACATGCGTTTCGCCCAAACTCTCTCAGGTGACGTAATGTAAGACCTTTGTCAGCATTGGTAATCTTGGTATAATTTAATTGAATATTTAATTCTATATCTGGTCAAGCATAGTTGTAAATTTATGTTGCATGATATTTATTGTGTGATCTTTGCTGCCTATATCTCCACATCTAGATCCTTGTTTAATTTGCACAATCATGTAGTTGTAATAAACTTTGGAATTGTAGTTTGCTTCTTTGTTTCTCTATAATTTTTTTGGTATATTAATGCATGTATTTCTGGAGGGATCACTGCTCATTTTGTATTATTTGGCAATAGCGAATTACAGTCCTTGATGATACTCACTTTATGACATTTTTTCACAGAAGACCGACAAACTTAAATGTTTTATTTGGAATTTTGTGATAACAAATACTTACTACTCAGTGTTGGTATAAGTTTAAGGAAATAATACATAGTTGTCTAAGTATTTTAAAAATATATACCGTATATACTCGTGTATAAGCCGACCCGTGTATAAGCCGACCCCCCTACTTTTGCCCCCAAAACCTGGGAAAATCTATTGACTCATGTATAAGCCGAGGGTGGACCCTAGCACAAGTATACAGCCCCCAGCAGTGTGGTATACACCAGTCCCAGAGGTAGATACAGCAGCCCCAGTGGTAGTATACACGCAGCCCCAGTAGTATATACAGCCCCAGTGGTATATACAGCCCCAGTGGTAGTATAGACGCAGCCCTAGTAGTATATACAGCCCCAGTGGTAGTATATACAGCCCCAGTGGTAGTATACAGGGCCCCAGCAGTATATACAGCCCCAGTGGTTTATACAGCCCCAGTGGTAGTATACAGGGCCCCAGAGGTATATACAGCCCCAGTGGTAGTATATACAGCCCCAGTGGTAGTATACAGGGCCCAGCAGTATATACAGCCCCAGTGGTTTATACAGCCCCAGTGGTAGTATATACAGCCCCAGTGGTAGTATATACAGCCCCAGTGGTAGTATATACAGCCCCAGTGGTAGTATACAGGGCCCCAGCAGTATATACAGCCCCAGTGGTTTATACAGCCCCAGTGGTAGTATATACAGCCCCAGTGGTAGTATATACAGCCCCAGTGGTAGTATATACAGCCCCAGTGGTAGTATACAGCCCCAGTGGTTTATACAGCCCCAGTGGTAGTATACAGGGCTCCAGAGGTATATACAGCCCCAGTGGTAGTATCTACAGCCCCAGTGGTAGTATATACAGCCCCAGTGGTAGTATACAGGGCCCCATCAGTATATACAGCCCCAGTGGTTTATACAGCCCCAGTGGTAGTATATACAGCCCCAGTGGTAGTATATACAGCCCCAGTGGTAGTATATACAGCCCCAGTGGTAGTATACAGGGCCCCAGCAGTATATACAGCCCCAGTGGTTTATACAGCCCCAGTGGTAGTATATACAGCCCCAGTGGTAGTATACAGGGCCCCAGAGGTATATAGCAGCCCCAGCGGTAGTATACAGGCAGCCCCAGTAATGCAGGGCCCCCCCAGCGTCTCTCCGGTCACCTGTAAAGGAAACTATACTTATCACAGTGCTCTGTCCGCGCCCGCTCGCACCCGCTCTCAGCTGCCGACCGCGATCCTCCATCTTGCGTCTTCTTTCTTCCTGTTTCCTGTGCGCGTCGCCGTCATTGCCGGCGACGAGCACAGAAACAGGAAGAAGACGCAAGATGGAGGATCGCGGTCGGCAGCTGAGAGCGGGTGCGAGCGGGCGCGGACAGAGCACTGTGATAAGTATAGTTTCCTTTACAGGTGACCGGAGAGGACGCTGGGGGGGCCCTGCATTACTGGGGATGCGGGGGCTGCTGTATACCGATGTATACATCGGTATGTACCGATGTATACATCGGTATACAGCACTGACTCGCGTATAAGCCGAGGGGGGTACTTTTCAGCCCAATTTTTGGGCTGAAAAACTCGGCTTATACGCGAGTATATACGGTAATTCTGAAGTTCTTGGTACATACATTGGCCAATGTCTGTTTGCTCATCAACTGCGACAAAGTGACTTCAGGGTCTGATGAGTCCTACTCTGATATCCCTATCCTCCTTGTCCACCCCCCACTTTTCAGTGGGCAGACACCATCTAGACCCTCCATCACCTGTAGGTCAATGAGGGTGCACATTGCAGTATGGAACCTGGTTCCATACTGCAATGTGCACCCTCATTACCTACAGGTGATGGAGGGTCTAGATGGTGTCTGCCCACTGAAAAGTGGGGGGTGGACAAGGAGTATAGGGATATCAGAGTAGGACTCATCAGACCCTGAAGTCACTTTGTCGCAGTTGATGAGCAAACAGACATTGGCCAATGTATGTACCAAGAACTTCAGAATTAAATAAAAAATTGGAGATTTTTGAGTTTTTTGAAAAAAAACGTAAGTTTTTAAACTTTTTCCTCAAATACATATAGCTAGTAGCTTATGTACATCATTGGTAGTAGCTGTGTGCTGCAAGGATCTTTTTCATATCATATCATATATATATATATATATATATATATATATATATATATATATATATATTATATATATATATATATATATATATATATATATATATATATATATTATATATATATATATACACACACACACACACATACGGTATATACCGTATATACTCGTGTATAAGCCGACCGTGTATAAGCCGACCCCCCTACTTTTGCCCCCAAAACATGGGAAAATCTATTGACTCGCGTATAAGCCGAGGGTGGACCCCAGCACAGGTATGCAGCCCCCAGCAGTGGTATACAGGCCCCAGCAGTATGATATACAGCAGCCCCCAGTGGTATATACAGCAGCCCTAGTGGTATTGCACTCCCTATATACAGCAGCCCCAGTGGTATTGCAGCCCCAGTGGTGTATACAGCAGCCCTATATACAGCAGCCCCAGTGGTATTGCAGCCCCAGTGGTATTGCAGCCCCTATATACAGCAGCCCCAGTGGTATTGCAGCCCCAGTGGTGTATACAGCAGCCCCTATATACAGCAGCCCCAGTGGTATTGCAGCCCAGTGGTGTATACAGCAGCCCCTATATACAGCAGCCCCAGTGGTATTGCAGCCCCAGTGGTGTATACAGCAGCCCCTATATACAGCAGCCCCAGTGGTATTGCAGCCCCAGTGGTGTATACAGCAGCCCCTATATACAGCAGCCCCAGTGGTATTGCAGCCCCTATATACAGCAGCCCAGTGGTATTGCAGCCCCAGTGGTGTATACAGCAGCCCCTATATACAGCAGCCCCAGTGGTATTGCAGCCCCAGTGGTATTGCAGCCCCAGTGGTATTGCAGCCCCAGTGGTGTATACAGCAGCCCCTATATACAGCAGCCCCAGTGGTATTGCAGCCCCAGTGGTGTATACAGCAGCCCCTATATACAGCATCCCCAGTGGTATTGCAGCCCCAGTGGTGTATACAGCAGCCCTATATACAGCAGCCCCAGTGGTATTGCAGCCCCAGTGGTGTATACAGCAGCCCCTATATACAGCAGCCCCAGTGGTATTGCAGCCCAGTGGTGTATACAGCCCCTATATACAGCAGCCCCAGTGGTATGCAGCCCCAGTGGTGTATACAGCCCCTATATACAGCAGCCCCAGTGGTATTGCAGCCCCAGTGGTGTATACAGCCCCTATATACAGCAGCCCCAGTGGTATTGCAGCCCCAGTGGTGTATACAGCCCCTATATACAGCAGCCCCAGTGGTATTGCAGCCCCAGTATACAGCAGCCCCAGTGGTATTGCAGCCCCAGTGGTATTGCAGCCCCACACAAATGCTGGCACACGTCCCCTCCTGTTGTAAGGCCCCCCCCCTGCTGATTACTTACCATCCCTGGTCTTCAGCAGCACCCCGGCGCCGGTCCTCTGTGCTCCGGTCCTCCGCGATCCCGTCCTCTGTGCTCCGCTCCACGGCTGCATCCGGGTTCCCCGCGCGTCGCAGACGCAATGACGTCATCGCGTCTGCGACGCGCGGGGAACCCGGATGCAGCCGTGGAGCGGAGCACAGAGGACGGGATCGCGGAGGACCGGAGCACAGAGGACCGGCGCCGGGGTGCTGCTGAAGACCAGGGATGGTAAGTATTCAGCAGGGGGGGCCTTACAACAGGGGGGGACGTGTGCCAGCATTTGTGGGGCATTATCTACTTATATGCACTGCTCCCCCTGTCGCTGATTGACAGGGGGATGCAGTGCATATGTAATGAGCGGCCCCACGTGACGGGGCCGCTCATACAGCAGCCTCCCCCCGCCTCCTCCTGCCTCCCCAGCACCCGGACAGAGCCCCCACCCCACTCACCCCGTATAGTGACTCGTGTATAAGCCGAGGGGGGGACTTTTCAGCCCAATTTTTGGGCTGAAAAACTCGGCTTATACACGAGTATATACGGTACCTGAAAATTTGATGTGCATTTGTATTTAGTCCCCCAGAACAAGCACTTCCTGTGTATAGGAGAGCCAGCTGATATAATTGTCAATTGAATAACTGGCCGAGCCAGCTAATGTGTGTGGTGGGATTTACGCCATTCTCCCCGTAGAGAACAAAGGAATGCAAAGGCTCGCTGAGAGTTCCTGTGTCATCAGAGGGATAGATATTGTTTTGCTGATAGTTCTCTAATGTGTATGGTCAGATTTAGACAATGTTTTAATCCAGATCTATCCATAATCCAGAGTAGTAAAGAATGTACCATATATACTCGAGTATAAGCCGCCCGAGTATAAGCCGAGGCCCCTAATTTTACCCCCAAAGACTGGGGAAACTTATTGACTTGTATATAAGGCTAGGGTGGGAAGTGTAGCAGACCCCATCCTGGAACATAACCCCTCATCACTGGTATATAGCGCCACCACCACTCATATATAGAACCCTCCATCACTGGTACACATCACCTCATTACTGTATATAGACCCCATCGCTGGCACATGGCCCCCCCCCCCTCACATCGCTGGCACATGGCCCCCCCCCTCACATCACTGGCACATGGCCCCCGTATCACAGGCACATGGCCCCCCCAACATCACAGGCACATGGCCCCCCCCACACATCACAGGCACATGGCCCCCGTATCAAAGGCACATGGCCCCCGTAACACAGGCACATGGCCCCCGTAACACAGGCACATGGCCCCATTACAGGTGTATGGGCCCCATAACTGATACATGGCCCCCCTGCTGGCACTCACAATAAAATAAAAAAAGATTTAACTCACCCCTCCGACGGTTTCTCCACAGGCTCCGTTGCATCCTCCCACTGCTCTTCCTGGTTATACTCAGCTTCTAATCATGTGACTGGTGCAGCAGTGATGATGTCACTGATGCGCCGGTCACATGATTTACCGGCAACCAGGAAGAGCGGAGGACGTCACTGAGCCTGCAGAGAAACATCGTAGGGCGAGTTAAAACTTTGTAATTTTATTGTAGCGCCAGCAGGGGGTCAAGTATCAATGATGGGGGGCATATACTGTAATGGGGGGGACAGTAATGTAATATGCGCTGCTCCCCTCGCCACAGATGGATGGGGGGGGATGCAGTGCATATTCATTACACTAATGAGTGGGGTCACGTGACCGCCCGCTCATTCTAAAGCCCCGGCTCCTCCAGCCCCCGGTCTCTGCCCCCACCACACTGTCACTGACACTGACTCGAGTATAAGCCGGGGGGACACCTTTCAGCACAAAACTTGTGCTGAAAAAAATCGGCTTATACTGGAGTATATACGGTAATTCTTAAAAAGCCCTCACATTGAGGTTTTTTCTTCGTTAAACCTGTGTATATGTGCGTGTAGTGCGAGTGTATTCATATATTCACCAACTGCCCTTCTCTCCAGTATACAGCGCTGTTCTGCTCCTCTTCTTAGCAACGTCCCTACTCTGCAGACTTAGAGTGACTCTGTGTTCTCTGTGGCCCGGAAGTGGCTTTCACATTGTAAGTCTATAGAACATCAGAACAAGGCTCCTTCGGCTATATTGTAAAAAGAGACTTTCAATTCACACAGAACATAGAGTGATCAGCAAAGTCTGAAGTGGGCAGCCGGTGACTTCACTGAGAAAAGGAGTAGAACGGCACTGGATCCTAGAGAAAGCGATGCTTTGTGAACATATTAATACACATGCTATACTTACATTCAGATATACACACATTTATTTAAAAAAAAAAATCCTGTATTCAGAAGACATAGAAAAACAAACACAGTATTTACTTGCAGGCATGTTGTATATCTGCAGGGAAATAACATTTATTTATGTGATATTTGGTTGCAGGGAAAAAATGTTTTTAATTTATATTCTCCTTAAAGCCACTTAATTACAGTTAATCCCTTACCACCATATGATGTACTGCTATGTCATATTCTGTCTGACGCTTGGGAACCCCAAATGCCATCAATGAAAAAACTTCATCTCATGGCACAAGTAAACTAGCCCTCACATAGGTCCATCCACCAAAAAATTGGAAACATTGCGAATCTTGAAAAATGGCGATACAAGCATGTTTTTTCATGATTAATTTCTGATTTTTTTTTCCAAATTAATAAAAAAAGAAAACAAACAAACAAAAAAATTACCGTATATACTCCAGTATAAAAGACGAGTTTCTCAGCACAATTTTTATGCTGAAAAGTACCCCCCCTCGGCTTATACTCAAGTCAGTGTTTAGTGTCAGTCGGGGAGGCAGTGACCGGGGGCTAGAGGAGCGGGAAGTCACGTTACCCCGCTCATTTGTGTAATGTAATATGCACTGCTTCCCCCTGTCTATCACCGATGGGGGGAGCAGCGCATATTACATTGCAATTTGCGTATTTGCCCCCCCCCCCCCATCACTGGTTATATGGACCCCATGCTGACGCCCACAATAAAATAACCGTTTTAACTCACCCTTCCGACTATTCTCTGCAGGCTCCTTGCGTCCTACTTCCGGTCTTCCTGCTTCTAATCATGTGACTGGCGCCACAGTGACGTCATCGCTAAGTCGGTCACATGATTAGAAGCAGGAAGACCGGAATGAGGATGCACGGAGCCTGCAGAGAATCGTCGGAAGGGCGGGTTAAAACGGTTATTATTTTATTGTGGGCATCAGCATGGGGCCCATATACCAGCAATGGGGGCCCATATACCAGCAATGGAGGCCCTATACACAATGATGGGGCCATATACAGTAATGAAGAGTTATAAACCAGTGATAATGGGCTATATACCAGTGATGTGGGGCTATATTTTAGTGATGGGGGTGCTATATACCATTGATGGTGCTGTATACCAGTGATGGGAGCATATACTATAATGAGGGCGCTGTATACCAGTGATGGGGGCGCTGTATACCAGTGATGGGGCGCTGTATACCAGTGATGGGGGGCTGCTGAGTTTCCCACCCTAGGCTTATACGCGAGTCAATAAGTTTCCCCAGTTTTTGGGGGGTAAAATTAGGGGCCTCTACTTATACTTGAGTATATATGGTATGCTTCTTTGGCATCTCCATAATAATACTACAGCATTGTTTTTACCATATAATAAATGCTGTAAAAACAAAACTTACAACGCAATTGTGGAACTTCGCTTGTTTGGCAATTTTGCCACATTTAGAATTTTATGTCTTGTTTCCATAATACGAGAACATGATAGAATGGATGGGGTCATTTAAAAGTACAACTTGTTTCACAAAAGGACATGCTATTTATGGGTATGCTGACGGAAAAAAATGGTTCTCAGAAGAAGGTGAAGTTATAACACACCTGTCGCATAATCATTTGCAGGTTCCCAAAAACATCACCGCGTATGTCCTCACTGGACTTACCGATGTATCTTGTCTACTGGTGTCTCTGCTGGAAGGCATGATGCCCTGAACACATGGATCTCCTCCCAGCATGGATTACTTGAACTGACCATACACTGCAAGTGATTATGCAACAGACTTGCAGCATTTTTTATCTACAAAAGATTCCAGCTCACCCGACTGCTCTTTGCTCATACATCTGGGGCTCAGACACTTTGCCTCACATCATGGATAATAGAAAATTGGAATCTGGCTCAACAGGAATAGATTTTTTTTCTGCTATTTTTCAATAAATATGGTGCATTCAAAAAGAGAAAAAAAACTACATGGTTGACATGACCCAGTCGACACGTTTTGACTGCATTAAGTCGTCTTACTCATGACTTTTTTGTCCATTGAATACGGACATTCGTTCTTATTATGGAATCCCAACTGGATGCACCTTATTCTGTATATGAAAATTGGTAATGTTCAATGAATGTGTTGCCTTTTCACGTAGGTGTTTAATTGAAGTTGTAATGTATATGGAAAATTATAAATGAGAAGATAAAGTTTGTACATGATAAAGTAACATGTGCTTTTCATCTGCAACAGCAATAAACATGGTGAGAGGGATCAATGGTCAAGGCAATGAGCATTCGCCACGGTGAAAGCACAGTAATCATTCCAACTGATATTGGACGGGCAGTGTAATGTGCAGAGGCAAGAGCTGTAGGTAAGAATATACTGGCGAGGTCGCGGAAGTAATTAACTGGGGCGGAGCTTGAGTAAATGTACTAGGGCAAGGCTCTGAGGAAGAATATAACTAGGGCGGAGAGCTCTGCAGGAAGAATATAACTAGGGCGGAGGCTCTGTAGGAAGAATTAACTAGGGCGGAGGCTTGCAGGAAGAATATAACTAGGGCGGAGTCTCTGCAGGAAGAATATAACTAGGGCGGAGGCTCTGAGGAAGAATATAACTAGGGCGGAGGCTCTGCAGGAAGAATATAACTAGGGCGGAGGCTCTGCAGGAAGAATATAACTAGGGCGGGAGGCTCTGCAGGAAGAATGTAACTAGGGCGGAGGCTCTGCAGGAAGAATATAACTAGGGCGGAGGCTTGAGGAAGAATATAACTAGGGCGGAGCTCTGCAGGAAGAATATAACTAGGGCGGAGTCTCTGCAGGAAGAATATAACTAGGGCGGAGGCTCTGCAGGAAGAATATAACTAGGGGGAGTCTCTGCAGGAAGAATATAATAGGGCGGAGGCTCTGGCAGGAAGAAATATAACTAGGGCGGAGGCTCTGCTGGAAGAATATAACTAGGGCGGAGGCTCTGTAGGAAGAATATAACTAGGGCGGAGCTCTGCAGGAAGAATATAACTAGAGGCTCTGCAGGAAGAATATAACTAGGGCGGAGGCTCTGCAGGAAGAATATAACTAGGGCGGAGGCTCTGCAGGAAGAATATAACTAGAACAGAGGCTCTGCAGGAAGAATATAACTAGGGCGGAGGCTATGTAGGAAGAATATAACTAGGGCGGAGGCTATTTAGGAAGAATATAACTAGGGTGGAGGCTCTGCTGGAAGAATATAACTAGGGCGGAGTCTCTGCAGGAAGAAAAGTATTTTTTCCCTGCAGCCAAACATCACATTATACCACCAAAAACATTTGAAACCGTATTCAACAGCAGATTAGTACCATGGTCTGCATGTAAATATTTTTAAAGGAGTGAACAGAAAAAAAGGAATATAGGTAAATAATAGACATGAATGATTAAAAACTATATACATTTTATTGTAAAAGGTTTATAACAAAACTAGATGCAAACTTAAAGTACCAATTCACATGGCACCAACAAGACACATTTTATAACTAGGGACAGGTGAACTATTCGGGTTTCGTGACCGGGGTTGGTCCGTTAACGGTTAGCCAATAGATAACGCTCTTAATATACTTACCAGGTCCGCATTCTCTCTTCCTGGTGGGACGAGTCGCTGCGTCACTTCTGGTCCGCCTCTTATCTTCTAGGCATATGTGATTGGCTATTGAGGCCAGTCACATGACTATTCCCCCCGGAAGGGACACAGAGCCACAGCACAGCTGAAAGGGATAACGCAGACCCACAAAGTATAATCACTATGTTTAATAACAGTTTACTTGCTTTAACAGAGCAATCCTGGTCACGAACCCGGGGAAAATAGTGCAGTTCTCCCATCCCCATTTATAACATCTGCCTTCAGCCATTTTTTCTTCAGAAAAACATCTTTTCTTCACATAAATCTGGTTTTACAATTGCTACGTTACTGATTATGTGATATATGGCATGCAATCCTGTTGTGTAATAGACTAGTAATCAGATAAATGTTCACTGATCGCATATGTGATACCATAATGCTGAAGCACATTATGTGCCTTGTTTGTATGACTACTTACAACTTTATCTCTCCTGTCGAAAGTGCACTTGTAATCCATTTTAGGTCTTGGAGTTTAAAAGGGACCAAAACTAAATGAACTCCATGAGAGAGGTGCACCGCACTTTCTGGGTACATAAAATGGTGGGTTGTTCTGGTGCCAACATCTGCTCGAAGCCAGAGGTTCGAGCCCCATTCATTCTGTTAAGAAATTGAACATTAATTCCTTAATTTGAAACGGTAGTAAAGAAATTTAAAAAAAAAAAAAACACACTGGTAATATGCATACTTTCAAATGAAAGTTCAAACTTGTGAGTGGCTCATTTAAAAAATATGATTTTTGTAAATTATTTGTTTCTCCCCCACCGTGTGATGCCTTGAATTCTTTTTTTTTCTACAATAGATATTTTTTCAGTGGTATCATTCTTGGTGCTCATGAACTTGCCATTCAATGTAATGGGTAAAAAACATTTTAACTTTATCATACAAGTCAATACTTTTACTCTAAAACCAAATATGTATTGGATTTTCTACAATTTACTACATTTGTACAATTATTCAAAGAAAAACATTTGTACTGCCACTTTCAGACAAGCCATGTTTCATCAGCAAAGCTTCATCAGTACTTTTTAGTGAGATGAGCTATATTTTTTCAATTAAATTTTATTGGGTAGAGATGGGTGCACCAGCCAATGTTTGGGTTCGGGACCCAAACTTGAGCCCGAACCTGGACTTTAAACTTATTAACTAGTGGCTGTGGGGGGGGGGGGCTGTAAAAATAAGCAAAACAGTGATTAAACATCAGCATCATACTTACCAAGGACCATGCGTTTGTACTCCAGGCCACTTGTTATTCACTTCACTGGCTCCAACAGCCAATCACAGATGCCCAAACTTTGTGACAGCATCTGTGATTGGCTGTTGCACCCATCAATTGTACCGGCATCTGTGATTGGCTGCCATTGGCAACAAACCTGCCATCATAGGAATGTAAAAATAAAAAATATATATATATATTTTTTTTTTAAATTGACGCAGGGTTTCACCGTATTTTTGGTTCTCAGCTCAGATAAAGCGAGCAGGTATGGCCTGCCACCCTGATCTGCCTGGCAAATGCAGGGAAGACCATTACTTTTTTAATTGAAATAAATAATTTTAAAAAGTATGGGCTTTGGCCTATTTTTGATTGCCAACCAAGGTAAAAACCAGGCAGCTGGGGGTTGGCATTCTCAGCACGGGGAGACCGATAATTGTTGGGTCCCCCAGGCTACAGAATGGCAATCTGCAGCTGACCCAGAAATTTGCGCGTTCATTAGAAGAAGCAATTAATGGCGGTTTACATGGCTCTTCCCAATGCCCAGATTGATAATGAGACCTGCCCATTATCAATCCTATGAGTAAATAAAAAAAAAAAAAAAAAAAACAACACACGCAGATAAAAATAATTTACTTGAAATAAAACCCTTATTTTTCCATTAACCCCAAACATTCTCTGACGGTAATCCACAATGATGTTCCACAAAGCACACAATACTGCAGCGATGGAACAAGCGTCCTCTCGCTGTAGTCTCAGGGATCACGTTGACTGCTGCAGGGAGTTGTGTTGTCACTCACCGAGTTGCTGAGGGCTTCCTGCAGCAGTGAACTCAGGTGACCCTGCTGCTGGATTGCTGGACTGCTGTGCCATGTACAGCAATCCAGCAACTGGTCACCTGTATTTTTATTATTATTATTTATTTATATAGCGCCATTAGGTTCCATGGCGCTTTACATGAGTCGTGGGGAGCCCTCAGCGACTCAGCGAGTGAGGTCACCACTCCCTGCAACAGTCAGTGTGATCCCAGAAACTGCAGTAAGAGGGCAATTGTTGATGTTGCAGAGCCAAGATCTTGTGCTTTGTGGGATATCATTGTGAATTTTCATCGGAGGGTATGTTTGGGGTTAATAAATGTGAAAATAAGGGTTGCTTTTTGACCATTTACTCACAGGATGGATAATGGGCGTGTCTCAGGAGACCTGAACATTATCAATCTGGGCTAATTGACAATCTGTTGATTATCACCCAGATGCCACCTCACCAGGGCATCGGGAAGAGTCCAGTAAACCACCAGGAATTGTTGCTTCTAATGAATGTGCCAATTTTTAAGGTGGTGCTGGACTGCGAATCTGTAGCCTCGTGGGCCCAATAACTATGGGCCTCACCATGTCGAGAATACCATCCCCCAGTTGCCTGGTTTTTACCTTGGAATCTTTAGACATCTCAGCAGACTCTTGAGTTTGACCATTAAGCTGGAAATACACTATCCTACTTACATGTGAGTCTCTCGGACGAGACTCAGATCAGTGACTCTGAACGGCCTCTCCCTCTCTGGACGGGAGTGTTATGGCCGCTTTACACGTCCAGATATCGTCGTCCAACTTCGATAAAAAGTCACGTGGTTCGTGCATTGGCCCCGATATCGTTCGTGCGTTGTGTGGTGTGAATGTACAATTTGATGCAAGAACGATGCCAAAATGATATGGGGGGAGAATTGTGCAGGCTCTCCAACTGCCCGATATTGGATGGACGATCTGGCAGGATCGTGCTGTGTGACAGCCTGACAACGATTTGGAGAACAACTTCTCCTGTTCTCTCCCATGTTAAATGGTCGTTCCCTGCTTCGCTTGTACAAGGGGGCGTAGACATCGCAGTTGTGTTGCCTGCCGATATATTTCCCTGTATGACAGCTCCTATGCGATCTTGGAATTCTGCCCAAAAAGTGCGCGCTCCCGTGCTGTTGTATCCAATATCGAAACGATGTTGGGACGTGTAGAGCGGCCATGATGCTGCACAAAAACACAAGTAGCTGACACTCCCGTCCAGAGAGGGAGAGGCCGTTCAGGATCACTGATCCGAGTCTCGTCAGAGAGACTCACATGTAAGTAGGATAATGTGTTTCCACCCTTAACGTCCTTTACATTTCATAGCTCTGATTCCCATCTTTTGCTGGTTATACAATATATAGTGATATGCCCATTATACTCTATTATAGACCTGACAGCCTGGGTATTGGTTTATCAACCTTACTCTCACCTCCTGTTTGAGATTGGTTTGATATATATAGTTTTTAATCTTCCAGCACCTGCACTTGGGTTGAAAATCCTCAGGAATCCCGTTGGAGGGTGATAGACGTACCAAGTGGTCGTATATGAGAGGTGCCCCTGTTTTGCATTTACACCTGTGTTTTTTAAAAAAATATTTTTGTTGCTCTGTGTGGTTTTCTGAAAGTATAAGAGACCACATTGATGGAATTGTTTCTTTTTATTAAAATTCTACATAAGCAAGATACACAATTGTGGTGTATGTGTATTAAAACGCATAGGGGTAGGTTGCCAGGGAGAAATTGAATGTGATGTGTGGTTCCAGTGGACCCTAAGTGGCCAGGAGGCGGAGTTTGTTAACCCCTCGTTCCGTATTGTATACGGGGTATATATTTGGCCTGGAGGAAAGGGGACTTATGAAGGTATGAATGCCCCTGGCACCCTCTGATTATGCTTAAGGTGTAGTAATACAATAAATATATATATTATAAGACGTTCTGGCACCGTTGTTATAGGTGCAGAATAGAGCAGCATTTGGTTTGAAGTCTGGAGGCTGCAAGATTGCGTTGTGACATACCGCGCATGCGCGAACTGTAGTAAGATGGCGCCCGCAGCGTTTCCTGTGCTCTATGGTAACAGAAAAGCGGGGCGCAGGCAGAACTATGTCATTTCCGGCGCGACGGCGTGGAGCATGGTGTAAGCATGTCAGGGGCGACAATACTCATAGGGGGCTGCAATGGAGACTGTCATCACACCACCTGGGAGGAGGAATCAATCAATTAAGGTTAAACAATAGATACTATTGTAATAAGCAACTTGGATTCACTGTATAATGGCATAGCTGTATAATAACATAGATCACTACTATAAGGTTGGTTGTTAGGTATTGGAGGATCCACATATTGAATATATAATGTGTAAACTGTACAATGAATGTAATTGAAGTGCATTTATTATGTAATTGGTGTGGGTTTAAAAAGAGGCAAGAGGGCTGAGACTAGTTGCTAGACAAAAGCCACTTGGTGGCTGAAACGTCGCAGGTCGCCCTGTAGGCCGGATTAAAGGCATTTGAAGATCTGATTTGGAGTGCTGCTGTCGTTTTTGTGTGATATATTTAGCAAGGATTGGATTGCTTGACAGATTTGCACCCAGTTTTTTGGTGCTGCTCAAAGTTTTCTAAATAGGTTTCAATAAATCACAGTATATTAAAAACGTTTAGCATTATGCTCCTTTGCCTCTTTTTCCTTCCAACCTCTGCACAAAGCTGGCAATAAATAACAAGATCACACCATAGACAAACAGGGTTTTGTAAAGCTCAGTTACTATTTCTGACATCCTACGCTCTTGTGACATGTTATACACTAGAGCTTGTTCACAACATTAAACTAATGGAGTTAATTTTTTTATAAAACAGATCTGTCAATATAAACTGCATACCATACCTTATTAAATACTGTAGACATCTTATACCTGATGACACTGATATACTTAATTTGGAAATCCATGTAACAATGTCTGCCTAATATTGTGACATTTTTCTCGCATATCAATAAAAAGAACATTATAGGAGTTTAGCTGTAGCTGAAAATAATAATTTTTATCAAATATAAGTACACAGGCATCAACAGGGCTAAGATCTATTCAATAATGTATGACCTTTGGTATTGCTAATCTGAAGGTACCGTCACACGTGGCAATATTGCTAGGCAATTTCACTGGCAATTTGCTGGTTGCAGTGAAATCATGGACACATTGTTCCATTTGTACACAGCCACAAAATGGAGCAATATGTCCATGATTTCACTGCAACCAGCAAATTGCCAGTGAAATTGCAATCAATATTGCCGCTTGTGACGGTACCGTGACCCATTTTGCCTTTTTTTGTGCAGATTCCATGTGAGAATTGTTCTTTGCTATATTTCGCCGTGAATCAGCAGCATGTCAACTTCTGCTACAGAAATGCATCTCTTTGGTGCAGATTTTACCTATTTATTTCAATGGGGACCTTAAATCCGAAGTCTATAGTGTTGGCCATTGCATTGTTGCACCATTTCAACGAAAAAATTAAATCTATAATGTAGATACTGAAAATAAACATACATTTTTGTACAGCAGAGTTGTGAAGTTCTTTTTGGAAATCCACACAAAATCCGCACCAAATTTACAACACGTGAATATTAGATTACAATTGGAACAAGCTATATGCAGTGAACTTGCAAATAAAATGAGAGGAGGCGCATAACGATGCCCAAGTAATTAGACCAAAGGATAGACAAAAAAGTAAGGATCTGCTGTGTACATAATAAAAATACATATGCATCATAAATATCGTTTGCCGTGGTTACCCATTAGGATGTCATGAGTGCATGATATAGCTTGCCATATACGTAGGTGTAATATAAGTGGTATAGATAAGACAAAGATTATATAGCATGCAATGAATGCATAGCAAATTGCACCAAATCATACACCACATGCGTACTGTAGATCCATGAGGTAAGTGACCTACTATGTATTAAAGTACAAGTGCAATACAGTCCCATGTAATTAATTCATAATAGCAAATAGAGCCAACCAAAGTGCTCAAAATCCTCTCAGATAAGGTAATTATAA
The DNA here is from genome assembly GCA_033576535.1 of Allobates femoralis. Classification (NCBI taxonomy): domain Eukaryota; kingdom Metazoa; phylum Chordata; class Amphibia; order Anura; family Aromobatidae; genus Allobates; species Allobates femoralis. The sequence continues at coordinate 333,153,134 of JARQOC010000006.1, forward strand.
TGCAAAAATAGAGGTTAAAATAACTTAAGTATGTCTAAAAAACACACAAAACAAAACCTACAAATAGTCCTAGGACAGGACACTTTCCTGTATGTGAAACACTACAGGACAAAATTTGTAAATATGAGAACTTCCACATAATGCATATTAATCTTTCAGATAATAGACGGCAAAGAGCTGTATCTGGATTTATGCTACCACATCAAAGGTACAGATGCCCACATCCAATGCATAATATCCTTTATTTTTTTACAGTAAATTATGTGGGTCTGTATCTGGGCTTACACTGCCATACACAAACAGTAGTACATAATCAAATTGCTTGGACCCTATTGTGTATAAAATAGTCCTAAGTAGATGTAAGCGAACATTTATGCAGCATGACAACAAGAAATAACTTCTTGTCTAAAATTGGGGGTCACAGTCGTGGTGGGAAAACACTATAGAACAAAATGCATAAATATGGCAGCTTCTACACAATAACCTGGGCCTATGCTACCATACACAAACAGTAGTACATAATAAATTCACTTGGATCCTATGGTGTATAAAGTCTTAAGTCTCTTGAGAACAAGAAATCACTTTTGTTTAAAATGGGGTCACCGTGGTGGTTCCAAATGGTGACGACGTGGTGATGACAAATTAAAGAAAAAGTAGATGTAATTGTGCTGCCCCTGCGACCGGGCAGCCACATGGTGAACTGCAGCTGGACAGGTAAGACTGTCAGCTCACAACTATGCTCAGCGCTACTCGTTACTCGCACGAGTATCCCGGTACTCCCATGTTATCCTATGGGCATGGATTGATCCTAAAGTGGCCATCCGGGTGTCTCCATTTTTCCACGGATCTGTTGGTGTCTGCATTTTTCATGTACCCAGAAACGTAAACTGCTCTGTTTCTGGGCTTCCTCGCGGACACCAACGGACAGACACGGATCTGTTGGTGTCCGTATGAAATCATAATAGAGCTCTATGGAGGACAAATCTGTGAAACAGATCCATTTTGCTGTACTGCGCACGCTCAGAAGCAAGGTACAGCTCCTCCCACCCCTAACTCTGGTCACTGACAGATCTCTTAAACAAAAAACAAAAAAACAGTCCGTGGACATCCATTGGCGTCCATTTGCACAGATCCGTGCCTGTCCATGTGTTTCCATGAAGTTCAAGGATGCATGCAGATTTGAAAATAGCCAGTGTAAAAGCAGCCTGAAATGCAGTTTTTTTTGACTATGTTGCCATCTCTGACTTAACATTAGGAATGCAAGAAATCAGCATCTAATGACAAATGCAGCATGGTATTTAGATAATAGGGGTAAATCCGGATATCAGGCTCCCTTTATTAACACTTATAATACCATATATCATTTGTAATCTTCCTGTTAATTGCTTGTTCACATTTGAAGGATACACCAATTTGTTTTTGGGATTTTCCTCTGGAAAATATATATTGTGTTATTTTAGTAGAGCTAAGTGTGTAAAATCCATGTGAAAATGACTGTACTAAACCAGCAGCATATTAATGATTTCAATGCATTTTGATAGTTCTATTTATTATTATGTAATTCACTTTTTGCAATATATGAAGTTAAATTTGAATCAAAATATGTATATGAAACACATTGATTTTGCCGCAGATCTGCAGCCACATCTTCAATGCATGAAAGGGAAGAAAAAGTGTCCCGACTACGGTTGAGCGGGTGTAATCGTTACTATTCACTACTCGCACGGATAGTACAGTATTCGCGATACTCATTACTCAGCGAGTATCGCTGGTGCTCATGAGTGAGGTGTCCATCGTTAATCTCACACAAATTCACAGCTCCCTTCAGTACACAATGGGAGCTGCCACATTACTGAGAGGAGAGCAGAATGAATGGTCAGTGTGCTGTGGAATGTGTTGCCGCTATATTGTTGACATTTCAGGACATAATCTATTATATAATCACGAATGGGTTTTTTGCCCCTTTTGAGTCCGCTCGCGCTGCGAGTCAGCGTGGTCATGTGGATACGCCCGAAGCATTGGCCGTGCAGCGGCCATTGCGAGCAGTTCTAAGGCGACTCGCTATGCCCGCGCAGCGGGCATGGCGAGTCGCCTTAGTAGCGCGAAGCATTGGCCGCGAAGCATTGGCCGCGAAGCGGCCATTGCGAGTCAGAGACTCGCTCTTCTAGAATCCCGATGCATGTGCATCGGGCACCCAGCTAGTCTAATATATAAAGCTGAATGTGTGTATGTGTTTATGTGTGTATGTATGTTTGTATATCCGGGATTGACATCTACACCGTCGCAACTATAGCCACAAAATTTTGCACAGTCACACGTCTCGACCCCGGGAGCGTCATAGGCTATGTTGTGAGGCGAAATTTTAACCCTGCGCGTTCCAGTTCACCAAACCATTTTGGCCCTATCTACATAATGGGGAAAAAGTGAATGGAAAAAGTGTTGGAGGAAAATCGACAGCTGTCAGCTATAGAGACAAAATTTTGCACAGTCACACGTCTGGATCCTGAAAGCGTCATAGGCTATGTTGTGAGGCGAAATTTTAACCCCGCGCGTTCCAGTTCACCAAACAATTTTGGCCCTATCTACATAATGGGGAAAAAGGGAAAGGAAACGTGTGGGAGGAAAATCGACAGCTGCCAGCTACAGCCACAAAATTTTGCTCATTCGCACGTCTTGACCCCGGGAGCGTCATAGTCTATATTGTGAGGCGAAATTTTAACCCTGCGCGTTCCAGTTCACCAAAAAATTTTGCCCCTATCTACATAATAGGGACAAAGTGAACGGAAAAGAGTTGGAGGAAAATCGACAGATGTCAGCTATAGAGACAAAATTTTGCACAGTCCCATGTCTGGACCCCGGGAGCTTCACAGGCTATGTTGTGAGGCGACATTTTAACCCCGCGCATTCCAATTCACCAAACAATTTTGCCCCTACATAATGGGGAAAAGTGACAGTTACCAGTTGACAGTTGTGAATGAGAGGGGCTTAATGATAGCGCCAAAGACTAACAGCATATACCAGCATATAGTCACTAAGGTGGGGTCCCAATATGAGATATTCACCACGCACGGGGACATGTATACACAACACACGCACACAAAGAGTAACAGCAAGTGTTATAGTCGCTAAGGTGCAGCCCCAACATTGGATACTCACCACGCACCCGAACAAACACACACACACACCACAAAGAGACACACACAACATAGAGACACACACACACACCCCAAAGGACACACACACTCTATAGCGAACACATGCACTCACCCCACAGGGACACACAAAACACTTGACACAGACACACACACACAAACACACACACAGACCCCCCCCACAGGGACACACACACATAGCCACCCTATATGGACACATGCACTCACCCCCAGGGACACACACACACACACACACAAAACACACACACCACAGAGACCCCCCACAGGGACACACACAACAACACACCCTATAGGACACATGCACATCACCCCTCAGGGACACACACACACACACCACAAAGACACACACCACAAGAACACACACACAACACAGAGACACACACAACACAGAGACACACACAACACAGACACACACACACAACACAGACACACACACACAACACAGACACACACACAAAAACACAGAGACACACACAACACAGAGACACACACAACACAGAGACACACACAACACAGAGACACACACAACACAGAGACACACACAAACACAGAGACACCCCCCCACAGGGACACACACACATGCACACCCTATAGGGACACATGCACTCACCCCACAGGGACACACACACACAAGAGACACACACAACAAGATACACACACACACATAACCCCCCACAGACACACACATACCCCCCAGGGACACACACACCACACAGACAGACACAGATGTGCACAAATCACCTCACAAACTCGCCTCATACGTGTGCTATCTTTATTTCCAAACATAAACATCTGATTAAAAACAGCCAATGTGCAACACATGTGCCATATAGGGAATTAAGGCAGATGTCAGTCACATGAGCTGTCTATTATGTGTATGTGTGAGGTAACATATACTGCCTGGCCAGGGGTGGGTTTACTGTTGGCTGGAGATTTATTAGGCTGCCTATAGCAATCAATCACATCTCAGCTTCTATTTTCCTACAGGTCATTAATATGACATATTCAAATTCTATTTTGTTATAGCTAACAGCAGTTATTTATTAACCCGGGCGTAGCCGGGTACTACAGCTAGTAGTCCTATAAAATGGCCTTGCTGAACTGTATTTTTAAAATTTAGAAATCTTTATGCAAGATTGAAATATTGGTTTTAAAGCTAACATTCACTATGATTTTTGGATGTATCATCTGAATATCATAAAAAGACAAAACTACCTGATAATGAAATTATGAGAATCAATTTTTTCACCGTGACTTGATCCCTTCAGATTACCAGAATTTCCCACAACAGCACAGCTTCGACAAGGCCTCTTATACTCTTCTTCATATGGATTCTCACTTGGAATAACTTTAAATAGCTCTTCTAAGATCCATGGAATGTGACTTGCATTGTTTACCCCTTGAAGTTTCTAGAAAATATTTTAAAGAAAAAAAAAAAAAATTATTGTACTTTATAAATGATACATAAGGCTGGCTTCACATTGGCGTTCCCCCTCCACAGCGTTCTGCGGAGGGGAACCGCCATGTGAGCGCTGCCACCGCAAGTCCCTATGTTTATAATGGGGACGCACGATGCTGCCTTGACTGTGCATGATTGTGCGCTCCCATTCATTTGAATGTGTGATTTGTACGCATGCTTGCGTAAAAATCACACTCTCGTCCGCACCAGGAACGCGACATGTTGCGTTCCTGGTGCAGACGACAATGTATGATTTGTACGCAAGCATGCGTACAAATCACCATTCAAATGAATGGGAGCGCAATCATGCACAGTCAAGCGCAGCAACCGTGCTCTCCCATTATAAACATAGGGGCTTGCGGTGGCTGCGCTCACATGGCGGTTCCCCTCCACAGAACGCTGCGGAGAGGAACGCCAATGTGAAGCCAGCCCAAGCGATTTTTATTGTAAAAAAAATAAATAAAAATAATGTCAATTGATACAGACATAATAATAATATTTATTTATATACCGCCAACATATTCCACAGCGCTTTACAATTCAGAGTTTCATATCAACAGTCATAAGTAACAGTTATAAAAGAATACAATAAATAAAGCGAAATAATGATGGCCCTGCTCATAAGAGCTTACAATCTACCATGAGGTAGGGGTGATAGATTTCAGGGACTTATTTACAATGATGGTGCAGCCAACTTGAGGAGATGGGGAATAGAGAAGAGCTTCATGAGTGATCACCAGCCATTCTTGGTCATGTTTTTGGGTCTGGTGGAGTGAATAGGCCATGTCTAAGGGCCACTTTCCACACACAACTTATCTGTCCAACTTCTGACCAACTTGCTGGTTGCAGTGAAATCATGGACACATTGCTCCATTGTACACAGCCACAAAATGTTACAATGTGTCCATGATTTCACTGCAACCAGCAAGTTGGTCAGAAGTTGGACAGATAAGTTGGTGTGTGTAAACTGGCCCTAAGTGACTTCGATTAGGAAGAATAATAGGCCGCTCTGAAAAGATGTGTTTTTAAGGAGCGCCTGAAAGTATGCAAGTTGTGGATAGACCTAATTTCTTGGGGTAGAGCATTCCAGAGAATTGGTGCAGCTCGGGAGAAGTCTTGGAGCCAGGAGTGGGAGGTTCGGATTAATACAGAAGTTAGTCTAAAGTTGCTACCAGAGCAAAGAGAATGGGTAGGGTGATAGACAGATAAGGGAGGAGATGTAGGGGGGTGCTGCACCATGAAGAGCTTTGTGGGTGAGAACAAGCAATTTGAATTGGATCCTATAGTGTATGGGCAGCCAATGCAATGAATGGCACAGAACAGAAGCGTCTCAGTAACAGTTAGCCAGGTAGGTGATCCTGGCTGCTGCATTAAGGATGGACTGAAGAAAACCTAGTGAGGGAGAGGCCAGTTAAGAAAGAATTACAATAATCAAGGCGGGAGTGGATCAGGGTGACGGTGAGGGTTTTTGTTGTTTCCATGGTGAGAAAAGGGTGGATTCTAGAGATGTTCTTCAGATGTGAATGGAAAAAGCAGGCGAGAGATTGTATATAGGAGGTGAAGGAAAGATCAAAACACAGCACCCATACATAGAGCCTGCTGCCTAGGCGTTATTGTGGTGCCGCACACAGAGGCAGATGTCAGATTTAGGGAGATTAAAGGAGGGTGGGAGCAGAAGAAGTTCAGTTTTGGAAAAGTTGGAGTTTTATATAGAGAGCAGACATGATGTTGGAAACTGCGATTAAGAGGATATCAAACATCAATGCACACGTGCAATAGAAGTATATGAATCAGGTGAGCAGTTTATTTACAATTCCGTGGTGAAGCGACAGACTAACGTTTCGGCCAAGTTATTGGCCTTGTTCACAGAGTCGCCTAAAATGTTGAGGCTTGAGATATGGTAGTTCATACAGTAGGTATACAAGGTAACTTTGTTAGGGAGGTTCCCTGAGGAAAGCTGTATAATATCTCAGCCTGTAGTAGTAGCTGATCACCTGTATGGAGGTATGGTAGAGCAGAGCTCTATGGATTGGTGGCGCAGTGTGGATAGCTGACACAACTGTGTCCAAGCTGATGGCTGGCTTGGACACAGTTGTGTCAGCTATCCACACTGCGCCACCAATCCATAGAGCTCTGCTCTACCATACCTCCATACAGGTGATCAGCTACTACTACAGGCTGAGATATTATACAGCTTTCCTCAGGGAACCTCCCTAACAAAGTTACCTTGTATACCTACTGTATGAACTACCATATCTCAAGCCTCAACATTTTAGGCGACTCTGTGAACAAGGCCAATAACTTGGCCGAAACGTTAGTCTGTCGCTTCACCACGGAATTGTAAATAAACTGCTCACCTGATTCATATACTTCTATTGCACGTGTGCATTGATGTTTGATATCCTCTTGACTACGGGATCTCTGGCCCCTTTCAATTGCACCGTGACCATCACCATAATTGAGTGCTAACCTTCGAACTTCGGAAACTGCGATTAGACAGTCATTGGCGTTCTGTAATACAGCAGGGGTAAGGTCAGGGGCTGAAGTGTATAGTTGTGTGTCATCAGCATAAAGATCATACTGGAAGCCAAATCTGCTGATGGTCTGTCCAATTGGGGCTGTGTAGAGAGAAGAGAGAGGGCCAAAGACTGAACCCTGAGGGACCCAGATATTGATCGGAAGACAAGAGGAAGTGGATCCAGTGAATGAAACACTGAAAGAGCAGTCAGAGAGATAGGAAGAGAACCAGAAGAGAGCGGTGTCCTTTATGCAGATGGAGTGCAGCATAGTGAGTAGGAGATGGTAATCAGCAGTGTCAAAAGCTGCAGAGAGATCAAGAAGAATAAGCAGAGAGTGTTCACCATTACGTTTTGCCATCAGTGGTCTCTTTGATGAGGGCAGTTTTTGTAGAGTGTAGGGGGCAGAAGCCAGACTGTAATGGATCTAGAAGAGAGTGAGTGGAGAGGTAACGTGTGAGGCGGGAGTAGACCAGGCGCTCCAAGAGTCTAGAGATGAAAGGGAGGTTGGAGACTGGTCTGTAGTTATTAGTGCAGGATGGGTCAAGAGAAGTTTTCTTTAATAATAGAGTAGAGTAATGATAGAGTGGCTGAAGGAGGAGGGGGAAGATGAGAGATTGAAGTTTTTGGTTAGGCGAGTGGTGACCACTGGAGAAAGAGACTGGAGTAGGTGTGCAGGAATGGGGTCAGTGGTGCTTGTAGTGGGACGAGAGGAAGGAGGAGCCTGGAGACTTCTTCTTCTGTGACTGGGTCAAATGTGGAGAGTGAGCCAGAGGATATGTGGGGGGGAATGGGAGTAGCAACGCTTGGAGGCTGGGATCCAATTTCCTGACAGATGTTTTCTAGTTTCTTAGTGAAATAAGAAGCCAGATCATCGGCGCAGACGTCAGTGATAGGGGCCTGCACTTTGGGACTGAGGAGAGAGTGAAAGATGTCAGAGTTTTTTTGGGTTGTTGGATAGTGAGATCAGGGCAGTGAAGTAAGTCTGTTTGGCGAGGTGAAGGGCAGAGTTGTAAGTTCTAAGCATAACTTTATAGTGAATGAAGTTTTCTGCAGTGTCGGTTTCCCTCCATAGGCATTCAGCACTCCTAGAGCATCGCTGGAGGAATCGAGTTTGTGATGCGAGCCAGGGCTGTTTAACTCTGTGTTTGGAGGTTCTGAGGGGGAAGGACGTTACTTGGTCCAGGGTGCTTCTGACAGTGTCCTTGTAGTGAGTCACAGCCATATCCCGACAGGAGAAGGAGGAGATTACACTCATCACTATGCCCAGGGAGTCTGAGTGTATGAGGGTTATGGCCTGTAGATTTCTGAATGTGTGATAGGTAGAAGTGTGCTGGGGTGATGCAGAGATGGCCTCGCATGCTACTGACCCTCTGCAATAATAAAGGTCTGCTCTCCAACACAAAAAATTTTATGAAAAAAAAAACCACATTACAAAAATATATATGTTAAGCTCTCTTAAAAGGATGTTAGGAGGACATTTTAAGGTTCCTGACCTTCACAGCTGCTGCCACATCTGGCACCGTTTCCAAAATCACATCCTGCAGGTGTCAAAACACCTGCAAATCCAGGAAGATTAAAAATAAAAAAAAATAAAAAACTTTTTTAAAGCTCAAAAAAAATTATACAGGTTGAAAAGTAGACACTATGGCAGGGAGCACTCCTAACCATATAATTAGGTGTTGTCCCAGCCAGTGGGTCTTCCGGCATGCATTTTGGCCCCCAAGCAATCAGGGAAGTTTTAGGGCCATTTTAAATTTTTAACCTTTCCCGAACAAAGCTGTGTTTGCCGATTTTTTAGTAATTTGCTCAGGTTTCGATTCTAAATTGAATCGTCAAAGTTTGTTCCAGATTTGAAATTGGCGAACATTTTCAGGGAAAGTTCCCTCATTGTTAGTCACAAGGGGATGGTCAGCGAGAGTTAGACCCTGAAGATAGGGATCGGGGATGGCACACCTCCCGACACTAACCTGTGTTTGACCCCTGAGCACCTCTAACATTCCTAAGTGGGTCTTTCCCCCCACCATCAGGTGCCTATTTCCTGGGCGGACCTTCCACTCACCCTGGCGAGTGCAAAGGCCAGTGAGTGCACTAGACGTCACCACTGTTGTAATAAAACACAGGAAGGTAGACAGACTGGGGAACAAGACAAAAGGATACACAAACTTGTTTGCTGCAGCCAAACATTAGGGCTGCAGATGACACCTCCAACAGCTAAACACCAGCAACAGATCTCCAGTAGCCAGAAGAGAAGTCCTCCCTCCAAGATGGTCAGAATAGAAATAATCTATTACCAGTGTCAGGTGAAGGATCATGTGACTATTTAAAGGGAGGGAAAAGATCACAAACCTGCTGCAGCTAAGATGAACTATGCAGGGGCTACCAGCAAGGAAATTTAATTAACCCTTGATGGACTAAAAAAGTAATCACATTTAAAATCTAGAGCGGTCACCAGCCAATGTCTGCCTACTAATATGGAATTGGATTTTAACTGGCCTAACACAATTTACTTGACCCTAAAATAGTCTATTTGGACCTCTTTCATAATTGGGATAATAGTGACATAGTCCTTCACTTAGCCCATAAATTATCTTTTGTTCCACTTTCATTAGGTTGGGTATAAATTACTCATTTGGTATAGGTCCTGACTAGCTAAAGCCCTATTATCTGAAACATTCCTTGTGTTAGAGATGTGAAGTGAGGTAAAGGGATTTTTTCACACATTTCTGGTCCTGCAGACCTTGACTTGTTTGAGCGAAGTGCACAAGCATTTACAAAATCACAATTCATTCAGACCAGGCATTTGATATTAAAGACATTTCATTGCAACTGCAAGAGCATGCATCCCTCTGCTCTGGAAGAAAGATAATACTCTACAATCTCCTTCTGGTTTACTAAAATAAATTGAGGTGATGTTAATGGAGAAACTCATTTCTACGATTAATAACTTATAAAATCTTTCAACAAAACCTTGTTTTATTGGATAGTCATCCGACGATCTAAATTCTATGTGGGACCAGCATTCTCTGAGCACCACCTTTGAACACCTCTTTTCTTTGTTGCTTCTTACAATTACAGCTATGTATTTTCATATCTGGCTCCTTAAAGAGATTTTCCACTACTAATGTGACCCCATTCTTTTAACTTAATTATTCCTAACTAACACTTTCCCAATGTACTTCTGCTACCTACGCTGCTTCTATAAACTTAACTCTCAGAAGTTTGTAAATACCATTGTTGTTCTAGCTTTGGAGTCTTCCAGGCTGGAGACTGGAATCAGACCAACTAAGCAAGGCACATAACTGGCAGGGCGGGGCTGCCCCTCTGAGTGACAGCAGTCTGTGCACACAAGCCCAGATCACATTTTACTCTAGTGACATGCCAGTCTTAGTCTGATTCCAGGTCTCCAGACCGGAAGGATAAAGCTAAGAAAAAAAGAAAACAAAAATTAGCTTTTACTCCGCAAGTATTAAAAACATAATGAACATAAAAGTGAGATTAAAATTACATGGACACGATTATGCATTTGGCTTTTTAATCATATCATGATTAGGAGCCAGTGCGGGTCGGAGTGCGCCATCTTTTCCATGCATTTTTAATCTCATTTTTGCTCATCATGTTTTTAATACTTTTGGAATAATCCAGATTTTTTAATCATGGGATTGCTGGATTTTCTCATATAAATAATAATCATACATAAAAAAAAACATTTGGTTATACTCACCAGCCACCATTTCAGAACATGGTCAGGTATAACCTGATCTTTTCTTACGAGTAAAGGTTCAATAGATTCATTGACATTTTGCTTAAACCATTGAGTCCTTAGGGCTTTTTGGTTGCAATGTCCACAAGTACATTCATTTTTATCAAAAAAATCAACAGGATCCACTGGGTTTGAGTAGTCTGGGCAAAAATAGAAAAAATATATCAAGAAGGCAACTGCACACAACAGAGGTGGAATCCATACGGTCCTCTTCTGGTGGGTAAATCGGAGCTTCCAACGATTACAATTCATCATAGAAACAAGAAGAATTCGCCTTTGTGATTCCAGAAAGTTTTAATACATTTGATTCACATCGGAACATACCATAGTCTCTTCTGCCCTTTACCCAAGAATGGGAGGACTTTGGATGACTTGAAGAAGGTAATACTTTCTTTGAAAAGTATCTTAGATGCCACACCACCTAGCATAACTGCTGATATGTGGGAGAAGTATTCACTGTGCGTTGGAAGGTACAGCGAACATTATGCAATAACTTGATGACTGAACATCCTATAACACTGCCAAAAAAAAAAAAAAATAAGACACACCTCACTCCATGTAGGAAGAAATGTAAAGAGTTTTACTGCAAAAAATAATTTTCATTCAATGAATTATGCAGTAAATGTATATATATGGCTTACCGAGGTTGGATGAAAAAGGAAAGAAAATTAAAAAAAATGCATTGCATACAGGGATTAGATGACCATGTGCCTTTCTTTATACAATCTTATAATTATAAGATAATAGAATAGTAATTTTATAGTATTCTGAAATCCTTGAGCAGAAAATCATTTTCAAGTTCTGAATTTAAATCCTTCATATCTTCATGTGGAAATTGTTATTTCCTTGGAGCGCCTGAAAAATAATTAAGAGCCATCATTTAGAAGGTTGTAATCATGCAAACAAAGAAAAGTGCACGTGAATATTGTGAATACAAGCATACTTATCATTTAGCTACTCAATTCGGTAGACAGAACACTTCCCTTGGTTTTACCTAATTACAGTGCATACGAAAGCCAAAATGTAACAGTGTACATAAGCTGAGACCAATATGTGCACAAGATGAATATTAAAAAGGTTTTTTTTTTGTTTTTTTTTTTACATAACTTATTAGGGTTACTTGATTCTTAGGTGCCCTTTTCCTTGAGACCTCCATGATATATAGATGTTTAGATCGTGAGCCCCAATGGGGACAGTGTTGCAGATGCATGTAAAGTGCTATGGAATTAATAGCACTATATAAATGAATACATATTATTATATTATTATATCTAGGGTAGAGACTGGCTACGAAGAATCTCTTTCCAGGTTGCGAAACCAGTAACTTTTTGGGCTGTATGGTGGCTTAGTGGTTAGCACTGCAGCATTGTAGCAATGGGGTCCCGAGTTCAAATCCCACTAAGGACGACATCTGCAAGGGCAAGGAGTTTGACTGTTCTCCCCATGTTTGTGTGGATTTCCTCTGGGCACTCCCATTTCCTACGATTTCCTCCCACACTCTAAAAGACATACTGATAGAATGTTTACATTGTGAGCACCAATGGGGACAGTGAAGCAAATGTATGTAAAGTGCTATGGAATTAATTGCGCTATATATTATTGCATGGTCAACATTTCAATGAAAAATGGGCATGTGCAATTTAGCTCAAGTGGACAACTGAACACTTCACATTCATAAAATAGACTTAGGTCAACTGCAGACAAGCATATAAAAATTCAGGTCAGTCACCTCTGCAAATCACAGACGTGACTGGCTCCAGGCGTAGCCCCATGTGCTCATCCAAATATCTGATGAGTGCAGGAGCCACCAGTCATTTACAAGCACTTTCTGGTCTGCAAATTGGACCAAAGTAGCATTTGCTGCAATTATTGTCCCCAAAAACCACCAGACCTAGAGGAAACTCGTTCATCTAATCATTAGATTCTAAAGGATAACATGAGTCACTGTGATGTCCACTTTAGGGCCACGTCACACACACAGATAATTGTGCAGAGATTGTTCGCAGATCTCTGGTTGCAGTGAAATCATGGACACATTGTTCATTTGTATATGGCCACAAAATGGAACAATGTGTCCATGATTTCACTGCAACCAGAGATCTGTGAACAATGTGTGCACAACTATCTGTGTGTGTAACTGGGCCTTATACACTTGTCTGCAGGAGTCTATGCATTTGCATGGCTTTATTATAGACCAGCCAGAGGGCACAATTCCTTACTGTACCTCTAGGTCTCTAATACCATACAATTGAATAATAGTGCTGTATGGAGATTTCTTTACAGGCAATGCTTAATTAAAAACTAACGTTTTCTTCAGAAGAAAATAAGCTAATATTAGCCATCCGGAGATTCCTTCGTAAAGAGGAGAGACCAAGCCACAGGCCACTTTGGTGGTCTCCCGTTTGAGTGATATGAAATTGATTTATTCCTTTAGGAAAGACAAAAAAAAACTCTATTTCAGAATACAAATCTTGCCCTGCTCCACAATGTCCAAGAGACCATGTTCAGAAATGCGGGGGCTGTATAGTTCAACACTAAAGAAGCCATACAGGGTCTGTGCCAGAGTGCATCAACCTTAAGGTTCATAAATGGCACATTGAGTATCAAACATTTAGAGGACACTTCCCATAGAAAAGGGAAAAAAAAAAAAAAAAACAACACACACTTTCAAGAATCCCACTATGTGTTAAAAATCATTTTGGAGCTCTAGATATTAAATGCATCATTTTACTCCTCCAAAAAAGGGAGGGTAGGTCGTTTGGTGGTGACACCCAATGTGGGAGGACAGGGCTGTGTATTGTTCTGCATTCTTGATATCCTGTTATTAAGTGCAATTTATGGTGCTATACATCAGAACTAGTAAAAAAGAAGTTCTCTGTTTTATGAAATAAAGAAGTCAAGCTCAATAACAACCTAAAGCCAGATTTACACACAGCATGAATATTATACTCATGAACTGGCCTATAAAGATCTACATGTGTTACTGAATTAAGCTAGGTTTACATTGCACTTATGTGGTCTGTTTAACTGACCGCAAAATTTAATTTATCCTTTTTTAACATAAAAAAAGTATACGTTAATGCAAGCCTATACGTTTGTTCATTGCAATAGACATTAAAAGGTCAAACGCAATATAAATAATATATAAATAATAAAACGCAATACATAATGTATGCCACAAATATGTACGAATCTATTGCATTAATGTTATATTGTGTTTGTAATAGAGTCCAATGAAAAAAAAAAAAAAATTAACGTTTAGTGTACGTTTTCTTAAAGCATCGGAAATTTTTTTAGATGAGTAGCCCATCATTGTCTGCACTTCATACGTTTTACCTTAAGCAATCAATTTTTAATCAAAGTATGTTGTTCTTCTGCACAATGTCTCCAATGACCCATATTTCATAGGTATTGAAGTATTGAAGGAGAAAATGCATATAGAACATGTGCTGACTTCACCATTAACTAAGGGCCACCTCATTCACACCTGTTTCTTCACAAAATGATTGACCTCACTATTTGAACTCCACACTGCTATTATTTTCAACACACCCCCTTTCAATTAAATATTTCAAATACACAGACTCAAAAACCATGTAGATCATGAATGCAGAGTCTGTTGGCTTTCTAAGAATCTACTGCAACAATTGGTAAATTGATTGACATGTGGGACTATAATTTATAACAAAAACAGTGAATAATATGGTTGCTATTTTAAACACTACTTATTTTTCGCTCTATACGTCATAATCAGAATTTGTATTCATCTTTCTTCTAGAGGTGAGTGAAATGCTAAAAATCAATTCGCTATATTTACTCGAATTTGGCCAGGAAATTCAATGTAAAAGCAGGCCAAACAACACTTCAGATAATATGTACAACCGGCCGGATTTTGGGAGAGGTTGCTTAGTAAAGTAGCAAAGCAATCACAGGGAAGATGGAACACCTAAGCAACCCAGAACCTCCCAGAACTAGAAGGAAGCCTGTGCTGTCATGAAACTACTGACAGGTCAGCAAAACCAGATACAAAACACACCAATAACATATTGCATCCGAGATGCACTGCATGGCGGTATCATGACAATAATAAACAGGCAGATTAAAAATGAAAAACAAAAAATAAACATATTATACTCCTCTAACCACTCCCTTTGCTTGGTCAATCATCTGCTGACTCATTTACTCCCTTTCTTACATCTAGAATTTACTCTTCGAGCTTCCCAGGCTCACTTGGTCTCAAATCATGTCCTGTTGTGCTGCGCCCAGTGATGCCATGATGTCTCTCGAGCCAGAATGTGCATCAAATTGCAAAAATTTGTGTTATGGCAAATCTAAATCCCATATAGGATAGCAAGATGTATTGCCTCGTCTCTCAGCACAGTCTTAAGAGCATAAATCAGGACACAGGCAGTATTGTAGAGGAGGCTGGAGAAACTATAAAACAGCAATAGGGTCCTATCCGGTAATGGTACCAGGATGTTGGGAGGTGCTCACCCGGTAAGATTATGCAATACACAATGATTATCCCCTTCACCACAAATAACATGCATGTGCGTCATTGGTTTGTCCCCCAGATTGATGCAGACTCAGACGATCAGCTTGCATCAATCCCAGCACATCAACTGATCTGATCAGTCAACACATGTAGTTAACAGGCACGGGTGGATTGGAGATCTGCTCATAACTCTGAGGGCCACTGTACACACACCAACTTCTGTGTCCAACTTCTGAACAGATCTCTGGTTGCAGTGAAATCATGGACACATTGTTCTGCCACATACTAGTAATATGCATACTCAGGAGAAATTACACTAAACACATTACGGGGTCCATTTTCCCTGTTCCCTAATAAAAATTAAAAAAAATAAGCTCAAATAACATTTTTTTGTGGAGAAAATTTGATTTTTTTCTTATGGCTCAATGTTCTAGCATCCTGTGAAGCACCTGAGGTGTTAAGTGCTCTCCACACCTCTAGATACGTTTCTTCTAGTTTCCAAAATAGGGTCACATGTGGGGGGTTTCCAATATTTAGGCACATCAAGGGCTCTCCAAACGCAACATGACATCCGCTAATGATTTCAGCCATTTAGGATGGCTTCACACTGCGGTCAGGTCTGATCCGGGGCTGTCAGGGGTGAACCTGACAGCCCTGGACTGGATCTGAACACAGAACCAGAGGGCAAATATGCCCTCTTGGTTGCACACCAGACCGATGCTGCAGAGCTCAGCTGTCCCCTGCGAAGTAGTGCTGAACCGCTTCACAGGGGACAGCTCCCTGGTGCTGAAGTTCAGCGTAGCTCACGCTGAACTTCAGCCAAAGGCATCCAGTTCCCAGATCCTCACGGACTGGGGCAACCTGGCCCCATACACTCCCATGTTAGGGAGCGCTGGATTGCCCCAAATCCAGGAGGTCCGATTTGGGGAGACTTTGCTCCTCGGACACAAAAATGCAGCACGCTCCGATCTTGTGTCCGGGAGAAAAATCCAAGCCCTCCCAGATTCTCCCAGACACATGGAAACCGTATGGCAGACAGTTTCCATCCAGCTCCATAGGGCTGCATGGGGTGAAGAAAAAAAAAAAAAATCGGGTCTGGGGCCCCGGATTGGACCTGAGCGCAGTGTGAAGCCAGCCTTAGAAAAGTTCCTTTAAGGGGCCTAGTTTCCAAAATGGGGTCACTTGTGGAACCTTTCCACTGTTTAGGCAAGTCAGGAGATCTCCAAACGCGAATGGCATCTGCTAATGATTCCTGCCAATTTTCCACTTAAAGGTTAAATGACACTCCATCCCTTCAGAGTCCTGTCGTGTGCCCAAACAGTAGTTTTTAACCACAGATGAGATATCGGCGGACTCAGGAGAAATTTCACAACAAAGTGTGCGGGTCCATGTTCTCCTATCTGATATTTTCACGGATCCGGCAACATAGACTCCCATTATATGGTAACCGGATTGTGCCGGATCCGGTTCTGTCCGGGTTGTCCGATTTTTGCACCAGAGCTAAAAAATGATGCATCCTCCAGTTTTGAGGACGGGGAAAAACTGGACAAAAACAAATCCGGCACAGAATAGACAAAACCGGATGGCCAAATAGGACCAATCAGGCACCATAGGAATACATGGAAGGCAAAACGAATCAGGTTCTGTCCGGTTCAAACCGGACAGAACCGGATTCTGAAAACCGTGGTGTGAAGCCAGCCTAAGGCTACATTCAGACTCAGTTCCCTCCCCCCCCCCCATTTCTCTTCTGCTGCAAAACAGGATCTGTCGTTCAAGAAGCACAAACAAAATCATCTATTTCTGATCCGTTTTTTTTTGCTGCGTTTTTTTCTCCATTAACAATGGCTCCTACTAGAAAAATACAAGAAAAATGGCACAGAAACCAACATGCTCATTCACAAAACAGAGCATTCCTAAAGTGAAAAAACAGATTAATTTAAAAGTGTCCCGTCTGAATGGTAAAAAAATAAAACCCATTGACTTGGCTGGGAATTCGAGTGATCTGTTTTGTGCAGTTGCAAAAAAATGGATAAAAAAACAGATGCAAAACGCACAGTGTGAATGTAGCCCAAGGGGTGGTTTTTAGAATGGTGACACTTTTTTGGGCATTTGTCTTTTAGGCCCCTTAGGCTGGGTTCACACATGATGTATTTGCCGTGTACTTATGCAGCAGCGCACGTTTTGTGCAAAAAAAAAAGCGCTACTGCATTCAGACGCCGCACTTTTTCCGGCACACTTTTCCCAAGCCCATTTTATAATGTGGCCTATGGGAAAAGCACCCCAAAAAAGACACAAAGAATTGACCTGGAAATTTTTTTTGCGAGTGTGCTTTGCAGTGAAAGCGTGTCCGCAAAAAACATCAGAATATGTGGCGTCTGAACGCATTTCAGCAAAAGCCATAGCCTTTGCTGGAATGTGTTTCCAGCACTCGTTTCACTGCATTTACGCTAGTGCTCAAAAGAACTGCGTAAATGTGGGAATACGCCACATGTGAACCCAGCCTTAAAGTCACTTTAAATGTGATTTCACTAATAAAAAAAAAAAAAAAAAAGTGTGTTTGTAAATTTTGATGAAAAGATGAGAAATTGCTCATGAATTCTGAACCCTATGAAGCTGATGTAGTGGCACCATGTATGTTGATAGTGTCCTCACTCTCTGCAAACATGGTGTCATAACAATCTGTGTGTGTGAAGGGGTTAATTGTTCTGTAAAATGGGTTAAAAGCTTTCAGCTTTATATTTCCACTGTAAAAGCTGGCGCTCTGTTTACTGCCTATGGGGAGCTGTCCATGCTGTGTGGTGTTGAAGCCCTGTCTCGCCTTAAGCACCTGCAGTGTTCAGCACCACACAGCGTGGACAGCTCCCCATAGGCAGTAACAGAGCGCCAGCTTTTACAGTGGAAATATAAAGCCGACAGCTCTTTTAACCCATTTTACATAACTATTCACAGCTTCACACACATAGTGTAATGACACCATGTTTGCAGAGAGTGAGTACACTCTCAACACACATGGTGCCACTACAATGAGTATTTGATGAGTTTTTTACCTCAGGATTTGTAGCCAAAACCAGGAGTGGGTGATAAATACAGAAGTGGTGCAGTCTATTAGACTTTTCCTCTGATTGCTCCACTCCTGGTTTTGTCTACAAATCCTGAGGTAAAAAACTCAAATACTCAACGTGTGCACGTGGCCTAATGCAAGTCTGTGGGTAAAATCTGCACATAAAACTCAGCATACCCACAACAGAGATCGACAAGCTGTGGAGATGAAAAACATACACTCAGTCAGTTTACACTAGGTAATAAAAGAAGTACTGTGGGCAGGAGATTTTTAAAAGTCCCAGCCACTGTGCTTTAACTGTAAAACACTGCATTTTTGATTACCGTACACAAATCTGCATAGTCAACATAAAAACTCATCATGGGCAAAGAGCCTTACTAGCAAAGTGTATATGAATTATAGAAATTTCATGCATAGGTTTTTTTTTTTTTAGGGAGCATAAACTGACCTGCGGGGTGTTATAAATCTATAAGGAGTAATGCCCACAGTGTTTTTTTTTTTTTGACAAGTCTGCATACCTATACTGAAGCCAGCACAGTCTATGATATTTCAGAAGTGCTGTGCCAATGTTGCATTTTTTTTCTTGTGCATTAGGTGCAGGAAAAAAAAAAAAATCTGTTGGTGCGTATTTCCCTGCGTTTTTTGACCCCTCCAGCTATTGACTTCATTTAAAGAAAACACAAACAAAAACATACAACATATGCACCGCGTTTTTCTTCTACAAAGTGCTGTTTTGGGGCAGAAAATTTCTGCACCAAATCTGCAGCATGGGTACACATCCTTATGTGTCCATGTCTCTAATTTAACACTGAGTTATGTGCAGATTTCTCCTGTTGAATAGTACTAGACACAGAAAATACACAGGTTAAAATAACACTTGTGTTTTTTTAGTGTATTTCTGCATGTAATTCACACACAACTTACTGATAGTTCTGTCAAAGCCACATACCAGAAAGCATCAAACACAAAGGACATACCATGTGGCTGCTATGCGGTAACCGCGGCAGATGCGGATTTGTCACCGCAACTGCTGCGATTAGCGCTTACTGCTGATGTGAAAAGACCCGAAGAGAAAAATTAATAATATATATATTATATATATATATATAATATATCACACAAGGAACCTTATTTACCTGATAGGTGCAGGTATGCTGCAATATCAAAAACTCACTAGTCAACAGGCGGCACTAGATGACCCAATTAGCTACTGACTGGCAGTTGTTTAATAGCCTGTTCATGAAATTAGACTGCTTCAGATGTGCACTGCATGATCTGTGATACATCGTTCAGTCAGCATAGCCTACTATTATTCGTGCAGGGCTGCTCCAGTACTCACAGGGCGATGTGCTACTGAGAACAATGATCTTTGTTCAGACCAAAAAAATAATCTCACCCAAACAAATGACCATTTTGCTAGAATGTTGGGGGGGGGAGAAATGACAGCCTATTTAGGCTACTTTCACATTAGCGTTTTTGAACGCTGCAAATGCATGCTTAGGCAGCGTTTTTTTTATCCACATGACCGTACACAAGACATCAAAAAACGCAGCGCATGCTTGTGCTTTTTTTTTTTGGCGCATGCGGTCAATATTTCCAGGAGTGTTTTCTTGAATTTTCAAGACAAGCCACTCCCAAAGAATAATGTGTTTTAACGCACTTGTGCACATTTTACAGTCATCAAAAAATGCAACATGTTGCGTTCTCCGGGCACCAAGAAACCACATACAGGGACGCATACACAGATAATACGCTTGCGGATTTTAAAAAAGAACTACACAGTGTTCAAACACGCTATGTGAAGCCGGCCTTGAGGCCGCTTCAAACGCTAGGATATGGTAAACGATATAGTTAGCTATGCCACGTGATCGCGATCCTTCCAACATCATTAGTGCATTGTCACACGCAAGGATATCGCTTAACAATCTTAAATTTGTCACGCTCCAGCTATTTGGAGAAGAACGTTAGAACAATTTACAAAGTGGCAGGAACAGGAGAAATATGAACGACATCGTTCAAAAAGGTGTCACACTGAACGATGTTGCTGCTTCCCAGAACGTTAATTGGATGACGAATGATAGATTTGAGGTCCGGATCTCAAATTTTGTATGAACGTTCCAACAATTCTTTCCTTCCTACATCGTTCATTTACACGCAACGACGCACTAACGATATCGTTTGAACCAACACAAATCCGTGACGTTTCAACGATATCATTAATGATATCCCAGTGTGTGAAGCGGCCTTTAGACTGTACGATTATCTTGAACAAGTGTTCATACTCGCTCATGATAATCGTGCATGGATCTTTATATTTCACTGTAGATTGTAGTGAAAATTAGGTGCGGACTCCATAACTGAAATCCCCCCCAAAATTAGATGTCTGAAGGATTGTAAGATGTCTACACAGATAACATTGCCAAGTAAAGCTGGAATCGGTATATTATCTCATTTACTTCACAGTACAAAAACAAATCCTAGGTAAATCTGGCTACCAGTCAAACATTACAGCCCCCTAGCTGCTTAAATAGAAGGTTTACTGACCAGAATCTCAAAATACAACACACCTCATTGATGCCATTTCTCATAATCGGTCCTGCAGACAGACTTCAGCTGCTCTTTCCAGGATTGGGAGCAAGATGTGAACTTAATATAGGTATTATCTCAGCTGGCTCCTAATAAGGCTGTTTTAACATCAGCGTTTTCAGCCGATTGCGGCAGATCCGGCAGCTTTGCTGCATCTGCCGCTAAACGGCCGACTTGTGGCAAGCCCCATTCATTCTCTCTGGGACTTGTGGTCCAGTACGGCTAGCAGCATTTTTTTTCCTTCGCCGCAAGTGCCGGATCAGGCAAAACCGCACGTGCCACACCTGACCGACAAGTCCCACACAGAATGCATGGGGCTTGCCACAGGTCAACCTTTACGCATCAGATACAGCAATATCTGCCGCGAATCAGCAAAAACACTGATGTGAAAGGTCCCAAAGTATTATCAGTTAGTCAGAAACAGGCATCTTTCATATGTCTTCTATACGTCTGCTATCCACATGCCAGAAACATGGATATACGTACACTAAAGGCCCCGTTTCACCTAACGATGTCCCAGCGATCTGACCAACGATCGGGTCGCTGGGACATCGTTAGCTGATCGCTGGTGAGCTGTCACAGAGGCAGACTCACCAGCAATCAGGACCAGCGAAAACATTGGTATCCAGGGTAAACATCGGGTAACTAAGCACAGCGCTGCGCTTGGTTACCCGACATTTACCCTGGTTACCAGCTCCCAGTGCTTGCTGTGCGGCGCTAGGAAGTCGTTCATCATTGGTCTCCCGCTGTCATATGTGCTGATGCTGGGTGCCCAGAGGAAGACCAACGATAATTTTATGGTCCAGGTCATTTACCAACGAACCAACAATGAACGACCTCATCGTTGGTTGTTGGTAAATGTCACATGCAATGATGTTGGTAATGATATCGTTGCAACGTCACCGGTTTGGTGACATCGCACGATGTCGTTACTGATATCGTAGCATGTAACGGGGCCTTAAGGTTAATATAATAGCTATATTCACATGTCTGTGTTTTTGCATAGACCGTGTCTCCATGTGGAACAGACATGTGTCCACGTGCTCCACACAGGAACATCCCTCTTTTTTGGCGGCAGCATGGACACATGGACCCATTTAGGTCAATGGGTGCATGCAAAAAATGTTATCCATGTGCATGGGCATGAGCAAAGATTTTTTAGTTTAAAAATAAAGAATTTTATACTTACCTGACTCCAGTGTTACTGCCTATCCCACTCACTTCTGGGGCTGCTCATAAAGTTAATGAATATTCAATGAACTGTGAGCTGCAGCCGCCCCGGAAGAGAAAGGGACAGGCAGTGCTGGAGCCTGTAAGTATACACAGTTATGTTGCCCATGAGGTCCAGAGGTCACATGGATAGCACACATATGACACACAATGCGGACACACAAGGCAAAAAAAAATAGCCCCTCTCACATGTGCGTTTTTTCACAGATGTGTGAAAGGGGCCACATGGAGTTGGGACTATTTTCCAGAAAAAGTAAAGGCCACGTTACACACACAGATATCTGTGACCAACATCTGAAGAGATCTCTGGTTGCAGTGAAATCATGGACACATTGTTCCATTTTGTTGCTGTGTACAAATGTAACAATGTGTCCATGATTTCACTGCAACCAGAGATCTGTTCAGATGTTGGTCACAGATATCTGTGTG
Organism: Allobates femoralis; assembly: GCA_033576535.1. Lineage (NCBI taxonomy): Eukaryota > Metazoa > Chordata > Amphibia > Anura > Aromobatidae > Allobates > Allobates femoralis. The sequence goes on from JARQOC010000006.1 coordinate 333,175,846, forward strand.
TGTAACGTGGCCTTAAGAACCTTCTAATTATGCAATATTTACAGTAAATGTAAGCTGTGATGAATGACACAGTGGTGTCTGTCACCCACATGTGTCCTTCTTACTGAATACCATTTGTGTACTACTCTATTCCATCCTCTTCTGAACCACTGTATATCAGGGTAATGGGAAGCCAGAAGTTGACTTTTTAATTTCCTTCATATGAAGAGACAAACATCGGAAGTATAGTATGAACATAGTCTTAAAATTATTTCTAATAACATGGTGTTTGGCCTATGCAGTGGTCAAAACCTATTGAAGAAGCTAATCCTGTTGGCAGGGGAGTAACTACAAGAGGTGCAGGGGTTGCAATTGCACCTGGGCCCTGAAAGTCCCTTTAGCCTATAGAAAAAGACTATTGCTATTAAATATACAAAATTGTCACTTCAGTGAGTAAAGGTCCCGTTACATGCTGCAATATCGCTAACAATATCATTGCAACGTCACCGTTTTTGTGACATTGCAGCGACCTCGTAGCGAGGCTGCTGTGTGTGACATGTACCAATGACCGGCGATCAGCTCGCTGGTCGTTGGTAAATGGCCAGGACCATTTTTTGATCGTTGGTCTCCCACTGCGCTTAGTTACCCGATGTTTATCCTGGTTACCAGCGTTCTCGCTGGTCCTGATCGCTGGTGAGTCTGCCTGTGTGACAGCTCACCAGCGATCAGATAGCGATGGCTCAGCGATCCCGATCGTTGGTGGGATCGCTGGGACATTGCAGCGTGTAACGGAACCTATTAGTGAAAAACTCTAATAGCACCTAATAAAGATAGCAATCAGATTTGCAATACTTGGGGGCCACGTTGGAGCTTTCAAATTGGGGCCCATGAGCTTCAAGATATCCCAATATGTAGTGGCATTGAGTACCCATGTGCCATACACTGCTTGTCCTCTGCTGTATTGTTTTCTGGGACGTGATGTGTCTGGATGAATCAGTTTGCCTTCTCCCTGCTCCTCAGTACAGTCGTTCTGTTGCTCACAACCACTGACTACATGGCCTGCTCAACAGCAAGCTCCACAGCCCCAAAGGTCAGTCCTGTGTCCTTCCACTGATCTGGCCCAGAATCCTGCCTTCTCCCAGTGTGCCGATCTTACCCCATATTACTCTTTAGTAGCAGAGAAAACCAATGCAAACTTTGGTTTTAATATCATGGCCCTCTGAGCAGTAAGAAACCCCAGGCCTGACTCGTGTAGCAATCATCAGTGAAATATTAGCATACTAGTCAGTGTGACACCTGTTTCACACATCTTTGCAAAACAAGCACATGTGAAAGAGTTCGTTTTTGGGGGTCCGTGTGTGCTTGTGGTATCCGTGAAACATCCGGATAGCACACAGGCAGCATGTCATTGTAAACTCACCTGTCTCCAGCGCTGCCTGTCCCTCGCTTGTGGGGCTGCTGCAGCTCTTAATGCAGTGAATATTCATGAGCCAAATGAGCAGAGGGACAGGAGCATCATTGGAGTCAGCTGAGTACATAATTCTTTATTTTTTTCATTTTTAACTCTGTCCTCATGTCCATTCACACGGATGACATCTGTGTGCTGGACGTTTTTGGCATGGACTCTTTGACCTGAATTGGTCCGTGCTCCTGGCCAAAAACGGACATGTCTTCATGTGGAGCAAACGGACACGCATCTGCTCCACACGGAGACACGGTCCATGCTTAAACACCAACATATGAAGGGGCCATAGGATGTCATGTGTCTCGGTATGTCCATACCTCCGGCATGTGGCTGCATGGACAGCACACGTACCGGAGGCATGGATGTATGAAAAAGGCCATAAGCTATGTGTGCACGTTGAGAATTTGGTTTAAGAAATCTCTGCACTAAATCTGCATTTGCCCACAACCTGCAATGAGACCCAGTCCACCGCACCATCTCACAATCGGCACTACCCCCTCCCCCCTCCTACTGTTTCCCCTCCGGTCCTGCTTAGGCCTCATTCACATATCCGTGCCTCCGCCACGTTAAGCAGTACGTTCCGACACATGCCGGAGGCACGGACATACGGGGACACATGTTCCCCTGTGGACCCATGCAGACGTCCGTGATTCCGCACGGACCGTGTCTCCGTGTGGAGTACATGCGTGTCCTTGTGCTCCACACAGAGACAAGTCCGTTTTTATGCGGAGCCACAGACCGCATTTACGTCCAAACTTCCTGCACACGGATGTTCACAGTGTGACATCCGTGTGCACGGACCACGGACAAAAGGAAAAAGATTCAAAATAAAGAATTTCATACTCCGTCGCTCCAGCGCTGATCCTCTCACTTCCAGTGCCGCTCATTAGGGCTCATGAATATTCACTTCACTGAGCCCTAGAGCGGCCCGGAAGTGAGAGGAACTGTCAGCGCTGGAGTGAGGGAAGTATGAGGGGACAGGCAGTCCGTGTGCTATCCGTGGATCCACGGATTGCACACGGACAGCACCCATCGTGTCACACGCCGTGACACATGGGTCCATGCCCCGCCCCCAAACGGCCTTGTCCACACTTCCGTGGTAACACGGATGTGTGAAACCGGCCTCAGACTGTGAGCCCTTGCGGACAGGGTCCTCTCCCCTCCTGAACCTGTATGACTTGATTGTACTTGTCCTCGTCTGCCCTTTTGCATATGTAAAGCGCCATAGAATCTAATGGCACTATATAAATAAATAATAATAATCTCCTGGTAGAAACATACATGTGTTTTTGATGCTTTTTTCATGCATTTTGGGGAGGAAAAATGCTGCAAAAACGACAAGTAAAAAAAGCAACATGTCTAGAAAATAAAACTTCAGAATTCTCATTGACTTTGCTGGCATAAGGATTTTCTTGGACGTTTTGTGAGAAAACTGCACTCAAAATGCAATAAAAACACACTGTGTACAGGGCCTTAGCGTAGTGAGGGTTGCTCCAAGAGCCCTCCAGCTTACTGTCCTGGTTGTGATAGGTAGAGCTCTATAACTAATCCATTGCCTTAATTCAAAAAAAAAACTATTAGGGTATGTGCAAAGGAGACACTGCGTCCTCTCCTGTGGGGACACTGGGGAACTCCGCGGGTGAACGCAGCTGTTCTGTGCACACAGACAGCGTTCGGGCACGGCGTTTTTTCCCTGCCAAGATTGGCCCCGAAGCGCTAAATTGACATGCTGCAGACAAGCACAGTGGGCACAGGATTTCTGTAAATCCATCCACTGTGCTTGTGCTGTACAATGCAGCGTTATGAAGGCAGCACAGACACACTGCATCCAAAACGCTGCTTTTACTGATCGTGTGAATGCAGCCTTAGACCTTACTAATGATCCTATGTATTTTATGTCAACTAAGAATAAAATGACATTATATTTTCTATATAAAGAGTGAGCCCAATGAATTCTAGTTGCACACTGGGTGCACCCCACCAAATTGTGCAAAATCAAAAATGTAAATACTTAAAAGAGTATTAGTACTGACGATAACCTATATATATAGAACCCGGCTTGAGGGGAGCTTCCCTATATAAAGTTCTGGCCTGGAGGTGAGGTTAGTCAGAATAGCCATGGCGTGAGTCTGAGGAGGAAGGAGAGGAGTACCTGGGGAGCGGAGCGATATCTTGCTCACCTCAAAGGAGAGCACCAGACACCGGACGCCGGAGTCCGAGGCTGTTCGGGTACTAATGGGCCAGCAGCAGAAATCCGGCAAGGGGTTCCAGATCACCTGACCTACCTAACACCTGGAGCACAGTAGCATACTAGAGCCCGGGGTCTCCACTGAGAAGCAGCCCCTGGAACAGGGCTCGCGCTGCCTCCTATACAGGTACAGACAGAGAGGAAGAGAGAGGCCACAGCACAACTTCATGCAGCAGCGGGGACTCAAAAGTGAAAGCGCCGAAGGGAGGCCTTCAACACACCTGGCTAGGTGGATCTCCTGATTGCTTCCAGGCTGCTCTGGTCCACAGTAACATCTAAATCGGTGCCCCGGACTGTAATTGCAACTAACAAGTAAAGGTAAAGAGACTGCTACCCCCATGTCTGTTGTTCCTTCAGCACACTGAACCCTGCACTCCCTACGAACTATCCCTTTCATAGACTGCTCATCCTGCGCCTGCAGAGCCGCATTATGATTTTGAAATCTGGCAGTGGAGACAGCCTGAAGGGGCTGAGAGCATTATATTGTACCAATACTACAGCTCTGGGGAATAGCCCTACCCATGGAGGGCTCAACATCCTGGCTGCCAACCCTCATCATCCCCAGAGGTTTTAACTGCAGCGGTGGCTACAGCTGGACACAATCCATGGGTGTCGTCACGTTCATTCCGTAAAACTGTCCCTTTTATTCAGCTGCACCCAGGGTCACGGAAACCGGGTCTCGACTCCTTGGCTCTCCCGAGACAGTAGTAACTGGTTCTGAGTACAACATAACCTGGGCCCGGCACAGTAAGTCACAAAATTTATGTCACACCTGCAGGGGTCGGGGTACTCAGAGCCGGACCGTACAGTCTCTAGTCCCAGGTGAGGCAATAAAAAGAGGAATTTTAAGTTTATTCGTGATGCCACCCGTGGGTCATGGCCAATGTGGTCACCACTGCCGTGGAATCAGCCAGGGACGGTGGTGGTGGCAGCGGCAGCTGGGATGATGCGCCCTCCACAGGTAGGGCTGGGTCTCCGGGCGGTTATAGGGAGACTCCGTAACTGGGATGCTGCACGTATCTTCCCTCTGCAGCTCCTCCAGCCGCCACATGCAGGAATCAGGGTACCACTCAGCAGACACCCGCTGCTTTCTACACAGTAGCTCACAGTCAGTCTATGGCCCCGCAGGCAAGTCCGGTCTCAACACTCTTGGAATAACAGTCACATACAGAACTTGAGTTGACCGGGTACTTTACTTCACTTGTTAACTCAACAGTAGCAACTCTAAAGGTACCTTTACACGCCGCGACGGCAGGCTGGATACATCCCGCTACTTCACGTGCACGAGCACGCTCAAACGGTTACAAACGGTCAACGCATCACCTTTACACGCCGCGACAAGATGCGCTACGCCACGCTACATCTATAGCTAGCTACATCGCCGGGTGTCTCAAGTAGCCAGCTGTAGCTCATTTACACACCGCTATAACCAGCTACTATGGGCGTACCTGGTGCAGCAGGGCCAGCACATAGGCGTGCCACAATTGTGGATTACGAGCCGTCCGTACGCTGATAGGACGAAGCAATAACATCCTGATTGGGCATGCAACGCAGGAGGCTGAGTAATACAGCACGCTCGAGCGATTGTGTAGTGTGACTCGTCAGCTCCTTAAATATGCCTCCCTATGCAGCGACTACCAATCGTCATGCAGCAGCTTCCACCAATGATCGCACATGGGGCGCGGTAACACGGAGCCAGGGTCACGCCTTAGCTACATTGCAGCTACATCGCAGGCTGTCCCGAGTTCCCTTCCGTTGCTTCTTTACACGCCGATACAGCTCGCTACCATCGGCGTTGTAGCCATCAGTTTTCGAGCAGAGCTAGGAAACAGATGTATCTGTTGCCGGGTGTATCGTCACGTCTTCAGACGCCGCTACGACAGGCTACATTGGCGCTACAAGCTACATTTGTAGCCTGTAGCGGGATGTATTCAGCCTGCCGTCGCGGCGTGTAAAGGTACCTTAAGGGGCCCTTTACACACGGCTACATTTGTAGCTTGTCACCAGGTAACTTACTGGTTGCAGTGAAATCATGGATACATGGTTCTATCTTGTTGCTGTGTACAAATGGAATCATGTATCCATGATTTCACTGCAACCAGTAAGTTACCTGGTGACAAGCTACAAATGTAGCTGTGTGTAAAGGTACCATAAGGGTACCTTTACACGCGGCTACATTTCTAGGGTGGCTACAGGTAACTCACTGGTTGCAGTGAAATCATGGAGAGATTATTCCATTTGTACACAGCAACAAGATAGAACCTTGTCTCCATGATTTCACTGCAACCAGTGAGTTACCTGTAGCCACCCTAGAAATGTAGCCGCGTGTAAAGGTACCCTAAGGGTGGCTTCACTCCACAGTTGTGCTGATCCGTGGCTTTCCAGTGTGAAAAGAACAGCCCCAGATCAGATTTCGACCCCATAGTGTTCCTATGGAGCTGGATGGCAGCTATTTGCCATCCAGTTTCCATCTGCCCGGGAGGATCCGGGAGAATTCAGATTTTTCTCCCGGACACAAAAACGCAGCTTGCAGCATTTTTGTGCCCGGGGCAAAAATCTGCACAAATCGGATCCGGCGCCCCTAACATGGGAGTCAGATCCGACATAAAATCTGATCCGGCTCTCGGCTGCTGGGTGCTGAGACTCAGTGCCGGCCGCCGCTGAACTTCAGCACCATGGAGAGCTCCCCGCTGACATTTCAGGACCGCGGCTAGCTCCTGCAAGCTGCGATCCTGATATTTCAGCAGGGACAGCTCCTGAACCCCGCGATCTGCCGATTCCGGCAGAAAACAGGACCGGAGGGCATATTTGCCCTCCGGTTCTGTTCTATCCGGGCCTGACAAGTTCTGTCTGGTGTTTCTTGCAAAACACCGGACAAAACCTGATGCAACAAAAACGTGGTGTGAATCCCGCCTAACCGTTCCTTCCAGTGCTTTACACACCAGTTTTGGACACAGTTCACACACCAGCTACGGGTGCGGGTTCTTACTGCAGCCAGGACGTTTTCCCTGCGTCACTCCCCTCAGTGTACCTCTCGGGCCCTCTGGTTCTTTCTGTCCTCTTGGCTACGGGTTTGGTCCTGCCATCACGGGCTCTACAGTGAGTCATCCCACACTCTGGGTCACTAGCCCTAGTCCAATGGCTTTCCAATGGCTTTATCCTACTCCATACCAGTTGTTGGGTCTCGGGGGCTTGGAGTTCCCTCACCCCGCCGGGTGTCCCGTGGTTAGGGGCACAAAGCGCTCCAGGCCACATTTACAGAGCCGGCTCTCTGGTTTCTCTGGCCCAGCCACCAGTGACCCGGGTTAATCGGGCTCACCTGGCTCCGTCCATGTTTCTCAGCTTTTTGGGCTCCCGGCTGGCCATTAGTACTGCATGCCGCCGGGCCCTGTTGTCCTCAGGCTGTTAATCAGTACTCAGCTAAAGGGTGTCTCGGCTTCGGGATGCTTTCCCTTCTTCTCTACTCTCCAGGAGACCTCTCCGTCCACTCCTCTCCCATTGAAAGCTATTGATCAGCTCACCCAACTTAGTGTTACTAGGTCCTTTCTGGAGTCCAGTTCCTCCACCCTTTTGTCCAGGTTCTCTCTACTTCCCACCCACATGTAGCTACTCCCGCCACCCCTCGCCTGGCATGAAGCATCTTGGGCTCAGGGTCAGAGTGTGAGTGTGTGTGTGGGTGTTTTTGTGAGCTGACCGTCTTACCTGTCCCGCTGCAGTTCACCCTGTGGCCTCCTGGTCGCAGGGGCGCCATATTTACATGATTTGTAAATAAAGGGTCAACAGACAGCCGACATGCGGAAGGTAGGCTATTGCTAATGTTTTATTTTTTTTTTCTTGTTACAAAATTCAACCAAAATGAATAACTAAATGTTGTGCTACTTTCCTATGGAGCATACAATAATAGTTTTAACTAGAATAGTGTTTTCTCAGCTAGCATGAAATACTTTAAAATTATCTGGGTATTTATTTTTTGTGCAGTGTTTGTGACCCTTTGAGTAGACAGGTGTACAATTTTTGCTGACTGTGTATGAAAGTTAATGGAATAGTTGGCAGAGACAATAAGTCTGAGATGTCTGGAATAAGTCCCTGGGGCTGAACTCGACTGCGGTCCAGTTACAAGTCTTTACAATACTAATGTATCCAAAGTTGAAAATTCTGATTAGTTTCATTGCCATAGATGTAAAGAATATACAATAGCAAATTTACAGAACATCCTCTGACTAAGACAGATCAAAGAAGACATTAAAGGGAACCTTGATTTATACTGCTCAAACCAAGGTGATTTATACTGCTCATATCACAGTAGAATACATAGTGGCAGACTCCCTCATTGCACAGGTCTATGATTTACTATATTTCTGTAAAGAGAGTAGGGCGGATGAAGGGTTAAAAACTGTGCTGCCATATTCGAGACATCAAAGGGTGAATATAATTTTGATTTATTATTCTAGGTTTCCATAGTCTGGGGTTTCCATCTCAACAACTTATAGTATACATATATAAAACACCCAAATTCAACGATGTTTCAGAATTTTATAAACAAAAAACCGGGTGAACATATACAAAAACAACACACGAAGTTAAAAAATCCCCAATTGGTAAGACACAATTAAGTGTTGGAATCTCTTCTATACTGTCAACTCTGTCAATGCAACCTTCCTGACCGCGGAGGATTCATCCTGATTTATAGTGATGCCCCCGCACCACGTCGGCTATCCCTTAATTAGACGGCTATCCCTTAATTATCCCTGTCCAGTCCCTATAATTCGACTCTAGGTTCAAAAGCACATTCAGGAATAACCAAAGCACTTAGTGCTCAGAAAAGTCATTAAAGGTGTCGGGGGACTGGAAAGTCATTTACCAGCGTTACCACGAAGAAAATATATCACAATAGGGATTTTGCTAATTGTCGGATGCAGGGTTTGGTATATATGGCTACATGCAGCTGCCCCCTTAATTATGTGGGGAAAACTAGGAGAGAACTAAGGAAGCGAACTGGAGAACATCTGGGGTATATACGCAATAAAAGGGACACCCCAATAGTACGCCATGTTTTAGATGTGCACAATGGAGATGAAAAAGCGATCACATTTTGTGTGTTGGAGACCATACCTGAAGGGATCCGTAAGGGTGACTAGGATAAAAGAATCTTACAAAAAGAATTCCAGTGGATCTTTAGGATGAATTCAGTGGTCCCAGGTGGTCTTAATGAAAGATTAACCTACAACTGCCTCTGTAGGGCCCTGCTGGTCAGCACGCTACAACAGAGTACTGCACCCGGAACAGAAGGTGCAGTATTCTTGTCCTGGTAGGGGGTAATGGAAATCTGAACCTCCCCACCACACACATACACCTAGAGACAGGGGGCCAATTGGACAGGTCGTTACTAGGGTAACTGGTCCCGGTGGGAGGAGAGCTAGGGTGTATAGTGAGTGGGAAAAGAGCGGGAAACAGAACAGAAACTGAGAGAGAGAAGAAGGAGAAGTAACGGGGAGGGCACCTCAACCTGGTGGCCCAGACAGAGAGGGGCAGACAGAAGGTGACTGAACACCCTGGCCCAGTCCGCAGCGGGGTACCGGCTCCGAAGCAGTGCAGAGGTCCATCCCTGAGCCGCAAATACTGGTATGATCAACAGCTTCATAGGAGCACGATCTGCCTTACATACGTACGGTCCCTACCAGAAGCACCAAACTGGGTTCAGTCCCCTTAGAGTGAGAAGGGTATCTCATATCACCCACCAGGCCTGGTAGTAATTAAACAAGTGGAAACCACTACTGGAGTTTGTGCTATATAAAATATCACTTTTATTAGTACAATATATAAAAGCAGACACATAAACGTTTTACATGAAGTACTTGGTAGGAGACACCTCCCATTGCTACAGCCAGGTAGTCACACAGTGGGTTTATAGCATACAGCATACAACAATTAAATAGCGTGCACATATGATGATAGTTCTGACAATGTTATCAAGGATCACTCACCCATAATGCACACCAATGGTTGTCCTGACTAACCCCCACCGGTCCTGGCGTGTAGCACGCCCCTTACAGCCGTTTTTCCACTGCTTGGTCACAGGAGCTGGTTCACAGAGTGATCTCAGGCTGTGAAATACTCAGCTACCCCTAATCAAGCCGCCTGCCATTGCGCCGCGTCATTTCCGCCGCTGAAAAACCTTCCTTTGCAACTGGGCATGCGCGAGACGTCAAAATGACGTCACTAATCGTGCATGCACAATGCGTCAGTCGGCCGCTCGATGTACTGTGCCTAATAATTTGGAACAGTGCATTTAGAGTTTTTTTTAAATTTTGAAGATTATACTGCTATCATTGGGAGGATTCTTCAATAAAATTTGATGTATAGTCTAACGGGTGATGACTGATCGTCATTTGCACCGACCATTTAGGAAAATCAGAAAAAAAAGAACATTTGCATAATAATTTGGAACACAGTGTAATAATAATAATAATAATAATATAATGTTATTTGCATGGAAAATCTGTCTCTGCCTTTGAACAAGAGGATGAGACTCTGGAACTACCAAGTAGACTGTACTGTTTCTTTAACTCCCATTGAAGTTATCCTCAAAGAAGCCATGAAAAACAGTATAATAGGCCCCACATTGCCTTGCATAAACTTGAATGGTTGCTATTGGCAACAGACTGTTATTGTTGATGCTGGGAGATGTCATGTGATGGAATGTTGTGGGTGATGATGTCTCTGAAGGCCTTGTGATGTCATCAGCACTGGGAGGTTCCGCCCACTAGGAGCTTGTATCACATTAGCCGTATCTTGGTGCTGAGATTCTCTCTAGAGACAATGGTTTTCAAAGTGTTCCTGTGCTGTTCCCTGTTCATCACCACAAGTTACCAAGGGCAGCCGGTGAGTCCCTCTCTATTATTATAATGGCGGATGGTTTGTCCCTGTAGTAATTAATGACTTTGCTGTTGTTTCCTATAGAAACAAATAGGTTCAGATCTTAACCCTATGTCATAATTTTTAGTTTTTAAGTCTTTGCAGTTTTGCTAAAAAATGTGTTTAGAAAAGTATAAAGTGAAATTGTGAAAAAATTCATAAAAGAAAATTCTTGAATGGATGCTATTGGCAACAGAGGCTGTTTTTCATCTACTATATAATTGCCGTAGCACGTTTTATGTCGGACCCCGGCACGTCGTGGCTATGTCACACTGTGACGTCACCACGCCGTGCGAGGCATTGCCCGCGTAGCGGGCATTGTGACCGCCGCTGTCATCCCGCTACTTGGCATGAGGGGCCCATTGCCTCCACCCCTGGGGGGCCCCGTGCTCACACCAGCCGCCCGCCGTCCGCCCGGAGAGGAGGGAGGACGGAACTTCCTGTCCAGCAGCTCTGCCCGCCCCTCCTCTCCTCCTACAGCACAAGCACGGGCCGCGGCGCGGTGAGTCTGCACTCCCCTCCAGCCTGTGCTCTCCCCTCCAGCCTCCGTTCTCCTCTCCAGCCTCCCTTATGCCCTCCAGCCTCTGCCATCCAGCCTCCGTTCTCCCCTCCAGCCTCTCCCCTCCAGCCTATCCCCTCCAGCCTCCGCTCTCCCCTCCAGTCTCCGCCCTCCCCTCCAGCCTCCGCTCTGCCCTCCAGCCTCCGCTCTCCCCTCCAGCCTCCGCTCTCCCCTCCAGCCTCCGCTCTCCCCTCCAGCCTCCGCTCTGCCCTCCAGCCTCCGCTCTGCCCTCCAGCCTCCGCTCCGGCCTCCGCTCTCCCCTCCGGCCTCCGCTCTCCCCTCCGGCCTCCGCTCTCCCTCCAGCCTCCGCTCTGCCCTCCAGCCTCCGCTCTCCCCTCCAGCCTCCGCTCTGCCCTCCAGCCTCCGCTCTCCCCTCCAGCCTCCGCTCTCCCCTCCAGCCTCCGCTCTCCCCTCCAGCCTCCGCTCTGCCCTCCAGCCTCCGCTCTGCCCTCCAGCCTCCGCTCTCCCCTCCAGCCTCCGCTCTCCCCTCCAGCCTCCGCTCTGCCCTCCAGCCTCCGCTCTCCCCTCCAGCCTCCGCTCTCCCCTCCAGCCTCCGCTCTGCCCTCCAGCCTCCGCTCTGCCCTCCAGCCTCCGCTCTGCCCTCCAGCCTCCGCTCTCCCCTCCAGCCTCCGCTCTGCCCTCCAGCCTCCGCTCTGCCCTCCAGCCTCCGTTCTCCCCTCCAGCCTCTGCCTAAAGCCTCTGCCCTCCAGCCTCTCCCCTCCAGCCTTTCCCCTCCAGCCTCTCCTTTCCAGCCTCCAGCCAATCCCCTCCAGCCTCCGCTCTGCCCTCCAGCCTCCGCTCTGCCCTCCAGCCTCCGCTCTGCCCTCCAGCCTCCGCTCTCCCCTCCAGCCTCCGCTCTCCCCTCCAGCCTCCGCTCTGCCCTCCAGCCTCCGCTCTGCCCTCCAGCCTCCGTTCTCCCCTCCTGCCTCTGCCCTAAAGCCTCTGCCCTCCAGCCTCTCCCCTCCAGCCTTTCCCCTCCAGCCTCTCCTTTCCAGCCTCCAGCCAATCCCCTCCAGCCTCCGCTCTCCCCTCCAGCCTCCGCTCTCTCCTCCAGCCTCCGCTCTCCCCTCCAGCCTCCGCTCTGCCCTTCAGCCTCCGTTCTCCCCTCCAGCCTCTGCCCTAAAGCCTCTGCCCTCCAGCCTCTCCCTCCAGCCTTTCCCCTCCAGCCTCTCCTTTCCACCTCCAGCCATCCCCTCCAGCCTCCGCTCTCCCCTCCAGCCTCTCCTCCCTTCCAGCCTCCGCTCTCCCTCCACCTCTGCCCTCCCCTCCAGCCTCCGCTCTCCCTCCAGCCTCCGCTCTCCCCTCCAGCCTCCGCTCTGCCCTCCAGCCTCCGCTCTGCCCTCCACCTCCGCTCTCCTCCAGCCTCCGCCTCCCCTCCAGCCTCCGCTCTCCCTCCACCTCCGCTCTCCCCTCCAGCCTCCGCTCTCCCCTCCAGCCTCCGCCTCTCCCTCCAGCCTCCGCTCTCCCCTCACCTCCGCTCCTCCGCCTCCTCTCCCTCCAGCCTCCGCTCTGCCCTCCAGCCTCCGCTCTGCCCTCCAGCCTCCGCTCTGCCCTCCAGCCTCCGTTCTCCCCTCCAGCCTCCAAGCCTCTGCCCTCCAGCCTCTCCCCTCCCCTTCCCCTCCAGCCTCCCCTTTCCAGCCTCCAGCCATCCCCTCCAGCCTCCGCTCTGCCCTCCAGCCTCCGCTCTGCCCTCCAGCCTCCGCTCTCCCTCCACCTCCGCTCTCCCCTCCAGCCTCCGCTCTCCCTCCAGCCTCCGCTCTGCCCTCCAGCCTCCGCTCTGCCCTCCAGCCTCCGTTCTCCCCTCCTGCCTCTGCCCTAAAGCCTCTGCCCTCCAGCCTCTCCCCTCCAGCCTTTCCCCTCCAGCCTCTCCTTTCCAGCCTCCAGCCAATCCCCTCCAGCCTCCGCTCTCTCCTCCAGCCTCCGCTCTCTCCTCCAGCCTCCGCTCTCCCCTCCAGCCTCCGCTCTCCCTCCAGCCTCCGCTCTCCCCTCCTCCTAGCCCGCCTCCGCCTCTCCCTCCAGCCTCCGCTCTCCCTCCAGCCTCCTTCCCTCCTCCCTCCCTCCAGCCTCTGCCTCCCTCAAGCCTCGCTCTCCCCTCCAGCCTCGCTCCCCTCCAGCCTCGCTCCCCTCCAGCCTCTCCTCTCCCTCAGCCTCCGCCAAATCCCCTCCAGCCTCCGCTCTCCCTCCAGCCTCCGCCTCTCCCTCCAGCCTCCGCTTCCCCTCCAGCCTCCGCTCTAGCCCTTCCCTCCGTCTCCCCTCCAGCCTCTGCCCTACCAGCCTCTGCCCTCCAGCCTCTCCCCTCCAGCCTTTCCCCCTCCAGCCTCCATCTCCCTTCCAGCCTCCAGCCATCCCCTCCAGCCTCCGCTCTCCCCTCCAGCCTCTCGCTCTCCCTCCAGCCTCCGCTCTCCCCTCCAGCCTCCCCTCCCCTCCAGCCTCCGCCTCCCCTCCAGCCTCCGCACTCCCCTCCAGCCTCCGCTACTCCCCTCCAGCCTCCGCTCTCCCCTCCAGCCTCCGCTCTCCCCTCCAGCCTCCGCTCTCCCCTCCAGCCTTCCCTCCCTCAGCCTCTCCCCTCCAGCCTCTCCCCTCCAGCCTCTCCCTCCAGCCTCTGCCTGCCCTCCAGCCTCCGCTCCCTCCAGCCTCGCTCTCCCTCCAGCCTCGCTCTCCCCTCCAGCTCCTCCTGCCCTCCCTCCAGCCTCCCTGCCCTCCAGCCTTCCTAGCCTCCCCTCGCCCCCTCCCCTCACTGCCTCTGCCCCTCTCAGCCTCCGCTCTCCCTCCCTCCACTCTCCCTCCAGCTCCGCTCTCCCCTCCAGCTCTTTCCCTCAGCCTCTCCTCCCCTCCGCCTCCCTCTGCCCCTCCATGCCTCTCGCCCTCCAGCCTCTGCCCTCCAGCCTCGCTCCTCAGCCTTGCCCTCCAGCCTGCTCTCCCTCCAGTCCCTCCAGCCTTTCCCCTCCAGCTCTGCCTCCACTTCTCCAGCCTCCAGCTCCTCCGCCTCCCAGCCTCCGCTCCTCCGCCTCTTCAGCCTCCGCTCTCCTCTCACCCTCTCAGCCTTCCTGCCCTAAAGCTTTGCCTCCACCTCTCCCTCCAGCCTTTCCCTCCAGCCTCTCCTTTCCAGCCTCCAGCCATCCCTCCAGCTCCGCTCTCCCCAGCTCCGCTCTCCCCTCCAGCTCCGCTCTCCCTTCAGCCTCTGCTCTCCCTTCCAGCCTCCGCTCCCCTCACCTCGCTCTCCCTCAGCCTCTGCTCTCCCTTCCAGCCCCGCTCTCCCCTCCAGCCTCTGCCCTCCCTCCAGCCTCTGCCCTCCAGCCTCTGCTCTAGCCTCCTCACCCCTCCATATGCAATGTACAGTATCTACTATATAATTGCCATAGGCACTTCCGTGTCGGTCCCTGAAAAGACCGTGGCTATGTCACTCTGTGACGTCAGCACGGCGAAGCATTGGCCGCGTAGCGGCCAATGCGAGTCGCTGGCCTGCGCGAGCAATGGCCGCGAGGCCATTGCTCGCGCAGGCTGAGTACGAGCAATGCGAGTCGCTGGCCTGCGCGAGCAATGGCCGCGAGGCCATTGCTTGCGCAGGCTGAGTACGAGCAATGGCCGCGAAGCGGCCATTGCGAGTTGCTGGCCGAAAATTGAACCAGAGGCTCGGCCTCAAAGTTAACGATTTACCGGTCAGGTAGCGCGAGCAATGGCCACGAGGCCATTGCGAGTCGCTGCCTGAGCCGTGCTTCTAATTGGTCGGCGCCAGCGAGTCGTTACACTTGCGGCGCGCTTGCGGTAATCCTCATACAAAGTATAGTATTCTAGACACCCGATGCATTTGCATCGGGCTCACAGCTAGTATAGTATAATAGACCCCACATTGCTTTCTATATAATACTAGATGGTGGCCTGATTCTAACGCATCGGGTATTCTAGACTATGGTTAGCAGAGTATACGGGGGCTCAGTGGTTAGCAGAGTATACGGGGGCTCAGCGGTTAGCAGAGTATACGGGGGCTCAGCGGTGGGCAGGGGACGGAGGAGGAGCGATCCGACCCGGGGGGGGGGAGCCGAGGACGGAGGAGGAGCACACCGGCCCCGGGGGGGACCGGGGACGGAGGAGGAGCGCATCGGCCTTCCATACAATATAATAAGCACCACATTCGCTTTCATGTAATATTAGGGGCTCCACATTGCCTTCCATGTAGTGTAATGGGCCCCTAATTGCTTTCCAAATAGTATAATGGATCCCACATTGCCTTCAATACAGTATAATGAGCCCCACATTGCCTTATATATGCTTGAATGGTTGCTATTGGCAACAGACTTATTGTTGATGCTGGGAGATGTCCTGTGATGGAATGTTGTCGGTGATGATGTCTCTGAAGGCCTTGTGATGTCATCATCACTGGGAGGTTCCGCCCACTAGGAGCTTGTATCACATTAGCCGTATCTTGGTGCTGAGATTCTCTCTAGAGACAATGGTTTTCAAAGTGTTCCTGTGCTGTTCCCTGTTCATCACCATCAGTTACCAAGGGCTGCCGGTGAGTCGCTCTCTATTATTATAATGGAGGATCGTTAGTCCCTGTAGTAATTAATGACTTTGCTGTTGTTTCCTATAGAAACAAATGGCTCAGATCTTAACCCTATGTTCAGTTTTCCATCCCACAAATCCGTTTCCTCCACAATTTACCATTCTGTAACTGAATTTTATTTTGTTTAAAGGGAATTTGCCATCATTTTTAGTTTTTAAGTCTTTATACTTTTCTAAACACATTTTATAGCAAAACTACAAAGTAAAATTGTGAAAAAATTCATAAAAGAAAATTCTTGAATGGATGCTATTGGAAACAGAGACTGTTTTTCATATAGTATATTAGGCCCCACATTGCTTTCTATATAATACTAGATGGTGGCCTGATTCTAACGCATCGGGTATTCTAGACTATGGTTAGCAGAGTATACAGGGCTCAGCGGTTGGCCGGGGCCGGAGGGGGAGGAGGGGCGCGTGCCGGCCCCGGGGCCGGAGGAGGGGGGGAGGAGGGGGGAGGAGGAGGGGCGCGCACCGACCCCGGGGCCGGAGGAGGGGGGAAAAGGAGGGGTGCGCACCGACCCCGGGGCCGGAGGAGGGGGGAGGAGGAGGAGGGGCGCGCGCCGGCCTCGGGGCCGGAGGAGGGGTGCGCGCCGGCCCCGGGGCCAGAGGAGGGGGGAGGAGGAGGGGCGCGCGCCGGCCCCGGGGCCGGAGAAGGGGCGCGCGCCGGCCCCGGGGCCGGAGGAGGGGGGAAAAGGAGGGGCGCGCACCGACCCCGGGGCCAGAGGAGGGGCGCGCACCGGCCCCGAGGCCGGAGGAGGGGCGGGCGCCGGGGCCGGAGGAGGGGGGAGGAGGAGGAGGGGCACGCGTCGGCCCGGGGCCGGAGGAGGGGGGAGGAGGAGGAGGGGCGCGCGCCGGCCCCGAGGCCGGAGGAGGGGCGGGCGCCGGGGCCAGAGGAGGGGGGAGGAGGAGGAGGGGCGCGCGCCGGCCCCAGGGCCGGAGGAGGGGCGGGCGCCGGGGCCGGAGGAGGGGGGAGGAGGAGGAGGGGCGCGCGCCGACCCCGGGGCCGGAGGAGGGGCGCGTGCCGGCCCGGGGGCCGGAGGAGGGGCCCGCGCCGGCACCAGGGGCCGGAGGAGGGGGGAGGAGGAGGAGGGGCGCGCGCCGGCCCCGGGGCCGGAGGAGGGGCGGGCGCCGAGGCCGGAGGAGGGGGGAGGAGGAGGAGGGGCGCGCGCCGGCCCCGGGGCCGGAGGGGGGGCGCGCGCCGGCCCCGGGGCCGGAGGAGGGGGGAGGAGGAGGAGGGGCGCGCGCCGGCCCGGGGCCGGAGGAGGGGCGCGCGCCAGGCCCGGGACCGGAGGAGGGGGAGGAGGAGGAGGGGCGCACGCCGGCCCCGGGGCCGGAGGAGGGGCGCGCGCCGGCCCCGGGGCCGGAGGAAGGGGGAGGAGGAGGAGGAGGGGCGCGCGCCGGCCCCGGGGCTGGAGGAGGGGCGCGCGCCGGCCCCGGGGCCGGAGGAGGGGCGCGCGCCGGCCCTGGGGCCGGAGGAGGGGGGAGGAGGAGGAGGGGCGCGCGCCGGCCCCGGGGCCGGAGGATTGGGGAGGAGGAGAAGGGGCGCGCGCCGGCCCCGGAGGAGGAGGGGCGCGCGCCGGCCCCGGGGCCGGAGGAGGGCGCGGCGCCGACCCCGGGGCCGGAGGAGGGGCGCGCGCCGGCCCCGGGGCCGGAGGAGGGGCGCGTAGACCCCCGGGGCCGGAGGAGGGGGGAGGAGGAGGAGGGGCGCGCGCCGGCCCCGCGGCCGGCCCCGGGGCCGGAGGAGGGGGGAGGAGGAGGGGCGCGTGCTGGCCCGGGGCCGGAGGAGGGGCGCGCGCCGGCCCCGGGGCCAGAGGAGGGGGGAGGAGTTGGAGGGGCGCGCGCCGGCCCCGAGGCCGGAGGAGGGGGGAGGAAGAGGAGGGGCGCACGCCGGCCCCGGGGCCGGAGGAGGGGGGAGGAGGAGGAGGAGGGGCGCGTGCTGGCCCGGGGCCGGAGGAGGGGCGGCGCGCGCGGCCCCGGGGCCGGAGGAGGGGCGCGCCGACCCCCGGGGCCGGAGGAGGGGGGAGGAGGAGGAGGGGCGCGCGCCGGCCTCGGGGCCGGAGGAGGGGGGAGGAGGAGGAGGGGCGCGCTGGCCCCGGTGCCGGAGGAGGGGGGAGGAGGAGGAGGGGTGCGCGCCGGCCCCGGTGCCGGAGGAGGGGGGAGGAGGGAGGAGGGGGTGCGCGCCGGCCCCGGGGCCGGAGGAGGGGGGAGGAGGAGGGGCGCGCGCCGGCCCCGGGGCCAGAGGAGGGGGGAGGAGTTGGAGGGGCGCGCGCCGGCCCCGGGGCCGGAGGAGGGGGGAGGAGGAGGAGGGGCGCACGCCGGCCCCGGGGCCGGAGGAGGGGGGAGGAGG
Organism: Allobates femoralis; assembly: GCA_033576535.1. Taxonomy (NCBI): domain Eukaryota; kingdom Metazoa; phylum Chordata; class Amphibia; order Anura; family Aromobatidae; genus Allobates; species Allobates femoralis. The sequence goes on from JARQOC010000006.1 coordinate 333,193,922, forward strand.
AGGAGGGAGGGGGGAGGAGGAGGAGGAGGGGGCGGCGTGCTGGCCCGGGGCCGGAGGAGGGCGCGCGCGCCGGCCCCGGAGCCGGAGGAGGGGCGCGCGCCGGCCCCGGGGCCGGAGGAGGGGGGAGGAGGAGGAGGAGGGGCGCACGCCGGCCCGGGGCCGGAGAAGGGGCGCGCCGACCCCCGGGGCCGGAGGAGGGGGGAGGAGGAGGAGGGGGCCGGAGGAGGGGCGCGCGCCGGCCCCGGGGCCGGAGGAGGGGGGAGGAGTTGGAGGGGCGCGCGCCGGCCCTGGGGCCGGAGGAGGGGGGAGGAGGAGGAGGGGCGCGCGCCGGCCCCGGGGCCGGAGGAAGGGGGAGGAGGAGGAGGGGCGCGCGCTGGGGCCGGAGGAGGGGTGCGCGCCGACCCCGGGGCCGCGGGAGGGGGGAGGAGGGGCGTGCGCCAGCCCCGGGGCCGGAGGAGGGGCGCGCGCCGGCCCCGGGGCCGGAGGAGGGGGGAGGAGGAGGAGGGGCGCGCGCCGGCCCCGGGGCCGGAGGAGGGGCGCGCGCCGGCCCCGGGGCCGGAGGAGGGGGGAGGAGGAGGAGGGGCGTGCGCCGGCCCCGGAGGAGGGGCGCGCGCCGGCCCCGGGGCCGGAGGATGGGGGAGGAGGAGGAGGGGCGCGCGCCGCCCCGGGGCCGGAGGAGGGGGGAGGAGGAGGAGGGAGAAGAAAAAAAGAAAGAGAAAAAAACTGGGATTATTACTATTATAGTGTGCATAGGTGTAACATATATAAATTAAAACACGTTTTAGAGGAATGATAGTAGGGTTTTAATCATATATAGATATTTTAATGTGTAGTATGTCATGTAATTATGTCTGCACCTTATCACAGTCTATATACTGTGTCTTTATATATAGTGTAATTAGCTCACTATTTTCTTATAATCACTGCATTGCACGTTTTTTGTATATCAATAATCTATGGTTCTTAAACACTAATTTATCTCTGTATAATATAGAATGTGTCTGATGGATGAATGTGCTGTATACTGTTTGCACACTAAAGATACCCAGTAATCCTTAAATATTGTCCCTAGGCGTTGTTAGCGAATTCCCTTGGCTCCAATAGTAGGTATATCTAATTGTTCATCCACAAAATGGCCACCGTCACCATTTTTGTCAGATGTGCACATCGCTCTAATGGCCGAGCGGCCGACCGGCGCATTGCGCATGCGCGATTAGTGACGTCATTTTGACGTCTCGCGTATGCCCAGTTGCAAAGGAAGGTTTTTCAGCGGCAGAAATGACGCAGCGCAATGACGGGCGGCTTGATTAGGGGTAGCTGAGTATTTAACAGCCTGAGATCACTCTGTGAACCAGCTCCTGTGACCAAGCAGTGGCGAAAACTGCTGTAAGGGGCGCGCTACACGCCAGGACCGGTGGGGGCTAGTCAGGACAACCATTGGTGTGCATTATGGGTGAGTGATCCTTGATAACATTGTCAGAACTATCATCATATGTGCACGCTATTTAATTGTTGTATACTGTATACTATAAACCCACTGTGTGACTACCTGGCTGTAGTCCTGGGAGGTGTCTCCTACCAAGTACTTCATGTAAAACGTTTATGTGTCTGCTTTTATATATTGTACTAATAAAAGTGATATTTTATATAACACAAACTCCAGTAGTGGTTTCCACTTGTTTAATTGTTAGAAAGGAGTGTTATTTACTGTCCTAATAAGATACACACAATTTGGATAATGGATTTATAAATATGAATCATATTAACAGGTGTGTCATGCTTTTGAATAATTGCATAGGCCTGGTAGTAAGCAGGATTCGTGCAGGGCAGCACAAGGAAGAAGGAGTGCACATAGGTAGGACAGTGGAAGAGAAAAGAAGGAACGTAGCTGGAGCTTTGGACAGACATTGCCTTTTGCCAGGACCAGCCGGTCTACTACCCTGGCTGTAACAACCCTGTAAACTGCAGATTACCGGAGTAACGATCTGTGCAGTGCAAGCAAGTGTATGTTTCCTTCCTGGTTGACTGTGACATTCCAGTCTCACAGCAGAGACTGTGCTGCCCTACTCCACCATTTTACCCTTACAGCCCCGGAGACCCCGCTCCACCCACAACACCTTGCTGCCACCATCAACCCGGAGGCCCCAGCAGCGCCGATGCCATCACCGGATCTACAGGTGGTGTCATGACTTTTATTTGTTAACTTTTATCCCTGTAAATTCCCCCTTTTTATTGTCTCCAAAAGGGCACAGACTCGGGCACCGACCACCCGTGACATCCTCCGTACCCAAACGTCCGAGATCTGAGTACCCCAGACCCTTGTGGGCCAGACACTTCATCTAGGAAGTGATTCACAAATGCTTCTTCAAGTTGGAAGCAGTAAATTTGGATGTCTGGTTTGAGAAAATAAGTACTGCCATACATGACTCTATGATTTGAGTCATGTTCAATTTAAAGGCAATTTATTGTTCTGGATTATATACCAGAGTCACCAGTCCCTTTGTATCCTTTGTAATTATAGTAGTATGTGTTTTTCAAGCTATCTAGAGATTAGGATGGCATTTGTAGCAGATATAAATCCTTTATTTCCCCTCAGTTTGGATCCCCTTAGGAGTTTGAGGGATCCTACAATACATTCTAATGGCCACTTTACACGCAGCTACAGTTAACAGGTTTTCCACAGGTAACTTACTGGCTGCAGTGAAATCATGGAGACATGGTTCTATCTTGTTGATGTGTACAAATGGAACTATGTCTCCATGATTTCACTTCATCCAGTAAGTTACCTGTGGAAAATCTGTCACGTGTAAAGGGGCCATAACTTGTGTAGGTTACTAGAAGACTAATAGAAAATTACATCTAATAAGTCCCTCATCATGTACATAATTAAGTGGTTTAATTAATATTTCTAGTTTGGCCTGGGTTGCATAGCAGCAAATAAAGCTTGGTCTGTTTTCTGGTGATTGCTGGTCTTGGGTCACATGACTACGGCTGGATAACGCGTCATTTCCGGCCAATATGTCATGTGACCGAGGCCGAGTTACATGATTTAGGTCCCTTCCGGTATACGGATCACGTGTCCGACGTTTCTGATGATGCATTTTATGTCATCAACTACGGAAATAAACAATATAAGGAGCGATGGACACGCTTTAGGCATGCCCTGGCTCACATACCAGCATACACCTGATGCTGGTTGTCTAAATGAGAGGGGTGTATTTATAGGTGTAGGAATCTGGGAAAGGGGCTGTACCAGCTGGATATCTGGACATGGAAGCCACTGGGCCCATACTCAACTAGGATCACAGTGAGTAATGGCAGATTCTTAGGCCATGTGCACACGTTCAGTATTTGCTGAGTTTTTTACCTCAGGATTTGTAGACAAAACCAGGAGTGGAGCAATCAGAGGAAAAGACTAATAGAAACACCTGCACCACTTCTGTATTTATCACCCACTCCTGGTTTTGGCTACAAATCCTGAGGTAAAAAAACTCATCAAATACTCAGCGTGTGCACGTGGCCTTAGATATGGACCGGTTTTTCATCTGTTTGGTGCCTTTGGAAAAGTGGATCTGACTGTGTTGCTTTGAATTGACAGAATGTGTGGGAGGTTGTGGAACAAGTATACTCCTCCTTGGACATACAGTTGATTGTGCAGCACAGTGAGTAATAAGTACATTGTAAATGGGACCATATAATGATATTTGTGTACATATGGATTATGGTAGCCTGCTTTAAATGTTTTAATGACAGGAAGTACAGGAAGGTGCTGATTATCAGCACCCCTGCCCGGACCCCTAGCTAACTGTGCATTGCTTCAATCCCTGATTTCTGCGTATGGAGCAAGTATCGTGCTGAGGAATGGGGGTAAATCTTCATCAATAATTTGTTATTTTTATGGGCAAACCGCACAAACATGTATTCCTCATATATTGATAACCACCACTTAAAATGTCTGTTTTACATTTATTGACAACAGAGATGATGAGGAGTAGCCATTTGGCTTTATAATGTAGAACGGGGGTAGAAGAGATAATTTATATATACTCACAGTTCATAAACATTATTGATTTGAATATTTAGATAGATTAATTTGTTATTGGAAATATACTGCAAAGAGATACACTGCAAATAATTATCAAGTATCTCTTATATACCAACAAAGGTAATGATACTAAGGATAGATGGGCAGTGGCGCACCAGAAATTTCCCAAGGTAGGGGTCCAAGAAACACACACGGCCCTGAAAGGGAGGTGTCACCCCCCAGCGGGGTTCCGAGGGGCAAAGCCCCCGGTGGGGTGGTTTGGGGGAGCGAAGCCCCCCTAAAAGCAGCCTCTTTTGTGGGCCCTTGGGTGCTGTGTAATTGTTCGTGTCTCCTGACATAGGGGCCCAGCTCTTTGTGTACTGCACCACTTCTCAGGGCCATCCAAAGGGGGGGGTCCAGACACGTAGGTCCCCCCCCTTGGGTGCGCCTATGTAGATGGGTAATATCGACCTTAGGTCACCCTCTTGGAAGTCATCAAGAGGTAGTAACTGCATCGACTGTTCTCTTGTTTGTTTCTGCTACTGTGTAAATTGATTTTTGTTTTCCTATTCTCTTAAGGCCACTTTACACACACCAACTTATCTGTCGAACTTCTGACCAACTTACTGGTTGCAGTGAAATCATGGACGCATTGTTCCATTGTACACAGTCACAAAATGGAGCAATGTGTCCATGATTTCACTGCAACCAGCAAGTTGGTCAGAAGTTGGACAGATAAGTTAGTGTGTGTAAAGTGGCCCTTAGGGTACCTTCACACGCGGCAATATTGCTAGGCAATTTGACTGGCAATTTGCTGGTTGCAGTGAAATCATGGACACATTGTTCAATTTGTATCACAATGCAATATCGACAAAAAGTCACATGGTGTGGGCGTTGCAGTTGATATCGTTCGTGCGTTGTGTGGTGTAAATGGGCAATGCAAATCAAAAAAATCGTAGCTACGATATTGCAAGAAGATTGTGCAAGCCCTTCAATCGTACAATATTGCATATGCGATCTGGCATGATCGTGCTGTGTGACGGCGCAACTACGATTTGGAGCGCAACTTCCCCTATTCACTCCAATGTTAAATGCGCGCTCCTGGGTTGCTCATACCCAGCGCAAAAAAGGGGCATACAACAGCTTAGTTGCATTGCCTGCCGATATCTCCCTGTGTGACATCTCCTATGCGATCTTGGACAAATGCCAAAAACGTGCGCGCTCCCGTGAAATTGTATGCAATATCGGAACGATATCGCGACATGTAAAGGTACCCTAAGACACATTTTTGAGTGAAAAGACAATCATATCCGGACTTGGTGAACATACACAAGGACCCACGTATACCACAAAGTCATCTCTACCTCCTGATGAGCCAGTGTTGGCGAAACACGTAGAGGCGTCTAAGAAAATCATGAATTGTGGAATCCTTGGTATCCCATATGTTGGAACACTCCACCTGTCTAAGCTGAGTAAGATCCTGATCCTGAATCAGTATACAAGGAAAGAAGTGCATTACCTGGGATTGCCTTATAGCATTGGATGTGGTATAACTGCGAGTCACCTGATTTCTTACAGGGATATTTGTTTTTAACCAATCCTTAGTTGGTTACCTGTATTGAATAATACAAGGGAGCGAGTGTGGAACTCCAACACCTTTAATGACTTTTCTGAGCACTAAGTGCTTTGGTTATTCCTGAATGTGCTTTTGAACCTAGAGTCAAATTATAGGGACTGGACAGGGATAATTAAGTTATAGCCATCGTGGTCACTATAAATCAGGATGAATCCTCCGCGGTCAGGAAGGTTGCATTGACAGGGTTGATAGTATAGAAGAAATTCCAACACTTGATTGTGTCTAACCAATTGGGGATTTTTTAACTTAGTGTGTTGTTTTTGTATATGTTCACCCGGTTTTTTGTTAATAAAATTCTGAAACATATTGTTGAATTTGGATGTTTTATATATGTATACTATAAAATATTGATTTATTAGTTAACGCATTTCGGGGCTCACTAAAATGGCCTGAAACATGGCAGTATGATATTGATTTGTCCTGAGGAAAGGGCCAGGGAGCCCTGAAATGTGTTGACTAATAAATCAATATTCTATTCACCCTTTGATATCTCATGGAATACGGCAGCGTGGTTTTAACCCTTCATCCTCCCTACTTTATATTCACCACGCTGGGGGCTGCAGCAGCCGTGATATGCATTTATAGTGGTTGTGACTCTCACAACCACACAAGTGAAGCCTCTGATACCTATTTAGGTAATATTTTATCTCTCAGACCCTTCATCCTCCCTACTTTAATTTTCTGAGCTAAAGGCCTTTGTGTTTTCATTGGGTGTAAGCAATAATCATCAACATTAACATAAATAAACACTTGAAATAGATCCCTCTGTTTGTAATGACTCTATATAATAAACTGTATGTGTTTCACTTCATATATTCAAGTACTGAAATGAATTAACTTTTTGATTATTTTCTACTTCATTGAGATGCACCTGTAATTTGAAACTTGAGGGCTCCAAAGCAAAATTTTTAACAGGGCCCCAAACTATCATTGTCTTTCTTCTCATTTGAGCCAAAAGGGACTATTTGGGACCCTCTACAATTGCAATCTCTGCACTTAATAACACCTGGACGGATGCATGTGGCATTCTGAAATTCAACATGCCCATATTCACCATAGTGAAAGTGGTTATTTTACTTAGGGTCTGTCTGTTGTGAATCATAGAAGAAGTTACTGAGTGGCAAATATTCTTCTAATGACATCTACATGCTCCAATAGGGCATATGCACATACGTTTTTGATGACCCCCGTGGGGGCCGAGGGGTACTCGGAGCCAGGTCTGCAGACGATGTCGGGGATGTCATGGTGGCGTGACCTGTTCCGTGGCCCCGGAGCATTCAATTCAAAGGGGAAGGGGGACGTCTTTGTTACTATTAAGGGGTTCACTGGACGTAGGACCTGGGGATACAATTGTTTCTCGTGACACCACCAGCGGGTTGAGGCTAACGATGGCCGTCACTGCCATACAGTTCCTCTGGGGTTGGTGACAATACAGGCTAGTTGATAGACCCTCCACGTGTAGGGATAACCCCAGGGCAGCAGATGTTACTGGGTGAGTTGGTACTTATGTTACAGCGCAGGGCTGATGCGCGATGATAAAGTTCACAAACACAGCGGGGTGCAGTCTCAAGGTCTTTACTCACAGTCCGTTGTTCCAGGTTATAAACAATCGTCACTGTGTAACAGCCCTCTGGGCGCTAAGTTTTTGGAGGGAGGGATCCAGCTACTCCCGGGCAATGAAGTGGCACTTAACTAGTACCCCTCTCCTCTGTCCTTTCACGGTCGACTCACTCTGCGCTTGCTTCGCCCTTCTGCCTTACGTCTCGCTCATACAGAGCCCCAAGCCAGTGGACGTGGGCCTTTGCAGGGCAACTTCTCTGTCTCAGTCCCCTGGACTCTATATGGCCACCTTTTCGGCAGATGTGCGCGGTTCCGGCTGTGGCACTTGGAGATACCACAGCCTTGGGGTTGCTAGCTGAGCCTGGCTGTTCTCCACTAGTCTGGGGCCTGGTTCCCCCTTCACTGCACCTGGTTCCTCCACACGGTCTCACTCGGTGTGGATGCAAGCCCCACGGGTTGATCTCTCACTTCCCATGCCTCTGGGACCCCTTCTGTCTTCGGGACCACCCCTTTCTCTCTGGTCTTGCCTCTCCCAGGTCTTGTTACGAGCTCCCATTGGCTCCAGTCCCCATGACACCTCATTCTGGCTCTCACCCTTCTACTGACAGGCTTTCTGACCCTCACAGACTCTTACATCTCTTGCCAACCACCCACTGACTGTCTTCTAGATGTTTCTACCATTTTTTTTTATACTCTGTCACATGTCCTACGTCATGAACGTGTGTCCTCCTTGACTTCACTCCTTCCTGGATGCTCCCCTATACTCTGCTCTCCACCCATCCCTGCTACCCTGGTTTCTCCCCCCCAGACAGGATCAAGGACTGTGCTCTCCCTTAGGAGCATTCTCACCCTAACCCTGACCTAGAGTAGTGTAGTCCAGGCCTGGGTGTCTGGATAACGGTCAGTGTCCCTCCTTACCTGAGAGTGGGGTACTACACCTCTGGCTGGGGTGCAGTACCTCCGTGGCAACTGGATCCGCAGGGGCACCACATTTTCTTTATGAGACAACCCCTTTAAAATACTGCACACAGATTTTGCAGCAGATTTCAGGCTATTTCTCCATCTGAACCAATCACAGCTAATGGAGTATGTTACATTGTTAGTGCATGTTAGATATACAAACGCTATTTATATATTCCCTTGAGGAGTTCTTAAGCTAAAGCCAAGTTATAAATTTAGATTTGTCTATACTAATCTCTAGACAGTTCACCTGTTTGCTGCCCATGATGTAAGGCATCCATTTCTGAGATACATAGCCAGCCGATTTCAGTTCACTGTCTCCTTTCCAATTTGCAAAGACATGTAAATTCCATTTCTTAAAATAAATGTGTTTTTCTCACCTTTGCACAAGTCTAGAAGCCACAGGTCTCCTAAAAACCCTCAGTAAATAGCAGCTGTGTCTGCTGTGGTTATATGGATGCCATCACAGCCATGGTCAGTAAATTAAAAAGAATCATAAAAGTAAACACCTTTTCTATTTCCACAGCTAAGTTCTCCAAATATAGGCCAGACTATCTTCCTTCAAAAAGCACCTGATTCCTAGTGGACGAGAGCCAAACCTCTGGGGTTTACATATGCAGGAACAGTAGCAGCACACAGAAGCGTGGACAGGGGCGGACAGGCCATTGGTGCGATCTGTGCAGCCACACAAGAGCCCAACAGATGGCACTGCAGCAGGCAGCTTCTGTCACAGACACAGAAAAGACTGCACAGACACTATTGGAGTGCAAAGGGCCCAGATAGTGTTTCTGCACAGAGACCTTCTATTGTGCCTGTGTGGCACACTGTACCAGGTAACCACAGACTTCCCTGGGACACTGAAGGATTTCCCACAGCGAGTAACCCACTTACACACAACACCTTCCACTCCAGGCCTGTAGGGGGTGCTCAACTGGCTGCCTTAAGCCAGATCCCCTATAAATACAGGTTTTGGAGGGAAATCAGCAGAGTGTGCAGTCACTACAGAACTGTGAAGAGCTCAGAGTCTAGTGAGCTGAGCTGGTACTGGAGCTGTGCTAGGCCCATACCAGTACATACCAGAGGCAGTGGTAGACCCGCAGAATAGAGGTTGAAGGCAAGAGGAAAGAAACGTGTTACAAAGGGGACAGAGGGGTCATACCGACTCACCCCACCAGAGTTCCGGTCACTGGGTCCGAGTCTGCAGGGACAAAGAGAATAGGCCCCGCTGAGAATTCAGCACCACGAGGAGGCTTAGCTTCCCGGACACCCACAGCACCAACAGTTGAGAGCCAGGGACCGTGGAGAACGTCCGGCGGGATCCCAAGAGAGTGCCCTCAGTGCAGCAACCCGGATGTGGAGAGAGAAAGAGAGAAGTAAAGGTCCGGTCAGGTTCCATGCCTGCCAGACTCCAAATAGGAACGTTGAATAAGGAGGCCTACAACCCTACTCGCTGTGGAGATGCCAAAGTGTTTCCCTCATTCCGGACGAGTGTACCTGCAACCGAACAACAGTAAAGGTACCAAAAGACTCTTATGTGTGCGTGTCCCTCCTTCCACCTGCACCACACTGACTGCGCTCCCCTACACCAACCTTGCACAGAAACGACTGTGCTGCCCTATTCCACATTACAACTCTCAGCCCCGGGGATCCCTCTCCTCCTGTAGGGAGCTATTCCATCTTGCTGCCTCCCATCCCCCGGAGGCCCTAGCAGCGTCGGTGCCATCACCGGACTCTACAGGTGGCGTCACGACTTGACATTTTTATTATTTTTCATCCCCCATCCATTGCTGTCCCCCGGGCCCACAGCCTCAGGCATCACTGCCCGTGACATCCCAATACCGTGCCTGAGATCTGAGTACCCCTGGCTCGGGCAAAACACCTGCGCCCAGAGCCCAGAGAGTGTTTCTGCAGAGACCCTCTTCTGTGCCTGTGCCAGTGCCCAGATAGTGTTTGTCTGCACGGAGACCCTCTTCTGTGCCTGCACCCAGGGCCCTGATAGTGTTTCTGCACAGAGACACTCTATTGCACCTGCACCCAGAGCCCAGATAGTGTTTCTACATGGAGACCCTCTTCTGTGCCTGCGCCCAGGGCCCAGATAGTGTTTCCGTCTGTTGCGCCCAGACTTTGGGGTACTCGGGTGTCAGGCTCCAAGGGGATAACTGTGTCACGGGGAGTGGTGGCCGCACCTGACCCCGTGTCCTGGGCCTATCTCCCAAAAAGGGGGGTTATAGGGGTTATATTTACAGGGGATTATATACAGTTTGTCGTGACGCCACCTGTTGTCTCTGGTGATGTGTCACCAGCGCCGCCACAGTCCGCCGGAGGTAGATGGTAGTGCGGCTAATGTGGTAAAGTCCTCTACAGGTAGGGCTGGACCTCCGGGGCAGCGTAGTGTAAAGTGAACAAGTTCATTGGAAGGAAAACAAGCAAAGTCAAAAGTCACTTTTCCTCCAGGTACTTTACTGTTCACTTGTATACATACAATGTTACAGTTCAGCACTCCTGATGTTATGAGGACAGGTAACTTATCGGGTGGTTGCAGGTGAATCCCAGGTAGTATGGTGGCACCTTTGGTGTGCCTGCTTGTTCTAACCCCGTCTGTTCCTTTCTGCTTCCCAGTTTGTGGTGTGAAGCCTAGTGACTTGAAATCAACCTGACCTCCTTTCTTCTCTCACCTTCATGGCCGTTGGATATCCTTCTACTGGCTGGACGCTCGCTCCTTCGGCGATGCCTGGTACCCTCTTTTGGTCTGTTCTGGTGCCCGGGAGAATTAAAGACTCCGGATTCTCTGTGGCCCTAAAGTATCCCACAGGTGCGGGCTCCGGTGCCCGGTAAGCTATCTGGGATGAACTTCCGCAAGTTCCTCACTCCCTTCAGGCTGTCTGCTCCTGGAGAAGCTTTCTTTCTTTTTAGACCCTCTCTTCTTCCTCCATCTCTGCCTCCTGGTCCCTCAGCCGAGTGACCTAGCAGCAAGGACCGTAAAGGTCCCAGCTTGGAAGCAAAGACAAAAGGCTCCCTTGTTCCCCCTAGAGGTGGTTTTATTCCCTCCCGGGTAACCTCCCACCATGTAAGCTAGTGTGGGAGTGCTGGTTTTGGATACCACCCACCATCCTAGAATGCACCTGCAGCTGGAGTATCTGCACCTCTTTTACGGGTGCAGTACCCCTCTGTGACGCTTGCTTGGCAGGGTGCCATACGTCCAGAGTTCCCCTACTGTGCCTGGACCCAGGGCCCAGACAGTGTTTCCTGCCTCTGGGCATGGGCACTGGAAATGAAAAACAAATAATAAAACAAAAAAGAAAAAAAAGTGCAATCTGTATTTTGAAAATGTGTCATCAATTATATACACAGCAGGGGTGTAACGATCGGGGTCGTGACTGTTACGGAGGCCTAAATGTAAAGGGGCCCACACCACCCGCCACCCCTTTGTGCTCACCGATACCAGCACCCACTTCACAATGGATGTGCGTCTCCGAGGGCGCACATCCATGTGATCACGCGGCAGCACATGCCGCTTTGGGGCCATGTGTCCGGGAGGGAAGGGACCTCCTGCTTCCAATTACTACCAGCCCCACTCCTCCCCTCGCTTCCTTATACCTAAGTGGTACCATTGTGTGTTCCACTGTGGAATGCATATAGCAATTTAGGACCGCCTCCTCCACACTAGGAGTAGGCGGCACTTCCTGCTCTATGCGTTCCACAGTGGAACACACATCGCCACCAGCTCCTCCTGAGTCTTCAGTTTTCGCAAATGAGATCAGAGCAGTGGAGAACCAGGAGAGGTAAATACAGATTTATTTTTTTGAGTAGTCGGTGGCCATACGACTATGAGGGAAGGAGGGGGTGCATTATACAGTATGAAGAGTTATGAAACTGCATATATAAGGCTGCACTATACTATATGGAGGGCTATGAGGCTGCCTTATACTACATGGAGGGCTTTGGGATTGCATTATGCTATATGGAGGACTGAGGTGGCATTATACTGTATAGAGGGCTATGAGGCTGCATTATACTATATGGAGTAATGTGATGCTGCATTATATTATATGGAGGGCTGTGAGGCTGCATTATACTATATGGAGGATAATGGTGGTGCATTATAATAATAGAATGACAATGGGGGCTACCTTATGAATGGGAGACAATGGGACTATGGGGGTACATTGACTATGGGACTATGGGGGTACATTGTAATATATGGAGGAATATGGGGATGCATTATAATTGGAGGACTATGGTGGCGAGAGGAGGACGACCATATATACCAGGACAGGGGACATATATACCACGATAAGGGCCATATTCCAGGATGGGTGGACATTAATACATAATGAAGAGGAAGAAAGCTCAATTTATGAGTCTTTATAGGATTTAGAACGTTAAACAGGGCCTATACAACGTGCGCGAGGTGGTGGCGGGCCCATTGGACTCTAGTTACGCCACTGATACACAGGCAAGACATATTTACAGCTGTCAATAGGTGATGACATTCACCAGTTATCCTTCGGCAAAAGGCGTTTGAAAGATAAAAGATACAAAGCCGCACATGCTTGTTCATTTAAAATTCACGTTATTGGTCTTACTTAATAAAACTAAGAAAGAAAGTATTGAAGTGTTTGCTCTTTTCAGCAACAAATTAGATTTAAAGAAAACTGGTTACCGTATATACTCGTGTATAAGCCGACCCGTGTATAAGCCGACCCCCCTACTTTTGCCCCCAAAACCTGGGAAAATCTATTGACTCGTGTATAAGCCGAGGGTGGACCCTAGCACAAGTATACAGCCCCCAGCAGTGTGGTATACACCAGTCCCAGAGGTAGATACAGCAGCCCCAGTGGTAGTATACACGCAGCCCCAGTAGTATATACAGCCCCAGTGGTATATACAGCCCCAGTGGTAGTATAGACGCAGCCCTAGTAGTATATACAGCCCCAGTGGTAGTATATACAGCCCCAGTGGTAGTATACAGGGCCCCAGAGGTATATACAGCCCCAGTGGTAGTATATACAGCCCCAGTGGTAGTATACAGGGCCCCAGAGGTATATACAGCCCCAGTGGTAGTATATACAGCCCCAGTGGTATTATATACAGCCCCAGTGGTAGTATACAGGGCCCCAGAGGTATATACAGCCCCAGTGGTAGTATATACAGCCCCAGTGGTAGTATATACAGCCCCAGTGGTAGTATACAGGGCCCCAGAGGTATATACAGCCCCAGTGGTAGTATATACAGCCCCAGTGTTAGTATACAGGGCCCCAGAGGTATATAGCAGCCCCAGTGGTAGTATACAGGGCCCCAGTGGTAGTATATACAGCCCCAGTGGTAGTATATACAGCCCCAGTGTTAGTATACAGGGCCCCAGAGGTATATAGCAGCCCCAGTGGTAGTATACAGGGCCCCAGAGGTATATACAGCCCCAGTGGTAGTATACAGGGCCCCCGAGGTATATAGCAGCCCCAGTGGTAGTATACAGGGCCCCAGAGGTATATACAGCCCCAGTGGTAGTATATACAGCCCCAGTGTTAGTATACAGGGCCCCAGAGGTATATAGCAGCCCCAGTGGTAGTATACAGGGCCCCAGAGGTATATAGCAGCCCCAGTGGTAGTATACAGGGCCCCAGAGGTAGTATATACAGCCCCAGTGTTAGTATACAGGGCCCCAGAGGTATATAGCAGCCCCAGCGGTAGTATACAGGCAGCCCCAGTAATGCAGGGCCCCCCCAGCCTGACTCCGGTCACCTGTAAAGCAAACTATACTTATCAGTGTCCCGCTGTCCGCGCCCGCCGCTGCCGACATCGCGATCCTCCATCTTCATGCAATTTCTTCCTGTTTCCTGTGCTCGTCGCAGGGAATGACGTCATTGCCGGCGACGAGCACAGAAACAGGAAGAAGACGCATGAAGATGGAGGATCGCGGACGGCAGCTGCGAGCGGGTGCGAGCGGGACACTGATAAGTATAGTTTGCTTTACAGGTGACCGGAGAGACGCTGGGGGGGGCCCTGCATTACTGGGGGATGCGGGGGCTGCTGTATACCGATGTATACATCGGTATGTACCGATGTATACATCGGTATACAGCACTGACTCGCGTATAAGCCGAGGGGGGTACTTTTCAGCCCAATTTTTGGGCTGAAAAACTCGGCTTATACGCGAGTATATACGGTATGTAAAAAAAAACCGCTAAAAACTGATCAATTAATTTCCTCCTGTCAGTGACGGTCTCCGGAAACTTCAGATTTTTATTACCTTGCAGATTAACCCTATCTACAGGTTAATAGTGTTTTTTTACACATGAAAGGTTAAAGTGGTATTCCCACCATAAAAGATACATTTAGTTAGGCAGAAAATGTGTAAATACAAGTGCATCTCAATGAATTAGAATATCATCAAAAAGTTAATTTATTTTGTCAATTCAATACAAAAAGTGAAACACATATATTATATAGAGTCATTACAAACAGAGTGATCTAGTACAAGTGTTTATTTCTGTAAATGTTGATGATTATGGCTTACAGCCAATGGAATCCCAAAAGTCATTACCTCAGAAAAGTAAAGTAGGGAGGATGAAGCATTAAAAACTGTGTTGCTGTATACTATGGGACATCAAAGGGTGAATATAATATTGATTTATTAGTCAACGTGTTTCAGGGCTCCCTGAAACATGGCAATATGATATTGATTTGAGGAAGGAGTCAGGGAGCCCTGATATGCGTTGACTAATAAATAAATATTATATTCACCCTTGTGTAACCCTTTAGCCGTTCTAATCTATATGCACCACACTGAGGACTGCAGCAGCCGTGATATGCTTTTATAGTGGTTGTGATTGTCACAACCACACAAGATGAAGCCTCGGATACCTATTTAGGTCACAATTTATCTCTTAGACCCTTCATCCTCTCTACTTTAATTTTCTGAGATAATGACCCTTGAGTTTTCATTGGCTGTAAGCCATAATCATCAACATTAACAGACATAAACCCTTGAAATGGATCACTCTGTTTGTAATGACTCTATATAATATATCCGTTTCACTTTATGTATTGAATTACTGAAATATTTTTTTTTTATGATATTCTAATTTATTGACATGCACCTGTAAATATTTTCTCTCTCTATCACAGGGGCCGCGCATGCACAGTTCCCTTCATCCTAAAAATAGTCCCCCTGGTCTACAAAACACATATGGCTTCGTCCCGTACTCGTACAGGTTTGACAAAGTGCACAGCATCCAGAATGCTGGGAAGTGTGTGCAGTGATTGTAGACACACACTCCACACTCACACAGCTCTGAGATCGTTATTCTTCATCGGCACGAAGAAGGTCTGTCTGCGCTCATACAGGTCCAACAACATGCGCAGCTGAAGCAGAACTATCTCGCCCAGTTGTCAGACGTGTGTGAGTGCAGAGTGTGTGTCTACAATCACTTCTCACACTTCTCAGCATTCTGGATCCTGTGCGTGTTGTCAGACCTGTGTGAGTACAGGGAGCATCTGCATATGCTTTGTAAGCAAGGGGGAATATTTTTTTTAGGATGAAAGGAACTGCGCATGCACGACCCATGTGATGGAGAGATAAAACTCACTGACATAACACCAGGGGGCCTATTCCAGAAGATGAAGTTCCCGTCTGACGTAAAACTGTGATCTTGCAGTTGGGCCGGTATGAGGTGTCACTTTGTATACCTGAGTGTCCAAAGATGGCATCCGCATGTGTATGTGTGTGCATGTGTGAGTATGTGTATGTGTGCAAGCATGTGTATGCGTATGTGTGCATATATTCATGTATGTATGTATGCGCGTGTATGTGTATGCACGTATGTGTGTACGTGTGTATGTATGCACATCTGTATCTATGCGTGTTTGTATGTATACATGTATGTGCATGTCTGTGTAAGTATGTGTCTGTATGTGAGTGTGTGTGTATGCGTATGTATGCATGTGTGTATGTGTATGTCTATCTGCCTGTATGTGTGTGAATGTATGCGCATGTATGTGGGTATGTGTGAATGCACATATGTGTACATGCGTGTATATATGTGTGTATGTGCGTGCATGTTTGAGTGTTTGTATGTATGGTGTGTATGTTTGTGTCTGTGTATGTATGTGTGTGCATGCATCTGCATGTGTTTGCATGGTGCGTGTTTGTGTGTATGTGCATGTTTGTGTATGTGCTTATCTGCATATGTGTGCGTGGGGACATTATACTATGTGTGTATGCATGTTTGTGTATGTGTGTGTGCATGCATGTGTGTGCATGCTTGCATGTATGTGCGTGCATGCTTACGTGTGTGTATGTATGTATATGTGTGTATGTGCATGCTTGTATGAGCGTACATGTATGTGTATATGTGTGTGTATGTACATGCTTGCGTGTATGTGTGTGGAGACATTATACTGTGTGTATGTATGTGTCTGTTTATGAGTGTGCATATGCGTGTTTTGTGTATGTGTGTGCATGTGTATATGCATGTGGGAACATTATACTGTGTATGCATGTCTATTTGTGTACATGAATGTGTGTGTGTACATATGTGAGTGCATGCATGTCTGTACATGTATGTATATGTGTGTACATGCATGTCTATGTATGTATGTGTGTATATGTGGGGTGTGTGTGTCTCGCTGGAGATCACCGCCTGCATACCCACCTCCATGCAACCACAGCCATCAGGAAAGACCACAGCTTGCGGCCTGTGATGAATGAGATGTGGTGCAGCGCCCTCTGCAGCCACCAGAGGCATCGGCACCCCATCTCCACCACAGGCTGCAAGCCGCAGTCTTTCCTGGCAGCTGTGGTTGCACTGAGGTGGGTATTCAGGTGGCGATCTCCGGCAGAGGTAGGAGTGGAGATCAGGCGGGGGGGGTCCCGGTGGTGGGAGGTCCTGGTGGGGGGGTCCCTGCGGGGGCAGTGGGGTGTCCTGACGGGGGGTCCCGGCAGGGGTGTCCTGGCGGTGACCCACTGGTGGTACTGTGCATGGGGCTGGTGCCACCAGCGAGTGCCATATTGCAACATCCATCACTTAGATGTTTCAATATGGCGGTCGGTGTACTTCCAGTCGGCACGGTGGATTGGTGGATTCGGGGATGTCTGGACGGAAATGAATGACGGACAATTTAAGGTGAGTATATATTAGACAAGTTATTCTAAATATTTTCGCAGAAACCTACATACAAATTTGTTCTATTACTAACTCTTGCTATCATTACTTTTAGGAGCCCCCCTCCGTTCGGTGGCACTGGGGGACGAATGCCCTACAGCAATGATTACGTTATGTATAAAAAGAGAAAACATTTACAGCCACAGGGAAATTATCAGCTGATAAAAATGATGTTTAAATAGATAAATAAAAAAAGCAAAAAAGAAAATTCAGTAATAAGGAATGCAGATGGCATGGTGCCCTGTAAGCACTTGGCAGGGCATGCCTGCATTAGATATTAAAGCCATAAATTGCTGGCGGAAAAGGGTTAATATATCCCTCTTTGTGAATATCCAAGTCAAATATGTACTTATCTTGTATCGTAATTATTAGGTCATATTAGAACTAACCTGCTCTCGGACGTTGCACATCTGCAATTTCTGCTACACAGCTGAATCATGGTGCTGAGGATCCGAGCCGTTGCTTGTGGGTCCCACAGAACTCCCCTGAGGTGCCCACCGCCGGGGCACCAGTGATGACAGTGGAAACCTCATGTGACAGCACCAGTTAAAATTGCTGATCTATCAAGAGTAATCCAAAGGAATGTCCTGTGTTCTGAGGAATGTGTAGCCTAAGGAAGGAAAATACAGAAACCTGATCAGTGGTTTCTGATCTCAACTTGTGTCGTAATGGGAAGTCTTAAGCCAGATAAGGAGGATTTAGAGGCTGGCACTTAAATAGAGGAAGCATAACGCTGCACTATGCTGTGTGTAAAACTGCTGTGTTCACAGATGTCAACTCCTGTATTTACTGCGCAGATGGACACACAGTGTATGGGCCCTTGTTATCCAGCATCTCATCATATAGTTATTTTATGTCTCTCTGACAAATGACAATTATTAATTTTAAATCTCATCAGCTCAGGAACTTATCTGCATTCTGATAGATGGCAGAAGGTTGCTTGAAAGACAAGTGGGACCCTTACCTACAGGTTGCACCAAAGATATGTCCACCCACAAACTACACTTTATGACCCTGCAATATTTTTCCTCCTCTGTGCCCAGATTTCACCTTTATTTACTATACACTTAATACTTTTTTTGCTGTTCCTAAGCCCTTAATATCAGAAGTATTTTAGGCCATAACTACCTAAACACACTGGTTAAAAGAATTGTCTCAACTTCCTTTCTTCAGAGGCGCAGCACTTTTCTGCCTTGCAGCTTCCTCCTTTGCAAGGTGAGATGGTGCACTTGTAAAGATTGATAGAAACCTTCTAATATATTTTATCAAAGAAAACTGCTTTTCTTCTGGATAGTGATGGCGAACCATAACTTCTCAAGGAAATTCCCATACCTTCTCAGGGACGTCCATGTTACTGTTTGGGTTCAGCCGCCTTGATAAAGCTTGTTGAAATGTTTCAACCAATCAGCAAGCTTTACCAGTGCAAAACTGGGATTAAAAAATGAGGATTATACTTAGAGTTTCCATGCCACTGTCACACTACTTCCAGCTCCACGCATTAAACCTTATGAATATTCCCCTGGTTCTCGCGACAATCACTCAGGACACTCAGTTGAACCTGATGCCGGACTGCCAGGACACAGAGACACCACAGTCTGGCAATCTGGCAGGAAGTTCTACTGAGTTTACTGAGGGCACTGGGTGTAAACTCTGGTGACTGGACTGCTGTGCCGCCGTGTCCCACAATCTGACAGTCCGGCAGTCAGCTGCTCTCTGTGAACTCAGTTGAGCTGTTGCAGGACTGCTGTGCCACGGTGTCAGACAATCTGGCAATAGTTCAACTGAGTTCACAGCTGGAAGTTCCCACAGTGTGAACTCAGTTGAACCTGCTGCTGGATTGCCAGGCTAATGTGCTGTAATGTCTCACAATCCATCAATCCGGTAGTGGGTTCAGCTGAGTTCACTGATGGCAGCAGGGAAGCCCTCCCCACCTCACCTGGCTCTGTCAGTGTGTCTCAGAAAGTTGCAGAAAGGGGTCACATTTTCCATCACTGCAACTTAGGGTTGTAGGTAGCCAGGATCATCGAGGGATGTCTTGTGGTGGATTGCTTTGGACCTAGAGTGTTTTGGGGGCCAATAAAGGGGGAAAAATGGTATGTGTTTTTTTTATATTTCAAATAAACAATTTTTCATTTTTTTGTCATTTTTGTTTTTGACTTGCAGGTTAGTAATGGGAGAAGGGGGTTCTCATAGACCCCTACCAATTATTAACCTAGGACTTGATAGTAGCTGTAATTTTTGACAAATCACAGCTGTCATTAACCCATTATAATACCCCGATTGCCACCGCACCAGGTCAACCGAGACATGCAGGGTATGGTGCCAAGATTCGATCCATCTAATGGATGCACCAAATCTGGGGCAGCTACAGGCTGCTAATTTTAGCCTTGGGAGGGTCCAATAACCATGGTCCTCCCCGGGCTGAGAATACCAGCCCCCAGCTGTGTGCTTTATCTTGACTGGGTATCAAATTGTGGGGGACCCCACGCCATTTCTTCCAATTATTTATTTATTTTTACACTAGTGTGTAGGGCGGTGCCAATAATCGGTAAGTATGGCTTTAATCACTATTTTGCTTCCTTTTGCAGAACCCCAGCCACCATTTTATAGCACAGACGTTCGTGTACCCATAAACTCATATGGGATTCGGGGTCTGGGCCCAAGTTGGGGTCAAGTCCGGCCCTGAAACTGACTTTTTTTTTTTTAAACTGTGTCCGGATCCACATCTACAGGATCACCCATCTCTACTCTGGACTAATTAAACAATTTGTGAACTTGGTAATGTGAAATCCTGTTTTCACTGAATACATTGATCGTGTACCAGTGGATTCAGGGGAACTGACAGCAGAGTGTCTGTGCCTGCTTCTAGCTCCTCTAACCATTGGATTTTTAAAGGAATAACTATCATCTTCTAATTCACTATTGTGAACATCCATCTTTACTGAATACAGATTTCACAGACTTTACCCATGAATTGACAGTGAGAGATTAGTCCAGGAGGAGAGATAAGAAAATTGCTCTGATAAAATATATTATAAAGTTTATTATTTTCATGTATACTATTGATTTATGAAATAAAAATCAGCATTATGAAAATGTCTGCTTATAGGTTTTTTTTACAGCAAAAATTGTGAATTAAAGGTAGAATGCATTTATAAGGTTTTTATTCCAGAATCACCAGGGAGCCACAGGACAGGTGGTAGGTCTCTGATTGCTGCAGGACCCGCTGTGGTTTACATGCTTGACTAACATTACCTTTAATGCACCAGTACATCTGAATTTTCTTCAGTGCTGAAGGGGAGCTTTTAATTTACTGTACCTGCCCCCACTTTTATACTCACCCTCCAGCATCTTCACCTTTTACTGACATTGCTCCGGTGACATTGCTCCGGTTTTGTGGTGCCATCTTGTAACCACAACTGCTGGCTGCCCTGAAGTCAGACGTTACGTGACAAGCTCTTAATGCATCTCTATAAGTGCCAGAACAAGGTCCCTATAGACCTGCATTGAAGTGTAAGTATATTCCATTGTATGCTTATTATCTCGACTTTGAACGTGCAATCTTGATTACCCTGATTGAATTAATTTTATGG
Source organism: Allobates femoralis (assembly GCA_033576535.1). Taxonomy (NCBI): domain Eukaryota; kingdom Metazoa; phylum Chordata; class Amphibia; order Anura; family Aromobatidae; genus Allobates; species Allobates femoralis. The sequence continues at coordinate 333,214,859 of JARQOC010000006.1, forward strand.
GACTTTATCGTATTTGCACTGTATCACATAGCAGGTCATTCATCTCATGTAATTATATATAGTGTATCACAAAAGTAAGTACACCTCTCACATTTTTGCAAATATTTTATTATATCTTTTCATGGGCAACACTTAATATATTACACTTTGATACAATTTAAAGTAGTCAATATTCAGCTTATATAACTGTGTAATTTGGTGTGCCCTCTAAACAACTCAAGGCTCAGCCATTAATGTCTAAACCACTGGCAAGAAAAGTAAGTACACCCTAAAAATGAAAAATGCTCAAATTGTGCCCAATTAACCCTTTCCCCTCCCTGTTGTCATGTGACTAATTAGTGTTATAAGGTCTCAGGTGTGAATGGGGATCAGATGTGTCAAATTTGGTATTATCTCTCACACACTCTTTCATACTGTTCACTTAGGGTGCCTTCACACTGCGGCACGATCCGGCTTGGGGCTGTCCGGGATGACCCTGACAGCCACGGACTGGATCAGCACACAGGACTGGAGGGCTAATATGCCCTCCGGTCCAGTGTGCAGCACAAGCAGCTGCAGCCGCTGACAGGACAGGACCGCGGCGCCGCGGTCCTGACTTATCAGCAGTGGGAACTGTGTGCGGCTGCACACCGGATCGGAGGGCATATTAGCCCTCCAGTCCTGTATGCTGATCCAGTCCGTGGCTGTCAGAGTCATCCCGGACAGCCCCGGACCGTCTCGTGCCGCAGTGTGAAGCCGCCCTTAAAGTTCACATGGCAACTCACGGCAAAGAATTCTCTGAGGATCTGGAAACAATAATTGTTGCTCTACATAAAGATGGCCAAGGTAATAAGAATATTGCAAATTCTGTGAAACTGAACTGCAGCACGGTGGCAAAGACCATACAATGGTTTAATAAGACAGGTTCCACTTAGAACAAGCCTCACCATGGTCAACCGAAGTGGTTGAGTGCAGGTGCTCAGCTTCATATTGAGAGTTTGTCTTTTCAAGACAGACGTATGAGTGCTGCCAGCATTGCTGCAGAGATTGAAGAGGGAGGAGGGTCAACCTGTCAGTGCTCAAACTATACACTGCACACTCTATCAAATTAATCTGCTTGGCTGTCGTCCCAGAAGAAAGCCTCTTCTAAAGATGATGCACAAGAAAGCACTCAGTTTGCTGAAGACAAGGAGACTAAGGACATAGATTACTGGAACCATGTCCTGTGGTCTAATGAGATCAAGATAAACTTATTTGGTTCAGGTGGTATTAAGCGTGTGTGGCAGCATCCAGGTGAGGAGTACAAAGACAAAGGTGTCATGCCTACAGTCAAGCATAGTGGTGGGAGTTTCATGGTTTGGGATGCATGAGTGCTGCCAACTGAGTAGAGGTACAGTTTATTGAGGGAAGCATAAATGCCAACATGTACTGTGACATACTGAAGCAGAGCATGACCCCATCCTTTTGGAAGCTGTGCCGCAGGGCAGTATTACAACATGATAATGACCCCAGACAGACCTTCAGGATGACCCCTGGCTTGCTAAAGAAACTGAGGGTAAAAGTACTGGACTGGCAAGGTCTCTAACATCCACCAGCTCTGTGATGTTGTCATGGAGGAGTGGAAGAGGATTCCAGTGGCTCCTGTGATGCTCTAGTGAACTTTGTGCCCAAGAGAGTTAAAGCAGTGGTTGAAAATAATGGTGGCCACACAAAAGATTGAAACTTTGGGCACAATTTGTCCATTTTCAGTTAAGGGTGTACTCACTTTTGTTGCCAGCAGTTTATACATTATCGAGTTATTTAGAGAGCAAATTGCGGTAAGTCCGGCAGACGTACTGCATCTGCCGCCTAACGGCCGCACTTGTGGCGCACTTACAGCAAGCTCCATGCATTGTCTATGAAGCTTGCGGCAAGTGCGGTATAGCCATGGTTCCAGCCCTTGCTGCAAAAAAAAATGTGGTTAGCAGCGTAGACAATGCATGGGGCTTGCTGCAAGTGTGTCGCAAGTGAGGCCGTCATGGGGCAGATGTGGTAAATCTGCCGAATCTGCCGCAATTTGCAAAAAATTCTAATTTATACTGTATCAAAGTGTCATCTCTTCAGTGTTGTTCCAATAAAATATATCATAATTTATTTACAAAAATGTGGTGGGTGTACTCACTTTTGTGATATACTATTTATGTGAAATATAAAATTTAGCACAATTTACTATGTATTCATAAACTATTGATAAGGCGGCCGTCACACGCTGAGATATCGTGCAAGATATCGCTTGAAAGCGGCAGATTAAACATCGCGTAAGCGATGTCTGTGCTTGTGACGGCCAGATACGACGAGCGATATCTGATCAAATCTCTAAATCGTGATCTGAGGTTCGGTTCTCAGATCTGACGATATCGGCCAATTAAATACGCACAATCGACACGTGTAAATTCCCGACATCACACGAAACGTGTGATTTCAGCGATGGCAAAATCCATCACGTAGGCGTGTCAGGAGTTTCCTATTGCCTGACCTCCTCAGTGGTGATTCGTGCAACGAAATGGTTTCGGATTGGCTGCTTCACCACTAGCTCGCATTGGTGGAAGATGATGCGTTGCCATTGGCTGCCCTCACAGGGCGCCATTTTGAAAGCTCTGTCTTCAGCACCACACATAGGCGTCGGCTGCACAATATCTCCGAACTGTGCACCCAATTGCGTCAACTTGATAATCGATTCTGCGTGGTCCCCGACCCTGCTATATAGTGTCCACCTTGTCATATACCCACACAATGTTGGCGGGCGCGGCACACATAACGCGGCTGTACGTTTTGCCCATTGCAATTTAGTTATGTGCTACAGCACACATATACATTACGATCAATATCACAGGACATTGTGGGGATGAGGCCGCCATGTTTCAAAGGACATCTGACCCAATGAGGACGCAGTACTGAGCACCAATGGTGTAGTGAGGGGCGCAGCTTGGAGCCCATGTACCACGCCTATGGGCTCCAATAACGCCCACATTTGCTCCCACATCGTTTAGGAGATTTCTGTGTGACTTTAGCTGAACGATGTCCACTGCTGATAACTGCATCTCTCAGACGATCGCTGGATGGGTGGATCGGGGAATCGTCTGAGCGATGTCTGTGGGTGTAGCGTCGTGATGAGCGATTTTGCGCGTCGTTCGGACGATATGCAAATTTAACATCGTCTACGATATCTTTAGCGATATCTCAGCGTGTGACGGCCGCCTAACACTTATATTACACCTATTTATAAGATAAAATATATCATACATTCATTACTTCTTAATTGGTAACCACAACATGATTATGATGTGTGTATATACTAGTGCATCTCAATTAATTAGAATATCATCAAAAATCAAGGTCATATTGCCATGTTTCATGGCGTGTCTGGGAGCTCTGAAACATGTTGACTCAGGGCCAGCTTTACACACACCAACTTCTGTGTCCAACGTCTGAACAGATCTCTGGTTGCAGTGAAATCATGGACACATTGTTCCATTTTGTGGCTGTGTATAAAATGGAACAATGTGTCCATGATTTCACTGCAACCAGAGATCTGTTCAGAAGTTGGACACAGAAGTTGGTGTGTGTAAAGCGGCCCTAATAAATCATATTATATTCACCCTTTCATGTCTCGTGGAACATGGCAGCATGGTTTTTACCCCTTCATCCTCCCTACTTTAATTTTCTGAAATAATGACCTTTGGGCTTTCATTGTCTGCAAGGGTACCTTTACACGACGCAACATTGCATGCAATTTCACTTGCAATTCACTGGTTGCAGTGAAATCATGGACACATTGTTACATTTGTACACAGCCACAAAATGGATCAATGTGTCCATGATTTCACTGCAACCATCAAATTGCCAGTGAAATTGCAAGCAATATTGCGACGTGTAATGGTACCCTTATCATTGAGATGCATCTGTGTATTCTTATTTTGTATATAGTAGTTTTATTTTTTTGTGATGAGTTACTTAATTTCTTTGAAACATTATGTACCTCTTTTCTTTTAGTTGCAGATCCACTGCTCATATCTTAATCCAATAGTTTTCTAATGAAATCATTTTTTTATACTTTGTGACTGTAGGCCGCTTTACACGTCGCAATATCGTTCCGATATTGCATACAATTTCACGGGAGCGCGCACGTTTTTGGCACTTGTCCAAAATCGCATAGGAGATGTTACACAGGGAGATATCAGCAGGCAACGAAACTACGATGTAGTACGCCCCTTTTTCATACTGTGTCTGAGCAACTCAGGGAACGACCAATTAACATTGTAGTGAACAGGGGAAGTTGCGCTCCAAATCGTAGTTGCGCTGTCACACAGCACGATCCTGCCAGATCGCATAGCCAATATGGCACGGTTGAAGAGCATGCACAATTCACAAACAATATCGTAGTTGCATCGTTTTTGAGTCGCGCTGCCCATTTACACGACACAACGCAAGAACGATATCAACTGCAACGGCCGTACCACATGACTTTTTATTGTAGTTGCGTTGCAATAGTGTGACGTGTAAAGCTTTTTTTATTTTGCAATTGAACTGTTCATAGTAAGGAACCAATTCTTAACCAGAGAACAATATCTGATTCAAAACAAATGGATGACAGTAGCCCGAGAGCAGCTACTGACATCAGATCACAATGGTGTAGGGCAGGGATTTTAATCACATGGCCCGCGGGCCGCATACACCCCTCAGGCACGTGAATGCTTTGATGATCGTGGCCATGTGCATGGGGCCACCTCCATCCACGCTTGATATGTATTGCTAGGCCACAAGGAACAAGCTCTGCTCACCTATATCATTGGCAGCTGCTGGCCAATCAGAGGTCAGCAGCTGACGTCCAATCAATCGAAATATAAAATAAATTGATCCAATTGGTAAACAGCGTAATGAGAAAAAATCAAAATTCCAATATTGCATTCAACAACAGAATAAAACGTAATAGCAGGCGATCAAAACATTGTATATACCCAAAAATAATATAAATATAAACATAATTATACACTATAATATACTATATAACTAAATAACTAATAATGTAACATAAAAAGATAATATCAATAAAAACAAAAAACAAGTCCTCACATCGCTCCATAACGGAACAGGACTTGGAAATTCATGACACAAGCAAGATTTACAGTATATATTTATTTTAATTTCTGATTTTTTTCACCACTTAAATAAATTAAAAACTACACATATATGGCATCTATATAATTATATTGACCTGGGGAATCATACTACCAGGTCCGTTTTATAGTAAAATGAACACTGTAATTAAATAAATAAAACAATTGCAGAATTTCACTTTTTTTTACGATTTTGCCACACTTGGAATTTAATTTTACCATTAAATCCACATGATAAAATGGATGGCGTCATTCAAAAGTACAACCCATCCTGCAAAAAACGAGTCCCCACACGGCTTTGTCCATGAAAAGAACTAAAAAATAAAGTTTGGGCTCTTGGAATAAGGGGAGGAAAAAACTGAAGCAGAAAAACTGAAAAAGCCCAATTCTTAAGGGGGTGAAACAAATATTAAGACGCTGGTTTGAATGGACAGAATGCTAAATTATGCAGTCTTTTCACAATTCAGGACCTGTCTGCAGCATAACAAGTATTACATTTTAATAAATTAAATCTGTCTAAACCACGACAGCTTTTCGCCTAATTGTATCAGTCAAAAAAGCAAAATGAGTTGGTAGCCTTGCAAATAAGGCCCGTAAAGAAGTAACCTTGAACTGTCCCAACATAAAATAGAGGTCACTGAGCCTACAACATACATGAAGGAGACGCCAAGGAAATATAGTACCTTGACATTTTAGAGTTAGCCAACCACACCAGTTCCAAAGAACATCTATGTTACTCACATGAAGGAGAAGAAATGTGGAAATGACTTCTGCTCTACTGTATCACAAGATATCTTAGTGTGAAGATAATGCTCAGCAGAGAACAGTTTCAACTGCAGCTCATTAGCAAACGAATAATGCACAGCCACAGTTAAGTCGGTAGTTGCATTGCGTAACTGAACACTTAACCTGCTTCTGTCAGAAGGGGAGAGCATAAATTAAAGAAAGCAGCATCGACAGCCAGTAACGTAACTTGAAACTCATGGGCCCGGATGAGAAAGCTCCAACGGGGCCCCCAATTATTGCAAATCTTTAATAGCATTAGTCTTTTTCTATAGGCCAAATGAGCTTTTGGGGCTACTAGGCTCCAGGTCTCGGATACATTTGCAACCCCTGCACCTATTGTAGTTACGTCCCTGTCAACAGCTCAAATGTTATGTCCACCTTTGTAGGTTTTCTTTTCTTTATTGTTCAAGTGCAGCTAAAATGGAAAAACAAGGAAGCAATAGTCCTGATTAGACTTTTGTTACGTATTTTTGGCTAAAGCGCTTAGCTAGACCAATGTATTTCCATCGTTATTGGTTATTAATAAGCATCTTGCAGCATATACCTTTCTTATTGTTAAGATTATTTGGCAAATGATGAGAAAATAGAAAACGGAGATTGCACAACTTGTTGAATTATAGGATGCAGTCTCACACTAGACACACTAGATTGACAAAAATATTAGGACATCTACATGAGTTTTTTTATACCAAATTATATAATATGGAGTCAGGCTCTACGTTACATTGGTTGTCAACAATCAACAGGAAGGGAGTGGCAGCCGCCACGTCACTTCCTGTTGATTAACTCATTTGGTCTGAAGGCGGAGAGGCAGAAGCCGGCGGTGATTGGACGTGGGACTTGCATGAAGTCACAAAGTCATGTGAGTCCCGAGCTACGATTATTGACATCGCTGGAATGGCACCAGCACAGGAGGCGAGTACAGGGTCTTTTATTTTACCTCTGGAAGACAAGTGAAATCATGTAGCAATTTCAGATATCCAATGGCATTGAGGTTTCCATTGATGAAGAATGGCCCCACTATCTTTGTAACCCATATACCACATCACACCATCAATTTTTGTGTCCCAACAGTTTTGGAGGGATCTATCCACTGTGGGTTAGTGTCAGACCAATAGCGGTGGTTTTGTTTGTTAATTTCACCATTCACAAAAAACTTTGCCTCATCACTCATCTGAAGGCAATTGTCTATGCTGTGAAGATAAGAGATGTACAGCATCTGAAACAACGGATACTGGAAGCCTGTGCTAGCATTTCTTCTGCAGTGTTGCTATCAGTGTGTCAAGAATGGGAGAATAGGGTTGCATTGACAATCCAACACAATGGGCAAATTTTATAAGTGGTCATAAACTTGTAAATAACTCATGAAAGAATAAAGCTATGTTAAAAACAAGCACACCATTGTTTTTCCTATGAAATTCTCAATACGTTTGATGTGTCACATGACCCTCTTCCCATTGAAAACAATAAAGTTGGAAAACCAACTTTAAAATGGTCGCCATGGTCACCACCCATCTGGAAAAGTTTTCCCCCACCATATACTAAAGTGCCACAAACAGGAAGTTGATATCACCAATCATTCCCATTTTATTTACGTGCATCCATATAAATGGCCCACCCTGTATATACAAGAGTTTGCAGGCACAAAACTTAGTGTTCACATGTTTATCTGTTTTACACAGAGGCACAGACATATTGGTTACACATGGTGGTGTTTCACTTGTATAAACAATATTTCAGCAATACGACCTTCCTAAGCTAAATACTCCATTCCTTTTATCTGTCCTTCACTGACCACAGCTCTCACCACTGATTCCCTTGCCCAAGCCTGGCAAGTTCAGTATTTCTTCCCTATAAGTTCCAGGTCTGTCCTACAAGTTGCCTTATCTTCAGCTCCATGCCTTATTGCTGATTTGAACATACAACTCTATCTTTGGCTTTGGTCCTACTCGCTACAGCTGAGCTCTCGTGCTTTCTGTAGTCCACTTCACCACATAGGGTCCTGAATGCTTTGGCTGTATTACTCTGCCATTTGATCAGTTACATTAACACTGGATAGTTATCTTGCTAGCTCTGTTCTGCTTCCTTCTTTCACACACTCATTACTGTGCGGCTTTGTCTGTCAAACTCTGTGATTGGATTCATTTTACTACTCAATACTGTACTGATGGTTCTTTTGTGTATGAACTGAGACAAAGAGCCGGCTCACTGCTGTGTACGATGGGAGCCAGCACCCCAGTGAGAGCCATTCTTTTAATGGCTCTCACTGTGCGTAAAATTCCAATCTTCAGTAGATGAAACCCCTCTCACCTGAAGCAAACCCCGCCAACTCATCAATTTATTTAGTTGGCTTCAAGGGAGGAGGGTTTCAGCTACAGGTGGGTGGGGTTTCAGATGCAGTAACATAATCTTAAATATGTGTTTACCTAGGGTGAACACATGTAATAGGGATGTATTTAGGACCCAAAATAGCCGGCTGTTTTTTGTGAGTGGAGCCAAATCACCAAAAAGAGCCGGACTGCCCATCATTAGGCTGCTGACTTCTGCTCTTACTCTCAAACACTCCCCTATCTGCAGGGTTAGTTGACTGTTAACCCTTTCTTTCTCACCTGCCTAATCTACTATAGGTCTAATGGGAGATAAAGCCTTAAAAGCAACATAGAACAGAACTCAATAATACATTTTACATGTCTTCAGGGGATGTTAGACAGCTTCTCACTCCTTCACAATAGAACAAATGCAAAGGATCACTGCTTCATGTCCAGTACGGTGACAAAAAAAGTTGAACTAAAATTTTCAGCAAACTTTTTTAAAGGGAACCTGACCCCTCCAAATTACCCCCAACCCTATGAATACCTGTCCCTGCACCTTCAGACATCCTTTCTAGTGGTCCTTTTGTGTACAAAATGAGTGGGGTAACATTGACAAAAAGGCCCATTACACACTTACAATTCTGCGACTTCTTCTCCCTGAATAAGTCGCACAGGGCGTTCCCTGTGCGATCCTAAGCCCGCCAGAGCCGCTCATTATCACGCCCCGATGAGCGTGATAAATAATCCTCGTCCTCGCCCTGCGGTATGGGCGTAATAGCCGGTGTGACGCTATTTGCGTCACATCCGGTCATGGTGACGTCGGTACACCCTTTAAAGGTCAGGTTCCCTTTAAAGTCCTCACCAAAACACAAACTTTTTAATAAAAAAATAAAATAAAATTACAACCTAGAAATAAATGTTATATATTAGTTATACCAAGTAATACAGTATAATTCAGCATTATTTTTTGATTGGTTCCAAAAGGCAACATTAAAAGGTAATCTTATCTACCCAGAATCTGTGAGTTTTTTCCTAAATATACTTCAGGCTGGGCTCAGATGAATATAAAAAATGTCATCCTAGTTTCATCCATAAAACTTAGACAATTTTCATTTATATTGTCATCCCTGTGCCATCAATGCACCCATTGTTATGTCTATGTGCCATCTGATTGTATACATTAAGTTTTAACGTACATGATCAAATACAAGATCTTTGCTAAATCATAAAGAGGGTGACGGAAAGCTAAATAGATGGGAGGCCCACATGACTGGGAGGGAATTTGTAAAAGGATGAAGGGGATAGTAAGATAAGGGATGGAAGGAGAAAAGGGGGGAGATGGGGGTGGGGGAGAGACATATAAAAGATAAGGTGGAAAGAGGGGACATCAAAGGGATATACACATAGGATCAGTGACCCACCCACCCGTCCCAGTTAGGTTGGGCATTACAATCTGGTGGGGGGATTCTTTTTTCCCAACAGGTGTGTTTGTGAGGAGCTGTTTTATCATCACAGTGGCGGGAGAAAGGGGTGGTCCTTGGAGTTGTTGGAATTGGTATGGGTGAGGAATTCGGTGTACAGTTCCCCCCTCAATGGAAGTAATAGGGTGATCTGGCATCCTGGCTCTGGACAGGATGGACCCTGACAGCCTGGTGGTTGCCACTAGAAGTGGCTTGGTGTCCTTGAAGCTGGGTAGCACGGCTGGGGGGTAACTTGGTTTTGTTTAAAAGAAATTTATGTGACACATCTCTTAGCTTCAAGGACCTCACTCCCTATTGAGTGAATTAAGTTAATGGTTTATGTTGTTTGTTTGAATAAATGGCCACTGTAGGTATATTATCCAACTGACAAAAGTCTTGTGTGGTTATTTGGGGAAAACGGGAAAAGGGAAGGTGAAATGGGAGCAAGGTTGGGTTGGGGGAGAACAGAGGCTGAATGAGTTGGACCATACCCTGTCATGTATCTTTAAAAAAATAATACAGATCATCTGTTTAGCTTCTGATTTTTAACCTGAATAGACCTAATGAGTAAAAGCCACGTCACACACTTCAATATCATTCATGACATAGTTCAAAAGTCACGTGTTTGGTGACGCATGAATGATGTCGGAACGACATTGTAGCGTGTAACACCGCGATTTTACCAGCCAAATTGAACTATCCTTTAATGGATTGTTCATCCCAGATTTGTAAACATGTTCTCAAATCTGGCGATGAACAATCCTTCAACCTGCAGCATCGTGCTGTGTGACACCGCGATGAACGATATCCCAGCGGCACAGCCTATGCTGGGAGATGGTAACCATGGTACACATCGGGTTACTAAGCGCCGCATGGCACTTAGTAACCCGATGTGTACCTTGGTTACCAGCGTTCTCGTTGGTCCTGATCGCTGGTGAGTCTGCCTGTGTGACAGCTCACCAGCGATCTGAACGCAATTGCGCGTGCATGAGATCGCTAACAACATCATTCACGATATTGAAGCGTGTGACGTGGCCTTAAGTCTCACCTGATACTCAGAAGTGAACAGTTCATACTATGATTTCTTGGTTGAGGTGAAAAAAATGTCATTGTGCCGTCTGATTTTTAGATGGACCGCAAACATCCGAATTGTATGCTCATCTGAACGAGCCCTGGGGCTAAGTGCACAGACTTTGTGTAATGACTATTAAAGAGCTTAAGGAGGCAATTCATAACTCAAGGACAGGAGAGGAAATGGAAGACAGCCCCCAACAGAGTGAATAACCCGCTTTTCTACTGGTCTCCGTACAACTTCACAGGATGCACTTATGGAACAGATGTGTCCCTTCTTAACATGCCTTTGAGACTGACACATTCTGAGAACAAGGATGCAAGATGTTAAAGGCTTCCTTCTGACAGTGAAAAAATTATTTTTATATATTTTCATGGTTACTTTTCATTAATAAAATCGCACTAAGTTTCAGTTTACAATTTTCACTCCTTTTACTTTCAGAGTCCTAATATGCAGTTTGCAGCATGTTCCTAGTTTTATTATTATTTATTATTATAGTGCCATTTATTCTACAGTGCATTACATGTGAAAAGTGGGAATACATAGACAAGTACAATAATTATCAACAATAAAAGTCACACACAGATATAGGTGGAGAGAGGACCCTGTATCCTGTACAGTCTAGATTTTTCTCTTGTGGGAGTGTCTCTCCCAGCAATACAAGATGGGTATGAAGTCTGCCTGTAACTTGGGTTTAGAGGTTTTCATTATTTATTCATCATCACAGCTTCTATCTTGCAATATCCAATTCACGTGCTTTCCTGTATTTGTAAAGACTTTTTCCTTGTCCTCTTTGAGTCACCTCCCCCAAAACTATGTTCAACACATTCCCTATCCTACTCCTCCTATCTAATGTAAGCAAAGCTAAGTTCACATGACCGTATTTTCGGTCCAAGTGCTGTCCATGGAAAAAAAAAGAGCTATGTTATTCAAAAGGATTACGGTATTCAAATTATTTTTTATTCCAGGGATGAAATGTCCATATGAAAAAAATTGCAACGTGAACTAGACTCCTTCATAATTGGATGAAACTCACCTATGCCAGCCTATGGATATCCAAAAAAAAAAATTCTGGATTCTAAATGGATTAACCATATAGCATCTGATGTTTTTACATATAAATTGCAATTCTTTGACAAAGGCAACTGTATTTGGTCTTGTATATTTTAATTACTGCTGATATATAAAAATGAATGACACAGGACGATTTTTTTTTAGATGTGAATAGAAACTTAGTCTGAGGCTGGAGTCACACAGCCGTATAACTCGAGCGAGGACGGCATCAAAGTGGCCGGACTGACCAATGGTTCTCCTGATCTGAAAGTGATTGTTTCATATTTTTCTATGAAGCTTTCAAACTTAGGTCAGTAGATCCACCAACCGGTCCCTCGTGGGAGTCATACGACAGTGTGACCCCAGCCTAACACGGGGTCAAGTAAGAAGGGGAAGAACAAAGAAAACTATCAGCTGGCTGAAGCTCTGACGGATTTGTAAGATTTCTGTAAAGCACGCAGACAGACTAATGGCCACTTTACACGTCCCAACATCGTTCCGATGTTGGATACAACAGCACGGGAGCGCGCATTTTTTGGGCAGAAATCCAAGATCGCATAGGAGATGTTACACAGCGCGATATCGGCAGGCAACACAACTGTGATGTATACGCCCCCTTGTACGGGCGACCCAGGAACGACCATTTAACATGGGAGGGAATAGGGGAAGTTGTACTACAAGTCGGTGTTGGGCTGTCACACAGAACGATCCTGCCAGATCGTCCATCCAATATCGGGCAGTTGGAGAGCCTGCTCATTTCTTCCCCGATATCGTTTTTGCATCGTTCTTGCGTCGCATTGGGCATTTACACCATACAACGCACGAACGATATCGGGCCAACGCACGAACCACGTGACTTTTTATCGGAGTTGGACGCCGATATCGGGACGTGTAAAGTGGCCATAAGAACTTACAGCTATCTGCAGCAGCAAAATGAAAGTTGTTTAACTGCATTTAAGTAGCAAATACACTTTTTACAATTTTTTTGCAATGATGTACAAAGCCTGTAAAGGGAATCAACTGTCCTATGCTCATTAATTGACTATATGGATATACAAACATAAAAAGTTGAATAAAATTATACCTTGATATGTGTGATCTACTGTCTTCCAGATTGCAGAGAAATCCACAGTTTTCTTATCATGTAAATAAACTGTTTATCCAGGTATATCCAGGACTAAAAAAAAAATGTGCCTAAGCACTCACAGGCAGGTAGCTAAATACCTGCTTGTTGTGCCCGATAAAGTTCTTTGCCGCCACAGACCACTACTGTGCAATACAGTGGCTTTATCAAGAGAGTGGAGGCTTCTTTTCCACTCTTCTCTTTATTAAGTGCTGAACTGCTAACATCATGCTGAATTACAGCCGGTTCCCCATTGCCTAACTGGAGGAACCGGCTGTTAATCAGCATGATGTCAGCTTTTCCACTCTGTCCACAGAGCAGAGTCGATAAGAAGCTGCCACTCTGTTGATGCAACATCAGAGGAAGCAGCTGAATTGCCGGCAGGAGCGGTTTTTGATTGCTCTACGCTGGCGAATAATGGTGCTAGGCACAGCAGGCGGGTAGTTAGCAACAACCTGCCTGTTAATGCTTAGGCACATTTTTTTTTACCTCTATATACCCTTTCAGATCTCCCTGAGAATCTTCCTTCAGAGCTTATACTAAATGAAAGGAAGTATTACCAGTGTGAGACATGTAATGAATGACCGTCTGCTTTTCTGATCAACATGTCTCACACTGGTATAACCTCACTTCCATTTAATATAAGCTTTTGAGGCAGATTCTCAGTAAGTTCTGTGTCCTGTCCATAGTTTTTAACAGCTCATTTACATATTTGTAAAAAATGTGGATTTCTTGGGAATAAGATATTGCAGATATCGTGGTATCATTTTATTCGCCTTTCTACGACCTGCATGCGTAGATAATTAGGAGGGTTGATCCTACTGACAGATTACCTTTAATATAAAGAGTATTTTGTCTAACAAATGCCTTGACACATGCTACTCATCACTTATCCATGAATTATAGGTATCCTTGAGGAAAAAAAAGGATGCATTTAACATATTCTTTTTTACTGAATTGTGAAAGCTTGTATTAAATTGGTATTATGACAATTTTATAAGCTAGTGCAATTCCGGAACAGTTATGGGTGGACACATCAGCATGCCTGTGCCTTATACCATACATCTCCTCAGGCATAAGGCATACCATCATCAATATGCAACATTTAGCAGTTATATGAATGGAACTATGATGCAATACCAAAGAGATGGTAGCTGGATGATACAGGTATCAGAGAAAAGCAAAAGGTTCTTTGTTATTGTGGTCATAAGGCTTAAGGGTCCCGTCACACTTGGCGACGTTCCAGCCATCCCAACACCTAGTAAGGATCGCTGGAAAGTCGTTACGTGGTCACTGGTGAGATGTCAAACAGTCAGATCTACTGAACGACGCAGCAACGATATGGCGACCCGTACAACGACCTTGGTGGTCGTTGGGACCCTGTCACACAGCAGCTAGTCTGACGCCTCAGACCTACGTGGCTGAGTTCTGAGTCACACAATAAGGTCGTTGTTAAGGCGTCAAACAGACCAATGCATGCTGGCCAGCAGGAGCCTGACGATCAAAAAATGGTTCAGGCCATTTCGACATGATCGGCAGTCTGACAGTGGGGGCCTGGTCACTGCTACGTGTCAAATAGTGAGATCGCTGGTGAGGTCGCTGCTACGTCACAAAACCTGTGATGCAACAGCGATCTCACTAGTGATCTCGCTATGTGTAACGGGGGCTTAAGACCTCATACAGAAAAGAGCTATCTGCCCACATTCATTTGTATAGCAGCTCTTTCAACTCCTTCATACAGAGGAGCGCTTGCTTATCAGAGCACTTCTGTGTTCTCTATTATTGAGCTGCTTCCAGACTCTTCTGTTCATTTTGAAGACATAAAGAAAGAGGTTCAAGAAGCCTTGGAAAGTCATGACACTAGCTGAAATTGATAAGTAATTAGAAAGCAATTATGCCGGTTAGTGAAAAATAATATCAGCTAGTTTGACTCATGGTCTTTAAAAAAGTGTCATTACCAAAGTGCCACACAATAAATATCTCAGGAAGGGTAAAAATAGTGAGCTGTCCCAAGACCTTTGCAACCTTATTGTAAAACATACTTGTGGAGACACAGGGGTCAGTAGGTGCTCTCGTCCGCTAGCCCAGCCGCCCAGCCGCCTTCGGCAAGACAGCCTGGATCAGGGCTCATCCCCAAGCTGAACGCCCAAGCTCCTTACCTGTGGGCAGAAACACTACTCAGACAACACAGGGTGAGGGAACCACAATATTAAGGCTTTATTGGATCCCCAAACAGTTAACAGCATATAACACATAACCAGCAAAACACAAAATGGAACAGGCAACAGAGTCTCACCCTTCCGCTGGCTCACCAGGGTTTAGAATATAGCACAGCAAAGTCTGTAGCCAGGTGACTGGATCATCCCAACCTGGGTTGCTTCCTTATGCAGTCTTTGTTATCCCAGCCGAATCCGCTCAGTTGATTCTGAAGTCCTTGTAGTTTTATAATCCAGGTTCTGATCCCCTCGGTTGGCATCCGAAATGTCTAGGCCTGGGGTTATGGCCGGTCAATCGGACCCATAGATCCTAGATTAGCTGCCTGTATCAAGTCGCGTGAACAGCTCTGCTTATATCCCCGTGATTAGCCATTGCAGGATATTGGGGACGTCACGATTGGTGGAATAAGACTGTCTTCTCATTGACTCGATCTGAAGCCTCATATAAACCATAGTAATAGTATTGCAGTCCTGGAAAGGGGGACGCACATACTGATTGACATAGCAATACAATGGAATGTTAGTAGGATTAAGTTCTCTGAGTGTCATTACCTTCTCTTACAAGATTTGAGATAATTACACCACAAACCTTTGAACAATAGAAGGACTCCTGAGCATCTGTGAGAAACAATGAGTGTCCCCTCACAAGGTAGGTAATAAAACACAGTACAAAGAGGTTACATAATTACAATACCCACTTTAAATACTAGCAGGCTCCTAGAAATCTTGTTCAACCCATGAGTGTCATATTACAAGTTAGCAAACAAAATATAAATACTGTCTGGATGAATAAGAAATTATCATATGTTCTAGATTAAAGGAGTCCATTTCATCACATTCCTCCCCCTTCTTATTTAGCCAGACATGGCAGTCAGCTGTAATAAGTCTCTGGTCATCCTTCTCCTCTTGGCGGCATTGTCTTTTTTAGTGGTGAGGTCAGCAATCGAGGCTTCCATCTATATGACTCACCGTGGCCGGGACTCCGGTTTAGACAGGCGATGCTTCCTTCCTCCTTGTCACGGGTGGACCGCGCCTGCCGGTAGTGGGGCCCGGTGTAGTGCAGATCAAAAGTGTTTGAAGACGTCTTGGTGGAACAGATTAAAGGGGTTTTTAATTTATTCGTGACGCCACCTATGAGTAGTTTCGGTAAGGACTACCGACGCTGCGGAACCTCTGGGGGATGGACAGCAGCTAGATGTTACGCTCCCCACAGGCTGAGCGGTGATCCCCGGAGGTTGGAGCTGCTCAAGATGTTGTTCCGCAGCTGCGGTTACCTTTTAGTGCGGACGGACAGTTCATAAGGAAGCACGGACACAGAAAGTCTCTGCAACGGGTCTTTACTGTAACCAGCAGGCAGTACATGGCATACAGTGGTTGAGTAGTGGACCAGGTGGACTCAGCAATGATGGTGTCCCTTAGAGATCCGCAGTGTTCCTCCTTCTACCTATTTGGTTGCCAGTGTAGCCCAGGAATACCAGGTCGGGTACGGGGAGGCTGCTTCAATGCCCTATCCATGATGTACGTTCTGGATGCTTTGGGGAGCCTTGGGTCCCTCAGTGGGTACACCGCTGGTTAGACGACTGGAAGTTGGCTGGTGGTGGGGTGCTCCTTTGAAGCTGCTCCTCCACTCTTCTGGTTCGCGTGGCAGCGGTGAACTGCTGCCAGCTTCGGTACCAGTGAACCGGCTGTGAGTTGTGGGCACGGGAGTCTTTTGGGAACCCGTGTAGATAATGCCCAATCCCGGTTGTTAAGGCCTCAGGTGCTGACACCCGACCGGTGACAGCCCAGGGGCCCGCACGAGGTGCGGAGCCCCCGCTCCTCTCCAAGTTCAAGTCCTAGACCCTTCTTCTCCGAGTTCTAGACTATTTCTCTTCTCTGTCTAGATTATTGTGTGTTCTACTACACTACCCTAACACTCCACCCCCCAGGACCTATGATTGGCCCTCTGTTCTAGGTGTTGCATGTAGGGTTGGATCTCTATGTTAACCGGATCATTGCTGAGTCAGAGAATATTGCGGCTGCATTTATGGCTGCAATACCCTCTTGTGACGCACTCGTTGCGGGGCGCCACACTCCCCTTGGTTGAACACGCTTGTCCCCAAGCGTCACACTACTCACATTACAGAGATTTTTATATTTTACAACAGGTAATACACTTTTATTAATGACAAGTCATTTTATGCATAAAAGTGAAAATGTAAATAAACAGGTTAACACATTGCGCGGACCCGGCGGACGGTCGGCTGTCCTTAGAATAAAAGTTCAGGCTGTAGCCGCCAAGTCGCGGTGTTATGGTGCAAACAGGAAGAAGTCTCTTTTAGTAGCAAAGTTCAAACAACTTAAGTCACTGATGGAGGGCAGTGTTCCGGACTCGTATAGCGAACCACCCGTCACAGCATACATGTCGCTCATAGGTTACTATGTCCCCTCTATACAAGTCTCGGTTTGGATGTCCTCGCGGTAGGTGCGATTCCACATCACGACGCCCCACAAACACTTCAGTACACACACCCTCCTCCCTTACGAATCCCCACCCGGTGGATAAGTTAAAGGTGCTTACCCGCCCGGTTTTATGGAATTGTTCAGGTAATGGAGATTGGCGGCGGGCCTCGGCGCGAGCCCGCATGTTGGCTTGCAGTCGAGTGTGCCACTCGTCTCTCCGGATACGACGTACCTCTTCGTCGGAGTGGTGCGGCGTATGGATCAAGTCACTACGGCGTGCTGGTTGTTGAACTGCTCGAGCTTGGTGGGCAGTCTGGAGTGGAGCCCGGTTCAACGGAACCGGAGAAGATGCTGTTGCGGCGGCACCCGACCAGTGCACCCGAGCTGATCGCCCGGCAGAAGGGTTCCTTGTGTCTCCCCAGGCGAACCCGGTGTAGAGATCCTCAGCTGGACTGTAGGTCTCTTCGTCATCCTCCTCGACCTCTCCTTCGATGACTACGTCGGGCTGCTCGGCTGACGAAGACGATGGGATGGAATCCTCTGGATCGGTGGGTGGCTGTGCTGCAAAGTTCTCCTCGGGGTCGTTGTGCAGGACTTCCAGGCTGCCTGCCTCTTCTTTTGTAGCAGCGGGAAGTGGTGTTTCTCTCCCGGTCACCAGGTAGGCCTCTGTATTTGCAGAGGAGGCCTCCGGTTCAGGAGAGAAACAGGCGACAGTCTCGGTAGTGTAGAAACTAGTCGCGGGTTCCGCAGGTGGAACCAGGTAGGTGTCAGCTTCTTCGTGGGAGCGTATTGGAAGCTCCGGCTCTGGAACGGGGTCGGCTGCGGTTTCATCCGCTGGAACGGGTCGAGGGGTAACTCTCACTGGGATGACACAGTCTATGGGCTCCGGTGACGAAGCAGGACAGGTGGTGGGCGACGGTGAGGTGGTTGAAAAACTGGCGATGTCGTCTGGGCTTGGAGAAGCTGTACCCGGTCGGCTCTGCTGCATCGCATGATGGAGTCTTCTGCCTAGGGTCGCGCTCCAGCTGCGAATCGTCCATTCCACAGTCTCAAGTAGTCGCACCCGGAGGTCTTGTAGAGCCTCTAGCCAGAAGTCGGGGCTGCCGTCTACGGTAATTGCAGGACCCGGACCCGGTTGGCCTATGGCTGCTCTGGCCTCCGCCTCGACCTCCCGCATCAGGTCTTGGAGTCTCATGCTGGCCATTCTTTTCATGGAGGGAAACCACACCCGTTCAACCGGTAAGCGTTCTGGTAGAGCTGGTGAAGAAGTCTGTCTGACACTCCCATTTCCTCTGGGCTTTTTGTAGTCCAATGGTGGGAAAAGTCTTTGGGGTCCGCCCCCATGGTTGATTCGAGCAATCAGGGCGGACAAAGAGTTTGGCGCCTTTTGTCTTTAGCCCTCCCACGATGAGGGGGGGGTTGACTCACTCCTGGGCTTGCACGTGGCGGCTTCTTGTGGCGGGAACGCCATCTTGGGCGCCATCTTGGCCCAATGGTGTAAAGGCGGGAAAGTTCTTTTAGGGACGAACAAAGTCCAAATTGTAGACAATAAAGTCCATTTTAAGCACATTATACCCGTTGGGTAACGGGCCTGCTCGTATCCTGTTCGTGACGCCATTTTCTGACTCATCGTGGCCGGGACTCCGGTTTAGACAGGCGATGCTTCCTTCCTCCTTGTCACGGGTGGACCGCGCCTGCCGGTAGTGGGGCCCGGTGTAGTGCAGATCAAAAGTGTTTGAAGACGTCTTGGTGGAACAGATTAAAGGGGTTTTTAATTTATTCGTGACGCCACCTATGAGTAGTTTCGGTAAGGACTACCGACACTGCGGAACCTCCGGGGGATGGACAGCAGCTAGATGTTACGCTCCCCACAGGCTGAGCGGTGATCCCCGGAGGTTGGAGCTGCTCAAGATGTTGTGCGGCAGCTGCGGTTACCTTTTAGTGCGGACGGACAGTTCATAAGGAAGCACGGACACAGAAAGTCTCTGCAACGGGTCTTTACTGTAACCAGCAGGCAGTACATGGCATACAGTGGTTGAGTAGTAGACCAGGTGGACTCAGCAATGATGGTGTCCCTTAGAGATCTGCAGTGTTCCTCCTTCTACCTATTTGGTTGCCAGTGTCGCCCAGGAATACCAGGTCGGGTACGGGGAGGCTGCTTCAATGCCCTATCCATGATGTACGTTCTGGATGCTTTGGGGAGCCTTGGGTCCCTCAGTGGGTACACCGCTGGTTAGACGACTGGAAGTTGGCTGGTGGTGGGGTGCTCCTTTGAAGCTGCTCCTCCACTCTTCTGGTTCGCGTGGCAGAGGTGAACTGCTGCCAGATTCGGTACCAGTGAACCGGCTGTGAGTTGTGGGCACGGGAGTCTTTTGGGAACCCGTGTAGATAATGCCCAATCCTGGTTGTTAAGGCCTCAGGTGCTGACACCCGACCGGTGACGGCCCAGGGGCCCGCACGAGGTGCGGAGCCCCCGCTCCTCTCCAAGTTCAAGTCCTAGACCCTTCTTCTCCGAGTTCTAGACTATTTCTCTTCTCTGTCTAGATTATTGTGTGTTCTACTACACTACCCTAACACTCCACCCCCCAGGACCTATGATTGGCCCTCTGTTCTAGGTGTTGCATGTAGGGTTGGATCTCTATGTTAACCGGATCATTGCTGAGTCAGAGAATATTGCGGCTGCATTTATGGCTGCAATACCCTCTTGTGACGCACTCGTTGCGGGGCGCCACATATACACCTCCCCCAGATTACCTCCCCCAGAATGGGCAGACATATTGTGGACAAGCACTAAAATGTGATTCAGGAGTTGGGCTCGCATAAACTTCTTGCTATCAATTCCCCCTCAGTCAATGGCCACAGTCTGGTTAGTTTTACTCACTGTTGATGGCTCAGAGGAAAATGATGGTGGCTGGGAACATGGATTATCCTCTGAAGGTGTGGTAGCAAAATCCATATCAGGGTGCTGCTTGGCTTCTTGGATGTGGGGGATGGCGGTGATAAACTGGCTCGTTAGTCTTTGTCCTGGGTCAGCTCGCAAAACAACAGATGTGGGGGAGCCATCCATGAGCCCCACTTCAACCTCCTCCAGGTTAGCCCCTGAAACAACAGTTGTGGGAAGGCGGTCCACAAATCCCACATCCTCTTCCTGGTCAGTCTCCACAAAAGCAGGTGTGGGGACACGGTCTGTAAGCTCCACATCAACCTCTTCCGAGTTGGTTCCCAAAGCAACAGGGATAGGGATGCTGTCCATAAACTTCAACTCACCTTCTTCCTGCTCAGGCTCCAAAATAGCAGGGGTAGGGATGCTGTTCATAAACTCCAATTCACCCTCTCCTTGGTCGTACGGCCCATCCAGCTGCACCCCTTCCAGGGGGATGTCTGATCACTGACCCTCAATGAGGGTGATGGTTAATTGGGAACATGGTATTTAGTCTGGAGAAACAATAGCTGGGCTTACCAGGGTGTTGACAGAATCAGTATTTTGTAGTCCTGAGGCTTGGACGTCACTGACCTGGACGTGGGTAGCAGATTAATCCTACTTGAGCGGCTGGTGATAGCAGTTGGTGAGAAGGAATTCCCAAAACATTCCAGATCCCAAGCCCTCTTCTATTGAAGCTTTGGGCCCCAATGCGGCCAACAACTCCTTGACTTGGACTGCTTCGGACCTGGTTGTTTCCCGATATTCAGTGGATCCATGATGTGGTACACAATTTACATCCTATGAGTCAATCTCAGCGGAGTCCTCAATATTATTCGCATCCTTCTGGGCATGTGTCGGGCCAACTGGGACGGGGGTACTCGGTACCAGACCGGACCGGTCTGCTGCTGGGGAAGTCACGGGTGGGCCTGGTCCGGTCCGTGTCCCGGGCTCGCCAATAAAAGGGGATATTTATATGGGATGTCAGTCGTGACGCCACCCACTTGATACGGCCAGTGATGGGGGCCGCCGCTGCTGCAGAACCTCCGGGGATGATGTAATGGCAGCTTAGGTGGGATAGTTCCAGTGGGTAGAACTGGGTTCCCCGGGGCAGTAAGGGTTAAGTCTATTGTGGAGTGTGTAGCACACTTACTTTGCAGACGCTGCAGGGATCTCTCCTCTCTGCTGGTGCTGACAGGCTGTATCCTGTATGGAGAGAATCACTTTCATGCAGAAACACAAGGGAAGCAGTTCCAGGGTTCTCCGTATTTACTCTCAGTTCTTCAAGTCACTTTACAGTTCAGTTACAGTTCTTACAAAGTTCAAGTACAGTTCTTAACACACGGGCACATTCTCCCTCTCCGGGTTCCCTTTGCTCTGCAGCCAGGCCTCTCTCTCTCTGTGACCCCTCACACAGTCTGTAGTGTCCTTTCCAGGCTATTGCGTTCTCTCTTTACTTCTTGTTGTGCGACACTGGACAGTATGGCGGTGACTCGGGCCCCCGTGGGTCCTAAGTTTGTCACTGAACTGCCTGTCCTTTAGGGTAGGGATCTCAATCTGGAATTAAGACCCCCCCGTCGTGTTGTTTGGGGATGCCGGGTAAACTACAGTCCCCTCTAGAGCCGACACTCTACTTCAGCCCAGCATCCAGCAGTCCTCAAGTCTGAGGCTCTACCAGGCTCCTTTCCTTCTGTGTCTCTTAGTATCATAGGAGGGCTACTCCGCCTGCAGTCGGTTGCTTTAGCTGTGTTTCTAGGGCCCCGGGTATCACCGTCCCTCTCGGCTCTCTCACACTCCTGGGGATCCGGCTCTGGATAGGCTTTCTTTCTCCTCTGGCTCGCACTGGCTCAGTACAGATTCTGCGTTCCTTATGCCCTCACTCTTCCAGGACGTGTGGCTCTCTCCTGCGCAGCTTCAGCTCAACCTGCTGCTGTTCTCTGGCCTGTTCTTAGTCTTTGCATCTCAGCTCACTGTGGCCTACTGAACACCTTCCTCCTCCCCCTTTCCTATATACTGTCAAGTCACCTGACTACGGGTGTGCCCAACCCACTCCTCTAAATCCACCACCCCTCAATCTCATAGAGTCTCTAATCTCAGGGCTGGATGTTACCTTCTCTTACACGTGGCTATGTGGGCTGTGAGGGTGTTGTTGTGCAACAAGTGTCCTACCTGCCTGGCTGCAGTTCCCTTTGTGGCCTCCTGAAAGCAGGGGCGCCACACATGCCAACGGACCAATTTCTGGATCAAATTCGACCGGGTGTCTGTGTCCCAGAATTTGATTTGTCGGAATTGACATGCCACCTATAGTTGCAGTTTCTTATAGCGGCTGTACTTCCACTGCAGTCCTTGTCCCATAGCAGAGCTGGGGGTGTTGGACATGGCAGCGTCCAAAACCTGGATAAACCAGGCTGAGTAGTATCCCGCCGCTGTCACCAATTGTGGAGACACGGGGGTCAGTGGGTGCTCTCGTCCGCTGGCCCAACCACCTTTAGCAAGACAGCCTTGGCCAGGGCTCATCCCTAAAGTGAATGCCCGAGCTCCTTAACCGTGGGCAGAACACAACTCAGACAACACAGGGGGAAAGAACCACAATATTAAGGCTTTATTGGATTCCCAAATAGTGAACAGCATATAATACATAACCAGCAAAACACAACATGTAACAGGCAACAGAGTCTCACCCTTCATCTGGCTCACCCGGGATTAGAATATACTGTAGCACAGCAAAGTCGGTAGCCAGACGACTGGATCATCCCAATCTGGGTTGCTTCCTTATGCAGTCTTTGTTATCCCAGCCGAATCCAAACATTCGATGCTGAAGTACTTGTAGCTTTATAATCCAGGTTCTGATCCCCTCGGTCGGCATCCAAAATGCCTAGGCCTGGGGTTATAGCCGGCCAATCGGACCCGTAGATCCTAGATTAGCTGCCAGTATCAAGCCCCGTGCACCTCTAGCCGGGACCGAAATCCCTAGACTGAGGTCACTAGACAGAATCTCCAACACACTGGTTAATGAACAGCTCTGTTTATATCCCCGTGATTAGCCATTGCATAATATTGGGGATGTCACAAGGGAAACAATGAGTGTTCCCTCACAAGTTAGGAAATAAAACACAGTACAAAGTGGCTAGATAATTACATTACCCACTTTAAATACTTGCAGGCTCCTAGAAATCCTGTGTAACCCATGAGTGGCATATTACAAGTTAGCAAACAAAATATAAATACTGTCTGGATAAATAAGAAATTATCATATGTTCTACATTAAAGGAGTCCATTTCGTCACAATACTTATAGCTTTGGTAACACAATTTCTAAACGGAAGGTACCAATTAGCACTTTGGAGGCCATAATCTGGAAGTGGAAAGAACGCAATTTCACTATACACCAGCTACAACCAGATGTTTCCCACAGGTTCTCAAACAATCAGAGGAGTAAAAAAATTATTTGAAGTGTTATAAAAGAGGCAAGAGCCACCTGTAAGAGCTACAAAAAGACCTGGAGTCAGCAGGTACTATTGCTTAAAAAAAACAATAAGTAATTAACTCAACTTCCATTCCCTGTATGCATGCTCGCCACGCAAGACTCCATCACTGTACAAAAAACATGTTCAAGTGGGTTAAAAAGTTGCTCAATAACATTTAGACAAGCCTGTGAAATACTGAAATTTAGTCTGATCAGATGAGAACAAAAATTAACTCTTTGGATATCATATTAGACACCATTTTCGGAGACCAAAAGGCATTTGACATCAGTCCACAAACACCATATCAACAATTAAGTTTATAGGTGGGAACATCATGGTGGGGCTAAATTTCAGCATACGGCACTGGCAAACTTCATGTAATTGAAGGAAGGATGAATGAAGAAATGTACAGAAACATTCTTGATAAAAATCTGCTGCCCTCTACGAGGATGATGAAGGTGACATTTAAGCTAGAAAATGATACCAGACACACAGCCAAGGAAATAATTGGTTTCAGAGAAAGAAAACAAAGCTGCTAGAATGACCCAGCCAATCACCTGACCGAAATCCAATAGAAAATGTAAGGGAGGAGCTAAGGCTCAGAGTTCATTGAAGGAGCAAATGGAACCTTCAGGATTTGAAGAGTGTTTGTGTAGAATAATGGGCCAAAATCACACTGAGCAATGTATGCAACAGGTTTCTCCATACAGGGGGCGTCTTGAAGCTGTCATCACCAACAAAGGCGTTAGCATGAAATATTAAATAATTTCAGTAAGAGTGTTCAATACTTTTTCCCTGTGTCATTTATCATTATTACTTATCACAATTTATGGACATCTATGGTTTGATTTTTTTGCCTGTGTGGATTGGATGGGAAATTCATGTCAATAACAACTTTTGAAAAATATTTACCGTACTTAGAAAATGGATGACATGTTCAATATTTAATTCACCCTCTGTGTATATGTGTATATGTGTTTATATATGTGTGTATGTATGTATATATACCACGGAGAACTGCATCTTTTAGAAAGAGGGCTGAATTGCACATTTTCACTTCCTTAAAAACGTGAACAGAAACCGATCAAATTCCCTTTTTTGAATGCATATGTTACCATGGGCCCACTTTCATTCTAAATGCAAAAGAGCACAGGCAAGCAACTCCGAGAGGTCTGCCCGGGTGCACCAAAAGATCTGTTACACTCTAATTGTAGCCTCTTAAATACTATCTTCCTGCTCACTTAGCATTCCATTTGTCTTTTCCCTTAAGGCCTGCTAATAAATGTTTCACAGTTGCCCTAAATAGACTGGCGTGCTTTACTCATGACTACCACAAGACAGACTAAAATATTTGCAAAGCTTTATTCACCACCAGCACATAGCCATGTCCTGTATTAACAGGCTGGTTAAAAATTGTATATAAAGCTGTGGTGACCTGGGAATATGAATCACTGCTGTAATATAAATATGTTCATGTTAAGTAATGCATAATTTTACCAAATCTAGCAATGGAATACTGCATGCTTTTACCATAAAGTTCAGAGATCCATAGGGCGTATTCACACAAACCATTTGTGATACAGTTTATTCCCATTTCTTTTATCTTAAAGGGATTTTTCAGCATGTTTTTGTTATGTAAGTTGAGTACAGCATGCTGCAAGAGTTAAAAAACAAATGTCAACTATGCCTCTGTTATCAGTGTGTGTGCTATTGTTTATGTAAACTAAGAGCTTTATTAACTTATGATTACCATTACAGGACTAATTTGTCATGTACAGTCTGACACGCCCCCTGCTGTGATTGACACCTCATTGTTACTTTACAATCTCTATTGAGAGCCTGTGAGGTGTAGGCAGCTCCCTGAGCTCTGCTGCTTGCCTAAAACTAAATGCTTTGATTGCATCAGAAGGGCTGCAGCCAGTAATGTGTTAGTATCAGAATCTCTTTGCTTACAACATACTGTTCTCAGATGAGGTAGCAAAATCCTGCTGACAGATTCCCTTTAAAGGTTTAGGCAATACAGCATTTTACAATAGCATCAAAAAGGTTATATTCTATTTCTAATATTTTATTCACAAGTTGCATTTAGTTTCCTTGCGTAAATTGACCTGCACTGGACTTTTTTAACAAGCAGCTTGTCAATACTTTAAAGAGGAACTCCGGGGATATAAATCCTTTTAGTACTGTCCCTGCCCTCCTATAATGAAGCACATCTGGGAGCTACTGTTCTAGGCTCTATAGATCGCTTATAAATCAGAAATATCATATCTGCTCTTCAGCACTTACCCTCCCTTCAGAGGTCCAAGAAAATCAGCCTGACAACTTCACACTGCTGGTGAGAAGAGGGGGTGTGTTTGGGGGCATGGACCCTGGGGACTCCAGGATCATCCTACATTCAAGCCCCCTCATACTTCTGTATGGGCATGGAGCATGGCAGGGCCTGTGGTCACTGTTCCCATGGTCACACTACAATCCTGGCCATGATATACCATCCTATGTAATGTAACAGGGCTGTTCTCCCTTCAAATAAAAATCTTTTGCTGAATGATGGTGTACTGTTATGTATCCAGGCTAGGAGCAGAGGCAAAGCACTTCATTGATGTATTCAGCACTTCCATAGTCTCCCCCCTCACCATAGCTGAGAAGATACAAAAAAAAATTCAAGAGTTGACAAACCGACTGCAGATCTGAAAAAATGCTTTGTAGGTTCATATCTGCAAGGAAAAAATAAGCAGCAAGTCCATGTCATTTTAGAAATCTCAATCACTGGTGATGGATGATGCAGAAGGCTCAGGATGAGCAGAGTCGTGGTCTCTGATACTGTGTGTATATATATATATATATATATACATGTATGTAGATATATATATATATATATATATATATATATATATATATATATATATATATATATATAAATTTATATATATATACAGTCGTGGCCAAAAGTATTGACACCCCTGCAATTCTGTCAGATAATACTCAGTTTCTTCCTGAAAATGATTGCAATCACAAATTATTTGGTATTATTATCTTCATTTGATTTGTCTTCAATGAAAAAACACAAAAGAGAATGAAGCAAAAAGCAAAAAATTGATCATTTCACACAAAACTCCAAAAATGGGCCAGACAAAAGTATTGGCACCCTCAGCCTAATACTTGTTGCACAACCTTTAGCAAAAATAACTGCGATCAACCGCTTCCGGTAACCATCAATGAGTTTCTTACAATGCTCTGCTGGAATTTTAGACCATTCTTCTTTGGCAAACTGCTCCAGGTCCCTGATATTTGAAGGGTGCCTTCTCCAAACTGCCATTTTTAGATCTCTCCACAGATGTTCTATGGGATTCAGCTCTGGACTCATTGCTGGCCACCTTAGAAGTCTCCAGTGCTTTCTCTCAAACCATTTTCTAGTGCTTTTTGAAGTGTGTTTTGGGTCATTGTCCTGCTGGAAGACCCATGACCTCTGAGGGAGACCCACAACTTTTCTCACATGGCCCCTACATTATGCTGTAAAATTTGATGGTAGTCTTCAGACTTCATAATGCCATGCACACGGTCAAGCAGTCCAGTGCCAGAGGCAGCAAAGCAACCTCAAAACATCAGGGAACCTCCGCTATATTTAATATTTTTACTGCAGTGTACTGTTGTTTTTTGTTGCATTTAGCTTTTGTTTCCAATATATTGGCGGTGTGAACATGTTCTTACAGACTTGTTCGCTGGGTGCAGGACTCAACTGTTTTTAATTAAGCTGCCTCTTGCCCTGCAAGAGATGGAGTTCCCCGTCCCTCTCTTGGGCCCTGCACACATATAGCTATCATCGCCTTCAGTCCATCTCAGACACAGGTCTTGCTGGCTCCTGCTCACTGTTAAGCATTCACACTAGTCAGGTTTTTGAATACAACAGTTAGGACTGCGTCAGAGATGGGTACACTTTGAAGTTAGTGACGTGGCTTGAAGTAACTTTTTTTGCGCAAAAAAACGGATGGACTAAGTACCCTGTATTTGTTACACAAAATTTTTTTATACTGCATTCGCATTTAATATTTTTACTGCAGTGTACTGTTGTTTTTTGTCGCATTTAGCTTTTGTTTCCAAGCTTTGCCATCTCAGCTGCATTGCCATCGACCTCTGGAGGACTGTGGTGGCGTTGGTGACCGATCACCAGGTACTACAGGTGGGGTCACTAACTCTAATCCCATGTACATACACCCCTTATTGAAGTGTCACCCAGGCCACGGGCTCAGGCGCTCCCACCCGTGATATCCCATGAAAACACCCACCGAGCCTGATTCCCGAGTACCCCAGGGCCTGGGGCTCGACATGTACTATGTACCATCATATCATTGTACAGCAAAAGATCACAGTGTGTATTTATATCAGCTTGGATCTGCTTGGTGACATGATTGCTATTTGAAGGGAGAACACCCCTTTCATACATAGGATGGTATATCAGGTGTAGGATTGTACTGTGATCATGTGGCCGGCGGCAAGGCCCCCTGTTCATACAGAAGTGTGAGGGGGCTGGGATTTAAGATGATCTTGGAGCCCCCAGGGTCCACGCCCATGACAAACCTCCAGCTCTCAGCAACAGCATGAGGCTGCCAATCTGATGTTCTCGGACCCCTGTAGGGGGGGGCAAGAGATCAGATATAATTTTATTGACATCTATAGATCCTGGAACTGCAGTGTACAGTTCTGCTTCATCATGTAGGAGGGCAGAGACTGTACTAAAAAGGTTTCTCTCCCCAGAGTTCCTCTTTAAGGCCAAGTGTACACAGTGCGTTTTTTGCAGCGATTTGGTGAACAATCTGCATGCCTATATGCTAGCAAAGTCAATGAGAATTCAGAAGTGTTATGCACATGCTGCTTATTTTTTTCCTGCAGATTTGGTGCAGAAAATAAGTTTGAAGGTAGAAAGAAAGGCTAGAAGAATGCAGGTATGTGCAGGCACTACATTTCATTGTTGCAGATTTGTTGGTCTCTTTACCCCCCCAACCCTCGGCTTTATGTTAACCCTTCCACCTCTGACCTTGCCCTTTTCCTTTTTTTACACTTTCATTTTTCCCTGTTCTTCTTTCAAGAGCCATAACTTTTTTATTTTTCCAATATCCATTTGAGGGCTTGTTTTTTTGAGAAGCGAGTTGTACTTTCAAATGATTTCATTCATTTTCCCATATAGTGTACAGGATAATGGGAAAAAAATTCCTGTTGAAAATTCCGGTGAAATTGCAAAATAAGGGAAATTTCACAATGTTTTATTTTGTTTTTTCATATTCATCATGTTCACTACATAGTAAAACTGATCTGTTAGTATGATTCCCATGGTTGGTATGAGTTCATAAATACCAAACATGTATATTTTTACTTTTATCTAGGTGGTGAAAAACTTCAGAGGTTTGTAAAAACAAAAAAAAAAAGAATTGCGCTTTTGCCTGCTCAGCACTCTGGCCACACCTCTACAACTGAAAGCCCGAGGCTGCTGGGAGGAATAAAGTGCATTTCCTCCTGGTGGCTGGCATTTCAATGTGGTGGCCAGGTAGTATTAATATGCTATTGACTGCAGATCAAGCACATATCTGCAGGTTAATAGCGGTTTTTTTTTTACATGACAGGTTCCCATTAAATGAAAGGTGGCAATAACAGTGTGAGACATGTAGGTCAGGAGAGCTGACAGTCAGTCATTACATGTCTCACACTGGTATCACCCCCTATCATTTAAAATAATCATTTAAAATAATCTCTGGAACCAAATTATCTGATAGATGTGTGTCTGACCCATGGATCTTATATGCTTATTTACATATTAGGAAAAATGTGAATTTTCCTGGAATAAAATATGGGATTGCAGATATAAAGGTATAATTTTGTTCAACTTTCTATGGCCTGCATGGCCAAGGAGATGTTTTAGGAGGGTTGATCCAACTGACAGATTTCCTTTAATAATGATTCCCTTAAAGTGAACCTGTGACCCCTTTTGTGCACTATAACCTGTGCTCAGCACCTTAAACATACTATCATTGGGGTTCTGGCAACCCCTTTATACCCCCAGACTGGCCCCTGATTACCTCAGAAATTAATTTTGAATGTGTCCCGCGCCGCACGTTAATGAGTTCTTCAGGCTCGGGTAGGATGTGGCTCATTTCAATCTGAGCCGCCCCACCGCCTGTAAAACCCACCCTACCACGAGTAAGACCCACTCCACCACCTGTAATATGCTGCCCCTCCTGTGTCTGTATTGGAAGCAGTGATAGCATTTGCGCCTGCACAGTGGCGCAGGTCACTGTGCTCTATGGCTGTCACACAAAGTATCGTGAGACTTCACAAATCTTGCGAGACTTTGGTCACTGTGGCTTCAAGAGAGCACAGTGACCCGTGCCACTGTGCAGTGGCATGAATGCCGTCACTGCTTCCATACATACGCAGGAGGGACAGCATATTACAGGCGGCGGTGCAGGTCTTACTTGTGGCAGGGCAGGTTTTACAGGCATATTGGCAGCTCTAACTGAAGTGAGCCAAATCCAACACGACCCTGAAGAGCTCATTACCATATGGCGTAAGACACATTCAAAGTTCTTTTCTGAGGTAATCGGTGGCCAATATAGGGGTATAAAGGGGTTACCAGAAACCCAATGACAGTATGTTTAAGGTGCTGGGCACAGGTTATAGTGCACAAAAAGGGTGACAGGTTCACTTTAATAATGATTTTGCAATGGGGGACCATGATCTTTAAGTTAGGTTGGCCACACACATTAAATATGTAAGATTCTTTGGGCGACCATTAGTGATGAGTGAGTGCAATCGTTACTATTCCCTGCTTGCACAGATAGCACATTATTTACAGTCTTGTAAACAGGAGTGAACTGCGTCACACTATGACTGTCAGTCTTGTAAACAGGAGTGAAGTGCGTCACACTATGACTGACAGCCTTGTAAACAGCAGTGAAGTGCGTCACACTATGAACGGCAGTTCAAATTGCGCGCCAATATACCAAGCATGCTCCACTTCGCTGATTGGAAGCCGCGGCTGGTGGCGACCAATCAGCACACTTGGTGCGTCCTATCAGCGAAGCGGAGCATGGCTTTCCAGGGGTTTTGAATCCTGCGTCACTGATTGGTCACCGCTGAGAGTGGCGACCAATCAGCGACACGGGATTCATATTTCTTGCCAAGCCACGGTGACCAATCAGCGAAGCGTGTTTTAAAACACACGCCAAGTGCGCTGATTGGTCGCCACAGCTGGTGGCGACCAATCAGTGAAACGGAGCATGCTTGGCAGGGGTTTTGAATTCCGAGCCGCTGATTGGTTGCCGCTGAGAGCGGCGACTAATCAACGGCGCAGGATTCATATTTCCCGCCAAACCGCACCACTTCACTGATTGGTCGCTGCGACCGGTGGCGACCATTCAGCAAAGCGTGTTTTAAAACACGCGCCAAGTGCGCTGATTGGTCGCCGCCAGCTGCAGCGACCAACCAGCGAAGCGGAGCACGGCTTGGCAGGGGTTTTGAATCCCACGCCGCTGATTGGTCGCCGCTGAGAGCGGCAACCAATCAGCGGCACGGGATTCATATTTCCCGCCAAGCCATGCTGCTCTGCTGATTGGTTGCCGCCGGCCACAGCGACCAATCAGCGAAGCGTGTTTTAAAACATGCACCAAGTGCACTGATTGGTCGCCGCGGCTGGCAGCGACTAATCAGCGCACTTGGCGTGTGTTTAAATACACACTTCGCTGGTTGGTTGCTGTGGCTGGCGGAGACCAATCAGCTGCACGGGATTCATATTTCCCGCCAAGCCGCGCCGCTTCGCTGATTGGTTGCCGCCGGCCACAGCGACCAATCAGCGAAGCGTGTTTTAAAACATGCACCAAGTGCACTGATTGGTTGCCGCGGCTGGCAGCGACCAATCAGCGCACTTGGCGCGTGCTTAAATACACACTTCGCTGGTTGGTTGCTGCGGCTGGCGGTGACCAATCAGCGGCACGGGATTCATATTTCCCGACAAGCCGCGCCACTTCCCTGACTGGTTGCTGCCGGCCATATCGACCTATCAGCGAAGCGTGTTTTAAAACTTGCGCCAAGTGCGCTGATTGGTCGCCGCGGCTGGCAGCGACTAATCAGCGCACTTGGCGCGTGTTTAAAAACAAACTTCGCTGATTGGTCATCGCAAGCCGCAGCGACCAATCAGCAAAGCATGTTTTAAAACGCGCCAAGTGCGCTGATTGGTCACCGCTGCTTTTATAACCTTGGCCACAATTCTGTCTCTGAGCTCCTTGGGCAGTTCCTTTGACCTCATAATTCTCGTTTGATCTGACATGCACTGAGAGCTGTCAGGTATTATATAGACAGGTGCGTGCCTTTCAAAATCACGTTCTATCAATTTAATTAAACACAGCTGGACTCCAATGAAGAGTGGAACCATCTAAAGGTGGATCACAAGGAAATTAACTTACATATGTATGTCTGAGCATAGGGTCTGAATACTTAGGACCATATGATATCTCAGTTTTTCTTTTTTAATATAGTTGCAAAAATTTCTACATTTCAGGTTTTTTTCAGTCAAGATGGGGTGCAGAGTGTACATTAATGAGAACAAAATTAACTTTTTTGAATTTATCAAATGGCTGCAATGAATCAAAGAGTGAAAAATTTAAAGGAGTCTGAATACTTTCTGTACCCACTGTATTCCACAGCACTTCACAACTCCGAGGGGATATGTACAGGGTGGGCCATTTATATGGATGCACCTAACAAAATGGGAATGGTTGGTGATATCAACTTCCTGTTTGTAGCACATTATTATATTCTTCATCAATGGAAAACTCAATGCCACTGGATATCTGAAATTGCTACATGATTCAGATATCCAGTGACATTGAGGTTTCCATTGATGAAGAATAGCCCCACTATCTTTGTACCCCATATACCACACCATACCATCAATTTTTGTGTTCCAACATTCTTGGATCTATCCACTGTGGGTTAGTGTCAGACCAATAGCTGTGGTTTTGTTTGTCAACTTCACCATTCATAAAAAAGTTTGCCTCATCACTCATCTGAAGACAATTGTCTATGCTGTGAAGATACAAGATGTGCAGCATCTGAAACAAGGGATACTGAAAGCTTGTGCTAGCATTTCTTCTGCGGTGTTGCTATCACTGTGTCAAGAGTGGGAGAAGAGGGTTGCATTGACAATCCAACACAATGGGCAGCCCTTTGAACACATGTTATAAGGGTTCATACTTGTAAATAACTCATGAAAGAATAAAGTTACGTTAAAACCAAGCACACCATTGTTTTTCTTGTGAAATTCTCAATATGTTTGTGTCACATGACCCTCTTCCAATTGAAAAAATAAAGCTGGATACAAAAGGTCCCATTTCAAAATGGCGACCATGGTTTCCACCCATCTGGAAACGTTTTCTCCCCTCCCATATACTAATGTGCCACAAACAGGAAGGAACCCTGTGCAGACAATATGAGACAATACAAAGTCACAAATTTCAACACATGCCAATAGGAGTGAGGGCCCTGTTTGTAAGCTTATAATCTCTAAGGAAATAGAGGAGGCACAAAAGGTAAATGTTAAAAAGTGCCGTCATATATGGTCCAGCCATCAATGTAAGGGCCACTTTACACACACAGATATCTTTGTCCAACTTCTGAACAGATCTCTGGTTGCAGTGAAATCATGGACACATTGCTCCATTTTGTGGCTGTGTACAAATGGAACAATGTGTCCATGATTTCACTGCAACCAAAGATCTGTTCAGTAGTTGGTCACAGACGTTGGTGTGTGTAAAGTGGTCCTAATAATTACGGGATTCACATAACGCTGAATGAACTGGTCACTAGCAAGGATCTGTACAAGATAAAGTGCAATGAAGTGCATGCAGGATGTAAGCAGTTGATACAAGGGACCAAATCTGCAAGAAGATGTTGTAAGGGTGCGTGCACACGATCAGGATACACAGCGTTTTGGACGCAGCGTCTTTGCGCTGCGTCCAAAACGCTGCGTAGTACAGTATCAGCATAGTGGATGGGATTTCAAGAAATCCCATCCTCACTATGCATAACCTGCCCGCAGCGTCTTTGGAGCTGCGGTGCGGGTTGCCGGCAGTCCGCTCCTCCACAGCATGTTCATTTCATGCTGCGGAGTTGGAAGCGGCTGCCACAGAGAGACTGCATGGAGAAGCCGCCCCGCACCCGCCGCACATGGTGAGTATGGGGCGGCTGCGGTCTCTCTGCAGCCACCCGCGGCTTCCCTCAGGTCCGGAGGAGCTGCGTCCAACACGCAGCTCCTCCGGACCGTGAGGACATACCCTAAAGGGCAGAATGGGAATAGTTAGATAAATGAGGTAAGGTGATAGACTAGTCTAGAGAAATGCATTTTTAGGGCCCTCTTAAAAGTGTCGGTATTGGCGATTAATCAAATTGTTCTTGGTAGAACATTCAAGAGAATTGGCAAAGCTCATGAGAAGTCTTGAAGACGTGAGTGGAAGTTTCAGATTATTGAGGATGTCGGTCTTAAGGCCCCGTTACACGGCACTACGTTGGAACGATGTCCACAACGATCTCGTGGGCGCGCGGTCGTTGCAGACATCGTTGGTGAGATGTCACACGTCTAGATATCGTGGATGACTCATGAATGGGCGAAGTCGTAAATTACATCGTTATCATGGTGTCAAGCACAACGATATACCAGGTTGGCTGATCATTGATCGTTTGGTTTGAGAACATGTTCTCAAACCTGCGATCAACGATCCAACGATTTATCATTACAACTTGACAGAGTCATGCGCAACGAGGTCGCAACGAGGTCGCTGGAACTCCTCCAAACCTGTGATGTCATTAATGATGTTGTGCCGTGTAACAGTACCTTTAGGTCATTAGCTGAGTGGAGGACATGGGTAGGGTGATAGACAGAGATGAGGGAGGAGGTGTAGGGAAGGTACAGAACTGTGGAGGGCTTTGTGGGTGGAAGTGATAATTTTATATTGTACTCTGTACATTACAATCCACTTGAGGAAGACACCCTGAGCGTCGAAACATGTTGTGGGAGAGGACCTAGTGTGATTTGAACAATAAACTTACAGGTAAAATACTTGTTGAAGTGTAGCTGTCTTCATATCCCAGCGCTCACCCAAACATCGTTTTATTCCATTGCCTGCATATCCATCTCCCTATGGGGAGAGCGGTGGAGCAGCTCCGGAGGAGAAGACAAACCTAACAGAGGAGAGGAAAACACGTGAGGGATCACGTGCAATTGCACAGGTGGACACCGAGGAAAAAGGGAAAGAATTCCACACCGCATAGAGAGAGACCCGTGCACTCACTACGTGAGCCCCCCTGTTGTGCGTACAGCACAACAGGAAAAGGTGAGTGTAACGGTGACTTAACAGAGGGTGGATATAAAACATAAAGCAGCGTGGTGCAACCAATTTCTATATCTCATTACTATTAAACTAAAGAACTTCCTTCAGCAGTGCCTATGCTGCATTTTGTGAAGGTGGCTCCTATCCCCCTACTCCCCCAGGACACCAAAATAAACATGTTATAAGAAATAAGTTTAGGTCCAGTATAATCCCCTCCCTGAATCTAAATGCCTCGCTGCTGTTACCCATCCTCTTCTGTTGTCTGGGACCCTCCTCCTCTCATTCTTCGGTGCGGCCGTCTTCAGGTCACAGAGGAATGGTGAAGGAATGGTGAAGGCACCAGATTCCGCCCAGATCCCCTGTGGTCTTATGCTGTATGCACACTGCGGGGCTTGGAATCTGGCTCCTGCACAAACAGCATGCCTGCGCCTGTTCCCTCCCCGCCAGATTCCCAGCCCTGCAGTGTGCATGCAGCATAACACACCACAGGGCGGGATCTGCTGCCTGCGTTTTACCATGTGACCTTACTCTCAGGCAGAGGTCATGGAGCATGCATGAGAACTGAGTGAACTGCGCATGCACCGACACCACTCCGAAGAAAGAGAGGAGGAGGGTCCTGGACAACAGAGGAGGAGGGTTAACTGCAGCGAGGCGTTTAGGTCCTGGGAGGGGAGTATACCGTCCGGACCTAAAGTAATTTCTTATAAAGTGTTTATTTTGGTGTCCCGGGGGGGCTAGTGGGATAAGAGCCACCTTCACAAAATGCAGCATAGATGCTGCTGAAAGTGGCTCTTTTACTTTAATTAGCCCAGGAGGTGGGGGGGTGCCAGGTTCCCTTTAAAAAATATCAGATATATAATATAATACAATTGCTCTATAGAAATCAAATGTCTCCCTGTAAGAACAAAAGTTCATCGTTGGTAAATTATACTGTTGTCCAAAAATATATACCGTAAAACATTTGACTTTTTCTTACATTTAAAAATTCTGAAGTATTTACAAAGAATAATGAACAAAATGTTTTCCCACAAATAATCACATTCACCAGTTATCAGCCCAGAGTCAGGACACATTCTCCCGTTATCAGCACAGGGTTAGCACTTTGTTACAATCGCAACCTTGACCCGTAGTTTAAATAGTAATTCATTTAAAAACATACCTCAAAGAAAATCACTTTGCTACATAAGGGCCGCTTTAGGGCCACTTTACACACACCAACTTCTGTGACCAACTTCCGAACAGATCTCTGGTTGCAGTGAAATCATGGATACATTGCTCCATTTGTACACAGCCACAAAATCTAACAATGTGTCCATGATATCACTGCAACCAGAGATCTGTTCAGAGAAGTTGGTCACAGATATCTGTGTGTGTAAAGCGGCCCGCAGAATTTTCAGTTACAAATCTGCTGCATTTGAACTAAGGGCTCATTTGTTATATTTTCACTTGGGCTAGTTTCACATTACCTTGTTTTGGAATCCGAGGGCATGTAGGATTTTCCTCGGATTCTCACGCAATGGCAAACTGGATGCACTCGCGCTCCATGTGGGTGCATCCATTTGCATATTTTCACGGGATCCATAGTATGCTAAATGACATGTCCCTTAGGGGGTGTGTCAATTAGAACTGATTGCTGCGCATGCCCTGTGCATGTGCAGTTCAAGGATCATGGATCGGAAGTACAGATTTATGGGATCCAGCTTCCGTGTCATTCCGTTATGTATAGACAAACATTATGATTTCACACGCGGGGCCCTGGATCCGGGGTTTCACGTTTTTTTTCACAGAGACCAAAATCACAACAAGTTGCAGATTTTGTCTCCGTGAAACATATGTGAACCCACAGATCCACATGGATGCACAACGGGATGTACACACAACTGTCTCTGGCTCCATTGGAAGTCAATGAGGCCAAAAGCAGATGCGTATGCATCCAGTTTAAGCTGGATATACATGGATGGCAAAAATGCCAGTGTGAAACCAGCCTTACATGTTCTATTCATGTTTTTCATGGATAGAGCACGTCTAAAGTCTAGAGGGCTGTGCACTTTTTTCGTGTTTTTTGCGGACAGTGTGCAATCGGTGTGCAGTCCATGCTAATATTGTAATTTATGGGAGAAGCTTTGTACCGTATATACTCGTGTATAAGCCGACTTTTTCAGCCCAAAAATTGGGCTGAAAAGTCCCCCCTCGGCTTATACGCGAGTATATACATGTGTGTGACGGGGACGGGGCTCTGACTGGGGGCAGGAGGAGGCAGGAGGGGGCTACAGTGACACCGCGCGGTCACGTGGGCCCTGCTCATTAATATGCACGCATCCCCCTGTCCATCCCCGGCAAGGGGATGCAGTGCATATTGCCCCACACAGCCCCTGGCGGCCCCCGGCAGTGGTATACAGCCGCCCCCGCCTAGTACCGGGCCCCCATGCTGCGGATACAGTAGTTCATACATTACCATCTCTCCCTGCAGCGCGCGGCTCCTCCAGTCCCAGCCGGCATCTTCCTGTAGTGTCATGTGACTGGCGCATCACATGACACTACAGCAACAAGCCGGGCGGGAGATGGAGGAGCCGCGCGCTGCAGGAGATGGTAATGTATGAACTACTGTATGCTGTGCCGCAGCATGGGGGCCCGGTACTAGGCGGGGGGGCTGTATACCACTGCCGGGGGCGCTGTATAAACCCCCGGGGGCCTGCTGTATAAACCCCCGGGGGCCTGCTGTATAAACCCCCGGGGGCCTGCTGTATAAACCCCCGGGGGCCTGCTGATACCCCCGGGGGCCTGCTGTATACCCCTGGGGGCCTGCTGATACCCCTGGGGGCCTGCTGATACCCATGGGGCCTGCTGTATACCCCTGGGGGCCTGTTGATACCCCTGGGGCCTGCTGATACCCCTGGGGCCTGCTGAATACCCCTGGGGGCCTGCTTATACCCCTGGGGGCCTGCTTATATGCCTGGGGGCCTGCTGTATACCACTGGGGGGGCCTGTATACCTTACTGCTGGGGGTTGTATACCTGTGCTGGAGTCCACCCTCGGCTTATACGCGAGTCAATAAGTTTTCCCAGTTTTTGGGGGCAAAAGTAGGGGGGTCGGCTTATACACGGGTCGGCTTATACACGAGTATATACGGTAATTTATTCATTGATACATGAAAATCACTGAGAGTAAAAGCTGATAGACTGATGAAACTGATCTGAAACACTAATGACACTCGTATTTTTTGTAATACTAATACAATAATGCACTATTGTGCTGGCTGTCAGTCAGTGGTGGGGCATTGGTACAGCTCATGCTTACTATGTATTGATTTGTGACTTAAGCCATGTCTCTATTTCGACTGGCGTAAACTGATGCTAGTGGGCCTCAATGCAGAATCTGCAACAGGGGCCCCAACTAACACAGATCTTATATAGCTTTTCATATGAAGCAAAGGAAATTTTTGGACCTCTCTAGTCACCAGGGCTAGGTAGTAGGGCTCTTCAAAGTAGCCACCTTTTGCTTTTATTACTGCTTTGCACACTCTTGGCATTCTCTTGATGAGCTTCAAGAGGTAGTCACCGGAAATGGTTTTCACTTCACAGGTGTGAATATATATATATATATATATATATATATATATATTTTTTTTTTTATGACTAATTCATCAGCCTATGGAAATCAAAGATCATCAAGGTACGGCTTGCCTACTTTGGACACACCATATGAAGAGAGCAATACCGGGAAAGGGACATGATGGTTGGAAGAATAGAAGAAACAGGACGAAGAGGAAGACCAGCAACCCAATGGATTGGTGCTATCAAGAAAACAGCGGAGAAGACCCTGGTGGATCTATCAAGGCTTGCATAAGATTGATCTTCCTACAGAGCGTTTATCCATCAAGTCGCAATGGCTTTAGATTGAGCTGAAGGCCAATAATAAATAAATATGATATATTATATATTACCATTAAGCTGGCCTCAGTCCACATTCTGTACATGTGTCTACTTGTACTAAAATATTGATCTGTGGTTGGTGCCAGTGACTGCTAAATGATCTGGACAACCACAACCTACAGAATGCGAAAGGGGGCTGCAAAATAATAAAACAATAATACTGTGGAGGTCAACAATACCAAAATTGCTTCTGTATGATTGGGACGGATAATAGAAGAGTGTAAGCTCCTCTTTAGCAATTGTTTTCTACTATGAGAAATATACTGATGGTACTGCTGACTGCATGGTTATTATGTAGTATTGACTGACTTCAGGGACTATATCACTGACCTCAGCGGTCGCTTGGGGACCGAAACTGACCACCAGCAAGATGCAGAACTTAATCAATTGAATTCTACCAGGGATTCTGCTTTTACAATGGTGAACTAGGGAGGGGGAGGCACATACCATATCT
This sequence comes from Allobates femoralis, assembly GCA_033576535.1. Lineage (NCBI taxonomy): Eukaryota > Metazoa > Chordata > Amphibia > Anura > Aromobatidae > Allobates > Allobates femoralis. The sequence goes on from JARQOC010000006.1 coordinate 333,254,602, forward strand.
AATTCTGCTGTGGATTAAGGCAAGAAAAAAAAGATTATATAGGCAGAGTAGCAATTATAGCCATTACTCCTGCAACCTTAATGTAATGTGCATTTATGTACAATCTCATACAAAGCAACATCTGTCTCGTCTTGCCCTTCCATAGCCATAGAAACTGCATAAATGAAGCTTAGACATGTTCTCAGCTAATAAAATCTGTGCTATTCAAACAAATGCCAAGCACTAAGTATAGACTGCATTTCATCCAGCACATTATAAAACTGCAACACCCTGAAATCCTGCCGGGTAACTCCAATCAAACCCTAATGTGGACATTACCTTGGAGGTCCCTGGCACCACCACAAAAACCTGGATGTTCGTCCTGTTTTGCAGCTGAATGTTACATGTGAACTGTGTGTAGACCAGTGAATGCTTACATCCCTGCTAGAACCTCCCCCACAGCCAGACAGGAAACATCAGCATAGTTAGCAGATGTTTTGCTAGCTGGAGTGTGGAGGGTAATGAACTTGCTACATACAGTCACGAAAGTCAATTCAACTGTCAGATGCTGGAGCGTTGCTTTGTAACCAGCTTTCCTGTACAGCTGCCATACCTGCTGACCTCAACCAAAACGTGCCGCCCCGAAAACATCCTGACGCAGCGAGACGGAAACGTGACAGTGTTCTAATACCAGGAATTGTGTTAACGGCCGAGACTGAGCTGAAATGCTACCAATAGAAAAAAAAAGACTAAGTACCCAATTTTACTAATAATATTTATTGACTTAAATAGTGGTATTAATTCCACAGCGCTTCAAATACATCAGTTATATTGTCCCCATTCGGGCTCATAATCTATATTCCCTATCAGTATGTCTTTGGAGTATAAATGGAAATCCACAGAGAACATACAAACGCCTTACAGATGTTGCACTTGGTGGGATTTGAACCCAAGACCCCAGCACTGAAAGGCTGCAGTACTAACCACTGAGACACCATGAATTCTGACCATTTTTGGACTGGAATATCTTAGAATGTACCTGGTGGCAATCAAAGATGAAACAGACTCCATTGCAAAGATTAAAATGAGCCACCAAACTCGGCACCAGGTTTTGACAACCAGGACGTGAGGTTTGAGTGTTTGTTTTTCCATTCATGTCATCTGGGCCATTACCAACCACAATTTTTGTCAACAATACAGGAGTGCTTCATAGGGTCTTCGGGTACCTTTACACGCCGCTACTGGAGGATGGATACAACCAGCTACACGCTACAAATGTAGCTTGTAGCGGCAAAATACCCCGTAGTAGCGGCGTATAAAGACGGTAGGAGACACCCGGCAACAGATACATCTGTTTCCGAGCACTGCCCTGAAACAGGTGGCTACACAGCCGATTGTAGCGAGCTGTATCGGCGTGTAAAGAAGCAACAGAAGGGATGTGTCGACACCAGGCAATGTACCTGGTATGTAGCTGGGGCGTGACACAGGCTCCGGGATACCGCCCCCCTTCAGCGATCATTGGTGGAAGCTCCTGCGTTACGATTGGTAGTCGCTGCATAGGGCGGCATATTTAAGAAGCTGACCAGTCACACTACACAATTGCTCGAGCGTCATGTATTAAACAGCCTCCTGCGATGCCTGGCCAATCATGGGTTTCTTGCTTTGTCCTATCAGTGTACGGACGTCTCGTACTCCACAATTGTGGCACGCCTATGTGCTGTCCCTGCTGCACCAGGTCCGCCCATATTAGCTTGTTGTAGCGGTGTGTAAATGAGGTAAGGTAAGCTACAGAAGATGACTTATGGCACCCGGCGGTGTATCCAGAGATAGATGTAACGTAGCGTAGCGTAGCTTGTGGCGGCGTGTAAAGATGGTGCGTTGACCGTTTGTAACCGTTTGTGCGTGCTCGTGCACGTGAAGTAGCTGGTTGTATCCATCCTCCAGTAGTGGCGTGTAAAGGTACCCTTACAAAACAATAGCGGAATAGATACAGTGCCTTGTGAAAGTATTTGGCCCCCTTGAACTTTTCAACCTTTTGCCACATTTCAGACTTCACTACAGAAAAAAACAGTATAACAAACGTGTGGAAGTACACTGCTATAAAAAGGTAATAATAAACAGCAAGTGCTTAGTAAAAAAACTGTATCAAAAACAGGGTACTTAGCCAATACGTTTTTTGCAAAAAATGTACGTAAGCCATTCCACCTCGCCACGGTGACCCTTATCAGAACGGTCCTATCTAACTAATTTAAAACCTGATCCTGTATAAATATACCTCATGGATGCAGAGTGAAGATGGGCCAGAAACCAATATGGACACAGTGCAGCAGACAGCACTTTATGTGCCTGACTCAGAAAAGGAGGGGTGGAGCACTCCCTGTCTTGATAACCAAGAGAATTAATGAAAAACTACATCTGAGCCAGGGCACAATGTGAACGGGTCTGTAGGACTGTGTTCACACCACTATATAACTAGACCACAGAAAAAAACTGTATAACAAACGTGTGGAAGTACACTGCTATAAAAAGGTAATAATAAAAAGCAAGTGCTTAGTAAAAAACTGTATCAAAAACAGGGTACTTAGCAAATACATTTTTTGCAAAAAATGTACGTAAGCTGTTCCACCTCGCCACGGTGACCCTTATCAGAACGGTCCTATCTAACTACCGTATATACTCGTGTATAAGCCGAGTTTTTCAGCCCAAAAATTGGGCTGAAAAGTCACCCCCTTGGCTTATACACGAGTCAATACGGTATGTGTGGTGTGTGGGGACTGTGTCCGGGTGCTGGGGAGGCTGGAGGAGGCGGGGGGAGGCTGCTGACAGAGCGGCCCGTCACATGGGGCTGCTCATTAGATATGCACGGCTCCCCCCGCCCATCACAGCGGCAGGGGGAGCCGTGCAATACTGTGCAGCCCTCAGATGTATACAGGCCCCCAGCGGGGTATATAGCAGGCCCCCAGCGGGGTATATTGCAGGCCCCCAGCGGGGTATATTGCAGGCCCCCAGCGGGGTATATAGCAGGCCCCCAGCGGGGCATATTGCAGGCCCCCAGCGGGGCATATTGCAGGCCCCCAGCGGGGTATATAGCAGGCCCCCAGCGGGGTATATTGCAGGCCCCCAGCGGGGTATATTGCAGGCCCCCAGCGGGGTATATAGCAGGCCCCCAGCGGGGCATATTGCAGGCCCCCAGCGGGGTATATAGCAGGCCCCCAGGGGTATATTGCAGGCCCCCAGCGGGGTATATAGCAGGCCCCCAGCGGGTATATAGCAGGCCCCCAGCGGGGTATATAGCAGGCCCCCAGTGCAGAGCCCCCCCCCCTCCGGCTGCATTATCTTACCATCCAGCCGCGTCTTCATCACCGCCGGTCCTCCCGTCCATCCTCTCGCGCTGTGTTCAGGTCTCATGTGACCCGGCGCGATGACGTCATCCGACTGCGACCGCCGGGTCACATGAGACCGGGAACGCAGCGCGCGAGGATGGACGCGAGGACCGGCGGTGATGAAGACGCGGCTGGATGGTAAGATAATGCAGCCGGAGGGGGGGGCTCTGCACTGCGGGCCTGCTATATACCCCGCTGGGGGCCTGCTATATACCCCGCTGGGGGCCTGCTATATACCCCGCTGGGGGCCTGCTATATACCCCGCTGGGGGCCTGCTATATACCTAGCTGGGGGCCTGCTATATACCCCGCTGGGGGCCTGCTATATACCCCACTGGGGGCCTGTATATATCTCGGGGCTGCACAGTGTGGGGGGGCTCTGCACTGGGGGCCTGCTATATACCCCACTGGGGGCCTGTATATATCTGGGGGCTGCACAGTGTGGGGGGGCTCTGCACTGGGGGCCTGCTATATACCCCACTGGGGGCCTGTATATATCTGGGGGCTGCACAGTGTGGGGGGGCTCTGCACTGGGGGCCTGCTATATACCCCACTGGGGGCCTGTATATATCTGGGGGCTGCACAGTGTGGGGGGGGCTCTGCACTGGGGGCCTGCTATATACCCCACTGGGGGCCTGTATACATCTGGGGGCTGCACAGTGTGGGGGGCCTGTATACCTCTGGGGGCCTGTATACCTCTGGGGGCCTCCTGTATACCTCTGGGGGCCGCCTGTATACTATACTGCTGGGGCCTGTATACCACTGGGAGGGCCTGTATACTTCACTCCTGGGGGCTGTATACCACTGGGGGACCTGTATACCTTACTGCTGGTGGCTGTATACCTGTCCTGGTGGCTGTATACCATACTCCTGGTGGCTGTATACCACACTGCTGGGGGTTGTATACCTGTGCTGGGGTCCACCCTCGGCTTATACGCGAGTCAATAAGTTTTCCCAGTTTTTGGGGCAAAAGTAGGGGGGTCGGCTTATACACGGGTCGGCTTATACACGAGTATATACGGTAATTTAAAACCTGATTCTGTGTAAATATACCTCATAGATGCAGGGTGAAGATCGGCCAGAAACCATTATGGACGATGTGCTGCAGACAGCACTTTATGTGCCTGACTCAGAAAAGGAGGGGTGGAACTTTTTATAGCAGTGTACTTCCACACGTTTGTTATACTGTTTTTTTCTGTGGTCTAGTTATATAGTGGTGTGAACGCAGTCCTACAGACCCATTCACATTGTGCCCTGGCTCAGTTGCAGTTTTTCATTAATTTTCTTGTTTAGCAAGACAAGGAGTGCTCCACCCCTCCTTTTCTGAGTCAGGCACATAAAGTGCTGTCTGCTGCACTGTGTCCATATTGGTTTCTGGCCCATCTTCACCCTGCATCAATGAGGTATATTTATACAGGATCAGGTTTTAAATTAGTTAGATAGGACCGTTCTGATAAGGGTCACCGTGGCGAGGTGGAATGGCTTACGTACATTTTTTGCAAAAAACGTATTGGCTAAGTACCCTGTTTTTGATACAGTTTTTTTACTAAGCACTTGCTTTTTATTATTACCTTTTTATAGCAGTGTACTTCCACACGTTTGTTATACTGTTTTTTTCTGTGGTGTAGTTATGTAGTGGTGTGAACACAGTCCTACAGACCCGTTCACATTGTGCCCTGGCTCAGTTGCAGTTTTACATTTCAGACTTCAAACATAAAGATATAAATTCTAATATTTTTGTGAAGAATCAACAACAAGTGGGACACAATCGTGAAGTGGAACGAAATGTATTGGATATTTTAAACTTTTTTAACAAAAAACTGAAAAGTGGGGCGTGCAATATTATTCGGCCCCCTTGAGTTAATACTTTGTAGCACCACCTTTTGCTGCGATTACAGCTGCAAGTCACTTGGGGTATGTCTCTATAAGTTTTGCACATCGAAAGACTGAAATTCTTGCCCATTCTTCCTTGAAAAACTGCTCAAGCTCAATGAGGTTGGATAGAGAGCGTTTGTGAACAGCAGTTTTCAGCTCTTTCCACAGATTCTCGATTGGATTCAGGTCTGGACTGTGACTCGGCCATTCTAACACCTGGATATGTTTATTTTTGAACCATTCCATTGTAGATTTTGCTTTATGTTTGGGATTATTGTCTTGTTGGAATATAAATCTCTGTCCCAGCCTCAGGTTTTTTGCAGACTCCAACAGGTTTTCTTCCAGAATGGTCCTGTATTTGGCTCCATCCATCTTCCCATCAATTTTAACCATCTTACCCCCTGCTGAAGAAAAGCAGGCCCAAACCATGATGCTGCCACCACCATGTTTGACAGTGGGGGTGGTGTTTTGCGGGTGATGAGCTGTGTTGCTTTTACGCCAAACATATCATTTTGCATTGTGGCCAAAAAGTTCAATTTTGGCTTCATCTGAACAGAGCACCTTATTCCACATGTTTGGTGTGTCTCCCAGGTGGCTTGTGGCAAACTTCAAATAAAACGTTTTATGGATATGTTTGAGAAATGGCTTTCCTTCCTTCCACTCTTCCATAAAGGCTAGATTTATGCAATGTACGACTGATTGTTGTCCTATGGACAGACTCTCCCACCTCAGCTGTAGATCTCTGCAGTTCATCCAGTGTGATCGTTGGGCCTTTTGGCTGCATCTCTGATCAGTCTTCTCTTTGTTCGAGATGAAAGTTTAGAGGGACGGCTGGGTCTTGGTAGATTTGCAGTGGTCTGATACTCTGATACTCCTTCCATTTCAATATGATCGCTTGCACAGTGCTCCTTGAGATGTTTTAAAACTTGGGAAATATTTTTGTATCCAAAAGTGCTTTGGTGAATTCAACCTGTCCAATTATGAAGCAACACTGATTGGGAATCAATTTCTCCTGCTGTTGGTCAAATGGAACAGACAACATGTAGACATATTAGGCAGTTAGCAAGACACCCCCTATAAAGGAGCGGTTCTGCAGTGGTGACCACAGGCCATTTCTCTGTTCTCATCCTTTTTTGCTGTTGTTTTGGTCACTTTTGCTTTATTTCTTCGCCACAACAGTATCTCGGACCTGCCTGGTGGGTTCCTTGATCTTAATGATGCTCTCTGCATTTGAAATAGAACCCTCAGACTATCACAGAGCAGGTGCATTTATACAGAGACTTGATTACACACAGGTGGATTGTATTTATCATTACCAGTCATTTAGGACAACATTGGATCATTCAGAGATCCTCACTGAACTTCTGGAGTGAGTTTGCAGCACTGAAAGAAAAGGGGCCGAATAATATAATAATTAAAACTTTTCAGTTTTTTACTTGTTAAAAAAGTGTAAAATATCTAATAAATTTCATTCCACTTCACAATTGTGTCCCACTTGTTGATTCTTCACAAAAAAATTAGAATTTATATCTTTATGTTTGAAGCCTGAAATGTGGCAAAAAGTTGAAAAGTTTAAGTGGGCCAAATACTTTCACAAGGCACTGTAGAATCTCTTAACACCAATTTCTAAATATTATTATTCCGGTGAACAAGAGTTTATATAATTTTTATTTGTGACCAGTTGATTTTAAGAAGCTGCTATCCTTTATTCAACATTTAATACACTGCTAAACGAAGTAAAGGAACACTGAAACAACACAATGTAACTCCAAGTCAATAACACTTCTGTGAATTCAACCTGTCCAATTATGAAACAACACTGATTGGGAATCAATTTCTCCTGCTGTTGGTCAAATGGAACAGACAACAGGTAGAAATGTTAGGCAGTTATCAAGACACCCCTTATAAAGGTGCGGTTCTGTGGTGGTGACCAAAGGCCATTTTTCTGTTCTCATCCTTTTTCGCTGTTGTTTTGGTCACTCCTGCATTTTGTCATTGCTCTAAAACCTAGGAGGTAGCATGAGGCGGTGTCTACAACCCACAGAGGTTGCTCAGGTAGTGCAGTTCATCCAGGATGGCACATCAATGCCAGCTGTGGCAAGAAGGGTAGCTGTGTCTGTCAGCATAGAGTCCAGACCATGGAGGAGGCCAGTAAACCAGGAGACATGGAGAGGGCCATAGGAGAACAACAACCCAGCAGCAAGACCGCTACCTCCTCCGTTGTGCAAGGAGGAACAGGAGGAGCAGCGTCTAGAAGGAACCTCAGACCCACTGCACCTGCATTTGGTCTCAGAATGGATCTGAGGATCTTATTCCAGTACCTAATGGCAGTCAGGTTACCTCTAGCTAGCAAATAGAGCACTGTGCGGCCCTCCAAAGAAATACCTCTGCACACCATTGCTGACCCATTGCCAAACTGGTCATGCTAGAGGATGTTGCAGGCAGCAGAACGTTCTCAACGGTGCCTTCAGACTCTGTCACATCTGTCACATGTACTCAGTGTGAATCTGCTCTCAACCGTGAAGACTACAGGGCATCATTGTCAAATCTGCCAATATTGGCGTTCTCTGGCAAATGTCAATCCCCCTGCACAATATTGGGATTGAAGAACAACACCTACTTGTGGATGTCAGACCTTCATACCATCCTCTTGGAGTCTGTTTCTGACAGTTTGACCAGACACAGACATATTAGCAGGAATCTGGCATTGGTCCTCCTCTTCCTCTTTGCACAGAGAAGGAGGTAGCGGTCTTGCTTTCCTATAGCCGACTCCTTGTCTTCTGGTGTACTGACCTTTCTCCATGCTCTGGACAGTATGCTTAAAGACACAGCTACTCTTCTTGTTAGAGCTTGCATTCATGTGCCATCCCGGATGAGCTGCACTACCTGAGGAACATCTGTGGGTTGTAGACACTGCCTTATGTTTTCTCTAGGGGTGAGAGCAATGACAAAATGCAAAAGTGACCAAAACAACAGCCAAAAAGGATGAAAACATAGAAATCGTCTGTGGTCACCACATGCAGAATAATTTAGGGTGTTTCTTGCTAATTGTCTATCATTTCTATCTGTTGTCTGATCCATTTGCACAACAGCAGGAGAAATTGATTCACAATCGGTGTTGCTTCATAACTGGACAGGTTGATTTCACAGAAGTGTGATTATCTTGAAGTTACATTGTGTTGTTTAAGTGTTTCCTTTATTGTTTAGAGCAGGTCATATATATCAGCAACACTATCCCCATTGGGGCTCACAATCTAAACATCCTATCAGTAAGTCTTTGGAGTGTGGGAAGAAACTAGAGTACCCAGATGAAATCCATGAAAACACAGGAAGAACATACCAACTCCTTGGAGATGTTGTCCTTGGTGAGACTTGAATCCAGGACCCCAGTGCTGCAAGACTGCAGTGCTAACCACTGAGTCACCATGCTGCCCATGGCTGTGTGGCGCCCCGCAACGAGAGCGTCACAGGAGGGTACTGCACCCCTAACTGAAGGTGCAGTATTCTCCGTCTCAGTGATGAACAGGATAACTCCAAGGCTCCATACACCACATGCAACATCTAGAGTCAGAGGACCTATCGGGTCCTGGTGGGAGGAGTGTGAGATGTTCAGTGTGGGGAAAGAGCAGAAAGAAAGTTAGAACGTGGGAGAGACAAGTACAAGAAGGAAGTCTGAACAAGACAGCTAACAGGGAGGGCACCGAAGAGCGGTGACCCAGACGTGAAAGGGGCCAAGTAACCAGTAACCAGTAACTAAGTAAAGGGTCCAAAGACACCCACGCCCAGTCCATCCGGAGACCGGTTCCGAGGTAGCACAGATGTCCACCTCTGTACTACAAACCGGGTGATAGAGGGCTTCTCAGGAGCGCATCACGACAATCACCATCTCCGCAGCTGTACCAGGAAGGGTACCCACCATTGGGGTTCAGGGACCCCTTGGAGCCGTCTTGGGACAACGGATCGCGCACCCATTAGAGGTTCCCCAATATCCCGACCTGGTGCATGAAAGCAGCGACGAGTAACAAGGGACAGTTAGTTAAAGAGGGAACACAGTGGAGCCTTGGAAAGATACCGCACATCACCGGAACCACCCAGTCCGTTACCTGCAAGTGACTGTTATCCCATGTACCGTGCATAACTGAAGTAAAGACCCGTGCAGAGGAGCATTGTGTCTGAGCATTCTTCCTGAACTCTTATTGACCCATTCATCTACCAAACTTCCCGAGCTGCCGTATTCCACCAGTGCAGCTCCTGATCCCGGGTACTATTGCTCATCCTGTGGGGAGCGTTTCCATCTAGCTGCTGCACATCCCCTGGAGGTCCAAGCAGCGCCGGTGCCATCACCGGACACCCACAGGTGGTGTCACGAAGCAAACTTTATTTTTCTTATTTAAACATGCATTTACTACCGGGCCCTTACAGCCTTAGGCACCGAACCGTGACCGCAGCCAGTGCCTGAGACCTGAGAACCCGGCAACGGTGAGTCAGCTGACTTTGTGTATGGCACCCTAACAGAAAAGGTGTCTGCCTCAACCAGTGTTCAAATGTACATAAACATTGTTGTTTGCAGTCATCAACCACATTATTTCTAGTTCTTTGCCTGCCTCTAAGTGGTTGCCATTAGAAGAATGTGTAATTTCATGGTTTGCTAACAGGGCAAGGCAAGCATCAAGTTACGCCACTGTCCTTAACCAAGTAAAAAATGCACCTTTTAGTGCCCCTTTGAGAATATATTAATGTCCCTTAGTGCCCCATTAAAAAGTAATGATGCTCCCTTACTCCCTGCTCTACAACAGGATACAATTTTATTGATGTTATGCCTATACAGTTCAAAGAGGCTATTGCCTGGAGAGATGGGACATCCAGCCAGAAATCCAGGCCATGTTCACTAAACACCTCACTCTGCTCACACACATTGGGCATTTTCCTGCAAATTCATAGATTTACATTATTATGCATATATGAAATACCCCTGACTGTATTACAGATGTACACAGGCAGGTAAAATTTTGATTTCTTCGTTAAAGCTGCAGGCCAAACATGCATTGGACATATCCATATGGCGTACTGGTATGTAACTTGAATTATTTTATTCCCACTAATCTATTAGTCTGCTTGGTGAACATTATCATATATGGTACTTTACTATGGCACTATGTTAAATCAAGTTTGATTTTTTTCTACTATCTATATGTTTTTCCATTACACTTTGATTAATCTTTTTAAATGTACCAACTAAATTTATTCCTATATTAAATACAATTTGTAACATATATATTTACAAATAAAGCATTTCATATATGTGGTTATTCATATACCACTTGATGTATGTAATAATTTTTTATTATGTGGTGCCCCTGCAGTCTGGTCGCCACAGTAGTATTGCCTATGTAGCCAGTGGTAGTACCATGTCTGGAGGTAACTGAAGCTCCCTACACTAAGTAACCCAATGCATCCACATACAGCCTAATCCCTGACCAGAAGGGGGAGCATGAGTACCTAGTTTTTACGGGTGTCATCCTTCTGGCTGGGGGGAGGGGTTAGAGAGAGGAAAGAGAGTGTGAGGAAGGAAAGGGAAAAATAAGCATGAGGAGATAAGAGCTCCTGGGGTTAGAGCTGCTGAGCGCTCACTCCAGGACCATGCTGTGAGCCGGACATCAGAGTCTTAGACTGTCCAGTGATTACAGACTCTGGAGGCAAAAACTGGAGACCAGGAGACTGCAGGTCTGCTGGTCATCTGCATAGATCCAGGAGCACAGCATTAGAGAGCCCAGAGCTGTGATGACTAGAGCAGCTTGTAAGAGTTAGCATTGACTGCTGGCTGGAGAAACTACAGAGGAGAAAGCAGGGAGCACAAAATAGCTCACAGGCATCTGAAACACCAAGCAGATAAAGCACAGAAGGAAGGCATATTTTCCCACTTAGTGGAGTGGACTCCAGTTGCTTCCAGACCGACCAGACACTGGACCTGGTGAGAAGTATCCCTTGATTCAACCTGTTACCAACTACCAGTAAAATTAAAAAGACTGCCTCCTTGTCTCTGTCAGCTGTACTTCTGCATTTCTCACTACTACCCCCATCATCACCCCTACATCCTTACTACCCCAGGGACTTGCTATGGCTGAGTAGAGTAAAACACCTTGCTGCCCCAACACCTATTCCCTGGGAGTATGTCTATGCAGCGCTGGCCATCCCTGGTCAGATACCTCAACTGGTGTTACAAACTATCTACTAACTCTAATCCCCTGTAAATACTCCTCTTAACAAATATTTGCCAGGGCCACAGTACTGGGCATCGCTACCGTGATATAGATTGTCTGCCCAGCTACTGAGAACCCCGGTCCTTAGTGCGATACAGTTACACCTACATATATATATATTTTTCATTATTTACATCGCACTTAATATCCCAAGTATTTTATTTAATTTATTTATTTTGTATATTTTACTTATTTATTACTTTGTACTTTTATTAACTATCTGTAAAGACTGCTATCATCCAATATACTCCATGTAACATCTTGATTTACTTATTTGTGAACCATATATACTGTATTCCCCTTTTATTACACTTACCCGCACCTCATATTTTATATTTCTTTCCATGTCCTTTTAACTTTTTATTAATACGAGTTCAATCAAGTTATTTATTTTACAATTTTTCTTATGTATCATATTTGTAGTTTTGAAAGTTCTTATTGGATACACAGATATCTGTATATATATTTTTTATTTTGCTCAAGGGTCATTCCATGTCAAGTGATCCAAAAATGAATATTTTTTTTTCCCTGACGTCCTCAGATTTTTTTAATTTTTTTTCTATATGAAGAACAACTTTATCTAATTACAAAAAAAAAGTTTTGAATTTTTTTCTTTATCAGTTAATTTTTTACAGATTTTTAAAGTTTTAAAAAAGTGCGAATTTTGGCCTGGTATGGCTTTACATTTTCTATCATATCTCGGGCTAGAAATAAGATAGAGAAACAAAATAAACACCAATCTACTCAGAACTGTCCAGGCTTTCATCAGATATGTCACAAGAGGATCTTTGTTAATATTTTACCCATGTGATCGCAAGCGCAAAACTTTAAAACGCATTTCCGAAAAATCGGCGCGCTTTAAATATTTCAAAAACTGCCCATGTGTCTGCTTTGCTCTTAGCCACATCTATACCAAATTTCAAGTTGGGATCGCAATGGGATCATATTTTAACATTTTACTAGTAATAGCGTCAATGTGTCATTCCATATCAAGTGATCTAAATATGAATATTTTTTTTTACCTGACGTCTTTAGATTTTTTTTTTTTTTTCCTTTATGAAGTACTACTTTAGTTAATTACAAATTAAAAGTTTAGAATTTTTTTCTTCATCAGTTAATTTTTTACAGATTTTTAAAGTTTAAAAAAAGGGTGAATTTTGGCCTGGTATGACTTTACATTTTTTTATCTCAGGCTAGAAATAAGATAATGAAGTGGGAGAGGCATCATTTTACTCAGAACGGTAACAGCTTTCATTTGAGATGTTACAAGACTATGTTTCTTTATATCAAATTCAAACTATTGACGGGCAATTGTGAAAAAATGACTGATTGTGTTCTTGGTGATTTTTGAATTGACACTATAATAGTTAAATATTTTGCACTTAGGTCCAATGAATGCGTCCATGGGGTCAAGCTGGGACAGAGTCATCACAAATTAGCCTTATTTGCAGATGACCTGCTACTTTACATCTCCCAGCCCCTGGTCTCCATCCCTTCGGTCTTAATGGAGTTTGAACGGTTCGGACAATTGAGCAACTTTAAAGTGAATTGCTCCAAAACCGAGGCACTCAATATTTCTTTGCCTGGAGAATTGGTTTCTCATCTATCTAAACAGTTCCCATTTAAATGGAAAGTAGAAGCCATTAAGTACTTGGGAGTCCTTATACCAAAAGATCTTAAACAAATATTCAATTTAAATTATCAACCCCTTTTGACTAACGCGGAATCGGCATTTACCTCCTATAGACAATTAAAGCTATCCTGGTTTGGGAGAATAAACGTAGTCAAGATGGATGTCTTGCCCCGACTCATATACTTTTCAGACAGTTCCTGTTCTATTGGATAGAGGCTTCCTCTCCAAAATGCAAACTATGATCCTTAGATTTGTCTGGGGGGGCAAGAGGTCCAGATTGCGAATGAATATCCTATCCTTGCCCAAGACCAGAGGAGGGTTGGACTACCCAACATACGAGTGTACTTTGTGGCTTCCTCTCTTGTTAGAGCTCTAGATTGGCATTATCATGCGTCCTCCAAGAAATGGGTAGGGGTGGAGCAAGAGGGTTTGGGGATTCCGCTGAAACACCTGCTTTGGATTTCCCCTAAAGACTCCACAGACCTAGTACCTTTGACAGACATGACCAGAAACACCTTGAAGGTATGGCACCTAGTGACGAAAACCCTCCGCTTAAACGACAGACTTAGCCCTTTGACTCCCCTTTTTTCCAACCCATCTTTCCCACCCAGATTTGACAGGCAGAGATTTTTATGTTGGCGGATTGTGGATGACACCCGAGTAGGACAGACTCTGTCCAGTGGTGGTTTGCCCCCGATGGCAGAGCTACAACTCAAAGAACCTACGAGACCTCTTAAGTGATTCGAATTTCTACAATACAGAGCATACTTATATTCAGCTGACCACTCTTGCAGGGTAAGATTGACGCCCAACGTACTGGAGAGGTTATTCCAACTGGAGGCTCCACCGAGGCGCAAAATATCAGTTCTATACCGGGCCTTAGGGTCCATGAGAGAGCAGGGCACCCTTTACTTCCAACGTGCTTGGGAGAGGGAATTGGGGTGTAGCATTTCAGAAGCTAATTGGCAGAAATGCTTTATATTTACTCACTCACTAGCTAGCGCTTGTTCTGCACAAGAAAGAAGCTATAAGCTGCTCACTAGATGGTACTTGTGCCCGACGACACTCCGGAACATGTTCCCTGGAACCCCTGATACCTGCTGGCGCTGTGGGGAAGAGAAGGGTACAATGATACACATTTGGTGGAGTTGTGGGAAATCCGGCGGTTCTGGTCTGAGGTTTTCAATGCATACGCCCGGATAACAGGTAAACAAGCCGAATGCTGCCCAGAATCGGCAATGTTATCCATTTTTCCAGGTCCTATTGGGCTACAGAAGAGGGATATTCTCCGCTTTTGCATCTCGGCTGCTCGTGCTGTGATCCCGAGGTTCTGGAAAGCAAGCCGGGCTCCATCTCTACTTGATTGGTTCAAAGAATTGATGGACATATATCGAATGGAGGAGCTCGCAGCTGATGCGTCGGGATCTCGGAACAAATTCTTAGGGATTTGGGTTGAATGGATTCTTTTTCACGACTCTGCAGAATGTAGGAGTATCTTTTCCAGCACAGATAATATGGCTCGACCTCTGGCTGATGGGGAGCCAGTGGGATGAGTACCCTTTCTCCTTCCCATACCTCACCCGTCCCCCCCCCCCTCCTTTTTTTCTTACGTGGCTTTTCTTTCCCAGTATAACTTTTTCTAATGGTTTTTGTTTCTCTTCTCTCTCTCTTCTTTTCTATCTCTCTTTTCTTCCCATCTGATACATTCAGTCTAGGTATTTTCTTTCTACACCTATACCTTCAGAATTCTAGTGAACATTAGACAGGTATCGGAAACTCTGAGCTGTGAGTAGATCATTAATATTTCGGCCTTCCTTTCCGGTACACCAGTCGATAGACTATTCCAACTAGGCCTCAACGGGTAATGACCCACTTACGTGGTCAACCTGTTAGAAGGGGCCAAGTGATAAAAATCATTCTGCTGGGGCTGCTTGTCCCCTTGACATCAGAACATCTCAAAACCCTGAGAAAGGTTGTATACTTGAGTGTTTGGAATTATATTTAGATTGTAGTATATATTGCACCAGAGATAAGCGCAAAAGTAAATTTGCAGATTATCTTAAAGTTACTAATAACTTTGTGAATTCTCTTTTTGTATATTTTATATGTCTCAAGATTTTGTTAAAAGATTGAATGTATGTCTTTCATATGTTTTTTCAAAATTTAATAAAAATGAGATTAACCATAGTTAAATATTTTAAAATATGATCCCATCACGATCCCAACTTGAAATTTGGTACAGATGTGGCTAAGAGCATAAAAGACACATGGGCAGTTTTGGAAAAATTTTATTAAAACGTTTTTTCAGAAATGCGTTTCAAAATGTTGCGTTTGCATTCGCATGGGTAAAAAATTAAAATTAACAAATATACTCTTGTGACATATCTGGTAAAAGCCTGGACAGTTCTGAGTAGAATGGTGTTTATTTTGTTTCTCTATCTTATTTCTAGCCCGAGATAAAAAAATGTAAAGTCATACCAGGCCAAAATTCACCCTTTTTTTAAACTTTAAAAATCTGTAAAAAATTAACTGATGAAGAAAAAAATTCCAAACTTTTAATTTGTAATTAACTAAAGTAGTACTTCATAAAGGAAAAAAAAAAAAAAAAAATCTAAAGACGTCAGGTAAAAAAAAATATTCATATTTAGATCACTTGATATGGAATGACACATTGACGCTATTAATAGTAAAATATGTTAAAATATGATCCCATTGCGATCCCAACTTGAAATTTGGTACAGATGTGGCTAAGAGCAAAGCAGACACATGGGCAGTTTTTGAAATATTTAAAGCGCGCCGATTTTTCGGAAATACGTTTTAAAGTTTTGCGCTTGCGATCACATGGGTAAAATATTAACAAAGATCCTCTTGTGACATATCTGATGAAAGCCTGTATAGTTCTGAGTAGATTGGTGTTTATTTTGTCTCTCTATCTTATTCCTAGCCTGAGTTATGAGGAGAAACGTAAAGGCAGGCAAGAGCGAAATTCACACTTTTTCCGAACTTTGAAAATCATTTAAAAAATAAATACATTTTTTAAAAAAATTTTCTCTTCACATTTTGCATTGTCTGACATGCTATTATCAAATAACAAAATCTCAAAAGAATTAAAAATATAGAGGTAATAATCATTGGTTCACTTGACATGGAATGACCCTCAATTATTTCTAAATGAAAGCCAATGTGGAAAAGTCATATAAGACACATTTCAATTATAGTAAAGAACCAGTCTTCCCCCGCACTATAGCTTGGCACTATTTTCAGGAGAAATATAAATCAATATTCTATGTATGTGTAGCACATTTACATGTGGAAACTATAGCTACAATATGTGTTGCTTGACATAATGTACATGATGTGACTATCAAAAGGTAAAAACTAGTAACAATCTGATCAGTGTATGTTACAGATCTACTAACAAAATACAAACCAGCAAAATCAATTTAATAAAAGCTATATTTTGTCAGCGATTACGTCAGGCACACTTACAGTTCAATATACGTAATTTATCTTTCTTTCCACTGACTCACTAAATCGTTTTGGTGCCATGGTTTCTACTGCAATCCAAACAGTGAACTCAACTGCAGACATTAACTCCTAAATTTGCATCTTAGCATAAAAACTAGACAGCAAAGTGATATAAACATATCCTGGGCGGAAGACTAGCCATTATGAAATGTCAGGGTGGGTTTCCATTTGTTAAACAAGATTTTAAGACACAAAGACAACTAACAATAACATACTATTGATATGTGAAATTAGGAAGTATCTACCTACTGTTTTTTGTCTTGTAGAATATGTTGCCTTTTTTGTGCCAAATTCTTCAAAATGGCGCTTGCAATGCATGAATTTTGTGCAAAGTCAAAAGTATCCTTTATTTCAGTTTTTATTGTTATTGTAAAAAAACTCTTAACATTTACACCCAAAAAAGCATCTGCACATCATGATGCTGCCACCACCATGTTTGACAGTGAGGATGGTGTTTTCAGGGTGATGTGCAGTGTCAGTTTTTCTTTGCATCTAGACCAAAAAAATTTACTTTTCTTTCATCTGACCAGAGCACCTTTTTCCACATGATAGCCATGTCACCCTACGTGGCTTTTTGTAAACTGCAAGCTGGATGTTCTTATAGACGTACATAAAAAATTAGGCAAGTACCTGCACCACTATAATTGGAATTAAGAAATTACAACAAGTGGACATACCGTGTAGTTGTATCCACATAAGACACCTGGCATAAATGAAGTATCTGGAGGTGCCGTTGAGTTTCCCAGCGCAATGGATCCAAAGAGAAGAGTGGCACTCGTCTGGTAAAAAACTCTTTTTCATTTCAACAAAACAGAAAAGCTTACAAGGAGTGCATGAGAGAGCAGGGGAGAGGGAGCATCTTGTTACCGGACGACTGCCACTCTTCTCTTTGGATCCACTGAACTTCTTATAGCTTGCTTTCAAAAATGCCTAAGGCCACGTGCACACGTTCAGTATTTGATGAGTTTTTTACCTCAGGATTTGTAGCCACAACCAGGAGTGGAGCAATCAGAGGAAAAGTCTAATAGAAACACCTGCACCACTTCTGTATTTAATCGCCCACTCCTGGTTTTGGCTACAAATCCTGAGGTAAAAAACTCATCAAATACTCAGTGTGTGCATGTGGCCTTATACTACTAAGGGGGCCGTCACACGGTGAGATATCTTGCCCGATATCGTTTAAGCGATCTCCTTTTTGATCGCTTAAGCGATATCGGGCAAGATATCGTTGCATGTAATCAAGCGATTTACGATGGTAAATCGCTTGATCGTGACATCGCTGATCTGAGGTTCGGTTCTCAGATCTAGCGATGAACGATGCAACGATCTGCATCATCGTGGTGTATGACACCACGATGATCCATCTCCCAGCGACCGCGCCTATGCTGGGAGATGGTAACTATGGTACACGTCGGGTAACTAAGCGACGCGCGGCGCCTAGTTACCCGATGTGTACCATAGTAACGAGCGAGATCGCGGCTCCGCATCGCTGGTGAGTCTGTCTGTGTGACATCTCACCAGCGATGTGAGCGATATTGTAAGCGATCGCGCGTGCACGTGATCGCTTACAATATCGCTAAAGATGTCGCAGCGTGTGACGGCCCCCTAAGAGCTTGTTCACACAACCATATAGATCAGACAACTGATATCCAACTTTATATCATTAGTGAAAAGAAAAAAAAACGCAGCTTGCTGTCATTTTCCTCTGAATTTGAATTCCACTCACCCATTCAAATCTGTGGGTGCATCGAAAACATCAGATTGCACATGGATGACATCCAAGTGTAGTCTAAGGCTGCCTTCAGACTTGCAGATGCATCTGCAGCGTTTTGCAGATGCATCTGCAAGCATCCGCATGCAGACCGCGGCCCCTATGTTTATAATGGAGCGCACGGCGATCTGCAGATGCTTGCAGACCGCCGTGCGCTCTCATTGCCCGCCATTAGTGATCTGTGCGCACGCGGATGCCTGCGCACAAATCACACACTCTCGCCCGCACCAGGGACGCAACATCTCGCGTCCAGGGTGCAGGCGGGAGTGTGTGATTTGTGCGCAGGCATCCGCGTGCGCACAGATCACTAATGGCGGGCAATGAGAGCGCACGGCGGTCTGCAAGCATCTGCAGACCGCCGTGCGCTGCATTATAAACATAGGGGCCGCGGTCTGCATGCGGATGCTTGCAGATGCATCTGCAAAACGCTGCAGATGCATCTGCAAGTCTGAAGCCAGCCTAATTTCTGTGGACTCACACAATGTTTGGAGATGGAGAATTTTTTTTCTACATCTTCTCCTCACAGTTTGATCCGTTTCTCTCATCTGAGAGAGTCAGATCACACTATGCTAACACTCAGAGCAAACTGTTTGATCAGAGTGTCATCAACACAATCGACCCTACTTTCTCAGATGAGAGAATCTACAGTTGCGTGACCCCAGCCTAATAGTTGTTCTTTAGACATATTCTCCCACCTGAGCTGTGATCTCTGCAGTGCCTCCAAAGTGACCATGGACATCTTGGCTGCTTCTCTAATTAGGGCTCTCCTTGCTTGAGATGCCAGTTTAGATGGACTGCCATGTCCTGGTAGGTTTGCAGTTGTATCAAACTTCTTCCATCATTTTTTGAACAATGGATTGAACAGTGCTCTGTGAGATGTGCTTACGATTTTTTTTTTACCTAACCCTGCTCGCTCATGGCCGAGTACTGCAGGTGGTGTAACGAATACCCCTTTTCCCTGTCTTTCCTGTCAGTTCCCCTCTTATTAAATGACACCACCAGGGTCACAGGATCGGGTCTCGGCTCCCGACTGTCCCCGTGAAAAGAACCAAGAAGAACAACAATTGTTGCCCGATTTCCGAGTACCCCCGGCCCTGGAGTGGGCATGTCAACTTGGCGTCACAAACAGGATGCAAGTGGGCCTGTAACACTGGGTCTCGTGAGCCTTAAAGAACTGTTAAAAGACTGTGTAAGAACTAGTTTTCAAAATGGCGACAAGAAAGAACAAGTGCCACTTGTAGGTCTGGAGCATGTCTAGGCCCTCGACGTGGGAAGGACCTTAATATAGGCACGAAAAAGCAGGCCCACCCAGAGTACTAAAGAAAAGCCAAGGAGGCAAGATGTGGTTATTGACTCCGCCTAGAGACAGAACAAGAGAGAGTCGCGTGGTGCAAGGAGCAAGAGACATCATGGCGAACAACGGGATGGACACTTTGGCTGGCGGACAATAGAGCGAAAAAGCCCCCAATGCAACCGGGGAGACTAGAGACTGGGTACAGTTTACCAGTTCCGATGATTTCCAAGAGGCGATAAAAGAACTGAGCCAGTTACTGAGCAGTGTGCAGCTTTGGGCCTTTAATGCCTGGAAGCGGTCCCATCTATAAAAGTTGGCACACCAAGTTCAGGTGCCGGAGCCTTCTGAACCACCAGTAGCAGCACCAGCAGTAGAACCAATGAGCCAGAGCCGGCTAGAGACCCCGGAGCAGACAGAAGTGCTACCAGCTGCCACTCCAGACCCGCCTGAACCAGTACCGAAGTCAGTGGGTGATGCCGCTGAACTGCAAAGCAGTGTGAACTCGGCAGATACCCCAGAGGTAGAGAGCGGGAGGGCGCACTGGGCATCCTATGAGAGTTAAAGCAAGGGGTGTCCGATTGCGGCCCAGGTGGTGAGCAAGGTAGAGAACAGATATGATGGTGACTACTGGGCAAGAAGGCAAACTGTTGAGGAAGAAGAGTGACGGCAGCACCTAGACTGCTGGCAGCAGAAGGAGGAGGCCAACCTGGAAGAGAAAGCCTATGTACGAAAGACTCTGGTACCCGACCCGGCGGAGCGGTACCAAGGAGTTGTTGTGGAGTTCCATCTTTGGGACAGCTGGGGGTTTATAAAGGAGTACGACTTGGAGAAAGAGGTCTTTGTCAGCAGACGGGATGTCAAGTCATATCTCCCGAAGGGACAACCCGGTCGTGACCTCTACCCCGGAAAAGAAGTCGGTTACACCTGGTGTATGAGACGACGAGGCTGGTACGCGTTGGGGGTGTACAAGATCCTGCAGCCTCGACCCCCATATGTAGAGTCGGTTGGACTTTTGAGTGGGAAGAACAGTTTGTGGACAAGTGTCCCTTACCCATAAAGTAAGACCTGGAAAGTCAGTGTAAATAGTAGTTAGACTGTTGAATCATGTAAATATTGTATGTAGCTGGTTAGTTAGGTACCGGGAATTGTAAAAATGTAAAATGTGTATAATTAACCTGCCGTGATGACTGTATAGTTGGGTGGAGGATTTTTGACAAAAAACTGTTTTATGTTGTTTTTATATTTTTATACCTTTTTATGAGCACGTTGTGTTTTTCTTATGACGACTTTGAGACTCGAGCATTTTGTTACAGTAACGTTCAAGTATGGTGCCTCCCGAAAGGGAAGAAAAATAATGCGCACTGTTATTGTTATTTAAAAATTTTTTTTGTGAGTTTCTGTGTTACCGGGTTGCTAGGGGACGAGCTAACCTTTGCCAAGAGGGAATGTGGCGCCCCATTGGGCAAGTTGCCACCAGAGGTACTGTACTATTCCATTTGAGGGAGAGTTGTGCCTCTGCTCACCAGGTGCTGGGTTGGCACAGTTGAGCTTCACACACACACACACACACACACACAACACTTAGGGACCCCGGGACGGTGGGGTGAGGGAGGACCCAAGCATAGCCGGAAAGGAAAAAGGGAGTAGTAGGAAAAGAGGAGAAGAAGAAGTGAGAACGAGGAGGGTGAAGGAGCTAAGCGGTGTTGGCTCCCGTGGGCTTGAGCACAATCATGCTCGCATTGGGAGGGATAGACTAATGGGTGTGCAGGAAAGACAGAGCCCTTGGGGTACGGAACCAGGCGTAGATCCCCGTACACCTGTATCTGGCGAGAGTACAGAGGGGCTGGTAGATAACACAGGGAGCCAGCCCTGAACACAGCGCGGATGCTGTATACCCGAACAATTGAACCCGGGGGGTCCCAAGTTCCTAAAGGGAGCTGCAGCCGAACACCCGGCACAACTTGGAGAAAGCAGCTGAACTAGGGAGCAGTACCGGAGAGTGGTACAACTGAGCACCCGTGGCTGTCGGTACCTGAGCTCTGTGTGCAGAGGTGCTGAGAGGAGTGGAGATACTAACTTTTAACGCTGAGGGATCACCAGAGAAAGAGACACCCAGTAAGAGAGACAAGAACATTGAAAGGGGCTCAACTGCACTGTCCCAGTTCTGGAGAAAACGGTGAACTGGATGTTGGCAAAGGGAAGCACACGGCGGCCATGCTGAAACAACCAAGTAAAGGTTACGGAACTCCAGCTGTGGTGTGTGAGAGTTTCTTTAGCAATGACCAGCGACCGCAGAGGCCGCATGAAACACCGGGGTGCTGAGACTTAATGAACATCTGTTAAGGTATCAGTTGAATCCTCATTCCTGCTAGCCTGGGGACCGTGCTCCACCTGCGGGGAGTGAAACCATCCAAGCTGCTGGTCACTGTTCCCAGAGGTTCTGAAGCACCGGCGGCCACTCATGGCCGCGTATCGCTGGTGGTGTCACTAATACCCCTTTTCCCTGTCTTCCCCGTCAATTACCCTCTTATTAAATTACACCGCCAGGGTCATGGGACCGGGTCTTGGTCCCCGTTTGTCCCATTGAAAAGAACCAAGAAGAACAACAACTGTTGCCCGGTTTCTGAGTACCCCCGGCTCTGGAGTGGGCATGTTATTCTGTGTCATTCTGCTGTACACTGGGGGCTATGTGCAGCCGATTGCTGTATACTGGGGGCTGTGTATGACCTTCTGATGAATACTGGTTTTTGTATGTAGCCTCCTGCTGTATACTGAGGGCTGTGTGTGCCTTGTGCTTTATACTGGGTGTGGTGTGTGGACTCCTTCTGTATACTTGCAGCTGTGTGTGGCCTCCTGCTGTATATTGAGGTCTGTGTGGAGCCTCCTGCTGTATACTGAGGGCTGTATTTGGCCTTCTGCTGTATACTGAGGACTGTGTGTGGGCTCCTGCTGGATACAGGGGGCTGTGTGTGGGATGTTGTTAGAAGAATAGCAAAGAGGTGTGTTAGTCGTTTTGTGGTTTGTGTACGTGCTGCTTCACTGAAAGTTGTGTCCCAGTGCGCAGCATTTTTCAGAAGTCCTTGCCTTTGGAAAGCTTTGCTGAATTTTTCACAGACATGCATTATCTGTGTTGTTGTTGGAATATGTTTAGTGCAACAACTCCATTCCTGTACATGAGTGGTTAGTTGCTAGGTTTGTATGTTGTAGATAAAGTTAGAACAAAAAAAAACTCCCAGAGGCTCACACAGTTTCCTGTGTCTGTGTATGAGAGAAGAAGCAGCTGCAGATGCTGCACAGAGACTGAGACAAAATATTTGTTTTAATCCTGATCTATTAAGCTTATCATATCTGTTCCTGTTTGTTGCTGAATAAAGAAGCTCTGTTGTCACACACTTGGAAAGTATCCTGAATAATCCGCTGCCAACAGTTATACTAATAATGTCCTTCGTTGCCTATAGCAACCAATCAGAAGTTGAGCAATGATTGGTTGCTATAGGCCACCTGATAAATATCTAGGCTATCTGTGTAAACAGACAATGCAGTATCTATTTCCTCACCACAATCAAATAGTAAATAGGCCTTTTTTGGTGACTGATTGTGACTCACCCAGGCTAGGAGACTCAGATCTCAGGCACAGGCTGGGGGTCACGGATGGTGGTGCCTGAGGCTGTGGCCCTGGCAGTCAATGAAAAAGGGAAAAATAAGAGAAAAATAAAATAAACTTTATTCGTGACGCCACCTGTAGGTCCCGTTGATGGCACCGGCGCTGTGGGAACTTCCGGGGTGATGAGCGGCAGCAAGATGGAGTAGCTCCCTACAAGAGGAGCGGGGTCCCCGGGGTATTGGAAGTAGGAATGGGTGGTGGAGTACGGCAGTGCAGTCACTGTGGAGCAAGGCAGGCAAATCACAGTTCAAGAAAGATATCGCTGACAAGTTGCTCACCCTGAATTGGTACTTTACTCTGGTATTCTGCAGGGTTACAGGGTAATGCAGTTCTCTTTTCAGAGTAGTGGACCGGGTGGTTCTGGCAATGAGCAGCGTCCCTCTGAAGCTCCACTGGTGTTCCTTCTCTATCATGCTCACTGTCCCTTGCTCTGCTGCCCTGTACAGATTCCGCTTGGTAGACTAGGCCTGTCGAGATAAATGGGATCCCCAAGGAGAACCCAACTCAGTCTAGTGCTTCTGGTGGTGACCGTGCTTGGTGTAGGGCGGTTTGGTCGTGCTCCTATAAAGTCATCGACCACTCGGGGTTTGTGGTTCAGGGGTTTAGCCGGCTGGACCACTTCGTAGCTGGTACTCCGGGTTTGGACTCGGCTAGGGCATTTGGTTACCCTTTCTGTTCTTGGCCACTTTCTCTTCTGGGTCACCAGGTTGAGGCGCCCTCCCTGTTAGCTTCTCTCTACTGTCCTGTAGCTCTCCAGCTCTGCTTCATCTGTTGTTTCTCACTCTTTCTGCTGCACTGATCTTTTGCAGCTCTCTTCTGACTGAACTCTTCTCCTCACCAACTGTTGCTTCTCCACTACGACTAACTCCTTGCTGCTCTCCCCACTTTCTTTATCACCTAGCCTCTCCTCCCACCAGGACTGTAACGAGCGTCTAATTGGTCCTCTATCACTAGATGGTTGCATGTGGTGTTGGAGCTTCAGGCTTATTCTACTCATTACCAAAACAAAGCATACGGCACCTTCAGTCAAGGGTGCAGTACCCTTTTGTGACGCACTCTTAGTGGGGCGCCACAATTGTAAAGCGAGGAGTTAACATTTCTCCTCAAAACATAGTTTATGAAGCTCCCTGAGTCAAATCAGGTGGCTGTGCTAATTGTTGTGATTTTAAATGTGACAGTGTGGATTCCTTTAGTGGAGACATACACACACAAACACATACACTCAGCTTCATTTATTAGATACATATGTAGTTAGTACAATCGAGCACTCCTTTGAGGAGTCTTTAGCTGAACACACCCAACTTTTTCAAACGCTCATCATTGGAGAGGCTTTAAATTCTTTGTAGTACTCTAATTGCTGCTTTAACTAACTTCCCAATAACCTTTATAAAATATGGAGCCCACTGGGTCTCATATTCTAGATGTGGCTTAACATTTCATTTTGTAGAGGGGTAAAAACACATTTTGATCATGGCATTTTATCTCTTTTTATACATCTAAAATTTTGATTACTTTTGCAGCTGTTGCCTGACATTGAGTACTGCTGGTTAGTTTACATGTAACAAGAGTTCCTAGGAATTTATGTTAACTTTATGTATTATGTTATCTAAAAAAAAAAATGTTGATTGGCGTTTTAAGCTCTGGGGAGGGCAATCCTTCAGTCATGGTTCCCTAGAGGTTTCCTCCACAAGGTTTTTTTTACCTCTCCTGTTTGCTGGAGGATAACTCTTCGTGAGTTGGGGATTTTAGTGTCATAAAAAAATAAATATATGTATATATAGGTATATAAAGACATAAATTAAAATCAGATTAAAAGGCGATTTAAATCAGATTTATTTTCGTTGCAGTTATGGAAGTGCCGGCGTGTTATGGTGGACTAATTTTAATTTAGTAGAAGCACAATTGTGGTCTATCGGCGGAGTTGGTGTGGCCAGCCTAAAGGTACCGTTACACACAGAGATATATTGCTTGCAACGCACTGGTTGCAGTGAAATCATGGACACATTTGTACACAGCAACAAGATAGAACAATGTGTCCATGATTTCACAGCAATCAGTGAGTTGCAAGCAATATATCTCTGTGTGTAACGGTACCTTAATGGATGTGATAATTGTAATGTTTTCTAGGGGCAGCTTAGCTGTTAAGCACAGGAATCTTTGGTCATTGGACTCCTTGAAGTGAACTGGCTTTGAAAGTTTATCAAGTCAGAACATGCCACCCTCTGGATTGCTGCTTGCTGATTGTTGTAAGGCAGGCAGTTCGTTATTCGTGAATCTCAAGGTATACTTACCTAGCATTTCACCTTATTCTTGATACCAAAATAATTGTCACGTTCTCGTGAATCTCAGAATATTCTTGCCTTGCATTTCCCTTGACTATTGACAAAAAAAGATAATGTGTGGCGTATTTTATTGTGTTATACAGTTCGGCATGACAGCAGGGTTATACATAGGTTAGCGGTACAATCAAAGTCACAAATATTTTTTAAATGTACCGCTAACATATTTGTAACCCTGCTGTCATGTCTAATAGATGTATTTTATTAATTACTGTTGTGGGGGTTACACACCATTTCTTCTCTTGGCTTTTTCCATTCCTGGCATTTTGATTATATTGCTCTATTTGAGGTTGCAGTGTCTAAAATATAGCAGTTGGTTTAGTTTCTATCATGCCACTGATGTACCTCAAGTATTTGCTGACTGCCTTTTAATTGTCCGTGGGCAACATGTTGCGTCCTGGTGCAGGCGAGAGTGCGTGATCTGTACGCAGGCAACCGCCTGCGCACAGATCACATATGGCAGTGAATGGGTGCGCACGGTCATGCGCAGTCAAGCGCAGCACCGTGCGCTCCCATTCTAAACATAGGGGTTTGCGGTGCTGCGTTCACATTGCGGATCCCCTCTGCAGAACGCTGCGGAGGGGAACGCTAATGTGAAGCCACCCTAAGCTATTGTCATTGAGTGAATCAGGGCTAATGTTGTGACTTTCATGGGTCATAGATGCTTGACATAGGGGAGAAAAAAAATATCTCAAAAGAGGCAAATAAAAGAATTGTGGGTTGTTGCTCCAAAAAAAAATCACCTATCCTATCACGGACCCGGACACAGAATAGCTCACCCCCTGTGGTGTCCGTTCCTATCCGTGGGATC